>OW052242.1:114747541-116125875 GCA_932526585.2 Philonthus cognatus
TTATTCACATTCGTTAGTATTAAGTTATCTGTTATTGTTGCATTTGCATCTAACCCAGATTACTCCTATCTAACCTAACTGATGCAATTGTTATCTAACATAACCTAAATTGTGTTTTGTGTAAAATTGATTTTCTTGTAGACTTTTATTCGAAAACTAATTAAACATTTTATCCGTATTGAAAATCATGTGAAATGTTCTGAAATATTAATACTGAATGCTTTTATTATTGTCCAACGCAAAACAGAAACTGAAAAAAAAACTCAATTTGAAATTTTAGCAGTTTATTTTTCAAACTGGTTTAGCAGTATATTTATAACTTCAATTTAAATCAAAATTTGCATAAAGCAGTGAATATTTTTAATTTTACAATATGCCTAAAAATGTGTATAAAACACTGAAATATTTCGAAATTTAAAATATTTTTCTTTAGCAATATATTTTCAATCCTGCTTTAGCAGTTTATTTTTAATACTGATTAAGCAGAATATTCTTAATTTCACAATGTCAGTGCTTCGTATGCGTGGCGCATGAAGTAAAATTTCGAGTCTAGAAAAGCCTGAAAATTTGGTTTGGTCGCTCCGCGCTTCGCGCTACGCGACCAAACCAAATTTTTACTTCATGTTTAACCTGGGAGTAGAAAACACTCGTGAGGATCATTTTAAATGCTTTTATAAAAATATACAAAGAAATGAAATAGTTGCGTAATTATGAAATTTATTTATTATTCGATTTAATCCATTAATTAGTTTCTGTAATCAATATTAACCATCAATTTTCTAAACTCAATTTTCCGCAAACTCTAACTTCTAGTTGATTGATTTTTAATCAACATGTCAAAAATTAATTTCGAGTCATTCATATTTGAAGTTTAAATTAAAAATCAATCAACTAATAGTTAGAGTTTAAAGACAATTGAATTTAGGAAATTCCCCCCTCCAATGTAAAATCTTAATTTTATAAATTTAGGCTCGGATAATTTTCCTCCAACTTTATTTAATTTATAACTTTATATTAATCTTCAAAAAAATTAAAGTTGGGAAAACGTTTTCTTGCTAAGAAAAAGTGATTAGTCGACTTTGTTTTTAACTTTGTAATAGGTCAGTAAGGTTCATGTGCAAATATTATTTTTGACGAAATTAAATTAAAATATTAATGCAAAAATCATCCAAGAAAATAATAAAGAAAAATCAACATCCAGTTGATAGGAGAATAACATTAGTCGATCATTTTTTTTGTGTGAAGAAATAACTTATGCAGCATCGCCTTAAAATAATAAACAAGTCATAGCGCGTGGAGAAATGCTAATGTAATGTACCCATCTGTATATTTATTTCATTTATATAATTTAATACTTTAGTATCGTGCATTTTTGATAATCATATTTAAAGTTATTTATGTTTGTTTCACTTATTGATGTTTGTTGTTTATTTCTACTTAAATATTATTCATTGCTAAATGTTATTATCAGAATGCATTTGCTAATGCTAGAGCACAGATAAGCCTGGGAAGAATAAATAGTTAATTAAAATTTGTACTTAATGGAAAAAATTCCGCTAAGGATGATAAAGTTCACCCCGGCTTAAACGTGCCCCTTCTTACGCTTTGTTTGCTTAACGAAGAACCATTATTCATTACTATTAGATTTTATTTCGGGCACTTCTGATTTGACTCTTGAACGCAAGACAGTAAAAATATTACTTACTCCGATTAAATTCAATAAACTTCGTTAAGCAAGCTAGTTAAAGTTTCTAAATATATTATATTGTAATATTCACAAGTTTCTCAGTTAAGAAAATAGAATTGATATTCGTTATATAAAAACATTAAGTTATTTTAACCTCACCCAGAATAAAAGAACCTACTTGATATTAAATAAGTGTTAAATATTGAAAATACTAAATAATTAACTTTACACTAACATATACAGAAAAATTCAGTTCAGGGTTTAACGAACGCAAACACAACAAGTGTGCAAATTCAGGAAAATTAGGTTGACGTCAGAGAGGGATGGGTTTTGTGACCATATATGGTAGCAGATAAGGTTTACATAACAAAATCAGGGGAGGGTAGAACTTTGAGAGCAGCAAAGAAGCGATTCTAAAAATCAGTGAGTTATGGGACAGGAACGAGGACAGTCAGTATTTGAATGGAAATGGGTACAGTTGAGAATGGGAAGTTTCAATAGGATGTAAGTTAGTGAAGTAATGTTGATAAAAAGAGTTAAGTGATGTATTGAGAATGGAGTTAGGGATAACAACGTTGGGGAGACTATCACGTAAGAGTAAAATTAATTCTACATCAAACTGACTAAGTTGAAATCAAGCAAACAAAACCAGCGAAATAATTTAAACATCTGGGAAAAGGAAAAGATGAGGGGGGGAAAAGATGAGGGGGGAAGAGAAAGAGGGATGTATGGTGGTTGATTTGTAAGGCCGAATTAAGCGAGAAAACGAGGTATGTCTTACTAACTAATCAACCCAGTCGAATGATGTGTAAGGCCAATCCAAGTTAGTATTGCCCTAAGTGTCCTACTAACTAACCACACGAATGAGGGATGTATGGTGGTTGATGTTTAAGGCCGAATTGAGCGAGAAAACGAGGTATGCCTTACTAGCTAATCGACCAAGTCGATTGATGTATAAGGCCAATCCGAATGCGCTAAATGTCCTACTAACTAATCACCGGAACGACGAATTCGATTATGAGTGGACCGAGGTGAAAGGTCGTTCCACTCATTAATCGAGAATGTATGGCGATTGATGTGTAGGGCCGATGTGAGAGATTGTCCCACTAACTAATCGCAAGTGTGTCGAGTGTGTGATGCTAACTCCGGGATGGTTTTTGTGGGTTTCCTATCTCGTAATTCAAATGCAGGGGCTAGTTAATTGTGCTCCCACAAGAAGAGCTATACAATTTTTGAGTTTAACTAAATGCACATGACTTCTAAGCACAAACTTTGGATAAAATATTTTGTGAACATAAATAATACAAGATTTAAACAATTTATCTACCTGGTGTACCAACAACTGTCTACAACTTAACTTAAAGAAATGTATGGCTATATTTTTTGGTCGAAATAGACGTAATTTAGTTGAGTACTCTATAAATAACTACAATTTACCATTTGTTGAGAAAGTGCATGATCTAGGGGTTATATTTGACTGCCGCTTAACCTTCATCCCACATATAAACAGTATTATAAGTAGATCTCTTTCGACGTTAAGTTTTGTAAACAGATTCTCTAAACAGTTCAGTATAAATACATTCAGAACTCTTTACGTTACTTTAGTTCGCCCTCATTTGGAGTACTGTTCTGTAATATGGACACCACATTTTAACAACCACAGTGATTTAATTGAAAGGGTCCAAACTAAATTTTTATTACTTGCTTCACATAAGCTAGGTATTGCCAGAATAAATTATAGCCGATCTTATATGCTAAATGTATTAAATTTAAAATCTCTGCGCTACAGAAGAGTTATGCTAGATTTGTGCTATGGGTACAAACTAATTAATGGCTTTGTGAACAGTAGCATATTGGTTGGGGCATTAAACTTTAATTTTTATTCATCCACTGTTCTACGAAACAAACCTTTGTTTCGTTTAAACACCCATCGCACAAATTATGCCTCTAATAATCCTGTTTGTCGCATAATGAAATATTGTAATATACTAAATACATTTCCAAACTTTTTAATATTTTGTAATTCTTACAATATGTTTAAGCGCCACCTTTCGCTCATTGATCTTGTAGTTGTTTTTTAATTGTATTTATTAGCTAATTGTAACTTGAATTTTATAACTATCATGTGCATTGTATTATTTGTTATATGTTTAATTTACACACATTTATTATTATATATATATATTTAATGTAAAATGGAGATTTCCGTACAAATAAATAAATAAAAGACATAACAATTCATTAGAAATGTCATAAAAGGTTAATAAACTTTGCATACGTTAAGCTCATATCCTGTTTTATTTATTGTCAACACATCCTCCTAGTCAAATTAAAAGGGAAGAAAGACACAGTATTTACGATAATGCATATTGACACAAACAACGAACCTGGTAAATAAATTAAAGGGTTACTACACACATAACACAACGTAAATAATAATAAATTATAAATTTGTACAATACCTAGGGTCGAACCATTACAACTTCATAATAATTTTAAAAAAATAAAAAAATTGTAAAGACGTTTTCTTGTTAAAAAGAATAGTGTTCAGTGGACTTTCTTTAAGAATAAAATACTTCCACAACTTTATATAATTTTTGTTTTCTTTTGACTTTTAATTATGATTAGTTTTTGTACAACTATCCAATTTTATTTAATGCTATATATGATTTCAAAATAGAATCGAGAATTAAATCACGTTTTGAATAGCTTTTGAAAATGGTGAAAAATATATAAAATTTATTCAATTTTTATCGTCAGAGGATTTCCATGTAAACACATAAATAAACTTGTAACGTTTTGTTTTCTATTACTTATTGCGAGTAAATAATATAGTTTTATATTTAATTTAAGAATAAAATAGTAATTACAGAACCGAGTCAATCAAATCAAATACTTAATAAACTGCTAAACTACGTAGATATTTGTTTTGCGCTCTGTATTTTTTATATAAGCATTTAATTTTATCCCACCGAGCTACGCGACCAAACCAAATTATAATTATCAGGCTTTTCTAAACTAGAAATTTTACTTCATGCTTAGTCTGGGATTGGAAACACTAGTTAGAAGCTTCAGATTAACCGCATTACAAAAAAGGAATGCCTAAACATTTACAGCGTATACATCAGGACGTGTATACCTAAAATAAAAATTATTTATATAATAATCGGCTAAGGTGTGGGAATGAAGAAAGAGGAAGAAAGGGATGGATGGGAACGGAGTAAACGGGGTGTGGATTTTGTAACATGGGAGAAGATGTGTGGGAACATTGGTTGTATGAGTGCACGGAGGGACCGAGTTTAAGAGTAAAAGTTTGAATAAAGTGTTGTGGGAGAGTGGGAAGGGGATTATAGAATGTAGAGAATTGATGAGAATGAGAGCAGGGAGGTGTAGCTAGAAGAAGCGAAACGGCTACTTAATGAATTGTTTATAGTTTTATTTATTGTTTGTATGTCGCTGAAGAGTTCTATTATTATTTCATGGTTTATGGTTAGTTTATGACAGATATTTTAAGATGTTTGTAAATAATATGCCAAATAAAGGTTTTATATATATATATATATATATATATATATATATATATATATATATATATATAATATATAATAATCTACTTCATGCTAAAACCTCAATATTTTCATAATTAACATTTAATGTATTCATGTTTAATTACTAATTTCCAATTTGCAACAATGCCTGTTTACTAATCGCTGGAATTCAAAACATGAAATCAAATCAGATTCAAATATTTAGTAGACCATATTAGTTAAACGCGAATCGCAATTTTCATTTTATTTAAACAATGCCAGTTCGATTATTATCGCTTATTACGTCGACGTAATAAAATTTGAATAATGATTTATGCATTTACACAACCACATTTCTATTCGGTTATTTAAACTAATTAGATTAATTATTACAAACTGCGTTTTAATGTTAGCAACGCACATTGATAATTTATTAATCGCAGATCAACGAAACGCGCATTATTTATTTATCGTCAAAAACAAACAACAGCAAAATTGATTCGATCGAATTATGTATATTGTTTTAATTTTGAATGGAATAACCGCACAATAATTGGATACATGCATTTATGAAAATTAATGTCATTTTAGCAGTTTATTTAAATGAGCATACATCAGTACATTATTTTTAAAATAGTGTTTTTACACTATAGCACATGTCTGTGGCGTAGCTAGGATTTGGTATTAGGGACAGGCCTAATACAAATCAAATACGACAAAAGTTTCAGAAAAATTAAAATATGTCTAAATTAGTGAAATGATGCAATTATAAATATATATCGAAATTTTACAGTAGACAAAATACTAGTTAATTGTTATATGAGCATTCTGATTTTTTTTATGGTACATATAACTTCATCATAAGCGGTTTTGATTATGTATTTTGAGTAGATGGTTTATACTAATATTGGTAAATTGATAATACGTAACTCACTAGGAAGAATGTTGGAAAAACGGGACCAAACCAAATTTTCAAGCTTTTCTAAACTCGAAGTTTTGCTTCATGCGCCACGCGTATAAAACACTGAACTATTGTGAAATTAGAAATACACCGAAGCCAGTTTTTTTTAATGACTAATAATCGAAATATTTAAATAACAAAATGTTTACTATTCTTCACACATTCTCAAGTCAGGTCAAATAATACAAAGTATTAGATTCAAAAATGTTACACCACGGGTGACACATTAATTAAACAACGTATTATATTATGGGTTAATGTTGATGATGTTGGTCAGTTGTAGTTAATTTTGCAATTTTGACAATAAACATTTATAAACTAACATTAAGCTAGGTTTTCTCATATGCATTTATTAATTTGTAAGAATTTGAAACTATAAATTTTCATGTGTTTTATCGATTTGTACTTATTATTTTCAAAGTTTTCCCATGATAAACTGGAACCTAATATACCGCTCCCCCACATAAATTTCTTTGATAAGCGCTGCTATAGAATATAGAAACATATACCGGGTGTTGACTTGGCGGACGCAACATAGGAAATCGCATGTTAATTTTGAAGTATTCAAATATTGGCTACCCTATTTATTTTAGAGACAAAATGTATTTCACTTTTTTGTAGAGTGAAAAATTCTAAATTTACTAATGTTTACACCTAACACTTTACGTTTCTATAAGTTAAAATTATTAAGAAACAGTAATGTGATTTTATAAAAATAATAACATACCATAGAATCGATACAATTGCGGATATTCCCTGTTTTTTAAGTTTAATTTAAAGCTTTAAACAAGTGTTTTTCACTCCCAGACTAAGCATGAAGTAAAATTTCGAGTTTAGAAAAGCCCCGTGAAAATTTGTCGAGGGTCGCGCAGCGACCCGAGACAAATTTTCTGGGCTTTTCTAAACTCGAAATTTTACTTCATGCGCGACGCGTATAAAACACTGTAATATTGTCAAATTAATGTATATTCGAACTTCACTTAAAATCTGTGTTTTATACGCGTGGCGCATGAAGTAATATTTCGAGTTTAGAAAATCCCGATAATTTGTCTCGGGTCGCTGCGCGACCCTCGACAAATGTTCACGGTGCTTTTCCAAACTCGAAATTTTACTTCATGCTTAGTCTGCGAGTGGAAAACACTCGTTTTAAGCTTCAAATTGAACTCTTTTAAAAATCAACGAATGTCAGAAAATTAACAGCTAAAATTATTAAGAAAAAGTAATGTAATTTTATAAAAATAATGACATACAATGGAACTGATACAACAATTGCAGATATTCCCTGTTTCTTTAAAGTTAAATTTAAAGCTATAAACAAGTATTTTCCACTCCAAGAATAAGCATGAAGTAAAATTTCGAGTTTAGAAAAGCTCCGCTCTGGGCTTTTCTAAACTCGAAATTTTACTTCATGCGCCACGCGTATAAAACACTGTAATATTGTCAAATTTATGTATATTCGAAGTTCACTTAAAATCTGTGTTTTATACGCGTGGCGCATGAAGTAAAATTTCGAGTTTAGAAAAGCCCGAAAATTAGTCTCGGGTCGCTGCGCGACCCTCGACGAATTTTCTCGGGGCTTTTCTAAACTCGAAATTTTACTTCATGCTTAGTCTGGGAGTGGCAAACACTCGTTTAAAGCCCCAATTTGAACTTAAAAAAAACAATGAATATCTAAAGATTTAAAGAAAATAATAAAATAATTTATTTTAGGTAAACATACGCCTAAGCTGTACATTTTCCGACATTCGTTGTTTTTCAAATGAGTTCTATTTGAATCTTTAAACGAGTGTTTTCCACTCCCAGACGAAGCATGAAGTAATATTTCGAGTTTAGAAAAGCCCAGTGAAAATTTGTCGGGGGTCGCACAGCGGCCCGAAACAAATTTTCTGTGCTTTTCTAAACTCGAAATTTTACTTCATGCGCCACGCGTATAAAACTAACTTCCATTGAGATTTAAATATACATAAAGTTCATAATATTTTAGTGTTTTATACGCGTGGCGCATGAAGTAAAATTTCTAGTTTAGAAAAGACCAGAAAATTTGTCTCGGGTCACTGCGCGACCTTCGACAAATTTTCACGGGGCTTTTCTAAACTAAAAATTTTACTTCATGCTTAGTCTAATAGTGAAAACCACTCGTTCAAAGCTTCAAATTGAACTCTTTTAAAAATCAACGAATGTCAGAAAATTAACAGCTAGAATAATTAAGAAAAAGTAATGTGAATTTATAAAAATAATGACATTTTTCTTGTATAGTGTAAATCATTTCGAAATCATTTACTTTAATCAAGTGATTACGATATCTTTTGCCATTTTGACATTCGCAGTTGTTGTTTCAATTGCATGGCATGTCATTATTTTTATAAAATCACATAATTTTTCTTAACTATTTTAACCAAGAGACACGTAAAGTGATAAACGATTACACCAATAAATTCAGAATTTTTTCCTCTACAAAAAAGGTAAATACATTTTGTTTCTAAAATAAATTGGGAAGCCAAAATTTGAACATTTCAAAATTAACATGGGATTTCCTATATTGCGTCCGCCAAGTCAACGCCCGTTATATTGCGTTAAAAAAATGCATTTTATTAACTGTAGATGTAGAAAATAAATAAATAATTTATAATGGTATCACAGAATAAAATTATAATCCCTCTTAATCAAATCAGCCCCTTTCTCTCCAATCATAATAGCAGCAGCATTCGTATTCCTATTAATAGTAATCGGCATAATACTAGCATCAATCACTCTTAATTTCCTCACCCCTTTCACTCTCAAACTAGGATCCACTACCGAGTTCCCATCTCCATTTTTGCCCATCCGGCAAGTTCCAGTCGCGTGAAAATCCGTATTCATAGCATTCCTAAAAAGACACTCCTTATACTCCCTAGATTCAACATCTAAATCCCTACAATTGGGAATATCGGGATATCCAATAGTTGCATTCAATGATTTAAAAATCGGCGTATTAATGAGTTTTTTGATGTTATCCAAAGAGGTAATCACGGCTTCTACATCATCAGGATGGGTGAGGTATTCTGGGAAGATTAAGGGTTTGTCGTAAGGGTTGGTTGAGTTAAGAAGGACGTGACCTATCGATTTTGGGGATGCTAGGGTGGTGCAGATGAAAAGGAGGGAGTTTGTTGAGAGGTCTTGGTAAATGTTAGCAGCTGTTGCATCGTTTAATCCAACTGCATCTATAAAAGGAACTAATTGCCAAATTTCCTCAGGTGATACGTGGAGTAATTGAATATATATGTTCGGTCTTTGCTCGTCGTTGTTTGTGCTGAAAAACCACATTAAATCTTGTATGTTGTTCACACCGAAAGTACCATTTTTATAGAGGCAGTAGCTTAAAGCATCATTGCAATAATTAGGTGGAGCTAAAGGTGTTAGTTTTACATAAAAGCCGTAATTCAGAAGATGATCATGCATGTTTTGACCAACTGGTAGGTTTTGGATCACTTGAATTCCAAGCTTTTGTAAGTGATCCCTTGGCCCAATTCCAGAAAGCATAAGGAGTTTTGCTGAGTTGAAAACGCCAGCTGATAAAACAACTTCATTACTTGCTTTAATTACTAGATCCTTTCCATTAGTTTCAACGATAACACCCTTAACTATTTTATTCTTGATAACCAATTTCTTCACTAGCGAATTGTATGCGATAAACAATCCCCTTTTATAGCTTCCACGACAATTCTTTGCTCTTGTGCGTTTTCTGGATTTACTATTCGCAAGATACGCTTTTGCTGTGCTATGCCTTCTTCCGTTCCTAATATTCCTAGGTATATAACACATGCCAACTCCAACTTCCTCTTTAAAAAAAGGTACATTAGCTTCAGAAGCTGCTTGCACAATAATATCCTGTATTTCAAAGTGTTTGTCTGCATAAGTTACTGTTATTGGGCCTCCTCTTCCGTAGTTTAGGCTATCGCTGTTGATAATGTTTTCTTGTTTTTTATAGTATTTTAGGACGTCTTTCCAGGCCCATCCAGGGTTACCTAATTCGGCCCAGTCATTGTATATTGATGGTGTTCCTCTAGTGTAAAGCATTGAGTTGATTGTGCTTGATCCTCCTAGGACTTTGCCTTGTGGGTATCTGCATATTCCATCCTTGAATCCTAGGCAGGCTTTTGTTGAGGGTTGGGTTTCGAATTGCCAGTCGAGGTCTGTTCTCATTAGGCCTAACGAAAATAGTGGAATCTGGAATCAATAAAAAATGTACAATTAATGTTAATATGTTTAATGATTTTCTCACTTAACCCGCGTTGAAACATTTTTTATCTAATTCTGGATATTTAATTAAAACACTTGGTTTTGACCATTAGTCATCTTACATTCCTCCTTGAAGATAAAAAATGGTCGAAACTAGTCGGAGAAAATATAAATTAGCGAAACAAACTATTTTCGACTATTGTTCATCTTACATTCCTCCTTGAAGATGACTAATGATCGAAACTACTCGGAGAAAATATAAATTAGTAAAACAAACCAAGTTTTTTAATTAAATATCTAGAATTTTTGTTAATGTTTCTCTACGATAACAAACTTACTTCTGAGTCAACGTTTGGCAAACCTCCGGCTTCAATCAATAAAACCCTCCAGGCCGGATTCTCTGACAATCTGCTAGCCGCAGCAGCTCCTGCAGATCCCGCACCGATGACAATAAAGTCAAAGGTATCCCCATTTCTCAAATACGGTGCGTAATTACCGTCGAAATACCCCGTTGGATCTAAACGGCAACTTGTGGCGAAGAGCGTTCCTACTAGTTGCAGAAACGCTTCCATGTTTTTAATTTTGCTAAAGTGAAAATGTTCGGCTTTATATGTGCATGCCAATGCCTAGGTTATTGATATTTCAGGGACAATTGCATGCGAAATACTATCGGGTTATCTGCAATGCAATAGTGATAACAAAAACATGGGTAAAAACAAGCAATAAATATTTAATTTGAACTTATGAAAACGTATAATTTTCTCATTTAAACTGTCGTTTGGATTCCAGCTTTTCTAAACTCGAAATTTTACTTCATGCGCCACGCGTATAAAACACTGAAATACTGCAAAGTTAAAAAATACCACTTCTGCTTGATCTCTTCATAAATATTCCGGATAATTATTAAATCTAACCGTACGTAAGCATACTTAAAGGCAAAAATATATGTATATACAAGGGGGCCAGAAAAGGTGTGATAATCTTTAGGTAGAGTGGTTCATTGATTCATTTCAAGCAGAAAATTTAAGTAAAAAAATATTGTATTGTGGCTTATAACTCCTCACGAGCCAATTTAAAGAAATGTAAATTTGGCAACAATGGATCAAACAAGTGTTTAATTTAACAATAATCATAAATTTAACAAATCTACAAAAATTAATATTTGAAGTATACATCAAAAATGAAAGATTAAAGTAAATGTTCAAATTGATAACCATCCGTTTCTAAGCAGATCTGGAGCCGTCGTGGGATAGAATTAATTACTCGGAGCAACATCTCTTCAGTAATTAATTCCACTGCAACACGAATTCCTTTTCTTTTAAAAATCCCCAAACGAAAAAATCAAGTGGATTCATATCCGGCGACCTTGCTGGCCATAGTATGGGTCCATTGCGCCCAATCCATCTATTTGGAAAATGTTCGTCCAACCATTCTCTTGAAATTCTTGGTGTATGAGGTGGTGCACCATCATGCATGTACAGCATGTTGTTTACTAAATTTAGTGGAACATTCTCCAAAACTTCTTCTAAAATATTTACATAATTTAAGGCATTTAATCTTTGATGAATAAAAAAAGGCCCAATTACACGTAAATTTAGAATACCAAGCCAGACGTTAACTGAAAATTTCCTTTGATGTCCCATTTCTCTAACCGCCCGAGAATTTTCTTCTGCCCAAAAGTGATAATTATGACAATTAAATACCCCATCTCTAGTGAATGTACATTCATCACTCCAAAGAATTTTAATTTAAAAATTTGGTTCTTCCCGAATTTGATCTAAAATCTTGTCACATAACATACGTCTACGCTCATTATCATTTTCATACAGTGGTTGAACTTTTCTTGCATGAAATGGAAGCATTCGATTTTCTTTCAATATTGCATGGACTGTTGATTTACTGGGGACATTTAACTGTTGAGCTATTTGTCTCGTACTTATATTGGGATCTTCTTAAACTGCATTCAATATCTATTCTTCTAGGTGAACAGTGCGACGTTCCCTAGGTCTCCCTCCATCTATGTTATTATAAACGAACGACCTAGAAGTACGTAGCCTTTGGTCTAATTATCTAAACGTATTTACGCAGGGCTGTTGGCGATTTGGATATCTTCTTTGGTACTCATCTTTGGCACTAGTTGCATTACCATCGCAGAATCCAAATATCATGTACATATACTCGTTGAATGTGTACATCTTTAAAAAGTATGATGAACTTATACAAACTTACACAAATAAATTATGACAAGTATATGTCAAAGTCAAGTGAAATTTAATACGGTTACATATGAAAATACATAGTTGTCAGGTCTATTTTTATTAAAAAAATGCTTCTGAAGAAGTTATTAATTTGTTAAAGTTTCCAATTTATTTATCACCTATGTCATTTAAATTTTACAAATGTGTAATTGATTGTAAGTTCTATTGATTTTTTCCAAAATAATAGAAAATAACACTAATTTCCAGAGATACGTTTAATATTTTAACGACCTCGTGAGATGTTACGAGGAAGAATACAATATTTTTTTATTTAGATTTTTTATCCAAAATTAATCAACGAATCACACTACCTGAAGATTATCACCCCTTTTCTGGCCACCTTGTATAATACACTTAAGTTATTAAAATCAGTGTTTTTAAACATTTATTCACTTTAAAACGAGTACTGATCAATCGTTGATGAATAATGAGTAAAAGTAATACTCACATACATTGCCTAATGAGTAAATAATGTTTAATGAGTAATGATTAAAGAATGTGATTTTTTTTTTTTTTTGTGAAGAAAAACACTTGTTATGTTCCATTATTTTATTTTCAGTTTCCTGACACGTGTTTCGATCTTTACAGATCATTATCAAAGGTTATACTAAATTGAATATGATTATTTTTTATCTTGAATAATCTATAAGTAACGTATCACTCGAGTGATGCCCACCTCTTGTTTGAGGCTATCCTTCACTGTTGTAGACCGATTTATTCCCATTTTTGATACGGGCAGGCTAAAGCAACGATATGGGTCTTAAATCAGAACTACGTGTGTGGTGTGCGTAAATTTACGAAATCGCGTGCCGAAGTGCCAATTTCGAGGTTAGATAGTCATGTGGCCTAGTTCACGGGATTCGAGGCCATTATTTTTGCGTCATTGGCGTCCGTCAAAGAATTACACAAATATGCATATACCACCAGTGGTATACGCCGGCGTCAATTTGTTAAATAATTGAATGTTTTATTATTTTTTTGTATACTTACATAAAATCGAAGATGCTTGTATTTTTACTGAAAAGGTAGTTCCCTAAATGATGATATTATTTAGAATATTAATTAAATTAACGAAGATTGCCTATTGCCGGCCCAATATTCAACCATGTAAAAAGAATTGCCACAACACACTCAATATGTATACGGCTACGTCGAATGTATTTTTGATTAGGTCATGAGCAGCATTTTTATCTTAGACACATTTGTTTTACATATCTAATCAAAAACCATATAGCATTTTTATGATATTTGCTAGAAGAATTTGATTTAAAAAAACCTGTATTTAAAGTCGCGTACATAGTAGTTGTCCAGAGTTACATATTTTAGATTTTTTTCCGCTTCCTGATTTGTGAACTTTGTGACGACCCAACGGTACTTGTAGGTATTTATCCCTTGTGCTAGAAAATTTAGTTATTATGAAATTTATTATGGTTCGGCATATCTATTTAAATTTTAATTGTTATTATGTGCATACATTGAATTTAAATAAATTCGGCGAATATTTTCACAATTTACTTATAATTTACTGATTTCGAATCTGTAATATAGAATTATAGAATCACCATAAATATTGTTTTTTTTTAACTAAATCCTATACTATGATATTTAATAATTTAATACGTTTAGAATAAGATGTATATTGCTATTATTAGAAGCAATTTCTGTAAAACAATCAGGAAATAATATAATATGCTAAAATTTAAAATCATGGAACGAAACAAGTGTTTTTCTTCACTAAATATGCTATAATTTTTTGAGTTAATTTTTCATCTGGCACTTGGTGAAACCTATTTCACAAATTAATTTGTAAAATAATTACAAGTGTATTTTAATTTAAATAACTTTTCAAATACCGGGTGTTAACATAGCGGAAGCAACATAGGAAATCGCATGTAAATTTTAAAGTATTCAAATATTGGCTTCCCTATTTATTTTAGAGACAAAATGTATTTCACTTTTTTGTAGAGGGAAAAATTCTAAACTGATGAATGTTCACACTTAACATATTACGTTGCTCTAAGTTAAAATAATTAAGAAAAAGTAATGTGATTTTATAAAAACAATGACAGCATGGAATTGATACAACAATTGCGGATATTCCCTGTTTTTTTTAAGTTCAATTTTAAGCTTTAAACAAGTTTTTTCCACTCCCAGATTAAGCATGAAGTAAAATTTCGAGTTTAGAAAAGCCCCGTGAAAATTTGTCGAGGGTCGCGCAGCGACCCGAGACAAATTTTCTGGGCTTTTCTAAACTCGAAATTTTACTTCATGCGCCACGCGTATAAAACACTATAATATTGTCAAATTTATGTATATTCGAACTTCACTTAAAATCTGTGTTGTATACGCGTGGCGCATGAAGTAAAATTTCGAGTTTAGAAAAGCCCAGAAAATTTGTCTTGGGTCGCTGCGCGACCCGAGACAAATTTTCACGGGGCTTTTTTAAACTCGAAATTTTACTTCATGCTTAGTCTGGGAGTGGAAAACACTTGTTTAAAGCTTCAAATCGCTTTTAAAAATCAACGAATGTCAGAAAATTTACATCTAAAATAATTAAGAAAAAGTAATGTGATTTTATAAAAATAATGACATACCATGGAATTGATACAACAATTGCGGATATTCCCTGTTTTTTTTTTAAGGTCAATTTAAAGCTTTAAACGGGTGTTTTCCACTTCCAGACTAAGCATGAAGTAAAATTTCGAGTTTAGAAAAGCCCTGTGAAAATTTGTCGAGGGTCGCGCAGCGGCCCGAGACAAATTTTCACGGGGCTTTTCTGAACTCGAAATTTTACTTCATGCGCCACGCGTATAAAACACTATAATATTGTCCAATTTATATATATTCGAACTTCACTTAAAATCTGTGTTGTATACGCGTGGCGCATGAAGTAAAATTTTGAGTTTAGAAAAGCCCAGAAAATTAGTCTAGGGTCGCTGCGCGACCCTCGACAAATTTTCACGGGGCATTTCTAAACTCGAAATTTTACTTCATGCTTAGTCTGGGAGTGGAATACACTCGTTTAAAGCTTCAAATTGAACTCTTTTAAAAATCAACGAATGTCAGAAAATTTACAGCTAAAATAATTAAGAAAAAGTAATGTGATTTTATAGAAATAATGACATACCATGGAATTGATACAATTGCGGATGTCAAAATAGCACAAAATGTTGCTGTTAGTTAATTAACGACAAAAAACATAACTTAAACATCGTGATAACTGTGGTCTGCATAATACCATTTTATTAGGAAGTTTGTTTTTTGTATTGTGTAAATCATTTCGAAAACATTTACTTTAATCAAGTGACTGCGATATCTTTTGCCATTTTGACATCCGCAATTGTTGTTTCAATTCCATGGCATGTCATTATTTTTTATAAAATCACATTACTTCTTTTTAATTATTTTAACTTAGAGAAACGTAAAGTGATAATCGTTAACACGAATGAATTCAGAATTTTTTCTTCTACAAAAAAGGTAAATACATTTAGTTTCTAAAATAAATAGGGGAGCCAAACTTTGAACATTTCAAAACTTACATAGGATTTCCTATGTTGCGTCCGCCAAGTCAACACCCGGTATGCTATAGATCATTGTAATTTCTATTTTCTAGCTTTATCGTTTGTGCTAAATTCCTTTTAATGTTTTAGACCATTTTTTTCAGATAAAAGAATTGTACTTAGTGATAAAATATTAACATGTTATTTGTATGCAAAAAAAATGGTAATGACCTTGTTACTTAGTTAAATAGTATATTGTACAACGAGAGTGGATATGATGCTTATATCTCACGACGGCAAGTTTAGGGCACGACGCCGTAGGCGAGTGCTCCAAATGCCGAGTGAGATATAAGCCATACCACTCCAGTTTGACAGTCAACTTTTCCTACGACTTGTGAAAGAAATGGAATTAATAGTTAAAATTACAATAATTATAATTTGCACATAAAAATGTAATTATAGAAAGTACAGTGAACGTATGCAGTGCAGTACTGATACTCGTATTGGTAAATAAGAGGTAATACTTATTTTTTGTAAACTTACACACTATTGTGTATAATAGTGTGTAAGTTTACAAAAAATAAGTATTACCTCTTATTTACCAATACGATTATCAGTAATATCCAGTTTCAACAAATAATTGAATTGATCTAAATCCCAGATTCATACTTCTATTTCTAATTTTATAAGTTTTGCACTTATGTACATATATTCTTTTCATATGCAATTTTAATATTTCTCGCGCGATTTTTTGGGCAGGTATTCTTACTATGTATCTCTAGAAGAATGTCTCAACTCCAGAGAAGTACACAATTCACGTTTACACTCACTATCCATAATGTTTTTAATTAGAAATAAAATTTAAAGATATGCTTATTACGGAATCTCTTGACATGTGTCGTTTACAAAACTTCAATCGGCCCAATACGAGTTGTTACCCGGGTTACGTAAACAAACGTAACTAACAAATTTTTATATCCTAACAAGAGTGGATATGATGCTTATATCTTTGCACTTTAGTGTGCAAATATGATATGAATTTCTGGGTAGGAGTAGGTAAAATATTTTTTTTCACATACACTTCTAATCGAAATATAGAAATATTTACTTATTTCAGATAATTGCATGTGCATTTATACTGTGCAAATATTTCCTTGCATTTTTGTTAAACATCTAAGGATTGAACAGTTTTTTAAATAAGCAGGTGCATTGTTGACCAAATCTTGTGGATTGCACTAGAGACTTCGTGGACCGACCAAACCAAATGTTTAATTAAGCTTTTCTAAACTCGAAATTTTACCTTCTGCTATACCAGGAAGTGGACACACATCAGGATCATGTATGTAGATATATTTCAAAAAAAAACTGCCCGTATAAAATATATTGTAACTTGTATTCGTTACTTATTTTACAAACATTTACAATTCCCAGAAAAAAATACAATATTTCGCCTTCTAAATTATCACAAGTAATTAGTCTCGAAACCGGTAAGCAATATAATTAATAGTAATGAGTTTAAAGATTTCAACAACTATTAGAAATATAATAATGTTTATAACGAAATTTTAGTTGAAACTTAACAGAAACCGTATGACAATTTTACCGTATTATATCAAAAAATATCTTAATAAATTGTTTTTAACTACTTGGCAATGTGATCCTGATAAAAGAGGCATTTTATTTTTGTTGGGCCACTCTGTAACTAATTGATACAGAATATTGTTATTTATATGTGTAATATATCGGGTGATGACTTGGCGGACGCAACATAGGAAATCCCAGGTAAATTTTGAAATGTTCAAATTTTGGCGCCCCTATTTATTTTAGAAACCAAATGTATTTACCTTTTTTGTAGAGGAAAAAATTCTGAATTCATTCGTGTTAACGTTTATTACTTTTCGTTTCTCTAAGTTAAAATAATTTAAAAAATATAATGTTATTTTATAAAATACTGACATGCCATGGAATTAAAACAACAACTGCGGATGTCAAAATGGCAAAAGATATCGTAGTCACTTGATTAAAGTAAATGTTTTCGAAATGATTTACACTTTACAATAAAAATGTCATTATTTTTATAAAATTACATTACTTTTTCTTCATTATTTTAGCTGTTAATTTTCTGACATTTGTTGATTTTTAAGAGTTCAATTTGAAGGATTAAACGAGTGTTTTCCACTCCCAAACTAAGCATGAAGTAAAATTTCGAGTTTAGAAAAGCCCCGTGAAAATTTGTCTCGGGTCGCGCAGCGACCCGAGACAAATTTTCTGGGCTTTTCTAAACTCGAAATTTTACTTCATGCGCCACGCGTATAAGACACAGATTTTTAGTAAAGTTCGAATATACATAATTTTAACAATATTATAGGGTTATATACGCGTGACGCATGAAGTAAAATTTCGAGTTTAGAAAAGCCCAGAAAATTTGTCTCGGGTCGCTGCGCGATCCTCGACAAATTTTCACGGGGCTTTTCTAAACTCGAAATTTTACTTCATGCTTAGTCTGGGAGTGGAAAACACTTGTTTAAAGCTTTAAATTGAACTTAAAATAAACAGGGAATATCCGCAATTGTTGTATCAATTCCATGGTATGTCATTATTTTTATAAAATCACATTACTATTTCTTAATTATTTTAACTTAGAGAAACGTAAAGTGTCAAGTGTGAACATTAGCAAATTTAGAACTTTTCCCTCTACAAATAAGTGTCATACATTTTGTCTCTAAAACAAATAGGGAAGCCAATATTTGAACATTTTAAAATTAACATGCGATTTCCTATGTTGCGTCCGCCAAGTCAACACCCGGTATATTTATGATGGTGATATGAATATTGATCGTTCACAACAAAGACTTTTTAAAATTTAAACAAATACATTTTATTCAATTTTAACAATATAGTCCTATGGAGGGAATTATTTTTTAAGTGAATATGATTTCATGAACATTACTTTGTTTATTAATTGTCAAACAAAATGTTCATCCTTTAGGAAAGTCATTTAATATTTAAAAATATTAATAGTCGTTAAGTGTACAAGTAGGTATTACTCGAGTAATTTTCTTTGGGATATGTACATATCGCTGCCTTGCTTTAATAATGGCACAAGTTTTTTTTTTTATTATTATTTGCAAAACACTTAGTTGTATTTTACTATAATTACAATCTGATCACAAATGGCTCAATGAGTAATATTTAGCTAACTTAATTTACTAATGGCACAAGTGAATTTTTTAATGTTTTTAGGAGGAGCCTGCAAAAGTTTACAAGACACTTTTATTCAAATATTTAAGTCTCTATCTTTACTTGATTTATCGTATTTTTTACTCGTATTTTTATTTGTGTCTCTTAAAGCTGTATTCAGCTAATAACTGTATTGAAAAAAAAACTTTTTTTAGTTGTGCCACTATCAAAGCAAAGCAGCGATATGTACAATTATTAGAAATAATCCCTGTTGTACTTAGTAATAAAATAGAACAACCTACTATCATAAAACAAAACAAAATCAGCTGAAAAAGAACATAATAGCTACAAAAATTATACATAAACTATGAAAAAATATATAAAAAATCAGTTACATTTAAATTTAATAGAAATCTTCTAAAACGTAAATAGTTAACTGACAATTTTTAAAAAGGAGTAGTTAAATTTAGTTTATTAAATATGAAAAAAATTGAACTGAAAAAATAATTAGAATTGGGTTTAATTTAAAAATGTTATATTAAGTAAAAAACGTAACTTACGATTATAGTAAAACTTGCTATGAAATAAAAGTAATTTATTTTGGATAAAATTAAATTGACACATTCGAAATTAAATTACTGTATATGAAAAGTTACTTTATTTTTGTTTTCTTTAGTTAATTATAATAAACACCCACAACGTCAGATTTTAATAAAATTGAAAATGCCTCAAAATTAATTGACTTTATTTCGATGTAGGAAACATTGCATATTATTTAATTTCAAGACTCGTAAAAACAATACACTGCAGTGTGTCTGAAAATTAAAAGAAAATTAAAGAAAATGAATTAAGCCATTCTATTAACGGAATTTTGAAACACATAAGACTAAAGTGATAGATATGTCAATGAACTCTATTCGGCATAATTCAACTTCAAAATTGAAGCATTTCTGAAAGACAACTTTACGATCACACGTTCTATCGTTACATTTTTTTAACACAACGATCACATTTTATTAATCTACTAAATGACATATAGTTTGATTGATTTACAAAATTAGTGACGCTTTGAGAATTAATTAAAAACAGACAATTTTTACTACTAAATTTAAAATTTTGTTGGGCGGTTATAACATTTTAAAAAAAGTAGAGGTCTAGCATTACCTGCAAAAATTCGGCCAATGTCGCCTCTATAACCCTATATAGAGATATTATTTATATCGATCCGACCCTGAAAATAATTGTTTTTTTTTTATTCAGTCAATGCAAACACATAATTGCCGCGCGTAATTTACATCATTTTTAAAAATGTACATTTTTTAGCTTAATCTTTTCATCGTACTCATATTTTGACACACAAATAACATCATATCCTTTTATTAAGTGATTTCTTGTCTGAATTCATTATGAAAGTTATTAGAGCTAATTGCAAATTAATAATTTTTATTATTACATTTTAATTTTAGGAGGTCCTCAATGAAACGTAATCAAAAATAGAGGTATTGTACAACTTTAAAAAAATCGCACGTTATTTACTTCGTAACCCAGTGCCAAAATAATTAAAATTGACTGCACTATATATTATTTTCTACACTAATATTTTAACACTATAATTAAAATTAACTGCACTATATATTATTTTCTACGCTAATATTTTAACACTATAATCCAAAGAACACACATTAAACACTAACAAGTATATTAAATATAAATTAACTTGTTTTTTATTATTCACTTGGTAAAACATTTCTACTAAATATAGGTGTTTAATTGAATTCACTTGGTTTGTTTTACTAAAGATATTTTTAGTAAAACAAACCAAGTGAATTCAGTTAAACACCTATATAAAATATAAATGCTAATAATTATATTTAAATATTGCACAGCTAAATTACACTAAAAACACGATAATACATAAAACGTTTATAAAGATGATTTAATACGTTTACTTTAGAAGTCGACGATAAACTAACTAATTACCGATAATCAAAAACACTATGAAATAGCCAAACCTATTAATTAAAGACCAAAAATATTTTTCAAGAGGGTGTGATTTAGATTTAGGGTAACCAATATAAATACATGACAGTTACAAGAATCTATTTCAAAAACGTGCTTTTAATGAGATAATAAACAGAGGCGTATGTATAAAAAATAAACTCATCTCACGTTTGAAAACCTTGAATCAATAAGGGTCAGATCGCTATAAATATAATTTTTACATTGGGTTATAAAGGAGACAATGTGCAATTTTTTTAAAGTGGTAAAATACCTTTATTTTTGAATAAGTTTTACTAAGGGCCTCTTAAAGTTAAAATGTAATGATGATAATAATTCATTTTTAATTAGCTCTAATAATTTTTCTAAACAATTCCAAGAAGAAATCTGTAGGTAATTTGATAAAGGGATATGATGTTACCTTTGTGTCAAAAAATAAAAACGATTAAATTACGCGCGAAATTGTTGTGTTTGCCTGGGCTAATGCGCTATTAGAAAAAAATCAATTATTTTTGAGGTCGGATCGATAAAAATAATATTTCTACATACGGTTATAGAGGAGGCATTGGCCGATTTTTTGCAGGTAGCCTCTACTTTTTTAAAAATTTTATTACGGCACAACTAAACTTAAAATTTAGTAGTGAAAATAACCCGTATTTAATTAATTCTCAAAGCGTTACTAATAATTTAAATCAATCAAACTACATGTCATTTAGTAGAATGATATAATGTTATCGTTGTGTCAAAACATTGTGACGATAGAACGTGTAGTCGCAAAGTTGTGATTTTTTTAAGATAACGCTAATTTTGTGCACTGACCGTCTTTCAGAAATGTTCCAACTTTGAAGGTAGGTGGAGTTCAACAAAAAATCTGAAACTTTAGTTTTATGAGTTTTGAAATGTCCTTAATAGAATGCCTTAAGTCATATTTCAAATGTTAATTTTTCATTTTAGATCCAAAAACCGCCAGTAGACCTCGCGAGCTCGCGCTTACACACTAAACGTTGTTAGATGATTAAAAGATATATTTAAAAATAAATATCATGTTCTTTTAGTTCAATTTGACTCATTCGTATACAATAACGTCTAAGAGAGGTTATTATTTAAAAAAATTAATATGCAAAAGTCGACGTTAATGCGACGAGTGTTTCCAATCTCAGATTAAGCATAAAGTAAAATTTCAAGTTTAGAATAGCCTGATTGTTTAGATTTGGAGCATCCAAATTCAAATTCAGGCTTTTCTAAACTTAAAATTTTACTTTATGCACCACGCGTATAAAACACTGATTTAAAGTGAAGTTCAAACCCACACTGCTTAGGTTTGCACTTTACTTTAAATTAGTGTTTTATTCACAAAAGGTTCAGAATAAAATGTTTGATCTCATGTTAATTAATTTTTCAAATACTTTTATATTATTATATTGACTATACTTAACTCATCTAGGAAAGCATAATTAGTTCAATTTTCGTAATCTACAAACAAACTGCATCATATGTTGACGTTTCACTAGAATTTACCTTTGGCATTGATTTGCAGTTTAGAGGCGTAGTGCAAATTAAATATTTATGTAATTGGCCCTAAACCGTAAACATGATTCTATGAAATCTAACTTACAATTAAAAATATTTAAGCTCATGTATTTATTTAAATGATAGAACATTTTTTGTTAGTATTTCTATTGCCTTATTGTAAAGCAGTTGTTTTACATACATATCTATTCATACTGGATTCTGAATACTCATTATTATGCAAATTTCATGTTCAAGTGATGTACATGTATAGATAGATATATATATATATATATATATATATATATATATATATATATATAACGGCGCGTACGTTTTTTTTTTTCAATCAGTATAGATTAGTATCTTTTATAAGAATGGAGGAGTTTTTGAAGTTAGTGGGTGTTTTATTAACAACAACTTGCGGATTGGATCCGCGCCGTTTATACAGGGATAATTTTGCTTCGCTTTTAAATTACGGAGACAGTTTTGATTTCATTGTCGTAGGAAGCGGTCCTTCTGGAGCTGCGATTGCTTCTAGATTGGCCGAGAATCCGAAATGGAAGGTATTATTAGTGGAAGCTGGGGGTTATCCTAATGCCGCCAGTGAGGTTGGTTTTAAAATTTATTTAATTATTTAAACAGTTACCAATTAAATACTACCAATGTGTTTATCAAATATTGCCAAATAGTTTATTTTGAAAGTAACTTAACTCCATTTCTCAATTTTTGTTGTTGACTGTAATAACCTTTATAATTTGAGGATTTCAATAATAAAAAACAATTTGCAGTTATGTATATGCTGTACCTATATGCGAAAACGGCTCTTGGACGAAATAAATGCACACTTCGGTAATTGAGCAATTCTGTTTGCCCAATCCCCGAATTAAGTAATTTTATAATGCACAATCCTAGAAGCGGTCAATTTGAAGATACACTAGCGCGAACGTCATTAATTTTGGTGAATAATTGAGTTGGCACCACTGTTATCTGACAGTTCTAAGAGTTTTGCTCCAGATGCATAACTTACTAACTGAACTGGAGATTTCATTTCGTGAAAAACTTGGTGATTATTTAAAAAAATATAATAACAGGGTCCTATTTACAAGCGAACAGTATAATAAGGTAATGGAAGAAACTAGCAATGAAAAAACTTCTATAAACTTTTTGGGGAAGAGCGGCAGAATTCAAAAACTATAGTTGTATTTTTTAACCAGAACTTTCTATTTATTTAGCCAATATTTCGCTAAACTTTGTTTTTCATTCTGCCGCTTTTCCCCAAAAAGTTTATAGAAGTTTTTGATAACTTGACGGCAAAAAACTACTAAATGAAACTAGCAATGCTCTTAAGAAAAGACAACTCGGTGTCTCTATTAATTCATTGGAATACAGTCGGTTGAAAAGGTACGATGTTATGAAAATTGGTACAGAGGAAAAGTTAATTGAACGTTTTGAGGATGGAAGTGACGTTGAGAGTATTCGCTATTTTGCAACGGACGAAAAGGTATTTTCAATAATTAATAAAGTTATAGACACGGGCCATAACCGGACAAAATGCATGAAAAGGGAGATAAAGAAACGGTATACTAATATAACGAGAGTTGTTATTGAAATATACCTAAAATTGTGCAGTGTCAATTAAAAAAGAAAATTCACGGAAAAGGTTTGGTGGTAAAGCCTATCATATACGGAATGATGAATTCTCGGGGCCAGGTAGATCTCATAGACAAGCAAACAGAACCCGATGGCGATTACCGGTTTATTTTACATTATCAAGATCACTTAACCAAATTCATATTTTTGAAACCATTTAAAAATAAAAGCGCCAGCCGAGTGGCTCCAGTTCTACTAGAAATATTCTGCGTTATTGGTGCTCCATATTTATTACAAAGTGATAATGGTAAAGAGTTTTGCAACAGAATAATAATAGATTTGACTAAGATTTGTTTGATAATGTAAAAATTGTACACGGTAAACCAAGACATTCGCAAAGTCAAGGAAATGTCGAGAGGGCTAATCAAGATGGGAGAGATATGTTGAACGCTTGGATGGTTAAAAATGAAACATCATATTGGGCATATGGACTTTGTTTAATTCAACTGAAGAAAAATAGATCATATCACAGAGGAATCGAGCGTAGTCCATATGAGGCCATGTTTGGGGTATCTTTGAAGGACGGATTATCTTTGAAGAACGGATTAAGAGATTGCAACCTTCCTTCGGAACATGTAGAACATCTTAATACTGAAAAGAATTTGGAACAATTAGTTCAGACACTGCAAACGACAGATGGGAACAACGATGTTGATGAACCAAGGCCTTCAACGATGAATACAGTACAATCCTCGGGTAATTTAAGGGATTATTAGGTGAATTTTAATACAATATTTTTGAAACCATGAATATTTACAGGTAAAGATACTTAGCAAGAAGATAATAATGATACTATTCAAATATCACGAAATCTCTTAAATAGAAAACAATTTAAGATTTTGAGTCATCAAGACTCCGCAAAAGTGCCCAGAAGCGAACAACAGAAGAAATGCTCAGGGGTTCAAATAAAACATTGAAACCATTAAGTGAACGGGACAATGTCTTGGTAAAAATACTAGATGTTGAGAGGGGGTGGACCTGTCCTAGAAATGTCCTCGGTGTAGTGGTTAATGAGACAGATTCCTTGTATACCACAGGAAATAAATCGGGTATCCTCAGCAGAATGTATGCTAGAAATAAACTCGATATTGCCGACTCTAAATTTCTAGAAACATCTGATGTTGTAGAAATGTTTCTCTCCCTTAGATCAATGTCGTCAGCTGAATCTGAATCTAGCTCGCAGCAAGGTTTTGTAAGGTGCAACTGTAATGCACATTGTGTAAATAAAAGATGCAAAAAATGTTAAATGCAACTCAAAATGCCACTCTTTCAAAAGTTGCAAAAACAAATAACATTAGAGCGGCCATTATGTTGTATGTTCAATTAAAATTAATAACGTGTTTGATAAATTGATTAATTTTTTGACCATTATACGTCTAAAATACACATTGTAATGTAACGTTTTCGAAATTGAGAGTCTTGAATTGCACTCCACTAGTATGTTTCTATTAAATAAATCAAGTTTTTTAGTAAATTGATTACCTTTTTGGTTATTGCAAAATTAAAATACACATTACCCAAAACAGTTATACCAAGTGTATTTTTAAGACATTATGATTCATTTATATATCGGGGTTTGAGCAATTCAAAATGCTCAATCCGCGAATTGTGCATTTATTTCGTCCAATGGCCGCCTTCGCATATTAGGTACAACATATATAACATATTTTGAAAATACTTAACTAGAAATTGATATCTATGACAACAAAAAACTCAAATTATGAAGATTATTTAAGTCAACAACAAACAATTTAGAAATTCTGTAAAAATTACTTTCAAAATAATCCGCTCGATTAATTACAAATTTTAAATATCAGAATTGCAATTAATTATAATCATTTGTCTGTTGCCTAAACAATCACATATTGTTCTACATTTTTTAGATACCAAGTACATCAATCGGACAAGTAGGTACAGAACTTGATTGGCAATACAGGATGGAACCAATGAAAACCGCAGCTTTAGGCATTAACGAACAAAAACCATATATAGCACGAGGAAAACTGCTGGGAGGCACAAGTTCCCTGAACCTAATGGTATACACACGAGGATTAGAAAGCGATTACAACAACTGGGAGAAATTAGGAAATCCCGGTTGGGGATGGAAAGACGTCGAACCGTACTTCAAAAAACTTGAAAAACTAGAAAACTCAAACAATGACCATTACGGAAAATCAGGTCGCTTATTATTAAATCTTGAAGAACCTACGGAATTTCAAAAAATAATTATGGGCGCGGGAAGAAGTTTGGGCAAACACGTGGCTAATTTTGAAGAATCAAAATCGGGTTTCTTTATCTTACCAACAACAATTTCAGCTGGTAAACGCGTTAGTTCCGCAAAAGCGTATTTGAACAAATCGAAAAACAAACAACCGAATCTTTATCTTTCCCTCGACACGTTAGTTACTAAATTGATAATCAGGAAACAAACAGTAACTGGAGTTGAGTTGTTAAGGAGCGGAAAGGTTATACAAATTAGAGCGACTCGTGAGGTAATTCTTTCAGCTGGAGCAATTGGCTCCCCGCAAATACTTATGTTATCAGGTGTTGGACCTGAAAGTCATTTGAGGAAATTAAAAATTCCTGTCAGGAAAGATTTGCAAGTTGGCGAGAATTTGCAAGATCACCCAGTTAATTTAGGTTTTTGCACTAAGATAAACCCGTTACCAGCTCCTGAAAAGTCTGTAGATGCTATGAATTATTGTTTATATAAAAATGGAACTTTTGCAACGAATAACAATTTCAATTTAATTTGGTCATTGAATTCCATACCTAAGAAAGATGAGCCTAGTGCACACCTGCACTTTTCTCACGTCCATAAGGGTGATAAAATATCGCGTACCTCATTTTTAAGTTTATTCCAAGTAAACAATACCGTTATTAAAAGCCTAGAAGGCGTTCTTGATTCTCACGATTCTCTTTGTGTGGAGGTTTTAATAACTAATCCTAAATCACGTGGGAGAATATTATTAAAATCAACACATCCACTGGATCATCCAGTAATTCACGGTGGTTTTTTCACTGATGAAAAGAACGAGGATTTAACTGCAATGGTCAACGCAATTGATCATATTAAAAAACTTTTAGAAGCACCAACAATGAAATCTTTAAAACCCGAAATTGTTTACTTAGATCTTCCAGGATGTAAAGGTTTTAATGTAAGTTCTAGGGATTATTGGAATTGTCATGCTAGATACATGTCGACCAGTGGTTTCCACCTTGCTGGTAGTTGTAAGATGGGACCTGCTGAAGATAAGGCTGCTGTTGTTGATTCTAGTTTAAGGGTTTACGGGATTAAAGGTTTAAGAGTTGCTGATGCTAGTATTATGCCTGTTATTACTAACAGGAATCCACAAGGTCCGGTTTATATGATTGGCGAAAAGGCTGCTGATTTAATTAAAAAGGATCATGGGTTTAGTAATTGAAGGGCCCGCCAAAAAACGTTGTAAGCGCCAACTTTTGCAAAGTAATGTTTTACGAAATATTGGAATATCTTACTAAATGTTCCTTTCATTTCTAGGGTTTAAATGGCAAACACGTTTTATGGATCAAAAATATATTTTTTTTTTCAATTTCTGAAAATACTGTTCAGTCGCTTGCAAAGTTATACGTAGCCCTTCAATTGATTATTCAAAAAATGTTAATGTTAATAGTGTATTTCTTTAAATAAATATATTTATTATTTTGTGAGACTATAACGTAACTAAATGGAATTTAATTCACAATATATTTTGTCGTTTGTACAGTTCTATTTAATAAAAAAGCACACATTTACTGTTTTAAATTGTAAATGTAAATTATAATTCAAGTAGTTGCTATGGTAAAGGTCTTAATAATCTATTGATAGAGTTAAGACAAAGACATGCACTACACACATAAGTATATGTTAAAACACGACTATGCATACGGCGTACTTGGTAACACCTTAATCGCGATTAATTAATCACACGTTAGTAACAGTTCAATTACAGGACTTTGAATTATGTTTTAAACACGTTTTAAACATGTTTTAAAATGCTTTTAATTGTTAATGTTTTGAATGATTTTTTAATGAAAAAGCATGTTTTGTAACCCGAGTTCAAGCCGAACTTGAGTTCAAGATGACAGTTCTTATTGTTCTAATGTCACTTTAAACTGAAGTTCAGAGTTGAACCAGTTCAACTTGTTTGGTGCAACTGGTCCTTAAATTAGATGCCATATTAGTAGGAACTATCGTATAACTATAAAAATGTAAAATAAGAAAGATAGGCCATATTAGCAGTAACTTAAGAAAGATTTAAGTGCAAAAGTATGTTTGAAATCGCAGTTTCAAACTTCTTTTAGTAATTCACAGCATCCAACTTTTCTTGCAGCGTAAAACTAATATATCAATCCAATATTTATTTGCTTATTTACACACATAAACTTCAGAACACACATCCAGACTTACAATACTCGTGTAGTTTAGCGCTAATAGCGCTAGAAATAAGAAAAAGTGGACACGATCCGGGCTAGCGTCTTCCGAACTTCCATGAATGGGAACGAGGTCAATTGCAGTAATTTATCAATTCGGGCAATAGCCAGTTGGCAACACAGAATAAACAGAACACCATCACCATCTCAGCCTTGATTAATTTCCACTTTTGTCGTGCCGCAAAAACGCAACACGAGCGAAACAATCGCGCGCGCTGCTTTTCATCACCGACAATTAAAAAAAAAAACAGTACGCGCCCCCCATTGTTAACCACCCCCCTTTGTACTAACCGAAATATATATATAAAAAAAAACGTTATTTATAGTCCAATTAATTGGACTCCTTTTTGTTGTCGATTGCGTTCACCCCCCACAATGCACATCATACGCGCTCAATTGGAAAAATTTGTACCGTATTTATCGGGATTGATTTACGGGGGTGTTGTGCGTTCTGCGTTTGTTCCGGGGGGTGAAGGTTTTTCCCGCCGATTAAATTACAATTTTTATTGGGCAGGGAATTTATCGAGCGGAAATCATGCTTTGAATTATGTACGAAACAGCGCTAGACGAAAAAAATTATGCAATAATAAATAATCGCGTTTGATTTATTGGGATTTTTTCGTTTGTTTCAGCTCTGTCACTTGTATAACGATCGTCATTTGTCACGGTCTAATTAATCTAGTCCGACTCTGTCAAATTATTGTTCGGGTTTGTAAATAACCGGTCATTACAGGGACCTGTCGGCGATACATCACTTTTCTGTAATTAAGATTTTATTAATGTTTCGTGTTGGTGTCGGTTCTGTCGTTCATCATCCGGATTAAGGGGAAACTGGTCACATTTTTAAAATTGATTTAAGTTAACTGAAGTAAATAATACCGTTTTCAGTTTCAGTGACATTATTTTTAAAGTTGTAATTAATACAAAGGCGCAGAATTAAAGATAGCCAGAAAAGAAACCGATACATTCATCTTCATTTAAAAGATTAAACATCTTTTGAAAACTACAATATCAATTAACTACAACAGCTTTAGTTTCTTATAAAAGTAAACGTACACATCTAAGCAATGTATTTTAAACTTTTGAGTTTAGAAAAGCCTGGAAGGCTTTTCTAAACTCGAAATTTTACTTCATGGTTAATCTAAGAGTGGATACACCTGCTAGAAGTTTCATTTACGATAAAATAAACCTGATAATCAATACATTAATTTAGATTTATAGAACGTCTAGAACTTTTGGTTTGTAAATTTTTAAATGTGAAAAGGGTAAACATGCTTAATATTTTTTTAAATATAAAATATTTACTATTTATATCATGAGTGGCCAACCTTTTTAGCAGCCAGGCAACATTTTTAAAGTAGGATTTGCTGTTAGGCCACACTACCAAATTAATTTTGTTTATCAAAGCAAACAAGAAGTACAGGGTGTCCGTAGAAAATTGGGCAAAGTTGCTTATTGATAATCTGCTTCACACATTTGAAGTATCTTCATTTATTTCAATGTAATTTGAAAAAAACTTAGTATTTAGTTTCATACATGTTTTTTGTTATTGGCCTATATTTTATTGTTTTAACTAATTCTATATCGAAATTACATCTAGGACGTCACAACACATTCATACTACAACCATGGACCCGGATGAAATCAATTATTATTCATAAATGATTCCACCGGACGGGAGGGTCTCTACCCACCGGGCCACCGAGGCCCCTTTTATACATGTATTTTTCTAAAGTTCTACAATACCGAGTACAAAAAATAGTGATGTGTCCATTATTGCACTTTAACCATAACCTAAACAATCACTTATAAATTAGTTAAAGACCATTTCACATTAAATCATTGTTATATACGCGTGGCGCATAAAGTAAAATTTCGAGTTTGGAAAAGCCTGATTTGGCTTAGCCGCTCCTCTTCGCTACGCGCCTGAGCCAATTTTTCAGGCTTTTCTAAACTCGAAATTTAACTTCATGCTTAGTCTGGGAGTGGAAGATACTTATTTAGTATTTTTAAATTGTGATGAATTTTCAAGATTATAGTAAATTATCAAAATATTAATTGTTTATTTGAGTTATGTGGAGTTTTTGATCACAATGAAAACTCTTTTTGTTCCTTACTTCACTTAATCTTACTATCAATGAATCAGATATCTTGGATTTTTGCTCTAATATTAAGACAAGTAGTTCTCCTGGTCCCGATGGAATTCCTCCTTCTATAATTAAAAACTGTTCTAGTGCCTTCTCCTTATCACTAGCAATCTTTTTAATAAATCCATTCAAAATGGGAAATTTCCGTCCTTGTAGAGAAATTGCTACGTGACTCCTGTTTTTAAATCGGGAATCAAATCTGATATTCACAACTACCGCCCAATAGCTATTCAATCATGCATCCTAAAACTGTTTGATAAAATTGTTTCAAAGCATATGATGTTGCTTTTTAAACCTTTAATAACTGATCAACAACATGGTTTCTTTCCATCTAGATCAACAGAAACAAATTTATTCATATACACTAGTTATATATCTTGTGCATTGGAGAAAGGCGATATGGTAGATACAGTCTATACCGATTTCTCCAAGGCGTTCGATAGGGTAAGTCACGCAAGACTTTTGCATAAACTTAGATCTTATGATGTTGTTGGATGCATGCTTGAATGGATAAAATCAATAATTTGCAATAGACAGTTGGTTGTTAGATTTAATGGTACCATGTCGGATCTTATAATTAATGCAACATCTGGGGTACCACAAGGCTCGCATTTGGGTCCCTTACTCTTTCTTATTTTTATTAATGATATTGGCAGCAACATTAGCTCCAATATTCTACTTTATACTGATGACATGAAAATATTTAAAACCATTAGGTGTTTGGAAGACTGCAACATAATCCAAACTGATTTAAATAGGATCATGCGATGGTGTGATGACAATGATCTTAACTTATATATAAATAAGTGTAAACTTATGCATTTCTTAAAGAAAAAAGTATACTGTGGCGTTTTGATTACTCTCTGAACAGTCATAACTTAGAGAGAGTTGATATAATCAGAGACTTAGGTGTATTTTTTGACAGTAAGCACCATCTCACAAGTCATATAAATGTAATTTTGGCAAAAGCATTGCAATTAATTGGCCTTATAAAACGACTGTCAATACACTTCACATCCATCGGAACATTTATAACATTATACAAATCATTCGTTAGACCTATCCTTGATTATTGCTTCATCGTATGGTCCCCTAATTACAAATGTCATATCAATAGCATTGAGCACGTCCAAAAGAAAATGGTTAATCTTATTTGTTCTCGTTGTCATTTATATTATGACAATTTTGATATGATGCTCAAATATCTTGATATCCTTCCACTATATAAACGAAGAATTTATTCTTCGCTTTGCTTTGCTTATCGCTTATTTAACAATCTTATCGATTGCTCAGATGTATTGTCATCTATATCATTCTTTTTATCTCCAGACATGCAACGCGGCATCAGCAACTTCTTGCTTGTGAATTTCACAAATCTGTATTTGGTTTTAATAGCCCTCGTAATTACTTAATCCATAACGTTAAGAAATATTATAATTTAATTGATATGCTCGGAGTTAGTCTAAAGTATTTTAAGCGTACGTGTCGTGTAGTTTTAGATTCTAACTCATAAGTAAGGTTATTGTATTGTTGTATTATTGTATTATTGTATTTTTTATTATATATGCTATTTTTTTTCTATGTAATTGGCCACCCGTATGAATAAATAAATAAATAAATTAATCAAAAAATTGACGATTTATTGTGAAGTTCCATAAATTTACACAATTTTGAAATTTTTAATGTATGACATTATTTATTTATTATTTATTTTTAAATTTGTGTTATGTTATTTTACTATCCAATTATGTTTAAATTATTAAATTGTTTCAATTACAATTCGTCAATTTATTTTTCCTTAATCACTTGATGAGAGAATAATAAAACAGTAGTGAAACAAACCAACCCACTGAGCACTAGAGAATAGACGAACAGAACCGAATTCAACGTTATGTCAAACTTGGTTTAGTTAAATCTTAAGGAGTGTCAATTGTTAGTGTTTAATTTTGTTTGTAGCACAGGTTTCCACTCCCAGACTAAGCATGAAGTAAAATTTCGAGTTTGCAAAAGCCCCGCGTAGAAAATGTTTACCTGGCTTTTCTAAACTCGAAATTTTACTTTATGCGCCACGAGTTTAAAAGACTGATTTAGTGTGAAGTTCAAATTTGTTTCTTTTTAAATTTGCAGGGAGCGGACAAACAAATGAATTCGACGTTATGTCAAACTTGGTTTAATAAAATCTTAAGAAATGTCAATTGTTAGTGTTTATTTTTGTTTGTAGCGTAGGTTTCCACTCCTAGACTAAGCATGAAGTAAAATTTCGAGTTTAGAAAAGCCCCGCGTAGAAAATTTGTCGAGGGTCGCGCAGCGACCCGAGACAAATTTTTACGGGGCTTTTCTAAACTCGAAATTTTACTTCATGCGCCACGCGTATAAAACACTGATTTAGTGTAGAAGTTCAAATTTGTTTCTTTTTAAATGTGTGTTATGTTATTTCACTATTGAATTATGTTTAAATTGTTAAATTGTTTCAATTACAATTCTTTAATTTGGTTCTCATTGATCACTTGATGAGAGAATGAAAAACAGTAGAGAAACAAACAAACCCACTGAGCATTATGGAGTGGACAAAGAGAAATGAATTCGACGTTATGTCAAACTTGGTTTAGCTAAATCTTGAGGAATGTCAATTGTTAGTGTTTAATTTTGATTGTAGCATAGGTTTCCACTCCCAGGCTAAGCATGAAGTAAAATTTCGAGTTTAGAAAAGCCCCGCGTAGAAAATTTGTCGAGGGTCGCGCAGCGACCCGAGACAAATTTTCACGGGGCTTTTCTAAACTCGAAATTTTACTTCATGCGCTACGCGTATAAAACACTGATTTAATGTGAAGTTCAAATTTGTTTCTTTTAAAATTTTTGTCATTTTATTTTAAAATCAAGCGTTGATTTAAATAATTTTTTGCTGACAATAGCATTTTCATGCCCTTCAAAATGAGATATCACACGACGGGGAGTGTCATTTAAAATTATAAAGATGGGGTGGCTGGGGGTGAAAGTTAAAATTCAGAAACCAGTGTTTTTCAAGTTCCCCCTTGAAAAAAAATTAATGTGTTTAATTCAAAATTGTGTCTACCTCAGATCCAGAGTTACTCAGGCTGGTCCATTTTGAAATGAAGACCGTCTCGTTCTGAAACAAGTGAACTGATTTCAATTATTTTTTTGTTTTCTGGATAGTAATTTGTATGCCCTATAAAATGAGATATCACACAAAATTATAAAGTTGGAGTGGCTGGGGGTGAGTGGGTGAAGTTAAAATTCCAAAAAACAGTGTTTTTCGAGTTCTCCCTTGAAAACAAAATTGGCGTGTTTTTTTTTTCTTAAAACCGTATCTGCGCAAATACAGAGTTATTAACGGTGGTTTTCTTGAAATGAAGACCCTGTATGTATATACCTGTGTAACTCGTATTTTAAGTACTTAGTTTGATAATGATTACCATGTAGTTAAAACTAGTCACAAAAGTAAAATAAAAGTGGTATAAAAAAGTTAAGTGTTTTCTTTATATCAAAACTTACCTCTTTATTACAAAAAAATAACGTAATTTCCCCAACACATATTTTTTTCTATTAAAACCAGTTCCACGCAATGAATTATTTTCACGTTATCTAACACTCAGTCGGACGTCAGTTAGATTTCTTGGTAAATCGACGTCGAGATTTCCTCTTCGGCTTGCTTTTCTGTCGGTTATCGATTGATGACATGATGTGTGTGTGTTTTTTTTCCCACTCATTCTGTATTTCTTTTTCAGGACGTTAAAGGGTGTGAAACCGCCGTCGCCGCCCCCTATGAACTGAAAAACCCCCCGGATCGATCCGGAAATTAATCAACGGAATCGAGGTGAGCCTAAGCGATTTCCCCTTAATAAGTTGTCGTGCCTGAGCGAGACAAAAAGAAAGTGAAAAGAGAGAGAGAGACACAGAATACCTTTGATTTTGGCGTGTGCTGTCGGAGTCACATTTTTTACGCATTTACGCACGATTGATTGGATTTGGGGTTCGGGAAAGTCTCCTGAAGTTGACTTATGTGTCTCAGAGTCTCGAGAGGGCTTTTAAGTGCTGGGTTTATGATTGCTTGACTTTGTATTGATTTAGAGAGGGGAATATAATATGTTTTTTTTAAATAATAATAACACTTTATTTATTATGATTTGTATTTATTTAAGAATTACTAAGACGCTTATCAAAACTCTTCTGGAATCTTGTAGGTGTTCACTTCGTGGTACATTTTCAATATTGACATGACCACTTTTATTTAATAAACGTAGTATAAACATGCTGTGCTTTATAGCTATAAATAATGTAGCTAATATAAACCAATATACATCCTTGTAAATAAATATATGATTATTAGGAAACATTCCGAGAAGTCAACGATATTAAATGAACAGACGCTTTCTAATAACAACAAAATTCCATTCCACCGCCCCTTTTTCATCTCCGGTCGTAATTGTCTCCCCCATTCCGTATGTGTGCGGTAGAATTTGCAGTGACAGCGTCAACTCTTAGACATAATTCGATTTACATCCATCGTAATGAGCCCCGAGGAGGCGGCATTCCAGACGATCCACGTAATTCACCTCCGGAATTATCCACCCCCACCTTAACTTAATCCCTAAAACAAAACAGGTAACATGATCTTATTACATCTTGTTATTTAGTATTTACATATAAATTTAACAAATGTAAACAAAAACACTTTCACAATTTATTTATACATATATAAATCTATTTAAAAATTATAAAGTAACATTGTAGAAGAATGAATACAATAGTAATTGTAAACGTTATCAACTATCATCAGGATTGCCAAATCAGTGATTTTGTCATTAAATCTGGTGTTTTCCACTTTCGGATTCAGACAAATTGTTTGTGATTTAGACGTGGATATATTCTGGTGTTTGTTGAAAGTTTTCGGTGACAATCTGGTGGTTCACTGTCATCAGAAAGTGATTAACGTTAAAACAGTCGAACGTAGCAAAATACTGTCAAAACTATCAAAAATTCAAACTATCAAATATTCAGCATATCATAAAATTGTTCATGTATAAATGGTGGAAAATTTGTTAATGAATCCCTATTGATTAATCTTGTATGAATAATTTTTAAGGAGTATATTTTAAACGTCATTTTAAATCAATGTTTCATATGCGTGGCGCATGAAGTAAAATTTCGAGTTTAGAAAAACCCCGTGAAAATTTGTCTCGGGTTGCTGCGCGACCCTCGACAAATTTTCTATGCGGAGCTTTTCTAAACTCGAAATTTTACTTCATACTTAGTCTGGGAGTGGACCGTCAAGGTTTTTAACATGTCGAGATTTTCGATATTTCGAGATTTTCATCAATTTATAAAATTCTCATCAGATTTTCAAGATATCAAGATTTTCATCCTATTTTTGATATTTTGAGATTGTTTTCGATTTGCAAAATATTTGAGATTTTCAATATTTCGACATTTTTTAAAATTTATAATTATTAATTATTATTCAATATTGAGACGGGTTTCAGTGTTTTTTACTACTTTATTTTAATAATTCTACGATCCGAGCTTCGAAATATTTAGTGTCATTTTCAAGTTTGACATATTCATAGTCTTTCTATGGCTTAAAAGTATTAAACAGTTGTGTAGTGAATACAACACATCCGTTTATTCGTTGATAAGTTTTTAGTTTTAATTAATCATTGTTTGTCGTTTTGTAAAAATTAAATTATAGATTTTATCAGCTGCATCAGCATTAAAAAACTAAAACCGATTGATTACATTTTATAGTTTTGTCATTTAAGTTATTTGAGAGATATTTTCGAATGTAATATAAATTCGAGCAATTAATTATCTGTTTTTTAATGCGTTTTTGTAATTTCGTAATTCCATAGAACGAATAAATAATATTCAATCGAAAAATCCAACTCGAAATTTTACAGATTTATATTTATTTCTTGTCGAATCACAAAAGTCGTAGCTAAAAATTGAAATTATTGTTTAAGTTTTTTTTTCTTTAACCCGATAAAGAAAACAATAACTTTAAATTATTTCAATTAAATCAACACAACTTTAATCGAATTTAAGCATCTGTAATTCAGTTAAAAACAGCTCGATTTTGTTTTTTCAACTCTAACACAAAACTCATTCATCCGCTAACAATTCCTGCTGATTTCAACAAAATTCGAGATTTTCTTAGCAATCTAATCCTACGAAAAGAGGAACTGCATTCAAAAATTCAATAAACTCAAACTAAATCTCAATTTTGATTAACTGTAATTCAATTTGTAAATCCCGGATTTAAACCCCGCTCACATGGGGCAGCTTGGTGGTGTAGTGGTTAGAGTGTTGTACTACCACGCCACGGACCGGGGTTCAAATACCGGCCTAACAAGTTATCTGCATTTATATAGGTTAGGATAAAAATGCCAAACACTCCGTCTTCTCGGATATGACGTTAAATGCATGTAGGACCCGTGTAGTGCCTGGATGTTGCGTGCACGTTAAAGATCCCTACCGGTGGGTTAGAACTCCCACCGGGTTCGGCAAAATTCCCGGATAGCTGTAGACCTAATCTCCGGCGTCATGATTGGCCTTAGCAGCGGAAATAGATGACGTAAAACCCAAAATAAAAAAAATAAAAAACCTCGCTCACATTTTTGATATGTTTAATACAACTCTAACACAAAGTTCATTCGCCCCCCAATAATCTCTACTGATTTTAACCAAATCCGAGATTTCCCTAGTAATCTAATTTTAAAAAAAGAGGAATTGCTTGCAAAAATTCCAAAAAAACGCAAACTAAATCTTAATTTGGATTAACTGTAAATCAATTTGTAATTTTTGAATTTAATCTTCGCTTATCGCATCCTAAACTTCGATTAATGTTACACCTAAATCCAAGTTTTTTAAACTCTAGCGCAAAAATTGAATTTATTAAAAATATTCAAACACAAACCAAATCATCCAATTGCATTATCCAATGATATATCAATTGTTGTACAAAATAACAAAAAATGTTTAAAACAAAAGACGTTCAGCATTAAATTCTCGACATTTTCACCCCAACATTTTTTTCCATATCACGCTCGGTTTACGAGATAATTGACTTGAATCGCGAAAACGTCAACCTAACCTAACCCTACTCACCGTTTCTATCAACTCTCACAATCCCACGCGGGATTCCAAATTTTTAAAGCCCCACATTTCCAAAACGTATAATTGTTTATTCAACGATATCTCGATTGTTGTAAAAAAGATTAAAATAAATGTTTTAGGCAAAAGACGTTCGGCATCAAATTGTTTACCATTTCGCTGAAATAATTTTTGCGATAGCACGCTCCGTTTGTAAGTTTGTTGGAAGTTTTAAGTGATAAAATACTTGAATCACGAAAACGTGAACCTAACCTAACCTCACTCGCCGTACCTGTCTACTCAAGTAATCCCACGCGCGATGCTATATATTTAAAGCCCTAGAGCGAAAAATCGTATAATTGTTTAATCAACGATATCTCGATTATTGTAAAAAAATAAAAATAAATTTTTTAGACAAAAGATGTTCGGCATTAAATTCTCTACCATTTTGCCGAAATAATTTTTGCGATAGCGCGCTCCGTTTGCGAGATAATCGACTTGAATCACGAAAACGTGAAACTAACCTAACCTCACTCACCGCACCTGTCAACTCAAGTAATCCCACGCGCGATGCTAAAAAATCAAATTTATTAAACATTTTCCAAACTTATAATTGTTTATGCAACTAATTTGATAATAATAATATTTTTTTATTATTTTACTTCATGCTTAATCAAGGACTGTAAACGCTCTTTAGAAGCTGCAATTAAACGCTTTAATAATTTATTTTAAATGAGCTATAACTTCTAAACAAAGAAAGATAGAACCTGCGTTTATTGAACATTTTTTCGTGAAATTAAAACAACTTTTTATTGCTGAAGTTTGTAAAGAGGCTAATGAATCACCCTGTAAAAGATTATGTTTGATTGTTTCCGAGAAACGTTCTTCTTTTTATAATATATTACGAGGTGTTTCTTAGGGTTCAATTTTAGGACCACTGTTATTATAATAATAGTATAATTATAATATTATAATATAATTATAGTACAATGCATCTTAAGTTGTTCTAGAGTTTTTAAATATTTTAAATCTTTGATTTGGTTGGCGTTCACTGTGTGGTACATCTTTATAAAATAATATTAAAACACTTAACTTTGTTTTACCACTTTAATTAACTTTTTACAGTGACTATAGTTTCGACTAAAAGCTAGTCATTATCAAACTGAGTACCTCGTACTCAGCTTGATAATGACTAGCTTGTAGTCGAAACTATAGTCACTGTAAAAAGTTAATTAAAGTGGTAAAACAAAGTTAAGTGTTTTAATATTATTTTAAATATTTTACCGTTAATAAATAAAAAAACTATTTTTTGTTTTTTTCGCAATATGTATTTATATCGTATGTTCAATTAAAAAATAATCACACATATTAGGAATCGACATATACATATATCAGTCATAGCTCTTTGGTTATGTTACTTGTCAAATGCAAAACATTAAATCAAAGTCAATTTATAGATATTATTTTTTTTATTTTTCTTTTTCAAATTTTAATAAATGTTGATGTGCCCTTCTTCTTCTCGAATATAAGCCTGAACTCTTCGTCGTACACCTTCCATTACGTTTCCCAACAACACTGGATTATTGTTAATTTCTCCAAATTTATCTCGAATTCTTACCCGTATATCCTCTAGATTGTATACTGGTTGGGCATAAATGCAATTTTTCAGGTAAGAAAAAATTGCATGGTGTTAAATCGCTTGAACGTGACAACCCCCTGGCCGCAGGGATTCCCCAATCCCTGCAATTCGACTTATGATTCGGTCCATGAAAAATTCCTACTGATAAAGTAATTTGCTGTGATAAACGAGGCAAAGAAGTCGTAGATCTTCCAAAATTTCTTGGGCTGTGTTAATAGAATCTTGAGTACGTTTAACTGGTCTACCACTTTCTGGTTTACGGAGAATACTACCCGTTACACGAAATAATGTAACTGGTCCTGATAAGGTATTTTTAAATTCTTCATAAATAATCGTAACATTGGGAATTTCTTCCTGAAACTCTGCAAAAGCTGAGCTGCGTCCAATGAATATACCCACTTCCCATCAACTTTGATCACATTTTGGAAATAACTGAATTAAAAACGTTTTTTGCTGGTTGCTTTAAACTATTGTGACTTTTAAAAAGATCTGACGCTTTGTAAGTCAATTCTTACCATGTGTGACAACATACATTTTTTAAAATAATAAATCATGGCACTCTTGAGGTTTTTTTAATTGACAATACGATATTATTCATGTTATAACAAAATATAAAATCTGGTGATTTTTGGAGATTTGTTAAAAGACATTTTTTGGACATCTGGTAGTCTAAAGTTGGCAACACTGACTATCATACATTATAAAATAATTGAATTGAATTGAATTTTCCAACAGTTTGCAGAATATTTACAAAATATAATTTATTGTTTTAATGAACATTTGGAGAAGTCTTAACATGACTAAATTTTTGCAGAAAGAATTAATTTTAATTCGTTTTTATATTTTATCATACATTAGTTAAAGTAAAAAATGTGTGCATCGTATCACATTCCCCATTAAAGATATGATGATTTATATAAAAAGTATGGAAAAATGTCTCAAACTAAATTTGTTGAACTTTTCTTATTATTTATAAAAAAATTCACAAGAAGTAGTTTTCGCATTTTTTCGCTATATCTCAGTAAATATCGATTAATCCCTCACATCTCAGCTGTATATATTTTCGACTTAACTTTAGTTCAGTGTTTTATACGCGTGGCGCATAAAGTAAAATTTCCTATTGTCAAATACTTAAAGTTGGAAATTCCACAGTAATGAAAATAGATCTTTAAAACTTGTACATATTGCACATTGAAGCTTTGCGAATAAATTGACACTATTATTCTTTTCTTAAATGTTTCTTAAACTATATATAAATCAACTAATGAAACACTCTTAAATGATCACATAAATCCGTGCAATACTTCCATAAAAAAAAAACAAAATTCTTCATATTGCTTTAATTTATTCAAGTAATTATTATAAATATGTTGTATTAAATAGATTAATCTAAAACAAATGATAAATAAAATTAATCGTTGCTTAGAAATCTCCATAAGAGCAATGTAAATTTTGATTATGCTTTTAATAAATAGGGGCAGCATCGTGCTATTTTAGTAATATCTTAAAAAGATACTGTAATTTCCAAAAGCATGTGAAAAGAAATTGGGTTTGATATGTAGAATTCGCGTACGGCATTTGTCACGACACGGGTTCCCGGTACGCGGCCTTGAATTGCGAATGTAATTTCTCTGCCGCGTACTGTTCATTGATTACGTTGCTGATATACAACAAACAAAGACATTAATAAAATATTTCCCAATACATTCTTTAAATATAAGTGCATTTCTGGATTCATGTTTTGAATAGCAATGTGGAATGTCGGTATATGTTAATTCAAGTGATAAGTCGGAAAAATTCCTTCTCCATTTATTTACCAAATTGAATGTGCGACACTCGGCGTCTAGAGTTCGAATTGAGTTATTGTAATTTCTCATATTTTGTACGGCTTAGCCTACTCAGCTTGAAGGGTCGCCTACCCAGCTTAGAGCGTAGACGTCTCGTGTTCGCATCTATTCCTTTTGTGTGCTTAATTGGAATTTACCAAATTAAGGAGTGCAGCACGCGAAAGTTATGTAAGGTATTTCATTTTTAATAGTAATAATTTAAATCGCTTATCTAGTTGCAAATAACATGAATATATATTTTATGTTGCCAGACTTTAACTGTTTGTCTACAATATAAATACAGGGAATTTTTCTTTTAGGTAAACATGTGCATAATTTGTAAATTTTCCGACATGCGTTGCTTTTTAAAAGAGTTCAATTTAAAGCTTTAAACGAGTGTTTTCCACTCCTAGACTAAGCATGAAGTAAAATTTCGAGTTTAATTTGAAATTTTAAAAGAGTTTAATTTGAAATTTTAAACGAGTGATTTCCACTCCTAAATCAAGTAAAATTTAGAGTTTAGAAAAGCCCAGAAAATTTTCACGGGGCTTTTCTAAGCTCGAAATTTTACTTCATGCTTAGTCTGGGAGTGGAAAACACTCGTTTAAAATTTCAAATTAAACTCTTTTAAAAAACAACGAATATCTAAATATTAAAAGTAAATAACCTGAATTTGGAATACGTATACTTTAAAGAAAAACTTGTTATTTTTTTAAAGTTCAATTTGAAGCTTTAAACAAGTGTTTTCTACTCCCAGACTAAGCATGAAGTAAAATTTCGAGAAAAGCCCCGTAAACATTTTCTGGGCTTTTCTAAACTCTAAATTTTACTTCACGCGCCACGCGTATAAAACACTGATTTCAAGTGAGGTTCAAATATACATAAATTTCACAGTAATTTACTGTTGCTACGCGTATGGCACATGAAGTAAAATTTCGAGTTTAGAAAAGCCCAGAAAATTTGTCTCGGGTCGCTGCGCAACCCTCGACAAATTTTCACAGGGCTTTTCTAAACTCGAAATTTTACTTTATGCTTAGTTTGGGAGTGGAAAACACTCGTTTAAAATTTCGAATTGAACTTTTTTAAAAAACAACGAGTATCTAAATATTTAAAGAAAATAATCTGTATTTGGAATACGTATACTTTAAAGAAAAACTCCCTGTATGTACTCATATGGAAAATCAAACTAAAAAGGCATCTGTTTCGTTATACAGTTGTATGTATGTCGATAGAAATTAAAATCGTGAATATTTATCCAGTTTACTCGTTTCTTCTGTAATTCAATTCATTCATTCGCACGGCGCTATGTAAACAAACATTAAGCGCGCTCCGCACTCATAAATTTTATTATTCGTTGTGATAAAATTCGGCAGGCACTATAAACCAATACATAGTCAAAACTACTTTCTGCAATTTTGCTATTTCTGCGCCATCTCGTATCCCAGAAACACACAACATGCAAAGATTGGCTCTCTTAAGCAAAATTCTTTGTTGATAATTGCTTTTCAATGTTAGATTAAAACAACAAATGTTGTTAAAATAACACGTAAACATTTTTAAAGTACAATCCAATTAACACATTTTATGTATCCTTTAATTCCTTAATAAACTACGATGTTAATTTTTTTTTAAATGGATAATCGTTAGATTTTTTATGCCGTATAATTGTTTTCCATATTTGTAAAATCGCACAAATATTTTTGCCTCGTAATCTGGGGGATTCCATCAATCATAAACGGATTTGTAAAATGTATCGATCGCGACCTCCTTTTTTTTCATTCCTGCATATTTCCCATTGAAATTTCAATTATCGTCGGCTCCATTGTGGAAGTAATTCTATATCATTGAAAATAGTTTCCGCCGGGATTTTATTCTATCTGGTGCTTGTTTTGATTAATGTTTGTGAAAACGCGAATTCGATTTTAATTTGGTTATGAATTTCACGCAATACAATATTTTATGGTAATCAAGTCTCTGACAATATCAAGTGTTGGCCGGGATTTGATTGGAATGAAAAATTACTTTCTGTACGTGTATTGTGGCCAAATTAAATTTACAATGAAATATATTATGTATTATCACTAATGAACAGTTATTAAACTAAAATAGTCAGTTTAATGATATAAATATTACATAATTTTAAATAAATAAATATAAATTGTTTACTGGTCTAAACTGCACTCTACACAGGCACAGATGCACGTGGGAGGGGGTCAGTCGACAATTAAAAAATATTGTATTTTTAGTGAAGTTTAAAATTTTTAGATGTAGATTCATACCACTTAGTTTATAATAACGTTAAAAAGTTAGAGAATAAATTATGTATTTATATACAGATTCAAGGCCGTAGCTAGAAAAACATTTCGGGGCGGGGTTTTACAGGTAAAAATATTGTTTTTGCGCTTTCCGGGCCGCTTTTACATACAAAAATTATTTTTATTTAAAAATTTCGGGTGGGGTCTGAACCCCCATATCCCCCCCGGCTATGGCCTTGTACAGGGTGTCCCATTAGTGCGTTCTCGGAGGATATTTCGGCTCACGATAAAGATAGAACAATTGTTTTAACACCAGTTACTTGGTTGTAAGAGCTGCATAACCTAAAAGTATATTTATAGATACAGGGCGCACCACAAAGATAGTAGCGGACGCTTATTTTGAATAGATCACCTTGTAAATTATTTTGTTTTTGAATTCCTTATACAAATTGCGTATCATTTTATTAAAACAAGATCTAAATCATACCGGTTCGGTGTTATTTGACATTTTTCGACAAAAATGACGTTTACAGTGGTTTTGAAAAGCTAAAATATCTCTTAAACTAAATAAGATAGAGAGTTGCAGATTTCGCCATTCTCTTAAGAATAGAGCGCGCTATCGGCTGCACCATAGAGTTGTTGCACCTAAGTTATATGCCTATGAAATAAAACGAGTTAAATTTATACATGTTCAATCAAGGATAACATGATTTTTTCAAAAGAAACAACATAACTTTTTTGACACCGTTCGACTAAAATTTATTTGTTGTAAACAACAGTTAATAATAATTTTTTTACGTAGATATTAACTAATTTTAATAAATAGGTAAATTTATACATTTTCAATCAAGAATAACGTGATTTTTTTAAATGAAACCACGCAACTTCTTTAACGCAATTCGACTTAAAATTTATTTTGTTGTTAAGTTAATAATTTTTATACGTAGATATCGATTACATTTCTTACAAACTCATAATAGAAGAGAGGGGGCAACGATTAGTGTAGATATGGATGTGTAGATAATGATGTAATTATGCAAATAAAGGTCTTTTTTATAAAGATACCGATGAAAATTATGATCTTAACCGAAAAAAAATCAATTTTGAGTCGAATGGCGAAGAAAGAAATGGTAGTGTCCATCATAGCACTATTTCCGTCATTTATACAATTGATAATTAAATAAACTTATTTCACTTGTGAATCAGTTTTTGTACGGGTGGCGCATGAAGTAAAATTTCGAGTTTAGAAAAGCCTAATTTGGATTGGCCGCTCCGCTTCGCTACGCGGCCAATCCAAATTTTTCGGCTTTTCTAGACTCGAAATTTTACTTTGTGTTTAATCTAGGAGTGGAAGACACTTGTTTTATCATTAAAATAATTGATAATTGATAGATTGATTTTCACAATAAATCAGAGGTTTGTACGCGTGGCGAGGAAAGTAAAATTTCGAGTTTAGAAAAGCCTAATTTGGCTACGCGCCTAAGTCAAATTTTTAGGCTATTCTAAACTAGAATTTTTATTTTATGCTTAATCTGGGAGTGGAAGACATTCGGTTTATCATTAATAATTGATAATTGATAGGTTGATTGTTGTTTTACTAGCGGAGAAAGTTCTATGAGATCAAAACAATTTAAATTTTGATACGACTTAAGAAATAACTTCGAAATTGAATCCAAAAATTGAATAATATATGGAGTTCTCCATTTAAAACAACAAAGTTGTAAAGCGGTCAGGAAATTTGGAACGCCCTGGATATGAGAAAAAAATTTAAACTTGTAAAGAAAATGATTGTCTAAAACTTGTATCTGAAACAATTTTTCGTATTTTTAATATTAAGGAAACCATCGAGCTTTCCATCTTCGCCAAAACACCGTATATTAAGAGCCAATAGTTTCTCTTTTTATGATCTGAGATTACGAAAGAAATGCCGGATTTTCTGAAAATCAGCAGGGATTTTTATGAAATTTATGAACTTTGTGTTGAACTTGAAAAAAAAAAAAAAACGTTATCAATTGAATTTTGATGAAACTACATATGCTCAAAGTTAAACAAAATTCTATAATTTAATTTAACGCCAATAATGTCGGATTTTTTGAAAATCAACAGGGATTGTGTAATGATTCGACCCTAGGTGTTATACAAATTTGTAATTTGTATTATATTTACGTTGTGTTGTGTATGTAGTAACCCTTTTATTTATTTAACAGATTCGTTGTTTGTGTCAATATGCATTATCGTAAATACTGTGTCTTTCTTCCCTTTTAATGACCAGGAATATGTGTGGATAATAAATAAAACAGGATGTGAGTTTAACGGATGCAAAGTTTATTTACCTCAATTAGGACATTTCTAATTAATTTGTGTTTCTTAAATTATGTATATTCTCAAAATACTTTATTATTTGTTTGTACTTAGAAGCCATATGCATTTTAGTTAAACTCAAAAGTATATGAGTCTACTTGTCAGAGCAAAATTAAATAACCCCTGCATTTGCATTACGAGATGGGAAACCCACAAAAACCATCCCGGAGCTTACCAGACAACCAACTAGCGGGAACACTTCTTTGTTAAGCAAGCAGATCCCGACGTCATCCGTTGATTGTTTTGTGTCATTAACTAGCGGGAACATAACTCTGCAGTACTAACTCGGGACGACCACACCCGTTAATTGTTTTCAGGAAATTAACTAGAGGGAACACTCCTCCGTTTTCCACGCACAGCTCGACCACACCCGTCAATTGTTCTTGTGCTATTAACTAGCGGGAACATAACGCTGCAGTACTAACTCGGGACGACCACATCCGTTAATTGTTTTCAGGCAATTAACTAGCGGGAACACTCCTCCGTTTTCCACGCACAGCTCGACCACACCCGTCAATTGTTTTTGTGCTATTAACTAGCGGGAACATAACTCTGCAGTACTAACTCGGGACGACCACACCCGTTAATTGTGATCAGAAATTAACTAGCGGGAACACTACTCCGTTTTCCACGCACAGTTCGACCACACCCGTCAATTGTTTTTTATTCTTGTTTGTTGTATAGTTTTTACTTTTGTTGTATTATTTTGATTTTTGTTGTATTATTCTTATTTTCGTTGTAGATGTTGGTCATCTTGAAGATTGTTTACCGGGTTTCTATTTTCTCCTTTGATTTAGATCTTGTTGTGCTTTTCGTGATGTTCTTCTTCCGAACGGTCTCTCAACTTCTGAACTGTCTCTTGACTCCCCTTTGTTTTCCGCTCCGCATATCTTTTATAACTTCTGTTTCCCACCCGATCGTGGAGATGGAAGATTTCGCGCAGACCATATATGGTTATAAAATACCACCTATCCCTGACGTCACGTAATTTCCCCGACTTCGCAAACTCGTTGTGTTTGCGCTTGGCTAAACCTTGAGCCCAATTTTTCTTTGCGCATCAGCATCTTCTCACGCGCCCGAACTAGTTTGTTATTTTAAGGCGATGCTGCGGTCGTTATTTCTCTTATACAAAAAATTAATTATCGATTTAATTCTTTAATTGATTTAATTGATTTTGCTTTTATTATTTTCTTGGATGATTTTTAAATTAATATTGTAAATTATTTTCATCAAAAATAATATTTGCACATGACCCCTATTGACCCATTACAATTGTTAAAAAATTAACAAACTTTGTGTTAAAGTTGAAAAAAAACCAAAATCAATTCATTTTTGACGAAACTACAGATGCTCAAAGTTAAATAAAATTTGTTAACTCAATTTAACGCCAATAATGTAAAATACTCATTGCAAAAAAAAGACAAAGAAACAATCTCATGTAGAAAGACAATTCTGACATACAATGTAATTTGACATTTTCGTCATCATAAATTGATACTTTTGAGGTATATTGAGAATTTCAACACAAATTGTAATTTTTATAAAAAAACAGTTTTTTTATTGTTGGCGTAAATTGACGTCGTCTTTTACAACAAAAAAAGACGACATTTTTTGCGCACAGAAAAACGTAATCTGTGTCAATTTATGATAAAAATATCAATTTACGACAATTATACAGTTGTAATTGTTGTTGAAAAGTAGACTGTGCTTTTTAAATGTTTTAGATATGGATACTATGTTATAGTTCAATTTACCTGAAAAACACACTCATTTTGAGTAAGGTTATATTGACTAAACAATTAACAATAGTACAGAAACAAGAGTAAGAGTGCTTTTCGCGATGTCTGAAATAAGACTAACAACTTATTCTAATCAAGCTCTGGAAGAAAGAGATTATAACAAAGGGACACGCATAACGTTAGGGGCAATGTCTAATGAGCGCGGTAGAAAACATTTACTTAAGATAATGATTTGAAATAACATCTTTAGTGAAAGTACTGATAAACAAATTGTTATTGATCGGTTTCTGACTATTTGTTGGCCCTAATGTTATCTGTGCGAAATATACATAATAATAATAATAATGAGAAATAATATAATAATAAAATGTAATATAATAATGATGTACAGGGTACATTACACAGTGTGTCCACAGATTCATTCTTAACAATATAATACCTTTTGTATCTCCTTAATATACTTTTGCTTCATGTAAAGTCTTAATATTTTTGAGAGCGTTTCGTTTTTAATAAATAATTATTTTAACATAATTTCTTCTTTATTCTTTTGTTTTCAGAGTGTTCAATTCTCAACCTGTGAGTGTTAAAATAATTTATTATGTTATTTTTGCCATTAGTTTACATATTAGACATAATAAATTTTATATTTCTGAAGAGCGAAAAAAAAAACTCTTTTGATGGTACCAGCCAACTATGAGAAAAAGCAAAGTTGACACTTGTAACTCAAATATGATAACTGTTTTCGAAAGTCCGAGTACACTATGAGATTCCTATTAAAAAAACGTGTAAATTAAACTCGACTTCCCCTGAAAACAAATGAGCTGTAACAGAAAATAAAAATATCAAAACTTCACTGTTTTCGCGATAGCGCCTGAACTACGTAAAATATCAGAAGTTTTTAATGAGGTATTTTATCCTATTTGACATTTAGTAGTTTTTTTTTGCCGTCAAATTATTAAAAACTTCTATAAACTTTTAGGAAAAAGCGGCCGAATTAAAAAAAAAATATAATTCTATTATTTACCGAAATATTGGCTAATTAAAATAAAGTTCTGACTAAAAAAATAGAATTATAATTTTTTGAATTCGGCCGCTTTTCCCCAAAAGTTTATAGAAGTTTTTATTTCATTTAACCAAATCTCTATTTCTTATAATAGCGAAGATCCCTATATTGAGAATCAATCTGTGGACACACTGTATTAAATCATATCAGTAATAGCAATAATAGATTATGACAAGAATGACAATTTACGGGAATACATTTTTGATTGATGTTTCAATTCATGTCAATAATATCAATTTATGTTAATAATAGTCTAATGACAATTCATGGAAATGCTTTCCCATAATATTAATTTGATAGAAAAATATCAATTTACGCCAATAATGTATATGTGTACCAATAATGTCAGTCTATGTGAATAATCTTGACTGTTTGAGTTGAACAGAATTCAAACAGTTTTTTCAGTATTTATATACGAGTGCTTGATATTTGTCTTTATAAATAAACAGATTTTCTTTAGTGATGATGACCGAGAGTATCCTACACGTGATAAAGAAATTGTATCCCCGCAACATAGCTCACTTTAAGCGAGCGAAATGCGAGGTATCGATGTATTAAATTTTACCGCTTCACCAATCAATATAAAAAGAATAAATTCGCTGAAGAAATATAAAACAGCAATTTGTGATCTACTGTTAAAAGCAGAATTATAGAGTTTAAACAAATTTTTAGTTTCTAATTAATATTTTGTTATGTGACACAATTTCATTTATGTTCCAGAATTTTGTAATAATTTTGAAATAAAGTTTGTTTCTCATTATTATTATTATTAAAGTAAATATCAAAAAAATAAATCTTACACATAGGGATAATAAATATAAACAAAATCGAAAGGGGATTAAATTTTGAGTCGAATGGTGTCAAAAAAAATTGTTTCATAAAATAAAATCAAGATACTATTGATTAGAAAGTTATAAATGCAACTATTTTTATTTGGTAACCAAATAACATAAGCGCAACAACTTTATAGAGCAGCCGACAGCGCTCTCTATTCTTAAGAGAATAGCGGAAACTGCAACTTGATATCTCTTTAGTTTCAGATATATTTTAGCTTTACGAAACCACGTCATTTTTTTTCATGAATGTCAAATAACTCCGAAACGGTATGACTTAGACCGATTGTTATTATTAAAAGGACATTCAATTTTAATGGATTCAAAAACCAAATAATATACAGGGTGATCCATTTTAAATAAGCAAGTTCCGTTCTCTATTGTATTTATGTGTACATGTATACATGAACATTTGTTTAAGTTATCCAGCTCTTAAAACCAAGACATTTTCGATAAGAAACTTTTTTCTATCTTTAACGTGAGTCGAGATATCCTCCGAGAACGCACTAATGAGACATCCTGTCTAATAAATACAGAAAATGTTTCTTTTAAGTAAAGATATGCATACGTTGTATATTTTCCGACACTCAGTTTATTGAAAGAATTCAAGTTGAAGCTTTAAACGAATATTTTCCACTCCCAGGTTAAGCATGAATTAAATTTTCGAGTTTAGAAAAGCCTGAAAATTTGTATTGTCCGGGCGGAGCGAAGCGAGCCCGGCAAATCCAAATTTTCAATCTTTTCTAAATTTAAACTTTTACTTCATGCGCCATCGGTACAAAACACTGATTCAATGTGAAGTTTGGTGGTGTGTTTTAAACTTCTTAATATGTTAGTGTTTTGTACCGGTGGCGCATGAAGTAAAATTTCGAGTTTAGAAAAGCCTGAAAATTTGGTTTGGTCGCTCCGCGCTTCGCGCTGCGCGACCAAACCAAATTTTCAGGCTTTTCTAAACTCGAAATTTTACTTCATGCTTAGTTTGGGAGCGGAAAACCCTTGTTTTAAGTTTCAAGTTAACTCTTGAAAAAAAAACAAGGATTATCTAAAGATTTACGCCACACACGCTGCAATTAGGACATATATACTTGAAAGAAAAACTCCCTGTACATTTTAAAAACAATTTTTATTAGTAAATGCCCCCCCCCCCCCCAAATTGCTCTTTGGATCTGCCACTGACTCTACAGGCTACACTCTTTTAACAAATACATTTAAAGAATGAAATTATTTATCTGATTAATAATTACTTTACGTTCTTTGAGACTGCCAAACTTTTTTCGAAAGCCTTACTTGTGTATTCAATATTTCAAAAAAGACTAATAATGAATTTTTACTTCATTTATATCACTATGATACGATTACGTCGTATTATATTAATAGTACTGAAATATGGCAATATTTTCCTACGCATGATCCTACAATATTTTTTTTCACTCTCTAAACTTTATATGAACACTTTTTTCTATCCAGTGCATCTTACACGTTGTACATAACGGGAGCATTCACGCAAAAGAAATAAATGCACTGCAATATATTAAATCCATTCTTGGGAAATACGATACACGGATGCAAGCTGGAAAATAAAAATATATGAGAGCCTGAGACTCGAATGCAGTTTCACACGCCGAATATCTGGAGAGGTCAGACCGAATCGATAACTCGCTGTCAGTTTCTGGGAAGCTGATAAACAGGAGGGAGAAAGAAAAAAACGACTAACATACTTCAAGAAGTGAATGGATCAAGTTCAGTTGGCAATAGAACATACCTCTTTTGATAATAAACACCATATTTAAAGCCTAAGAAGCAAAAAATAGATTGATGGAACATTAAAAACGAATTAATAAAAAATAATTTTTTCACAAAAACAATTTTATTCTATCATATCCGTCCTTTAATTTCACACCACATCCAAGGCACCCAATGAATCCTCTCCATAATCCCTCAAACAACATCCTCTACAAAACTACCCAAGTAACTCCAATCTCTTAATGTATAATAACTCTCAGCCAAAAATTCTCTGCAGACACCCATAACCTAGAACTCCTAGATAAACTCTGCATTTCTAGACAACTAAATATCTATCCCAAATATAAACATCCTCCTCTCACTATACATCAATTAATTTGTTCCGTTCATCTAGACATTTCACAAGCCTAGCATTTAATTACATTTTTTCTAAATAAATTAAAAACAAGACAGGGCAGAAACATCTCTGGTTGATAGTCCAGACAGACTAACCCTGCATTGTACATAAATAAATAAATATAATCTATTATATTATTGTAATTGTCTAAATAAAGACGTTTTATATATAAAAAGAAATTATATTTCGCATGGATCACATGTTATTAAAATTATAAACATTATGATGATATTTGTAATCTATACATACAAAGGCTCAATACTAATACAAGTGATATAGTTACGTAATTGTAAAATCTATTGAGAAAAGGCTTGACAGAAAGTGATGCATTATTTACGACATATCGACAATTTACAATTAATTGTCACATATTTTTTTATTTAATGTTAATTTGTATGGTCTGTTTACTTATTCTTTATTTTTTAGTAAATAGTGTCATGTTATGTTTCATGGATGACAAGCTAAAATGTACAGCGTTCAAGTTTGCACTTCTCAATGGGATATAAATTTTAATGTTGGTAGTAAACACGTGTAAGAAGGGGATGACAGGTCGAAGATTAAATCGAGGATTTATGGTGGGTTGTTTTTAAACTGTAACATGTGTTGCATAGAAATATGTGTTTAATCGTACGGCACGCCACGCCTCGATCAATTTTTCAACTTGTGCTTGCTTTTGCCCAAAGCTAAAGCTCGAGCACACACATATTGTATAAAGAAGGGAATAATGGAAAATTTATTGCTGCTAGTGAATCAATTCCATAATATATACAACTTACGTTTTTGATGTATTACATTACATACAGCTTGGATAAGAATAAATACGCTTTAAGTTTAATCATTCTTAAACAATACATGTACATTTTTTCCACCATTATACTGTTCTACAACTTTCTACGAGAGTCAAAACAAAACACAAATTTAAATATAAGTATGAATAAAATTGTCAATACTTGGTTGCAGAATACTTCAAAACATTAAAAGTGCGATTCTTTACGCAATCTACAACAAATTTGTTTTACGAAGACTAAATCAAACACTCATGGATACAACTACTTCCTGAGCTAATACCCCGACGGACATTGAATTATACAACGAGTGTTTACTGTTACATACAGTAACCTACTGCAAATGTAACAATTCGGGTCAAATTATTCAGACTCATCATTATAAACTGGCATATACGTCACCGTGTAGTTTAAACATAAATTTCAAGCGATATTTGTGACGTCTGAGACACTTCAAAATCGACTTTTACATATTAAAATAATTGACATCTCCATTGTATGTGAATGGGTTAATATTTATACGTTTAATTAATAATAATTAACACATTTTTAAAGATAGACTTTTGTCCAAATTGTAAGGTCTCTGTTATTAAATGTATATTTTTAAAAATTAAAAATACCGAAGCTGGCCCATTAAATCCGCTACTGATACAATGTTATTGGAGGTTTTTAAATAAGTGCAAGAGCTTTCACAGGAGGATTTCAGTCAAATTGTTTAAGATAGAAATTCTCAAGATATTAATATCCACTGACAAAGCAAGCATCTCAAAGCGAGGCATAATAAAAATATAACATTTATTTTTTATTTTGAATTTAAATGCGTCTGCTTTATTTATATTCATTCATGCAACAAACAGAATTATCAAAAATATATCGTATTATAAAAGCTATAATTTAACAAACAAGAAACAGCACTGAAAATATATTATATTGTGATGTAAATGAATACGAAAAACGAATTAACATCCCTTTTAAGTCCATTAAAGCAGGCTCCCGAAATAACACCGGGCCCCATTTATATCCGCAAAGTAATCTCACTAATTGTTGTTTTTCCAACGTTACAACGAACGTCCCGTCCCTTGGAAACATATCTCCGTGTACGTGCCGCTAGTAGGGTTAGTAATTAAGAAAGGGCCTTCCTCTTCCCGGCCCTGGCTGCAAGGAAATCTAATTTAATTACCGCTATCGGAGAAACATCAGTAGAATGCGTCGCGAAATAAAATCACAAAGGGCATTGATTTCCTCGTCTACTCCTTTCATTAAATTACATCACGGGCGCGCCCAAGGGGGGTGGGGTGGGGGGCCCTCAAAGAGAAAAGGGAGAGACTATCATTTACTCGCTTTTTGGTGGAATTGGGAAACGGTGGCGTTTTGTTTCAATTATACTTCACCGATGGAATGCTGTTCGTAGGTTAATTTTTTGAAATAAAAGAATGGAACTTTGTTTAATTAAGGGCCTACCACTTTTTCTTAGCAAACCGCGTTTCTAATTTTACGTATGAAAAGCCTTTAGGTCGTAGTGCATCGTATGGGGTCTACATCCGATTACGCACGTGAATCCGTGGCGAAAGAGAGATAGAAACATTGTTCTTCGCTTATTTCTTGCAAGAAATCGTAAAACAATCCAATACTTATTGGATAGTTGTGGGCAAGTTATGATTCAAACCTTTTATTATTGACAAAAGTCGATTTTTAAGTTTTTAAAAATCAAATATAAAAATGTTTTAACTAGATAAATTGACGATCAAATTAATGTAATTATTAAGCATTTTTAATGCATTCTATATAAACAATAAGTTTAGTTTTTTTTTTTTAAAAACTGAAAAACTACGAACAGTGATTCATCCTTTAACTTTCTCATCCTGAATTTTCAATACGACAGGATTATTATTGGTGGTGACAAAGGTATACACATTAAGCATTATTTTCTGTAATTCTTTAAGCGAGTAATATGCCTTTTAGATATTTCTTTTAACCGTCTCCCACTTTTTGATGTAAGTAACAAATTTATATAAATGTTTAATTAAACATTTATTTATTGTAAAACATATTTCTTTGAACATTTTTGTTAAATATTTAACCCCTTGACTTGCCGCTTGATTTTGTAAAAAATAATTTATTTTTCAGTGATGATTGGTGAAAAATATTGTTGTTTAATCTGCAATTCGTCTGTTGTTAATTCAAAAAAGGGCAACCAACATTGAGCGAAATTTTCGATTGTTGCACGGCCAATAAGACAAGGACTTTCCAAAATATACAAAAAAATATATATACAATATATATTCGATATACAAAAAAAAAATAATGTGTTCAAAGAAAGGAATTTCTATCTAACAAAATAAGTCAGGTAAGGCAAACACTATTTAAAACAACTATCAGAAAATAGTTCTGTAAAAAATGATAAATATCAGGATTTTCGAATGCCACTTTTCTAGATAATTTCTAGAAAAGTAGCATTAAAAAATCCTGATATTTATCATTTTTTTGCAAAACTATTTTTTTATAAGGGCGAATCGCAAAAATTTCTTTCATTCAAATTTTATTAATGATATATTTCTCTACTTTAATCAACATGTTATTTTTCCTTTCATAATTATTTCCAAGCTAAATTAGTGTTTTTGAAGTTTACTCAATAATCATGATTTCCTATGTTGCGTCCGCTAAGTCAACACCCGGTATAGATACGTTGTGTTAAATCATCATATTTTGATCCCAGGAATCTATGGTTAAGCCATTTCTTCACATTAACGGAACACTCTGTATACTATTTTTAAATTTGTTTTTATAATATATAACCTGTCGATCGCCAAATAACTTAATATGTAAAAGTAGCTAGCGTATCATAAAATGTTGAACATTCCTGATATAGTGTAAACTCCCTTATAGCATCATATAACTATAATAGTAAGTCCGTTGATTCTGAATTAATCCGCTTTATTAGTTTAGAACATATAATTTAGAACATATAATTCGAAGCAGTTTCCGATTTAACATTACACTCCCTCAATAATCCCCAATATCGGTATTTCGCACTTCATCCCAGTAATCTCCTCCTCAACCACAAAACCAGTCCTCTCTCCCCAGGAGGCCCCAGTTATCCGAATCAACCGATTGAATTAAGCCGCAGAACGGACGGTCCATCGCGTGATTTAAGGGCCGCAGCCCTCATCTCGCACCCTACCCGTACTAATAATGTCTTAAAGGGGGTGTAATTATTCGTATTCTGTGAGAATTTACGGTTGTCCCAGGTGGGATGGGATTTCGGGGGTGGTGGCACGCACGACTCGCCAGGAGGAAAAAAACGGAGAGATCCAGATGGGTCCCGAGGGTGTTCCGAATTGGAATAATCAATCCCCGCGTCGACCATTTTTCCGCCCTTAGGCCGAGTAAGACAAATTAGAGATTTTTCCGAATGAGGGGAGATTCGGGTGTTTCAATTATGGAATTGATTTTACCAGCCAGGGGAATGTGTGTTTATTGCTGCGTTTTATATTTTAATTATTTTTATCAATTAATTTAATGCAAAACAATTTATTCTAGCGTACAGTAATATATATTTTCTCATTAAACAAAACCTTTACTTCAAATATAAATTTTCCTCACTTTGTCTATATACACTTCTGTGCAATAAAATTAAGCACAAATCTCATAGCTATTTTTTACAATATTCTAGTTGTATAATTCGGGTCTGTGTTAATTGCCTAGCAGCAGTTTCAAAAAACGACAAAACACAATAACTTGAAAATAACACGTTTATTCAAAAACCAAAACGATGAACTTATAAAAAAAACGCTCGTAATAAATACAACAAAGCCGAAACAGAAAAACCATCTAATTTAGTTACATTTAAAATTTTTGAATTGTTGTCTAAATGACGTAGCATTTTGGTATTAAGGGAATTGACATATTTACATATTTTTGTAAACAGGAAACTCATGACGTCTGTTTTAAACTATAACATATTTTGTGTGCTTAATTTTCTTGCACAGAAATGTAGGTTCATATCTTACATTATCGTATATTGTTGCAGTATATGAGCTCAGTTAAGCTAAATACCGGGCGATCAAATAAATGTATAATTAGAGTAAGCACGGTTTTTTTTACGCGACCAAACCAAATTTTAAGACTTTTCTAAACTCGAAACTTTACTTCATTCCGAATCAAGGAATGAAAACACACGTTAGTAGTTTCAAATTAAATTTAATAAATAAAACTGAATGCCTTAAAATGCATACTCATCGGGAATGAAATATATAAATGTCTATATTTTAAAGTTACAAAAAAGATATTTCAATCAATTAAAAATATCCACTATTGAAATCACTCTTTTATAACGAGCGTATGAGTATCCATACATGTACAACGCTTTTATAATAACAAGAAAAAACTACTATTGTGTGTATTTTTATAGAACTATTGTCACTTTGTGAGCGTGGCATTTCTAACCAATGCAGAAATCTGAAAGCGATAGCAGTCGAACCGTTCAGATGTCGACGAAGATCGATGGCGTAGTTTTGTAATCACTTGTCAATTGCTTTTTCGAGAAGTTCACGCCGGAAGGGATTCCTGATTGACAGCACGTATTTCCACAACACTCATACATGATCCTTTAATAAATTCAAAGCCACGTAGTGTAACGTAAAGAGAGGAAAACTTTGTCATAAATTGAATTCGACGTTGAATGTGAAAAAAACATGTATTCAGTGAATTCTATATTTATATGGGATGCAATAAGTAATCAAAATTTGATTTAAACCCTAAAATTAGTGCCATAAGTTATTACTTTTATTTATAATGGTGCATTTATTAGTAATTTTTAGTATTACTTTAAAAAATATTTAAAAATAAGCTGTTTGTCCCGGCGCATTCACCATTATACAACAGTTCCTTTTTCAAAATTAATAAATAGGTGTTGATGGATAATATTATTGCAGCTCAAAAAATCAAAACAGGTAATATATTTTTTTAAACAAGTGTTATTCACTTCCAGATTTAGCATGAAGTAAAACTTCGTGTTTAGAAAAGCCTGAAAATTTAGATTGATTGCTCGTCGAAGCGGAGCGAACTAAGTTTTCAGTCTTTTCTAAACTCAAAATTTTATCTTATGCGCCCCCCTATAATAAACACTGACAACACTAAAATATTGTGAACAAGTGATCTTCACTTCAAATTATTGTCTTATACGCGTGGCGCATGAAGTAAAATTTCTAGTTTAGAAAAGCCTAAAAAAATTGGTTTTGTCGCTCCGCTTCGATTTGTAATTATTCGAGTCTAGAATCCTCCTACTCCTACTCTGATTGGTATTGTAACTAATATTATAAATAATAGAACACTTAATAAAGCATGACTTTTAAATCGGAACTCTAACAGACTTGAGAATGAAATATCTCTTATATCACATAATATTAATTATATGTATTGAAAATTTTGCTTATAATTACATTGTTGTTTATAATAAATACGTACAGGAAACTATTCAAAAAGTTTTATTTTAATGATAGGACGAACCAAACCTATTTCGCACTTATCTTATTAAATGAACTTTCAAGAACATGCAATAATCATGAAAACTTATAATTTGCCTGCACGGCGCAACTTCAAAATTAGTTTGCGACATTATTAGTTTCAGTGTGCTTTTATGACCTTATAACTCGCAAGATCGTATGAACTTTATTTTTGTTGTAAAATTACGAAAACTTATTTTAAGAAACACAAATATCTAACATACTAATTTAATTTTATATAAAACCAGAAGTGTTTATTTATTATATTTTAAAGACTGTTTTTATTTGATAGAACATTTTGCTTTAGGGCAATTACAGGCCCGAATTTAATATTTTTACATAGCGGGTTGTGTTCTATTAGTTATACATACAGGGAGTTTCTTTTTAAGGTATAGAGACCTTAAGATATTGTATATGCATAAATTTTTAGATATTTTTCATTTCTGAAAACAGTTAAAATTGAGGATTTAAACGAGTGTTTCCACTCCCGGATTAAGCATGAAGTAAAATTTCGAGTTTAGAAAAGCCTGAAAATTTGGATTTGCCGGGGAGCGCGAGCGAAGCGAGTTGCGCCTCGGCAAATCCAAATTTTCAGGCTTTTCTAAACTCGAAATTTTACTTCATGCGCTACGCTTATAAATCACTGATTTCAATTGAAGTTCAAAATAAACTACTAAAACTGTATGCTAAGGATATATATTTTGAACTACACAATAAATCAGTGTTTATACTCGTGGCCCATGAAGTAAAATTTCGAGTTTAGAATAGCCTGAAAATTTGGATTTGCGGGGGCACGCAAGCGAAGCGAGTTGCGCCCCGGAAAATCTAAATTTTCAGGCTTTTCTAAACTCGAAATTTTACTTCATGCGCTACCCATATAAATCACTAATTTCAAATGAAGTTAAAAATAAACTACTAAAACTGTATGCGAAGGATATATATTTTGAACTTCACAATAATCAGTGTTTATACGCGTGGCGCATGAAGTAAAATTTCGAGTTTAGAAAAGCCTGAAAATTTGGATTTGCCGGGGCGCAACTCGCTTGGCTCGCGCGCCCCGGCAAATCCAAATTTTCAGGCTTTTCTAAACTCGAAATTTTACTTCATGCTTAATCTGGGAGTGAAAACACTTGTTTAAATCCTCAATTTGAACTTTTCTATGAAACGACGAATATCTCTGAACTTCGCCCTACGCGACCACACCAAATGTTTAGGCTTTTCTAAACTTAAAATTTTACTTTATGCTTAATCTGGTAGAGGAAAACACTCGTTCATAGCTTCAAATTGACATCTTTTTAAAAAGTGTGTGTACGATGTAAATGTCTAGCTATTCGTTGTTTATTTTTTTAATCGTTAGATTTAAAATTTCTAACGAGTGTTTTCTATTCCCTGCTTAGGTATGAAGTAAAATTTCAAGTTTAGAAAATCTTGATCATTTGGTTGGGTCGCGCAGCGAAGCCACATAAAACCACAATTTCTTCTATATTACGATGATCTCATTATTTGAAAATAATTACGCGTCAACAGCGTTTTAATTGGATGACGTACATGAAAGCCATCTATTGCTATAAATGGTAATGTAATATAATAAAAATGTTTGAACTGATGATCTTTGAATTATTCTTACAATGTACGCTTGAATTTCAGCGCGTTATAAAAGATTATATTTTATAATTTTAAATTATAAACTACTCTCTTTCGAATCTAATTAATTCTTATGAAACTTCATCAAATTGTGTGAAAATTAAAATTCCAGCTTGCACATTATATGTATACAGGGTTTTGTTTTCATGTTATTTGTGCAGAAACTACAAAAGATAGAGAAACTGTTTTATCGGCAAAGTAGTGTTGTTTTACGAGCAGAATATAATAATATTTGCAATTTTTTTTTAAATTTGTGTTATATCTCAGAAACTAATGTCGATTGAAACATTCTGAATACATTTTATTATTAAAATAATAGAAGTAAGGCGGATATTGGATAAGTATTTAGAGGCAGGGTTGTTATGTTTATAACACTTTGTTTTAAAACAGTGTTTTAAAAATGTTTAAAAACAGCCGTCGTGTTTTAAACGGTTTTGTTTTATATATTAAATTTGCTTAAAACATGTTTTAAACGTTAACTTTGTTTAAAACGTTTTTTTTATTATCTTAGATTTGTTAAATTATATTTTTTTAAAAGATTTTTTGTTTACATTTTAAAATTTTAACCAAATTGTTGAAGATATTTCAAACTGCATTAATAAACTTAATATTTTACTACAATAAAATATCACTACTGTGTGTGCAGTAATGTGTTTTTTAAATACAGGGAATTTTTCTTTCAGGTATACGTTGTAAATTTTACGACATTCGTTGCTTTTTTAAAAGATCTTAATTTGAATCTTTAAACGAGGGTTTTCCACTCCCAGACTAAGCATGAAGTAAAATTTCGAGTTTAGAAAAGCCTAAAAATTTGGATTGGCCGCGTAGCGAAGCGGAGCGGCCAATCCAAATTAGGCTTTTCTAAACTCGAAATTTTACTTCATGCGCCACACGTATAAAACACTGAAATATCTTAAAGTTTAAACGGCTTTAGCAATCTAATATGTAGATGTGAATAAAACGTAAGTCAAATTTTGAGCTGAACAAATTGTTTGAAACAGTGATTATGGGCAACCCAATAACTCTAACGTATATTAGGTTGCCTATAATTGTTGTTATATGTGTGTGTTTTTTAACTTCACAGTAAATCAGTGTTTTTAAGCGTGGCACATAAAGTATAGAATTATCTAAAACTTTGCTTTTTACAGTTGTGTTCTATCTTTTCTAATAATCAAGAAAAATCTATATCACAAAGCAGCATTTTTTTAACATTTTTTTAAATACCTGGATATTTCCTTAACTTCTTCTGAAAATTTTACAAGTGAGTTTTTATTTATTTTATTCACTACTTTGCTCATTTAACCGTTTCTTTATGTCTTATAGTTTCTAAGATCCCCATAGAGAACATAAAAAACCCTCATCCTGTATGTGATCATCTTATTTAAAGACGCTCAATAATTATTGAAAAGTCCAATAGTGTATACGATTTTTTGTTATCGAATCATAAAAAAATTGCCAAATGGCAAAGATTTGATTAAATTAACTGATATTATTAATAAATCTATACATTTGGTTTAGTGTTGGAAAAAGCTAAATTCAGTGGTGAAAATTTAAATTATCAAAACTCAAAACTGACCTTAACTATGCAAAAAAAAAGTTTGTGTTTTATTTTTGTGTTTGGAACAAAAAATCAAAGAAATGGTGTTTGGAAAAATATTCAAAGAAACTCAAAATTTAAATGACAGCCACATAAATTGGTAAAAATATAATTTCTTAAGTGCTCAAGGATTATTGAAAAATGCATTATTTAAGTATTACTTTGTTTATTAAAAAATAATAATAATAATTAGAATCAAAATATGAACAGGGTTAACAGGAATTATTAGCAAGAAATGTATAAAGTGTGTTTTAATGTTAGATAAATCAAAATCTAGTGGATGATAATAAAATTGCAGAAGCTCAAAAATTTTTAAAATTGTTTCAAAGTACAATAATTTTGTATTATCTTAAATCATTAAAACATGTTGATCAAACTTATAGATTCTTAGTATTAAATTCCTTTTTTAGTATAATTATGTTTGTGTATATATATTATTTTCTTTTGTTGCACAATCATTCTATAATATTAATAAAAGAGTCAAAGATATTTAAAATGTTTTCATGTTTTAATAAATGTGAATTTTATTAAATTATAATTCCACATAAAACATTTGTTCTTATGGACTTATGTGGAGATATGGATATCAATAAAGTGTATTTTTTACGATGATTTTAATGATGACCCACATATTTAATTTGTTTTTATGGTATGTATGTATGTATGTATCTATGTAACACAAAATATAACCCATCAGTGGCAGTTTTCTTTGAATAAGATTTCAACAATTGCACCCTCCTAAAATCTATCCGCATCCCCCAAGGGGGCGCACCCCTTCGTTGAAAACCCTTGCTCTAAATATTTTAAATATTTATCAATCGAAAAAGTCATAAAAATTGCCATTAGAAAGTTTTTACAGAATTTAAATTAAATAAAGATATGGATATATTGTCCACGTCTTCGTTTTTATTAAAATTTAAATCAATGTTTTTCGTTTAATCAAATATTTTCCAAATTATAAAAGATAGTTTAAACTTGACAGCAGATCAGTATAAATTAATTATAAGATAAATATTTTAGACAAATTATAGTTTATTTTGGCAATAAATAAATAGAAAATTGTATACTATTAATTTCAGGCAGTAATTGCTTTCTTACAAGAGATCAATTTGAAGTTTTAAATGAGTATTTCCACTTCTTGATTGAGCATAAAGTAATTTTCGAGTTTAGAAAAGCCGAGATATTGAACATTTCAGGCAGTCATTGCTTTCTTTACAAGAGATTAATTTGAAGTTTTAAATGAGTATCTCCACTTCTTGATTGAGCATAAAGTAAAATTTCGAGTTTAGAAAAGCCGAGATATTGACATTTTAAAAACACTTATTGTTAAAATTTACAGTTTACAATTATTTTACTCATAGAGGTACAAATAGAGATATAAATCATATTTTTATCCTATTCTTAAGAGAAGTTACAAACAGATTTCAAGATGACTTTTAGAGGTCAACATTTTAGAAATTTTATTTTTCTCTAAAACTTTAAGAGTTATGTGTACATATGTTCGAATAAAATATGTTGCAATTTAAACAAGGAATCCAAAAAATGTTCTATTTAAAATAACAAATTTGCAAGCATGAACTTGTTCCAATAACATTAAACATTAAAAACAAAAGTGTCCCTTAATAAAAAATATATTGCTTCAATTTTATAATGTATAGCATTGAAGTTATATATTTGTAAAAATGCTGTTCCAAATATGTTACACAACATATATTGCACAGCATTTTTACAAACATATAACTCAAATGCATTAGCATAACCTATTTTGAGCAATATATTTTGTATGTTAATTGGCATAAAGAAAATTGTGTTTAGATATTCGATATTCATAATATCAAACGGTCCAGACTATTTATACAACAAAACCTCGAAAACGGGGTGCGATAAATGACGCAAAACTGAAAATATCTAATTTGGCGCGCAGCGCCCGATGAAATGGCAGTAATGGCCCGTGCGTTTGAATATAATAAATTTTAAATGCAAATGCAAATATTTTATCTGGGTCAGAGCTGCGTTTACATTTTAAACGGAAAAACAACTGAATTGTTGCGTTTTATCGCTGAATCGACTGTCAAATATTTATGAAAATTTCAATGAGCCACTCTGATAAAATAGAAATAAAAAAGCGTTTTTATCCGTCCATTTTAATTTTTAGCGTGGGAAATTGCGCGCTTAAAATTAATTCTGTTAGATTACGCCAGTGATTGGGACATTTGTGATGTATAACATTGAGTCAATTTTGTATGCGCGGCATGACAAATAATTTGTTTGATGTGCACAAATGCGTGCCGGTGCAAAAAAAATTATTTTGTCATAAATAAAACCACTAGAGGTCTATTTTATTTAGGCAAACATTGAATAAATATTTCATGAAAACTTCGTTGTTCATTAATTTAATGAGAGAAAAGCACATTTCTCTCTATTTAGAAAATATATACTCTTATAATCCATGTGGTTAATTAATTAAAAATTAAATAGAATTTTCAATTCAAAAGAGAGTAGTTTATAATTTAAAATGATAAAATATAATCTATAAAACGCGGTACATTGTAAGAATAATTTAAAGATCATCAGTTCAAACATTTTTATTATATTACATTACCATTTATTCCGGTAGATGGCATTTAAGGCGGAAAATTCAAATGCATTTATACAAACATATAACTCAAATGCATTAGCATAACCAATACTACGTACTAACAAAAATGTACATAATTACATGGACATATCACGATATGTTTATTTTATTCTTTAATTAGATTTATTTAAAATTTTGATAGGTCGGTGTTTTTTATTTAAAAAAAATACTGATATTAAAAAGGATTTGTAAATATGATTCGACAATTAGGATTTAAATCCATTAATATCAATCATATTCTATCGTTTTTGATTTAGGGATTCGTGATTTAAATAATATTAAATATTCGGATTCGTGATTTGAATCCTTTTTTTTAATTCTACCTAGCCCTGGGTCTAGTTTATGAAGTTTGTGAAAATGAAAAAATTAGAATTCATCTTTGCAATTAAGAAATTACAACACAACCGCATAGACTAAAAAAATAAATATATAATATAAGATTTATAGTTAGGAATGGATAGGAAACCTCATCCCTTATCCGCATGAATTGATCGTCATGTGGATCGGGAGGCAGATAGCCCGAATTAAGTTGGCAGCCGTGGAAAAGTGTCAAACAAACCGCGCGGCCCATAAATCTCCCCGATTAAGAAATACGTTAGCTAAATGATGCCGGGATCCAATTTCGGGCACAAATCCCCCAAAGGATGGCCGTCTTCCTGGTCTTGGCCGTCGTGCCGTCCTTCCCCTAAATTTTCCATTTCCGCCGACGCCCGCACAAACAATCCCCTCTTCACCGAGCCGCCTCTCAGACTTAGTGTACATAAATAAAATTTTTCCACCCTTGCCTGGACACGTGAGTAATGCCCTTGCATTATTTCCAATCTCTTAGGATTGAATGTGTCCCAGAAGATCTACAAATGAAAAAAATATATTGAAATATCCATTTCCACGTGGTATTTTATTTCATTTTTATAAAAATACACTAATTGTTTTATTGAGTTATGTGGAGTATTTAATCCGAATAAAAAACACTTTTATTCCTTACTTCACTTTTATTTTTATTCGTTAGATGTATATTTCGAGTGCAAAGCACTCATTATCAATAACTAATGGTCTTACAACTAGGTGCGCAACTATATATACCTGACAAAGATGTGAAAAACCTAATTTTAATTACATAAGGTGTCGCAAGGCTAAAAAACATTAAGGAGGTTAAAATTACGGACTGTTGATGGGATTACACTCCTTCGGAACTTGTAAAAGGTTTAACAAAGAGTTTTCCAAAGGACTTAAATCAAAATTTAATAATTTATCTTTATGTTTGTGCATTTCTATGGCTTCTAACATATTTTATCGAAAATGTGATGATTGTTTTAGTAATGTGATATTGTCTGTTGAAAAATAATGTCTTGTTTTTAAATTATGGTCAGCTAAAGCGGATTTATCAATGTTTTTATTTTTGACATGATATACATGTTCTTTGAATCTTTTTAATAGATTCATTTGAGTTTGGCCTATGTAACATCTATCACAATCATTGCATTTAATTGAATAAATTCCGGACTCTTCCAAGTGGCTCCTTTTTGTAAATTGATTGCCTAATAATGTTTTTAATTTGTTGTTATTATAAAATGCAGGAGTCATATTGAATTTATTCAAGATCTTTGTGAATTGATTAGAAGTTCGGTTGTTATATATAAACCTAGCAAATTTGTTATTTTTTCTTTCTTTTTGTGGTGTGAGATTTGTGACAGAGTTTAATGTTTGGTTTCTGTTGTGTCTATTAATTAGTTTGTTAATTGTGAATTTGCTGTAACCTAATGAAATAGCTATTTTTCTTATTAGTGCTAATTCCATTTTTCTATTTTCTCTAAAAGCTCTAAAAATCATGCTGTTAAATGCTGAAAGTTTGTTGATCAAGAATTGTAAATATAATTAAAAGTATGTGTGGGTTTTCTATATACATTAATTTCTATTTTGTTATTGATTTTATTGTTTGTTAGTAGTAGATCGAGGAAAGGGATTTGATTATTTTGTTCAGTTTCGTAAGTGAAGTTAATGCTGGGGTATAACGCATTCAGACTAGCTTGTATGTCTTCAATACGGTTATCAGATTTTATTATTGCGAGTATATCGGTTATAGAAATATTTGTGTTAGTTATTCATTTATGTATTTTAAATAAAGCATTTTCAACTTCACAATGTCTCAGTCTTTTGTATGAGTGGAGTATTAAGAATAATATATAGTTGTATATACTTATAAGAAAAATTCCCTATATGTGCGCTATTCCGCTGGTCTTGTCGGTAACCTCGATGCTCTACTATGTTTTCCCCTTAGTCAAACACAAATCCAGAATTTAAAGACAACGCTGTTTATTAATCCTTTTAAAATTCAAAACATTTCGTACCCTTCAACCCAGCAAATAACTTCACAGCAGTAACTGAATTTAGCATCCTCGCCTCCAAAAAAAAAAAAAACACATTTAAAATCGGGCAAACACCTTCCTTCGAATAATCTCACCAGCTCTCCGGATTCGGACCTATTTATTTATTTCCAAGCCCGCGTTCACTTCGGTAACACAATTTCCCTGTCACGTCCGAAACGGGCGCGATATTTCATTTGTTTCGCTGGTAGTAACAGCCCCCTGCGATCGATCGCGCGTTTTCGGGGCGTCGCATCTGCATAACATTGATATAATCGGAACCAATAAAACACCCTCCCTTCTCAAATGTCCACCCTTGTTTGATTCTTCAGTGAAAGATTTTGTAGGGATTTAAGTTTCGAGAGAATATTGGGATTCAGTGCAGTCGAGTTGATGTTCTATAAAATAAGGCTCACGGGGAATGCTAAGTATTGTGCATTCAATTTATATCAAGAGGATATTTTATTTATTCAAGTATCATATTACTTTAATATAGTATTAAATTTGTAAGGAGTTAAATAATTAAGATGTTAATATACTGATTTTTAATTTTAAGCGGCTATGCTGATTTTCTATAAAATAAGGCTCACGGGGAATGCTAAGTATTGTGCATTCAATTGATATCAAGAAGATATTTTATTTATTCAAGTATCATATTACTTTAATATAGTATTAAATTTGTAAGGGGTTAAATAATCAAGATCTCAATATACTGATTTTAAATTTTAAACGGCTATGCAGTCTATAAGATGGATTAACTGCTTTCTATCTCAGAATATATCGCTGCTTTGCTTAGATAATGGCTTTTAATGGATATTAGATTTTTTATTTTATATATATATATATATATATATATATATATAACAGAGAGTTTTATGTAACACCGAACATTTTCATAAAGAGAATTTTTCTTTTAAATATACATATGTATACGTCGTACATTTCCCGACGTTCGGTTTATTAAAAGAATTTAATTTGAAGCTTTAAACGAGTGTTTTCCACTCCCAGGCTAAGCATGAAGTAAAATTTCGAGTTTAGAAAAGCCTGAAAATTTGGTTTGGTCGCGTAGCGCGAAGCGCGGAGCGGCCAAACCAAATTTTCAGGCTTTTCTAAACTCGAAATTTTACTTCATGCGCCACCGGTACACAACACTGATTCAATGTAAAGTTTAGCGGTGGGTTTTAAACTTCGTAACATGTCAGTGTTTTGTACCGGTGGCGCATGAAGTAAAATTTCGAGTTTAGAAAAGCCTGAAAATTTGGTTTGGCCGCTCCGCGCTTCGCGCTACGCGACCAAACCAAATTTTCAGGCTTTTCTAAACTCGAAATTTTACTTCATGCTTGGCCTGGGAGTGGAAAATACTCGTATAAAGCTTCAAACTAAATTCTTTTGACAAACCGAGCGTCGAAAAATGTACGACGTATGCATATGTATACTAAAAAGAAAAATTCTCTTTATGAAAATGTTCGGTGTTACATAAAACGTTTTCCGACGTTCGGATTATTAAAAGAATTGAATTTGAAGCTATAAACGAGTGTTTTCCACTCCCAGGCTAAGCATGAAGTAAATTTTCAGGCTTTTCTAAACTCGAAATTTTACTTCATGCGCCACCGGTACACAACACTGATTTAATGTAAAGTTTAGCGGTGTGTTTTAAACTTCGTAACATGTCAGTGTATTGTACCGGTGGCGCATGAAGTAAAATTTCGAGTTTAGAAAAGCCTGAACATTTGGTTTGGCCGCTCCGCGCTTCGTGCTACGCGACCAAACCAAAATTTCAGGCTTTTCTAAACTCGAAATTTTACTTCATGCTTAGCTTGGGAGTGGAAAACACTCGTTTAAAGCTTCAAACTAAATTCTTTTGACAAACCGAGCGTCGGAAAATGTACGACGTATGCATATGTATACTTAAAAGAAAAATTCTCTTTATGTATATGTTCGGTGTTACATAAAACTCTCATAAAAATCAAAAAATAATTATACATGCACTAAAAATACATTTTCTAAAATGAAATCTCTCATCATATTGAAATTATGTTACGAAAGGCCAAACAGAAAGATAGAAATTAAGTTAGAAGCCTGAAAACACTTGTGCAAATTGAAGTTGCCAGACAGAGACTGAAATCGATTCTAATTTCCGCACCTGACATTCACGATGCAAAGTCGCCTGCTCTCACGTATCGACTACAATCTATTCAGGAATCTGTTTACGTCCTATTTAAACTATCGGCACACACGACACCAAAATACTTTACGGCATTAAGTACTTAAAGGTGACTTGCAGGTAATGGTTATACGTGAACTATCAGAGTATTATTAGCTCCTTATCGAACTTTACCGTTTGCGATGTTCTAACCAATTTAATATAAATAGTTATTGGAAATACATAACAAATGTTCTATTAAATATACAGGGTGCGGAAAAAGTTCCCGCGCACATTTATTAATGCAAATTTACGTACTGTTTTTAGTCTTTTACAGCGTATGTAGCCTATCTTGTAGCCCTTGAAATTCTCTACAATGATTATTTGTTCATTTGATATGCCAAATTGTTATTACTTTTTGGAGTTATGAGCTCTCTGAAAAATCAAATCGCAATTATTAGAATTTTTAAATCAAGTTTGTGACCTTTTACTCTGAAAGTAATTACAACTCACCCTAACCATTCTAAACAGCACTGAATGTTTGTATAGCAAAATTATTTGGGTCAATATATCAAACTTTGGATTTTCGTGTATTTCGGTGTATCCTTCCCCCAGTTAATTCATAACTAGCCCCGTAAATTCGCAACTCCTTATTCAGATTTAATATGATTCGGAGAAGTAAATATTCCCAGTTCTCGGAAACTTCCAACTGCACTTTAATTACACAAGCTGGCTATGATTGATTAATACTCATAGTTCCGAAGTGGATGAAAGGGTAAATTTTGGTGCGCACTGGGAACTGCGGTGCAATACAACCATCTATACTCGTATATAGAAACAAGCAGCATATACATACACTGATTGCTGATGTTTGTGTGTTTATTTACAACTGGAGAAGAAGTTTAGTTACTGGGTAAAACAAGTTGTTTCATTATAATTTTCTTTATACATATATTTTAGTTTCATAAAATAAATATAAAAATATGTAAAATATTTACATTAAATATTTATAATAATACAAATGTATATGCAAAACGTCACAGAAAGAAATATTCAGAGAGTGTTTTTTTTTGAGGAATACATACTAAAATTAAAGCGTGTATGCTGTAAATCTTCAGATATTCGTTGTTTTTTTTCAATTAAAAGTTCAATTAAAAGCTTTAAACGAGTGTTATCCGCTCCCATATTGAGCATGAATTAAAATTTTGAGTTTAGAAAAGTGTTAAAATTTGGTTTGGTCGCTCCGCGAAGCGGAGCGACCAAACAAATTTAATATAAAACACTAAACAAATTATAAAGTTCACGATATGCTACTAAAGCAGTATGCTAAAGACTTGAACTTCATTTAAAACCAATGTTTTATACGCGTGGCGTATGAAGTAAAATTTCGAGTTTAGAAAAGCCTGAAAATTTGGTTTGGTCGCGTAGCGCGGTGCGACTAAACCAAAGTTTCAGGCTTTTCTAAACTCGAAATTTTACTTCATGCTTAATCTGGGAGTGGAAAACACTAGTTTAAAGCTTCAGTTTTACTTCTTTTAAAAAACAACGAATGAATATTTCACACTTTAATCAGCAGAGAGTTTTTACGATTATGATTTTGTTTCATAAAATAATTAATGGGGATATTGAATGCCCTGATACTGAACACAAATTGAATTTTAATGTTGCCATAAATGATTTCGAGCAAATTATCGATTTTTACAAAGTCGCAATCCTTAGGAATTTGTTTATCTTGTTCGGCTTCTTCGGGTCCGGACAAATTATATATCATATTATTCTCACGTGACTTTCTATGGCGCATTTAATCTAAGATTAATTTAATTTGCATCATATTACCTTAATTTACATAGCTCCATTATACACTATGTTTTAAGTTTCAAAGCTGCATCTTTATTATCATGGAAGATTAATCGTTGTTCGCTCTTAGCTTTAGTAAAAAATGCAAATAAAAGATGCAGTAGTTCATTAAAGTTATATTAACATTATTCTAGAATGTAAATTAAAACTGTTAGATCCAAACATGTAGTTAACCAGTTTCAGTCACGAACAATACGTACATACAAGCAACTTCCAGTAAACTCACAGGAAAATACTCTTAATCTATTAGTAACCGAGAGTGCAGGTAAACAAAATAAACTTGCGCTTTGCGAGATGTTTACCCTTAAGTGGGTTGATGCTGGATAGTGCATGCATCCCTGTATCCCCGAGCAATTTCCTCCTCCGTGTTTACTCTTTGATTAGCACCACCAGGAGGGGGCCTCCAGACGCCCGCTGCCAACTACTAGTAAGAGCATCGATTAATGTAAATTGCCTGTTTAATAATTGGCGAATGATCGATTGCACGGCCCTTCTCGATGCTCCGGCCTGAATAATTCATGTCGACGTCGATTCGTCTTGTTTTGTTTTTGAAACTAATTTCATCGTGTTATTGATTTTAATATCTTTTCAAATTAAAATGGGTAATGTGCAGTTTGATATTCTCTCGTAAATTGAATATATTGATCGTATTTAAAAGTGAATTTAGTGCAAACTGAATATTTAATTTCAAACATTCTTAAATGTTTTTCTTAAAGTATACATACAGGAGCGACCCAACCCAAAATTTTACTTCATGCGCCACGCGTACTGAACACTGATTTGATGTGAAGTTAAGAATATACGTCTTTATCATACTCCTTTGGTTGTATATTTTGAACTTCACTTGAAATCAGAGTTTTATGCGCGTGGCGCATGAAGTAAAATTTTCAGTTTAGTAAAGCCTGAAAATTTGTATTAGCGCGCCCGGTTCGCTACGCGTCCAATCCAAATTTTACTTCTTGCTTAATCTAGGAGTACAAAACACTCGTTTATAGCTATAAATTGAACTCTAAAACATCATAAATTAACAAAATTGTTGATGCTGGCGTACTATTTCTAAAACCATGCTGTTTGATTATTAAAACTTTTTTACTCATCCAATACAGTTGTTCCGATATTAATTTATCAAATAGCTTAGGATTGCTAACTGAATCGAGATACTGCGATAATTTGTAAAATCGTCTTTCTTGCCAGATTTAAAGACTGGCGTAATTTAAGTTCGTTTCCATAATGTTGTAAACCAGTGGTCTCCAAACTACGGCCCGCGGGCCAAATCCGGCCCGCGACTTGCATGAATCCGACCCGCCATTGTTTGTAATTTTTTTTGTAAATGTCATATTTTGAAATATTGAAACAATTGTTCCTTAAATTTTTCATAATTTTATAAAATTAATCGGATCTTGGCCGACTTTATTATGTAGAATTGTATTTGTGGCCCGCGAAGAAGATAGTTTGGAGACCCAGGTTGTAAACGAACACAAATTTAAAGAATGACTAAATATTTTCTGCAAGGGCAACAGAACCAATGCAGTTCTTCAAAAAGTTATTAGGTATCTTACTTACTCTTACTAGCCTCCAGGTTTGTAATTGCATCAAAAAAATCTGACACTGATTATTTGAAGGGCATGTGCATTGCCTGTTGATAGGATCCGAAATAATTTTCACGAGCTGTACTTTAGTTATACACTGTAGAAAACAACCTTGCAAACAAATGTATACATTCAGTACCATTTTCACTAATAATATTGTGAAAGTGCATTATTTCAGGGGATTTCTATGTACGGTTATTGGATTTAACAAAATTCCAAAAGTGCTTTGGATTGCGGCCAATATTGAGTCGATATATTTACTATAGAGATAATCTCTCAGTTTATTAAAATTCTTTCGTTATAGGTTTAATAATTCATAAAAGTTCTACATTATTTATAATTTCTATGCGCTACTTTTTTTTATAAATCAATTGAATCAGTTTGCTGGAAAATATCTAGGATATTTAGAGCATTTGATACATTTATCTGGATTATACAAATCTATAATTTTGATATTCGTATCAAAAACTGACGACCAATTAATAGATTAACCATCTAGGATATTTAGAGTATTTGATACATTTACCTCGAGTATACAAATCTATATTTTTGATAATCGAATTTAAACCTGACGACCAATTAATATAGAGTACGTGATAATTTACCACATCATAATTAGTACGACTAAAATCATAAACAAATTCATCATATTTGAGTGGATTCAAAGTATCTTGGAAGTTAAATGATAAATGATATGGAATATAACAATGTTTTATTTCAAGTAATAATTCGGTTGCTTGTTCTCCATAAAAAAACAAATTTAGGAATACATCATTTTCATTTAAAATATTACATATTTGAGACAAATTATGGTAACTCAGTCTATTAACTAGAACAGGACTGGCCAACTCAGATTGCATCGAGGGCCAAAATTAACACTTAACATGTTTCAAGGGCCGATCACAGATTTTCTTTTGCAAAATCAAGTTTTTTTGTGATATTTTATTTTTTATTCAGAAATTTTAAAGACTTGTTTTGGCATTTTTGACAAGTTTAGAAGTTCAGAACTCTAAAATTCCGTGTTGATTGCTTTTTTTTGTACAGACACTTTTTCTTTTCCTTATAGATATCCCATATGTTAAAAATGTTCAAGCATGATTCACATATGAAACAAGTAGTATAATTTGAGCATCACTTTAAATAAGTGTTATGTACACGTAGCGCATGAAGTAAAATTTCGAGTTTAGAAAAGCCTGAAAATTTGGATTGATCGCTTCGCTTCGCTACGCGATCAATCCAAATTTTCAGGCTTTTCTAAACTCGAAATTTTACTTCATGCTTAATCTGGGAGTGGAAACACTCGTTTAAAGCTTTAAATTGAGTTCTTCTAGAAAAACAACGAATATTTGGAAATTTACAGCATTTACGTTGTAATTGAGATATGTATACCTAAAAGAAAAACTCCCTGTATAGATTACACTAGGCAACAACAAATTTGTGTATGACAATTTTTTCTTCTGAAATGAAGCAGGCTGTGACATTGATTGATGCTAATATATTTGTTGTGTCTAACTGTCAACATTTTCTTCAGTACATATTTTTTTTAATAAACCAGTGAAAATGTCGACATGGCGAGTTTGTAAACAATCTAGTGAAAATTATTATTAAGTATATATGTTGTATATTGTAATAATCATGTGTTTATACCTTTAGAATAGTAGAGCAAACAAGAAACAACACCGTACACTTTAGTGGCATCTTAAAAACAATTAATTCCTAGTCAAGAGAACCTTATTCCTAGGCCTATCATTTCAAAAATTTAAATTATTATTTTCCCTCTTCATATAAACATAGACTTATCAAACAGATTGATAAGGCTTTAGAAATAACATCAGAAGTCTTTCAGTTTATTAGAAGAATATTCTCTAGAGTGCCAATTGCTAAAATAAATGGCAGCATTTTCACTGCTCCGCAAACTAAAACAAAATTAAAATGAAAAGAATTGGAGGAAACAATGTAAACAACTGAAAAAAGTACCAGGTATACTTTCAGAAATGTGAATTGTTTGTAATCACAATTTACTCCTTTTTAAAATATTAGCAACAATTATAAAAGAAGGAGCTGCAGAATGTGATCTAAGGTGCATTTTTGCACTCTCATTTGGGTATTTTAAGATTAAATTTAAATTTAATTAAGATTGAATTTAGAATAGGTGTAGGCACATACACCTTACTCTTTATCTAGTTACTTGTTGAAGTGAGTTACATTTTTTACTTTAATCGTAATTTAAAGTTAAACCTCCTAAAAAATAATATACAATTTCTTCGAGTTTCGTTTAAAATATATGAAAGACTAGGTTCAATGAATTCTGTGTAAATTTAGTGACATATTTTGTCATAATTTACTATTTACTTAAACATTTAACATTTTCTTAGAAAAGTTTGACGAAAAATTCTCTATAAAAAATATTATAGGGCTATTATTTCTTAATAAATTCAGTTAAAAATCATTGAATTTATATATAATATAATATCATAATACATAAAATTACGACAATTCGTTTAATTTAATTTTATATATTATATTTGAAGTTTTGCGAACCGAAAGAAAAGCGTATCCTCTAGAATTAAAATATTTTTAAAATTAAAATATTGATTGATTTTCATGTTGACTAAATGAACTGTCAATTTTTTTACATTTTTATAAACGATGTTTGGCCAATTTAGTCTTTTTTCCCTTATGATAAACTGTATGTGTGTAATTGGTGTGTTATCAAATTAATTCTGTATAAAGTAATATAGAGCCCATTCACTTTTGGGTTAACTCATTGAATTAATTTTTTTGATATTTCCACAATATTTTAAATACTCGCTATAATTACTTAACTTTAAAAATACGATAATTTTTTTTAAACATGTAAACATTTATTAGTTTATTCAAGTACATTAAAAATAAAATAAGCTATTTAGTTCGATTTTAATAATCAATTTATATGTTTAAAAATAAAGATAAACTACTAAGTTTCGATTTAAGCCCTCTAAATAATCCCCTCCTTTAATTTTTGTTTAAGTGACACTGTCAATTAATAAAATAAATATATTTTTCAATTGTATTACTATTGAAAATGAACACATAGTGTTCAAATGTACATTTAGTATAATAAAACTAATCACTGAAGAAAGAAATTACTACAATAATTAATAGTTTGATTTCCTTCTTTCAGATCTTTATATTTATTACAAAATTTGGTATGGTTGCGTAGCGAAGCTAAAAATGATATTTACTTCTTTGTAATTATTTAGTTTTTGTATGATTATAACTGTCATTAGTAGAACGTTGATCTGTTGGTAATTTAATTATTTTAGGACGACCGTTAATAAATTTTAAATTTATATCTTCTTCGCCTTATCTTCTTTTAGGCATGTTTGAGTTCTTCTCTGTCTGGCAGTCCTATTTTGGCCAATTATAATCACATTGTCTGTCGATTTCTTTGTATTTTTTTATAATTTATTTGTTGGTCCCACTCGCAACATTTTCAGAGGCTTGAACTCCATATTTAATGGCAACAGCTTGGTATTTATTGCAGACATTCTTTTTTGTTGTATTTCATCAGATGTAGTTCTATCATGATATTATTTCTACGCTAACGATGATCCTCCATCTTATCAAATATTTTAAAGTCAGTAGTTGAAATAATTAAAATTCTCAGAAAAATATACGGTTCGACAAGATACGAAAACAATACCTGGCGCATAAAAATGAACCACGAACTAAATAACCTAATAGACGGCAAGGACATAGATTCATAAAATCACAGACAATACGTTGGCTAGGGCAGGTACACGGAATGGAGCAACACAGAAACGCAAGAACAATTACAAAATGGAAACCAACAGAGACACGAGCAAGAGGTAGACCACGCAAAAAATGGTCACAATCAGTGGAAGAGGATTTAAAAAAAATTAAGGTGAACAACTGGAAGAAAGCCGCCGTAGACAGAACGAGATGGGGAAAATTTGTAAAGGAGGCCAAAGCCTATATAGGACTGTAGTGCCAAAGGAAAAAGAAAAAGAAAAAGTTGAAATATTAGTCTCTTTGCTTTTAGAATTCCCGTTTTCCAAGTTGTAAATGCGTATATATCTTGATGCATGTAAATGTTGAGGCATTAGTTTTATTATATTTTAATATGAAACTTCTGTCGAGTGTTTCCACTCCCAGTTTAGACATGAAGTAAATTTTATAGCTGTGTAAACCTGAAAATTTGGTTTGGCCGCGTTGCGAAGCGGACTTGTAATTTTACTTTATGCGCCAGGCATGGTGTAAAACACCGATTTAACATGAAGTTCAAATGAAACTGCTTTAGCATAATGCTTTAGCGGTATGTTTTAAACAATTTTTTTTTCATTATCATTATTGCAGTGATATTTTTAAAATCTAGTTATTTATATCGTTTTAATTGTTTCTGATTATATATTTTATAATTATTTAACATTTTTTAACAAACTCTTGCCTATCAATTTTATTTTATTTTATTTCATTTTGTTGTCTCTTACATAGCCTGTAGTAAATGTAACTATATTCGAATTATTTCTATTATACTTTACTATCATTATTAATATTATTATTTCATTGTATTATCATCATTATATTCTGACAAGTGTAAACTATGTATGGTATTAACATGAATAAATCTATTAATATTTATCATTTCTGTGTTTTATACACGTGGCGGATGAAGTAAAATGTCGAGTTTAGTAAAGCCTGAAATTTTACTTGATGCTTAATTCGCTTCACTACGCGACCAAACCAAATTTCCAGGCTTTTCTAAACTCGTAAAAAGTTTCAAATTGAACATTTTTAGTTTTATTTTTGAAACTAAACCCTTTTTAAAAGAAGAAACAACAAATGCCTACAGATTTACAGAATACACATCGGGATATGTATACTTAAAAGAAAAATTCCCTGCATTAGTGCTGTATGGAATTTTTTTATTATACCGGGTGAGCATTCTCAATCCGGAACATATAGATAATTAAGGGTGTGCATTTTCAATTCAGAACATATAATATTATTAAGGCTAAACATTTTCAATCCGGAACGTAACTATTTACAAAAACAGGCAAGTTATTAAATTTAATTGCATCATAATTACAAATTAAAGATTAAAAACAAACTGAACTTCTCCTAATTCGGTCCTTGTGCTAAAGTAATATATGGATCTTCTTGGGCTTAATTCCTTGTGTTTTCGATATTGAGTTCGTTGTTTTGAGTAAATTTGCATTTATCCGTAAAACAAATGGACAACAGAAAGTCAGGATCTTGATTTGCACTTTCTTATATTTCTGCGCAAAATGCATTTCGTTTTTCTTCATCCATTTGAAATATTTCTTGATGGCAGGGAAACTTGTATAGGTAATATTTATAACTCTTAAAAATGTTACGTACACATCCATAAGATACAATTTTCTTGCAATGACCCTAACACTGGCTCGTGGATTGCATTAATCATCCCTACAATATTGTTTTCTACTTTGCGTAATACCTATTACACAGGCCAACATATTTTGACTTTTTGAAAGTTGATTTCGATCTGACATCTGATTTTGTATAATTTTGATCTGCTGAATTCAAATCCGAGTGTCATTTTGCCCTATCACGTAAGGTTTTTTTTATTAATGTCTATGCGCTACTTTAAAATAAACGCAACTTTTATTGATACAGAGACAAAAAAAATTGAAAAAAGTTTTAAACAATCTTTAATTTCTTTTCTTTCCAGAAGATCTTTTCCCCTTGGATGAAAAACTTCGTTTAGTGGATTTTCTTCTGTATTCCAGGGCCGGATTGTCCCTTTTTATGGACCATCAGTAACACTGGTCTGCAAAAAAAAAATTTTTTTCGAGCCCTGACACCATTCCTGCTGATTCTTATGTAAAATGACCTCCTGAATCCGAATATGGCCTCCGTTTTCCCCCATCACCCACCATTTTCGGGGGAGGCCCCCCACCTATTTTTATCACTTTTCGATAATTTGGAGGGATGAAAAGGATTATTTTAGCCTTTACATTTCTTCTGAGGGGCTAGAGAGGTAAAAAGTTCCAAAACATAAATGATACTTGCGTTCCATTTCTTTCATGTCTTGGTGGAACCTCTCACCCTGCTCTTCACTCACATAAGCAAGATTTTCCGGGAAGTAATCAAGTTTCGAGTGTAAAAAGTGAACTTTTATGCTCATATTACATCCCAATTTCATAAATTTCTGTAGCATGTTTTTCACAATTTCCTTGTAGTTAGGATCCTTGTTGTTTCTCAAAAAACCTTCAATAACATTAGCAAATGAAATCCATGCATCTTTCTCAGTTTCGGTCATGGTATTAACAAATTCTTGATCTTTCGTTAATCTTATTATTTGAGGACCGACAAAAATTCCTTTCTTTAATTTTACATCTGAGATAGTGGGAAATTTTCTACAAAGGTATTTGAAAAAGTCTCTATTTTTATTTAGAGCTTTAACGTATTATTTCATTAATCCTAGTTTAATATGCAGTGTAGGTAACAAGATTTTTTGTGGATCAATAATGTGCAGAACATGTTTTGATCCGGCAGTTAAATTATCTCTTCTTATCCAGTCCTTTTTCTTCCAATGTTGATGTCTACTTCACACAAAAACATGGGTACCTTGTATACCCTGACTGCTGTCCTAGTAGAAGTCCCACAATTTTCAAATCCCTATAAATTTTCCAACTATGATCATTGTATTTGATTTGTTCAAGCATTACTTAAAGAGTTTCGTAGCTATCCGTCATTTGTACTGAATGGGCAACCGGTACCGATGAAAAAATATTCCCATTGTGCAAGAGAACAGCTTTAAGGCTTCTTTTAGAAGAATCAATAAATAACCTCCAATTATCGGGATTGTGTGTGCCCCCAATTTTGTTTATCACACTGGAACTGTCGGTGCAATAAAGTAGACAACCACTTTTTTCAAAATAGCCTGAATACTCGGACTCGCGTCTCTTAAAATACGAGACTTCAACGTCTGCCAGTAAATTTTTATATTGAAGTCTAGATGCTAAAATTTCGGAAAGATCCTTTGAAAGACCTAAGTCTCTAACTAAGTCGTTAAGTTCGGTCTTGGAAAATAACTGCGGTTGCTTAGAAACGCTCGATATTTCACTGGCATCGGTAAAGTTGTTTTCATCAACTTCTGATTCAGAGCTGGTTGTAACATCTTTTAAATTTGTTGGTTTCTCAGGTATTGGCACGTCTGGACCATGTGACACTGGCCTAATTGCAGACTTGAGGTTCGGATAAATGATGTTTTTTAAATGTTTTGTGTTATATCCACGTACATTGCACGTACAGAAATAACAGTCATCATGGTGATTTGTTGGCTCTCGCCAAATCATTGGTATTTTAAAGGTGGGGATTTCCTTGTTTCATTACTCCAATGCCCAAAATCCTCCTTACATATCTTACATACTACATATGGTGCCCAATGTTTATCTTGATCACCAATCTTTACTATAAAATACGCGTAGTATTGGTGTTTCAACAGTGATGTAATTTTACGTCTGAATTTCTTGACCACCAAACAACCACACACATAGTAAAAAGTATCTGGATTATTTTGACAATCTATTGGCATTTTAAACACGAGTTCAACTGCAAAAAGCCCACTAACAACAACAACGACTACCTAGACCGAACGCAAACAGACTAATGAATGCGCCTGTTACACAAAGACGTTTATGTATATCTCATTCACCGATGGTCTGACTGCAAATCAGGAATCCCAGCAATTAAATTTTACTTTCGGGAACTCCCCTATACTATTCTATTGATTTGTACACAATTTAATTTAATTTTTAGAATGTCATTTAGTTTTTATTCGCAAATATTTAAAAAATCATAAACATGACACTTAGTAAATTTATTAAAAAAATTGTGCGTAATGGAAACAAAAAGAGTTGATTCTTTATTAGATTAGCCACCAAAACTTCAAAAAAATGAACAAATCTAAATCATAATTTTTTTGTTGGCCTGTGTTATGGTTAAATTCAAATGCACTATAACTTCTGAACAAAAAAAGATAGAACCTACGTTAATTTAAGCATTTATTCTTGAAATTGAAACTTCATTTCATTGCTAAAGTTTGTTAAGAGGCTAATGAATCACCCAGTTTATGTATGTTAATTTTATATAGCATAACCTTCTTCATACATTAAATAAGTTCAATATCAACTTTCATTTTAATGTCAGAAAGTGCTCATATTATAGAAATTTTATTCGCAGTATGTATGCATCCCTTTGATTTTCGTCGAGCAATAGTATAAGACGTTTTCAATTTGAAATGTATGAGCAGTCCGTCCATAAAATCCAGCCCCTTATGTTATTTTATTCAAATTTCAAAGAACGATCTAATATTCCCGCGCGCGTACGTCGGTTGAAAATAAACCGGAAAAACAGCATCCGAGAGGGGAAAGGAAAGGAGCGAAGAGGGGGGAGGGAGAGAGAAAGGTCGGAAAAATCTCGGACTTGGCGGCATCCCATTTAACTGTCGTGAATGCCTGCACGGAAACCGGGACTTTCCCGGCACCCTAATCAAAATATGTCCTTTAATAATATGCGAGAGGGGAGAACGTGCGGTCGGACGCGTGTCACACGATGGGGAAGATGTGGGGTTGGGAATTTCGCCCCCCTTTTTTTCGCTGTTCCTGTCGCTACCCCAAGGCACGCATTCCGACCACTTCACCCGAAAAGAAGGCATGTCACCGTAGAGAATTCCGAACACACCCACACGTACACATTTGGGAGTGAGAGAGAGGGTGGAAAGTTAATTTAAAAGCCACGACGTGCGCCCCGGATGCCCCCCTAAACGGCTTTCGGTTCGTAATTACGATTCCAATTTGAGGAATGGATTCAGACAAATAACAGTTTTTTTTTTTTTAATAACAACAGAAAATCAATCTGTGCTTGATTCCATTCAATCAATTAAAACTAACAAGTGAATTAAATTGTAAAAATATCCATGTGCCCATCATAGCACTTTTTCTGTTACGGATATGTTGATTTTAATATCAATAATATGGAAAAGTTGCTCAAACTAAATTTATTCTACTTTTATTATTATTCGTAACTATTCTAAAAATAGTAATTCTTGCATTTTTTTTGCTACATCTCGGTAATTATTGATCACCATCATATCTAAGTGTTATATATTTTTAACTTTACTGTAAATCAGTGGTTTATACGCGTGGCGCATGAAGTAAAATTTCGAGTTTAGAAAAGCCCCGTGAAAATTTGTCTCGGGTCGCTGCGCGACCCGAGACAAATTTTCTACGCAGGGCTTTTCTAAACTCGAAATTTTACTTCATGCTTAGTCTAGAACTGGAAGACACTCGTTACTTTAAAATATGTCACAATTGTTAAAATGTGTATCGTAATTGTTACAAAGAAAAAAAATAATAACATTGCGATCTCATTATAGTTCAATTAAACTCTTGTTAAATTGGCACGATTAGTTAAATGTCGGCTTGCGCCGACTTATGTTAACTGTCATTATAGTTTAAATGTAAGCTACCGCCGACTTGTATCAACTGTTATTATTGGCCAAATGTAGGCTGGCGCCGACTTATGTCAACTGTCATCATAGTCCATATGTCGGCTTACGCCGACTTATGTCAAGTTGACATGTTGGACTAAATGTCGGCTAGCACCGACTTATGTCAACTGTCATTGTAGTTCAATTGTCGGCTACCGCCGACTTATATCAATTGTTATTATAGTACAAATGTACTATTATTCCAAAACTATTCACAAAAGAGTAGAAAGGCTACAGCTCGAAGGACCAATTGCGGTCTTCGGAAACCGAAGGACTGCTGGGAATGGAAGTTTTTTACAAAAAAACAACGAATATCTGAAGGTTTACAGCATGGATAAAAAAGAAAAGATCCAGTTTTGAACAAATATCGAAGTTGGGTTGGTTTTCAGAGCATTCTTAACTTCGCTTTAAATCAGTGTTTTAAGCGCGTGGCGGATGAAGTAAAATTTCGAGTTTAGAAAAGCCCCGTGAAAATTTGTCTCGGGTCGCTGCGCGACCCTCGACTTTTTTCGAAATTTTCTACGCAGGGCTTTTCTAAACTCGAAATTTTACTTCATGCTTAGTCTAGAACTGGAAGACACTCGTTACTTTAAAATATGTCACAATTGTTAAAATGTGTATCGTAATTGTTACAAAGAAAAAAAATAATAACATTGCGATCTCATTATAGTTCAATTCAAACTGTTCTTAAATTGGCACGATTAGTTAAATGTCGGCTTGCGCCGACTTATGTTAACTGTCATTATAGTTTAAATGTAAGTTACCGCCGACTTGTATCAACTGTTATTATAGTCCAAACGTAGGCAGGCGTCGACTTATGTCAACTGTCATCATAGTCCAAATGTTGGCTGACGCCGACTTATGTCAAGTTGACATGTTGGACTAAATGTCGGCTAGCACCGACTTATGTCAACTGTCATTGTAGTTCAATTGTCGGCTACCGCCGACTTATATCAATTGTTATTACAGTACAAATGTACTATTATTCCAAAACTATTCACAAAAAAGTACAAAGGCTACAGCTCGAAGGACCAATTGCGGTCTTCGGAAACCGAAGGACTGCTGGGAATGGAAGTTTTTTTCCAAATAAACAACGAATATCTGAAGGTTTACAGCGTGGATAGAAAAAAAAAGATCCAGTTTTGAAAAAATATCGAAGTTGGGTTGGTTTTCAGAGCATTTTTAACTTCGTTTTAAATCAGTGTTTTATGCGCGTGGCGCATGAAGTAAAATTTCGAGTTTAGAAAAGCCCCGTGAAAATTTGTCTCGGGTCGCTGCGCGACCCTCGACAAATTTTCTACGCGGGGCTTTTCTAAACTCGAAATTTTACTTCATGCTTAGTCTGGGAGTGGAAGACACTCGTTACTTTAAAATATTTTTTATATATTTATTTATTTATTAACGGTGGCCATTACATTATACAGATACAGTGATAAACATTGTTTAAATAATACAATAAAAAAATGCCAAAACAACAAAATACCTATAATTAAAAACAGATTAAAATTAACACTTTAAAAACTAGCACATACACTGATGCCTAAAAATAACGCTACGCAGAGTGGTTAGTGAATCGGCGAAGAAATCAAACTCCCTATCCAATTCATTAGCATGCCGAAGTAGACGTGTTGTGGTGGAGTTTTGAGCGTAGTCGGTTCTTCTAAACGGAACATAAAAAGGGGCGTTCATGCGCAAAGTACGAGCTGGAACGTGAATTCCTAGAATACTGAGCATAGAAAACTAATATCTATAGAAGGCCCACTCCCATATAGTCGCCGAGACTGCGTTCAGCGCCACTGGTGGTCCTTTCTCCGTACTAAATGCCGAGCCAGCGGACCAGGCGGGAATCTCGTATATTTAAAATAAACTGTGCGTTTTGAAATATATTATATGTTTATTTATTATGACAATTTTTTTAAATTATACAATCATTATTTTCAAACTGATAATTTGAAATTATAATTGTATAATAAATATTGACAGAATAAATAACAAAAATGATATAATAGTATATTATTCAACAAGCGCATAATGAAAGCTATTAATCATGAGAATGAGGTTTACGGAACGAGCCGCAGGCGAGTGGAGTAAATCATTCGAATGATTAATAGCCATTATGCGCGAGTAGAATACTATACTTTATCCACAACCACAAAATGTATATTCATTCTTGCTTACTGCAACTTTTCAAGAATAAGAACATAATTCATTAAATCATTTACTTTTAATTATAACTAAGAAATACATATAATAATACTATTTATTATGATTAATGTTAATAGTAACGTTAGAACAATTATTAAACACAATAGGGGGCATTGAAGTGGGTACACCAAGATTTACGGTTTGATCCAAAATATCGAAATCAACGGAATTTGTGCTGGAAGATGCAGCTGTTACATTATTTGCTGTCGATTCTATTGACGATGCAATTTTTCTGGCCGTTTCCTTTTTGTTTTCCAAAGAATCGTTAATATAGTCTTCTGCAACCGCAGTTGACTTCCATCCTCCATGACGTTTTAACGCAGTGATGTCTCCACCAGCATCAACCAAAATGGTGGCTGAGGTTCTTCTAAAGGTATGGCCTGTATATTGCTCAGGATTGGGTAATTTCAAAAAACTGGCGATATCGCTTCCCAATTTTGTAAATTTATTAATACCAATTGGCTGTTTAGTACACTTTCCATTTTGAAAATTTTGAAAGAAATAATCACAGTTTATCTGCTTTCGGAGGCACAAATATTTTTTTACAATGTGGTAAAAATTACCAGATACTGTAAATTTCCTACAAATTTTAGTTTTTGTGGTTGGCGCCTTAATCATATAGCAGGAATTAAGGTCTTCTTTATCTTTAATTTTCATGTTATACAGCTCATTTGAACGACAAGCGCCCATTAAACCCATAATTAATGCAACCTGAAGAAAAAATTACTGCAATTTTTAAAAAATATTAAAATAATTTAAAACTTACTTTTGTTGCAAGAAATTTGTCATCCGGTGCATTTGCAATGAAACTGTTAACATTTTCTGGGGAGAAAGTGTTGGCTTTTTTCGGAGTAAACCCTTCATTTTTTCTTTTCAAAAAAGCTAGAAGTTTGCCATAGTTTCCAATATTGATGTTTTCAAAGATTTTCAATGTACTTTTTAGCATCGAATACTTCTGCCACAACGATGAGGTGTTGTATTTTTTTGATAATTCAGTAAAATACACCAAAACTACCGACTCAGTTGAAGAATGTGCTTCTTTCTCTTTTTTCCATTCACAAAACGTGTTGTATGTACTTTGGTATATGTTGCGAGACTTTTTAGGCAACAAATTGATGGAAGCGATTTCTGCCGCGTCCCTTATTTCCGGGGGTGTCAACAAGTCAGGATCGGATTCCATGTTGCTTCTTTCACCTTCGATAAACTATTAACCACACTATCACAACACAATTAACACAATTTGCTTTCAATTTATAAATTGTTTTTGTTTATGTCAAAATTGATTAACATGAGGTATCCTGATTTTGTAGTGATTTCTTAATATTCACAGTTAAGCAGTGATAAGTCAAAATATTACTCACAGGTTTTATAACCTATTTATAATAAACGTCATTATTATTGACTCTTAGCATGTATAATTATAATATTATAGAGTGGTTGTGGATAAAAGAATTTTTTTAGTGAATTTATAAGTTCAATATTCCTTTTAAGGTCAAATAAATGTGTATATTGATATAATGAATTAATTAAAAAAAATAATTACTTACCTTAGTATATCCTGCATGAAAAAAATATTTTGGTAAATCGGAAAATAAATATAAAATTAAAGTTTAGTTTTATACATTTATTATTAAATTAACAGTTTATTGTTTGTAATGCACGTGAGGATTCTTGAACCATGTGGTACCTATTAAAAGATTTACATGTTTTATTATGGAGAAATAAATACTGAAATAAATCAAAATATATATTAACTCTTTTCCAAACCACCCAGGAGGTAGAGCTATTTGGCTCATTTATAGGTGGTATTCCCAGTAGGTCTAATCCACATGTCCATAGTGAACAAAAACACATATGCTCAGTTTCACTAACATCAGTTATATCGAAAAATAGTTATTCATTATTTCCAGTTTATAACGGCTAAAAATTTGTATTGGTCGGGCTGCTTCGCAAGATAAACAATTTGAATAAAACGCTTTTATACAATCAACGAATACATGAAAATTCACAGTGTATACATTGGGATGTGTATACTTAAAAGAAAAATTCCCTGTATCTAAGCACTGTAGTTATACTTCCTCTTCTTCTGCCTCTTCTTTGCATATTCCAATGCCTGGCTATAAATTGGATTCCTTTTCCTTTTTCCAACTCGGTCATCCTTGTTCATTAGAGCTTTATTTACACCATTGCACCAATTATAGCAACATAACTTGCTAAAGTTGTATATAATCTTTTTTATCATCTCAGTGGTGTGTTCGCAAGGTTTAAATGTGAAAGGTTTGTGCTTCTCAATACTTTGTAATAATATGTTAAAACAATTATCAAGGTGGCATATTATTGGAAACAAATTCTTAAAAATATTGTAGCAATAAGCAAGTCCTTCCATTAATTGAGGTGTACAGTATTTTAATTTCTCGGGAATACTATCAGTGAATTCTTTTTCCTTCGTGAAATTGTGCCATTCGTTTCGTTGAATTTTATCTTTGCATAAAATACAATCCCTTCATGTTTCGCATTTATAATAATCCCCTATCTTTTTTGTAACAAATCCACCAATATATCCTACAGACATTTTATCCACCGGTGAATATCTTTTCATTGTTTCTACTGCGTATTCATTGCACTGGGCAAGTTCAGTTTTGTTATTGCTTTGTTGTGTGATAAATTCTTTGGCTCTTGTAATTAGGTTAACACTGTTATCATCTTTACAATTTGCTCCAATGGAAGGAACTGTTACTAAATTATTTACTAGCAGAGTTCGGTAAGAATTGACGAAAGAATTTGCTCCAGGATTTTCATTTGGTCCACAATGTTGACGGATTTGACCAAAAAAGTTCTCTAAAGAATCTTGATTAAAAGTCCTTGGCGTAAAGAATGACATATTATCCCCTTGCAGCATTAATTATTAATTTCACACACTCACACAATAAATATAACACAAAAACACAAACTATACTAGCACTAAGGACTTAAAACTGTGTATTAATAATATAAAACAAAACTACAAACAAACCTTATGTAATAAAGAAAATTAAAAAAATGACTAACCTTAATTGACTTACACCACCGCTGATATCTGGGAAATCGCAATGAAGACACAAATAAACGTTTGAGAATACTTTCAATCGAATAATTTGCTAATAATCGCAAAATAATGCTATTGCAGTGATTATAACCTACAAAATGCAAATATAATCTCTCTCAACAACAACAAAGAATGAGCCGAATCATAGAAAACTAATATCCGAATGAGCGGGAATATCTAGATGTTACATTTTCTATGGAGCATATGGCGGGACATTCAAATCCTTCAAATCTAGTACTGGATGCGCCACCTGCTGGTCCTTTCCTCAACTATTTTTATAATATAAACAAGTCCGTAAGAGTGAACCGACCCTGATACTGAGAAAGTCAGGACAGTCAATGTGACCATTAAACGTTTTGTGAAGAACGGTCACGCCAGCGCCCATGCGCCTGGCTTTAAGTGTGAGCATGCGTAAGGCTAACGCGACCTCGTTACAGTTCCCAGGTAAATTAAATTTATATTTTAGGAACCCAATAAATTTATCCTGAACCATCTCAATCCTCGTTCTATCCAATTCAGTACAGGGGCACCATAAACTAGAGCAGTATTCTAGATGTGGTCGTATTAGACTGTTGTAAAGGACTATCAATGTCTTAATATCACTGAATTCTCCAGCATTCCTTCTAACAAATCCCAGCATACGATAGGCCTTTGACGTAACATTTATTATTTGGGTAGTAAAAGATAAGTTACTCGTGAATGTTATGCCCAAGTCCCTGATACTGTTGACTCTGGATAGTAAATTGTCCATGAGAATATAGTTAAATACTTAGGGAGACTGCCTTCTTGTGAAGGTAATTACACTACACTTGTCAATGTTCAAGGTCATTTTATTATGAGTGCACCATTCACCGAATGATCGCAGATCACTATTAAGTAAGTGGGCATCTTCGAGTGATCGAATTTTAAAATAGACTTTCATATCATCGTGAAACAACAGGCACTCCGCATGTGAAAAGCAACGAATAACATCATCAATAAAAACACTAAACAGTAATAGTCCTAAATGAGACCCCTGGGGCACCCCAGATATAACTCTAATTCGATCGGGTATGCTATGATTTATCCGGACAAGCTGAATTCTGTTAGAAATGTACGAATACATCCACATTAAAAATGTACCATTAATCCCAAAAGACCTAAGCTTCTTAATTAAAATTCCGTGATCAACAGTATCGAACGCTTTCGAGAAGTCAGTGTAGATGGACTCAACTTGACACCCCTTCTCGAAAGCTTCACAGATATATGATTCGTAGAATAGAAGGTTAGTTACTAAAGATTTTCCAGCTCTGAAGCCGTGTTGCTTCAGAGAAATATGAGGTTGTAAAACAGCCGTTAAGTATACAGTAACTAATTCTTCAAGGATTTTTGGAGCTACTAATACCATTGAGTTAGGACTGTAATTTCGCACATTGTAATTAACACCAGATTTTTGAACTGATGTAATGTAAACGCTCTTTCAGCAGTCGGGAAATACTTCTGTTCGAATAGAAGTATTAAATAGAAACCATAGAGGGCGGCTGAGAAAAAATGGCACAATTTTTAAATACATAGGCAGGTAAACCATCTGAGCCAGGGCGGTTATTGGCTTTTAATGAAGAAAGAGTTCTTAGAATTTCTGAGATTTTTAAAGTACGAGGAATACATTCGGAAATATGTCTGTTGTTTGATTATTAATTGGTGACTGGTAAGCCGAGCCAAAGAATTCAGCAAAGTGGTTTACAATCTCTCTAGTATTGGTAATATAAGAATTGGGTAAAGTACTACACTTGTTATGTTCCATATATTTATTTTCAGTTGCCTGACACGTGTTTCGATCCGTTACAATCATTTTCAAAGTTAAAACAGTTTTAACTTTGAAAATGATAGTAACGGATCGAAACACGTGTCAGGCAACTGAAAATAAAAATATGAAACATAACAAGTGTAGTACTTTACCCAATTTGAAAATTTTGTTCCATTAAGAAAGTAGCAGAACAAGTATCGAATATGGTAATATAAGAGTTGTTTTTGGCAAATTCTGATGGAATTTCGCTACTGCTCCGCTTGGATTTGATATATCCCCAAAATGACTTAGGATTGTCTTTTAATCTTTTAATGATGTTTCTATATTGTTTATATAAGTTTTGCAGCAGTGATTGGATAGCGTTTTGCACTTAGAGCGAATATTGCTGAAATGTATGTAATCAGTCGGAGATTATGATAGAATGAAAGTTTTATGAGGTTGTTTTTTAAGGCAATAAGCTTTTTAAGTTCGGGGGAGAACCATTTAGGAAAGCGAGAGCTTTTCGTATGTGGTATATTAAATTTTGGAACAAAGAAGTCAAGTAGGTAATAGATAGTAGAATAAAATTGCATACAATCTTCGTTAATATTATTACTGCACGGCAAATCGTTCCAACTTATATTGACAAAAGCATTATTTAATGATGCATAATCAGCGAGACTAAATTTATACGCTAGAGCGGAGTTATCAGCAGTCCAATGATCGTGAGAATAGGGGTGAATTTTAAAATTAATGTCAATAGCAGGGTAGTGGGTATCACATACAACTATTGGAAATAATGATTTACAAATATTGAATTGCGAAGTCATATTACTTGGGGTGAAAATAAGATCTAAGATAACCGAGTTAGCATTAAGCAGTGAGTTTGTTTGGTTGTAATTTAAACAGCCAAATAAATTCATTAGAAGCGATGTTATTACAGAGTTTCATTCTGTAGTTACGCCGTATTGATTGTTAGCCCATGTAATCGCCAAACATAATTAAAGTATTTGAGTTGGCTATGGATTCAACGGTAGCACAGTGAGTCTCGTAGATCGAGAAGTTAGAGCTGGGCGGTATGTACACTGCACCTACTACTAAATTTCCATCGCTTACTCTAATGTTAACATAGATTTCTTCATGCATGGATATATAGCTATGAGTAATATACGGCAATTAGAACACCACCGCAACTTGATTGGCTGTCTTTTAACTTATTGGGATTTTGTCATTAAATCACTATATTAACTGTGTTTAATATAGTGATGTAAGTGACTTACAATCAAAATATCACAATAGTCGAAATACACTTCATAAAGAGACATAATCAGACAAAATGAACATTTGGTTTGGTCGCTCTGCTTCGCTACGCGACCAAACCAAATTTGCAGGCTTTTCTAAACTCGAAATTTTACTTTAAGCTTAACCTGAAATTATAAAACACTCGTTAGAATTTCTTAAAAACTTGAAATTGAATTGTCTAGCGATAATCACAAATAAATGACTGAATCATAATCACGACAATTCGTCAAAAACTTGAAAATATCCGAAAATCGTGAAGAATTAATAAAAAGCATTGATATTTTTAAATGTATAATTAAAGATTTTCACGAAAAGTCAAGATTTAAAAAATAAACTACTAACTTCGGAGATTTACTAGATTTTCATTAATTTTCAATATTCCGCGAGCGCAAGCCAGTTTTTTGCTACCTAGTTCCGGCCCTGGTCCCTGTATTTAAGAGAGTAGCGCAAACTGACATTCATCTTGACAAAATTTTACTTCATGCGTCACGCGTAGGAAACATTGACTTATTATTTTTTTCTTTTGTTTTTATATGGTGAATTTTGATAATTTTATAACCGTCGGTAACCTATTCCTGAGAATATTATTTAACTTACGTGAAGGTCTTTTAAAAATGAATATACAGTATTTTAAATAATAATAAATATTAAATCTGAAACATCTGGTATCGAAAAGTATCGATATTTTGAATACCGATATTTTGATATACGATATAATCGATACTCAATATCGATATTTTTTTGGAATCAGAACTTCAATAGTTGTGACATTACTGCAATCAATTCACAATGCAATATGATGGATTATAATATCAATAAATGTTACTATTATTGTTATTATATTCCATCATGCAGGTCGTATTTTGGGACGCAATGGGACTGTCTAATTTCCTCGGTAATTATTCAACACCTTTGCGCTCCTTCTAGATACTATTGAGATGTTCACTTACTTTTGTTAATCTCTCTTTAGTGAACATAATTTACAATAAAACTACCAGAATACGCATAATTTCTTCAAAACTTCCCTGGATCGACAACTTTCGGTGGCCGCTCTCGGCAATTGGCGCCTATTTTAAACAACGAAATGTGTACCACCTGGTTTGATGATTCTCATTGTAGTGTTTACTTATGAATCAAATGGCATTAGCCGTAAGTCAATACATTCAATACTTCAAAAGGTATTAAGTTTTTCCGCTTTTTGGCAAATTGGCCACAGTGCGCCGCAGCGCCCCTACGCGTGCCAAATGCCATCTTCGCCACGCCCTAGTTCCGGCACTGACAGGGACACTAATTTGTGATCGTTAACAGCGCCATTTCTTACGGTATTAAATGCGTTTTGAGATTTAAACTCCTTATCGGTTTAGTTGGATATTAACTGCTTATACATTTTATTAGATGTAATTGCAATTAACTTGAGAAAAAATTAATTAAATCCAATCAAACAAACAAAATATTAACGTTTCACTTGTTCTTAAACGAAGCTTTTGAGCGTGCCTTTGTTTGAAAAGGAGTAATTATCTAATGGTCTGTTTGAATCTTCAACGAGTTGGATTTAATTAAAGTTATACAATTACTCGTTTACTCGACAAGAAAACATAATTTGGTGAATGTGTGCGGGAATGTGTTTATGCCTCCTAGTTTCAATAGTTTCGAGAGCATTCGGCGAACGGCTGTCGTCCGCATTAATTGAACAATTTATTTATTATTGGTGCGCTGCAATGCAATAACCCCTAGCGCAGACACGACCGCCTTGCAAGAAATGTGTCTGTACTAATATCGATATATTAGAGCTTTTAGATGAAAATTAATAGTTTCTAGTGATGCTTGAAATGTATTTAGTTAGTCTAGAACGAATCTGAATAGATAACCATATCTCACTTTTATGATGAATGATTGTACAGGGATCATTAAATGACCGTCTCTTTCTGAAACAAGTGATCTGATTTCAATTACTTTTTGTTTGCTTGATGGTGATTTGTATGCTCTTTAAAATGAGATATCACACGATAGGGGGTGCCATTTATAATTGTAAAGTTAAGGTACCTGGGGGTGAGGAGGTGAAAGTTAAGATGAAAAAAAAACAGTGTTTTTCAAATTCCCACTTGAAAACAAAATTGACGTTTATTTTTTTATAACCCTATCTATGTCATATCCAGAGTTATTCAGGGTGACTTCTTTTGAAATGAAAACCCTGGATAGACTTATTTACGGTGATACTGTTAGAAAATTAAACAAAAATGAAATTTTCAGTAATATTATGTTTGTTTAATTTTCCAACAGTATCACCGTAAATAACTAAATAACTATTATTTTTCAGAAATTATTAATCGAAAGAATGAACAATTTTTGTGCAAGCACAAACAATATTTCTAAACTAAAAAATAAAGAAGCTAAAAGTTGACTGAAATAATGTAAATGTTTTGTATTTAAAAATCATTAGAAATTAAAGAACAAAACAGTGTTTTCCACTCCTAGACTAAGCATGAAGTGAAATTTCGAGTTTAGAAAAGCCCCGTGAAAATTTGTCTCGACTCGAAATTTTACTTTATGCGCCACGCGTATAAAACACAGATTTCAAGTGAAGTTCGAATATACATGAATTTCACAATATTTTAGTGTTGTATACGCGTGGCGCATGAAGTAAAATTTCGAGTTTAGAAAAGCCCAGAAAATTTGTCTCGGGTCGCTGCGCGACCCGAGACAAATTTTCACGGGGCTTGTCTAAACTCGAAATTTTACTTCATGCTTAGTTGGGAGTGGAAACACTCGTTTAAAGGCTTAAATTGATATCTAAAGATTTACAGAAAATAGGCTGAATTTGAAATACGTATACTTAAAAGAAAAACTCCCTGTATCTGTTTGCTCCGAAGAAATACGAATAATTATAAACCATAATGAAAATAACAATTAATTCTCAAGAAACACTCGTTAATTATTATTATACACAATTGACGTTTGTTAGACAATGACTGCGTCAATCACTAGTTGTTAATTCATAAATTAGAACGCCTCACAATTGTAGGAATTAACCTACCTGCAGAACAGATCACAAAGCGTAAGCATCAACACACATGGAAAACTAGTTAAATCTCATCCAACAAAAACAAAAATTGGACTACCACAAGGACGTTTAACGGCTCCTACACTTTTCATAATTTTTGTCAACGACCTCGTTTCAATATTAGCAAATTCTTCGCAAAAAATAATCAGCTATGCGGATGACACCAATCTGTTAATCTCAGGCAAAAGTGCTGAAAATGTAATGATGCAATCAACCCATCTCTTCTTCAAAGTAAAAGATTGGTTCAGCAAAAACAAATTGATAGTCAACAACGTAAAAACAAACGTCATGATGTTAAAAAGTCGATCCATCGATCAGGTAAATGGCACAGATTTATTTATGGGATTGGTCAACTCTACAAAATTCTTAGGAGTTGAAGTAAACAACAAACTAACCGGAGTATCATACATTAACGATTTAAAAGGAAAGCTCAACACTATAATATGTACGATGTGTGAGATAACTAATTATCTAAATTCTACTGTAGCTAAGACCGTATATAATACAGGCTGCGGCAAAACAGACAGTGCAGTTTTGAAGGGTAATTAAAAAAAAACGGCGCAATTTAAAGAAATGGGGTTTATTTTATCTTATTCGGTACATCATGCCGTTTTATGCATTAAGTCCTGAAAATGACATTAGAAAGATGATGACCCCCAGCAGCGATAATTGATGAAGGCGATTTCTGAAATTTTCAGCCGCATTTTGGCACATCTTGATGGGTATAGCGGCAATTTCCTCCCGAATTCAATCCCTGAGTTCTTCCAAGGTGCGAGGTCGCTGCCTAAAAACATTTTTCTTCAGGTAGCCCCACAGGAAGAAGTTGCAAATGCTCAGATCAGGGGAGCGTGCGGGTTACTCCACATCACCTCTCAGAGAAACAAGGCACCTAGGGAACACCTGTCGCAGTTTCGTCATTGAAACTCGAGCAGTATGGGCCGTAGCCCCGTCCTGCTGAAACCAGATGTCTGCCAGATCTGCTTCCTCCATCAGTTTTTCCAATCGAGGTTGAAAAAAAATTTCCAACATGAAAGCATAACGTTGAGCAGCGACAGGTACGGTTCGTCCGTCCTCTTCAAAAAAATAAGGCCCAATCACCCCAAATTTGGATATCGCACACCACACGGTGACATTTGGGGAATGAAGTGGTCTTTCGTGAAGTTGCCTTGGGTTATTTACAGCCCAGTATCGAAAATTTTGTTTATTCACCACTCCACAAAGATGGAAGTGGGCCTCGTCACTACTGAAATAAGTTGACCTCGCATGGATCCGGTTCAACATTTCTTGGGAACGATTCATGCGGTTTTTATAATCAGGGGGCATTAACTTTTGAACAAGCATCATCTTGTAGGGGTGGAATGAGTCTTTATGCAATATCCGTCTTAGAGAGCGATCAGCAATGGCCAATGCAGTTGCATGCTTCCGGGCAGAGCGCGTAGGTGATCGTTCGATAGCTTCTCTTACTCTTGCTACATTTTCGGGTGTTCTTACCGTTCTGGGTCTTCCTAAACCCCTACGTCTTTGTGTGGAACCAGTTTCTTCTAATGTATGCACCCGATTCGCGAATAAATTACGGTGAGGGACGGGATCCCGACGCGCAAGATTGAAATGCAGTTGGAAGGCCCGCTGGGTGGCGACGGCAGAATGGCCATTTTCAAGAAACGTGCGGACTGCGAAGCCCCGAAGTTCTCCAGACCAAACCATGGTAACGACTAAAAACGGGACGACTCTCCCGACACAATGATATCCCTCCCAGGTAGGTACCCCCACCACACGGGATGCACTGGGCGTTCCAAACTGCACTGTCTGTTTTGCCGCACCCTGTACAAACTTCGTAAGTGTGATGCGATACGAACCTCTATTTTGGGGCAATGACTCTAAAGCAACTCAAATCCTCGTTTTACAAAAAGTTGCCCTACGGATTATTCTCAAACTGCAGTTCAGGGAGTCATACCGAGAGAAATTCAAAGACCATGGACTACACACACTATTTGGATATTACATACTTGATTGTATCATGTTCTATTTAAACCACATCAAAGAAAATGATAATAAATCCGATACTTACTACACTAGAACACACGACTTCATTTATCCAAAACACAAATAAAAAATCAAAGAAGATAGCACTCACTACATGGGCATTAAACTTTTTAACGCACTACCTGACAATATCAAACAACACAAACACAACACAAAACATTTAATAACCAAGTTAAATGAACACATCATGCACATCGAACCATACTTAATAAACGAATTTCTAGAACATTAGTATAATGCTGTAACCTCTAGATACTATGTAATTTTAACTTTAATTTTTTTAAATGTATTTTGACACTTTTATACCTGTATAGGCAATTTTTATTATAAAATTTGTAAACATTTTGAAAATAAAGGAACATTATTATTATTATTACTATTATTATTATGATTAAGCTTTTTTTTAAAGAAAAAGATAAAAAGATAAAATAAATAAATAAACACCCGCGACGCGATGCGACGAATTGAAAGAAAAAATTATACCTACAAATTTATCGATATTATATACCTCATTTCATTTAATTAGGCGAGAAATGCGGACCACTTTTACCTCCAAAGTTCTCTGTGGAGTTTATAAACCGGGTGTTGACTTGGCGGACGCAACATAGGAAATCGCATGTTAATTTTAAAGTGTTCAAATGTTGGCTTTCCTATTTATTTTAGAGATAAAATATATCTCACTTTTTTGTAGAGAGATAAATTCTAAATTTATGAATGTTCACACTTAACACTTTACGTTTCTCTAAGTTAAAATAATTAAGAAAAAGTAATTTGATTTTATAAAAATAATGACATACCATGGAATTGATACAATTGTTGTTGTTCCTGTTTTTTTAAAGCTTTAAACAAGTGTTTTAAACTCCCAGACTAAGCATGAAGTAAAATTTCGAGTTTAGAAAATCCCCGTGAAAATTTGTCGAGGGTTATATAGTATATAAATCATTTCGAAAACATTTACTTTAATTAAGTGAGTACGATATCTTTTGCCATTTTGACATCTGCAGTTGTTGTTTCAATTCCATGGCATGTCATTTATTTAATAAAATCACATTATTTGTTCTTAATTATTTTAACTTAGAGAAACGTATAAAACACAGATTTTAAGTGAAGTTTAAATTTACATAAATATACAATATTATAGTGTTTTATACGCGTGGCGCATGAAGTAAAATTTCGAGTTTAGAAAAGCCCAGAAAATTTGTCTCGGGTCGCTGCGCGACCCGAGACAAATTTTCACGGGGCTTTTCTAAACTCGAAATTTTATTTCATGCTTAGTCTGGGAATGGAAAACACTCGTTTAAAGCTTCAAATTGAACTCTTTTAAAAATCAACGAATGTCAGAAACTTAACAGCTAAAATACTTAAGAAAAATAAATGTGATTTTATAAAATTAATGAAATTTTTCTTGTATAGTATAAATCATTTCGAAAACATTTACTTTAATTAAGTGAGTACGATATCTTTTGCCATTTTGACATCTACAGTTGTTGTTTTAATTCCATGGCATGTCATTTATTTAATAAAATCACATTATTTGTTCTTAATTATTTTAACTTAGAGAAACGTAAAGTAAATGCTGATGATCTGGCCATATTAGTATGTGGCAAGTTTGAAGACGCCCTATGCGACCAGATGCATATCGGTAAACCCTGCCAAAACGGAGATGGTCCTGTTCACCAAGAAAAGGAAGGTGTCGAAAAAAGCACCAAAATTATTGAATACGATGTTGCAGTACAGCGACGAGGTGAAATACCTGGGCTTCACTCTCGACAGGAAACTGAGCTGGAAAGCGCACATCGACATCAAAACAGGCAAAGCTATAAGGGCCGTCTGGCAATGTCGTCGGGCAGTGGGGAAAACCTAGGGTTTGAAACCACGCACGACTCTGTGGTTGTACACAGTTGTCATAAGGCCCATGCTGACTTACGGAGCTTCAGTTTGGTGGCCCAGAACCAAACAGAAGACCACGAGGAATCAACTCTCGCAAGTGCAGCGGACAGTCTGTCTTAGTGTAACAGGCGCCATGCACACTACTCCGACGATGGCGATGGAAGTCATGCTATGCCTTCCACCACTTGATATCCACGTGGAGAAGGAGGCCATGGCGACTATACTTCGCCTTCAGTGCAGTGGGATTTGGAACAGTAACAGCTGTGGGGAAGTTAGAGGACACCTCTGGAGGAATGTCTGTAGAGATATACCTCTTTTAGAGTTAATGACTTCTGTGTACCAACACTAATACGGAACACACCCTACAACGTTACTGTTCAACCCACTAAGCGGATGAGAGAGTCTGCTATAAGGATCTACACAGATGGATCTAAAAGGAGAGAAGGATCGGGCCTTGGAGTTTTCTCTAAAACCCTAAAAATCCAAGCAAAGATTCCGATGGGAATTCATGGAACCATCACGCAACTGGAGCTGATGGGAATAACACTTGCGGCTGAGTACATCATAAACCGCAAGGTGACAAATGTAGCCATACTAATCTTAACGGATAGCAGGCAAGCGATTCTGTCTCTGCAGAAAGCCTATACTTCGTCAGAGACCGAAATAGAGTGCCACGGGAAACTCAGACAGGCAGCAATGCACAACAACATTGAAGTCTGCTGGGTAAAAGGGCATGATACAGACACAGGTAACGGGAGAGCTGACGCGCTGGCAAGAGCTACGGCTGGGATGAATCTACTCTCACCGGAGTGCGGTTAGCTCCTCTCTCCCTGTGTAACATGTTACAAACCAATGCCCTGGAGAAATTCAGGATGCGATGGGATGATATCGAGGGCTGCAAGCTCTCTAAGGAAACACTTGTGTATCCCAATGAGAGATCAGCGAAACGGTACCTACAGCTGGCTAGAGGGAATCTCAGGCGCTTAATTGCCATCCTTACTGGTCACTGTGGACTAAACGGGCACCTCTATAGGATGGGGATAGTTGACTCCCCATCTTGTAGAGGTTGCAGCATGGAAGATGAGACTGCATGGCATTTTCTTTGTGAATGCCCGACACTATCGTCAATCAGGGAGTCCATATTGGGTGATAGATGGCCTACAATGGCCTACATAAGAGATCTACCCACCTCAGCTATGCTAGAATACCTAAACAAGGTAGGCTGGCTAAACTGAGGATGGGTGATCTACAGGAGGTGGCACAATGGGCCTAATGAGGCCTAAGTGCAGTGCAGAACTGCACACTCCCCTTTGCACCAGAACCAGAACCAGAAGCGTAAAGTGATAAACGTTAGCACGAATGAATTCAGATTTTTTCCCTCCACAAAAAAGGTAAATACATTTTGTTCCTAAAATAAATAGGGGAGACAAAATTTGAACATTTCAAAATTTGCATGGGATTTCGTATGTTGCGTCCGCCAAGTCAACACCCGGTATGTGACTAAAACGTAAATTAAGCTGCGACTTCACTTTTTAGTTCCATTTTTTTTAATCAAAAAAGCAACGTCTTCTTGATCGAGATTTAAAATGAACACCTGATAGAAACAAGACGTACTAACTATGCTGAGATTGAATATTTCTCATATTTTAACTTTAGATACATTATTATTCACATAAGTTTCTCCACGTTTATCAAATCCCATTCCACACATGCACAGAATCACAAACTGCATTACCCCTTCACCCAAAATCGATAAACAACTACCAGTCCAGAACACATCCCCTACTGAATATTAAAACGCCCCATCGGTATGCACTCAAAGTCCCACTATTATTTCACACACTCGCTCATTACACGACCAAAGGATGTATAAAATAACTCGGATAACAACCAACGCTTCTCCGCTTACAAAATTCGATTGCCGCAGCAGGACTTATTATTCACTTACCCGGCTCGTTTTGCATATTCCACGTTCCAACTAAACAATGCGAGTGAAGAGTTTTCATTTGAATTTCTAAATTTTGACTTAAACGTTTCGATTCGCGAGTAGAGAAGGGGGACCCGCACACCAATTATTATTAGTCGGTGTTTGTCTTGGCGGAACTTAATTAACGGACGCGAGACGCTAAATTACTGCGGCGGGATTTTAATAAACCGCGAGTGGGAAGTAACGAGTTGGTAATGAAAGCCCCACGACAACGGCTTCCTGCTAAATAATCCTACAAAAAAAATTATAATAAAGGGAGCTTTTGAGTTTAATGACCAATCTGCATGGCGGAGAGGGTTCAATTAAACATATCAAAAATTTAAATTGACTATACGCGGCTGTAGTAATTAACAGTGACCTTTCTTGAGATATTTATTCTGACATATCTAGGTATGATAATTTATTTACAGGAAAAATAAAATTTATTAATATGTATTCAGTATTTTTTCAAGTTTTATAAATTTCTAAAAATAGTTTAAAAAAAATCTAATAAAAAGGCCAGAAACCAGCGGAGGCTCGCAGCCTAATTTCAGGGTAGGCCAGAGACCCAAAGTAATATGTATCCGTTATTGAAAGGTGACGTAGTTGTGCAATTCCATGTATTTATAAAGCGCGATACCAACCTGAAATGTTGTGTGCCTTGGAGCTGTGGCCTACCCTGAAGTTAGGCTGCGAGCCGTCGCTGCCAGAATCTTGTATTGTCGAACTTCTAAAATAATATTAAGTAATTAGAGCTATGCCTATGTTAGAAACCAAATGCATCATGTTATTATTTTTCCAATTACTAATTATATTTTATGCATGATTACCAGAGCAAGGACAAATCCTCATAAAAAGGATTCGAATCACGCATCCGAATGACCTAATATGATTCGAATCACGAATACTCGACCAAAGGATTCTTAAGAGATAAATATGATTCGAATTAAAGATTCGAATCCTGTTTTTTCGATTCACGAATACAAATCCTTTGAGAATAAATTTGATTTTATTATTTTTCTGCAACCATTAATATATAAATATCGTTACTAGTTGTTTTAACAAAAATATTCAAAACCTAATTATTTATTATTAACATTGAACATCGTTGATAAAAGACTAAATATCTGATTCCCTGTTACTCTGATTAAAGATGTATTTGTGTGTTTCTGAACTTCACTTCAAATCAGTGGCTTGTACGCGTGGCGCATGAAGTAAAATTTCGAGTTTAGAAAAGCCCGAAAATTTGTCTCGGGTCGCTACGCGACCCTCGACAAATTTTCACGGGGCTTTTCTAAACTCGAAATTTTACTTCATGCTTAGTCTGGGATTGGAAAACACTTAATAAAAGTTTTAAATCAAGCTCTTTTGAAAAACCACCGATGTCGGAAAATTTACAGCTTATGCATATGTTTACCTTATAGAAAATGTTCACGTTGTCTTTCTTAAAAGAGTTCAATTTGAAGCTATAAACGAGTGTTTTCCACTCCCAGACTAAGCATGAAGTAAAATTTCGAGTTTAAAAAAACTCCGTGAAAATTTGTCGAGGGTCGCGCAGCGACCCGAGACAAATTTTCTGGGCTCTTCTAAACTCGAAATTTACTTCATGCGCTACGCGTATAAAACAGTGATTTAACGAGAAATTTAAAAACACACAAAAGACATTTTTCATGTTAATCCTCACAATTAATTCGAATTATTTTTGACGATTCAAATCCTTTTGTAAATATTCGAATCATTTTATAAATTTTCGAATCCTTTTATAAATATTCGAATCCTTTTATAAGGATTCGAATCACCCACTTTTGGATTCGAATACGAATCCTCTTAAAATAATGTAACGAATCCGAATCATGAATCCAGTTGAACTAAAGTATTCGAATGCCTCTTTTGAATCCTCTAAAAGGATTCGAATCCTGAATGATCCGAATCCTGCCCAGCTCTGATGATTACTAACAAATATCGTTCGACAATTCCCCTCTCTGTTTATTTTTTCTACCATCAAACTTCTCACGTTTTATGATGTTTCAGTTTTCAAACGTCCCTTCCTTCCAACTGTTTTCTTTATAATAGAGTTGTCAAAAAGTTAACGCACCCTGTTCCCGAAGAGTGTCATGTCCCCGTTTCGTGGCCCCCCTCGAGAGTGCGCCAGGTGTTTACCCGAATCGATCAGGGAATCTGTTTATCCTCTCCACGCCAGATATTTATAAGAAGGGAGCGACGTTTCTGTTACTGGAGGGAATATCCTTGTGCGTGCGGGACTCGAAATTTGACAAACGGCGAAACGATTTCGTTCTTCGGCTATAATGAAAAAACAGGGCGGGGAAAGTGGCGAACGGATAAAAGGGAATTCGGAACGAATCTCGCTCCTTCCAATTTGTTTTTTTTATCATCTGCATAATCAATTTTCTTTTAGGATTTTTTAGCGAGTTCTTTGTCCAATAATCTGTATCAAATTTCCATTAAACTATTTTGTACATATATATATATATATATATATATATATATATATTTATAACTGGCTTGAGTTTTTTGGGCTGCTTTCTCGCGTTGGTTGATTTATTTGCGCTCTACGTTTCGGCAGCATCACTTCTGCCATCCTCAGGAGCTTTTTTGTATACTGAATGATAGATGTCACGTTCACTGTCAGTACATTTGTTTTGTAAACTAGGGACTTGTAGTCTAGATCTGCTGCGTGTTATTGGTCCACTCGATGTAGAAGGTGCTAAAATTTCTTGATGTCTACGCTAAACCGTTCGTTAAAAGTTTATGGGGTTCCCGTTGCATCAAAGATTTGAAAAAAATCCTTGACATTCGGTTGAATCAGTTCTCCTCATGTGAAATATTTTCAACTTTATATCACTTCCGGTTCCACCGGAAGAAGCACCAAATTTGTTATTTTAAATAGAACACCCTATCTATTAGTAATTTTTTGGATTCCTTGTTTTAATTGCAATATAATTTATTCGAACATATGCACACTTATCTCTTATAGTTTTCAAGAAAAAAAAATATTTCTAAAATTTTGGTCTCTAAAAGGCATCTTGAAATCGGTCCGTAACTTCTCTTAAGAATAAGATGAAAATATGATTTATATCTCTACTTGTACCTAGAAGATGCCTCTATGAGTAAAGTAATTAGAAACTGTCAATTTTGACAATAAGTGTTCTTAAAATGTCAATATCGAAGTGCCTTCCTTAATATCTCGTAATTCAATTTTTTTGTTAATCGAATGACCCATTTTATATCACATGGTATGATTGAGAGCAAGATTTCCTACAAAAAAGTATTACAACTATACTCGTAAAGCAAGTAGTTTTCGAATTATTTCAAAAGCCATAGTCGGCGAGTTGTTGAATTTTTCGATTCGGTCGATAATATCGCTACAGTTAGTGAGTGAGATTACTAAAGGAATAAATCTGAGCTAGACTTTCTCGTTTCTTGATCAAAAACAAAATGGGTAAGGTAAAAATTGTTTATAAAAATGTATGTGTTTTTTCGTTGGCTATAACTTTTGTTTGAGACAGTTTTTGATTAAGTTAATATGTTTCTATATTTTTTACTTCACTTGAAATCAGTGGTTTATATGCGTGGCGCATGAAGTAAAATTTCGAGTTTAGAAAAGCCTCGTGAAAATTTGTCTCGGGTCGCTGCGCGACCCTCGACAAATTTTCTACGCGGGGCTTTTCTAAACTCGAAATTTTACTTCATGCTTAGTCTGGGAGTGGAAGACACTCGTTCGTAAATTTTCGAATTATCATAAAGTTGTGTAGTTTTTCGTTGTTTGCAACTTTTGTTTGAAGTTTTGTTTGATTGAATCAATAATAAAGCTACAATTGATTAGTGAACTAAAACAAAAGAGCTGAGGTGAGAAATGTTTAGGTAAAAGTGGTTTATTTTTTCGATGGCTACAACTTTTGTTTAAAACATTTTTGATAATACTTAATTGTCGTGTAATTGGGAATGTTTCCTGTTGGGCAATGACCATTATTATTATTATTATTAAAACAGTAAACAGTGTTGCTAACTCTAAATCATAAAATGTTGTCATGGCAATTCCTAAAGCGCGTAGCCAACTTAAATTGAACAAAAGATAGAATCATGGCACTCTAGAGGATTTTTTTATTGAACATACGATACATGGCAACGGCGATAGCAATGTTACTCAAACATGTAGAGTATTTAATGAAACTTATCCACATTTGCCGCCGATGAATAAAACAAGATTTAGAAGATTGGAATCAAATTGTGTTCAATTGGCAGTTGCCATGTATAAAGAATAAATTGATAATTTGTTGATTTGTGTAATTACTCATTTTGTTGATTTCTGTAAAACTTTGTACTAATTCTTTTTATTATTTGACATTTCGCAATACAATCGCGACAAAACAAAAGCATACTACTGGCCTACTAAAATTCAATTGGACTTATGCGCGCATATATGCATAAATGCGACAAAAAAACGAATTATTGTTGTTGAATTTTCGATTCGGTCGGTAATATAGCTACAATTGGTGAGTGAGATTACTAAAGGAATAAATCTGGGCCAGACTTCCTCGTTTCTTGATCAAAAACAAAATAGCTAAGGTGAAAATTGTTTATACAATATTTGTGGGTTTTTTCGTTGGCTACAATTTTTATTTAAGATATTTTTTTATTAAGTTAATGTATTTCTATATTTTTAACTTCACTTGAAATCAGTGTTTAATACGCGTGACGCATGAAGTAAAATTTCGAGTTTAGAAAAGCCCCGTGAAAATTTGTCTCGGGTCGCTGCGCGACCCTCGACAAATTTTCTACGTGGGGCTTTTCTAAACTCGAAATTTTACTTCATGCTTACTCTGGGAGTGGAAGACACTTGTTCGTACATTTTCGTATTTTCACAAAGTTGTGTATTTTTTCGTAGTCTGCAATTTTTGTTTGATTGAATCGATAAGATAGCTACAGTTAATGAGTGATTAGTAAAATAATTCTTTCTCGGTTTATTAAACAAAAACAAAAGAGCTGGGGTAAAAAGTGTTAAGGTAAAAGTGGTTTATTTTCTCGTTGGCTACAACTTTTATTTGAAACATTTTTCGAATGAGACGTCGAATGCCATAGTCGGTGAGTTGTTGATTTCAACTAGTTTTTTTAGTTACTAGTTCATAAACAGAAGAACTGAGGTGAAAAGTGATTATATAAAATTTTGTGTTGGGTTTTGTTATTATCTTTTGTGCGAAACTTTTTATGATTAGGTAACTAATAAAGCAGCAATTTGTAAGTGATTATTAAATAAATATCTCCCTTACGCTTTTTCGTATAGTGATCATAAACAAAAGAGTTAAGGTGAGAAGTGTTTAGGTAAAAGTTGTGTGTTTTTTCATTACCTACAACTTTTGTTTAAAACATTTTTGATAACACTTAATTGTCGTGTAATTGGGAATGTTTTCTGTTGGGCAATGACCATTATTATTATTATTAAGACAGTAAACAGTGTTGCTAACTCTAATTCATAAAATGTCTAAAAAGTCTTTTGTTAAAAATCACCATAAATCATTACATTATTCTGTTTTTTATTAAACGAATTTCAAATATGTTAACAACAAAAAACTCTGAAATAATTAGGAACTTTCTGAGACTGAAGAATTTTCAAAAATATTTTCATTTTATTTTTCTTTTTTGACATATATTTGCTAATTTAAAACTTTTTTATAAAAATTTTCAAGCAATATCTTTTTGAAATTTTATAAATTTAATGCTTACTTATGCCTTTATGTATTACATTACATTATAGTTTTTCAAAAAATGTTTTGAACAAAAGTTGTAGGTAATGAAAAAACACACAACTTTTACCTAAACACTTTTCACCTTAACTCTTTTGTTTATGATCACTATACGAAAAAGCGTAGGGGAGATATTTATTTGATATTCACTTACAAATTGCTGCTTTATAAGTTACCTAATCAAAAAAAGTTTCGCACAAAAGATAATAACAAAACCCAACACAAAACTTTATATAATCACTTTTCACCTCAGTTCTTCTGTTTATGAACTAGAAACTAAAAAAACTAGTTTAAATCAACAACTCACCGACTATGGCTTTCGACGTCTCAATCGAAAAATGTTTCAAATAAAAGTTGTAGCCAACGAGAAAATAAACCACTTTTACCTTAACACTTTTTACCCCAGCTCTTTTGTTTTTGTTCAATAAACCGAGAAAGAATTATTTGATATATTTTACTAATCACTCATTAACTGTAGCTATTTTATCGATTCAATCAAACAAAAATTGCAGACTACGAAAAAATACACAATTTTGTGAAAATACGAAAATGTACGAACAAGTGTCTTCCACTCCCAGAGTAAGCATGAAGAAAAATTTCGAGTTTAGAAAAGCCCCGCGTAGAAAATTTGTCGAGGGTCGCGCAGCGACCCGAGATAAATTTTCACGGGGCTTTTCTAAACTCGAAATTTTACTTCATGCGTCACGCGTATTAAACACTGATTTCAAGTGAAGTTAAAAATATAGAAATACATTAACTTAATAAAAAAATATCTCAAATAATAATTGCAGCCAACGAAAAAACCCACAAATTTTGTATAAACAATTTTCACCTTAGTTATTTTGTTTTTGATCAAGAAACGAGGAAGTCTGGCCCAGATTTATTCCTTCAGTAATCTCACTCACCAATTGTAGCTATATTATCGACCGAATCGAAAATTCAACAACAATAATTCGTTTTTTTGTCGCATTTATGCATATATGCGCGCATAAGTCGCAATTGAATTTTAGTAGGCACGTAGTATGCTTTTGTTTTGTCGCGATTGTATTGCGAAATGTCAAATAATAAAAAGAATTAGTACAAAGTTTTACAGAAATCAACAAAATGAGTAATTACACAAATCAACAAATTATCAATTTATTCTTTATACATGGCAACTGCCAATTGAACAAAATTTGATTCCAATCTTCTAAATCTTGTTTTATTCATCGGCGGCAAATGTGGATAAGTTTCATTGAATACTCTACATGTTCGAGTAACATTGCTATCGCCGTTGCCATGTATCGTATGTTCAATAAAAAAATCATCTAGAATGCCATGATTTTATCTTTTGTTCAATTTAAGTCGGCTACACGCTTTAGGAATTCAAGACATATAAAACGTCAGACATAATAATTATAATGTATAATTTCAGAGTTGCCAACCTACAATATTTTCCATGGCACTCTATAGGTTTTATTTTATTGAACATACGATATAAAGAATAAATTGATAATTTGTTTATTTGTGTAATTATTAATTTTGATGATATCTGTATAACTTTTTTCTAATTGTTTTTATTGTTTGACATTTCACATTACAATCGCGACAAAACAAAAGCATACTACTTGCCTACTAAAATTTAATTGCGACTTATGCGCGCATTATTCCCTGCATAAATGCGACGAAAAACGAATCTTCGAAATAATTCGAAAACTGCTTGCTTTAGGAATATAGATGTATAATACTTTTTTGTAGGAAATTTTCTTCCCAATCGTACCATGTGATAAAAAATAGGTCATTCAATTTAAAAAAAAAATGAATTACGAGATATTGAAGAGGGCACTTAGTTATTGACATTTTAAGAACACTTATTGTGAAAATTGACAGTTTCCAATTAGTTTACTTATAGAGGCATCCTCTAGGTACAAGTAGAGATATAAATCATATTTTTATCTTATTCTTAAGAAAAGTTACGGACAGATTTCAAGATGCCTTTTAGAGGTCAGAATTTTAGAAATATTTTTTTTCTTGAAAACTATACGAGATAAGTGTACATATGTTCGAATAAAATATGTTGCAATTTAAACGAGGAGCCTAAAATATTACTAATATATATAGGGTGTTCTGTTTGAAATAATAAACTTGGTGCTACTTCCGGTGGAACCGGAAGTGATATAAAGTTGAAAATATTTCACATGAGGAGAACTGATTCAACCATATGACAAGGATTTTTTTCAAATTTTTAGTGCAACGGCAACCCTATTAACTTTTAACGAACGGTTTAGCGTAGACACCCTGTATATATATATATATATATATTTATTTATTTATATTTACTTTCATTAAATACAAGAGAAAATCTCTCGTATCTAATACAAGTAAATATTAATTTAATTCAGGTATACTAAAACTAATATTAATAAAATATTGTTGTAATTATAAATGTCAATATTTGTATAGTATTGAGCGTTACTACGTGGTAATCCATATTAATTTATCAAGCACGTCTTAATATTGATCAATTATAAATTTTTAATAATTTAATTAATTTCGTGATAATCATATCTGACTTCCACATTCAGATATGATTATCACGAAATTAATGAAATTATTAAAAATTTATAAATTAACTACATCAAGTCACATTTTTTAAAAATACGTATTTTTACTGTTGGAATCGGGATTGTTTACTCTACAGTGACTTATTTAAATACAGTGGTGACAACTTCCTGTCATCCGCTATAATGAGGCAATATTAATCAAGAGAATAGGTTATAATATCGTATGTTCAATAAAATAAAACCTCTAGAGTGCCATGAAAAATATTGTAGGTTGCCAACTTTGAAATTATACATTATAATTATTTTATCTTACGTTTTATATGTCAATTCCTAAAGCGTGTAGCCAACTTAAATTAAGAAAAAGATAAAATCAAAGCACTCTAAAGGTTTTTTTTTATTGAAGATACGATACTAACATCTGAAATTCAATTGTAACAGCGAGTGTTGTCATCTTTCACTTGAAGCGTCATCCATGGTTGCAAGATATTCCCTTAATTTTCATATGATGGTTAATAACTCAAATGAACGTGTTTAGGTTGATTTTATTTCCCTTTGCAAATTTTTGAGATACGATTATGGGGTAAGTGAAAAAAACACAACCTCAGTGTTGCCAACTCTGGACTATCAGATGTCTTAAAATGTCGCTTAAGGGGAATATAACAGTGGTCTGAAATTTAATGTTAGGTTTATTTAAAAACTAATGGTCCTAGAAAGTTGAAATTTTGACAGCCTATATTAAGCCCAATTATCTAGTAAAATATCGAAGTACTTTTTTTTTAACAATTTACTTTCAGAGGTATGAAAAATATAATGTTAAATTTTTCAAAATTAAAAAAAATATTCCCATATCTTACTAGTTTATACTATAAGAAATATAATGTGAACATTTCATAAGGATGCGATAGCTCATGCCCGAGTCAGGTTAAAATAAAAATCTTGAAAAATCAGACCGTAAAATACCGCCGCCTTGCGGATCTTCTCTTAGTTGAACGCGTTGTACACTCATCTGCACAATTATTGGAGGGGGGAGCAGCATGCGGCCAGCGTTTATCCCAGGGCCGGTGAACGCTGTGCGGCTTCGCGTTTGTTTTTCTTTTCTTTTTTCAATCATAGTTAACAAAAACGGCTCGCGTCGTTAGCATTTATTCTCGTAAAATTAATATTTCGCAATTATAATCGATATTTTATTGTACCAGTGTTTTATTTTCATGCTTTCTGACTACTAATGGAATAAGTATTTTTTTATACTGCATGTTCACTAATATAGAAAACACGAAATGTTTCACTAATTTAAATAAAGATGTGTAATATACCTTTAATATTGGCTTTCCTTATTATTTGACAGTGTCGATATTATTAAATTATTTTTAAAGTTTTTTAAGCTGATTAATAAGCCAGAAGCAATCGAATAACAATCAGTCTTGTTCAAATCATTATTTCGTCTTAAATCTTTCGTTGTTAAAGCAGTTGTTAAATGCCATTAAACTTCTCGCAATAAAACTATTAAAGTAAATTGTAAAGTTTCTAGCAATCGGACCTATTTGAACCAACTGCGACTTCATCAACGAACCAATGATATCAAAACTATAAGAATAGTAAGAATAACACCAATATGACGTTGTCGTAGATTAATGTTACAAATTAACTATTTTTTACTGAGCACAGGTAATATTTGTTTGACAAATGTTTACAAAAATGTAGGGTTTAACTGCGTGCATATTCATTGTTAATTATTTTAGAAAAATATAACTATAATAATAATAAGGTAGTTATTATAATGCATTTCAAATAACAAGCTTCTTGCTCAACATTGCACCGAGCCCAATATATTTTTTTCAAATTTGGCTGATTTATGATGAGTCATATTTTGATAGTAAGTAAATAAGGAATAAATGAATTGTAATTGAATGTTATTGCAATCCTCTGTTTATACGGCTCAGTCAACTTAGCCCCCCGAAGTTCGACTTTTTAAAAATAACTGTTGCGCTAGACGGGCCTTAGCTAGCGCCACAAAAATTAGAGCTAGCGCCGTTTAGACAAGAAAGTTACGGGGGTTTGAACTTTCGGGGGGCTAGGTTGATGCTAGCCCCCCGAGATTGGATGTTTTAAGTTTTCTTACAGTATTCGGATTCCTCAGAGCTAGCGCTACCAATTTAAAAGCTAGCGCCACCCCCACAATCCCAAAAGATTATAAAACATTTTAAACCCTAGCCCCCCGAAATGAGATTTCTTTAATCAAATTGGGTGCAAAAGATTGCTTAGAGCTAGCGCCAGCAGAATATGAAAAAAATATTCTCTTCAAAATATCAGGTAAAAAAAGTTCACATCCAAACTTTGATGTGAGAGCTTTCAGCTCCTGTATGCGTATTACCATTTACTTGCTGAATTTCAATACAAAATCATGATTGGCATATAAAATACCGCTTCCAAGAAATATGTTGGCGTTGTAATTACTTTATGTATGTTCAAAGACACTGGCTATTACAAAGATGATGCCTAGAAAACAGTAGCCTAACTGACAAGTTTGTTTCAACAAAGTCGTACTTTGGGGGGCTAAGTTGACTGAGCCGTATAATGTAAGCAACAACTATCAAAACATTTAAGCTAAATATTTGATATGTAACATGGATTAGATATTTGGGTTTGCTTAGAGAGTTTCTCCTTCATCAGGCAAGAAATAAATCTTAGACTTAATATGAGTAATAACCTAATAATATTTAAGTTGAATACAGCATAATAACATACAGGGAGTTTTTCTTTAAAGTATACGTTTTCCAAATTTAGCTTATTGTCTTTAAATCTTTAGATATTCCTTGTTTTTTTTAAAAAGTTCAATTCAAGGCTTTAAACGAGTGTTTTCCACTCCCAGACTAAGCATGAAGTAAAATTTCGAGTTTAGAAAAGCCCCGTGAAAATTTGTCGAGGGTCGCGCAGCGACCCGAGACAAATTTTCTGGGCTTTTCTAAACTCGAAATTTTACTTCATACGCCACGCGTATAAAACGCTGATTTCAAGTAAGGTTCAAATATACAAACATTTCACAAAATTTTAGTGTTCTATACGCGTGGCGCATGAAGTAAAATTTCGAGTTTAGAAAAGCCCAGAAAATTTGTCTCGGGTCGCTGCGCGACCTTCGACAAAATTTCACGGGGCTTTTCTAAACTCGAAATTTTACTTCCTGCTTAGCCTGGGAGTGGAAAACACTCGCTTAAAGCTTCAAATTGAATTCCTGTAAAAACAACATATATCTAAAGATTTAAAGAAAATAAAGTGAATCTGGAATACGTATAGATTAAAGAAAAACTCCCTGTATATTGTAGAATTAGGATATTGAAATAGATTGTGTTAGAATGAAAATAAAGTCAATTGAATAGCAACGAAAGGAGCTTAATCACAATTTTGTAGCATCGAAAAGATACCCATGTTTTGATTAGGTACATACATAACCCAATGTGTACTAGGTACATTTTCAGGCATTCATTGTTTTTGAAAAGCGTTCAGTTTGAAACTCCCAACGAGTGTTTTCCACCGAGTAATAACGATTTAAGTTATCACTTAGTAAAAAAACACAACTGTGAGGTACGCCACTGTCTTGCTAGCACTAGCTATCTCTTGAATAAATTTCTCATTTATCACTTGGTAAAACATTTTGAAATAATAATAAAGGATAAATTAAAAACACTTGGTTTGTTTCACTATTTGTTTCTATTTACTTGACTAGTTTCGCTTTTTACGACATTATCAAAAGTGAACTTTGATAATGCCGTAAAAAGCGAAACTAGTCGAGTAAATAGAAACAAATAGTGAAACAAACCAAGTGGTTTTAATTTATCCTTTAATATTACTAGCTATGTCGTTATTAGTGTTTATAGACTTCAGTATAGCAATTACAATGCCAAAAAATTTTTCGAAATCGTACGGTTAGTTTCCGAGTTATAACGATTTCAATTATCAAAAACAATCGTCAGTTACGCCACTGTCTTACTAGCGCAAGCTATCTCGTTGCCAGTGTTTATAAACATTAGTATAGTAATTACAATGCCAAACGAGTTTTTTAAATCGTACGGTAAGTTCTTGAGTTATAACGATTTGAATTAGCTAGGAGTGAAAACACAATTGTCAGTTACGCTACTGTCTTCTAGGCATCATGTTTCTAATAGCCAGTGTCTATGAACATAAATAAAGTAATTACAACGCCGAAATATTTGTTGGAATCGGTATATTATATGCCAAACATCATTTTGTATTAAAATTCAGGAAGTAAATGGTAATACGCATAGAGGATCTGAAAGCTCTCGCATCAAAATTTGGATGTGAACTTTTTTTTACCTGATATTTTTGAGAGAATATTTTTGTCATATTCTGTTGGCGCAAGCTCTAAGTTATATTTTCTACCCAATTTGATTAAAAACATCTCATTTTAGGGGGCCAGGGTTAAAAATGTTTTATCATTTTTTGGGGTTGTGGGAGTGGCGTTGGCTTTTAAATTGGTAGCGCTAGCTCTGAGGAATCCGAATAGTGTAAAAAAACTTAAAAAATCCAAACTCGGGGAGCTAGCATCAACCTAGCCCCCCGAAAGTTCAAATCCCCGTGGTTTTCTTGTCTAAATGGCGCTAGCTCTAATTTTTGTGGCGCTAGCTAAGGCCGGTCTAGCGCAATCGCTTTTTTCAAAAAAGTCGAACTTCGGGGGGCTAAGTTGACTTAGCCTATTTATACCCATCATCATTTTGTAAACCCTGTACTAAACATAAAAAAAACAGGGCAGCTTCCCGTTTAATTTTTTTCAATCTATTATTTATTTGTTGCGTACATAAAAACTGGAATATTTGACCGAATATGAATTGAAATTCTCCCCAAAATTTGGGGTATTTACCCAATTTGGCAAAGGCCAAATTAATACACATTATTTTCATGGCAATAGCAGTTAGGGAAGATAATATTCCCATTTAAAAAATATCATTGAAAATCCTATGTTCCGTTTTATTCATATGTATGTCCGGCATATAAATATTCACAATGAGCTTATGAACATGAATTATTTTATTATTATATTTTTAAGAAATAATCTATAATTTTATAAAATAAAACACATAGTTTGTTCGGCTGTCGAAACTGGAGTCTTAAAAGTAAAAATAATGTGTTATAATGACAAGAATAAGAATCATCAGTTTTGTAAATACCGAAAAATAACACAGGATCCGATAACGCTTTCTAACGAATTGAAAACAATACATAGCTTGTATGTATTATCAGCGTGTTTAAATAATACGAATCGACACTTTCCTTCGATCCGTCTTTTTTATACGCTTTTTTTTTTCATCTATTCCACGCGACGCGAGACCCTATCCGTTCATGCCAAGGAGCAATGCACAAATGCACAGCGAACTGCCGCTTTTCTCTCTGACTGTATTCGCCCCACTTGTGCTGTAAATTTGGTATCGGATGAGCTACTCTAAACTATGTGGGTCTTTCCAACACGGTCGACGTGTTACACTGCAATAATCCCCTTAAGGAATCTCCAGAAATAACCAGATTTTGTGTTTTGTTATAACATGAATAATTTAAATACATATTAACAAAACAGCAAATAATTGTTTTTTTGTAATTATTAACGTTAAAATATATAAACACTCTAGAATAATTATGAATTGTACTGTAATTATATTATATTATTATAATTATACTATTATTATAATTATACTGTTATTATAATAACAGTGGTCCTAAAATTGAACCCTGAGGAACACCTCGTAATATGTTATAAAAAGAAGAACGTTTTATCGGAAACTTTCCAGCATAATCTTCTACAGGAAGATTCATAAGCCTCTTTACAAACTTCAGCAATGAAAAGTAGTTTTAATTTCGCGAAGAAATGTTCTATTGTTCATTTAACATAAATTATAAAAGCGTTCAAATGCAACGTCTAATGAGTGTTTACAGTCCTTGATTAAGCATGAAGTAAAATAATAAAAAAATATTATTATTATCATATTTGTTAGATAAATAATTGAGTCGCCCAGATGCAAAACCAGCCATACACCTTTTTGATTTTGAGGTTTTGATATCCCTGGATTTTACTCGTCTACTTGGCTATAATTTTAAAATAAATCGATCTTCAAAACCCTTTGTAAACCTTTTTAAATTATATATGTTTCGAAAGCGTAAACGCCATCTGTGCAAATTGCACAGGCCGTAATAAATGGTCAAAGATGTTCAGTATTCTTCAAGCACTGGTTCGGGACTATACTGATGATGGCGTTGAAACCTGAAACGCGTATATAGTTATCCGCTGAATGAATAAGTATTGAACACAAATTCATATTCACATTGATATTTTTAAATTATGTTTGAAAAATCCTGTCGAATGCAAAACCTGCTACAGTTTTCGGTTGCAAAAGCTGACACAGTTGCAAATCCTGCCAACTTTTTACTTAGTTTAACATAATTTTTCTTGTTCCCATTCGATACAACGCCAACAATATATATATTTTACTTAGTTTAACATAATTTTTCTTGTTCCCATTCGACACAACGTCAACAATATTTTGATTTATTTAAAAGACGCTGCAAAATCGGTTCTCGTCATTTTGCCACAAATTTGTCAAAACACGTATGGCTTGTTTTTCATCTGGACGACTCAATTATAAGTTCAAAAAATGTGTAATAAATTCGTAATAAATTCGATATTTCGATCTAGGGCTTAAAAAATTCAGAATCGCACTGGGATTAACTGATTTGACAGGTGCAGTGAGTGAGGTTAGATTAGGTTCACGTTTCCGCGATTCAAGTCGATTATCTCGCAAACGGAACGTGCTATTGTTTTCGGCGAAAAGGTAGAGAAATTGATACCTAACGTCTTTTGTTTGATTTTTTTTTTTTATTTTTTACAATTGAGATATCGTTCGATAAACAATTAAACGTTTTGGAAATGTGTAATAAATTCGATTTTTCACATCTTTGACCATTTATTATGGCCTGTGCAATTTACATATTCGAAAACGTAAACGCCATCTAATGCCTATTAGCATCGGCAATAGCTGACAAACTAAACGTTTGTATACAGCAAGTGTTCATCTACAACAGGGTTTTATTTTATAGAATACAAATATCAAGAATATTAGCTACTTTAGCTAATAGGCATTCGATTGCGTTTACGCTTTCGAACTTATGTAAATTGCACAGGTCATAATAAATGGTCAAAGATGTTCAGTATTCTTTAAGCACTGGTTCGGTACTATACTGATGATGAGGTTGAAGCCTGAAACGCGTTATCCGGTGAATGAATGAATACTGAACACAAATTCATATTCTTGATATTTGTGTTCTATAAAATAAAGCCCTGTTGAGGACGAACAATTACTGTACACACACGTTTAGTTTGCCAGCCAGCTATTGACGATGCTACTTAAGCTAATGGGCATTAGATGGCGTTTGCGCTTTCGAATATATGTAAATTAACAGACAACACATTAGGAAAATACATAAAAAAATAATAAAGATAGAATATCCAGAGCTCGACATAGCGGTGTCTATTTGTTAAGGTGCGGTGACTGCCCTAAAGTATACGTCGGCCAAACTGGGAGAGCCTTTCAAGAAAGGATGAACGAGCATAAAACCAGCTTCGTGAAAAAGAAAAACAACTCGACTTATTCCAACCATTTGCTAGATGAAGGCCACAACTTCAACGAAGACTTCCAAATACTACACATCGAGAAGAAAGGAAGAAAATTAAACATCCTGGAAAGCACCGAAATAAACAAATGAAAATTCAGCGATCACTTACTAAACGATCAGACAGATATTAATAACTCCCCATTGCTCAATTTAAAACTGTAACCCCCACCCCTCTTATCTATCAGCTAGCCCTATATATACGTTGTAATTAGGTTAAGTTAATCACTTGTTCTTCACCTGAAGAAGCCACAGTGTGGCGAGACATTTGTTGTGAATACAAAATAAACAATTTTTGAAAGTTATAAACAAAGTGTTTTACTTAAAGTAATAATATGTAAATTAAATATTTGTTTTTATTTAATTAAAATAAAAGCTTATCACTTGTTGGAGAAAATACAAATCAAGTGATTTTATTTTATTTTTTTTAAAGTATTAAAAGAGTGCTTTAAGGACACGTTCTATTTGTATTATTTTCTGTCTATTGATTTTCCTTATAGCATAACAAACAATCTCTCCTGAATTTCCCGAAATATACATGTACCTTCCGCACACTAATATTCCTAAAAGTCAACACGCGCTAAACTTATCCTTTTGTAGCTTTCTCATCCCTGAATGTTGCCCTCCCACGTGCGCGCCCCAATTTTCTACCAATAGGCGGCGGAGAAGAAACCTTTTAACGATATTATTTCTTGCCGGTTAATGTTTATACAAAACTCCAGAAAAGTTCGAGTGCCGAGAAAAAGTTAGACGGCAGTAAGAAAAAAAAAACGAGAAGTGTGTGTGTGAGAGAGAGAGAGAGGGAAAAAGGAAACCGTTGTGCAACCGCGCACCGGCTTTTTCGCAGTTTTCGCCACTACAAGTAAAACCCGAGGAAAATAAGAGGAAAATTACATTTTTCGGTCTGGAGCTTCAATGTTGCCCCTAGGCTCGGTCCCTAATAAGTTGACTTTTATTTACTACCCTCATTATAGAACACGAGTTTGAGACTTATTAATACATTTAAGAGGCATTTTTTCCTTTTTTTTTTTAAGGGGAAATTAATAGTGGCAAATATGGTGATTTAAATTTTATAATAAATTCACTGATAGATCTAATTAATAACTCATTACAGCCTGAAAATTTGGCTTATACCAATCCATTTTTTTGGCTTTCTGAAACCCGAAATTTTACTTCATGCTCCACGTGTATAAAACACTAATTTAAAGTAAAGTTAAAAATATACTGCTTAAGAGTATTATAAAAGGGAGTTTTAGTTTATCGTTTTAAGAAATACGGTGACTCTAATACGTAATGCAGACGGTTACCAGGCCACAAGCAAGTTTAGCGTAGAAGTTAGCGTTACCGCGAAGCGGAGCGACCAAACCAAATTTTCAGGCTTCTCTAAACTCGATATATTACTTCATGTGCCACGCGTATAAAACACTGATTTAAAGTGAAGTTCAATATACGAGCCAATTATTTTTAAAGTGGCCTAACTCCATTTCTCAATTTTTATTGTTGACTGTAATATTATTTATAATTTAAGGTTTTTTGTCATAAAGAACAATTGAATCAGTCAACTTAGCCCCCCGAAGTTGGAATTTTTTGAAAAAAACTGTTGCGCTAGACAAGCCTTAGCTAGCGCCACAAAAATTAGAACTAGCGCCATTTAGACAAGAAAGCTATGGGGGTTTGAACTTTCGGGGGGCTAGGTTGATGCTAGCCCCCGAGTTTAATTTTTTTAATTTTTTTTACACTATTCGGATTCCTCAGAGCTTGCGCTACCAATTTAAAACCTAGCACTACCCCCACAACCCCAAAAAATGATAAAACATTTTTAACCTTATTGCCCCAAAATGAGATTTTTTTAATCAAATCGGGTGGAAAAAATAGCTTAGAGCTAGCGCCAGCAGAAATTGAAAGAAATATTATCTCAAAAATATCAAGTAAAAAAATATTTACATCCCAATTTTGATGCGAGAGCTTTCAGATCCTGTATGTGTATTACCATTTACTTGCTGAATTTTAATACAAAATCATGTTTGACATATAAAATACCGCTTCCAAAAAATATTTCGGTGTTGTAATTACCTTATTTATGTTCATAGACACTGGCTATTAGAAACATAATGCCTAGAAGACAGTAGCGTAACTGACAATTGTGTTTTCACTGCTTGCTAATTTAAATCATTATAACTCAAGAACTAACCGTACGAATTAAAAAATTCGTCGGCATTGTAATTATTATACTAATGTATATAAACACTAGCAATGAGATAGCTTCCGCTAGCAAGACAGTGGCGTACCTGACAATTGTTTTCAGGCTTTTCTAAACTCGAAATTATAGTTCATTCTTAATCTAGGAGTGGAAAACACTCGTTGGAAGTTTCAAACTGAACGCTTTTCAAAAACAACGAATGCCTGAAAATTTACGAACTAACCGTGCGATTTCAAAATGTCTTTGGGCGTTAGAACACCTAAAGTGATGTTCATAAACACTGCTAACGAGATAGCTAGCGCTAGTAAGACAGTGGCGTACCTGACGATTTTATTCTATTTCTTGATAATTTAAATCGGTATAACTCGGGAACTAACTGTACGATTTCAATATTCTTTACGACGTTAGAATACCTAAAGTAATGTCCATTACCACTGGCAATGAGATAGCTAGCGCTAGCAAGACAGTGGCGTACCTGACAATTGTTTTCAGGCTTTTCTAAACTCGAAATTATAGTTCATGCTTAATCTAGGAGTGGAAAACACTCGTTGGAAGTTTCAAACTGAACGCTTTTCAAAAACAACGAATGCCTGAAAATTTACCAACTACACATCGGGTTATGTATTCACCAACACTTGCATGTAAAACTCACTATATGTTATCGAACCATCCTAATCGTAACATGGGTATCTTTTCGATACTACAAAATTGTGATTTAGCTCCTTTAGTTGCTATTCAATTTACCTTATGTTCATTCTAACACAATCTATCTCAACATCCTAATTCTACAATATACAGGGAGTTTTTCTTTATAGTATACGTATTCCAGATTCAGCTTATATTCTTTAAATCTTTAGATATTCGTTGTGTTTTTACAGGAATTCAATTTGAAGCTTTATACGAGTGTTTTCCACTCCCAGACTAAGCATGAAGTAAAATTTCTAGTTTAGAAAAGCCCCGTAAAAATTTGTCTCGGGTCGCGCAGCGACCCGAGACAAATTTTCTGGGCTTTTCTAAACTCGAAATTTTACTTCATGCGCCACGCGTATAAAACACTAAAATATTGTGAAGTTTATATATATTTGAACCTTACTTGAAATCAGCGTTTTATACGCGTGGCGCATAAAGTAAAATTTCGAGTTTAGAAAAGCCCAGAAAATTTGTCTCGGGTCGCTGCGCGACCCCAGACAAATTTTCACGGGGCTTTTCTAAACTAGAAATTTTACTTCATGCTTAGTCTGGGAGTGGAAAACACTCGTATAAAGCTTCAAATTGAATTCCTGTAAAAACACAACGAATATCTAAAGATTTAAAGAATATAAGCTGAATCTGGAATACGTATACTATAAAGAAAAACTCCCTGTATATTGTAGAATTAGGATGTTGAGATAGATTGTGTTAGAATGAACATAAGGTAAATTGAATAGCAACTAAAGGAGCTAAATCACAATTTTGTAGTATCGAAAAGATACCCATGTTACGATTAGGATGGTTCGATAATATATAGTGAGTTTTACATGCAAGTGTTGGTGAATACATAACCCGATGTGTAGTTGGTAAATTTTCAGGCATTCGTTTTTTTTGAAAAGCGTTCAGTTTGAAACTTCCAACGAGTGTTTTCCACTCCTAGATTAAGCATGAACTATAATTTCGAGCTTAGAAAAGCCTGAAAACAATTGTCAGGTACGCCACTGTCTTGCTAGCGCTAGCTATCTCATTGCCAGTGGTAATGGACATTACTTTAGGTATTCTAACGTCGTAAAGTATATTGAAATCGTACAGTTAGTTCCCGAGTTATACCGATTTAAATTATCAAGAAATAGAATAAAATCGTCAGGTACGCCACTGTCTTACTAGCGCTAGCTATCTCGTTAGCAGTGTTTATGAACATCACTTTAGGTGTTCTAACGCCCAAAGACATTTTGAAATCGCACGGTTAGTTGCCGAGTTATAACGATTTAAGTTATCAAGTAGTAATAAAAATAACCCTCAGGTACGCCACTGTCTTGCTAGCTCTAGCTATCTCGTTGTCAGTGTTTATAGACATCAGTATAGTTATTACAATACCGAAAGAATTTTTGAAATCGTACGGTTAGTTTTTCAGTCATAACGATTTCAATTATCAAGGGGTAAAAAAACAATCGTCAGTTACGCCACTGTCGCCACGATTAGGATGGTTCGATAACATGGTGAGTTTTACATGCAAATGTTGGTACATACATAAAACGATGTGTAGTTCGTAAATTTTCAGGCATTCGTTGTTTTTGAAAAGCGTTCAGTTTGAAACTTCCAACGAGTGTTTTCCACTCCTAGATTAAGAATGAACTATAATTTCGAGTTTAGAAAAGCCTGAAAACAATTGTCAGGTACGCCACTGTCTTGCTAGCGGAAGCTATCTCATTGCTAGTGTTTATATACATTAGTATAATAATTACAATGCCGACGAATTTTTTAATTCGTACGGTTAGTTCTTGAGTTATAACGATTTAAATTAGCAAGCAGTGAAAACACAATTGTCAGTTACGCTACTGTCTTCTAGGCATCATGTTTCTAATAGCCAGTATCGTTGAACATAAATAAGGTAATTACAACACCGAAATATTTTTTGGAAGCGGTATTTTATATGTCAAACATGATTTTGTATTAAAATTCAGCAAGTAAATGGTAATACACATACAGGATCTGAAAGCTCTCGCATCAAAATTGGGATGTAAATATTTTTTTACTTGATATTTTTGAGATAATATTTCTTTCAATTTCTGCTGGCGCTTTCTCTAAGCTATTTTTTCCACCCGATTTGATTAAAAAAATCTCATTTTGGGGCAATAAGGTTAAAAATGTTTTATCATTTTTTGGGGTTGTGGGGGTAGTGCTAGCTTTTAAATTGGTAGCGCAAGCTCTGAGGAATCCGAATAGTGTAAAAAAAATTAAAAAATTTAAACTCGGGGGCTAGCTTCAACCTAGCCCCCCGAAAGTTCAAACCCCCATAGCTTTAAAAAAGCCCAGAAAATTTGTCTCGGGTCGCTGCGCGACCCTCGACAAATTTTCACGGGGCTTTTCTAAACTCGAAATTTTACTTCATGCTTAGTCTGGGAGTGGAAAAGACTCGTTTAAAGCCTTGAATTGAATTTTTTTGAAAAAACAACGAATATTATACAATATTATGTTGTATTCAACTTAAAAATTATTAAGTAATTACTTATATTAAGCTTAAGATTCATTTCTTGCAAATGATGAAGGAGCAACTCACTAAGCAAACCTAAATCTAATCCATGTTACATATCAAATATTTAGCTTATATGTTTTGATAGTTATTGTTACATTATACGGCTCAGTCAACTTAGCCTCCGAAGGTCGACTTTTCTGAAAAAAAACTTGTCACTTACGCTACTGTCTTCTAGGCATCATTGCCAAAATATTTCTTGGAAGCGGTATTTTATATGCCAACCATGATTTTGTATTGAAATTCAGCAAGTAAATGTTAATACGCATACAGAATCTAAAAGCCCTCGCATCAAAATTTGGATGTGAATATTATTTTACCTGATATTTTTGAGAGAATATTTTTTTCATATTCTGCTGGCGCTAGCTCTAAGCTATCTTTTCCATGCAAATTTATTAAAAAAATCTCATTTCGGGGGGCTGGAGCTAAAAATGTTTTATCATTGTTGTGGGGGTGGCGCTAGCTTTTAAATTGGTAGCGCTAGCTCTGAGGAATCCGAATAGTGTAAAAAAACTTGAAAAATCCAAGCTCGGGGGGCTAGCATCAACCTAGCCCCCCGATAGTTCAAACCCCCGTAACTTTCTTGTCTAAATGGCTAGCGCTAGCTAAGGCCTGTCTAGCGCAATAGTTTTTTTTCAAAAAAGACGAACTTCCGGGGGCTAAGTCGACTGAGCTACATCAATTTATAGAACAGTAATGTTACGTAATATCAATTTATTAACTAGATGTATATCATTACTCCATTGCATATCATTATTTCATTTAAACTGATACCTGGATAACAATAAACGTTAATTAACGCGCAAAGAGATTTAATGGCAGATAATACTGATGCGATTTTAAACAGTCATTATCATGTAAATCAATGTATTCACATTAATTAGTGAAACTCGTTACACCATTAAATAACGTTCCCGTCGAATCCACGCCTTCCCCGCTAATTTATCAACGTGAAATTATAATCGCGCATAAATAATTTAATAATTACCGCAGGTTAATTGCTTATTATTGATTATTTTTATTTATAAATTAGTAACAAACCAACAAACAAGCAACGGTTCCTTGCGAATGTTACGCAACGCGCTCGAATATTTACGCGTAAATTATTTCGAGTTTTTCCGGAGCGAAAAACTGGATTTTCCGCGGGCGCAGGTTTTAATTAATTCGCGAATGCATCCGCGATTTAATTAAATTCATTAACTGTTCATGATTCTGCTGATTAAATATGTTGGCGTGCGTGCTTCAATTATTCACCGTGACGCGGAAAATTAACAATAACGCAGGAGACAAAAACAGGCCGTTGTTGATAAATTAAGATATTTAATGGATATCGTTTGAGCTAACCAATTATTTGTTGTTTACTATTATTTATCAAATATTTATATATGTAACGTAGCGTTATATTAACACAAAGACAATTAATACATAAACTTGTGAAGATTGATTTCTATCTCGAGCCTCTTGACATATCAACCACTCGTTTCCATAGAATTTCCCAGACTGAGCATGAAGTAAAATTTCGAGTTTAGAAAAGCCCCGTGAAAATTTGTCGAGGGTCGCGCAGCGACCCGAGACAAATTTTCTGGGCTTTTCTAAACTCGAAATTTTACTTCATGCGCCACGCGTATAGAACACTATAATATTGTCGAATTTATGTATAATTGAACTTCACTCAAAATCTGTGTTTTATACGCGTGGCGCATGAAGTAAAATTTCGAGTTTAGAAAAGCCCAGAAAATTTGTCTCGGGTCGCTGCGCGACCCTCGACGAATTTTGACGGGGCTTTTCTAAGCTCGAAAATTTACTTCATGCTTAGTCTGGGAGTAGAAAACACTCGTTTAAAGCTTCAAATTGAACTCTTTTAAAAATCAACGAATGTCAGAAAATATTCAGCTAAAATAATTAAGAAAAAGTAATGTGATTTTATAAAAATACTGACATACCATGAAATTGATACAACAATTGCGGATTTCAAAATAGTTGTTGTTTCAATTCCATGGCATGTCATTATTTTTATAAAATCACATTACTTTTTCTTAATTATTCTAACTTAGAGAACCGTAAAATGATTAACGTTAACACGAATGAATTCATAATTTTTTCCTCTGCAAGAAATGTAAATGCATTTTGTTTCTAAAATAAATAAGGGAGCCAAAATTTGAACATTTCAAAATTTACATGGGATTTCCTATGTTGCGTCCGCCAAGTCAACACCTGGTATACTGTAAATCTTCAGATATTCGTTGTTTTTACAAATATTTCAAATTATACTTTCAAACGAGTGTTTTCCACTCCCAGGTTAAGCATGAAGTAAAATTTCGAGTTTAAAAAAGCCTGAAAATTTGGTTTGGTCGCGTAGCGAAGCGAAGCGACCAAACCAAATTTTCAGGCTTTTCTAAACTCGAAATTTTACTTCATGCGCCACGCGTACTAAACACTGATGTGATGTGATGTTCAGAATGCACGTTTTTAGCATACTGCTTTAGTAGAATATTTTGAACTTCACATAAAATCAGTATTTTATACGCGTGGCGCATGAAGTAAAATTTCGAGTTTAGAAAAGCCTGAAAATTTGGTTTGGTCGCGTAGCGCTACGCGCTACGCGACCAAACCAAATTTTCAGGCTTTTCTAAACTCGAAATTTTACTTCATGCTTTATCTCGGAGTGGAAAACTCTCGCTTAAGACTTCAAATTAAACAATTTTAAAAAGCAAACAATTATCGGAAAAATTACAGCTCATGCATACATGTATTTATATTTATGGGAAAAATGTCCAGTATGTTTACCAAATTTTAGTGCTGGCAAACGCCACCGTCAAGGCCGAAAGAGTAACGTTTTTACTACAGAAGAAGGAATATCTGTAAGGTCTATAATATATTTTGTTGTAACGAGATCATATATATGACATCACGAGTTTACGAAATTACTATGCAGCTAATCCAAATTTTCGGGATTTTTTAAACTCAAAATATGACTTCATGCTTATTTAAGGAGCGAAAACACTCGTTATGAGCTTTAATAAACCATTTTTATAACAAGCAAATGTTCGTAACACTATAATTATTGTGCTTGCCCGGCGCATCTACCATTAGCGACCCAACAAAAAACAGACTATTATTATTTTGTTATTAATTTAACCATGAAATACACTTTAATATTAATCTGCTACAGTAATAACGAGTGTCTATAAACTGTTGACATCCTAGTAGGTTCTGACTTCAAAAACATACGTCGTAATTAAATTCAGCACTGTGACACTACCCAATGACATATAATTAAATGTATTTGACGTTTCCAAGATTTACCGTTTGACGTTTTCAAAAATCACCGTTTCGTATGGCATAATCAAAGATATGTAATTTGTTTTTCGAAGCAACCAAGTTGCCCATAGTTTATAGACACTCATTAGATGCTGGCAGAGAGATTTAGCGGTGTAAACTTTTGGTAAAAAATAATTCATGCGCTACGCGTATAAAACAATGCTTTGAACTAAAGTTTAAAATGCATACTGCTGAGATGTGATAGAACTAATGGAATATCGTTGAAATCGTCAAAACTATCAATATAATGAAATACCGTTCAAATTTGTCATAATAACGAAATACCGTTAAAAATGTCAAAACTGTTAATATAATCGAATACCATTAAAATAATCAAAACTGTCAATATAATTAAACACCATTCAAATGGTCAAAACTGTCAATATAATGAAATACTGTTCAAATTTTTCATTAAACGGAATGATGATGAAATGATAAACGTGTCAAAAAATTGAATACACTTAGAAACTTTCAATAAAATCATTTTTTTGTTATTTTATTTAAATCTTTAACAATTTTCTGCAACACATGATACAGTTCGACAATCGTGAGCGTGTACTATTTTTGCCTTTTATAACATAATCTTATATTTTCCTATTTACGATGATTAAAGTTATCTGCCTCAAAAGAAAATCGACACTGAATAATATTCGTAAAATAATGAAACGTCAACATACGAGGTGTGTAATGTACCCATCTGTATATTTATTTCATTTATATAATTTAATACTTTAGTATCGTGCATTTTTGATAATCATATTTAAAGTTATTTGTGTTTGTTTCACTTATTGATGTTTGTTGTTTATTTTTACTTAAATATTATTCATTGCTAAATGTTATTATCAGAAGGCATTTGCTAATGCTAGAGCACAGATAAGCCTGGGAAGAATAAATAGTTAATTAGAATTTGTACTTAATGGAAAAAATCCGCTGAAGATGATAAAGTTCACCCCGGCTTATGCGTGCCCCTTCTTACGCATTGTTTGCTTAACGAAGAACCATTATTCATTACTATTAGATTTTATTTCGGGGACTTCAGATTTGACTCTCAACAGTAAAAATATTACTTACTCCGATTAAATTCAATAAACTTCGTTAAGCAAGCTAGTTAAAGTTTCTAAATATGTTATATTGTAATATTCACAAGTTTCTCAGTTAAGAAAATAGAATTGATATTCGTTATATAAAAACATCAAGTTATTTTAACCTCACCCAGAATAAAAGAACCTACTTAATATTAAATAAGTGTTAAATATGGAAAACACTAAATAATTAACTTTACAGGTGTAAAAAGTGTCAAAATAACAACTGAATAAATAAAATAAAATTAAAATAAAAAAATAAATATAATAATTGACAATCGGCTAAGAAAATTGACATTTTAAGTTATACCTGCTACATTATCCGCCAAACATTAAGACTCTAAACGACTTGAAGTGTTATTTGAAAAAGTCGAAATTGTCATTTATTATCAGTTTTTCGGTTTTCGGTTTCAATCGGAAAATAAGTTAATTTTAACGTTTGTAATGATTTGGTTATAAATTTATAATTTGTATTTTATTTCCGTTGTGTTGTTTATGTAGTAACCCTCATAATTTATTCAACAGATTCGTTGTTTGTGTCAATATGCATTCTCGGAATACTGTGTCTTTCTTCCTTTTCTTAATTTGACCAGGAGGACGTGTGGACCATAAATAAAACAGGATGTGATTTTAACGGATGCAAAGTTTACTGACCTCAATTATGACATTTCTAAATAATTTCTTAAATCATTTATATTCTCAAAATACTTTATTATTCGTTTGTACTTAGAAGCCTACTTGTGGGAGCAAAATTAAATAACCCCTGCATTTGCATTACGAGATGGGAAACCTACAAATACCATCCCGTAGCTTACCAGACAACCAACTAGCTCGTTTAGCGAGCAGATCCCGACTTCATTCGTTGATTGTTTTGTGTCATTAACTGGCATGAACATAACTTTGCACTAGTAACTTGAGACGACCTCACCCGTTAATTGTATTCAGGCAATTAACTAGCGGGAACACACCTTAGTTTTCCACGCACAGCCCGACCTTACCGGTCAATGTTTTGTAGTATTAACTAGCGGGAACATAACTCTGCAGTACTAACTTAGGACGACCTCACCCGTAAATTGTGATCAGCAATTAACTAGCGGGAACACTCCTTTGTTTTTAACGCACAACCCGACCTCACCCGTTAACTGTTTTGTCTTCGATTTGCTGTATAATTTTTGTTTTTACTGTGTTATTTTTGTTTTTGTTGTTTAATTTTATATAAGCCATTAAGATTAAAGTAATATTGAAGATGGTTTTACCATTTCTTTGTGTTAACCTGATTTTCCAATTTCTCTTTTGATTTGGAGCTAGTCTTACTTTACGTGATGTTCCCTCAACCGTTCTTCTGCCGAACTGTCTCTTCTGCTGAACTGCCTCTTCTGCCTCCTGTTTTCGCTCAGCGCTCTTTTATAACTTATGTTTTCTACCCGATTTTGGAGATCTGACGTCGTTGCCATTCCCACGATCTCGCGACTCTCTGTGTTTGTGCTCTTTAAACCTTGAACCAAATTTTCTTTGAATGTCACGCGCCCGAACTTGTTTGTTATTTTAAGGCGATGCTGTGGTCGTTATTTCTCTCGTGCGAAAAATTATTATCGATGTAATTCTCGTATTTACTGAATGTTGATTTTGCTTTTAGTATTTTCTAGGATAATTTTTAAATTAATATCGTCAAAAATAATATTTGCACATGACCCATTACACTTTGGATTGTAACAATTCGACAGAATAACGTTTTTCATATAAACTTATTATTTACATAAATTGTAGTTTTAGGCATAATTTGATAATTTGATTTAGCACGGATGTATCTATTTGAATTTGTCAATTATTTGCTGCCATTTATACATTTTAGAACCGTGCTGATTGTTGCAATACAATGTTTTGTTTACAATTTAGTAAAGTTAGGTTAGGTTGGATGACAAGTTGTGAAGCAAGATTAGGTTAGTTCCAAATTGTTAAGTTGGGTTAGATGACAAGTTATGAAGTTCGATAATCGTGAACGTGTACTATTTTTTTAGCATAATCTGATATTTTAAAAAGAAAATTGCGATGAACAGAGACAAAACTAACGTTTTCTGTCTCGAAAAGAGAAAAAAACCGACACTATAAAAAATATTCGTAAAACAGTGAAACGTCAACATTTGAGATGTCAAAAGTGTCAAAATAACACTACAATTTTACGACATATATCGTTATTATCCATCATACATTGAAATTACATTATTTATTTTTATAATGAACTGAATAAATAGAATCAAATAAAAATAAAAAAATCAATATAATAATTGACATTTGGCTGAGAAAATTGACATATTACCTGCTACATTATCTGCCAAACACTGGGATTCTAAACGACTAAAAGTGTTATTTGACACAAATTCGAAGTTTCAATCAAACAATAACAGACAGAATAACTTTTTTCAAATAAATTTATTACTAACATAAATTGTAATTTTTGGAATAATGTGATACTTTTAGCCCGGATGTATCAATTTAAATTTGGCAATTATTTCTTGCCATTTATGACATTTTAGAACCGTTCTGATTGTTGCAATACAATATTTTTGTTTACAATTTAGTAAAGTTGCGTTATGTTGGATGACAAGTTGTGAAGAAGTCTAGCTTGACAATTTGTCATCCAATCTAACCCAACTTTACTAAATTGTAGTGGTTAGATGACAAATTGTTAAGCTAGGTTAGATGACAAATTTTAAAGTTGGGTTAGATGACAAATTGTTAAGTTGGGTTAGATGACAAATTGTAAAGTAAGTGTGTCACAGTGCTGAATTTAATTATTTTTCAAAATCATTAAATCAATGGTAAAGGTAAACGTTTAACACGTAAAAATTGTAGATTAAGTCGTGCTTAAAACTGATTTTTGACTTGCTTAGCAAATGTCTTTTATATTTCATGGAGCAAAGACATAATTTTTTGACACTTAATTAGTGTAAATCCGCCACTGCGTATGAAGTTATTGGACGTTCCAGAGGTTGTTAAATGGAATCAATGTATGGCGTTTAGATACAGAACCGGAAGAGGTTGTACCCTATTGATCTGGCAATTAAGCAAGAGTCTGCGATGGGGGCCCCATTGTGCGAATCTCTTGCTTGCGAGATCGTCCGGAATTGTCATGGGGACACAATGCCCGGATCTCTGTGACTTTGTTAATTCCGCGTAAAAAGCGCCCCATTGTGTTTATCAGAAAGTGGAAGCGATATTAAATCCGCAAGGAAACTTTCCTTTTAGGGATACGAGAAGGTCCTTTAAACGGGTTTCGGTTCTAGTTCTCGGGAGCAATTAAATTGAAATTACAACCGGGGAAAAGTTTGCCGAGAAGAAAGAAATCGAAATTTCTCGAGTAATTTATATGGATTTTAATTCTTAAAGGTGGGGCGCGCTATTGTGCTTTTTTCTGAAAAGGGAACGAGTTGTATCGACTGGATTCTTCAAATACTTCCGCTTGTTTAATGGAGTACTTTTATAAATGTGCGAACGAAAATGAGCATTCAATTCACATGCAACAGTTTATCAATAGATTTTTATATTCAACTCGATAATTAAATTCCAACCTAAAATCATGCATATTTGTTAACAAACAAAATCGCAGAAGTAAAAATGCAAGTGGATATTTTAAAATTATCTTATTTACGTTCTCCATGCCAACGACTGTACGATCGCGCTGAATTAGTGACGTTAAGTTCAATCCGTCAAATCACTACGTAATGCATAATTGTCACACAAATCGTTTCGGAACAATTTCCAAGGAGGAAATTATAAGTAATATAAATTTAACAGTGCCGCTAAATACCAAAAAAAGTAAATCGTTAATTTGGACCCAATAAAGAGAAAAAATAATCCTCACTATCTAATAGCGGTTTGCTGTTTAATTTAAAAGGGCGTAACTGATTAATTATTACTAATGCATTGAATATAAATTATTCTTGCGCGAAACGTTTCTACAAACTAAAAGAAATTTAATAGGACATTGGCAACGCTGCAAGAGCGGATGACAGATTTTAGAATGACAATACACCTTTGTCATGGAATTATCTTATCAAATACCACTCGAGGTTTGGTTTTGGGAGGATATTTTTTCATTTAATAACTCGTGCGTGGTTTTCCAATTTTACTCGAGAAAACTTGTATAGACAAAAACACTCGAGCTTCGCTCTCGTGTTTTTGTCATCCAAGTTTTCTCTCGTTAAAATTGCTAGGCAACCACGCACTCGTCTAAATAAAAAAATATCCGGCCAAAACCAACCTCCTGTGGTATTACATACGATAATAGTATTCACCATTATTATTGAGTTGAATATAAAATTAATATTATTATCAGGTTAAATATAAAAATCTTATTATTAAAAGCTCTGAATTCACACCAGCATAGCAGTTTATGTATCGAGTGGATTCATATTAGAGTAGAATGTATGTTCAATTATTTCTCACTTATCCCGTGGTTAAACATTTTTTAATCTAATTCTGGATATTTAATTAAAACACTTGGTTTGCTTAACTGATTTATATTTTCTCCGAAAATGACGAATGGTCGAAACTAGTCGGAGAAAATATAAATCAGTAAAACAAACGAAGTGTTTTAATTAAGTACCCAGAATTATTTTTTTATTGATGTTGGTGCTTAAAAGCTTATTAAAATCTAAATTGTACTTCAAACATTTTTCTCAAAAAGGGTATTTTTATTTTAAATTGCAAAGAAAACAATTAACTTTCGATTTTGATTAATTTGCAAGAAAAATTAACTGTAAATAATAAGTTTTGCAAATATAGCGACAAATAAGGGAGGGGAGAGGAGGAGGCATTTTTATTTTGAATTGCAAAGAAAACAATAATTAACTCTCGATTTTGATTAATTTGCAAGAAAAATTAACTGCGAAGAATAAGTTTTGCAAATATAGGGAGAAATAAGGGAGGGGAGAGGAAGCAGAAAAAAAAATCCACAATTTTGTTGATGCCAGGTGGGCTTTCACATCGGTGAAGTTTATATATTTTAACTCTCAGTAACATTATATTTTGATAGTTTTATTTAATCCTTAATAAGTTTAAATTTGTACCTGTAACAAGGGTACATTTTGACCTATGTCTGGCTAAAGTTTTACCTACAACAAGGAAATATGAGCCGTTTTCTTTGAAAGTGGTGTAAGTCCATTTTTTCAAAAAAGTTAGTTAATGATAACAATTAATGCAATCTGCTACGACGTTCTATCTCTAAACAGTTAAAAAAAATCAGTCAAAATTTCTATCATTTTGTTAATATTTATTTTCGTAGTTAATGAAATTACCAATATAATTACTTTGAAAATAGTGCAAGTCCACTTTCCGTAACATCTTGTAACAATGCTGAAATTGCAAGCATTACAGAAGAACATTTTTTCAGGTTTCCAAACATATACACTGTAAATTTTACATTCGTTGTTTTTTTTATAATATTTCAATTTAATTGTTTAAACTAGGGTTTTCCGCTCCCAGACTAAGTATGAAGTAAAATTTCGAGTTTAGAAAAGCCTGAAAATTTGGATTGGACGCGTAGCGAAGCGGAGCGGCCAATCCAAATTAGGCTTTTCTAAACTCGAAATTTTACTTCATGCGCCACACGTATAAAACACTGAAATATCGTAAAGCTTAAAATATACGGCTTTAGCAATCTAATATGCAGATGTGAATAAAACGTGAGTCAAATTCTGCGCTAAACAAATTGATTAAAACAGTGATTATAGGCAACCCAATAATTCTAACGTATATTAGGTTGCCTATAATCGTTGTTGTATGTGTGTGTTTTTTGAACTACACTGTAAATCAGTGTTTTTAAGCGTGACGTATAAAGTAAAATTTCGAGTTTAGAAAAGCCTAATTTGGATTGGACGCTTCGCTTCGCTACGCGGCCAATCCAAATTCTTAGGCTTTTCTAAACTCGAAATGTTACTTCATGCCTAGTCTGGGAGTGGAAAACACTTGTTAAAAGCCTCAAATGAACCGCTTTAAAACAACGATTTCCCGCAAATTTACAAAACGCTGTAACTATCGGGATATGTATACTCAAAAGAAAAATGCCCTGTATGTTCTGTTTTAAACACGTTTTAAACATATTTTTAATTGTTAATGTTTTAAAAGGTTTTTTATTGAAAAAAACACGTTTTGGTAAAAATGTTACTTAAAAAACGCTGACTTAGCAAGAAAATGTATGGAAGGAGATAAGATATCAGCATTGCAAAATCCAGATAGATATTTCGCTTTTTCTTTTGACTTGCAGAAGGCATTACCCTATGTAAAGTTGTCAGTATCCATTGCATATTATAAACGTAATATGTTAGTTTTATCTTGAACAAGTTTCTCATCTTTCACGTGGTGAAACATATTTAACTAGGATTTAAAAAGGAAAACACTTGGTTAAATTTCACTAATATTAGTGAAATTTAACCAAGTGTTTTCCTTTTTAAATCATGTATGTTTAAAATGAGGTATTCCACAATTTTTATGATAATAACGTTAGTATGTATGCATGGGACAAAACTATTGCATCTAGGGGTACTCAAAAAATTGCTTCGTGTTGTTTAAAGCATTTGGTAAATGTAACCACGCAACAACATGTAATAGCCTATAGTGATATGTGCACTGGACAAAATAGGAATTTAAAATTAGCCTAATTATGGCTTAAGCTTGTGCAGTTTTGCCAAAGTACCATAGAAATTGTCGATCATAAATTCTTATATTCTGGACATTCTTATCTACCAAATGATGCCGATTTTGGAACTATCGAGTCGTCCATAAGAGAAAAAAAGTTACTTAATATTCTTACAGATTACTATACCATTATACAAGAATGTCGAAAACAAGAAATATTTATTTTACATGAAATAAAACGAAATGATTTTGTTTCGACGAAATCACAAGAAAATGCAATTCTAAGAAGATAAAAAAATACCAATGGTGAAGAGGTTAATTGGCAGAAGATATGTTGGATAGGAGTTTTAAAAAACAAACCATATACAATGCTGTATTAAATTCATTAAATAAAAATGCGGAGTTTAAAACCCTAGATTTATCTCCCAGACAAGGAAGACTACGAAAATGTGAAAATATAATACTAGCACCTTTATATCATCACGTTAGGCCCATCACATCCGAAAATATCAAAGGTATAATGGATCTATTACCTTATATTCCTTCAATTTATAATGACAATTTCCGAAACTTTCTTATAATAAAAAACAATAAAAATGTTAATATAAAGTTGTAATTAAAGTAATTTAAATGGCATTACCTAAAGAAATATTATAATAAAACCTTTTTTGTATTTTTTTTATATATTTTAACTCTCAGTAACATTATATTTTGATAGTTTTATTTAATCCTTAATAAGTTTAAATTTGTACCTGTAACAAGGGTACATTTTGACCTATGTCTGGCTAAAGTTTTATAAAAAAATTGGTTTAATTCATTTAAAATCCTGTATTTAATATTTCATAAATGTATGATTTTAACATTTTGTTGACATTGAAAGTGGTGTAAGTCTATCGGAGGTCATCAAAAGTATAAATTTCTTTGAACTAATATTCTAAAAACGATCACATTATAAATGTAGGTCAATTTAATATTTAAAAAACATAAACTGAACACATTAACATATGTAGAAATGAAATTGCCAATTCTTGGTTGCAGAATACTTCAATCAATAAAAGTGCGATTCCTTTTCGCAATCTACAACAAGTTAGTCTTACAAAGACTATATCAAACACTCATTGAAACAACTACTTCCTGGGCTAATACCCCGACGGACATTGAATTATACAACAAGTGTTTACTGTTACATACAGTAACCTACTGCAAATGTAACAATTTGGGTCAAGTTATTCAGGCCATCTATAGACGCGTTCCGAGATTTATCTCTCATCAGTATAGCTATATTAACATATGCCAATATTTTTCAAACCATTCAAATGCAAACCCTTAAATATTTCCATATAATATATAATGGACTTACACCACTTTAAAAGAAAACGGCTCATATCTTGACCTGTCATAAGAATATTGACCTACGATTAGACAACATTTTAACCTGCAATAAGACTAGATTTTCACCTGAAACAAGTGTCTATTTTAGCCTGTTAACATTTTTTATTTTGATCTTTAACTGCTATACTATTTTAAACCATCATGACTATATTTTGACCTACCACAATTTAACCTGTAACAAATCAAGGAGTAGAAGACTAGTCCTTGATTTAGAATGAAGTAGAATTCAGAGTTTAGTAATGCCTGCAAATTTGAATCTGCGTCCCGCCAATCCACATAAAACAGTGATTTATTTCTGAGTTTCAAAAACAGCTATTACATCTTTTATTTCCTGAAGTTGCCTAAAGTAAAGTTACACAGAGGGAATTTTTCTTTTAAGTATATATTTACAGAGTATATTTTCAGGTAAAATCGTAAGTTTCAAAAACAGCTATAACATCTTTTATTTCCTGAAGTTGCCTAAAGTAAAGTTACACACAGGGAATTTTTCTTTTAAGTATAGATTTACAGAGTATATTTTCAGGTAAAATCGTAAATTTTGTTAGAAAAACCGCAATTTTGAGATGATGATTTTTATTTTAAAAAAATTTAAGCTTCTATTACCTAAAGTTGCAAAAAGTGAAGTTATATTCAAAGAATTTTATTTTTAAGTACAGATTTACAGGGACACTGTAAATTTTTGTCATGTCAAATCGTGAATTTTATTTGATAAGAAAGGTAGTTTTTTAGATGATTATTTTTATTTAAATAAATCTAAGCACGTTCTCATTCTCACAAACTTAAATATCATCATGATGATCTTTTGTTAGCGAAACTAACAAATAATCTCACGATTAATTTCCACTCCCAGATTAAGCATGAAGTAAAATTTCGAGTTTAGAAAAGCTTAAAAATTTGGGCTTTTCTAAACTCGATATTTTACTTCATGCTCGAAGCGTATAAACACTGATTTAGTGTGGAGTTGAAAATATATATTTTTAGCAAACTGCTTTAGTAGTATATTTTGAATTTCACTTGAAATCAGTGTTTTATACGCGTGGCGCATGAAGTAAAATTTCGAGTTTAGAAAAGCCCAGAAAATTTGTCTCGGGTCGCTGCGCGACCCGAGACAAATTTTCACAGGGCTTTTCTAAACTCGAAATTTTACTTCATGCTTAGTCTGGGAGTGGAAAACACTCGTTTAAAGCTTCAAATTGAAGTTTAAAAAACCAAACCAAATTTTCGGGCTTTTCTAAACTCGAAATTTTACTTCATGCTTATTCTGGGAGTGGAAAATACGCGTTTAGAGCTTTAAATTGAAAAACATCGAATATCTGAATATTTCCATATACGTTGTAATTGGAATATACAGGGTGTCAATTTGAAAACAAGCCAGCGAATTTCTTTGGAACCGTAACAGTTAGAGAAAATTTTTCAAAACCGTTTCTAGGATATGGAGAGGGAACCATTTTGACCCACATAACAATCTTCTGTAACCAACCCCTTAGGCTGTAGCCACCCTTGCCCATGCTTACTTAAAAGAAAAACTCATTGTATTTACAACTGAAATCCTGCTGAAGTTTTATGTTTGATTTTCGTCAATGTTTAGGATTTAGATAATTTTTTATCGGAGTAATATAAATTATGATGATTTTTATGAAATGCAATTCTATTTATTTCACTTTAATTATTTCCAATTAGAAGTAATGATACATTTATGGGTGAGTCAAGTTTAGTCACGATCACAATCATGAGCCACAGAAAAATTATAGCATAGAATAGAATTAATCTTATTTTCAGTGTAAAGTTACATTAACAAATCAGTTGATCATTGGGAAATTATTGAAAATTGAAGAAAACAACAAAATAGTCATAAAGAATCGACTATTTTTAAAATATGCATTATTTGTCTTTGTCCTTGTCTTGTGAGTCTGACAATTTACAATTTTTTGATATATAAAAAATAGTAAATTCACAGACACACAAAAAAGGACAAATACAAATAATTGATATTTTGAAAATAGTCTATTTTTTATGTCTATTTTGTTGTTTCTTGTTTTTATATATCAAACAATAGTAAATTGACAGACTCACAAAAAAAGGACAAAGACAAATAATGAATATTTTAAAAATAGTTGATTTTTTATGTCTATTTTGTTGTTTTCTTCAATTTTCACTAACTTCCCAATGATCAACTGATTTGTGAGTGTAACTTGATACTGAAAATAAATATTAATTCTATTCTGTTATAATTTTTCTGTGACCCCTCATTATGATCGTTTTCGTAGGATTACTTATTCTTACTTATTCATCAATTTTGTGAGATATTTGTATTTTATTATTATATATATATATATATATATATAAATATATATATATATATATATATAAACAATCTTTATTTACAGAAAAAGCATGTACATATATAAATGTAAACAGAAACAATATATATATATATATAAAAAAGATAACAATTCCGTAAAATGGCTATCGACCTGCGGTCTTTCAGCCTAGATTTTTTAAAAATAACTTATTAGTTTTTTCTTTTGTAAAATGGGAAGTGTTTAACAGTTGATGTAGGTGAATTTAATGGTCCTCTAAACGTCATGATCGCTAATGTCTGCATGGAAGGATGAAATGAATTGTTGAATTGTTATGTTGGGGTGTATGAATTTAGGCGGAATATCAGGATTGCGAGGGATACATAATAATGTGAAAATGTCGAGGATGTAGGGGTTGGTGGCTATTTTTTGGCACAGTTGTTGAAGGCGTTGTTCGATGGGGGTTACTTGGGTTTTTTCATAGAGGAGTTCATTGGATGGATTGAAGAGCGGATTTAGTGGGTGTCTTAGTTTCGTTAGTACTCTGAGGGCTGACCGTTCCGCAATTTGTAGGTTTTTGAGCACTATGGGGCGTGGATTGTGGAAGAGGATCGGTGCGTATTCAAGCAGGGGTCGGCAGATGGATTTATAAATATGTACAGCGGTACTTGTGGTGATGCCTTTTGTTTTATACGTTAAACATCTAAAGTGCTTCGCCCTGCTTCTGATTTTGTTTTTGAGGTTTTGGGAATGTGTTTTGAGGGAAAACTTGGGATCGAGGGTTATTCCTAGGTATTTGCAGGTATGTGATGGACGAATGGATATATTGTTGATTATTATTTGGAATAGGGAGTTGTTGGTGCGGTGGAAGGGAATTAGAAGTTGGGATTTATTAGGATTTATGGATGTTCTCCATTTCGTAAACCTTTGTTGGATGCTGTCTATCAGGCCCTGCATAGTACTTAGGGCTTTAGGAAGCGTGGCAGCATGGGAAATAAGAGCTGTATCATCAGCGTAAAGGAGAGGGTAGAGTGATTTATTGAAAAACGTAGGTTCTGGGTTGTAAATGTCATGGACAAAAATATTATACAGAAGTGGGAATAGGGGAGAACCTTGAGGAAGGCCTTGTTGAGGATAAAATGTTGAGGATAAAGTGTTTCGGATTTTGACTTGCAGGATTCTATTTGTAAGGTAGCTCTCCTTGACAGCTACCTTACAAATAGAATCCTGTTTATTAGATGTTGAGGGACTTCAAATGAATTGAGTTTAAACAGCAAACCTCGATGCCATACAGAATCGAACGCTTTTTGTATGTCTAAAAAAACAATTGCTGTTTTTTGGCCTTCGAGGTGTGCTGTTTGGCAATTTGAGGTTAAAATGGATAACGGGAGGGCAGTAGATTGATGTTCGATGAACCCAAATTGATATGGAGGGATTTTGGCGGAAATAAGTTGAAGGAGTTTGGATTTAATAATGGATTCAAATAATTTGCCTTGGACTGGAAGTAGAGTTATAGGATGATAATTGGATATTTCTAAAGGATCGTTATTAGGTTTAGGGATGTATGTAATGATTCCATGTTTCCATTCAGAAGGAAATATTGAGTGGCATATATATTGTTAAATATTTTTAAGATATGGCAGTGAATTTGATCAGGTTATTATTATATATTTGTGCGATAATTATTAAAATGCATTAAATAAATGAAATTGATTGAACATTTTATAAATTTTTGAAATCCTAGAAAATTCACGAAACTTTATAAAAATCACAGGTATTGGTTATAATAAAAATATTTATAACCAATATCTGTGATTTTTATAAAGTTTCGTGAATTTATTCAAAATTGGGTAAAGTACTACACTTGTTATGTTCCATATTTTTATTTTCAGTTGCCTGACACGTGTTTCGATCCGTTGCGATCATTTTCAAAGTTAAAACAGTTTTAACTTTGAAATTGATCGTAACGGATCGAAACACGTGTCAGGCAACTGAAAATAATAATATGGAACATAACAAGTGTAGTACTTTACCCAATTTGAAAATTTGGTTCCATCAAGAAAGTAGCAGAACAAGTATCGAATATATTTCGTGAATTTTCTAGGATTTCATCAATTTATAAAATGTTAAATCAATTTCATTTATTTAGTGCATTTTAATAATTATCGCACAAATATATAAATATCTTAGATTTAATTAATTATTAAATTTGATAAATATTGCAATATTGAGAAAATTTTTCAATTAGGTATCCATATAACGATTTTTTGCTGTAAAAGTACAGACATTCGTTGTTTCAATTTGAAGCTTCTAACGAGTGTTTTCAATCCCAGGCTAAGCATGAAGTAAAATTTCGAGTTTAGAAAAGCCTGAAAATTTGGATTGGCCGCGTAGCGAAGCGGAGCGGCCAATCCAAATTAGGCTTTTCTAAACTCGAAATTTTACTTCATGCGCCACGCGTATAAACACTGAAATATTGTAAAGTTCAAAATGTACTACTTAGGTTTGATCTCATGTTGATTAATGTGGAAATCTTAGATGGAATATGTAAAAGTATACCGAAATAAAAAAAATAGTATATGATTTCTACTATTAATAATCACATACATTTTATTAATATTACCGTCTTTATTTGACGAAAAGTTGATAATTTTCCTTAAGTCTAAACAGTAAATCTTCTAAAATCTTGACTTAGTTGAACATTTCTCCAAATTTTTGACATTTGTAGATACCCTACTTACAAAAACAATGTGTTTAATTTCGACCCCTGTACAAGTTTAAGAAACCTACAATAATTATGAACTTAATATGATTCTACGACCAGATTGCCCAATGTACACACCTTTACAATTTTCGCATTTCGCAATCTGGTCGTAGAATCGAAATAAGATTGGAAGAACACGAGCGAGCCTTTAGATTAAAACATAATAGTTCTACCTATGCTAACCATCTTATAGAAGAGAATCACACTTTTGGTGAGGATGTACTTTCAGTAATCCATTTTGCCGAAAAAGGTCGTAAAATGGATTTACTGGAAGCACTAGAAATACACAAGGCCCGAATTAATCCCGGAATTTCCCTTCTTAATGACCATGTTGATCTAATGTACACCCCTCTTTTCGAAGCCGTATAAATAGTTTTTAACGTGTAATTTGTATTTACTTTAGTTTGAGAATGACTACTAGATAGTCGAAACTAGTCACACAATTAAATGTAAGATTCAGTGGTTAAACAAAGTAAAAAGTGTTTTATTTACAAGTTTATTTTATACATTATATTATTTTACCTAACATATAATTTGTGAAATTGATTGAGCTCATTTAACCAAATTCCCTGGGTGGGAGCAAGTGCAAGAGGCTCATTGGGCCATTATCGTTGCAGAGACTTTATTGATTTGTCGTTTATTGACTTGTAGTTTATTGACTTGTTGGTAAAAGCGTTTTTTCTCCAGATGGACCAAATGGAAAAATACATCGGGTTTGGGTCAGAAGAATTTAAAAAACTTCGAATCGCGATCATTAGAATCTTCAAATCAAGTTTGTGGCCTAACTTGATTTGAAGATTTTAAAGATCGCGATTTGATTGTCCTTAGAGCTCATAATTCCAAATAATAATAACGATTTGACACATCAAACAAACAAATATACACTGTTTGCAGAAAATCAAGGGCTACAAGATAGGCTACACGATAACAATACAAAATGCTAAAAACAGTACGTAAACATGCATTTTATATGCCTTATGATATAAAAGTATTTAACTTGAAACTGAAATATTTTGAAGACACATTAGTAACGAATTAAGTAAATTCTTAAAATAACATTTTAAATACTCTAATCCTTAATTCATCTCAGCCACTATTGTGAAAACATGGCGTGTATTCCATTAATAAACAACTTCCGAGTCTCCAAACACCCGAAACTTTTACGTAAAGTAAATGTTTTCATACAACATGTAAATCGGGCCCTTGACGCTTTCATCTAAATCCTTTTGAGCAACACCATTCATCAACTACCGAATTATGTTATCGTAATCCGCACGAAATAAATTTGCCTAGTCTTTGTCCCGCTGGAAACCGCAACCGAAACAATCGAGAGACAAGTTAATTAATAACACAGGCCGACGAGCGAGTGAGTGATCCGGGTCCATTCAACAACAAATTAAGTGAAAATCACGATGGATTCGAATCGACTCCCGGTGTGTCTGTTTCGCGTATTCCGGAATTAATCATCTCCTCTCCACTAAAACGCTATTGTTTGCGTTTCCGGAAAATTAGACCTCAGGCCTAAAACGTCCCATCCCGTCCCGTTCCGTTTTGTCCGCCCTTTAACAATTAAACCGGCATCTGCATATAAAGCAACAATTAAAGTTATTGGACATCCCAGGGGATAAAATCAATTTGGAGCAGAGCTGGGACAAATCCTCGTAAAAAGGATTCACGAATCCGAATCAACTAATATAATTCGAATCATGAATACTCGAATAAAGGATTCGTAAGAGATAAATATGATTCGAATCAAAGATTCGAATCCTGTGTTTTTGAATCACGAATACAAATCCTGTAAGAATAAATTCATATTCATATATTCATATCTTTATTGGTCATGCGAGGTTACATATTTATAACATATGACAAGTCAATTAAAAAAAAAATAGATATAAAAGTTACTTAGGATAATAATAAAAAATAAATATAGTACAAACAATAAATGCACAATAAGTAGACAGTACTTCTGAGGGTAGCATATACATGGTGTTCATTTAAGACCCTTAATATAGGTGACAATCTCAGTCATATTGTAGAATGCATTAACTGCAAATATATGTTTAATTCGTGATTTAAATAAACTGTATTTTAGGGACTTTATGTATGTTGGTAAATAATTGTATAACGCAATTCCTGCATGGTTTGGAGATCTCTCATAGAAAGAATGTTTGTGTTTATTCAATACCAGGTTTTCCCGTAATCGTGTTGGGTAGTTATGATGTGATCCCTGCGCTATGAATTTATTTAAGTTTGTATGTACATAACACAATAATTTAAGAGCATATATACAAGGCAATGTCAGTATTTGTTTAGACTTAAATACATATTTACATGTCTCAGTAAAATGCAGATTAAATATGCAACACACAATGCGCTTCTGTATGACAAATACTCTATCATTGTCGCGAGAATTACCCCCTATTGTAATATGGTAGCTTATCAGAGAATAGACAATTCCGTAGTAAACTGTTGGCAGATTACTTTGAGGTAAGGTATTCTTAATCGACATAATTAAGTAAAATTGCTTATTTAGTTTTTTGCAGAGTTCATCAATATGTGTGGACCATGTTAGGTGTTTGTCCACGTGTAGGCCGAGAAATTTGGTGCCATCGTCTGTTTTGATAATTGCGTCGTTGGTCACAAAACTATGTGCTAGATGTTTTGAATATATATTTGAGAAATGAATTATTTTAGCTTTTGTCAGATTAATTAAAACTTTATTATTATTGAACCAAGTCTGCAAAGATGTTAAAACGTCATACACTTTCTGTTTTGCAGTAACAGGTGAACAGTCGGAAACAACAATTGTTGTATCATTTGATTTTATTTTGTTTTTCAGCCATTTATATATAAATATCGTTACCATTTCTTTTAACAAAAATATTTAAAATCTAATTATTTATTATTAACACTGAACATCGTTGATAACAGACTAAACATCTGATTCAATGATACTCTGATTAAAGATGTATTTGTGTGTTTCTGAACTTCACTTCAAATCAGTGTTTTGTACGCAAACAAATTAGAAGTGAGAGGACTTGGATTAAAACTAATGTCTTTGGCCATCTATAGACGCGTTTCGAGATTTATCTCTCTTCAGTATAGCTTTTCTAATGACGTTTAAAAACAGGTACGCACCTGGTACGTACCTGTTCATTCCACACACAAAACTTTTTCCAAGTAAGTTTGTTTTAATTTTATTCCTCATTTTCTTTTTTTACCGTCATAAGCAAAGCTATACTGAAGAGAGATAAATCTCGAAACGCGTCTATAGATGGCCTAAGACATTAGTTTTAATCCAAGTCCTTTTACTTTTAATTTGTTGCTATCTCTCCTTTTATTTTAAATTTGTATTGTTAGTTGGTTTTAAGAGAATTTGACCTAAACGTTACATATACTTTAATAGAGCGTTGTAACAAATCAAATTAAATAAGATTTTAAATATTTCATTGTATAATTCAATATCCGGAGGTGTATTTGCACGGGAAGTAGTTGTTTCAATGGATATTTATCGTCTTAAGTTGTCTTATTAATTAAGACATTGTTTGCATTTTCACGAATAGTTTTTTCGCAATTTTATATATTATGTTGAAGAAGAAATCACCAATTTCGGGCCAGATGTTTTACGAACAACAATTCAAAATGCTGTAAAACGAGCACAATCAACATCGACTCAGGAGATGGTCATTTGGCCGATATCGTTTTTTTTAGTTTATATTATCAATTTTATACCTTTAAATAAACTTTCAGTCAAAACATTGCCCATGTTTTTCATTTCTAATAAAATAGCAGCCAATTCATAATATGACATTACTTTTGCCTTATATTACATGAGACAAAAAGTTTATATATTAAGAAATGGTACTTTTTGTTTTTTAACATTGATTTACTATCCTTGTTTCCGCACGAAGTAAAATGTAGAGTTTAGAAAATTCTGAAATTTTGGTTTAGTTGCGTAGCGAAACGGATAAAACACTGAAATATTGTGAAAATGAAAATATACTTGTTATCACTTATTATGTTTGAATTTCATAGCAAATTCAGTTTGATTTTATTAGAAATATCTATGTCCCGAGAAATACAGGGAATTTTTCTGACGTCACAAATGAAATTCCTCGCGTGATGTGAAAAGTCAATGTAATTAAACAAACAAGCCCGACTCGGTCCTAAATTAGAGACAACCTTATACACTAACTACCTTGATTGCTGACGTCACGCGTGGAAGTTCTCAATCAAGGTAGTTTAACAATACAAGGTCGGCTCGGTTTAAGGTCGGCTCGGTTTAAATCAAGACAAACTTACTTACACACCTTGGTTGATGTCGCCAAGCGTGGAAATCCGTACGGGATGTAAAAACCAAGATCATTACTGTGCAAGGTTGTCTCGATTTAAACCAAGCCGACCTTATCACGCGCGGAAATCCTCACATGACGTCAAAATCAGTCATTACTATATAAGTTCGGCTCGGTTTAAACTGGGACAGTCTTGTATAAGGTTGTCTTCATTTAAACGAGTGTTTTCCACTCCCAGACTAAGCATGAAGTAAAATTTCGAGTTTAGAAAAGCCCCGTGAAAATTTGTCGAGGGTCGCGCAGCGACCCGAGACAAATTTTCTGGGCTTTTCTAAACTCGAAATTTTACTTTATGCGCCACGCGTATAAAACACTGATTTAACGAGAAATTTAAAACACACGAAATTTATTTTTCATGTTAATCCTCACAATTAATTCGATTTATTTTTGATGATTCAAATCCTTTTGTAAATATTCGAATCCTTTTATAAATATTCGAATCCTTTTAAAAATATTCGAATCCATTTATAAATATTCGAATCTTTTCATAAGGATTCGAATCCTTTTATATGGATTCGAATCGCCCACATTTGGATTCGAATACGAATCCTCTTAAGAAAATGTAACGAATCCGGATCACGAATCCAGTTGAACTAAAGTATTCGAATGCCTCTTTTGAATCCTCTAAAAGGATTCGAATCCTGAATGATTCGAATCCTGCCCAGCTCTGATTTGGAGGCAGTGGGGGATTTAAGGACAGGGGCGACGTGGCATTTCAAAAAAACAAACAAAAAAGTAGCTTTGGACGTTCCTATATCTAATCTTTGATTTGGTTGGCGCTCACTTTGTTGTACATCTTCATAACAAGTTAATTAAAACACTTAACTGTGTTTTACCACTTTTATTAAATAAAAGTTGTAAAACAAAGTGAATTGTTTTAATTAAATTGTTCCTATATCTATTATGTATTTTTTTTTACTATGCTCCGTTTACGCGAATTCTTTATATTTTTTTATTTCACAGACGAAAATAAAAGCAAGAAAAAAATAATTTACTCCTCTGAAGCAGCAGGTATACCTTACTAAATAACTTAATAATATGCAAAATTCCCAACATTTCTGTTATTACTCTGATAACTTTCAGTCTGGAGAGTTTCCGAGAATTTTTTGTTGTTGTTGTTGCGTTAGACTTTATAAATAACACAAACCCAGCCTCGAGGCTTATCCCCTAACTGAAATACCTCGGGAGGGAATTTTTATTTTTTTACGTTCTGCCCCTGTCTGAAATTTTAATCCGGACGCGCCCCGGCGGCTCACATTGAAATGGAAATATTAACCGAATTAAAGCACATCAAATAAATTGGGTTAATAACGTTTAAAAAATTTATTTCGGCGGTGCGGGGAGTAGAGAGGGTTCATAGTCGGGGCGGCTTGAATTAAAAATGATTCAATTTGAAGAATTGCCGCATCCGGTAAACACGTAATTCTCGGGGTCGGTGAATTTTTTATTAGGGCTGCCTAATTAAATTCGCCTCGGGGAAAAATACCGACGGCTTATGACACTGGAGTCAATTTTTTTCGTTGGTTTTTATTTACATGACTAGGGAGTGTGATTGTCGTGTAAATGTGTCGGGTTATTAGGGTACATAATTTTTACAATCATTGAAAATTTGGATAACTATAGCGCAACCACTTTACGTACATTTTTTTACACACAAAAGATTTTTTAAACAACCAAACTTTTAGGCTTTTCTAAACTTTTTATTATTACTTTTTCCGGTGGGAAATGTTAAGATAATTGCTTGTTGTTTCATGTTAATCAATTTTAATAGATTGTTGTATTTGGATTATTATTATAGTTGAAACGAATCTTTGGTCTGGAGAACTCTTAAGGGTTTGAAAAATGCTTAAGGGCGTAGGAAGTTGTAGCGATTTAAGTGAACGCCGGAAGGGATAGAAGTTTGATGTGGACGGGTAAGGGTGTATAAACTACTCTTCTGCTTGTGTTTCGACTCCTTTTGCTACACATAAAGTTTAACTTAACAAGAATTTCAATAGAGAACGTATAGTGGATATATAAGTTCCCAGTATTTTTAACATAAAATACATTAAATTTGCTCTGAAATTCTTCGGTAAGTACATAAGTGTGCAATGAAAATGTATAAAGAATAATTTATAAGTAAAAGCAGAAGAATTAAAAAACACATTTTTTACATTGCTTTACCATTATACTTTATCTCAAAAGTTGGAGGACCACAACAAATTTACCGATTTACACAGCAGAAATATCGTATGTTCAATAAAAAAGAACCTCTAGAGTGTCATGCTTTAGAAATTGACATGAAACGTCAGACATAATAATTATAATGTATAATTTCAGAGTTGCCAACCTACAATATTTTCCATGGCACTCTAGACGTTTTATTTTATAGAACATACGATGTAAGTGAATGGTTTGATGTCAAATGTACACCGATGAGAAGTTTGCCATAGATTTCCAGCCACAAATCCGGCGCCTCCACCATTTATAAAACTATAATTTTACCAACGTATTACAACGAATACAATAAAATTTCATAGAAACAATTGTTAATTTAATTAAATGTAATGCTGAGATAGCTCTTACAACTTTTAAAAGTTATGATTTAGCATCTGGCATTAAAATTTGTATCTGTGATAAAAGAGGACATTTCAAACATTTTAAAAATGCTATTTGGGGAGGTTTAGAAACGATTTTAATAGCCACGAATGTCCTCAGTAGTGTTATTACCAATATAAAAGAATAATTGGAGGACCATCTTTCTTCAATTTTTTTTAACATGTTTTTCTAAAACGCCCACCTGAAGACATGGCTTATTTTTCGAAAAATAAAAAGTTGGTGTTTGGGGCCTTTTAGAAATGATTTTGTTGGCCACAAATGTTCTCCATAGTATTAGTAACCATATTAAACAACAATTGGAGGACCATCTTTCTATAATTTTTTTTAAACAATTTTTTTCCAAACCGCTCACCTGAAGACATGGCTAATTTTTCGAGAAATAAAAAGTTGGTGTTTGGGGCCTTTTAGAAATGATTTTGTTGGCCACAAATGTTCTCCATAGTATTAGTTACCATATCAAACAACAATTGGAGGACCATCTTTCTTCAATTTTTTTTAAACAATTTTTTTACAAAGCGCTCACCTGAAGACATGGCTTATTTTTAGAAAAATAAAAAGTTGGTGATTGGGGACCTTTAGAAATGATTTTGTTGGCCACAAATGTTCTCCATATTATTAGTAACCATACTAAACAACAATTGGAAGACCATCTTTCTTAATTTTTTTTTAAACATTTTTTTTCCAAACCGTTCACCTAAAGACAGGGCTAATTTTTCGAAAAATAAAAAGTTGGTGTTTTGGGCCTTTTAGAAATGATTTTGTTGGCCACAAATCTACTCTTCATTATTTTTTTTAAACAATGTTTTACAAAGCGCTCACTTAAAGACATGGCTTATTTTTAGAAAAATAAAAAGTTGGTGTTTGTGGTCTTTTAGAAATGATTTTATTGGCCACAAATGTTCTCCATAGTATTAGTAACCATATTAAACAACAATTGGAGGACCATCTTTCTTCAATTTTTTTTAAACATTTTTTTACAGAGCGCTCACCTGAAGACATTAGAAAAATTAAAAGTTGGTGTTTAGGGCCTTTTAGAAATAATTTTGTTGGCCACAAATGTTCTCCATAGTATTAGTAACAATAATAAATAACAATTGGAGGGCCATCTTTTTTCAATTTTTTTTAAACTATTTTTTTCCAAACCGCTCACCTGAAGACATCGCTTAATTTTCGAAAAATAAAAAGTAAAATTGAAGAAAGATGGTCCTATAATTGTTGTTTAATATGGTTACTAATACTATGAAGAAAATTTGTGGCCAACAAAATCATTTCTAAAAGGCCCCAAACACCAACTTTTTATTTTCGAAAAATAAGCCATGTCTTCAGATGAGCGGTTTGGAAAAAAATAGTTTAAAATAATTGAAGAAAGATGGTCCTTCAATTGTTGCTTAATATGGTTACTAATACTATGGGGACCATTTGTGGCCATCAAAATCATTTCTAAAAGGCCCCAAACACCAACTTTTTATTTTTCGAAAAATAAGCCATGTCCAGGTGAGCGCTTTGTAAAATATTGTTTAAAAAAAATTGAAGAAAGATGGTCCTCCAATTGTTGTTTGATAAGGTTGCAAATACTATGGAGAACATTTGTGGCCAACAAAATCATTTCTAAAAGGCCCCAAACACCAACTTATTATTTTTCGAAAAATTAGCCATGTGTTCAGGTGAGCGGTTTGGAAACAAAATTTAAAAAAAAAATTGAAGAAAGATGGTCCTCCAATTGTTGTTTAATTTGGTTACTAATACTATAGAGAACATTTGTGGCCAACAAAATCATTTCTAAATGGCCTGAAATACCAACATTTTATTTTTCGAAAAATTAGCCATGTCATCAGGTGAGCGGTTTGGAAAAAAATTGTTTGAAAAAATTGGAGAAAGATGGTCCTCTAATTGTTGTTTAATATGGTTACTAATACTATTGAGAACATTTGTGGCCAACAAAAGCATTTCTAAAATGCCCCAAACACCAACTTTTTATTTTTCGAAAAATAAGCCATGTCTTCAGGTGAGCGGTTTGGAAAAAAATTATTTCAAAAAAAAAATGAAGAAAGATGGTCTTCCAATTGATATTTAATATAGTTACTAATACTATGGAGAACATTTGTGGCCAACAAAATCATGTCTAAAAGGCCCCAAACACCAACTTTTTATTTTTCGAAAAATAAGCCATGTCATCAAGTGAGCGGTACGGAAAAAATTGTTTAAACAAAAATTAAGAAAGATGGTCCTCCAATTGTTATTTAATATTGTTACTAATACTATAGAGAACATTTGTGGTCAACAAAATCATTTCTAAAAGGCCCCAAACACCAACTTCTTATTTTTCCAAAAATTAGCCATGTCTTCAGGTGAGCGGTTTGGAAAAAAATTGTTTAAAAAAAATTGAAGAAAGATGGTTTTGCAATTATTGTTTAATATGGTTACTAATACTATGGAGAACATTTGTGGCCAACAAAATCATTTCTAAAAGGCCCCAAACACCAACTTTTTATTTTTCGAAAAATAAGCCATGTCTTCAGGTGGGCGTTTTAGAAAAACATGTTAAAAAAAATGAAGAAAGATGGTCCTCCAATTATTGTATCATATTGGTAATAACACTACTGAGGACATTTGTGGCTATTAAAATCATTTCTAAACGTCCCCAAATAGCATATTTAAAATGTTTGAAATGTCCTCTTTTATCACAGATACAAATTTTAATGCCAGATGCTAAATCATAACTTTTAAAAGTTGTAAGAGCTATCTCAGCATTACGTTTAATTAAATTATCAATTGATTCTATGAAATTTTATTGTATTCGTTGTAATACGTTGATAAAATTATAGTTTTATAAATGGTGAAGGCGCCGGATTCGTGGCTGGAAATCTATGGCCAACTTCTCATCGGTCAAATGTACTTATAGTCTGTTTAAAAACTAGAAAGAGTAAGTGCCTAAGCCCAATTTACACTATAAAAAGTTACCAGAAATATCACAAGATACATTTGGCGGCAGTTTTAAATAATTTCATAATTACTCATTAAATAAAATCAAATATCCATTTTGTACTTCTTAATTGTTGTTAATTATTTTCTATTCCATTATACAATATCGTCAGTTCAATTGAAATGCTTATACGGCATCTCGCTATATATCTGTGAAATAAAACATATTTACATTATGTTCATAATATATTATAGAATTGATATAATAATGTGTCTCTATCAGAGCTGGGTCGAATTCTCGTAAAAAGTATTCGAATCACGAATCCGAATCACCTAATATGATTGGAATCACGAATACTCGAATAAAGGATTCGTAAGAGATAAGTATGATTCGAACCGAAGATTCGAATCCTGTTTTTTCGAATCACGAATACGAATTATTTAAGAATAAATTTGATTTAAATATTTTTTTGCAACCATTAATATATAAATATCGTTACCAGTTATTTTAACAAAAATATTCAAAACCTAATTATTTAGTATTACCACTGAACATCGTTGATAACAGACTAAATATGTGACTCCCTGTTACGCTGGTTAAAGATGTATTAGTGTGTTTCTGAACTCCACTTAAAATTAGTGTTTTGACGCGTGGCGCATGAAGTAAAATTTCGAGTTTAGAAAAGCCCGAAAATTTGTCTCGGGTCGCTGCGCGACCCGAGACAAATTTTCACGGGGCTTTTCTAAACTCGAAATTTTACTTCATGCTTATCCTGGGAGTGGAAACACTCGTTCAAAACTTCAAATTGATCTCTATTATAAAATCGACTAATGCCTGAAATTTAAGTAAATAAAAAATTCACTGAATATCATTAAAACCGGGAAAGTCAGAGAAAAGTCATAGAATTATATTTAAATTAACCATAACACTAACAAAGAAGCCATATATTATTAAATTTGTAAAAATCAGCAGGCAAATTAGAAAACACGTGAAAATTTATAAAATTTACTTAAATATTGGCAAAAACAATGAAAACTATTAAACAGAATGGGGGGGTTTCCTACAGAAGAAAGTTATATTAAAACGCCAGGGAAAAAAGTCTTTAGTCACGGAAATGTCGGAAAAATTCAACATTTCAGATTGTGGCTACCATGTCATTTTTACTTCAAACCATATTAAACAAAATTTTAAAAACTAGATTATTATCTTTTAAAACATTTTCAATCATCTAATGTTCTTATCAAAGCATTCACTTTGAAGTTTCGAACGAGCGTTTCCACTCCCAGACTAAGCATGAAGTAAAATTTCGAGTTTAGAAAAGCCCCGTGAAAATTTGTCGAGGCTCGCGCAGCGACCCGAGACAAATTTTCTGGGCTTTTCTAAACTCGAAATTTTACGTCATGCGCCACACGTTTAAAACAGTGATTTAACGAGAAATTTAAAATCACACAAAAAACATTTTTCATGTATTCCTCACAATTAATTCGAATTATTTTTGATGATTCAAATCCTCTTGTAAGTATTCGAATCCTTTTGCAAGGATTCGAATCCTTTTATAAGTATTCGAATCACCGACATTTAGTTGAACTAAAGTATTCGAATGCCTCTTTTGAATCCTCTAAAAGAATTTGAATCCAGGATTCGAATCCTGAATGATTCGAATCCTGCCCAGCTCTGGTCTCTATCTTACTTAAAATTGATTTGTTTCATAAAACTATACAAGGTAGAACGATTCATCTTTGGCATGCCTGCATGATCGTTTACTTCTTTTAAAATTTATTCAAAGTTGGCAGTTCATTTTAATAGAAGAAACTATGCACGGATCTCTTCACTACGTCTTCAACACTTGTAATTATGTGTTCCAAGCTGTTTAGCGCTACAAATTTCTCCGGATTTCTTATATTCGCTAATGGTACGACAGTGGAATTTACAACTCCTAAAAATTAAACATTTTAATATTTGATGCATATTATTATGCTATTTGATATCTTACCTACTGCACCAACAATGTCTGATACAACAGCAGTCATTTTCATATGTGGATCATCTGTTATCATCTGCGTATATATATTTATTATGCACTGTTTTTCAGACCGATATAAATGACCCAAATCCAACTTCTTACGCTTTTTTGGAGGTGAAGGTGATATTATCACCGAGCATGTACTGGGTCCATAATCCATGACAACAATATAAACAAAACTAACTTTTAACTATGCTAAAGAAACACCGCACAAAAGGATATTACGAAACAGACAGAGTTTTAACTCGGTACTTCGAATTAAGGTTATGTCAGCTGTTGCGTCTAATAATAACGTAATTAGCATAGTGTAAAATGGGCTCGCTCTCGGCCAATCAGAGTTGTAGGTTTTGGCGCGTGAAATTTAAAACGTTCCTCCTAGTTATTAAACAGATTATAGAGGTTTTTTTTTTCTAGAACATACGATGTAAGCGAATAGTTTGATGTCAAATTTACTTAGGATATTGTCACCAGTGACGGCTCCTGAGAATTTTTATTTACATTTGAAAGCATTCGTTGTTTTGTTAATGAGTTTAATTCGAAGTTTCGAACGGGTGTTTTTACTCCTTGATTAAACATGAAGTAACATTTCGAGTTTATAATAGCTCGACAATTTTGTTGTTTGTATGTAAACGTGTTTTATTTACATATGTACAATTTATGTCGTTGTATAGACCTCAAGAAATCCCTTGATTTGTAAGTGTCAATACCTATTTACCAATAATGGACAAAGGTTTTACCCAGTCTATCGTATATAAATTCGGAACGTGTCAATCTCCGCTCACCGCGATTTCCGGCATTATTTATTGCCCGTTTTCGGCCCTCCCGTTTCTTTTAAATAAAATTCAGATTCTCTTGTATGCAGCACACATATGTATAGACGGAAAAAAGCTGACGAGGATAGATCGCATGATAAATATCCTGTAAGGATAAGTTGGAGGAATTTAATTCCGGCCTCGTTTTATGGGGAAACGAAGCACGTTACTAATCAGTAGGATTTATTCAAAAAAAGGAGGGATTTATGGGGACACGTGTCCCTTATTGACTCTACCCTTACCTTTTTCTCTTAGATCCCCGACGGCTTAATCATCGCTCCTCTCTACCCGTATTTATGGGGGCCCGATGGATGATAAAGCTTTCAGTTTGTCTGCCAACCTTAACGGGTAAAAAAGGGGGCAGGATTTATCCCCGGCGCTCGCCATGAATCTTTAATTGATAAACCGCGCTATGCCGAATTGATGGCCGTTCGTTATGAAGTATTTTCGATAAGGCCCCTTTTAAAGGGCTGAAAACCGGGGGTCTAATTTAATTAGGGATTCCTCGAGTTTGACGGGAAAGCGTTTGTTTTCTTTTCCTCTTTGCGGCCACTCGGCTCCGTTAGCCGAGTTTCAAAGTAATTTAATGATCAGACCGCACACAGGATTCAATTATATTCGCGAATAGTTTTTCCCTAATGTTCAGGTCCACTTGAAAGAGTCTGATATCAATTTTCAAGTACGCGTTAAAGCTAAGTTTGGTACCTTTTATGCAATACTTAAAAATTTTTGTTTGTATCTTGTTAATTATTATTTATATTTAATTCGACACAATCGAAGTGTAATTAGTTACAGTTTTCATTAAAATTCCGCGTTAAAGATATATCCACAGATATATTTCATCCAATAATTAGGACGTAGTTAAGACAAGCGGCACAAGTGTGCGAAGAATTAATTAGTGGCATCTAAATACTTCTAGTAATTTAAATTCCTAAACGTGAATATATTTAAAACAAAAATAAATATTTTTATCTGCGATGCAAATTTCAAAGTGATGAGATGAAAAACGCTGTGTTCACAAATATTGGAACAAACATACACAAATTACTATTTCCCTATCACCACTCTAGCTGATGTAGATAATTCAGCCCCGCATAAAAGACAAATACGGCCGTGACGCAAAAAAGACGAGCGAATAAAACAAACATTGCAGCGATTTTGCGAATGCACCGACAGCACACACAGAGGAATAGAAAGAGAAGCAGTCCATTGTTTGCGCACTTTTTGCCCCATTATTATTCGGGACTTGTTGATTGACGTGCTCCAATAACGAAACCGGAATCGCTTTATTCCGTATTTCTGTCGTGTCGTCGAGAACGGATGGTAAAAAAAATATGCAAAATCAGCCGCGTCACGATTGTTGTCGGCGGAATTATTAATCGAAAACAATCGACTGTCGGCTTTGGAAAAATTACCGATGCACGGTACGTCCAATATGAATACAAAAGTTGCCCCGTTTGACTGATGGCTGGCTGTTCGTGTAGTTTTTATTATTCATCCAGTGTTGTTTGAAATTGGGCTTAAATTAATTTCAACATTTTTTGCCGACATTTCAGAGCGTGATTAAAATGCACTAATAGTTTTTTAATAAATAATAAAATACTGACTAACAGGGCCCATCAGAGGGTGGCAGGCGGGTTCTCACAAAATAAGGGGCCCTCTCAACTTATGAGATCATACAATACAAATTGTGCTTACTAGATATGGAAAGTTCGAATCTTTCATGTGATTAGAATCAACCGAATCATTCCTTAAAAGTGATTCGTTCTTTATGAATCATTCGTAAACGAATCACTTATAATAATAATAATAGAGAACAAAAATCACCTGATAAAATTACGCTAGCTTATTTACAGTAAACAGACAAATGCACACTAAATTTAGACCTGAAAGGCAGGGCTTCGAACCGCTATTTTTTGCATTCCGGTTCAATCAATAAAATATATATCGGTTCGGTTAAGGTTTTCGGTTCAGCTCGCAAGTGATTGTTTTAATTTTTGAAATGTTTTATTTCATATTTTAAAAACGTTGCTGTGTCTATATATCACCATTCTCCTTACGTCCCAGAGCACCAGTATCAGGCTTTTTTTAAGGAAACGGCTAGCCCTAGAGAGTTGGGACAAAAAAAATATTACAAAATCCGTATTAAAGAATCGAATGGTGATATTGCTTTGTTGCAAAAAGGTTGGCATTCCTGAGAGTTTGTTTGAAAATGTCAATAACTCCAGATTTATAAATGGCACGATAGGCCTGATACGGGTGCTCTGGGACACCCTGTATATGATGATTTTAATATTAAGAATATGGAAAAGTGTCTTAAAATGAATTTGTTCTACTTTTATTATTATTGTCACATTTACAAAATATGCCATAAATAAATATTTTTTAAATATTTAGTAAATATCTGTCACATTTTAGCAGTATATATTTGTAACTTTACTTTAGATCAGTTAATGCGCGGAGCATGAAGTAAAATTTCGAGTTTAGAAAAGCCCCGTGAAATTTTGTCGAGGGTCGCGTAGCCACCCGAGACAAATTGTCCGGGCTTTTCTAAACTCGAAATTTTACTTCATGCTCAGTCTGGGAGTGGACGTCACTCGTTGGTCGATTTATAAAATGTTCATGAGATTTTCAATATTTTGTGATTTTCGTCGATTTATAAAATTTTCGTCGATTTATAAATTTTTCATTAGATTTTCGTTATTTTGACATTTTTTATCAATTTAGAAAATGGTCATGAAATTTTTGACTTTCATCATTTTCGTCGATTTATAAAATTTCGAGATTTTTGTCTATTTATAAGATTTGTCGACTGTATTTTTTCATTTTTTAGCAATACTTATTTTTTTTACCTAAGAAACAAATGTTAATATCGAATGTCACACGTGTCAATGTCGATTATTAAAATGTCACTCGTCAATGTCAATTGAATTACTGAACAAAGGAGGTTGATGAAATGTCAAGTGTTAATGTCAAATATTACGTGTGAATGTCGTTTAGTGACTGTCAAAGTTGTTTAATGACTGTCAAAGTCGTTAACTAACTGTCAAAGTGATTTAGAATAGTCAAAATGATTTGGAACTGTCAAAGTCTTTATCTAATTATCAAAAAAATATATTATTCCAATTTTTCGTTAATTTATAAGTGACATTAATATATATCAACTGAGTTGAAAGTCAAAACATAAAAATATGTCAAACATGATTATTTTATTATTATGAGAATTTGACGAATAAAGTACTAATAACCTTTCTTCACTCTTCACTCTTCACAAAAGTGTGAAGAAAGGTTATTAGTGCTTTATTCGTCAAATTAATTTGGTCATCACGTAACTCACAATCAATTTATTATGAGAATATCAATTTATGATAGAAATGTCAATTATATCGATTTATGATAATAATAATAATAATAATATTAATAGTTCTTTATTAACGGACAAGCCATTTACAATGTAGAGCCAAAAACATATAACTAAAATGTGAGACACAGAACATGAATCACAAATATGCACAAAGACACATATGTTAATCTGCGTAAACCACAATAGGGTTATAACATTTAGTGCACACCATCCGCGAGACTCCTCCTAATTAAACCTAAAGATGAGTTAAAAAAGTCAATACCGCTACAAATGTCATTAGCCGTGCGCGTTAATCGAGTCATGGGGCAATTTAAACTGCAAGTCGTCCTGCAAAATTCGTTATGAAGTAGCATGCGGCTACGTGCATGTCTAGGTGGTACATAATAATTAATCATACTAACAATATGACTTGAATCTATTTTGCAGTTTATGATTTTATAAAGAAAACACATATCTAATTCCATGCCACGATGTTGCAAAGTTGTGAGTCCTAAGTATGCCATCGTTTCCTCGGTTGTTAGGTGTATATTTTTCTGGGTCAATTTATATGACATAAAAAAATATCAATTTATGATAGACATGTCAATTATATCGATTCATGATGATAATGTCAATTTATGATAGAAATGTCATTCATGATGAATGATAATGTTAATTTGTGTCAATAATGTCAATTTATCTTAGAAATGTCAATTATACCCTGGGCGTGGAATCACTGGTTTTGTTGATTTATAAAATGTTCATGAGATTTCCGATGTTTTCTGATTTTTATCGATTTACAAAAATTTCGTTCAAGTTTGATGAATGATAATGTTAATTTATGTCAATAATTTCAATTTATCTTAGAAATGTGAAGTATAGCCTGCGCGTGGAATCACTGGTTTTGTTGATTTATAATATTTTTATGAGATGTTCAATGTTTTGTGATTTTTGTCAATTTAAAAAAATTTCGTCTAATTTTCGATATTTGGAGATTGTCATCAATTTTAGATTTTTCGAGAATATAAAATTGTCATGAAATTTTCAACATCCGAAAATTTTCATCAATTTATAAAATTCAATATCACTAAATTTTCATTAGATTTTCGATATTTTGATATTTTTGTCGATTTAGAAAATTTTCATGAGATTTTCAATATTTCAGGTTTTTTGTCAGTTTATAAAATTTTGACGATATTTTCGTCGATTTATAAAAAGTTTTCATCAAGATTTTTGATATTTTGTGATTTTCGTCGATTTATAAAATTTTCATAATATTTTCAATATTTCGATATTTTCATTAATTTATAAAATGTTCATGAAATTTTCGACATTTTCGTCAATTCATCAAATTTTCATCAGATTTTCGTTAGGTCGACATTTTCATCAATTTGGAAAATGTTCATGAAATTTTCGGCCCTTTGACATTTTCGTCGATTTATAAAATTTTCATCAGATTTTGCAATATTTCGATGTTTTCAACCATTTATAAATTTTGTTTGACAATTTCGAAATCTTATATATATGGTTTAAACGCGTGGCGCATGAAGTAAAATTTCGAGTTTAGAAAAGCCCCATGAAAATTTTTCGAGGATCGCTGCGCGACCCTGACAAATTTCCTACGCGGGGCTTTACTAACGCTATTGATTTATATAGATTTGTCCATCTCTACGTATAATTATTGTATTTTACAATGGTAAAGCGATAGATACATCAATTATAATTAATTTCAAATTTAATTAAGTTGAATACTAGATCAGTTAATTGCAGGGATGTTTCTGAACTAAACAAACGACACAATTCGGTTATCTAAAACCGCCGCTGTCGGACAATTCCTTAGCTGTAAATCAAGCAGCCAATTGCGCTTTCTTGCTGATTTCCCAGCGGTCATAATCGCATTAATATTTCTTAGTTAAGTCTTCAGAAATGTCCGCCGCAGCAGAACGACCCCGTTTCATCCAAGTCAAGTCACCGGAAGGAAGATTGATGACCGGGACGAGTGTAAAATGGCGGGCCTGGCTGCATCTCAACTCGAGGCCGCCCAACTTGAGCGTGCATTCATGCTTGTCATAATTTGTAAAGTTTTATGAATCGGAATAGGTTATGTGATATTTCCTTCTCGGGCGCGCGGGGGTCTTTATGATAAAGCCGGTTTTTGTGTTGGAGAGTAATTTGACGGAGAAATTGTCTAGGATTATGCTTAAAATGAAAAAGACTATCAAATTCATTTGTCATACAGGGAGTTTTTCTTTTAAGTATACATATCCTAATTACAGTAGCAAATCTTTAGATACTCGTTGTTTCTTAAAAGAATTTAATTTGAAGCTTTTCTAAACTCGAAATTTTACTTCATGCTTAATCTAGAAGTGAAAAGCACTCGTTTAAAGCTGCAAATTTAACTCTGTAAGAAACTAATAACAGGATATTTACACCGTATGCATATATGCATACGCTGTAAATGTCCTGTTATTAGTTATTTGTTATTAGTTCTTATCTGCTCGTTTAGTTTGATAAAAGTACGAACTATGTCTACTTTTACGATAATTATTGTATGTATACTTATAAGAACAATTACCTCGGCCATTCCATAAATAAGTGCACACTTTTTGGCGGTACATCAGGGATTTAAGCGAATTTCACATATATTATAAAGGCTATCAAGACATGGTTTTTGGTTGTTACTAGAGGTTAAACAAATGATTTTTTCAAAAATTATAACAATATAACTTTTAGTACACTTTTATTTTGAACTCAAAAATATCGTAAACCGTTACTGATACAAAAAAAGTTATACTTGACTTTTTTATGTTTAAATGTTCAAAGTATAAAATAATTTATTTTCCAAAATAAAATAACTTTATTAAGATAGATTTTTTTTAATAAATAAAAGAAATCTCATAAAATAATCAAATACTCATGAATTAATTTTTTTGAAAAAAATATATATTATACCCCAATCTTTCCTAACAATATTTCCGTTTTCAAAAATATGGGCACTCTCAAACTTTTTGAGATATGATTATTTTACCCGACCAAATCTCACAAAATAATCAAATACCCATGTTTTAATTTTCTTGAAAGAAATATATGTTATACCCCAATTCTTCTTAAGAATATTTCCGTTTTCAAAAAGATGGGCACTTTAAAACTTTTTGAGATATAATTTTTTTACCCCAGCGCTGCATTGACGCTAGGCACTCACCGCGATCCGGGCCATTACACTATTGGCGGGACCGCCTCATGTCAATGTAGCGCTCGGGTAAAAAAAGCATATCTCAAAAAGTTTTCAAGTGCCCATAATTTTGAAAATGGAAAAATTCTTAGGAAGGATCAGAGTATAACATATATTTTTTTTAAGAAAATTAAAACATGAGTATTTGAGTATTGTTTGAGATATGTTTTATTTATTTAAAAAAAATCTATATAAATAAAGTTTTTTCGTTTTGGAAAAAAAATATTTTAAACTTTGAACATTTAAGCACAAAAAAGTACAAAATAACTTTTTTTGTATCAGTAACGGTTTACGATATTTTTAAGTTCAAAATAAAAGTGTACTAGAAGTTTATATTGTTATAACCATTGACACAATAATTTGTTTAACATCTAGTGACAACCAAACACCATGTCTTAATAGCCTTTATAATATATTTGAAATTCGCTAAAATCCCTGATGTACCCACAAAAAGTGTGCACTTATTTATGGAATGGACGACCTGTATATTGTTAAAAGAATTAAAAAAAAAAACGATGAACTTGATATACCGGGTGTTGATTTGTCAGCCGCAACATAGGAAATCGCATGTTAATTTTAAAGTGTTCAAATATTGGCTTCCATATTTATTTTAGAGACAAAATGTATTTCACTTTTTTGAAGAGGGAAAAATTCTAAATTTATGACTTAACACTTTACGTTTCTGTAAGTTAAAATAATTAAGAAAAGGTAATGTGATTTTATAAAAATAATGACACACAATGGAATTGATACAACAATTGTGGATATTCCCTGTTTATTTTTTAAGTATAATTTAAAGCTTTAAACAAGTGTTTTCCACTCCCAGACTAAGCATGAAGTAAAATTTCGAGTTTAGAAAAGCCCCGTGAAAATTTGTCGAGGGTCGCGCAGCGACCCGAGACAAATTTTCTGGGCTTTTCTAAACTCGAAATTTTACCTCATGCGCCACGCGTATAAAACACTGTAATATTGTCAAATTTATGTATATTCTAACTTCACTTTAGATCTGTGTTTTATACGCGTGGCGCATGAAGTAAAATTTCGAGTTTAGATAAGCCCAGAAAATGTATCTCGGGTCGCTGCGCGACCCTCGACCAATTTTCACGGGGCTTTTCGAAACTCGAAATTTTACTTCATGTTTAGTCTGGGAGTGGAAAACACTCGTTTAAAGCTTCAAATTGAACTCTTTTAAAAATCAACGAATGTCAGAAAATTTACACCTAAAATAATTGAGAAAAAGAAATGTAATTTTATAAAAATAATGACATACCATGGAATTGATACAACAATTGCGGATATTCCCTGTTTTTTTTTTATTCAATTTAAAGCTATAAACAAGTGTTTTCAACTCCCAGACTAAGCATGAAGTAAAATTTCGAGTTTAGAAAAGCCCCGTGAAAATTTGTCGAGGGTCGCGCAGCGACCCGAGACGAATTTTCTGGGCTTTTTTAAACTCGAAATTTTACTTCATGCGCGACGCGTATAAAACACTATTATATTGTCAAATATATGTATATTCGAACTTTACTTAAAATCTGTGTTTTATACACGTGGCGCATGAAGTAAAATTTCGAGTTTAGAAAAACCCAGAAAATTTGTCTTGGGTCGCTGCGCGACCCTCGACAAATTTTCACGGGGCTTTTCTAAACTCGAAATTTTACTTCATGCTTAGTCTGGGAGTGGAAAACACTTGTTTACAGCTTCAAATGGAACTCTTTTAAAAATCAACGAATGTCAGAAAATTTACAGCTAAAATAATTAAGAAAAAGTAATGTGATTTTATAAAAATAATGACATACTATGGAATTTATACAACAATTGTGGATGTCAAAATACCACAAGATATTGCTGTTACTTAATTAACGACAAAAAACATAACGCAAAGATCGTGATAACTGTGGTCTGCATAATACCACTTTATTAGGAGGATCTTTTCTTGTATAGTGTAAATTATTTCGTAAATAATTACTTTAATCAAGTGACTGCGATATATTTTGCCATTGTGACATCCGTAATTGTTGTTTTAATTCCATGGCATGTCATTATTTTTATAAAATCACATTACTTTTTCTCAATTATTTTTACTTAGAAAAATGTAATGTGATAAACGTTAACACGAATGAATTCAAAATGTTTCCCTCTACAAAAAAGGTAAATACATTTTGTTTCTAAAATAAATAGGGATAGCCAAAATTTGAACATTTCAAAAATTACATGGGATTATCTATGTTACGTCCGCCAAGTCAACACAGGGTATGCATAAATAATAATTATGGTAAAAGTAAACATAGTTCGTACTTTTATCAAACTAAACGAGCAGATAAGAAAAGTGTTTTATGATATTCTTGGGGCGCAACAATGGAATCCCAGGGTGCAATCTATTAAAATAGAGCCGGCCCATTACAGTCTGTTTTATTAACCCCCTAGTAAATTATCACCCTAATTCCAGGTGCGCGATAAATTTGCGTGTTTTTTAGCAACCGCCCATTGTGCAAGCTGCATTAAAACAATATTAATTCTAATTTGAATTGATGGCCGGGGGTGGCCATCATCCCCTTCAACGGCGCCAAACTCGGCCCCGGCTCCAGCCCCAGCCCCATCCCTCGTTAAATATTTATCCTCTGGCTGAGAGCTGAGGATAGCCTCATCGCAAGCACGTACTCTCCTTCCGGATTAATGGGGTCGCGTTTGTTCTGCGGTCGAATAATCCCCAAATAGTTTCGTGTATTACGGTTGCATGTGTATGTTTCAGCTGCGAATGAGTATACACCCCTAACCCCCCGTTCGATTTATGATCACGCTAATTCCCGATTGTATTCATTGCTGTGTCAATATTTTGGGTAGGCTATATTAATACAATCAATAATAATATTTATAATATAATATATAATAATATTCCTACAGTAGGCTTAACGCGATATTGAGCTTTCTAGATCGAACATTTTTGGGGGGATCAGTCCCCTTTTCCTATGTACGTTTGCTTATATCTCTCTATTGTTTCCTGTCGCTTGTCTTTTCTTTCCATTTATTTATTCCCATTTCCTTTATATAATTTTCTACTTCCTTCAGCCACGTCAGTCTCGGTCTTCCTCTTCTTCTCTTTCCGGCTGGCTTCCATTCTAATATTGTGTGAATGTTGTTGGTTGGTCCTGCTTTTTATACATGTCCTAGCCATTTAATCCGTTGTTCCTTTATTTTTCGTACTATGTCCTTTTCTATTTCCTTATTTAACTCTTCATTTGTTCTCCTTCTGTATTCGCTGTCTGTCACTTTTATTGGTCCCAATATGTATCTTAGTATTCCTCTTTTTTGAATTCTTAGATCTTCTTCCTGTCCTTTGGTCATCGATGGTGCTTCTGTTCCGTACATATTAGTTGGTCTTATTAATGTTTGGTATATCTTCACTTTAGAATGTTTACTAAGGTAATTGCTTTTTAATAGCTTCTTGTTAGCGTATTTTTTTCTTTTATTTCCGTTGTTCTGTCTTCATTTCCTATTATAACTCCTAGGTATTTGATTTTGTTGATTTGTTCAAATTGGTGTTCTCCTATTTTGAAGTATTTATTTTCATCATCTGTTTTTAATCTCTGATTAGTTTCGTTTTTTCATAGTTTATTTTCATAGTTTATTTCCCTCGTCCACCAGTTCCTTCAGCATTCCCTCCATAATTTTAATGATTTTTGAAGCCATTACTACATCGTCGACATATAATATAATTTGTCCTCCCCTTGTTCGTAAGTTCCCTTTATCTATTTTTCGTAATACGTAATTATGTGATAGAGTTGCAGATAGTGCGTCTTCTTGTCTTAGTCCCTTATTCGTTCTGAAAGTGTTGGTGTCTCCTTTTAATGTTTTGATAAGGACTTCAGTGTTTTCCATTGTCATTTTAATGAGCCTTATTAATTTATTATCAAAATCGATTATCGAAAGCCTGTCGGAAATCTATAAGTAACATATTTATTTGAATGTTATATTTATGTGCTTCTTCCATGATCTGTTTTACAGTGTGAATGGCGTCGATTGTTAATTTTCCTTTTATAAATCCACATTGATATTTACCTATTGTCTTGCTTATTGTGTCTGGAAGTCTTTTCTGTATTAGTGTTGATAGGATTTTATATGCCGTATTTACTAGTGTCAAGCCCCTGTAGTTTTTGCATATATGCTGATCTCCTTTCTTGTGTATCGTTATTATTTGACTTATTCTCCACTCATTTGGCATCTGTTTTTTATTCCATATTTCATTAATTATCTCATAAATTTGTTCATTGTCCATATTTGATCAATTCTTTATGAATTCCGTCACAACCAGGTGATCTTCTATTCCGGCATTTGCTTATAACTTCCATTACTTCTTTTTTCGTAGGTTCAATATTTTCGTCTTTATTGTCCTCTTCCTCGTTTTCGCATTCATCTGAGAGCTCGCTTTCGTCTTTTTTATACAATAGATCTTTAAAATATTCCATCCACACTTCTCTATATTCCTCGTCATTTTCCGTCAGTTCATCCAATTTCTCTTTCTTTCCTTGCAATTTTCTTTGATACCTTACGTAATTTGTCTTCCGTTCTATTGTGTTTTATCCATCTTATCCAGGCTTTTTTCTTTTCTTCTGCCGCTATTTGACAACTTTGGTTGAACCATTTTTTGTTCGATTTATTTTTACTCACACCTATCTTTACTATTACAGCGTTATTTATACATTCCTTTATATCGTCCCACCTCATTTGCGCTTGGTTTCAACCGTTGGTCTTGTTTTGAATTTGTTGAGTTACATATGTTTCATATTCTTTTCTTGTGTCAGCATCATTTAGTTTATGTGTATTCCATTTAGTCTTTTTAGTTCTTTGTTTGTTATTTTCTTTTATTTTTTGTTTTAAGGTTACTACCACCATGAAATGATAATGATGATTCAGTAATCAATCCATAAATCTCATAGTACACTAAGGAGGATGTTTTGTTTGATTGTGTGCCATCTCCTGATTTTTAAACACAACCGGTAGTTTCAGAAATGGCGTTTAAATAAAATAATAGGTTTCCAAAAAACTGTTCTATTTAAACACCGAAAAAGTATGTATTATAGTTTCAAAATGTATAAAAAGTACAAAAGAGTATGAGTTACAAACGCGTGATTCTATGATGACAAAAATGTATGTGTTGAAAAATATATACAAAATCGAAAATTGGAAACTAAAAATAGGTGACGGTGCGGTAATTAGCGCATGTTCAGAAAATAAAACGTTGGCGAATATTCCGTTTGCCAACACATTATTTTCTGAACATGCGCCAAATTCCGCACCCCCGCCTATTTTTAGTTTCTAATTTTAGATGTAGATTGGGGATTCGAGGAAATAATCTCGAAACTAGTGATGGGCAAGATCGAGCATCTCAAGGATCGATCAAACAATGATCGATCAGATGAAGGATCAAGAAGATCGATCAAAAGATCGAGTCGCTCACAAAGATCGAGCCGATCAAAAAGATCGAGCCGCTTGCAAAGATCGAGCCGATCGAAAAGATCGAGCCAATCAAAACGATCGAGCCGGTCAAAACAATCGAGCCGATCAAAAAGATCGAGCGGCTGACTATTGTAAGGATCGAGCAGATCGCGCAATCGATCTTATTTGATCATCACTAAACAATTACTTGTTATATAAATACTATGACTAAATGAATTAATATAATAAATTTATTTTATGCTTTTTGGTGTAATTATAATTAATTTTGATTGCAAATACGAAAAAGTGAGTATTGAATAAATTGCAGGCTAGAATTCTCCCAATCTGCCACAAATATGAAATATGATTCTTCCTCATCAAACATTTATATGTTTAGTGAATTTTCCGGATTTTATCTCAACGATCAATATTTGATTATGTATACCCGAGTTACTGACTGAGATAAATAACAATTTACTTTTATAATTGTCATCGACATAATTTGTAGTAATGATAGAAATAATCGATTATTTCTAAATGAAATATTTTAATAATTAATTACATTAGTACTTGAAAATTGGTATGTTGTTAGCGTTTCATCACAAAAAAGTAATAAAGTAGCGGCGAATAGTAAATTAGGGGCGAATAAAATGAGCAATTAGAACAACATGACAAATATAAACGTATTGTTGGGGGTGGTTCTTCCGGGGGATAATATTGCAGGCAAAGTTTTTTTATGGGTAGTTGTTTCGGGGGGTGGTTTTCCAGTAATATTTGTTACAAGGCGTGGTTTTACAAGAGTGTTTTTTTGCAAAGAGTGATTTTTATGAGCTGGTTTTTTTCGGGGTCTGATTTTCAGAAATGGGTTTTAAAGGAGGTTGTTTTTTGAGGAGGTGGTTCTCTGAAATAATTTTACGGGGCGGGGGTGGTTTTTTGAGGGGATTGATTTTTGGGAGGGCTGTTTTTTTGAGGATGTTTTTTTAGGAGGTGGTTTTCCAGAAATGTTTTTACAGAGAGTCTTTCAGGGGGTTTTTTTTAAGCGAATGATTTTCCGAAACGAATTTTTGTTTTTTAAGGGTGCGTAGTTTTCATGAGGGTTTTTTTTTTCTCCTAGGGGTGATATTTATTAGTAGTGACGATTACAATGTGTATATAGTTATAATTAATATTATTATTATTTTACATTCATATATTATTATTTTATTTTATAAATTATTTAATACAGCATAACTTTTTATGTAATTTTCTGAATACATTTTGCCTGTACATTTTAAATAAATCAAATTAGAAGTAATTTACTTTGAAAGTGTAAGAATTACTTAATCAATCAAATTAAATTAAATTATATCGTGTGATCGTTCAATGATACCTCCTCAGAACCGATCGATCCGCTCAAATATATCAAACTGTTCTATGGCATGCAGATAGACTAGCTCGAGCCGTACAACTTGATCAATTGTCTCGAGCCGACCGATTTGATCAATCTGCTCGAGCCGATTCGAAAAGATCGAGTAGTTTGAAAAGATCGAGCTGCTCGAAAAGATCGAGCCGTCCGAAAAGATCGAGCCGATCGAAAAGCTCGAGCCGATCAAAAAGATCGAGCCGATCAAAGAGATCGAGCCGATCAGAATCATAAAGATCGAGCGGCTCGATCACTTGCACGGATCGATGAATCGATCTTTTTTGATCGATCTTGCCCATCACTACTCAAAACCCTGCGTCTCGTTACTTCTAGATATCAGCGAGCCCGTTCGTACCCGTGACATTTAGAATTAGGGTTTATTTATTACCCATATTACAAACTTTGCAGGTACATTTTAGATCTCGATTGGAAGGTCGCTAATGTTTCTGAGCCAAATCGCACTTCCCGTTTAGCGGGAAGTGACATCAACTTAAATGTTTCCCAAATATTCACAGTGATATTATTAGACATAAAAAGTACTTGTAATTCTACGAATAGTCCTGTTTCTTTCATAATGTTATCTTTATAATTATCAGAGTTAATAAAACATACAATAGGAAAGGAACAATACCTAAAAGATGTGGTATTCAATGGAATGGGCATAATCCATTCACAAATTATGCCAAATTATGCCAATTAGCAGGGAGATTAAAGATGAAACTATTAACAACTAAATTCGACACCCAAAAAAATAATAACAACCAAATCTACACATAGCTGCCACAAAGAAAATAAGTAAGAAAACAAAGAACACTAGATCATATAGGAGTGCGCAAACGAAGACAAACCTCTGTTTAGTGATTTCAAAAATTACTAGCCAGAAAATACGAAGACAATACATCACTTAAAACACAAAAAAAGGGGAGGTAGGAAAATCGAACAAACCAAAAACTAGAGAAATGTATAAAAAACATTCGCAGACAACATGGGAAACCAACTAATTAACACCAATGATATTGAAAGCAAATGGAGAAAAAAATAATAAGATAATAAAAACTGCAGAATAAATATAAGGTAGAAAGGAGAGAAATTACAAGAACTAATAATGGCATGACCAAGAGTGTAAAGAAACTAGAAATACGAAAAGTTAAGACCAAAACTAAGTCGAAGTATATTTTGAACTTCACTTTAAATCAGCGTTTTATACGCGTGGCGCATGAAGTAAAATTTCGAGTTTAGAAAAGCCTGATTTGGCTTGGTCGCTCCGCTGCGCTACGCGACCAAGCCAAATTTTCAGGCTTTTCTAAACTCGAAATTTTACTTCATGCTTAATCTGGGATTGGAAACACTCGTAAGAGTCTTTAAATTGAAAGTTTTTAATAAGATCACGAATATCTGAAAATTTATGTTGAAAAATCGTAACATGTTTACCTATAAGAACAATTGCTTGTATTTAGAACTTTTTTAAAATTCAAACATATAAATAGGTAGATAATAAAGAAGACATTCCTGAGTAAGAAATATTACCTGATCCTCAGAGACCCTTTATTAAATTGGTAGTAGATACGAATAATTTGAGTCGGTGATAGATAAATACTTTTCTAATCGTAATCTTTGTGAGTTAATTGAATTGTCATATTAATGTCAGATTTCCCTCAATATAACCTACAAATAAAAAGTTAATTTACAACATAACATGTGATTAATCTTGTCCTAACCTAAAACGCAAAACCTTCATCACACTACTAAATTCTTGAAATGTCAAATTTGATTTGTCATATTAAAAAAAACATATTATACATAGATATGAAATGTTATCACACTTGATAGTGTAAAGGTTAAGCATCTATCGAACATTCTTAAACATGCTTCTTTTATTATATCTTACAAACAAATATATACGCAATCAGAGTGGAGAAAAGTCGTGTGGGGGGCACTATAGACTTTTTTTACTGATATAATGTGTTTTAGTTTAACAAAATACTATCAAAAGCTCTTTTAATAAAAATATTTTCTACTATCAAAATAACTCATAGCCCATAATGAAATTACGTGAAAATATAAGGTTACAGATAGGAACGCAGGTCGGGGTTCATAATAGAGAACGTGTTGCTCGTCCCCTTGGAGGTATAATTTACGCCGACGTTTTGTTCTGCACAAGAGTGGCTTCTGTCCTCACAAAAGGCGCCCCTCTCGCCTGCGTTCCTTTTAAATCGCCCTGACGACACTTGCCCAAGTCGAGTTTCCCATTGTCCACATTTAAACGCCATCGAAGCTACATAGAAATCGATAATAAAAGCCGCCGTTCCCCCCATTTTCCTTCATCTCGCTTCTTTTTTTTCCTCCCTCCATATACACGGAAAAGTGTGTACGTATGTGGTGGTATTATAAAAGTTTTGATTGCGTCCGGGGCGAGACATGGAACGCGTCCATCCTCCACGGGAGAGCTTTACGAGCTCCTGATACGACCTGTAAAATAGGTCCGTTATGACGGGACCGTAAAAAATTGTACAACCGCACAAAGAACGTAAAGTTTTCCGGTGGAAATGCGAGACCCGTGCCCGGCCGTAATTTAATTTCATTACGTCCACATCGATGCACGTAACACTGCCTGTAATTCCACTTTTGCTTGCGCTCTGAGAGTGGTCCTTACACTCAGGTATATTGCGAGGGACCGGAAACTTTATAAATGCAGTTGTAATCAGTTAAAATGCAAGAAACTGCAGTGGAAGGTAAATATAAACGACGTATTTTCACGAGTCGTTGCTGCGTTCCTCACCTGGGCCTTCGCTAGTTTCAACTGAGGTGCTTCTGATTCAATTGCTCTATTCAACTAGATTTGTTATTTGCTGGCTTTTCCACGAAATGAAAATTTGATAGAATATAATGAAACCTTTGATAAATTGTACTTAACAAATTATTTTTTATTATTCACGAGTATTTTTAAATCTTCAGTTTAAGTAATTTATTTTTCAATTAAAATATTTCATTATTCATACAATGATTAAAATTAAAAGCATAACCAAAAAATGCATTGCTCTTATGTAGATATCTATGCGCGCACCCAGAAATTAGTCTTAGGGTGGGCTCGCGCGTCTTGAAGAGGGCCCATCCCGGTCTAGACTGAACGTGAAATGTCTACTACTCACATAGTCCGAATTAAAATATAATTCCGGGTTTTCTCCAGACAAATCGCGTTTTGTCCGCATGAGTTTAGACAAGTCCTGGCATGCTAAGTGTGATAAAAATGTCAAATTTGTAAAGTTGTAATAACAGAAGCGAACGAGAATTAAAATTATTAAAATATAAGAGTAATGTGTTTTATTTTGACCCACGCAAAATAATAAAGAAATAAAAACAAATGATCACTTTGTAAGGAAATATTAATTTCTTTGTTTTTTATGTAAAAATACAACAACAAAATTGAGCCGATAAAGCTAGAAGAGCTAAATGTTGAGGCTAAATTATGAAACACAAGACATTCATCCACTTTTTTTCGTAATTATAAAATAAATGGATCAAACAAAACAAAACAAAAAAAGTACTGAAAAACATCACTTTGTTTTTTAAACAAAGTGACAAATTATTTATATATTATAAGGAGTACATTTTAAACTTCACTTTAAATCTGGGAGTCTCATTAGAAGTTTAAAATTGAACGCTATTAAAATGTACCTTGTATAAAAAAATCTACTTCTCTTAATTGAAACTGATTCATTAATTAATAATCCAGTTTGGATTTAATATTTAATATTATTTGAAGTAAATTCATTCACTTTTTAAATCAAGTTGTTTTATTTTAATTTCAAATTCAAATTAAAAAGTATCTAAATTCAAATACGATTATATAATTTAGCTAAAAATAATGTTATTCAAATCAAGTCGTTTTATTTCAATTCGATATTGAAAAAAAATTATGACAATGTTTTACCAAGTGATCAATGATAAACAATACATTAATTGATAGCTATAATTTAGTAATATTTGGAAATTTTAATATTTTTCGACAGTCTTGAACATATTTTATTTGTCACTTTATCACTTATGACATGAAATAGTGTTTCACTAATTTGTATATTTGTTACAATTTCTGGAAAATAAATTACTTATTATTATATGTTATAAAGTAACTTAACATTAAGTGTTGAACGCGGTATAAAACTGCGAATGTGTAAAAAGTTAGGTCGCGTTAGGTGCCTCATACATTTAGGTAGTTGATGTGACATCTAGCCAAACCTAACTTATGGCATATTCGACGTGGTCGCCGTGTCAAGTTTGGTTGTATCTCACATCGTCAAGGTTTTTGAGGTTAGGTATCACTCTGATACGTTAGGTTAGGTATAATGTCATTTTGTCAACTAAATGTTGGCTCACGCCGACTTACATCAAAAAGAGGACTCGAATCTTTGATTCGAATCATATTTTTCTTTTACGAATCCTTTATTCGAATATTCGAATCATATTAGGTGATTCGGATTCGTGATTCGAATCCTGTTTTTGTGGATTCATCCCAGCTCTGTTTTACGAGGGGGGTCCTATATTAAAGGTACAGGTGCCTGTGAAAAAAACATCGCAAACAAAATATTACAGGAGTTAAACTTTTGCACGATGGCGCAAGACCGTTTTTTATCTATTCGGACCCCTGAAAAAATGTTTGGCTTTGCAAATCTACAGGAATTGCAAGACACAGTAGTGAACTACTTTAATCGACCTGACAGGCAACACTATCATGAAGGGATGTTAAAACTATTTTCACGCTGGGATAAATGTCTCAATCTTTACAGAAAATATGTCGAGAAATAAACAAAAGTATATAGTTTTTTGTAGAATGTATTAAATATTTTCTTTAAAACTATATTTATTTATTTATTAAACGGTATAACACCTTTTTACATAATAATAACAAAAGCATGCGATATGTTAAAGTAGCGTTAAGTTAAGTTATATACAAAATGAAAATTTTAAAAATTGACGTCCAAGCAGTACGATTAGTATTACATTTGAAATTTGGTATTCAATCGATATTTAAAACTATTCAAAGATCCACTATATGTTAGTAAATTTTGGCAGGTACCTTTAATATCAACCCCCCCTCGTATATTTACATCATATGAATTTAGAATTTGCAAGAAAATTTAAGTAAAAAGAAAACATAACTTTTGATAGAATAAATGTAATAATAGTATTATAAAAAAATCATTTGCTTTTTGGCAACGCCCGTATGCTTCATCAAGCATTTAATATTTACATCGGCTTTTCCGCAAAAATTATGACTTAACTCATACAACTTTTAACGTCCGAAAATCCCCCGACGGAAGCACGCCTCCTTCACGGTCGACCGGCCGAGATTTATAATTTCCCTGGGTCGCCGTAAAGCGGTCTCCGAAGGGCGGAAAGGGATACGGGACGGCGCGAGGTGAGGGGGGGGGGGGGCTGGGCCGAATCCCTTCTAGAAGCCCTATTAGTGTAAAAAGCTCATACTCGAACGCACATGCAACGAGCTTTTAGCACGCACAATGCGCCCCTCTAATCCTGGGGCTTTAGCGGTAAATTTCATTTCGGCGCGTCGCTCCCCCCCTCACGAAAATCCACCCCCTGTTACTCTGTGGGTGGTGGTCGCCTCACGGAGGCCTCCGGCGGCCGCAGGTTTTTCTCCCCACGTCCCAGAACTAACGAGTTTCCTTCGAGCGTGGATGGATTCTAAAGAAAAACGACTGGGGTGTAGTTAGGAGTGTTGGGTTTTTTTCGTATAGAAAACGGGATTAAGACCGAAACACTGATTTATTTCTGGAATTTACGGTTTACTATACTATTTTTTTACGTTATAACTTACACCAAACAATAATAAATCTTGGTTTTATCAAAAATATTAAAACATGAATAGAGAGAGTATTGAACTAAGGATGAGAATACTCATGAAACTATAATACATTCTAAATTCAAAAATAAAAGTGTAAAAGCGTTTTATTATTATTGTTGACAGTACAGCTTGTTTTTCCACACAGTTGCTGCATCATGTAGATGAAATATTCATCTGCCACTATGTGGTGAACAGTGGCGGCTCGTCCATAAGGAGTGTGAGAGTATTGTTTAAAGAGAATTGAGGTATAATTTTAATATATAATTGTTTGGAGTGAACGGCAAAGCTAACTGATAAGAAATAAATCTCAAAACGCGTAAAAAATATGTAAGAAGTAAAAGTTTCATGTAAGATAGATCCTTACATGCATAGAATGTTTCTTTTAACTTTACATATAAACAAACGTTTACCTTGTTTTCTAAACTTTAAATCACAATATGACATTAAAAATTTTTTAGAACTCGTACAAAAATTAAAATCTGTAAATATTCCCACTAACGCAAAATTAATATCATTCGACGTAAAAAAGTTTGTTTACTTCTATCCCAATGTTAGAATTAAAGAAAATCATGCTAGAGTTAATTGATAAGTCTGATAATAGCATTTAAGAAAAGTCGGAAATGATGAAATTGGTTGAAATTTGCTTAAAACAAAATTAATTTGAGTTTAATAACACCTTTTACACTCAAACTGACGGTTTACCTATCACCCTTATCACCTCTATTTGCAGAAATTTTCATGGCAAATTTCGAAAAACTAATGTTCAGCAATCCCGACTTTAGAAATAAAAATAACATAATTTTCTGGACTAGATATGTTGATATATTTTGTATTTGGACTGGTACTAATCGACAACTAAATTTATTCGAAAAATATTTAAATTCAATAAATAAAAAAATCCAATTTACATCGGAAATAGAAATTAGTAATAGCCTAAACTTTCTAGATTTGACAATGGAGAAAAACAATAATCATTTGAATTTCAAAATTTATAGAAAAGAAACGTTTACAGACACGATAATCCCCAATACACCAAACCATCCAAATCAAATTTATTGAGCACATTTAATTCTTATATTAACCGCTTACTAAATATCCCTTTAAATATTTGGATTGATTGAGTTACTTGAAGATAATTATACTTTGATTAAAAAACACTTAGAACCTTTCTTCAATACTTTATTTTGTATTAGTATCATTAGTATTAGTATCAAACCATTGATAATGGACACTTCGTGTCCGAAATGTACATTTGGTTACAAAATAAAGTATTGAAGAAAGGTTCTAAGTGTTTTTTAATCAAAGTATCCCTTTAAATAGCCAGGCATATAATAATAAATTAAATATAATTAAAACAATCGTCCGAAATAATGGTTACAAAACAGAAATAATGGATGCAATTTTGAAAAATAATAAGAAAAAACAACTAATGAAATATTTCTACATTCAAAATATTGTAAAAACAAAATGGATCAAATTAAATTACGTGAAACATTTGTCAAATAAAATAATGAATACTGTGAAGGGTAACGAGTTTAATATCATATGTACAAACCAAACTAATTTAGGGAAACTTCTAATAAACAATATATCCCCCGTGGACAAAACAACAAAGTGCGGAGTGTACGAAATTAAGTGTAGTGAAATTAAGTGTAGTAGATCATTTCATACACGATTAGAAGAACATAAGAAATCAATTTTAAATAATAAACATAATACAGGAATTTCCAAACACTGTATTAACAACAATCATTTTATAGATACCAATAATTTTAAGATTTTATGCTCAGGTAATAAGGGACAAATATTAAATCTCAGAGAGGGCTTAGAAATTAATAAAGCCATAAAATGCGGAAAACACCTCGTCAACGACAACGAGGAGATTTGGAATTCCCCAATTGCAAAATCCTTTATTACCTGATTATATATAAGCCGGTCAGTTTATTCTATAATCCACTCTTGATAATGCCGTAAAAAGCGAAACTAGTCAAGGAAATAGAAACAAATAGTGAAACAAACCAAGCGTTTTTAATTTATCGTTTAATATTATTTCAAAATGTTTCACCAAGTGATAAATGAGAAAGTTATTCAAAAAAAAATACATATCCCGATGTATTCTCTGTGAATGTTTAGGCATTTTTTAAAAGCATTCAATCTAACACTTTTAGCAAGTCACCAAGTTACCAATCTAAATGTTCAGGCTTTTCTAAACTCGAAATTCTACTGCATGCACTAGGCGTATAAACTACTAAATTATTGTGAGTTCAAATTATACTTGTTATGTTTGATCTCACGTTATTGCATTTTATAAATGATTACTTTGTCTAACCAAATCTTGCGCTTTCAAAGTCTAAAAATTAAGACATATAGGTATACTTGAAATAAGAAATCTCTGTATTACGAAAAAGTTAAATGATTTTAGAATCTAGCGTACCCTAGTAGAAATAAACCTTGTATTTTTATTGTAGCAACATTGTACAAATATTTATATCTTGAAAATTATAGATAATAAAAAATATGAAAAACATTCGTTGATTATTAAGTGAGTTCAATTTAAAGCTTGAAACGAGTGTTTTCCACTCCCAGACTAAGCATGAAGTAAAATTTCGAGTTTAGAAAAGCCCCGTGAAAATTTGTCGAGGGTCGCGCAGCGACCCGAGACAAATTTTCTGGGCTTTTCTAAACTCGAAATTTTACTTCATGCGCCACGCGTATAAAACACAGATTTTAAGTGAAGTTCGAATATAAATAAATATCACAATATTATAGTGTTTTATACGCGTGGCGCATGAAGTAAAATTTCGAGTTTAGAAAAGCCCAGAAAATTTGTCTCGGGTCGCTGCGCGATCCTCGACAAATTTTCACGGGGCTTTTCTAAACTCGAAATTTTACTTCATGCTTACTCTGAGAGTGGAGAACACTTGCTTAAAGCTTTAAATTAAACTTAAAAAAAAACAGGGAATGTCCGCAATTGTTGTATTAATTCCATGGTATGTCATGATTTTTATAAAATCACATTACTTTTTCTTAATTATTTTAACTTAGAGAAACGTAAATTGTTAAGTGTGAATATTAATAAATTTAGAATTTTCCCTCTACAAAAAAGTTAAATACTTTTTGTCTCTAAAATAAATAGCGAAGCCAATATTTGAACACTTAAAATTAACATGCGATATCCTATGTTGCGTCCGCCAAGTCAATACATGGTATACACTTTTGTCGTAGCTCTTTTAGTTATTTTCTTTAATTTTTTTTCAAAATCTTATTTTATTAATTATGCTGAATCTTTATAAAATCAACTCGATTTTTTCTAAGAAATAAACAAACTTTGTTCTAATGTTTGAAAACACAAAATCCGAGCTATAGAAATAAAATCATTATTTATCATTACAACAAGATTTATAATAATTTTACGAATTTAAACGCCGGTATTAAATTCGTAAAATTATTATGAATCTTGTTGTAATGATAAAAAACAATCCTTTTTATTTAAATATAAAAAATATACCAACAGGTGGATTTTTAAAATTAAAAATGCATTTTCTTAAGAAATAAACAAATTTTGTTTTCTTGAAAGTACACAAGTACAAAGTTGAAGAAGGCAAAGACATCGTAATACTGGCGCTTCTCGTAATAAAGGTATTGTTAAAAATTCTAATTAGCATTAAATTCAAAAATGCTTAAAATCAATCGACTTAGAGTTAAACTGGCTTTAATTTGAACTCAAGTGTATGTTAGTTAATTTAAAATTGTGGTTAGCATAAGCGCCCAAATTCGTAGTTTAATTTAAGGCCGTCTTTTCTTTAAAATCCCTTTAATAAATAATTAAATAAAATTTAAGTCGATTTTTTCTTTAAAATACCCCTAATAAATAAAATGCGTAAAACAGCCGTTAAAATTGTTTTTGTTTTAGTAGTAAAAAAATAACAGGTCCGATTTTAACAGAATTACTAAAAAAATCAAAACTGCTCTCAATAATAACGATTTTCTTGTGAATTTTTTTATTTTTTTTAAATCTTAAAAAGTAATCATGGATAAACAACAACGTTATAAACAATTTAAGGTATTTTTTTTTTAAAACGCCAAATGTTTGCAACATCTATTAATAAATCAATAAATGCACTCAAGTCAAACTTTATGCGCTAGTGCTGAGTGCACTTTTTAACCGATTGAAAACATCAGCTGCCTAAATTAAATCTCATTTTATTCTCAATAATTCTCGTAAACTTTATTTGATTCTACTAACCGCTTAATTTTTTATCCAAGATAAAATGTGAAAATAAAAAAAATCACAATAAATTTATGTTTCGTTTACCGAATTTATAATCGCACAGTCTGGGAGTAGAAAACTCTCGTTTTGTTGATTTGGAAAATGTTTGTCGATTTAGAAAAATTTCTTGAGATCAATATTTCAAGATTTTTATCAAGTTATAAAATCTCCATGATTATCGTAAACTTTGCAATTTTTGTTGATTTATGAAATGGTAATGAAATTTTCAATATTTCGAGATTTTCGATATTTTGAGATTTTCATCAATTTATTAAACTTTCATCACATTTTCGATGCTTCGAGATTTTCGTAAAACTTTCAATTATTATTCAGTTATAAATATTAAATGGGATTTTCAATATTTCTAGATTTTGGTCGGGTTTTCGGTATTTCGAGTTTTATCAATATATAAAATATTCATCAGATTTTCGATACTTCGAGATTTTTCTAAACTTTGAATTAGTGTTCATTTATAAAATTTTAATGAGATTTTCAATATTTCGAGATATATGTATTTACATCTTTATTTACAGAGATTTTTATATAGATGTACATATCGAATATTACAATACACAGTCATATTAATACATTCTTTCCGCCTGTTATTATTTAATTATCTAGTTTTATTTATACGAACGTCATGATTATTAATGTCTGTCTAGTTTATTCGTAATGGTCATTCGTCATTGTCGATGAGATGAATGGTGGTTTCTAGATGTCTACATTGAGGGGTTATGTTAGGATTGCGGGTAATGTGTAGGTTATTAATGATATTCGAATATACATAAATTTCACAATATTTTAGTGTTTCACACGCGTGGCGCATGAAGTAAAATTTCGAGTTTAAAAAAGCCCAAACATTACTACTCATTTAAAAAAGAGTCAGTGTATTTCTAACTTCATAATATTTCAGTGTTTTATACGCGTGGCGCATGAAGTAAAATTTCGAGTTTAGAAAAGCCCAGAAAATTTGTCTCGGGTCGCTGCGCGACCCGAGACAAATTTTCACGGGGCTTTTCTAAACTCGAAATTTTACTTCATTCTCAGTCTGGGAGTGGAAAACACTCGTTTATAGCTTTAAATTGAACTCTTCTAAAAAAAGAACGTGAACATTTTCTTTTACGTAAACATATGCACAAACTGTAAATTTTCCGACATCCGTTGTTTTTCAAAAGAGCTTAATTTGAAACTTTTAACGAGTGTTTTCCACTCCCAGACTAAGCATGAAGTAAAATTTCGAGTTTAGAAAAGCCCCGTGAAAATTTGTCGAGGGTCGCGCAGCGACCCGAGACAAATTTTCTGGGCTTTTCTAAACTTGAAATTTTACTTCATGCGCCACGCGTATAAAACACTGAAATATTATGAAGTTAGAAATACACTGACTCTTTTTTAAATGAGTAGTAATCGAATCCCAGAAAACAATCGGTTTTTAAAAATTACCGAAACACCCAATTTTATGAGATTTACAGGATAACATAAAGAAAATTTAACATAATTTATGTTAAATTTTTTTATGTTAAACTGTACCATTAAAGGCGGTATGTCACTCTCTCTCTCTTAGGTATCAAATTGTACGCACCTACTAATGACTTATTCCCTTTACCTATAAAAACCATTTCTTTATTTTCACACGCCCGAGTTTTGTGTACCTGTTTTGACGACACACTTCGACATTTCTGTAAGTTTCCTATTTATTTTAATATTTTTTTGTATTGAAAGTCTAAAGCATAGCTATACTGATGAAGGATAAATCTTGAAACGTGTCTATAGATGGCTTATGACAATTAATATTCATTCCCTGTAATTTTTTCAATTTATTTCAATTTCCTATCAATTCATTTAGTTTAGTGAGAGAATAATTTGACCTGATGTTTCATTTTGCATATAAATTATGCATAGAACAGTAAAGCTGTCGTGTAACTCAAATATTCATTGTATAATTCAATATCTGTCGGGGTATTAGCTCGAGAAGTAGTTGTTTCAATGAATATTTGGAGACTTGTCTCAATGAGACAACATTTTTGCAGAAAGTCGATATTATTTTAATTCGTTTTTATATTTTGTAGATTTACAGGAGTTAATGAAAAAAAAGAGCTTTGTTACTATGTAAAATTTAACAAAATCTGCTAATTTTAAGAAAAGTTACAAGAGCTTAAAGATCATTGAAATTATAGAAAAGTAAACTAAATGTTTCCTTTAAAGATTTTTGAAAAATTACTAAAACATCAGATTTTTATAAGATCTTGAATCTTATAAAAATCTGATTTATAAAAAAATTACAGGTCTTTGTATGAAGTGTATGTATATTACATTATTTCGGTGTAATTTAAACTTTTGCAATTTGTTCGTCAAAGATTACTAATCCACACGAATTTGATGCAAAATATGTTTACATCCCTTGATGTAACGACTCCTGATTTCTTTTTGTAGGGATATCTAAAGAAATAGGTTTACAAAAGGCGTCCTCAAGCAATACAAGAGTTTAAAATGCATAATTCAGAAGAATTCTGGTCCAATACTCTATTGGACCAGAATTGGTGAGAAGAGTGATTCAAAACTTTAGATAAAGATTGCAGTACTACATCGAGATTCAAGGAGGCAATTTAATTAATAGGGATATCTAAAGAAAAAGGTTTACAAAAGGCGTCCTCAAGCAATACAAGACCTTGAAATGCATAATTCAGAAGAATTCTGGTCCAATACTCTGTTGGACCAGAATTGGTGAGAAGAGTGATGCAAAACTTTAGATAAAGATTGCAGTACTACATCGAGATTCAAGGAGGCAATTTCTAAGTATCGAGAACAGTAAGAATTTTTTACCGGTCAAAGACAATTGTTGTCTGGGGTCGGTATTGTACACTTTTGTGCAATTAAGGTAAGCACACAAAATATGTTATAGTTTCCTAGTTACGAAAATATGTAAATATGTCAATTTTCTTTATGTCAAAATTCTGCGTCGTTTAGACAATAATTTAAACATTCGAATTCTAACTAAAATAGAAAATAGTTTTTCTCTTTCGGCTTTGTTTTATTTATTACGAGCGTTTTTTTAAAGGTCTCAGTTTTGGTTATTTTATAAAGATGTTTTTTTCAAGTTATGGTGTTTTGTCATTAATTGAAACTGCTGCTAGGCAATTAACACAGGCCCGAATTATACAACTAGAATATTGTGCAAAATAGTTATAAGCCTTGTGCTTAATAAAGAGTGATTCATTTTGGATTTCCACATTAAAAATAATAAAAAAAACTCGTAGAAGTTGAAAAATATAAAAAAAATTATTTGCCCTTTAAGGTTAATTCATTACAATTATGTGTGATGATGATATCATGTAAATGACCGCCGCGGCTCATGTGACATGACGTAATTCGTTTGTTAAAATTTTCGACTACTCTGCGACACAAATCAGGTTCTATGCCGGCTATTTCGCGTCTGTTCTCCTGTTTCAGCTCTGCAATGGTGTTCGGTTTATTCTTGTATACTCTGCTCTACAGATACCCCCAAAGGAAAAAATCTGCGGGAGTTAAATCACACGATCGCGGCGGCCAATTGAAGTCACCGTTACGTGAAATAATGCGACGGGAAAACTTGCCGCGCAGTAATTGTATCGTTTCTCCTGCTGTGTGGCAGGTGACACCGTCCTGTTGAAACCATAAATCTTCGATATCCATATCTTCCAATTGCTAACAAAGAAAATCTGTTATCATGTTCCGATAACGAACGCCATTAACCCTAACAGAGTTCTCCGCATGATCCTCGAAAAAAAATGGGCCAATTACGCCTCTGGACCAAAAGGCACACCAAACAGTGACCTTTTGAGGATGCATTTTCGTTTCAACAATCTCTCTTGGATTTTCCAATCCCCAAATACGACAATTGTGCTTATTTACGAAGCCATCAACGTGGAAATGTGCCTCATCGCTAAAGATAATTTTCATTGAAAAATTTACCCCTTGTTCTCTTATCCATTCGGCAAACACACGGCGCTGTTGATGGTCTCGAGGCTTCAATTCCTGTGTTATTTGGAGTTTGTACGGGTGTAACTTCAAATCTTTTGTTAAAATTCGCTGTGTAGTGGAATACGTAAGGCCCACTTGCTGCGATCGATGACGAATCGATGTGCTTGGATTTTCGGCCACGCTTTCGCGAACAATGGCAATATTTTGTTCCGAGCGACCTCTACGAGCACTCTGAGGGGTTTTGATGTTAGCTACGGATCCAGTTTGTTCGAATTTTTGGACCACATTGCAAATTGTCCTCTCACAAGGTCGATTTTGTGCACCACAAACTTCACGTAAAGCACGAAACGCACTTTTCCTCGATATGCTTGGATAATTTTAACACGTTGTTCTTGCGTATATTGCACCATGACTACTTTTGTTTAACTTTTTAGATTAGAAATCACACGCTGCCCTTGACAAATACAGTGGCGTGTCAAAAATATTTTAGATTGTAATGTGGAAATTCAAATTGAATCACCCTTTATTATTGCACAGAAACGTACTTACTGTTCGAAATGCTTATGATATTTTTTGCACGATCGGAGAAGACGGACAACATTTCTTTGGAATTATTATGAATATGTTACTGACATTTTGTCAAATTTAATTACTTCACTCCTTTCTATGAGTTGCCATGGATTTTAGGTTTCATTTACCGTTTCCCGAACGGTAAATGAAACTTAAATTCCATTTCCAGATTTGTTATTCATAACAACTTGTAAATACCATCCTGTAGTAATCAGATATGGTATGTATTTAAAAAGGGCCGATCGTGCAAAAAGTAATTTTTACTAACTAAAATTGCACATAATAAAGTTGATATTCATCTTAAAGTTGGTTTAGTCAATTACTTATTTTCCTTAAGGCGTGTCTTGGAAAATAGGTGATACCCTGCACGTACTAGTTTCTGAACATATCTTCCTTATAAATGAAAACAGGTTGTGATCTAACTTCAACAACAGGTAACTTACATTGTGTCCATATTAAGTTAGCAATTTTGTTGCAAAGTATATGAAAATAATAAAATTTTAGACGACAGCCATAAAGTTTATTCCTGTATTAAAAATCACACGATAAACAATAATCTCTACTATAAAATGTAATGAAATTTGGCTTAAAAGCGTATGCACGATATATTAATGATAATAATATTTATTTTAGTGCCAGTAACTGTTGTATTTTTTTTTAGTGCCAGTAACTGTTGTATTTTTTTTTTTAGTGCCAGTAACTGTTGTAATTTAAAAGTATATGAATAAAGGGTGTCCCAAAATTAATGCAAGATTTAAATTAAATACAGTTTTTAGTCTTTAGATTGTTATTTTGTATTGAATTATAAAGTACATAGAATAGGGTTATTTATGGAATAACACATCGGGCAAATGACCTCCACGGCTTTGCTGGCACATGCGCACTCTTTTGTCGAAATTTTCCATGACCATTCTGCATAAGTGTGGCTGAATTTCGTTGATGCAGCGTTTAATTTTCTCCTGTAATGCACGGTTTGTTGTGAGCTTGTTGACATAGATCTTTCGCTTTAAATAACCCCATAAAAAGAAATCTAATGATTCTGATCACCGAAACGAATGAGTACACGTCCAGGAAATGTCTCATGCAGTAATTGAATTGTTTCATAAGCTGAATGACATGTGGCACCGTCTTGTTGAAACCGCATATTAGCCACAACAATATCATCCAATTTTGGCCTAAAGAACTGTGTTATCATGTCGCGATCATTTTCAAAAAAGTATGGTCCAATGATAGCTCCAGCACAAAAACAGTGACACGTTGTGGATGCATTTGCTTTTCGACAATCACATGCCAGTTCTCTGAATCCCAAACAAGGCAATTTTGGCGATCAACAAAGCCATAGAGGTAAAAATGTGCTTTATTTCTTGATGATTTTGCTCGAAAAATCAGCATCCACTTGTTGATGTTCAATAATCCATTTAAGAAACTCTCTTCGCTGTGCATAATCATTAGGCTTCAGTTGAATTTTGTAAGCATGAAGACACGGATTTTTTTGTGAGTATACGCTGTAGAGAGCTTCTTGAAATTTGCAATTCTCGTCCACGACGCCGAATTGATGTTCTGAGATTTTTACCAACACTCTTACGCACTGCTTCGATATTGACATTTGAACGGCTTGCTCAGTGTGTCTAGCATCTGTAACTGATCCAGTCTTCCTGAATTTTTTAATCTGCACAGTTGATGAAGTTAAAACACTACTTCGACCATATTTTCTACGAAATTTTCGAACTGTGGCCGCCAAACTTTCATTATTTTTGAGATATTGTTTAATAATGAAAACACGTTGTTGTATCGTCTAACGCTCCATTTTTACTAACCCTGAACTCTTAGCTGTCAGATTGGTTTTTTTTTTCAGAGTTGCCAACAATTTGCGACGCTACTTTTTAGGTACTGTGTACTTACCGCTCGGCCAAACTAACCCAGTGAAGAAGGGGGGGTTATCAAATCAAAGATTTAACAAAAAGAGCGCCACGTGATTACGGGCGGCAAGGTAGCTAAACATAAAGGAAAATCACGAACCCAGATTTTACTAATACATATGTTCAATTCCCCATAAGTAAAATGCATAAATGAAATATAATAAGCTATTTTATTTCCTGTAGATCGAACAACACAAAAAATTCATATATATTTCAATTTAATATATAAAAGAAACGAATTGAATTAAAAAAAACTATTAATTTTAAGTAAAATATAGAATAATGCCAAAAATAATTTTCGTAAATCATTCAAATTAATTACAAACCTCGGTAGATAAATATAGCTATATATACCCTTACAAAAATCATACAAACTCAAACCGAAATAAACATAATAAATTTAAATTCAAAGCATAAATTAAAAATATTGAATTATCTGTAATAACTTTAAAATAAACGTTTAAATATTCCTTAAACGGCAAGAATTATCTATTCTTTTATTATTATTTTTTTTATCTTCAAACAAAAAAAATTATAAATTGAAATGCAAAGTATATAGTGAGAATTAATTATTATTTTTCAAAATCAAAGTTTTCCAATTAAATTAATATTAATGTATATATTAAACATCAACAACAAAAAAATTATCCTTTACGTTATTATTTATTTTTTTTTTCTCTTTTTAAATTCTCATTCGAACAATTTACAAAACACGTTATGCATATATACCCAAATAATTAATCGTAGAATTTATCATTAGAATTCGAGGTTTTAAATTTATAAAAAAAATCTTTATGTAAATACAAAAAAATGTACTTATCAAATTTCACTCGAGTCCAAGGGGTTGAAACCAAAATACGGACGAACAAAACGAATAAGACGGATAAGACGGACTTCTCCCTTTCCCGAACCAGAATCACAGGACAAGTCTTCGATGAAGTATTTTTCTTTCGGAACCCGGAACTAGAATCTCCCACGTGATCTCCACTGCTTATCAGCAACCACGGTCAAAATGGAATTCGAATCGAACCGGACCAAAAGTACATCAATTGAAATGTATGATTGTAAAACAACCACAATTAAAAACCTAAGAACATCCCTACGAATTAGAAATATACTGATAAGAAGAACAATGCTTACCTCTAGGTGAAAGTGAGGTTTTCTAGAACGGCACGCTTTTTCTCTCCGCTTATAGCGTAGTAAATTATTATTTTCCAAATAATTCACTTTTGAAATTAAGACAAATACGAATCCCTCTGGAGGAAACCACAACAGTTTATTATTTATTAATCTTAATTTACGCGTGTTGAACTGGACGTGTGAAACGTATACGCCTGGAGAGTTAAAAATGGACGGGACAGAGCGCAGTGTAAAAACTCCTCCGCGACACCGAATACAATAGAACAAAATCAATCGCAAAAAATTCCAATATTTAAATTTAAATGCGAAAATAAAATTGCCTATGTTAATTCATTAGAATTAGAATAAATTGAATATAAATTATTCGTTTTACCAAAAATTAACGTAACAAATTTACTGCACAAACGGCGGCAAATTTAAATATTGTGTTAGTTTTGGAACACCCTTTATAAATCTGTATGTCTGAGGTTAACTACACCAAGTCACAAGTTTTTCAAAATACGTTTATATACTGATTGAATCAGGATTTTTTACTCTACCGAGAGGTAAATAGCACTAAAAATTTAAAATAAAATGTGACTTGGTGTAGTTTACCTCCCACATACAGAAATATACATGACACATATTAAAATACATAAACCAGATAAAAGACAACATAGTTGCAATTTAAGTTATAAGTTATAAATTAAAATTGTGGAATATTACTTCTTATATATTTACCAATAACGTAAAATGCATTTAATCTAAAAAACATTGATTCATTCAATTCATTTAAATCAGGGTTTGGAAATTTCATGATATTTATATAAATATTAAAATACCAGAAGTATATCGATATTAATCCGATATATATATATATATATATATATATATATATATATATATATATATATATATATCAACTTCTTGATAATTATTCTTAATGAAATATATTAATATTTAAATTATTTATTAGTTAAACAGAGAGTTTTTTTTTCAAGTATACGTATTCCAATATATTGTGTACGCTGTAAATTTTCAGATATTCGTCGTTTTTGAAAAGAATTCAAATTGAACTTTTAAACGAGTGTTTTCCACTCCCAGGTTAAGCATGAAGTAAAATTTCGAGTTTAGAAAAGCCTGAAAATTTGGTTTGGTCGCGTAGCGAAGCGAAGCGACCAAACCAAATTTTCAGGCTTTTCTAAACTCGAAATTTTACTTCATGCGCCACGCGTATAAAACACTGATTTCAACTGAAGTTCAAAAAATAATATTAAAGCAGTATGCTAAAGATATATATTTTGAACTTCACACTATATCAGTGTTTATACGCCTGGCGCATGAAGTAAAATTTTACTTCATGCTTAATCTGGGAGTGGGAAACACTTGTTTATAGCTTCAATTTTACCTCTTTTTATAAAAAATAAACATCTAATGATTTGCAACGTATGAATATCGCCGTTCCGGTGCAACAACGACGTAACTGCAAAAATAATTTTAAAGAATTTGTAATGTAAATCCATTTGTAGATTAAAAAATACAGACATAATTCTGGAAAACAACTGCACATTTCCAACATAAGACAATAATATTATTAATGTGTTGCTCTTTTTAAAAATGATATCTGTATTTTTTTAATTATAAATATATTTACATTGAAAATTGGTTGAAATAATTATTGCAGTTACGCCGTTGTTGCTCTGGAACGGCGATATGTATACTTAAAAGAAATATTTGCTGTATACTACTTTAATTATTTTAATTTCAATTATTGCAAAAAAAAGACAACTGTTTCCAAAATAGTACAAACATTTTTGTATTGTGGGGGCTACTACATCGTTATACATAATATATAAAATTACGAAAAAACTATTCGTGAAAATGCAAACAGTGTCTTAATTAATAAGACAATTTAAGACGATAAATATACATTGAAACAACTACTTAGCGTGCAAATACACCTCCGGATATTGAATTATACAATGAAATATTTAAAATCTTATTTAATTTGATTTCTCGAATTCAAATAGTTTTGAATTTGAATTTATATCGTTATACATGTTAATTATATTTAGAGTGTTTAATTGTTTATTGTTAGTAAAAGATATTACATTTTAGATACTTTTAAATTGTAAAAACCTCAGTAATGTTGGCGCGACCAAGCTGAAATATAAAAAAGTCAGGGGAATTTTTTCTGATTTAAGACATTTTTCCTGACTTTTTTCTGATTTAAGATATTTTCCCTGACTTTTTCATGATTCAAGATATTTTCCCTGGCAAAAGTCAAGAAAAATCCTGATTCAAGATATTTTCCCTGATTTTTTAAAATAACCTCCTTTTGTGAAAATGTCAATTATAGGCGGGAAATAAAAGTAGAGATTGTAAATTTATAAACTTCCTCACTTAATTAATCACAAAATCGTTGAAGAATTTGTTTTGTTCCGAAATTTGTAATTTGACTCTTTCAAAAAGTTATGTATTCTTGATTGAATAAACTTTAATTGAAACTATAAACAATGTTTGTAACTTAAAAATTAAGCTTATTACAGGCTCTCTAATTTGGATTTTGTTAGATTGATAGAAAATCATTGTTTTTAAAAGTTGACAATAAAGAGATTTATAGTCTTTTTAGGAAACTTTGTGATTTAATATCGTTGTTTAATTAAGAAAACCTCTAGAGTGCCATGATTTAATGTTTTTAAATTCAGGTTGGCTACACGCTTAGGAATTGACATTTAAAACATCAGACATAATAATTATAATATATATTTTCAGAGTTGCCAACCTACAGTATTTTCCATGGCACTTTATTAAGCATATATTTGTTAAAATATGAGAAAAAAAACGCAGTTGTTCGTAAACATATAAACAGTAATATAGGCTAAGTATTTTCCTCTTAAATTAAAACTGATTTTCTTCTTATTAAGCGGAAATAGAAAAAAATGAGTTCTAATTTAAGTTGTTGCCAGTTTTTGTAACATTATAAATGTGTTTAGAAGAAACGCTTGAAATTAAAATTTTATGAGTAAAGTAAAGTAATTTATTCATGTTCATACCATACGGTTTACAATCATCAGTAAAATCAGTATATAAGACAATGAAAAATAGCTTAAACTAATAATTAAAATATACTAGGTAAAATACTAAATAAGTAACAAATAATTGAAATAATTGTATGGATGTACATAAAATGTATAATGTACACACACCGGCAAAATTAAAGGAACGGATACAACATTTAATTTTATTCATTAAATTTCTTTTTTTACTGGCTAGATCTAGACGGCGTCGCATTTCCTACTACCATATGTCATTTTTTAAAACATTAGTTAAAACTTGAGACTTGTAATTACATGTTGACATCTCTTTAAGTTGTATAGTATTGTGTTAATTGTTGCCTTACATTTGAAACGCATGTTTTCTTTGGACAAAAGTTCGTATTTTTTAATAAGTTATCGTTCGAATTTGTTTTTTTTTATTTACAATCGTCAATTTGGTTATCAACCAGTTAATAATGGGTGATTTAGCACCGACTGATATCGCTAGGTCAATAGAAATGATCGAAAATGGTCGGACCTTCCGAGAGGTTGCCCAAATGTTTGGAAAATCAAAATCAACGATCCATCGCAGTGTTACCCGTTGGAGACAGACTGGTTTGTATGTCAGAAGACGAGGTCAGGGTAGAAAACGCTCAACCACTGCCATAGATGATCGATTTATAGCGTTGCAAACACTGCGTAACAGACGTCAAACTGCAGTTCAAACAAGAAACGTACTGGAAGAAGTTCGTGGAACCAATATAAGTGAACGTTCAGTAAGAAGAAGACTTAAAGAAGTTGGTTTGAAGTCGTATGTGCCAATAAAAGCCAAAAACTTCAGAGAGGACATCGAGTAGCGCGACTAGACTTCGCTCGAGAATACCAGCATTGGAATAATGACCAATGGGGTCATGTTTTGTTTACGGATGAGAGCCGTTTCTGCGTAAATTCGATTGACGGTAGGGAAAGATTGTATCGACGTCAAGGAGAACAAAATGCACCATTTAATTTTACTCCTGCTGTCTCTTTTAGTGGAGGCTCAGTTATGGTATGGGGCGGCGTATGTTTAGGGGCACGCACAGAGGTGGTGGTGATTCAGGACGGCACTTTAAATGCGGATAGGTACATTAGGGATATCCTGCAAGACCATATGATACCTTTCGCTCCACATATTGGGGAAAATTTTGTCTTAATGCAAGACAATGCTCGTCCGCACGTCGCTCGCTGTGTAATTGCCTATTTAAACCAAATGGGTATAACAAAAATAAATTGGCCAGCATGTTCTCCGGACCTGAATCCGATTGAACATGTCTGGGACATACTAGGTAGACGACTTAGGTCAAGAATTCCTGCTGTCCAAAACACAGAAGAAGTGAAAGCTGCTTTAATTGAAGAATGGGATAATTTGCCTCAAGAAATGATCGCCGGCGTCATCAGAAGTATGGGAAGGCGGATGACTGCAGTCACAAGGGCTCGTGGAGGCAATAGACGATATTAAAAAAATAATATGTTTAATTTCTCTTATTTATTACATGTTTAAACAAGTCAAAGTGTATAATTCTTCTAGAGCAAAAACGGTACTTTTTGGTTTATTTTTTTAAGAGGTTTCACAATGGCACATAGCTTTGCAAAAGGAACTGCTATTAGTTAGTTTACCTTGGTTGTACGACATGCCGCTGAAATTGCCCAAAAAAAAGTTGCACGGAGAAAAAAATATCGAATTTATCTGCGTTCCTTTAATTTTGCCGGTGTGTGTATACAACAAACCTGATAGAAAAATAGAAACTCCTAGAAACTCATTGAAATGCAAGCATCTGTGCTAAAAAATGCTTAGCTTATTATGTTAAATGCTCTGTAGGGGAGAGTTTTCACAACCTGTTGTAGTAAATTAAAGAAATGTTATGAAGAATCTATGTCTTCAGAGGAGCTTACATGTAATTTTAAATTTTTCACAGTTTAAATAGTTTATACAGATTTTGTTTTTGGTGATTTTCTCGCTATATTTACTTGATTGTAATTACTTTAATAAATTAATATTTATTATTTCAACTTTTTGTATTGGTTTTCACCACAATTGTTTCGCTACGCTGTAGCCTCTTCAGATGAAGAATGTTAATGATTATATTCAGAGATAAATTTACATTATATATACATATAGCGAGTTTTATGTAACACCGAACATTTTCATAACGAGAATTTTTCTTTGAAGGATCCATATGTATACGTTGCACATTTTCCGATGCTCAGCTTATTTAAAGAATTCAATTTGAAGCGATAAACGAGTGTTTTCCACTCCCAGGCTAAGCATGAAGTAAAATTTCGAGTTTAGAAAAGCCTGAAAATTTGGTTGGGCGGAGCGGCCAAGCCAAATTTTCAGGCTTTTCTAAACTCGAAATTTTACTTCATGCGCCACCGGTACAAAACGCTGATTCAATGTTTAGCGGTGTGTTTTAAACTTCGTAATATGTCAGTGCTTTGTACCGGTGGCGCATGAAGTAAAATTTCGAGTTTAGAAAAGCCTGAAAATTTGGTTTGGCCGCTCCGCGCTTCGCGCTACGCGACCAAACCAAATTTTCAGGCTTTTCTAAACTCGAAATTTTACTTCATGCTTAGCCTGGGAGTGGAAAACACTCGCTTAAAGCTTCAAATTAAATTCTTTTAATAAACCGAGCACCGAAAAATATGGAACGTATGCATACGGGCACTTGAAAGAAAAATTCTCGTTATGAAAATGTTCGGTGTTACATAAAACTCTGTGTAGTTTTAGTAGTAGTGATGTTCTTCTTTTAGATAACTAGCATATGTTGAGATGTCATTATTATTTAGGAATGCTTTATAGTATTCATTAATTAATTCGTTCATCAAATGCTCTCCTAGTTCCACAGTGGTCGAAAGGCTGATTCTAGCCGAACATTTCGCTTAAAAGTGATTTTCTTAAAAACAAAAGAAGATAGGTACAGGGAATGTCAAGAAAGATTAATGCAGAATTGAATTCTTCGTCAGAATATGTAAAAATATACATAGTGTTTCGTTTATAAAAATCGAGATTAAATGCTTTAAAGTTCACCAGATATGATGTGAAATTTTGAACTCTCAGTGTATTATTATTTAAAAAATAAATCATCACTGGATACCTTTAGGTATTGGTTTTCTATAGCAAATATTACATCCCTTTGACTTTTTTTTTCTGCGGAGATACGAATTTTGAAATGATCCATGAAAAAATACATTTATTTTTATAGCATACGGATTTAATGGAAGAGTTGTGGAGTGGATTGGCTCCTTTTTAAGTAATAGGGTTCAACAAGTTAAAATAAAAAACTTTATTTCAAAGGAATTCTCCGTTTATTCTGGTGTGCCACAAGGTACACACTGTGGACCGATATTTTTCTTGGTTTTTATAAATGATATAATACACTCCATAAAGTCATGCTAAGCTATAATGTTTGCAGATGATTTAAAGCTATACCTAGCAATGTCGCAGCCTTCTGACTGCACATTGATACAGGACGATTTGAATAATATATTAAATTGGTGTGACAAGAATAGATTGCCATTAAACTTAAAAAAATGCCATGTAATATCATTTAGCAAGCGTCAAGTAGTCCATAAATATAACTATATGTTGAAAGGTGTCGGATTAAGTCGGGTTAACGAGATTAAAGATTTGGTTGTAACACTCGATTATAAACTTAATTTTGGACCACATATTACAAATATTACCAATAAGGCAAGTGGGTTTTAGGTTTAATTTTTAGAATTGGCAAAACATTTTCAGTGCGAACCTTACAGTTACTTTATTTTTCATTGGTAAGGTCGATATTAGAATATTGTTCGATTATATGGAGTCCACACTATGCTATCTGGATAAACAAGCTCGAGAAAGTCCAATCTAAATTTGCACGAGTATGTGCCTTTAGAATGGGAATTTCTGGAGATAACTTAGAAATAAATTCATTCAAATCGACGATAAATCTAAAACCCTTGATTCACAGGCGCATTTATTATGATTTATGTTACTTGCACAAACTTTTTTCGGGCTATATTAATTCTTCTTTTCTTGTCTCCAAAATATACTTAGTAGTCCCAATAACTGACAGAAGAACGAGGCAACACTGTACATTTAAGGTCCAAAGTGCAACATGCAATTATAGCTTAAATAACCCGTTAACAAGATTATTCCGATTTGGTAATATTTTACTAGATATTTATTCCTTGTACCTCTTTCAAAAATCGGAAAATCTATTCAAAACCAAAATTAAGTTTATCAATTTCGAGCTTTTTATTTAATCCATATTAATTCGGTTGCATATATTAATTATCCTTTCCCTTAATAGAAGATACTATTGTTTTATTAGTTTTATACTATAAGCTCGTGTAAAGTTTAGTTTAGTAGTGATGTAATTAGTTTTGTATACTTAGAACCATTTTAACATAAACATAAAAAAAATATATACAATATTTTTTTTATGTTAATGTTAAAATGGTTTTTACCGTAAATAAATAAATAAATGTCAAATATCTCGAAAACTGTTACATTTAGAGGTTATGATAACTAATGTTTTTTTTTTATAGAATTGTATGTAGAATCAACTTTGAAAATAAAAATATGGCATTCTGTTTTAAATAAAGAAGTTTTTATTGGCTTCCGGTATAACCGCAAGTCGAGTAATTTTGAAAATATTTTAATTAAAAAGAGCACACTCGATTACATATCTGCTAGAAATCTCATTACAATACATTCATTTCTGTTTCATTTATCCAATTTGCAAATTTGAATTCGAAATGGGTTGGATGTGATTTAATTCGTTCCACTCAGAAAATAGTTTTGAACTGAAATTTTTAATTTGTTGCTTGAGTAAGTCTGGATTCTCATATTAGCTACCATATGGAGATTTTAAATATTTATCACATAAGAAGAAGCCCCAGAATTTTTGATATTTAGAACATTTTCAGCGCGCTAAACATCGGAAAGGCTCTTATGAGAAATGGACACGCTACCTAAAAAAAATATAGACTAAAATCAGGCAAATTTTGGCAGATAAATTTAACTGGGTGACAAGGTAAATAGTTATTTTATATGCACAAAAAATTTTTTTATGAGACCCCTGAGCACATCGAACTTAGTTCACATTGAAATTCTTTAATTTCACTTATAATTGCAAATACGCATCACATATTTTAAATCAAATTTAGCGGGCGTAGGGTTTTTTAATACACGAAAATATATGACGTACGGTATACACATACCTTCAGAATAATTATCCATAATTGCATAGAATGATAACTTAACGTATACACGGTTTAAAAAATAAACAAAACGAGTGCGTTCCAATCACTACCGTCCAGCAACTGAGTGAATTTTATGAAACGCGTACTTTGGTCTCTCAGTACATCTGCATAACAAGGGCCAAGGGTTTTATGACACTACGTGCTAATTCTAGTGATGGAAATTTCATAAAAGGAAACCTAATTTTTACAAGTTCATTTTTGGTGAAATGTTCGGCTAGAAAGAACAAATTGACCACTGTGCGTTTTTCCAATATATATTGTAATTTTTCGAAACAAAAAATACTCAACGTCACAAACACACTTTGATTGTTATGTATATAAATATTATACACAATCCGATTTCATTTATATATTAATAGAAAACTCCTGGCATTCAAAGTTTTAAACATAAAATCAATCTTTTCATCGTCGCTTCTTGTAGTAACAAACCGATAACTCCCTTCAACCTAACGGAGAAGTTAATTTACGTCCGCAAGGGCTCTTAAGGGACGGGCCCGAGGCAACTTAATATCTGAGTCATGTATTAGATTGGATTAGAGCGCGTCAGGAATTAATTACATGTGAGTCTTGTATGTGTTTCACTTTTCCCACCACTCCATCTCTCGACGTTAGTTTGCCAAAACTTGGCCGCGACAAGTTTAATGCGTTAAGATGCGATTAAGAGGTCCTCGGCATATTCTCAAAACCCGGGAAATTCTTGCCGGGAGTGTGTAGTTAATCGTCGAGTGGAAAACTGGAAACTGAAGAGGAAACTTTAATTGTGTGCATGTTGTACATATTTAGTTTTGCTTGCCTCCCTTGGCGGGAATCTGTGGAGGTAACTCGATTGAGGTAACTTTCATTTTTAGTGTTGTTTGCAGGAACTAATCTGAAATTGCCTTGGGTTTTGTAATAGTGTTATTCGAACGTTCAAAGTTGAGTCATATTGGAAATTGTTAATGGAAACTTTGGCTTTTCATTGAATTTACTGAATTTATTAAGGATTTGCAATTAGATTTTAGTGTATGCAGAAGCAAAGTTCACTTGCTGCGCCAAAATTACATGAGATCAAAATTGAAACAATACAATTAAAGGGCTTATTGTATTATCATGATAAGCCACACAAACAAAATATTATGTTTTATTCTTGGATTCAATTAGCAGGTATATAGTAAGCCACAGTAGATGAATTGTGGTCATCGTCCAACAGATATGGTCACCATACTAAAATCAAATTATTACATTTTAGGAGCTTTGTATGAATATCACTTTAAAACATGATGACAACAAGTATTATTACACTTTCCGAAAAAAATCGATTTCGTGTGATAGTTTGAGTTCAAGTGATGAAATGCATGGCACAATTGACGAGAGTGTTTGATTAAGACTTTGTGCTACAAAACGATGGTGGGCCATCGGATACAAGTAAACTATGTATTTTATTTCTTGTTTGTGGCATATCATGTTTTACTAAAATAAAAAACAAAATTTTGTACATAGCTTACGATGTTATTGCAGTAATAATACACTCGACCGCAAAAAAACGCGCCACTTGAAAATTCACGTTTTTTCGTGAATATTCAAACAGCCATAACTTCGGTCGATGTGGATGAAATTTGATGAATTTTTGAGTTTTTGGAACGCTAATGTTTTCTCTTTAAGGACACATAAGTGGATATAACGAAATTTAAGCACTTCTGCATTTAAACGTCCTACCAATAAAAAAATGTTCAGAATGTTAGAAATGATAAAAGTTGAGAAGTTATACTGTGCCCAAAAAAAAATCGTAGCTCCACTTCAAAAAGAACGCAACGAAATTCCATCATTTTCGTTTAAAATAAGCGAAAAATCATATCGATCCAATGATTTGGCTCGAAGTTATGGCAGTTTTTTTAAAAAGTGTATTTTAGGGCATAACTTTGGCGGACAGGCATAACTCTGCTCGCAAACCTGGCAGTAGGTTTTTTCAGTAGAGGTGAAATGCAAGTTTATGTAAGGCTTTTGCCTTATTTCAGGCCAAAATTAACTTCTGCTCATTGAGTTTGAGGAAAAAATCAATTTTTCTCAAATTGTCATAACTTTGCTCCAAATCAATTTATCGATCTGAATTTTTGCGCATATTAAAGAAGGACTGAATTTATTCTGGATGTCCCTTGCTTGAAGCCGCAATTTTTTTGCGCATTGTTCAAGTTAACAATGTTAAAAGTTTTAAAGTGAAAAACGTTTCATCGCCTTTAGGGGGTTAAAGGGGGTAAAATGTGCATGTTTAAAGATCTGACTTACATGCCTCAAAGAGAAAACTTCAAGCTTTTTAAATCGCATAATGTCACAGGTTTGCGAGCAGAGTTATGCCTGTCCGCCAAAGTTATGCCCCAAAATACACTTTTTAAAAAAACTGCCATAACTTCGAGCCAAATCATTGGATCGACATGATTTTTCGCTTATTTCAAAGGAAAATGATGGAATTTTGTTGCGCTTTTTTGAAGTAGAGCTACGATTTTTTTTGGGCACAGTATTCTCAACTTTTATCATTTTTAACATTCTGAAAATTTTTTTGTTGGTAGGACTTTTAAATGCAGAAATGCTTAAATTTCGTTATATCCACTTATGTGTCCTTAAAGAGAAAACTTTTGCGTTCCAAAAACTCAAAAATTCATCAAATTTCATCCACATCGACCGAAGTTATGGCTGTTTGAATATTCACGAAAAAACGTGAATTTTCAAGTGGCGCGCTTTTTTGCGGTCGAGTGTATGATAACATTAACAGAAACAACACCTGAAAAAATAATCCGCCATTTCTTTGGAGACAAAGAAGAAATGAAAGTTATAAAAGAGTCATATGAAAAAGAAGGAGAAAATTAGGAAAACATTAAACCTCACGAGTTGGGTTCACCATGCAGATGCACGAACAATTGCAGAGAGAAAGTCAGTAATACCATTGATTAACAAATAATATTCTCTTTATTTATTAATAATACCCGTGAATTAATTTCTACAAATTGAGACTCATCAATATCAAATTTGGAATAAGCAGTATTAAATTGGGTCTTCAAGCATAGCTGCCAGATTAATCACAATAAAATTGGGAATAAACAACATCAAATTGGGAATCAGAAATTTCAAATTGGGATTGAACTAAAATTATTGAAGAAATAACCAGTTTAATTAATTTAGCAAAAATAACAGAAACAATATTAATTACCCATGTTTAGTATCAGTCTTTAGAGTATTTTTGAATGTCAGCAATATATATGTAGAGTTTTTCTTTTAAATATAAATTTTCCTATTACAGCGTATATGCTGTATATTTTGATATATTCGTTGTTTTTTTTTTAAGAGTTCAATTTGAAGCTTTAAACACTCCCAGGTGAAGCATGAAGTAAAATTTCGAGTTTAGAAAAGCCCCGCGTAGAAAATTTGTCGAGGGTCGCGCAATTTGAAAGAAGAAAAAATAAATTTTTGATTTTTTTTATAGGCAAAAACAAATCAGACCAACATAAAAACATAAATTTATTGACTAAAACTTACCAGATTATCTTTAAATAAGTCTCCTTTATCTACGACATTGTCTCCTTCATTTATTTGACTTGCGTTTTCAGTAAAAAGAATTTCATTTATTGCCAGATAAAAAAAACGTATTAAGACTTCTGCCAAGGACATTAACAAAAACCCACCCGAAGTTAGATTAAAAATATTTCCCAACCGACACAAAAAATTCCACGAGCTGTGAATCAACTACAAATGAAATTAAACACATCCCCCTTTTCCCTCAAAACTAGGACACTCCAGCAACATTTCACCTATTAAAACCACCATCAATTCCAGAGCACACTCGAGCAATATTAATTGAAGAGAACTAAACAGAAACGTGTATCGTGTGTCGTTTTTGCGAAATTAACAGTCACCGCAAAAAATCTAGAAACTCACACACACACACACTAACACACCATCACACAGAAGGACAAAATTCGTATGGCTGTGAGTAATTGTACGTATCCGTACGTAATTTAGTTTGGGACCCTTCTAGCGAAAGAACGCGGTGATAAAGGGCCGCATTAATCGTCCGCAGGGCCTGACCTTCTGGGTGACCTTGTTCCCATATATTTACAAATTGCGAAACGCACCCTTGCTTTATGATAATCCCGGGGGGAGTTAAACAGTCCGCGATTAAATATTTATCTGGGATTTCTACGTGTTTTTATTGTTGTGTGATTTTGTTTTTTTATGAACGGATTTCGTTTTCCGAGTTTCCAACTTAACGAGAGGTAAAATGGCTTTTATTGGATTTAGTGGTTTATTTGCAGATTATTTATTCTCTGTGTAAAACGGGGATATAATTTAGAATTCAGCGTGCGTGTTTGTTTAGTGTTAAATTGCTTTACGGCTCATTAATGGTGTAATAAGATTAATGGTGTAATAACGAATAAATGAGGGTCTATTATACAATTTGTTTTATTAGTCAATTTAATCGACCTATTAATTATAAAAATATATCGAATCAGGTAACAGATTTTCTAATTAAACCCATTAATGGCCAAGCAATTATAGAGTTAACTCTAAAAGTTAATTTTAGGTAAAATTCTGCTTTTGTTTTAATGATTTCTATAAATTACTTATTGTATAACATACTGTACATTTTTCTTTTAAATATGCATAATGTATAAATTGTACACTTTCAAACACTCGTTAATTTGTAATTTTAAAGTTTTGAACGAGTGTTTCCATTCCCAGATTAAGCATGAAGTAAAATTTTCAGGCTTTTCAAAACTCGAAATTTTACTTCATGCGCTACGCGTATAAAACACTGAAATATTGTGATGTTTGAAATACGCTATAAATATTTTTTCGTTAAATGTTAGAGTTAGAGTTAACTCTAAAAGTTAATTTTAGGTAAAATTCTGCTTTTGTTTTAATGATTTCTATGAATGACTTATTGTATAACATACTGTACATTTTTCTTTTAAATATGCATAATGTATAAACTGTACACTTTCAAACACTCGTTAATTTGTAATTTTAAAGTTTCGAACGAGTATTTCCATTCCCAGATTAAGCATGAAGTAAAATTTCGAGTTTAGAAAAGCCTGAAAATTTGGTTTGGCCGCTCCGCGAAGCGGGGCGGCCAAACCAAATTTTCAGGCTTTTCTAAACTCGAAATTTTACTTCATGCGCTACGCGTATAAAACACTGAAATATTGTGATGTTTTAAATACGCTATAAATATTTTTTCGTTAAATAAGTGAGATTTAAAATACATTATAGAGTTAACTCTAAAAGTTAATTTTAGGTAAAATTCTGCTTTTTTTTAATGATTTCTATGAATGACTTATTGTATAACATACTGTACATTTTTCTTGTAAATATGCATAATGTATAAACTGTACATTTTCAAACACTCGTTAATTTGTAATTTTAAAGTTTCGAACGAGTGTTTCCACTCCCAGATTAAGCATGAAGTAAAATTTCGAGTTTAGAAAAGCCTGAAAATTTGGTTTGGCCGCTCCGCGAAGCGGAGCGGCCAAACCAAATTTTCAGGCTTTTCTAAACTCGAAATTTTACTTCATGCGCCACGCGTATAAAACACTGAAATATTGTGATGTTTGAAATACGCTGTAAATATTCTTTCGTTAAATGAGTGAGATTCAAAATATTTAAATAATACAATATTTACACATTTCTTTACATATTCTCAAGCCAGGTTAAATAACACAATTTCCTACATTGTGTTATTTAACATGGCTTGAGAATATGTAAAGAAATGTGTAAATATTGTATTATTTAAATAATTTACTTATTTAGTAGTTTTATTAACAAAAAATTAACAATGTTGCGTCATTGCATCGATTGCGCTTAATGGGTTAATAACAGTATAGATTACTCACTTTATTTTTATTAAATTTGAGACACAGGTCCATTTGCACCCCGACCGATTAGCTTTAATCATCCACTAATCATTGACTGAACCTCTGATCAAGTCAAATTTGTAGAACATAAGAATGTTATAAATTTGTAAGATATTCTAAACATGTCTCTTTCATCAGTATGCAATTGTGTTAACAATTTTTAAACACAATTGTTGTATTTTTAAATAGTACTAATAATTGATTAAGTTAATTGACTTGAGTGCAAATGGGCAATAGAGTTTATTGGTTATGTACAGCACTTTATAAAATAATGGTACATCTATGAATTTCTAGTTAATTCCGTAAATTAAGTATTAGTAATAGCGCTAGTAAAACTTATGCAATGTATTTTTATATTTTTAATTTCCATTATTTACTTTAATAACAATTTAACAATTTATTACTAGACACAATATATTTATGTATAACAAATATTTAGGAATAGAAAAGTAACAATTTCACAGTATATTTTGAACTTGACACTGTTTTAATGAGGCAAGAAATTATATCATCTAAAACCGAAATTCCTAAAAAGCCGTTTGTTTACCTTTGTAAACTAAAATTATGGTGTTACAATGTCATTATTATGACAACAACAATTATACTAACTATTTCATTTTATCTTTCAGGTGAGTTCCGGCTTCAATATAATCCAAAAATATAACCCTTTTTTAGCGGTAAGTTAAATAATAATTAAATTATCTGTATTATAATAATAAACCTAATAAAACAGTAAACACTTTCTTCACAAAAAAAATATTTTCGCTGAATGTACATTTCTAACAATGAGTGCTCATTATCAATAGCTTACTGAGTAAGCTATTGATAATGAGCACGTAGTCTTCGAAATGTACATTTAGCAAAAATATTTTTTTTTAGTGAAGAAAATGTTACTGTTTTATTAAGTTTATTATATTAAACTCTTCACGTAACTCTGTATTAAATTAAGCTGAGGATTCGGATATCCAAATCAGGGGCGCATACGGGACAAACGTTTCCAAATGTTTCAAAAGTGTTAAATATCTAACATTAAAAATGCGATTCTTTTCGCAATCTACAACAAGTTAGTCTTACAAAGACTATATCAAACACTCATTGAAACAACTACTTCCCGATCTAATACCCCGACGTAACCGCCAGTCTAAGGTGTCTAATTGTTTAGAGGGAATGGCAAAGCTATACTGATGAGAGATAAAACTCGAAACGCGTCTATAGATGGCCTGAATAATTTGGCCCAAATTGTTACATTTGCAGTGGGTTACTGTATGAACAGCAAACACTTGTTGTATAATTCAATGTCCGTCGGGTTATTACCTCGGGAAGTAGTTGTTTCAATGAGTGTTTGATATAGTATTTGTAAGACTAACTTATTGTAGATTGCGAAAAGAATCGCACCTTTAATGTTTGAAGTATTCTGCAACTAAGAATTGGAAATTTAATTTACACTTTTGTTAAATATCTAAAAAAGAGGAAATCTTGAAAGGTAAATATGTTAAATGTGTTAAATATATCCAAAAATTGTTTTGAATAATGTGAAAATTGCTTGGGAAATTTTCAAAAATTCTCGAACAGTTTAAACACTACTTCCTTAAACGATGGCCGTTACCATTCAGGTTAAGTTAGATGACGGTTATTTAGGTTAGATGCACTCAGCTTACCTAATTCTATTTGTCGGGCAATCAATCCAATTGCTGACCATCAGTAGGGAGGCACTACAATGGGCCTAAGACTTGGCCTAAGTGGTGCTCATTTTAGCCCCATTGGGTAGCCGCAGCCGTACCGGCTGCGGCTGCCCTCTCGACAACCAATTCTTAATCCTTAATCCAATTTAACACAGTTTGTCTTGAACTAACCTTTCCGGCAGTTACTCGGATTAAGATAAGATTCCAGTTTCTAATATTCATACTTTATGAAGTTATGAACCAACCTGGCTATACAAATGCTCATAACCCAATATTGTAGTAAATTTTCATTGAACGATTCACAAGAAAATTAATCAATAGCTAAGATTATTAAAAATGATCAGTGTCCAATTATAAACAACCTAACCTAACTTCATAACACTTGTCATCTCAACTAACCCAAACACACGAAATACAAGCGAGAACTCACCAACGGTAACAATTGTCTACATTTTGTTTAACAAATGAAAACTAGGGTGACTTCGCGAGCACGTTTCATTTGAAACATGCGGCTCTTTGAAAAAAAGCACGTGGCTATTCTCAACATAAATAATACATTTCTGTGGCTAAAAAGGAAAACGAGTTAACTCCACTTAAAAAAAAGAGTTTTTACCATAATTTGTATTATTTTTTGCTCCTCTTTCGTTTGACATAGAGAAATTAGACCAAACTGTGTACAATATTAGTAAGTTTCTGAAAATGGTTAAATTTAAGGAACAATGAGTTAACTTTATCACGATGGGGAAAACCCGTTAATTCCACTAATTTTGCTAAAAAATGAATTTATAATAATGTGGGATTAATAAATAATCAATTGGTTACAGGTTTTCAATTAAATAAACTGTCCGTCAAACAATGACAATAGTAGATAAAGAAATACGACTACTGTCGTTTGCGGCAACAGTGAAACTGACTTCTACCCCGCGCCTGGTTACCGGTGTTTAGTTGTCTCGGCCTCTTGATTCCCACAATAATAATAACTATAACACTATTTTATTATTTTTTACAGTTTATAAATATTGCTAAGATATGGATTTATCAATGTATATTCATTAACCTTCGGCAAGATGTCGCAATGTTCTCAAATCTCAAAGCAGTATTTCAGAATTTAAATTGCATTTTTCTCGAATAATTGAAACGTGGAGTTAAGTCGTTTTTCCTATTAGCTACAGATTTATTTTCATAATGGTTGTTTACCTTTACTTCTAGTACATTATTTAATTTAAAATTGGTTAAATGGGTGGGAAAATGGCATTTTATAAGTAAATTATCTTTTAATTGAGAAAATGAACACCACCACTAATTGATCTGAGTGTGAACTGTACTGTAGGAACAAAATAATTACAAAACAAGCGATTCTTTACGCTTGTTTCGCAATTCTTTTATTTATTATTATTTGATAATAAATGTTGCTTAACTTTACTTATTTTAAAGAAAAAACTCGTTGAGTTTCAAAAATTAGAATTTTTATTCACTTCAATTTTTTCGCAAATTTATTACTTCTTCGGGTAAAGAGAGTTACAAAATGTACAGATTTTTTATGTCTATTTATCTATACAGAGAGTTTTATGTAACACCGAACAGTTTCATAACGAGAAGTTTTCCATATGCATACGTTGCACATTTTTTAATGCTTGGTTTATTAAAAGAATTTAAATTGAAGATTTAAGAGAGTGTTTTCCACTCCCAGGCTAAGCATGAAGTAAAATTTCGAGTTTAGAAAAGCCTGAAAATTTGGTTTGGTCGCGTAGCGCGAAACGCGGAGCGGCCAAACCAAATGTTCAGGCTTTTCTAAACTCGAAATTTTATTTCATGCGCCACCGGTACAAAAAACTGACATATTACGAAGTTTAAAACACACCGCTAAACTTTACATTGAATCAGTATTTTGTACCGGTGGCGCATGAAGTAAAATTTCGAGTTTAGAAAAGCCTGAAAATTTGGTTTGGCCGCTCCGCGCTTCGCGCTACGCGACCAAACCAAATTTTCAGGCTTTTCTAAACTCGAAATTTTACTTCATGCTTAGCGTGGGAGTGGAAAACACTCGCTTAAAGCTTCAAATTGGATTCTTTAAATAAACAGAGCATTGGAAAATGTGCAACGTACGCATATGGATACTTTAAAGAAATATTCTCGTTATGAAAATGTTCGGTGTTATGTAAAACTCTCTGTATATAAATTACTTTGGTGGAGGGAACATTTTCAGTAGTGAGGAGGTGGATAATTCTAAATATACCAAAATTCGGGACTTCTTCTCAACGAGCAATGTTGAGGAGAAATCCGGAATTTTGGTGTTTAATTATTTACAAATTTTCAAGTAGGTTTAATTTTCTCCCTATTTTTGATGTTTGTAAGATTTTTAAATCGTGGTTAAAGTAGTGCTTTTGTTGCATAAAGAAGTATGAAGTATATTTAAGATGAAGGCAAACATTCGATTTTTAATAAATCTCAACACAAAATTCTGAATTGAGTTTATATTGCATATGCAACATTTCTTTTCAAATATCTAAAAAAAAAAATTACTAGATCTCTGAATATTCAATATTTGAGCCAAATTTGAAGAGAAAGCTAATATTTGCCAAAAAAAATTGTTTAGAACTCTCAAAATAGATTTTTATGAATTCATTAAAGTTAACACTTTGAGAATATGATATTTCATGATTAAATTCAATCTTTTATCATATACAAAATTTTATAGATACTTTATCCATAGTTTTTTTGCGTTATTTTTTGTGTTTTCTATTACTTGTAATTTTCTTTTTATGGCAAAGAAATCGATTGAAATTGTCACAGTACGTGGATCAGGCAAAACAAACTTGCCACTAGTGATGAATTATTTAGACAGTTGGAGCAAGTTTGATGAAATCACTGAAAAGCAGACTCAACTCCATATAAATCTAGCTGGTTTTTCTATGGCTGTCAAAATCAACTTACTACGAGTTAATACGTTAGCAGTTTACGCGGTTCTGATTAACCAAATGGCATCTAGACTAAATTTAATGCAAATTTCGTTTGAAAAGTTTTGTTTTAACTGCCAAAACAAGTAAACCATCGCAACTATAATTCATTAGTTATTTTCTGAGTTTGTGAGTAAATAATTCAAATAAATGGACTATGAATTTTTGTGTATAATCGATTGCAGTTATCAGAATTTAAATCGGCCTAAAAACAAGCGACATACGAACGGTTATTTTATTCCATTGACAGTTGTCACGATTTTGACATTCGATGTTGAATTTTAATCCCGATTTCATTTGTGATCATCTCCACCTTCACCTTTAACAATTTCTTTGACATTTTCGGACAATGTTCGACGTAAAACTCCCAAACTGTAATGATTATGTTTTACAAATTTCTAAAACGTTCGGCTATTTTGACATAGTTTTCATTTTTTACATCAAGTGATGGACTTACACTTTTATTTATAATATGAGTATTTTATAAAAAATGGCTCTTAGCACCAAAAAGACCTCTGCTCTAAACTATCCCAAACATACGAAATACAAGCGATAACTCTCAACAATCGTCTAAATTTTGTTATAATAAGTGAAAACTAGAGTGAAGTGAGCGGATAACTCCATACCTGTGGCTGTTGCGTCAATTCCTATAAAACAATTGAAAACAAGACTCCGCTAGTTTGTTTTGTTGTGTTATTGTTATACTCTAACGGTCAAAACAAAGGAATTATTCGTTCCCGCGACTTCCCCAAGACAAAGGAATCACGTACGCTTACAACGCGCAACAGTTAAAGTGTTAACGTTGTCCAAACTAATTAAGGGCCGGTTGCACCATATAAGTTAACCTTAAGTTCATCTCTTGAACTAGTTCAACATACATTCTCTGTTGCACCATTCAATTGAACTGGTTCAAATCGCTCATAATACAAAGTTTGGCTATGTTTGACTAAAAAGTTAACCTGTCACGATCGTCCGCTTAACTGTTTAGTCAAAAAATAAGATATGTAATTAGTCGTTAATAATTTCGTAAATGTTGATAGTGTGCATATAAACGATTTTTTATAAAAAAATAACAAATACAAATTTTCCGCGCTTGATCACAAACGATCACGTACGTCAAATGTATGATATAAACTCAAAATTCCCCAGATTTATAACTGTCAACTTTAAAAAAAATAAAAATGAACCGGTTTAACCCAACTCCTTTCGGTACAACCCGCACATCGTTGAACTCTAGTTCAAGATGATCAAAAGTTCAACTGAACTCAATTTGGTCTGGTTCAACCGGTCCTAAAACTACTGTAATGTATACAAAAATATTAGATTGTACAATACGACAATTCTCATTGATTTTCTTTAATGTTGATGATTTTTGTCAGTTTATAGTTGAAGTCGTACTGTATGAGACAAATTGCAGTTACGATTTTTATCACAATTTTTATGGTTTTTGTGAATTCAATGCTTTGAAAAAATGTCTGAGGTTTTCAATGTTATTGTTGTACGCTTGTACATAACAATGTATTGTTCTCTTGTTTGAAATACAGGTGATTTCATTTGATGAGATTTAAAGATTATGTTGTTTTTCAAGTTTAAAAATAATGATGACTTTGTCTTATCTCGATTAATTTCCGTAATTACCATAAGTTATTAATGATTTTAGGCATTTCTATCAATTTATAAAGCTTTTTCAATGTTGTTAAATATCAATCTTTTTATGATTTTTATCAATTTTCAATTAAATATATACATACTATCATTAAATTATACACGACATTTTAGAGGCATATCGGTGGGTTAATATTACAAGGTTCTATGTGACATTTTTTTCGATTTTCAATTAATGATGTTACAAGGCTCTATGTGCATACATAAGGCCTTGTAACATCACAAACTAAAAATTGAAAAACATTTCACATGGAACCTTGTAATATTAAGCCAGCGATATCTCGCCTAATAACAAAATTTAAAAAATAATATGCAGAGAATTATTATTTTAAGTATACATATCCTGAAGTATACGCTATAAATTTTAAGACATTCGTTGTTTTTGAAAAGAGATACTTTTAAAACTTCTAACGAATGTATCTAATCCTTGGTTAGACATGCAGTGAAACTTCGAGTTTAGAATAGCCTGAACTTTTGGTTTGGTCGCGTAACAAAGTTGAGCGTCCAAACCAAATTCTAAGGCTTTTCTAAACTCGAAATTTCACTTCATGCTTAACTAAGAACTGGATGCACTCGTTAGAAGTTTTAAATGTATCTTGTTTCAATCTGGGAGTAGAAAATACTCGTTTAAATCCTTCAATTAAACTCTTTTTTAAAAAGAAATCATCTATCTAAAGATTTGCAGCTAATACGCTGTAATTGGTATATTTATAAGATAAACTCCCCGTATGAGCGTGCCTACAACTGTTCTATACAAATATAATTTTGTTTTATTGGTAGTTTATTTTCTGAAAGGTGTGTTCTTTTTGTTATCTCTTTTACTATTATTTTTCCTTCTTAGAGAGATTAAACTCTTAAATGCATTCGTGGATATCAACCATTTTTACTTTATATTATATACCGCCTTTACGAAACATTACATTTTGAATAGTAAAATTTTACAACGCAATCTTTCCAACATAATTCACTTACAAATCCTAAACCCTGGAATTTAAAATACTTTGTATGGATAACTCGAAAAGAATCATAACCAGAACACAGCTCCTCTCCTCCATATTTAAAACCCATATTTCGTGGCTAGATTTTATGATCATGAGCATTTTTACTAGCGCGACCGAGCTGAATACTTCATCCACATTCACCCGAACATTTCACTACAATGTCTTCAACCAAATTGAATTTTTCATCCCCTGAAAACCTCCACATATTTTCATTACACCCCAATTACACCCAAGACGCTAATTCAGACTGTGCACAGTGCGCCTCCGGGACGCCGTTTCTGAGTTACACCCGGAGTATTCCGGAATCGATGTCAGACATATGATTATGTCTCGTCGTAACATTTCCATGTTGGCTGCGATAATGCCTCAGTATCGCTTTGCAGTTAACCGGGGCTTTCCTGCGCAGAACATAAAGGACTTGTTGCCAATTGAACGGATGAGGATGAGGATGACATTCCGGGTCCGGGGGGATTACGGGGGGGAAACAGAAGTCTGGGATGGCGGGATATAGGGATGATGTCTTTCGGGATCACTGCCGGAATTGGCTGCGTCTTAATTAGGGCACGTCGATTATTATAAGTGCGACTATTATCATTGTACTCCGGGCGGGTTACGTAAACATATCGATTTTCTGTAAAAGCTTTTATGCGATAGTGCAAACCTGTCTAATCAACTGTAAATTTATTCAATAAATACAATTTATGAAGGTAATATACACACATACTTAGATAGAGTTGTTTAAATGTTCTAATTAGTCGTACATTTTATTAGTCTTATTAATACAATTGAAGCTAATATTATAGCAGAGTAGGGCATTTTTTTAGTTGATTGATGACTAGGACTAATAACTAATTTTGCATTTGTTAGTCATGACTGATACTGTAGTCATTAGTCATGAATTTATTTTGTTGACTGATGACTAATTAATCATCAATCAACTAATGATTGAAATAATCATGTCATGACTAATTATTTCACTAAATATGTTGGCCGTATTTTAAATCAGAGAAAGTGAGAAATAAAATAATAATAAAGATATGTTATTCAAACAAAATTTGAATTTGAATATTCCAAAATTAAGTTTGTCAATATTTTCAGACACGTATAGTCGCATAGTTTATATGCATACTCTGTAAATTTTCCGACATTCGTTGTTTTTTAAAAGGGTTCAATCTGAAGCTTTTATCGAGTGTTTTCCACTCCCAAAAGTAAAATGTCAGGCTTTTTAAAAGAGTTCAATCAAAAGCTTTAAACGAGTATTTTCCACTCCCAGATTAAGCATGAAGTAAAATTTCAAGTTCAGAAAAGCCTGAACATTTGGTTTGGTCGTTCTGCGAAGCGGAGCGGTCAAACCAATTTTTCAGGGTTTTCTAAACTTCATGTGTCATGAATGACGTATAAAACACTGTAAAATTCTAAATATACGTCTTAAACATACTGCTGTTAGAACATACATTAAATTTCACAATATTTCAGTGTTTCACACGCGTGGCGCATGAAGTAAAATTTCGAGTTTAGAAAAGCCTAAAAATTTGGTTTGGCCGCTCCGCCTCGCGTAGCGACCAAACCTAGTTTTCAGGCTTTTCTAAACTCGAAATTTTACTTCATGCTTAATCTGGGAGTGGAAAACATGCGTTTAAAGCTTTAAATTGAAATCTTTTAAAATTCAACGAGTATTTGAAGATTAAGGTATATGTGCTGTAACTGGGATATGTATACTTAAAAGAAAAACTTCCTGTATGCATTATAAAGGATTTTATGATTTTTATTTTTAAAATGTGAAGCCCATTGAGATCTCAAGTTGAAATGTCGCACAAAGTTTTTAGAAATATGATTTAATTAATGCACTTGTTTTAAAAATGTTACCAATTTTTTGTTATAATATTTTAAAATCTTGAACTGTATAGGAAAATAAAGTAACTTCAATAGACGTCCATTATTAAAACCTATGAATTTCTTAAAATAAAGGAAATTGTAATATCCAGAAGAGAACAAATATTTTTTCAAGGTTTCAAACCATTATTACTCAAAAACTTAATAATAAAAAAAATAGTTTAACTATAGTTTGTATCATTCAATGAAAGTAAAAAAACAGAATTGGTTATATACACTGGATGTCAGTATTTCAAGTAATAAGCGGTTTAATTATCGGGGAAACCCAAACGTCCTCGTTGTCGTTGACCACATTTCTTACCGCTTTTATTGCTTTGCTTATTTCTAGCCAATCTCGATAATTTAACACTAATCCCCTATTACCTGAATGCAACATTTTACAATCTTTTGAACTAAAAAAGTTATTAGATGACATGCAATGTTTTGCCCTTATTTCCTATATATATGGTGTCGCAATCATCACAATTCAGCTCATATACTCCACTTTTTTTGTTATGAATATTGTCTGTTGTTATTATATTATTCACTAACATTTTTCCTTAATTAACGATAGTTGGCCAAAATTATGTTATTCTTTCCCCTTATTTTTTTTTTAATTATTTGATAATTGTATATTTTACTATTAATCATCAACATGCACTTTCATCATAATGTCATTTTGTTATTAGACAATAGACAAAATTAACTATAATGTTTAATAAAAAAGACTAATAGTTTGTAGGAAACAACTAAATTCATTAAGTAAATAAGTGTTAGTTACTATGAATTAAATGCAAATATGACCTAACTAACATACCAACCACACAAATGGCTGGAGAAAGCCAGATTTAATCTATGCAAAAGAGCAATTTGTTTTAGTTAGTCACGCACTTTGCAGAAAACGCAAAAGCCATAAATCATAAACATGAGCACGTAACAATTTCTAACATCAATAATGACAATAATAAGATATTTTTTGTACCCATAACAGTTTTGCACGTGAAAAACAAAGATACGAGCCCAGGCTCATAATTGTTCAGCCACTACATTTTCAAATAGATGTATTAGCAAATTATATAGGGTGTCCTAGACCACCCGTATCAGGCGCTTTTTAAGAATTCGGCTAATAGGGCAAAATGACACTCGGATTTGAATTCAGCAGATCAAAATTATACAAAACCAGAAGTCAGATCGACATCAACTTTCGAAAAGTTAAAATTTGTTGGCCTGTGTTATTGATATGCACAAATCTTTACTTAAAGCTTTTCCTGGTGACATTTTATAGTAAAATTAAAATGTATAACTTGTATTGTCAGTTATTTTATTGATTTATATTTATTTTAAGAAAGTGTGAATTATATATGTATGAATATTAATTTATTTGAAAATCAGTTGGTTTGTTTTACAAAATATTTGATTTATTCACCAAGTGATTAATGAGAACATGGTGAAAGATGGCCGAACTTTTATGTACCATCAATTAATTCATATTTTCTATCATATTATTTTTAATCATTATATAATTTAAATTATATTTTCGATTTCTGAGAGATAAAAGTGAATAATTTAATGTAATGTAAATAGCAATTGCAAACATTTCTTATAATAAAATATATTCTCTTATTTGCTATTTATCTATTCGAAAATGTTAGTTGGCCGAACTATTATGAGCCTGGGCTCGTATACAGGGAGTTTTTCTTGTAAGTATACACATTAGGGTGGGTCGATTTTTTTCAAATAGTGAGTTTTTTTTATTCTACGTTTAATTCTAAGAAAAAAGTACGGTGAATTTTGAGCCGCATTAATTTTGATGAAAGATTTTACTGCTGCTAGTTGTAATATTTATTTGCATTTCAGTTCTGATTTGAAATATTCCCTATTTTTATATATGTTAGATTTTTTGGTATGAGGAATTCGATTTTCATATTTATTTTTGCCTTAGGCATCCCGCAAGGGGACGCTACAAACTTTTGTCCATATATTTTGACCATTTTTAAAGAATAAGTCCATAGAAACGTTTCAAATACATTAATTAATTATTTTATATATTATAAAAATCTTATAACAACAAAGAAGAACATATTTTAAATATTAACAAAGATATGGTTTCAAAGTATGGTATACGGGGAAGTAAAAATATGTATTTCATTCTTTACTTTGGAGGTCTTTTTTGCTCTCCAAACGTGGTACTATTTCTCTACTACTTAATGTGATTGCCATAATTCCTTCCCGATTTTTATCAATCGCACGCTTAGCAACTTTGGCTACTAATTGAACGTGCGCTTCTGTGAACATACGCTTACACATCACATACAGAAAGAAATATAGTCAGAAAGAAGAATATGACAAAAGGAGATAAAATTACTGAAATCCAAAAAAATATTTCCACCAGCTGCAGTAAAATATTCAATTAAAATTGTTTTGGCTCGAAATTCACTGTAGACTTATGGTCCCATGGACTGTTTCTCTTAGAATTAAACGTAGAATCCGAAAAAAAAAATAGATTTACACTTTGAAAAACAAAATGTTTCACAAATCGGCCCACCCGAAATTGTTTCCACTAAGCAATCAATGTGTTAACATTATGTTGCATTACAATCTGATCTTCCTGGCAGACAATATGTTTGTATAGTTTAAGATCATCTATAATAAACAAATATTTACAGTTTTGGAACTTGTTGCTAAGATCATTAATAAATGGCAGCAGTATTTGAAACATTTATATGAATTTTTCCTTTAAAATGGCGAGCAAAAGTTTGCAGCGCCACCTTGGAGATGCCTAAGACAACAATAAATATCGAAATTAAACTCGTTACATCCAAAAACCTACAATAGACCCTAACATATAAATAATAATATGAAATATTATAAATCAGAAATGAAATCAAATAAATATTACAGCCAGCTTATATGCTCTAAGTCTTCAGATATTCGTTGTTATCTAAAAGAGTTCAATTTAAAGCTTTAATCAAATGTTTTCCATTCCTTGGTTAATCATGAAGTAAAATTTCTAGTTTGACAAAGCCTGCAAAAAAATACAGGCTCTTCTAAATTAGAAATTTTACTTCATGATTAACTAGGGAGTGTAAAAAATTCAATTAAAGCTTTAAAGTTTGGCCAACAGATATTTTCGAATAGATGTATAGTATTAGAGAATTTATTTTATTATAAGAAACGTTTGCAAATGCTGTTTACATTATATTTAATTATACACTTTTATCTTGGAGAAATCAAAAATATAATTTATATTATACAATGATTAGGAATAATATGATAAAAAATGTGAATTAATACCCGTATAAAACACTGAGCTGTTGTAAAGTTTGCAATATGCTAATAAAATAGTTTGCTAAAGACGTGGTTCTGCATTTCTATATATTTATAGGCGAATTATTTAATTCATACTTAAAATTACAACTAGTGTATCTTACTTGTAGATACGTACGTTAGTTCTGGTTTTGGTTCTTTGGGGAGTGCGCATTTCTGCACTGCACTTAGGCCTCATTAGGCCCATTTGGCTAAAGGTGATCAACAATGATTGTAGACAAGTTAAATTTCCCGCCGAAAAATCTGGGGAATTTGATCGCTCCAAGTTCATGCCAAGGAAAAATTAATAAACAGTAACTCGATTTGACATTAGCAGCGTCGTGCGTCGTATTTTTAAGCTATTTTTCATTCTGTTTCATAGACATCAGTTCTTATCAGGACTACTTTGTATAAATAAGTCTTTGTTTTGTGGTAAGTGATTTGCTATTTTTAAGGTTAGAAAATTAAAGTTTAATCCTAAATTTACAGATTTTAAGAGAATTCGCTTGTGTTTACCGTGATGTTTGCACCACAGCATGATGCTTTCATCCTGAAGGCTCATTATCGAAGTGGAACTATGAATGAAGATGGCACATGGACTTACTTATTACAATCGTGTCTGAATCAATTTATTCAAGCCTTCCCCGATGTTCACATTCCTCACAAAACATTTTCCTCGCATAAAACGTGCATTGTTGACCGTTTTGAGGGAAAGAATTGTATCTGTAAGGGCAAGTCAGCTGGAAGACTGCCTATCTTAACAGAAGAGGTTGTTGGCGACATTCAACAACGACTTGAACAAAGCCCAACAAAATCTTTAAGAAAACTTTCAGCTCAAAGGGGTATGTTCTTAATTTTAAGGTACGCACAAATTTTAATGTTTAATCCTTTTACAGCAGTATCGTATGGGAGTTGCATAAAAGCCGCAAAAAAAAATTCTGCATTTGCACCCGTATAAGGTATCGGTAGTTCAACAACTTCAACCACTTGATTTCCAAAAAAGAATTGATTATTGCAATTGGTTTAATCAGAATTTAAATGATAATGGTATGTTGGACAAGACCTTTTTTACTGACGAGGCGTGGTTTCACTTGTCAGGATATGTGAACAGCCAAAACTATCGTACGTGGGCTACAGAAAATCCTCATACTTTTATTGAAACGGATTTACATCCACAAAAAATTGGTGTTTGGGTAGCAATTTTGAGACGTCGGATAATTGGCCCAATATTTTTCAACGAAATAATCAATGCGGAGCGCTACCGAACACTCATTCTAGATGAATTTTTGAATCAATTGCATGATGACAAACAGATAATGGGTTATTTCAGCAAGATGGAGCCACTCCTCATACTGCGTTGGCGACATTAAATTACTTGAGGGAATTTTACGATGATCGCTTGGTAAGCGACGGATTATGGCCGCCACATTCGCCAGACCTCACTCCGTGCGATTTTTATTAATTCGGGCATTTAAATAAAATGGTTTTTAAAAATCGAATGCATACCCTAAACGAGCTTAAAGTAGCAATTGAAGAAGAGATAGAACATAAATCCGGAGGAGCTTCAACGAGTATTTCAAAATAAAAAACGTAGAGTTAACATTTGCCTAGAAAATGAAGGCCATCATTTTCAACATTTATTATACAATTAGGGATGCTAACTCTACGTTTATTAAAAATACACAAAACCTTAACTTACTTCAATTTACTTTGTATATTTAATTAAAATTGTAAAAATTTTATATATAGTTATGATTAAATATTTAATTTATTTTGGGAAAAAATGTTTGCTACGCCAATGGAAAAGCAATCTAGGGGATTTTCTTTTTATATAATCAGTTGTACCAACATTTTTTGGCGGGAAATTTAACCTGTCTACAATCATTGTTGATCACACTTTAGATACATACGTATTGAAATCATTTTATTTTTATATTTAAGCACACATTTTATTTAAATAAATACAGAAATGTTAGAAATGTGATAAAATATTGCTGGATAAAAAGATTTATGTTTGCACGTTTAGTAAATTATTATTTTTAATAAATGGCACGCACTCGTATATTATCATATTTAAATTCAATTAAAAAAAGTCTGTTCCGTGACAATGTTTTGGACATTGCCGTGACCAGGATTCGAACCTGGGTTACTACGGCCACAACGTAGGGTCCTAACCACTAGACGATCACGGCTTCAACAGACGTGAAAGCTAAAGAATTTCTTGTAAAGAAATTGTTGTTCGTGCTCCAGTTTTATTGTGAAAGGTGTGGTGTTATCGAATGTATTAAAATCAACTAGTCAATCTCGACATAGCTAATTATTAAAAACATTGATTCGACCCTAGGTATTGTACAAATTTATAATTTGTATTATTGTTTACGTTGTGTTGTGTATGTAGTAATCCTTTAATTTATTTACCAGGTTCGTTGTTTGTGTCAACATGCATTATCGTCAATACTGTGTCTTCTTTTCTCTTTTAATGACCAGGAATATGTGTGGACAATAAATAAAACAGGATGTGAGTTCAACGGATGCAAAGTTTATTGCCCTCAATTATGACATTTCTAATTAATTTGTGTTTCTTAAATTATTTATATTCTTAAGATACTTTATTTTCGTTTGTACTTAGAAGCCATGTGCATTTTAGTTAAACTCAAAAAGTATATGACTCTACTTGTGGGAGCAAAATTAAATAACCCCTGCATTTGCATTACAAGATGGGAAACCCACAACATCCATCTCGGAGCTTACCAGACAACCAACTAGCGGGAACACTCCTCTGATTAGCAAGTAGATCCCGATGTCATCCGTTGATTGTTTTGTGTCATCAACTAGCGAGAACATAACTCTGCAGTACTAACTCGGGACGACCACACCCGTTAATTATGATCAGCAATTAACTAGTGGGAACATTCATCCGTTTTCCACGCACAGCTCGACCACACCCGTAAATTGTTTTTGTGCTATTAACTAGCGGGAACATAACTCTGCAGTACTAACTCGGGACGACTACACCCGTCAATTGTTTTCAGGCAATTAACTAGCGGGAACACTCCCTGTTTTCCAAGCACAGCTCGACCACACCCGTCAATTGTTTTTGTACTATTAACTAGCGGGAACATAACTCTGCAGTACTAATATTTGCACATGACCCCTATTGACCCATTACACATTCAAACTGGGATTTTTTACGCAATCTACAACAAATTTGTTTTACAAAGACTAAATCAAATATTTATTAAAACAACTACTTCTCAGACTAATATCCCCACAGACATTGGATTATACAAGTTTTGGCTGTTACGTATTGAGGTAGATTCTATAAGCCAAATGTTAATTTAAACCCATTTGGCACTGACGGTTGCATTTGCCACTACTAACATTTGATAAACATACTGGGATTTTTTCTTTTAAATATACATGCATGTATGCATGAGCTGTAACTTTTCCGATAATCGTTTGTTTTTTAAAATAGTTTAATTTGAAGTTTTAAACGAGTGTTTTCCACTCCCAGACTAAGCATGAAGTAACATTTCGAGTTTAGGAAAACCCGAAATGTTACTTCATGCGCCACGCATATAAAACACTGATTTTAGGTAAAGTTCTAAACAATCTACTAAAGCAGTATGCTAAAAACGTGTATTCTGAACTTTACATCACATCAGTGTTTAGTACGCGTGGCGCATGAAGTAAAATTTCGAGTTTAGAAAAGCATAAAAATTTGGTTTGGTCGCTCCGCGCTTCGCGCTACGCGACCAAACCAAATTTTTAGGGTTTCTAAACTCGAAATATTACTTCATGCTTAATCTGGGAGTGGAAAACATTCGTTTGAAAGTTCAATTTGAAATATTTGTAAAATCAACGAATATCTGAAGATTCACAGCGTATACAGTATTTTGAGATATGTATACTTAAAAGAAAAACTCTCTGTATATCTGAGATAGTTATAAATAATATGCAGTGAACAAATCATTTTTTTGAGTACCATAAAAAATCCAGGGCTATAATGGTTGACGTGTACGTTGACAATCTAAGCATGCATATCAATTACCAAATCCATTTAGACTGTGATTTTGGAGAATAAATAACATGTACACTTCTGTGCAATAAAATTAATGACACAAAATATGTTATAGTTTCAAACGGACATGATGAGTTTTCTAGTTGCAAAAATATGTAAATATGTCAATTTCCTTCATGTGAAAATGCTACGTCATTTACACAACAATTCTAAAATTTAAATTCTAACTAAAATAGAAGATAGTTTTTCTATTTCGGCTTTGTTGTATTTATTATGAGCGTTTATATTAAATCTTTAATTTGGTTGGCGTTCACTTCGTGATGCATCTTCATAACAATTTAATGAAAACACTTAACTTTGTTTTAAAGTGGTAAAACAAAGTTAAGTGCTTTAATTTTTTTTTTAATGGTCATAGTTTTTTTTAATAAAGGTGCTATTTTCAAGTTATGATGTTTAATCATTTATTGAAACAGCTTCTAGGCCATTAACACAGACCTCAGTTATAAAACTATTGTGAAAAATAGTTATAAGACTTGTGCTTAATTTTATTGTACGTTAAATTTAACATTTCGCTTACAGAATAACCCGGATTAAAAAAATATTTATTGTTCTAGATACATCGTTTACAAAGAAAAATGTTCTTCATTATTCACATAAATATGAAAACCTCTTGTTCAAATCACTTTCTAATGGAAATTTTCTTTAAATCCCCCACATTTTATTATCAACACGTCAGCTTTATTCACGTGTTCATTAATCATCATAATCTTATCGTTCATATAATATTTTATTTCCAACTTCCTTTGTTCATGATTCCTACTATTAGCATAATTCTTTCATTTCTCCATTGAAGTATGTATAATAAATACTCTCTCCCTCTTTATATAACAAGCGACTGTTGACAAAAACATGCTTCCAAAGAAAGTAAAAGCACACATTTAATAATTTATTGGGCTTACCGCAATATTTTCTGATTTCGTTTAAGACATGTAAATAAGAACAGATAACAATGCCATTAAATATAAATCTTAACTGAAGTTATTTTGACAGACCGCTATTTTTGTTAGACTAATTTAAACTTTTCAAATCTTTGTTTTAATATTTCTAAAGACGCTAATTTTGAGATTGGGTATAATAAATCGATTACCAAATGGGTTATCAAAAATTAAATGTTTGATAGATAGAGTATTTTTTCTATGAATACAAATAATTAAGAGAAGTATAAATAGTATAGATAGAATACGTATTGCATTTTATTTATAAATAATTGTTTTTATCCATACGGTAGATTTTAAAAGTTATTTGTTAATTGTAACATTTATTTTTACCTCAGTATTTAACTTGTATATTTTAGTATAACCTTTGATAATGATCTGTAAAGATCGAAACACATGTCAGGAAACTGAAAATTAAATAATGGAACATAACAATTGTATTTCTTCACCAAATTTGAATATCCGGTTCCATCAAGAGTGTAGCGTAACAAGCATTAATGTTATTACTTTACTATTTACTTTTCGGCATTCGTTGTTTTGTTTAAAGAGTTCAATATGAAGTTTCTAAGAAGTGTTTATACTCCCAGATTAAGCATAGAGTAAAATTTCGAGTTTAGAAATGGCCCAAAATTTGTTTCGGTCGGGGCACACAATAAACGATTTACCCATTCTAGCGGGACAAAATTCATAGACATTATCCTATGGATCATTTTAGTTTAAATTTGATATACAAATGGATAGTTTGACAAGAAAGAATGTAAATATGTTCATAATGAAATTCAGTTAGTGATTTGAGATGTATTATTAACAAAACAAATGTTTTTCTTGTAGTTACATTTGTATAAATTTAACATTATCTTTGTCACATAACTCATGTTGTGCAGCTTTTCTTATCCATAATATTACTCTATATATTTTTAAATCAATCACAAGCGATTGACATTTATAAATCTTTATTTTTTATATAAAACTCATATAAAGTAAAGAAAATATTTGTTGAGCTATTTATAATACTATCGAATAAGTTGATTTGAACAAACGTACATATTTCTAACTTTGAAAAACGGCATGTCTTTGTGATTATTAGATCCACATGAAAGAAGAATATATATATTTTGTTTATTTTTATGAGATCTAGAACTTTTATTTGAAGATTTTTTTAATATTACTAGTATTTTAAGACATATTGACGATAAATAAGGGTTTTCAATTACAAAGTTTTTGTATTGCATTTCACTATTGATTAAATAAAATTCACTATATCCCAAATATCTTTCACCTTGTCAAATATATGCCAAAAGATTTCCTGATTTACGAAATGAGTTTGACTTTATACAAAATATTTTTTCCTCTTATATTTGTTGCTGAACATTTTTGCAGTACTAATAACTTTCTTCTGGAAATATTTTATTTTTATTTATACATACAGAGAGTTTTTCTTTCAAGTATACGTATTCTAAATTCAGCCTCATTTTTGTAAATCTTTAGAAATTCTTTGTTTTTTTGTTTAATTTAAAGCATTAAACAAATGCTTTCTACTCCCAGTCTAAGCATGACGTAAAATTTCGAGTTTGGAAAAGCCTCGTGAAAATATGTCGAGGGTCACGCAGTGAAACGAGATAAATGTTGTGGGCGTTTCTAAACTCGAAATTTTATTTCATGCGCCACGCGTATAAATCACTAAAATATTGTGAAATTTATTTATATTCGAACTTCACTTAAAATGTGTGTTTTATACGCGTGGCGCATGAAGTAAAATTTCGAGTTTAGAAAAGCCCAGAAAATTTGTCTCGGGTCGCTGCGCGACCCTCGACAAATTTTCATGGGGCTTTTCTAAACTCGAAATTTTACTTCATGCTTAGTCTGGGAGTGGAAAACACTCGTTTAAAGCTTCAAATTAAACTCTATTAAAAAACAAATAATGTTGGAAAATTTACAGCTTATGCATATGTTTAGCTAAAAGAAAAATTCACTGTATGTAACACTACTTACGCCAGCATCCATTCTCCGGATAACAAGTCCTCTTAGTTCATTGCTAACATGCATTTTTTGACGAACTGCAGCCATTTTGCTGAGAAGTGTAATGTAATTGACAAACTGTGATACGGTTTTGACATATAGGGAAATGTAGTGGTATGTAGGAAAATCTATTTGATAAATGGGAAATATATTTAGAATAAAAAGATACATATTCGATATAAAGTGAAATGCAATAGAAAATGTCCGTAATTCTAGCATCTAGTAAAAACATTAAATATTTAAGTAATCGCAAAAAATCACTGTATTTAACAAGATTTATTGTCAATAAAACATCTTAAGGGGCATTTAAACACAGGTAGTAAATTATGTCGATGTATGACACAAAACATATGCATGTTTATTTTTATTTTTTTTATATAAATTTCTTTATTCAATTTTGTTAATTTAAATCGACATTACAACCGTAATAAACAAGGTTTTATTCACTAGTGAACTAAAATTTTTTTAGGTCACTAGTGAGTTAAAAAATTTATTTAAAAATAAATGTAAAGTACATTTTCTTTACAATTTCGTGAAACTTGAATAAAAACATATATACGCCACGTGAATTAAACACCTTTATTCACTCAAAGAAATGATTTCACTCGCGCCGAGGCGCTCGTGAAATCAAAAATCTTTTCGTGAATAAAATCGTGTTTAATTCACTTGATGTATAATATTTATAACCTATTATATTTTTGTTATAAAATATTATATTTATGCCCGGTATTATAAACGATTAATAAATCATTAGATAACTAATATTATTTATATTTATTTCCTAGTAAACTAATGGACAAATAATATTGCGTATTATAAAGCAAACGTACCAAATAAATAGCAATTCTAGAAATAAATAATTTAATTAGTAGATTACAGACCGAAAATAAACATTTTCATTGTGACCATAGCTGGAATCACCAATTTTTAAATTGAATTGTCAATATTTCAAATTAAATTGTCAATCAAATTGGAAATATAGTATCATTCCTTATAATTATAGAGAATATCCGTGGAATAGGACAGAATTACACAGAACAAGAAAAAGAAAGCTTAATATAAATTATAAGAGACTTAAACTAGTGTTTTCCACTACCAGGCTAAGCATGAAGTAAAATTTAGAGTTTAGAAAAGCCTGAAAATTTGGTTTGGTCGCGTAGCGCGAAGCGCGGAGCGGCCAAACCAAATTTTCAGGCTTTTCTAAACTCGAAATTTTACTTCATGCGCCACGCGTACAAGACACTGATTTCAAGTGAAGTTTCTTGTTCACAATATTTCAGTGTTTTCAGTTTTTAATACGCGTGGCGCATGAAGTAAAATTTTGAGTTTTGAGAAGCCTGAAAATTTGGTTTGGTCGCTCCGCGCTTCGCGCTCCGCACTTCGCGCTACGCGACCAAACCAAATTTTCAGGCTTTTCTAAACTCGAAATTTTACTTCATGCTTAGTCTGTGAGCGGAAAACACTCGTTTAACACCTTAAATGGAACTAATTTTAAAAAAAGCGTATGCATAAGTATAATAATCCCTGGTTATGTCTGACTTGAAAAACTCTAGGTCTTCGTCTCCTTACAATGTCTTGTGGTTCGAATTAATCACTGTCAGGGAAGATACTATGAGCAAACTTAAATCTGACATGGATGATATGGTAGACCGTAATGAAATTAATAAATACAAGTAGTAGAATCTAAAGTAATTATAATAATATAATAGACTTGTGACTTTTAACTGTGAAATTATTTAGAGAATAAAATTTACTTTGTAGAAAAACAAACAAATAATTTACTGAGGAGATTTATTAGCCAAATAAAGGTATTTTGTGTTTATAATACCAAAATCTTTGGAATAAATTAATTTATTCCAAAGATTTCGGTATTATAAACACAAAATAACTTTATTTGGCTAATAAATTATTTGTTTGTTTTTCTACCAAGTAAATTTTATTTAGGGAATAAAACGTTTTATAATACGGGGCATTAAACAAATTATATACGACATAGAAGCTTCATTTATGCAAATAAAACACAACAGAGAATATAACTTTCAGCTTTGATCAACCAATGCAATTTTGAAATAATGGGCAATAAAATTAACCAACAGAAAATGCAATGAGTTCTATATTACAACTTTGCTATTAGTTATCGTAGAGAATTGATAGTAAACTGAAATAATTCTGTATCAGAAATCATTTTCTAATATATATGAACAATTAATTGCGATTTATTTGAAATTTTTATAATTCAATCATTTGAATTTTGTCCCGCTACATCGGTCAAATCGTATACTGTGGGGCGCCAAGGTTTGACTTGATAAATGTTGCCAATTTTCACGATTGCTCAGAACCGTTAATAATTATTCTAAATTTAGTTCAAATTCAACTATTATCTTAAAACTACAACTACCTGAACATCTATAGCAGGGCCGTCCAGCCCGCGGCCCTTTGAGCACTTCTGTGCGACTCGCGCCCACATATTCTGTTTATTTTTTTTTAATACTCAAATAAATGTAAGTTTCCAATGATGTTCCAACTACTAGTATTCGTATTTGATTTGTCGAATATTTGTTTACTTTTCTATATTTTTATTAGCAAAACTCATTGCAAATACGCGAATATTATTTGTATAGTCAATTTAATTAAAGGTTATAATGATAAGTTGAAATAGAAATAGCCGATTTATCAAGTGACAATATTTAATATTTTTTAGGTTAATATTGTATTATTCTAAAAATGGATTGTTTTTTGAATTTTGCATTAAATTCGTGTTTTTCACGCCTGGCGCATGAAGTAAAATTTAGTTTGGTCCAACCAAACTAAATTTTCAGGCTTTTCTAAACTCGAAATTTTACTTCATGCTTAATCTCGAAGTGAAAACACAATGTACTGGAATAAATTAATAAATGTTAACATGATTTAAAGAAAATTGGCGTTTCAAAGTTTAGTAATTTTACAGAATATTTAAAATATTCTACGAAAATCACAAAAACAAATTTAGTGAGTTAACCCTCAAGTGAATGGACTTTACCTTACTTTATAAAGAATTCATTTGAGATTACATCAATTTCAAACACACAGTTAAAGAAAAAATACACTAAATTTGACAAGCATCATTTATATAAATGTAAAAAATCAACAATTAATTAAATTAAGATTAAAATCACTGAATATATCAATTGCAAAACTATTTAAATTATAGAGGATCAGCTTTTCTTCTAATTTGCAAAACTTTAAATATAATACTCGATATATAAAATTACGAAAAAACTATTCGTGAAAATGCAAACAATGTCTTAATTAATAAGACAACTTAAGACAATAAATATCTATTGAAAAAACTACTTCCAGTGCAATTACACCTTCGGATATTCCATTATACAATGAAATATTAAAAATCTTATTTAATTTAATTTGGTCGCGTAATTATTTTCTCGAATTCAAATAGTTTTGAATTTGAATTTATCTTGTTTGAATTATACTCGACTCAAAAAAGTAGTCACCTTTTAAAAGTTGCATACATTTTATGTGAGTTTAGGAATCTTGTTGAAAGTTGGTATAAATATAGATGTATTGTTTATTTAAATAATGCTACAATTGAACAGAATATAACAATTGGTAATCTTTGTATAGATCAGAGCTTAGTAGTAATCTAGGAAGTTTCCGATATGAAAACATCATATCCTTAAGTCAGTTTTACTTAATGATTGTAAACAGTTCTTGCCAACGAAGAAGACAATCTTCACCTTAAGTACTTTTCATTTGTGAAAATGTTTGATTTGATGTGCATCTAGAATATGTTCACCCATAATGTTGAGAAGCAATTTTAATAAGTACACTAGCATGTATACATGTAATAAAAAATGGTGATGTGTCCATCATAGTACTTTCCCCCGTAAATTGCGTATTAAATCACTTTTAAAATATTTGTAGCATTATTATTTTCAAAATGTCTTCAACTTTTTGATAACTACAACTTTTATTTGAAACATTTTTCAATTGGATCAACACATACTGACACAAACCAATGACTAGATAAAAAACACTATTTATTGAATATCTCAAAAACTAAGAGTGCTATGACAAAAAGTGAATCTACAAAAAATCTTTAGCTTTTCATTTCATACAACTTTCATTTGAAACATTTTTCAATTGTATCGACACATACACTGTCACACACCAATAACTAGATAAAACACACAACTTTTGAAATATTTCAAAAACTAAGAGTGCTATGACAAAAAGTAAGTGAACAATACATCTTCATTTTGTTATTATCTACAACTTTTATTTGAAAGAATTTTTTGTTAGATGAACATTTATTGAAAAAATCTGAAAAAACTGAAAAACCCTAAGAGTAAAGTACCACTTCCGGTTTTCCGATTTTCACCAAAAGCTTTTCAGTTCTTCCGATTGCAACAAAAAGCTTAAGTTTCAAGTTTCATCTCGATATCTTTAGCGGTTTTTGCGGTACAGCGCACACAGACACACACACAGACACACAGACAGACAGACAGACATTTTTCAAAAATGGTCTTATTCGACTCAGGGGACCTCAAAACGGATATTTCCGCTAACATTTTTGATTCGAAAATTTTCACGAAAACAATACTTTCCCTTTGTATTACATACGGGGGAAAGTAAAAATGTTAACCACACTTTGTTTTTGGTTACTAAATTTATCTTACCTAATTTGACATAAGCACACTTGATAATATTTTGTAATATGTGAAAATTAATAAAGATCAAAGACAACTGTTCACATGTATCAAGTTTCAAAAATATTTCTAAACTTGCATTAAATTTACGCCACTTTGAAAAAGTGACAACTTTTTTTCTTTTGAGTAGTGTACATAAAATAAAATTAATCGGAGATCAGGGCAGGTGGTGGCCGAGCGGTAACGTCGCCGGGCTGTATCGTTCGGCGAGCCACAATTCGGGTTCGATTTCCGTGCACGGGGAGACTTTATTTGTAAAATAATGTCTCGTCGTGACCCTGGGTGTGGTATTAATGTATGTGATTATCCGAATGAATAGTACAAAACTACAAATTGTAAATTGTAATAAATTAATTGATACAAAAATATAAAGTTTGATGATGGCTAATGGGCAAGTTCCCAAGGCCGGACAACAGCCACAAAAAGAAAAAACGAACATTATCGTAATTTTGTATATTATAAAAATCACTGAATTCCCATAGAAATAATATATCCTATAACTTTCTTCATAAAGAATAATAAATCTTTCAAATTTGTCAAAGAAAATGTTGTAAAGTTTCATTAAATAGAAAATTATCACAAAATATGTTAAAATATTTGTGAAAAATAAACAAATAATTCAGCATAAAACAACTTGAATTATATCACTGAATTTACACACAATTGTAATATTCATAAAATAACTTAATTATCTCAACAAGTTTTTTTTATATATTTTGAACCAAACTCGAAGAAATTGTATATAATTTTTTTATGAAAATATTATTCTTAAGAGGTTTAATTTTTAATTTAATAATAATAAAAATAATAGCTTTATTCACGTATGCTACACAATGCAATGATACAATACATTGTATATGATAGATGTGAAGCGTCAGAACAATATCAAAACAAATTTTGTATAGTATGTACAGGTACACTTTTGCCACCGATCGAGGTTAAAACTTGAAGTCATTAATTGTGTATACAACTCTATTTAGTAGCATATTTTTTATGACCTTTTTAAATTGTAGAAAACCAAGATTTTTAATGTCGTTATCTAATGTGTTGTAAACTTTTTTACCTTCGTTTATAAATGATTTATTATATAGAGTAGTAGTGTGTTTATCAATTCGTATTAAGTCACAGTGTCTTGTTTTGTAATTATGATTTTCGCTATGGGTAACGAACTGATTTAAATTAGATTTAATGTAACAAACTATTTAAAATTTTATAAGTTAAGAAGGCATATTTACATGATTCTGCTCTGATTAGATTGAACATAGTCCTGATAATTTTCTTTTGGGCTATAAATACTTTATTTGAATCAGAGCTCCTGCCCCAAGCCAGGATATTGAATGACATATGGGAGTAGGCCATAGCATAGTAGATAGACAAAAGAGTATCAATATCTGTTTGTTTTTTCATTTGAAGAATCCCATAGTGGGCTTGAATTAGCTTTTTACATACATGATCTATTTGAGTTTTCCATGAGAGGCTATGATCCACATAAGTACCTAAATATTTTACACAACCGCTCATAATATATTCCACATTATCAACATTGATTGTGAAGTTGGTTGGTAATTGTTTTCTTTTGCTTACATGCATACACATAGTCTTTGCAGAATTGAGCAGCAGTTTGTTGCGTTTACACCATAAGTTTATTTCAATTATCACTTTTTCAATGTTAGCTTTCAGGTCAATAGGATTATCAGATGATACTATGACAGCAGTGTCGTTTGCAAACAATGAAATGTTACCTGAGACGTAATTTGGTAAATCATTGATGAAAAGTAAAAATAAAAGTGGCCCAAGGACCGATCCTTGGGGTACCTCGTAATATGTATATTTAACTGAGGACTTTTGTAGGTTGACTTCAACATAAAAACTCCTTTTAGTTAAGTACGATAGTAGCCAATTCGATATGTGGCCCCTGAAACCGTATGCATTGAGTTTTTCTAAAAATATGGTTGGGTCAACACTATCAAATGCACGAGTTATGTCAAAGAGCAAAACAACTACCAACTTAGCTTTGTCTATTTCGGATATAATATGGCCAACAAAAAAAACAGATTGCAGTCTCAACTGATTTTCGAGGCATGAATCAATGTTGACTTTAATTTATTATTCGATTTTGTTTTAGGTATGCATACATTTTATTGAATACTATCTTTTCAAGTAATTTTGAGAAAAGAGAAAGCATATATAGAGGTCTGTAGTTACTAGTATCTTCATTATTTCCTTTTTTAAAAACTGATAATATGCGTCCTATTTTAAGACACTGTGGGAATACCCCAGTAATAATCGATTCGTTAAAAATATGTTCTAAGTGCGGTAGCAAAATATTGATGATTGATTTTAAGATTTTTAGAGAAATGCCGTCGGGTTTGAACCCTTGAACAGCGTTGAGGATATCACAGTCAGTTATAGGTGTAAAGTAACATGTTTTAGATATAACTTCGTTTGAGATAGTACAGCTTTCAGATTGTTTATTACTAAATGCATTGCGATTAAAATACAAAAATGTAAACAACAAGTAACTTCTTGAAGAGTAAGATGTTTGTGGATTTCATTTATTTTTTTCTAAAATTAAAAAGAAAAGGAAACATTATGTTTATTTTAATTATAATAATAACCCCCCCCTCCTTTCACAAAAACAATTATTTTACCGGTAAACCCCCCGAATTTATTTTTATTGTTTAAATTATGATAAAATGTAAAATCTTCTAACCATCGACAAATAGTTTTTTTTTTAACTTCTGCAGTGCTGTTTTTATAAATTTTCTAAGGAAATCTAGTTCATAAATTGTATCATTTACATTTAGGAACTTTTTCTAATATTTTATAAAATTTCAGTCATAGTTGATTTTTTCTTTGTTTTCACTAAATAATATTGATAGGATTATAATATAAACTGGATTCGAATCCGCGACCCCTTGGTCCGTGGGCAGTGAGTAGAGACTCACTCGGCTACCGAGGCCCCTATGCGCAGGGATATCTATACTGAAAAGAAAAATTCCCCGTACAAAAAGAAAACAATAAAAACGGATTTTAGGTTCCTGAACTTTTAAAAATGTCATAAATGCCAAAACAAGTATTTAAAACTTTTGAATAAAAATTGAAATATGAAAAAAACTTGATTTTGCAAATGAATATTTGTGATGCAGCCCTTGAAATATTAAAATTAAAATTTTGAATAACTATGTAAACCGATGGTCCGATATTTCAGTAAATTTCTGTCATTTCATCAGATTCGAGTTCGGATTTCAAGCAGTTTGAGTTGGCCAGCCCTGATCTAGATCAGGACTGGGTATACGTAAAAGAAAAAAAAACCCTGCATAAAATAACATTCCATGATTGATAAAAGTTGGTATAGATTTTTATAACACTGTAAGAGTTATAACTATTGCATCGGATAAAATATTCTTAATTTACCCGAATTACCACAATGTAAATATTTATCTGTAAACAGGGAAAGTCAAAATTTACATAGGGCGGGAAGTGAGCGATGAATATTTATTTAGAGGCAATATCCCGGGAAAACCGAGATTAATATTCCGGCTCATTAATAACTCTCGCGAAAACAAAAATCAACTATTCAACGCTCGCATAATTAGCGAACACATTTCGGGGGGCGCAGCCTGCCTGGATCGCATTAAAACCCCATTCGTACTTGCGAGAGCTGGTGTTGGTGCGAAAGCGAAAGGGAGAGACGTGTCAGTTTGGGAAACTTGGGGGTTACAAATGCGAAGATGGGAAAATTCCAGGCCGGGAGGGTAGGGCTGCGGGAAATGAGTAGCAAACGTGATGAACTGAAATGAAGTGAAAATGTCAGAAAAAAGAACATTGTAATTTTGATTAGGATTTCTTTTGTAAGTTTTTGTTAATTACATTTGAACGGTCTTGGAAATCGTTTCTATTACGCACAACAATTACGTTTTTTAGGGTTTTGGGAATATTTTCTGTTATCCCTTTCATGGGTAACCCTGACGGAGGCATTTACCAACACTTAAATTTAGTAAACTTACTGGGATTTTTTTTTTAAATATACATACATCTATGCAAGAGCTGTAAATTTTCCGATAATCGTTTTTTTTAATAGTTTAATTTAATGTCTTAAAAGAATGTTTTCCACTCCCAGATTAAGCATGAAGTAAAATTTCGAGTTTAGAAAAGCCTGAAAATTTGGTTTGGTCGTGTAGCGCGTAGCGCTACGCGACCAAACCAAATTTTCAGGCTTTTCTAAACTCGAAATTTTACTTCATGCGCCACGCGTATAAAACACTGATTTTAGGTGAAGTTCAAAATATTCTACTAAATAGTATGCTAAAAACGTGTATTCTGGACATCACATCACATCAGTGTTTAGTACGCGTGGCGCATGAAGTAAAATTTCGAGTTTAGAAAAGCCAGAAAATTGGTTTGGTTTGGTTGCTCCGCTTCGCGGAGCAACCAAACCAAACCAATTTTCTGGCTTTTCTAAACTCGAAATTTTACTTCATGCTTAATCTGGGAGTGGAAAACACTCGTTTAAGACTTCAAATTAAACTATTTAAAAAAAACAAACGATTATCTGAAAATTCACAGCTTAGGCATAGATGTATGTATAATTAATAGAAAAATGTTACTTCATGCTTAATCTGGGAGTGGAAAACACTCGTTTGAAAGTAAAATTTAAAATATTAGTAAAAACAACGAATATCTGAAGATTTTCAGCGTATACAGTATACTTAGATATGTATACTTAAAAGATAAAATCTCTGTATATCTAAGATAGTAATAAATAATATGTGGTGTACAAAACATTTTTTTGGACACCAGGAAAATTTCAGGGCTGAAAACGTTATGCACAAAATCAAAAAAGGGAAATGTAATATTTTAATTAAAATATGTGCTCTTAAAACATGAGAAATAATGTGATATTCAAATTTTAAACTATTAAGTTTAATTTATACTTCAATATCAAACCATATGCGAATAAGTGCACCTAATAAAAATACAATATTTTTGAATAACTGTGTAAACCGATGGTCCGATATTTCAGTGAATTTCTGTCATTTCATCGGATTCGAGTTCGGATTTCACAATTGAGAAATGTCCGGTGGCGGCGTTGGCGGTATTAATGCGGTTTTCTGGATGAGTCAGCGATCTAGGGCCTGTATTATAAATTTGCCGCCGGTTTGGTTCCGCCCTTCTATAAAGACAAAAATCCCTCTTGCCTTGCAGAAAGCTGGAAAGACGCGCACGGCCACCCCCTCCGCCCCTCCTGTTGTCGATTTTTAACTCCGCTGACGGTGCGATTCCGGGGATTTATCAAATACTGCCTGCCGTTTGCTTGTGAAGACGAAGTTTGTATTAAGGATGTATGATGAGTTTAATTGTTTTTAAGCGGTTTTTCGTTTTAATCCATATGTATTATTTTCATCATAAAACCTGATTGTGTTGTTGCCTTAATGTCGTTTACTGAAATTGATGTAACTTATTTGTTCTTAAAGAAACTGTAAAAACTTTCTTATCACAACTTTTTACGACCATTAAAATGACGTACCTGTTTTATTTCAAGGACGTTTCGTATTTGTTTTTTATATCAAAATCACATTTTTCTTATGGGTGCATACTTTTTGTAATTGGTAAAATTGCCATGACAATCAGTAAACAATTTCGTTATTGGGTGATGCTTGCAATTTGTTTAAAAATATGACTACTATCGATGTGCCATATTTTGTTTTATGAATAAGCACTCTTGATTGACATAAACTGCTACTATGCTTGTCGTACATAACAAAAAATATTTTTTTCACAAAGGTGCACAAGCTGCACACCATTGAAAAGTTTTTAGTTATAACTTTTAAAACAAATGAGTTACAATAACTTCATATAAATGACATTTATTAGCTTCCGGTAATAAAGCGGAAACGGCTAGAGATAGATCAATATTCTTTTCGTTATTGATTAAAACACAAAAAACCCTGGCTCGCGAAAACGGTTTTTCAATATCTCTTCAAATAAAAAAGTTTTCCATATGCAGCACCTCCAAAATGAACCAGCCTGTACATATTTGGAAACTATAAATATGTCATTGTAAACGATAAACCATTCTAATTTATATCTAGGTAATTGAGCACCGTTTATTTCATGATTGAATAATAAGCAATATACATATTTACATATTCGTGCAAATGTAAATCTGTAAATGTAAAAAAAACACTTCCCTAATTTGAAAAAAGTGTAATTTTTGTCCAAGGGTGTACACAATTGAGCAATTGTTGCATATTTTTATAACATGGATTTTTTATAGGTATCAATATGTTGCCTGAGTTAAATGTCTACCTGAACTATGTTGCGAAGCCTCTACTACAGGGGTTCCCAAATTTTTAGACGTTGCGACCCACTTTTTTGACCCAATCCTGGCTCGGCCTATTGAATTTTTCCTAAGATGCTAGCAGGGTTACCAAATTAGTCATTTTGCAATTAAATCTGTTGATTTCCACTTTCGGATTTATAATTCAGACATGAGCTTTTAGGGCAAACACAAGTCTGTTGAAATAAAATCATTAAAAAAATAGATCAGGTTATACAACAGGTTGGGTTAGGTTACATAGCTGTAAGTTAACATATCTTTTGTACCCATTCTTTATGTCAACCTCAATAACTGTCAAACATAGATAACGGATATCTAAACTTACTTTTATAACTACTTTTTAACCTGCGTAACTACTATCTAATTTAGCCTGAGTTTTTGTCACCTAACGTAATGTAAGTAACTCTTCAACCTTATGCTACTTAATCTCACCAAGGCTTACCTAACCTGCTGCTTAAACCATCCCAAGTAACTCTCGTTATCTTAAGGGCAAGATTTTGTTGATACAGTTGCATACGTTATTTTACATAAAGTCGATTAAGTTGCATATGTTATATTGGTAATTGTAAAAAATAATCTAACGAGCAAAGAAAGGAACCATCCTTTCTAGCGTGTTTTTTTACCAAGTCAGAGATAGATAAAACGCGAATAACAGCGGAGCCGATTGCGACATTGTTCGGGTCGTTTCGGCCACCCGAAGGGAATGTTATTCCTAAACTCCAAGATGTATGCACTGCTTGGAATAAAGAATAATAAAGCAATATTTTCGTGCGTTCGGATTTATGCCCGGTGTATAAGAACTTGTCGGAGAGGCGGCGGCGGCATTAATTATGAGTAGAACTCAGATTTCTAAGCACAAAAGAATTGAAAAAAGGCGCGTTAAAAGGCAACGATTTAAGCAAAAAAGCATTATTTTATGCAAAAAAGGCATTATTTTAAGCAAAAAAGGATTATTTTAAGCAAAAAAGGATTGTTTTAAGGATTTACCGTGTGTTCGATAAAAAAAAAACGCCCAACGCGATAACTCCGTTATTTATTGACTGATTTTAGTGAACTAAAATCCAAAGTCAATAACCGTTTAAATACTAAGAAATGACATTAATATTTGTTTTTTCAATAATAACTTTATTATCAAATAAAAGCCAACCTAAAATTTGTAAGCAGCTGTAAGAAATTTTGTATTTTTATTACATTAGACCTTATTTTCTGAATCTAGTATTGCCCAATATATTGTTTTTCAAAAATTCTGTCATCGCGAATAAATTGAAATGAATGTTTTTTATTTTTAAAAATACATTTTTTAAAAACCAAATTAGTGTGCCTTCTAAAAATACTCGAATACATCAATTTCAAAATTCGGACTTCACTTTGAACCAATGTTTTATACCCGTGGCGCATGAAGTAAAATTTCGAGTTTAGAAAAGCCCCGTGAAAATTTGTCTCGGGTCGCTGCGCGACCCTAGACAAATTTTCTACGCGGGGCTTTTCTAAACTCGAAATTTTACTTCATGCTTAGTCTGGGAATGGAAAACACTCGCTTATTTTTAGAGCTTACATTATTAAAATCTCTAGTGCTTAAATTAAATTTGGAGGTTACGATCGTAAAATCCTGTTTGCTTACATCAATCTTTAAGGTTATATTTGTTAAATCCTGTTTGTTTAATTGAAATTCTGAGTTACAGGTTGTTCAAACTTGTTTGTTTACATGAAATTTGTAGGTTATGTTGGTTAAATCTTCTTTGCTTACATCAAGTTTATAGGTTAGGTTAATCTAATCATGTTTGTTTACATCAAATTTGTAGGTTAGGTGAGCTAGTTTTATGTAAACAAAATTTGGGGGTTAGGATTGTTAAATCCTGTTTCTTTACATTCAATTTGGAGTTTAGATTAGTTGAATCTTGGTAATTTAGATACTTTATGTGGCATAGAATCAATAAGTAGTGCAAGTATTAAATTAATTTTTTTTTTTTTCGTTTCAAGGCACACTATATTTATTGCCAAAAAATCAGGCGAACAAGAATTTTTTTATTATGTATTTGCATGACTTTTCTAATTTTAAATTATACAATCTAATACACCAATAGATTGAGTTAAGATAAAGTGATTATTACACATAAAAATACTGTTATTCCTTACTTTACTAATTATTAAATTAAAAAATAATGTAAGGAGTAACAGTCTTTTTATATGTGATTGGTTTGTTATTATATTTTTCTGGCATAAATATAAAACTAAACTCAACATATCGGGCATAATTGGATTCGGAAAAACAATTTATAATATAATAAAATAAGAAAAGTATATGCAGCCATTTAAAAATTTAAAGTCGACTATTATTTGGCAATAAAGTTAATTTTAAAAAAATATATAATTACTGTCAATTTATAGTAATAAAACGGTTATTGACTAGGTTTTTTAGTTCATTCAAATCGGCCAATTAATAACAGAGTTATGACGTTGGGCGTTTTAATGTATTGTAATGAGATTCTCAGTAATATGTATGTGTGCTCTTTTCAATAAAAATATTTTGAAGATTATTCGATTTCCGGTTATACCGGAAGTCAACACCAACTTCCTTATTTTGATAAGAATGGTATATTTTTTATGTCGAATTTGGGTTTTACATAATATTCTGTGATAAAAATTATGTCAAGTAACATAATCCACAAATTTAACTGTTTTCGAGATATTTCACATTTTAAAGAAATTTTGTGCTATTTCGTGATTCATTTGAAATTCGTATCTTGAACCAAAAAAAATGGTTAATTTTTTGTATAATACAGTGTTCAAAACTTTACACCACATTTGGTCAACTTTAAAATATTAACTCGATTTTTTTTTGTCTTGAAAACTAAAGAAGATGGGTACAGGGAATGCTAGTATAGATCAATGCAAAATTTAATTCTTGTTTCAATTTAAAATAATTGAGATTTATGGGATTAAAGTTGACTAAATTTGATATGAACTTTTGAACACTATGTATATTATTATTTGAAAAATTAATCACTATTGGATACTTTCGGGTATTGGCTTTCTAAAAAGCACTGAATTTCTTTAAAATTTCAAATATCTCAAAAATGGTTAACCTTATAATAAATGACATTTGTCACTTTTTTAGAAGGGACACTAATCATAATTTTTGAAAAATATAATTTTAAATAGAAGGTATATTTTAATTTTCTTGCATCAACAATATTTTAAAAAATATATAATTTGCATTATTGGGTTCAGAAAAATAATGTTTGACGATGAAACGAGTGTTTTCCACTCCCAGACTAAGCATGAAGTAAAATTTCGAGTTTAGAAAAGCCCCGCGTTGAAAATTTGTCGAGGGTCGCGCAGCGACCCGAGACAAATTTTCACGGGGCTTTTCTAAACTCGAAATTTTACTTCATGCGCCACGGGCATAAAACATTTTTTCAAAGTGAAGTCTCAATTTTAAAAATTGATGTATTTAAATATTTTTTCAAAGGCACACTAATTTAATTTATAAAAAATATATGTTTAAATAGAAGGTTTATTTCAATGTATTTTCGACGATTATATTTTTGAAAAACAACATATTGGGCATTATTGGATTTAGAAAAATAATGTCTAATGAAATACAAATAAAAAATTACAGGCAGCGGTTTAAAATGTTCAAGTTGGCTATTATTTGGCAATGAAGTTATTATTGAATAAAATCAATATTAATGCCATTTCTTAGCATTTAAACAGTCTTTGATTTTTAGTTCAATAAAATTGCTTACTATATTGCTTTGTGTTTAGTTGTATATCTTTTTACATCAACTATGATTAATCAACCTATTGGCAATCGTCTGAACTGAGAGCTCCTATTAGATGTTGAAAACCATGGCGCCTTTTTTAAACAAATCAGATTATTCTTATTGATAGTTTTATTGGCGGGTACAGAAAGATATAATTTTAATGTATTCAAGTGCGGATTTAAAGAGGAAGATTTTCCACATAAATCAGAATTTGTTTAATGCTAATTAAAAATTCTTTTGTGTAATAAATTATTTTTTAAAAAACAGAATTTCAATTATTTTGGGTTTTTCAAAATATTTTGTTCTGTCTTTTGTAGGTTATTAAGTGAATTAACAATTCCCGTTTTTTTTTAATAGTTTAAGCGCCAATCTCCACTGTTTGAAACATACTAGCGGGATCATAGACTTAATTTAATATAATTTGTGTATATGTCACCTAAAATAAGTAATTACCACCTAACCTATGTAACTAGATTGTTCGCAGAGTTAGTAGCTTGTACTTAGGTCTAATAATCTATGTAAATGTAATCTAATATAAGTATCTCCTACTGATTCTATTTTGTACTAAAGCTAATTTAGATAACACTTTCTAGGTTTGATAGGTACTTATGTTAGGTAGCAGGTATTAGGTTAGATAACTGCTTCAGCATAACCTAATTTAAAAGAAATTTGCTAATAAAGGTCATTCAAAACCAAATAAGTGAACACCTTAAAAAAACAAAACATAATACATCAAAACCAATAAGCTTTTCAACAACAATTTTGCACCACATCTGCAGTAAACGATCTAATACACTACATAAAAACAAATCTGGAAAACAAATAAAGGTAGTAACATTATTCATAGACATGAAGGAAGCGTTTGACACCAATTTAAAAAAAAAAAATTATAAACAAAACTCAATGCAACCGGTATAAAAAACAATGAAGCAAACCTGATTAAAACATACCTATATAATAGACCGCAAACAACACGAATTAACGAAGAAGAGAGTAAACCATCAGTAGCACTGTACGGAATCTCCCAAGAACGTGTCAAAATGTTTTTAGACTTTCTAATAATTTAGGTTTAATACAAGTTTTATGTATTTTTACCACTTGATATTAATTTTTGTTTAAAGTATATAAAGACCTAACCTCAACAATTTACATTATTTAGTTAGTAATCCTCGATCCCTAAATAAAATTACTCGCTCATGGACGATGTGATGACGCAACGACCTAATTTACGTTGCTATTCCATTACGTTATCGTTTTCCTGACTTTTTTTCCTTTCTTCTGAGAGGGGAAATTTGTGGAAAGGCGGCGTCGCGGGCGTCGTTTCGAAAATTAAAAATAACGACGCTTTCGCTAAAATAGCCCCGCGTGTATGTAAATAACCGGGCCTCCACGTTTTCGATCTTGCAATTTTATTTCGCCAACCACAAAGGAACGCAATTAGCCACCGAAATTTAATCTTGGGAATGGGGGGAAATGTGCTGGCGGTGTGATAAAGAGAGGGTTTTAATGGGATGCGAACATTTTTGGGTAAAGTAAACTGATTATGGAGGAAAAGGAAAGTGTGATGTTTAAATAGGGGATCAATATACTCGTAAGTCGACAATAAACAACATTTATTTCTAGATTAGATACAATAAAATGTTATTATTGATACCATAGTTTATTATTTAATACAATCAAATTAATTTAATTAATAGCGTATGTTCAATAAAATCAAACCTCAAGAGTGGTATGGAATATTTTGCAGGTTGGCAATTCTGAAATTATACATAATAATTATGATGTCTGACGTTATATATGACAATTTCTAAATCGTGTAGCCAACATATATTTAAAAAAAAGATAAAATCATAGCACTCCAGCGGTTTTTTTTTTTATTGAACATATGATATCATCTTAATAGTTGCTTTAGACTTGTATCAATGGATTAACACAATGTTAATGTATCGCAATTAGGCACCGAAATTTAATCTTAATTAATCCATTGATAATGGTCACTTTGTGTCCGAAATGTACGTACATTTGGTAATTCAAATAAACGTGTGGAGAAAGGTTATAAGTGCTTTATTCGTCAATTCAAGTAACTATTCATGGATTGTTTTTTGATATGTTTGTGACAAAATAGACTGTATTAAACTTTGACTTGAATATCAAATCATGCCCAAATTATACACACAGAGAAAATACTATGACGAATACATCACTATTTTTTACTTTCTTTTTCTTCTAAAAACCATTGCTATAAAAAATACTATGACCAATACATTTCTTCTAAAAACCATTGCTATTTTGAATGTAATCCTCGGTAAATTCCAAATTTCCACTTTCAGCAAGGTGTTTGTGTTTGTTCCGCCTTTTCACCTGTTCCGCAGTGTGATTAAGACAAATTCCCCAAAATTAAGTGCCCGCCTTGTTTGCGCACCCTCTGGGGATGAATTAAATATTAATGCGCTCCCCAACCCCTGCCCTTTTAGCTATAGGTTAAGACGTAAGCCTTTTTTCTCACAACCCCCGAAGACAACGACGAAGAAGAAAAAAAAAATCGATAAAGGAACGTTATATGCCTTAAACGTTTCAGGCGTCATTGGTTTTCCAGGCGAAGGAATAAAATGGAAACTGTCATTTCAATGTCTCTCTACCCGACGGATTTTTATCACGCCAACTCACTCTTCGACGAATATTAATGCACGGGTTGAAGCGAGTGCGAGAGAGAGGGGGAGAAGGGTAGAGGGCGCAAATGTGCCGGATCGTGTCCCGACTCAACGCGAATTTCAATGTAACAAATCATCTGACAGGCCGGAGTGGTTTAAAATAGACAGCTTTATTCAATAATGATGTTTTATAATGGGGGATGACGTGCGTCGCCCCCCCCCCCTGCTATATATTCCTGAAATATTCGACAGATAGACGGGGGCGAACAGATGCCGCGAATTACATTTCATTTTACCCGGAGGGTTATTTATACTTTTCATTGATTAATCATCCGAGTTTGTCAAAGTAAATAATCACTTTTCATTTAATCTGAAATTGTATTTCGTTTTATTGGAAGAACAAAACTGAACTAATCTACCTTATTAATGATATACCAGTAGAATAGTTAATAATTTGGAACTCAATACGGCAATAAGTTAATAACAATTGTTTCTCATAAAGAAACATTAAATTTGTCAATAGTTTGCAGAATATTTACAAAATATAAAAACGAATTAATATTATTATCGACTTTCTGCAAAAATGTAGTTTCGCTAAGACTTCTTCAAATTGTTTGAATAAATATTTGGAGGAGTCAACAATTCTTTCTAGAAGAAGAAAATCTACGTCTGCTTTAATTCTAAATTTCCAGTAGTCGATCAATTTCATTTTTAATTTTATAGCTCCTTTATCAGTTTCCCAAAAATAACTTTAATAAAAAATGTCTGTTCCCTGGCAATGTGACATTGCCGTGACCAGGATTCGAACCTGGGTTACTACGGCCACAACGTAGGGTCCTAACCACTAGACGATCACGGCTTCGACAGACGTGAAAGCTAAAGAATTTCTTGTAGAGAAATTGCTGTTCGTGCTCCAGTTTTATCGTGAAAGGCGTAGTTTTGATATCGTATAATTACCGAACTTACAATGAATTATAAAACATTTATTAAATGCACAGATAAGTAGATGATTAGATAACTATTTGTGGAGGAAATATATTTACATAGTAAACTAATAGGCAAATAAAATTGCGTATTTTAAAGCAAACCTACCAAATAAATAGCAATTCTAGAAATAAATGAATGAATTGGTAGATTACCGACAAAAATTATACATTCTTATTGTGGCGATAGCTGGAACCACCAATTTTTAAAATGTCAATTTTTCAAATTGAAATGTCAATCAAATTGGAAATTTAGTATCATTTCATATAATTATGGAGAATTACCGTGAAATAGGAGAGAGTTACACAGAACTAGAAAAAGAAAGCTTATTAGGAATGATAAAAGACTTAAACGAGTGTTTTCCACTTCCAGGCTAAGCATGAAGTAAAATTTCGAGTTTAGAAAAGCCGTAAAATTTGGTTTGGTCGTTCCGCGAAGCGGAGCGATCAAATCAAATTTTCAGGCTTTTCTAAACTCGAAATTTTACTTCATGCGCCACGCGTATAATACGCTGATTTCAAGTGAAGTTTACTTATTCACAATATTACAGTGTTTTCAGTGTTTAATACGCGTGACGCATGAAGTAAAATTTCGAGTTTAGAAAAGCCTGAAAATTTGGTTTGGTTGCTCCGCGCTTCGCGCTACGCGAGAAGAATCCTCTTCATTAGATGAGTTCGTAAAGCATTTGAAGCTGCCGCTATCTTCATTTTCCGGAAAAACAATCCTTTTCATCCTTTTACTATATGAAACTTCGGTTTCGGCATCGGAGATATGAGAGGTATCAGGGTGATTAAGGTCTTTTGACGGACCATCCATTTCTTTGACTACTCGGCAAAAGGAAGCCTATTCGAATTTGGTTCACTCTTATTCATAAGCTTCTAACTATAGGTTAGCAGCCCTAGAAATTATCCTGAACCTACCACCACTGCTTATCTTCATACAAGGGGAGGCCAGGGCCGTAGCATACAGAGTAATGCGAGAACAGGCTCCCATAAACCGATCACACGGGAAAAAGTACCAAAGACTAGAAGACGAGCTGAAGGCAAACCCTACAACAGGAATGCTAAGCGATGCCATGGTCAAGAAATATAATTTTGACATGAAATACAAAGTGATGATCCCGCAGAGGGAAGATTGGGAGAACCGCCGACCTACCAACGCGGAATCAAACTGGTATACTGACTGCTCGAAGACAGATGAAGGAGTCGGAGCCGGAATATACAACACAAAACCCGAGACAAAGAATTCAGTCAGTCTGGCGAGGGACACCGCAGTTTTCCAGGCAGATGCGGTAGCGGTCCACCTCTGCATTGGAGAAATAGCAAGGCAAGACAACAAATGTCAATCAATAGCTATTTTCTGGGACAGCCAAGCGCTGCTAAGGGCACTAAGCACCACACAGGTCAATTCCAAGTTAGTGCGGGACTGTGTAAGCGCTCTCAACGAAATGGGCGGTCGCACAACACAAGGGTCATCAAGGGAACGATAAAGCAGATGAACTGGCCAAACAAGGCTCGTCAAGCGCATTCATTGGCCCGGAACCCTCCTGCGGTATCGCAAAAACCACAGTCAGAAAATCCATAAAAAAATGGAAGGAGACACAGACTCGAACCTGGTGGACGAACACACCAGGGCAGAGGCAGGCGAAACAGTTCCTCAAAAAACAATCGCCGGCTTTCACGACCGATCTACTCAACCAAGAGAGAAAAACGGTTAAAGCTATAGTACGTCTACTGACAGGACACTGTAGTTTCAAAAAACATATGAGCAAAATAAGTCTGGCAGAGGATACGATATGTAGATTCTGCCAGGAAGAAGAGGAGAATTCTCTCCACATCCTGTGCCAATGTGAGGCCCTAGCATAGGTTAAATACCTAAATCTGGGCAATACTAACCCAAGCGCAGAGAGATAGACCCAAGGCTCACTGCCAGGGTTTATAGGGTTAATCAAAGAGGCAAAGCTCGAGCACGTCGTCTAGGATAATAGGAATCCACAATAGATCTGCAAAGGTCGCCGTGGTACAGGCCAATGAGGCCACCCCTACGAATATATATCTATCTAACTATAGGTTAAGTAAGTAATTTCTGCATTTCTTTTTGTGGTTAATCGATGTTTTTTTTTTATTGTGTATCTAGCTAAATGTGCTAAAAGACCACTCATAATTTTGACTCTATGTTAGTGCCACGGAGGCTTCTTCATCAGATCAAAGGATTTACGGTGCTTACTCCTTCCCATGTGGATTTCCTTGACCATCGGCCCTCGATTTCTCGATGATCTGCAAATTATATTTGTACGGCGATTTGTAAGTCCAATTTCATTTATTGAAAACTTCAATATAAACTCCATGGTGTCTATGGTTTCTTCTTCTTCGAGTGCCCTGACCGTTCAATGATCGTTGGCTATCATGTAGGCTACCATGTTCATGATTATAGTTTTGTCTACAGCTCCTCTGAATACTTCCTTTGAAAATCTCCTCTTCCACTGCCTTAGATTTTTAAGCCACGAAATTCTTTTTTTCCCTGGACCTCTCTTACTGTGTATTTTTCCCTCCATAACTAGGTATAGCATTTCATACTTTTAAGAGTGTTTATGGTTTCATCTGCAGGTAAATGCTTACCCTGGGTAGATGGGTTTAGCATTTTTTCTACTAAGTAAATTTTTCCAATTGCAAAATCCTTGTTTTCGTCAATATTTTGCTAATACAAAATTTTTCTCTACCTTTTTCAATGGAGGTTAAGGTAACAAGGTATTCAATTCGTAATATATAATGTGAATCAATGAGTCATCAATTAATCTAATTTTTAGCTATTGTGTTATAGATACGTCATCACTTACAGCTTGTGCTTGTAAAACATTTTTATTTAGGCGAAGGCTTTGTAGGCTGAGCAAATGCCTTCCTCAGCGTATTTTAATCGCCGGTTTTAAAGAAACATTAGAATAGAACGTTTGTACTGCACTAAGTTGAACCGAGTTCAAGTTTGTCACGTCACCAATTAAAATTAGTGTAACTTCAGATTAATAATTGCAGGTGTCCAGTTCATGTAACGAACAGATTCAGTGCAACAATTGCAAAAAGTGTACTAATTCGTGTAATGAACAGACCTAATAATGTTCTTTTTTTCGCTGATTTTACTAAATAGTGCTTGCATAATATGACTGTTTTTGATAAATTTTATAGTATCTGTAACTCTAGCCATAAATGTTTTTACAGAATCGCAGCTTAATATGTTATTTAAAAGTAAATGAAGTATGTGAGGAATACATCATAATGGTACAACATGATCGAATTTTTCAGTTATCAATCGAAAAATGGTTCTCATATTGGCAGCTATGACAACCAAAAATATTTCAGGTACTCATTTTTGGGTAGGCAAATATTACTAGGGAAAATACCGGGTAAAAACCCAAAGTATATTTACCTACACATAGGAATTTACCAAACTCCCATCACTAGCTTTACCAAAGATTGGTAGGTTTGAAGTACTAGAGAATTCTTGTCAAAAACCGTATTGTTTATTGGTTAAGATAGAGCCTAAGTCGTTACTAAGGTATTCTGTAACTATGTTTTCCAATATTTTGGGAATAGATGACAGTAGCGATTTTGGACTGTGGTGTTCTCAACTATATTTTCAATAGTCCAGTCGTCAGAGACAAAAATACCACCCAACCTCTAATAGTCGTCAGAATTTCCTAAACATTTGTCTGCATGTCAAGTGCTAGACTCCTAATATGATAAAACAAAGTTTACCACTCCTACCCCCGGGCTTCTCCTGAAATCTAATCTAAATCTAAAAAACGGAAAACATTGATTTCCCACAAATCTGCATATGAAAAAAAAGAAATGTTTTAAACAAATAATGTAGCTGAGAGGATTTTGAACAAAAAAGTTCCGTAGCCCTTTTTTTTAAATAAACCGTTCATTCAGAAATAACGATAAGTAACCGGTTATTTTGAATTTCAGTTGTGCCCGCGAAGTAACATTTGAGCAAATGTATAACAAGTCGATAGTAGAAATCTGATAACTTTTGATCGCAGTGTCCCACTGGAAAAAATAAAAATTTATTTTAAAGGGAAAGAGTTCAGGTTTCTTGTAGAATAATTATATTTTACCATAGATGAAGTCAGATTCTACAAATCTGTTAATTATATGAACGCTGCGAGGTTATTGCGGTCTAAAAGTTTCCACACATTAATTAAATTTATCAGTTCCATTGAAAAATCCCTTAAAATATTAATTCTGACAGTATACATTTTAATTACTGTACCGTAAACATTCAAAAATGTGATAGTTGAGGTTGTTACTTGGTGAAATTCCATATCAACACTTTTAGTAAATAACACACTTAGCTAAGATTTCACTGTTTATTGATTGACACTGCCACAATTGTTTCGCCACACAGTGGCTTCATCAGACATCTGCCTGATGAAGCCACTGTGTGGTGAAACAGTTGTTGCAGTGTCAATCAATAAACAGTAAAATCTTAACCAAGTGTGTTATTTACTAAAAGCATAAACATTCAATTTCGAGTTTCGGGAAAAAATATTAAAAGTTTAAATTATCCTCGAAACCGCGCAATCTAAACTTTCATATTAAAAATTATCTTACATCATCGAAAATGCTTCCACGGGTGTAATGTAATGTGAAAATACAAGATAAATAACTGCCAAATACGCCTGGCTGGAATGCGGTAAGCAAATAAATGATCATTGCTTTATTTGGCGGACGACCGTGAGTGCTCCACAAATAATAATTACAAACTTATTACAAAGGAATATGATTTAAATCTACTATCACTAAAATGTTTCTTAGCGTGCATACGTTAAAAAACATCATTTTCAACGTATAGTAGTGACATCTTTTACTTAACAGTATAACGCTTGCTAGGTTCCAAATACGGTCTCGCCATCTAATCCTTGGTTCCATTTTTTGACTACCACATAATTCCATTGGAGGGTATGTCTGTATAATTGGCGGTGATATTAGGTAAATTAAAGAATTTTTTATGGTTTCGTACATTTCATGTACAGAGAGTTTTATGTAACACCGAACATTTGCTACCAATACAATTTGACACCTTTAATTTTCAAGTTGTGTGTAAATTGAGTTGCCTATATGACCAATAAAAATTGTAGCCAATTAATCGCAATTAATGCCTCAACTTGTACATACAGGGAGTTTTTCTTTTAAGTATACATGTCCCAATTACAGCATATATGCCGTAAATCTTAAGATACTCGTTGTTTTTTAACAGAGTTCAATTTGAAACTTGAAAAGACTGTGTTCCACTCCCAGACTAAGCATGAAGTAAAATTTCGAGTTTAGAAAAGCCTGAAAATTTGGTTTGGTCGCGTAGCGCGGAGCGGCCAAACCAAATTTTCAGGCTTTTCTAAACTCGAAATTTTACTTTATGCGCCACCGGTACAAAACACTGACATACTACGAAGTTCAAAACACACCGCTAAACTTTACATTGCATCAGTGTTTTGTACCGGTGGCGCATGAAGTAAAATTTCGAGTTTAGAAAAGCCTGAAAATTTGGTTTGGCCGCTCCGCGCTTCGCGCTACGCGACCAAACCAAATTTTCAGGCTTTTCTAAACTCGAAATTTTACTTCATGCTTAGCCTGGGAGTGGAAAACACTCGTTTAAAGCTTCAAATCTTTTAATAAACCGAGCGTCGGAGCATGCACAACGTATACTTATGTATACTTAAAAAAATCTCGTTATGAAAATGTTCGGTGTTGTATAATACTCTCTGTATATCCATGATATATATAGGAGTCTATAAATGTCGATATATATCACGATAAATATCTTGATAGATATATATCGCCAGGCCCTGGCCTAAATACCTTGTAAATTATAGATGAAAATCCGAATTACATGTAAAATACAGCTAGATAATATTTAATAAATATGTGTACGTTCCATAAATTCAAATCTCCGTAGATCTACATAAATTATAATAATAAATAAATCATAATCCCGACACGATTCATAGGTATATTTGTTATTTCCATTTCCATACGTTATGATTTATAGGATTATCCTTTAGCATTATTGCCACATTTATATTAATTCAGTACTTGAATACAGACAATCCCTTCTTGGGCTAGCCGTAACACGATAAATCCCGAAAACATTTATCAAAGGATAAATCCCAATTCAAAATTAATTATTTCAGACAGTTGAGAGTCTCGTTTGTACCTTTGACGACGACAACGACAAGGAATTTATGCGTAATAAATGAAAATATCCCATAAATAATTTAGTGGGACAAAAACGTTTCGGAATTTTCATTAGCCTTCGGCTCTCGCTGAAAGGGAGGGGACACTTAATTGGGACGGATATTAATTTTCGCTACAATTTAATCATCACAAAGGTGAACGTCCTTCATTTTTCTGATCAAAGAAAAAGCGCGATTGGGCAATATATATTTTTTTAGAATCCCCGTGGCTTTTTTTAAATTAAAATGTAAATGAAATGAGAAATGTAAAACAACCCGATGTCGGCGTTAATGTTGTTTTGTCGTCGCTCCGGGATTAAAGTAAGTTTAAATGTAATGAGGAATAACCCTCCGTTAACACCAGCTAACTGCCAGTTTTTGGGGCAGTCCGTCTACGCCCCGCCGGCCCCAACCCCCGGTAATTAACGTCGATGTCGGGGACTGCTCGTTATTATGGTAATCACTATTAAATTTTCAAACTGGGCCCTATCTCTGCCGCAGGGATGAAAATGTGATGTTTGGCTCAACAGACAAATGTGTGTTTTATGTTTGATAACATTTTATTCGTTTTGTCTCTAAATATTATATTTTATTATGATGCACAACAAAATTTATTACAAAAAATGATGATGTGTCCATTATAGCACGTTCCCAATTAAAGCAATGATAGTCTTGTTAATAGAATTGCCGTTAATATCGTTATAGTTAAATACTACTTAATCTCTACTAGACCCGTAAAAACACAATATTAGTATTTCGTATTAATAGAACAAAAAGTATATGCTATTAGTTTTATTGATAAAATGAACGTGCAACATTGCATTTTTATGTTCTAACTTCATTGTAATCAAGTAATTTAGAGGTTATGTTACACTGCTATTGTATATGTTGTATATATATATATATATATATATATATATATATATATATATATATATATATATATATATTGTATATGTTTGTGAACATGTATTTCTCTGTTAAATTATTTGATTAAAATTTACTTCTAACTAGTGTCTCCACTCCCACATTAAGCATGAAGTTTATTTATTAACACATGTGTTTCTCTGCTAAATTAAGAAAAAAGTTGTTTGCTTTGCTGTGTTTTGCAAGCTGCTAAAGTTTGTCCCTGCAATTCATTAATACGCTTGTTACATATACAGCGTATATTTCATGTAGCTTGTATTTGAGACATTTTTTCGTATTTTTAATGTTATGGGACACTAACATTAACAATACGAAAAAATGTTTCAAATACAAGTAACATGAAATCATTTCCTTCAAAACACAAAATTATTTTTGCATATAAAGGGTGTCCTACATTTCCTGGATACCATACAACTTTGTTATTTTAAATAAGACACCCATCCTATATATTTTCAACATTTTGGATTCCTTAGCAAAAATGAATGATAATTTGATCATCTAACACTTAGTGTAAATTATTACGGTATGGAATAATACATTATGGTGGTTCTAGTGCTGCAAAAGCTTTATTTATCACGCAGAAACGAGCAATAAGAATAATTTTTAATTTGGGCTATAATGAAACATGTAGAGGAAGATTCAGAAGTAATAGTTTATTCACTTTCTCTGACCTATACCTATATGAACTTTTAGTTTTCAATTTTAAATATAAAGAAAAATTTAGCATGTATAATGCAAATCACTCATATGATACACGGAATTTAAAAACATATGCAGTCCCCCCTCATAAAATCTCATTATTTGAGTCGTCGGCTATATATGCCGCGTTGAGGATGATTAATAAATTACCCGTGCATTTAAAAAATATCAACTCTAAAAACACATTTAAAACTAAATTAAAACAATATATAATTGAACAAGAACACTACACAATTTTAGATTATTTAAATAGCGCTTAGCATTATAACATTTTCATTTAAAAACGTCTTTATTATATCAATATTATTATACTATTTGTACTTGTATATTCTTTATGTGTATCTATGCATCACTTATGTTTATTGACGCATTCAATTGGCAGCAGTACTTCTTTTAATATGTAATATTTTGTGATTGTGATTTTAAATGAAGCATGTATCCATTTTTGAATAAAGACTATATATATAATAAATCGTACTATTTCAAAATTATTCCACAGTTTTGAAAAATTAAATAGGTTGGTCGTTGTTTTATAAACCTAAAATATCTCTGGAACTAAATGAGATAAAGAGTTACAGTTTTTGTGGTACTTTTGAATATAAAGTGCGCTATCGTTGGCACTAAAATGTTTTTGCGTCAGAGTTGGGTGGCTATGAAATAATAAATAACCCTTCTTAACGACCAGGTTGACCTAATGTACACCCCTCTCTTCGAAGCCGTATAAATAGTTTATAACATGTAATTTTTCTTTCCTTTTAGTTTAATAATGACTACTAGATAGTCGAAACTATATTCACACACTAAGTGCAAAATGCAGTGGTTCAACAAAGCAAAAAATATTTTATTTACAAGTGTATTTGAGATGTACCACAAAGTGAACGGCTACAAACAAAACATTCAACAACAGTTGAATTTATAAATCTTCAATCAAGTGTAACTTGATCATTTTAAATGAGGCCATATAACATTTTTTGCATCAATAGACTCTTAATTTAATTTTTGTTCTATTAAATTTGCAAAAATATCAGTACTTTTTAAATTAAAAAACAAAATATCTTCCATCTACAGATTAATAGTATTACCCTAATCAAATGAGAATTACAAGTTGAGTTAAGTGGTGTTAAAAACTGATATGGTTCCATTTTAAAGAATCATGGTATAGTTGAGTAAATATTCAAAAATTCAACTGTTTATATTTCATTGCCACCTAACTTCAGCGCAGCGATTTTATAGCGTTACCGACCGAGCTCTCTATCTTTAATAGAATGACGAAAACTTCAACTCTGAAACACATTCAGTTTCAGAGATATTTTGGGTTTACGTCAATTATTTCCAAAAATGTCGAATACCTTCGAAATAGTAGGACCTGGATCAAATGTTATTTAATAAACCTGCATTCATTTTTACCAAAGAATCCAAAAGTTTATATATATATTAGGTGTCTTATTTCAAATTACAATGCGGAGCGACCAAAACCAAATTTCAAGTTTTTTTTAGAATCGAAATATTTCTTTATGCATAACTATGGAGTGGAAACACTCGCTAGAAACTTCAAATTGAACTATTCCAAAAACAACAAATGCTTGAAAATTTAAAAAGAAAAAACCCCATATGTTATTTATACCATTATTAAAAAAAATTATACCTAAATACAGGGTGCCCGTATTTCAACAGAATGTGTGAGGATCTCGGTTATTTAAAGAGATAGAGAGTCGGTTACATTGGGGCGAATTGCGTATTTTAGGGCCTAATAATAATCTGAAAACATATTTGAAATATCTTCTTTCATTATTAAATAATGTCAAATAACGGATTTTTTAAAATTTCGTATTTATTTTTTTATTCAAAAACTATTGAATCCAGACATTTACAACTTTGATATTATACCGGCACTTTTTATCGAGAAATCTAGTAACATATATTATTTGAAGATAAGTTTAACATTTACCCAGGAACCATATCTAACTTTTGTTTTTCTTATGGGTGCCATTTTGGATTTTTATATTTTTTAGAAAAATATTTTTTTCTGAATTCAATAATCCTATTTATAGTTTATTGTACATTTTAAATGTACAATTTTATTATTTTGTTTTCTGTAAAGAGTGCCTTGAAAACACTTGAGTAACTCACTCATTTGACAACTCCTAGGAGCCATAATTTGCTTACCTATCACCCCTGAAGACGAGCATCCTGCTGATTACTGTATTCATAGAAAATGTATTTGTTTATAAACGAAATACGGGTGTGACATTTTGAATCTTAATAAATTAATTGACTGTCTTTGGACTATTATAGGATTTTGTCATATTATATATTTATTGGTCCTGTTTTGACTATTGTGACTGTAAGTGGCTTGATTGTATTTTGACTATGCTAGGAATTTGTCTGATTACATATCTCCATGGACTGTATTTCGGCTATTGTGATATTATGATTGTGTCATAACATCACAATAGCAGTCAATACCGGGTGTTGACTTGGCGGACAACATAGGAAATCGCATGTTAATTTTAAAATTTTCAAATCTAGGCTTCCCTATTTGATTTTTAGACAAAATATATTTAACTTTTTTGTAGAGGGAAAAACTCTAAACTTATAAATGTTCACACTCAATACTTGACGTTTCTCTAAGTTAAAATAATTAAGAAAAAGTAATGTGATTTTATAAAAATAATGACATACCATGGAATTGATACAACAATTGCGGATATTCCCTGTTTTTTTTTAAGTTCAATTTAAAGCTTTAATCAAGTGTTTTCAACTCCCAGACTAAGCATGAAGTAAAATTTCGAGTTTAGAAAAGCCCCGTGAAAATTTGTCTCGGGTCGCGCAGCGACCCGAGACAAATTTTCTGGGCTTTTCTAAACTCGAAATTTTACTTCATGCGCCACGCGTATAAAACACAATAATATTGTCAAATTTATGTATATTCGAACTTCACTTAAAATCTGTGTATTGTACGCGTGGCGCATGAAGTAAAATTTCTAGTTTAGAAAAGCCCAGAAAATTTGTCTCGGATCGCTGCGCGACCCTCGACAAATTTTCACGGGGCTTTGCTAAACTCGAAATTTTACTTCATGCTTAGTCTGGGAGTGGAAAACAGTCATTTAAAGCTTCAAATTGAACTCTATTAAAAATCAACGAATGTCAGAAAATTTTCAGCTAAAATAATTAAGAAAAAGTAATGTGATTTTATAAAAATAATGACATACCATGGAATTGATACAACAATTGCGGATATTCCGTGTTTTTTTTTAGTTCAATTTAAAGCTTTAAACAAGTGTTTTCCACTCCCAGACTAAGCATGAAGTAAAATTTCGTGTTTAGAAAAGCCCCGTGAAAATTTGTCGAGGGTCGCGCAGCGACCCGAGACAAATTTTCTGGGCTTTTCTAAACTCGAAATTTTACTTCATGCGCCACGCGTATAAAACACTATAATATTGTCAAATTTATGTATATTCAAACTTCACTTAAAACTATTGAATCCAGACATTTACAACTTTGATATTATACCGGCACTTTTTATCGAGAAATCTAGTAACATATATTATTTGAAGATAAGTTTAACATTTACCCAGGAACCATATCTAACTTTTGTTTTTCTTATGGGTGCCATTTTGGATTTTTATATTTTTTAGAAAAATATTTTTTTCTGAATTCAATAATCCTATTTATAGTTTATTGTACATTTTAAATGTACAATTTTATTATTTTGTTTTCTGTAAAGAGTGCCTTGAAAACACTTGAGTAACTCACTCATTTGACAACTCCTAGGAGCCATAATTTGCTTACCTATCACCCCTGAAGACGAGCATCCTGCTGATTACTGTATTCATAGAAAATGTATTTGTTTATAAACGAAATACGGGTGTGACATTTTGAATCTTAATAAATTAATTGACTGTCTTTGGACTATTATAGGATTTTGTCATATTATATATTTATTGGTCCTGTTTTGACTATTGTGACTGTAAGTGGCTTGATTGTATTTTGACTATGCTAGGAATTTGTCTGATTACATATCTCCATGGACTGTATTTCGGCTATTGTGATATTATGATTGTGTCATAACATCACAATAGCAGTCAATACCGGGTGTTGACTTGGCGGACAACATAGGAAATCGCATGTTAATTTTAAAATTTTCAAATCTAGGCTTCCCTATTTGATTTTTAGACAAAATATATTTAACTTTTTTGTAGAGGGAAAAACTCTAAACTTATAAATGTTCACACTCAATACTTGACGTTTCTCTAAGTTAAAATAATTAAGAAAAAGTAATGTGATTTTATAAAAATAATGACATACCATGGAATTGATACAACAATTGCGGATATTCCCTGTTTTTTTTTAAGTTCAATTTAAAGCTTTAATCAAGTGTTTTCAACTCCCAGACTAAGCATGAAGTAAAATTTCGAGTTTAGAAAAGCCCCGTGAAAATTTGTCTCGGGTCGCGCAGCGACCCGAGACAAATTTTCTGGGCTTTTCTAAACTCGAAATTTTACTTCATGCGCCACGCGTATAAAACACAATAATATTGTCAAATTTATGTATATTCGAACTTCACTTAAAATCTGTGTATTGTACGCGTGGCGCATGAAGTAAAATTTCTAGTTTAGAAAAGCCCAGAAAATTTGTCTCGGATCGCTGCGCGACCCTCGACAAATTTTCACGGGGCTTTGCTAAACTCGAAATTTTACTTCATGCTTAGTCTGGGAGTGGAAAACAGTCATTTAAAGCTTCAAATTGAACTCTATTAAAAATCAACGAATGTCAGAAAATTTTCAGCTAAAATAATTAAGAAAAAGTAATGTGATTTTATAAAAATAATGACATACCATGGAATTGATACAACAATTGCGGATATTCCGTGTTTTTTTTTAGTTCAATTTAAAGCTTTAAACAAGTGTTTTCCACTCCCAGACTAAGCATGAAGTAAAATTTCGTGTTTAGAAAAGCCCCGTGAAAATTTGTCGAGGGTCGCGCAGCGACCCGAGACAAATTTTCTGGGCTTTTCTAAACTCGAAATTTTACTTCATGCGCCACGCGTATAAAACACTATAATATTGTCAAATTTATGTATATTCAAACTTCACTTAAAACTATTGAATCCAGACATTTACAACTTTGATATTATACCGGCACTTTTTATCGAGAAATCTAGTAACATATATTATTTGAAGATAAGTTTAACATTTACCCAGGAACCATATCTAACTTTTGTTTTTCTTATGGGTGCCATTTTGGATTTTTATATTTTTTAGAAAAATATTTTTTTCTGAATTCAATAATCCTATTTATAGTTTATTGTACATTTTAAATGTACAATTTTATTATTTTGTTTTCTGTAAAGAGTGCCTTGAAAACACTTGAGTAACTCACTCATTTGACAACTCCTAGGAGCCATAATTTGCTTACCTATCACCCCTGAAGACGAGCATCCTGCTGATTACTGTATTCATAGAAAATGTATTTGTTTATAAACGAAATACGGGTGTGACATTTTGAATCTTAATAAATTAATTGACTGTCTTTGGACTATTATAGGATTTTGTCATATTATATATTTATTGGTCCTGTTTTGACTATTGTGACTGTAAGTGGCTTGATTGTATTTTGACTATGCTAGGAATTTGTCTGATTACATATCTCCATGGACTGTATTTCGGCTATTGTGATATTATGATTGTGTCATAACATCACAATAGCAGTCAATACCGGGTGTTGACTTGGCGGACAACATAGGAAATCGCATGTTAATTTTAAAATTTTCAAATCTAGGCTTCCCTATTTGATTTTTAGACAAAATATATTTAACTTTTTTGTAGAGGGAAAAACTCTAAACTTATAAATGTTCACACTTAATACTTGACGTTTCTCTAAGTTAAAATAATTAAGAAAAAGTAATGTGATTTTATAAAAATAATGACATACCATGGAATTGATACAACAATTGCGGATATTCCCTGTTTTTTTTTAAGTTCAATTTAAAGCTTTAATCAAGTGTTTTCAACTCCCAGACTAAGCATGAAGTAAAATTTCGAGTTTAGAAAAGCCCCGTGAAAATTTGTCTCGGGTCGCGCAGCGACCCGAGACAAATTTTCTGGGCTTTTCTAAACTCGAAATTTTACTTCATGCGCCACGCGTATAAAACACAATAATATTGTCAAATTTATGTATATTCGAACTTCACTTAAAATCTGTGTATTGTACGCGTGGCGCATGAAGTAAAATTTCTAGTTTAGAAAAGCCCAGAAAATTTGTCTCGGATCGCTGCGCGACCCTCGACAAATTTTCACGGGGCTTTGCTAAACTCGAAATTTTACTTCATGCTTAGTCTGGGAGTGGAAAACAGTCATTTAAAGCTTCAAATTGAACTCTATTAAAAATCAACGAATGTCAGAAAATTTTCAGCTAAAATAATTAAGAAAAAGTAATGTGATTTTATAAAAATAATGACATACCATGGAATTGATACAACAATTGCGGATATTCCGTGTTTTTTTTTAGTTCAATTTAAAGCTTTAAACAAGTGTTTTCCACTCCCAGACTAAGCATGAAGTAAAATTTCGTGTTTAGAAAAGCCCCGTGAAAATTTGTCGAGGGTCGCGCAGCGACCCGAGACAAATTTTCTGGGCTTTTCTAAACTCGAAATTTTACTTCATGCGCCACGCGTATAAAACACTATAATATTGTCAAATTTATGTATATTCAAACTTCACTTAAAATCTGTGATTTATACGCGTGGCGCATGAAGTAAAATTTCGAGTTTAGAAAAGCCCAGAAAATTTGTCTCGGATCGCTGCGCGACCCTCGACAAATTTTTACGGGGCTTTTCTAAACTCGAAATTTTACTTCATGCTTAGTCTGGGAGTGGAAAACACTCATTTAAAGGTTCAAATTGAACTCTATTAAAAATCAACGAATATCAGAAAATTTTCAGCTAAAATAATTAAGAAAAAGTAATGTGATTTTATAAAAATAATGACATACCATGGAATTGATACAACAATTGCGGATATTCCGTGTTTTTTTAGTTCAATTTAAAGCTTTAAAGAAGTGTTTTCCATTCCCAGACTAAGCATGAAGTAAAATTTCGTGTTTAGAAAAGGACCCGTGAAAATTTGTCGAGGGTCGCGCAGCGACCCGAGACAAATTTTCTGGGCTTTTCTAAACTCGAAATTTTACTTTATACGCCACGCATATAAAACACTATAATTTTGTCAAATTTATGTGTATTCGAATTTCACTTAAAATCTGTGTTTTATACGCGTGGCGCATGAGGTAAAATTTCGAGTTTAAAAAAGCCCAGAAAATTTGTCTCGGTTTTAAAACTTCTGCCAAGCCCCTCACCGCCCTGGATACCGGTTTATGACAAAATGAGTCTAAAAATAACGGTTTGCTACATATAATAATTTGGTAAGCGCAGATTTAGATAGTATATAATTCAAACTGACGCAAATTTAATTATGTACAGTTTTTACTCATTGAAAAAGTATATTATTTTTATCATTACTTTTACTTAATATAAAATTTGAGACAATTATTTCATTCAAACGGAAATACTGCCCATATATTTATCTAATCCAAATTTATCACACCATTAAAAACCGGCAAAGAAAAACTTATCCCATTCCCGACATCGGTTTCCACTAAAGCAAAGTAAAAATCTAGAAATGGTTATGCAGGGCAGACAATGGGCCTTAGGGCAGGCACTCTTCGCGGATTTCTTTTGTTAGGGGGTTGTCGGTAATGGGGGCGGACGCGCAGGCGAAAATTACGGGATAATCCGGACGTCTTTATTGTTATTTAGGGCTGAAGCGATCAGACCGCCGCCCTCACGCATAATTTTCCGGATTACACCTGGCCAAGCAAACGCCTCCGCAATTTCCCACAGCAGGAAATTGCCGACTGTTTCCCTCCCCAGTTCGCTTCTTTTTTTATTCTATCTCGACGGAGTTTTCCCTTTTCCCTCCGCACCTGAAATGATGATTGCTCCACGAACAAGCGGAGGAATTGAAGTGAACGTTTCATAATAGATAAGAGAAATAATTTATTAAATAAATTATTCTTATTGTTCTCCATCGAAATTGATTCTGATAGCAACAATCTAAAGTAAGTTTGGGAATTGACTATAAAAAAAATATACCTAATAAAACTCACTTTTGTCTTATATAAAATCAAACTTAACTTAGACTAATGTTATCAAAAATATAATCAAGTAGTAGTAGTATTTATGTTGTAGTAAGTAGTATTTACGTTGTAGCAATATTGTATCTACATGTATATCTTGAAATTGTCAATAAATGTGCACACAATATTGTCACAATATTGTTTGCGGTAATTAATACCATATTCATATTTAATATAGATACAATAATGCATAAATCCAGTCTAAAAATTATATCGTTGTTAATATTGTACCAACAATGATAATTTAATATCAATATCTTTAGGTAATACTTAGTTTCTGTACAATATTGTGTCAATAATGAATATAATTGATTACTCAATAACAGATATTCAATTTCTGTACAATATTGTAATAATAATAAATTTCATTGACCGTTCAGTATAAATATTTAATATATGAACAATATTATATCAATGGTAATATTTAATATAGATATCAATTTCTGTGTAGTATAGTGTCAATAATGAATATAATTGATCACTCATAATAGAAAATATATAAATACATATATGCCAAATTTAGTTAAAAACGTATATGTCAAATATTTTTACGTGGAACGTCAAAAATATAAGATTTTTTAGTACCCAAGAAATCTGTTCCCCCTTGGCTACGACCATGAATTTAAGCGCTACGTTTCTTCTTCCTTTATTTTCTAATTGCTACATTCTAAATCATTAATAATCTAATTTTTAACTACGTGATTTTAACCCCGTATGTTTTTCAAATTATTGCATTTCTTTTGTCGTTTTTAATTTGTATGTAAATTCCGTTGTCTCCAAGGACGAGACTGAATAATTCGGGGCGATCGAAAAGCGTCCACGTTCCAGATTGATGCTGATGTCGTATCCGAACAGAAATAAAAAAAAAATCAGAGCCACTATCTGAAGCGTTCCGTTCCGGGGCGGCGCAGATTGATGGCGGTCCCGGGCTTAAAGACAGTTTAACGACAGTTTAAGTTCCCCGGGACATGTTTAGATATACATCGGGAGGAGATGACTGCGAGTTAAAAATTAATCACAGGTACATTTGTTTGGTAATTGGATACATGCAGAAGTAATTAGCCATTTAAATAAGTGGAGTAAGAGGTTATTATATGTTGAATTACCAGAGAATTTAGTTTTAAGTAATTAATTAATTAAAATATAAGAAATTATTTTAAATATTGTTTTCTAATTTTCTTCTTTAACCCTACGATTTAAAATTATTCATACATTTAAATACATGCCGTTGCCGCGTTTATCTATAATTTCAATCATGCTCATGAATTGTTCCATTTGCCTTAGCAACATTAGTCTAAAACTGTCTGCTCTTAAATGTAAAACTTGTTTTTTTTCTAAAATTAAATTAGAACATGCTTTTTTGGGGACCCCGGTGGGGTAGTGGGTAGAGGCCCTGTCTCCTAACCCAGGGGTCGCAGGCTCGAGTCCCGTCGGATGGAGTCATTTTAAAGTACAAAATGATTCCACATGGGTCCATGGATGTGGTGTGAATGTGTTTTGTGGCGTCTTAATATAGTTAAATACAAAAATATAAAGGTGGAATGGTCTGAGACCAATATCCAGTAAATGTATAAAAAAAAAAAATGCTTTTTTTCATAAGGAGAAAGTCCACGAAACTCAGAAAAAATGTATACAAAATGTAAAAAGACTATGAGATTATTTAATCAACATAAAAATCACTGAATATATATAAACAAAGTTGATCTTTTTTATAGACAAGTTCTTCTAAGAAAATAAAAATCACTTCAACTAAACAGAAAATTTAAATTGAAACATGTTTAAAAAATTGTGCTAAATTAAAACATATATAATTCGATATAGAATTGCCTAAAATTAAAACAAAATATGTTTAAAAAGTTGTGCTAAATTTAAACATATATCATTTAATATCGAATTGTCTAAATTTACATAGAATTAAATAAATGTTAAGATTGTTTAACGAAAAGTTTAATACCTCAACTTTTACTTTTATATTTATTTTCAACCAAACTCGTAGGCATTTTACAACATTGCGTTGTTAATTTTTATTTTAGTTCTGATTGAGTTATTAAGAGCTAAGTTAATTTCAACTAAGTAAAAAAAAATTTAGTCGATTTAAAGTATCTATGTAAATTCAAGACAAAATGTAAATTCTTCTAACTATCGACAATTTTGTAAACTCGTGCTGTGGAGTTTTTATACATTTTTCGAATAGTAATTAAATTTAATAATGACTATTTTTTAATATATAAATATGTAGTTCAATTTGATATTGTTTTCTTTTTGCTTATTTACCATTTCAATTTCTAAATTGTTAATTTGTTCATTTTATTAAGATATAGAAAGGATTATTCAATATTATTGTCGAATTTAAGAATTGAGACTTATATTTGTAATTATGTTTTATCAAAAGTTGTTCAAACAAGATAAATTCAAATTCAAAACTAGTTAAATTTGATTAATAAAATGAACAAATTAACAATTTAGAAATTGAAATGGTAAATAAGCAAAAAGAAAACAATATCAAATTGAACTACATATTTATATATTAAAAAATAGTCATTATTAAATTTAATTACTATTCGAAAAATGTATAAAAACTCCACAGCACGAGTTTACAAAATTGTCGATAGTTAGAAGAATTTACATTTTGTCTTGAATTTACATAGATACTTTAAATCGACTAAATTTTTTTTTACTTAGTTGAAATTAACTTAGCTCTTAATAACTCAATCAGAACTAAAATAAAAATTAACAACGCAATGTTGTAAAATGCCTACGAGTTTGGTTGAAAATAAATATAAAAGTAAAAGTTGAGGTATTAAACTTTTCGTTAAACAATCTTAACATTTATTTAATTCTATGTAAATTTAGATAATTCGATATTAAATGATATATGTTTAAATTTAGCACAACTTTTTAAACATATTTTGTTTTAATTTTAGGCAATTCTATATCGAATTATATATGTTTTAATTTAGCACAATTTTTTAAACATGTTTCAATTTAAATTTTCTGTTTAGTTGAAGTGATTTTTATTTTCTTAGAAGAAAATAAGCTTACGCTTCTTATAGTTTGCACACTTTAAACATAATGTATAAAATTACGAAAAACTATTCGTGAAAATGCAAACAATATCCTAATTAATAAGACAAATTAAGACGATAAATATCCATTGAAACAACTACTTCCCGTGCAAATACACCTCCGGATATTGAATTATACAATGAAATATTTGAAATCTTATTTAATTTAATTTGTTACAACGCTCTATTAAAGTATATGTAACGTTTAGGTCAAATTTTCTTCAAACAAACTAACAAATACAAATTTAAAATGAAAGGAGAGATAACAAAAAAATTAGAAGTAAAAGGATTGGATTAAAACTAATGTCTTAGGCCATCTATAGACGCGTTTCGAGATTTATCTCTCTTCAGTATAGCTTTGCTTATGACGTTTTAAAAAAAATTAGGAATAAAATTAATATAACTTACTTCTGTGTACCTGTTCATTCCACACACAACATTTTTTCCAAATAAGTTTATTATAATTTAATTTCTAATTTTTTTTAGAACGTCATAAGCAATGCTATACTAAAGAGAAATTAATCTCGAAACGCGTCTGTAGATGGCCTAAGACATTAGTTTTAATCCAAGTCCTTTTACTTCTAATTTTTTTGTTATCTCTCCTTTCATTTAAAATTTGTATTTGTTAGTTTTATTGAAGAGAATTTGACGTAAACGTTACATATACTTAAATAGAGCGTTGTAACAAATTAAATTAAATAAGATTTTAAATATTTCATTGTATAATTCAATATCCGGAGGTGTATTTGCACGAGAAGTAGTTGTTTCAATGGATATTTATCGTCTTAATTTGTCTTATTAATTAAGACATTGTTTGCATTTTCACGAATAGTTTTTCGTAATTTTCTATATTATACAAAATTTGTTGTTTGAATTATTTTTATTTTATAAATAAAATATACATCTGTATATTCAAATATTATATTCAACATTATTATAATTTTTTTAAATTAATCATTTTCACTCATTTTCCTGCTTAAGTTTAATGTTTCGAACGAGTTTTTCCACTCCTTGATTAAGCATGAAGTAAAATTTTGAGTTTCGAAAAGCCTGAAAATTTGGTTTGGATGCATAGCGCTACGCTATTTAAGATTTTCTAAATTATATATTTAATTATATGAAAATTGGTAAATTTAATATATATTTTTTTTTCATTTTTAAAAACATGTATTGCTGAAGGTTTACAAATTGAACCTATATTTCCAAATTAGGTTCGTATTCGTCGTTAATAAAAACATTTCTTGTAAAAGCATTCATATGAAGTAATTACAGATCCACAACAAAATATTAATTAAAACATTTCAAGAATTAACTAATTTTAACTATAATTTGCGTGTTTTTACAGATTTTAACAGTCAATATTGTAGAATTATATTTGTTTAAAACTGCAGGGACTTAAATTTAAAGTTTTAGTTAATGCCTATAATGAAATCGATTATTCGCAACAACATATAAAATTTTGATTAAAACACTTAGATCATTTCTTTATCACTTTATTTTGTAACCAAATGTACATTTCGGACACAAAGTGTCCATTATCAATAGTTTGATACTTATACGAAAAAATATACGTTTAACACTACTATATATTAGTCAACTTTGTGTCCGAAATATACATTTGGTTACTAAATAATGTATTGAAGAAAGGTTCTAAGTGTTTTAATCAAAGTTATAATTATCTGCAAGTAACTCAATCAATCCAAAAATTTAAAATATTAAATATTTCAGTTTTAAAGAAAATATTTAAATTTACCAGAATTTGTAGCATCTGGGCAGAGATCCTTTTTTAAATTGATAATTATTAAAAAGTATGAAATCCATTATAAACCAAAAACGACTTTCCAATCTACTATTATAAAAATCCAATCTACTATTACAAAAAATTCTCAATTCTCTTACGGTACAAGTATTTATTGTTTTAAATATATTTATCCTGGTATTTATTGTTTTAAATATATTTATCCTGGTATTTATTGTTCTAAATATATTTATCCTGGTATTTACTGATACTGTAAATTTACAAGCATCCGTTGTTTTAAAAAGCGTTGAATTTGAAGGTTCTAACGAGTGTTTCCACTCCCAGTTCGAGTTTAGAAAATTCGGAAAATTTGGACTTGCCGATTCACGCGAGCAAAGCGAGTCGCGCCCCGGCAAATCCAAATTTTTAGGCTTTTCTAAACTCGAAATTTTACTTCATGCGCCACGCGTACAAAACACTGATTAACAGTGAAGTTTTGAATTGATTGCTTTACAATACTGCTTAATGTGAGTTCAATACTGTTAATTTGTAACTTTTTAGATTAGCTATAAACTAATAAAATGCGTTACTGAGTCTTACCTTACGTCAATTTACTACAATAATATTTAGAATAGAAGGCTTTATTTATAGGTAAATGTCATTCAATTCGAATTGAAGACTTCTTATAATATATTCGTAGAAATGACTAGAAAATTCACAATTGATTTTGATTAATTCTTAGTCTTCTATCACGAAATATTATAAATGTATATTATTCTTGGTAGAGGACTAATTATATTTAATCATTTTATATTAAATCATTTAATTATTTTTTAATAATTAAATACAATTAATCAACAACACAATTACAATCAATAACGAAATTACACACCCCAATCTCCAACACACTTGACAAATATTGTGTTTGATTAAACAACGTCGAATAAAGGGGCGTGTGGGGAGAGAGAGAGCAGGTGGATGTTGATTGGAAACAACTCTGAACTCAATCAACCCTGCATTAAACAACCCCCGCATTTATTCTGAGCGGAGCGGTCTTCACGAAACGTGCTCGTAATCGTAAAACCGAAACAAAAGCTACTTGTTATTGGAAAGGGACAGGGGACAAACTTAACTCGATACTACTTTCGCACTTTGTTATTTAAAGAAGTTTACAATGGACTTGTGAAGTATTCAAATAAACCACTGTTTCTTTACTTGGCTGATTCTTTTTCAAGCTGGATACTTTGATAAGATTTGCAAATAATGTAATACTTTACATCCTAAAAAATATTAAAAGTGCTATTGTTTTTGCAATCTACCACTAATTTATTTTGCAAAGACCAATTAAAAAACAGTTTAAATGAAAACACTTAATCTTGTTTTAGTACTATTATTTAACTTTTCAGTGACTATAGTTTCGACTACAAGCTAGTCAATATCAAACTAATCAATCAAAAATTTAATTTAAAAACGTTTTTAATTAACCCTTTCGCTACTCAGTTTGAATTTCAAATCTGTACCGTGTATAATCATTTCATAGGCTTGCATTACATTTTCTTTGAGGAAAATGCAAAAAACAAAACAAACAAAAGTTGTCCCTCGATTTATTTTTAATTATACTGTACAGACTGCTTATTGAAGAGGTACACAATTTTCGTGCGCTCTCCGCTCATGATTGACAGGCTTTTGAAATTATACGCTCTTCGCACATGGAGCACATAAAAACTAAACGTATGGATATGCTCCTCGTAGCGAAAGGGTTAATTAGTGTTTGAATTGGTCTTTGTAAAACAAATGAATTGTAGATTGCGACATGAATCAAGTCAATACCGCACTGACGAAAAGCAAGTCATCTGAAACACATCACCATATTTATTATAATAAGGAATGAATAAATGAACACAGCGAAACATAATCTGCATTCATTAATTCAGATTTCCACGCGAACGATGTCGAATATCCCCCCGAGAAGTAATAACTATATTCTCAAAGATTTCGCGATATATAGCAGATAACAGGCCATTACCTTGAAACGCGATTCCAGCATATGAATGAAAAATTCAAAATGAACGCCTGCACCTCATAAAAATTTGCGAATTCCCATATCCCCTGTACGAGCATAAGTGCACGATATCCATGAGTAATGCACCAGATTTTTCGAAATGAAATTCTTGTCGTGTTGCGAAAAGGCTCTTTATTGCGCTTATTAGGCCATCGCTGTAGCAATAATGGCAATTTGGGATCTCCCTTTTTTTTCTCTCTTCGGCTAAAGCACTCGCCGTCAATTTGCATCGCGCCGGGGGGATCAGGTATCCAGTGCATTTGAAAGATTATGGACTCTTCATGAAAATCATGTTTCATGTGCGTTGGGCCGTAAATTGCTAGTACGTGTTTATAGGGGAGAGGAGAGATGGATTTTTTTTCAAGGGAGGAATTGCGAATTTTCGCATTTTGCTTTGATAGTATATTCCTGTAAAGCAATAACTGTAATGGATTTATCCATGAAAAAAACATTTAGGGTTATTTGCATTCAGAAAGGTAGGCATCAGAAATATGTTGTAATTTTCAAATTTGTTTTGCAATAAAAAATACTACTCCACGTCAAGCGATACGAAATTTATTTAAAATAACACTAACTGTTTCTAATTTTACTGTAATTTTTATTATAGATTCTAGGACAAAAATAAAAGAACGAAACAATTAAAAAAAAATATTTTCAAAATCTTAAACGTTATTTTATTTAAATACCCAAAAGTGCGAAAATTTGGAAAATTGCTCTCATATAAATATTCATACAGTCGGTTACATTTGTCCTACAAACCTCATAAAATACTCATTGTAAAGCTTATAAAACATAGATTAATTATAAAATAAATTGAATTTTGTAATAACTAATATTATAATTGTTATAAACAATTAAATTATTAAAACTAATTTTTCATAATGACAACCGCACTTTAAAATTTTGGTTTCATAATAATTGGGTTAAAGTGACTTTAACAAAAGTCAACTTTAAGTTAAAGCCGACTTTAATTATTGATGCGTTTCATAATCAATTCCCGATCAGACTTTAGTAAAAGTCGACTTTAAGGTAACGAATATATGTTGGTAACGTATTTTTATAGTTATTTTTATTATATAATGTTGCATAACCGTAATTTCGATTAATTATATTTCAAATATGTTATTGAAATAGTCACAGCAAACAATAAGTGAAAATAATTGAGGATTTAATTTTACAGCAAAGAGGAATTACTTTTCATTCAACCTATTAAAAACATAGAGCATAATGCAGTGCAATAAAAAACGAATAAATTGTGAATATCGAAGAAGATCAAACATCTTTCATTAATTTTTATTAAATTATTGAATCGGCTGAATGTACCAGTTAGCGAAATAAAATGTGTATGCTTGATAAATTAACCTGCGCAATTCAAGTGAAATGTTATATTTGTATTGGTACAGTACAGTTAATACCATTGCCTTTGATAATCGAAATTTTGGAAAAAATCCTTGCCACTGAATGCATCAACACAATTTTCCCGTAATCTGTATACTGCTTTCGTTTTAATCACAATATCTTCTTCATCGCTTGAAGAATTATTATTTAAAGTGTGATTAATTATTCTAGTTCTGTGAAATTATTAGCTTTGTTAGTTCTTTTTAACATTTGACAACATTTTTAGGTTAGCGTTATCAAGCCGACTTTAACTTTAAAGCTGACTTTAACTTTAAAGCCGACTTAAACTTTAAAGCTGACTTTTACTTTAAATTTGCATTATAAAACGGAATCTAACGTTGACTTTAAATATTTAAAGTACTTTTATGAAACCGACCGTAAATGTTAAACACGCAAAAATGCTTTGTTTAGTCAACTTGACAAGCATCATTTAAAGATAACAAAAACATCTAGATGTGTCGCTATGACAAAAATATAACGTCATGACATTTTAAAGACCTAAAAGTACCTTCATAATTAGTATGACTGCTTACAAATGTCAACGCCTTACGTACGTGTTTCCAAAGAAATATGCAAAGAAAAGTTTTATATCTTGATGGAAAACTATTCTTTAAATGTATTTTCCACAAATCTTTATCGATGCTAAAGAGAGCTAATATTTAACATTATGTATTTAAAGCACAAACTGATGCACGTCTTATTTTATCTTTTTTTTTATTTATTAGAAACACTTTAATGTTATCAACTTATCTTCAATGTATCATTTTAATGTTAAAATTGTACCTTGAAGATAAGTAAGTAACACTTTAATAAAACACTTAATTTGTTTAGGTTTCAAAATTATATTTATTGTACTACAACAATTGTTTCACTATACTGTGGCTTTATCAGGTAGATCCCACCTGATGAAGCCACATTGTGAGGAAACAAACCTAAACAAATTAAGTGTTTTATTAAAGTGATATTATGGAGTTTCAACAACTAACAGCCTCAACTATACACTATAAGTAAGTAACATTATAATTTTATTTAGAAATTAATGCCTTCAATGATTCGAATAGATTTTAGCAATAACTTCTATTTTGGAGATTGGCTGAATTCAATGAACATAAGGTAACATCAACACAATGAAACATAAAAACAAACAAAAAAACTGTGTGGCGGAGCTAACAAACCCGTTACGAATATTAGTCATTTGAATTGGCATACACCGTGCGTCGTCACTTATCAATACAGGATGTCCCGTGAATGTGGGGAAATGGCTTAACCATAGATTCCTGGAATCAAAATATGATGATTTAACATAACTTATCTAAATCCAAAAGTTTACGGTTAAGCCGAATTTAATCTTCGAATTTAAAAAAAATATTATTAATTTTATTAATAACAATTGAACGCTTTATTCGATCTGACTAAAATTTAGTATGGTTAATTAGCATAATATAACACATTATTTCAGACATTATGGTCATCATTAATTGACAAGAAGTATAAAAAACAATGATACCACAACATAATAACTAAAATATGTTTTTTTTTTCTTGAATTAATTTTTCATCTGGCACTTGGTGAAACATATTAGAATATGTAAAGTTATTTAAATTAAAAACACTTGGTATTGTTTTACAAATTAAAGCTTTATTCCGACTAGTTTCGGTTTGTTAGACCATTTTCAAAGGAATGTGACACATTTCTTTGAAAATGGTCTAACAAACCGAAACTAGTCGGAATAAAGTTTTAATTTGTGAAACAATACCAAGTGTTTTTAATTTAAATAACTTTACACTAAATATGTTTTTATTGGCGCACCTTATAAACATTTAAATACGTCTTGAAGATTAGTTTATTTAAAAGCTTTTTTGTCTCGGTACGGTTTTGCCACAAAAAAATAAAATGCAAAGAAATTATTTTTTATTATTTAGTAATAACGAAATCTACTGTGATTAAAAATACATGTTTTTTTCTTTGCAGTCGCCATTGTTCAAAAAAACGTCAATTTTGTATAATATTAATTAACGAGTGTTTTTAGAGAATTAATTGTTATCTTCATTATGTTTATGTTTATTCATATTCCTCCGGAGCAAACAGATACAGGCAGTTTTTCTTTCAAATATACGTATTCCAAATTCAGCCGATTTTATCTAAATCGTTAGATATTCTTTGTTTTTTTTTTAAGTTTAATTTGAATCTTTAAACGAGTATTTTCCACTCTCAGACTAAGCATTAAGTAAAATTTCGAGTTTAGAAAAGCCCCGTGAAAATTTGTCTCGGGTCGCGCAGCGACCCGAGACAAATTTTCTGTGCTTTTCTAAACTCGAAATTTTACCTCACGCGCCATGTGTATAAAACAGCGAAATATTGTGAATTTTGTGTATATTCGAACTTCACTTGAAATCTGTGTTTTATACGCGTGGCGCATGAAGTAAAATTTCGAGTTTAGAAAAGCCCAGAAAATTTGTCTCGGGTCGCTGCGCGACCCTCGACAAATTTTCACGGGGCTTTTCTAAACTCGAAATTTTACATCATGCTTAGTCTGGGAGTGAAAAATACTCGTTTAAAGATTCAAATTGAACTTAAAAAAAAATAAGGAATATCTAAAGATTTACAGAAAATAGGCTGAATATGGAATACGTATACTTAAAAGAAAAACTTCTTTTTTAAACTCGAAATTTTACTTCATGCTTAGTCTAGGAGTAGAAAACACTCATTTATAGCTTTAAATTGAACTCTTTTAAAAAACAACGAATGTCAAAAAATGTACAGCTTATACATATGTTTACCGAACAGAAAAATTCACTGTATGTTGCTTGTATTAAGATTTTGCCAAGGAAATTGAGGATACCATATTCATATTTTTATTTTTCGGCCAAACCGTACAAGATATTAAACAATATTAAGAGATAAAAAAGCTTTCAAATGAACCAATCTTTGAAGTAATATTTTTTTAATTTTTATAAGGTGCGCCAATAAAAACATATTTTAGTTTTTATGTTGTGGTACTACTGTTTTTTATTCTTCTTGTCAATCAATGATGACCATAATAACTTAAATGATGTGTTATATTAAGATAATTAACTATAATAAACTTCAGTCAAATCGAATATAGCTTTCAATCGTTACAAATACAATTAATAATATTTTTTTGAACATTAAAGACTAATTCCGGCTTAGCCGTAAAGTTTTGGATATAGATAAGTTGTAATAAATCATCATATTTTTATCCCAGGAATCTATGGTTAAGCCATTTTCCCACAATAACGGGACACCCTGTATATTGCTTTTTAAAAATAGAAGCCGTCAAAGCTGTCTACCTTGAAACTTTACACTTTTGTAGAGAATTTATCAAGGAAAATGGTCGTGATTTTTTTTCAAAATAATAAACTGCGGTTTTCATGATGAAAAATTAGTTTAAATAATATAATTGTTTAAAACAATTATAATATTAGTTATTACAAAAATTTATGTTTTGCATAATACTTCTAAGTTTCATAAGCTTAACAATTAGTATTTTATGAGGTTTGTATAATAGATTTAACCGATGATATAAATATTTACATGAGACTAATTTTCTGAATTTTCGATTTTTTAAGTATTTTTTAAAAAACTGTAACGAATAAAATTTTGAAGATAACAAATTTTAAAAAATGTTTCCCTTGTTTATTTTTGTCGTAGAATCTGTAAGAAAATAATCAGAGAAATTGGAAAACATTATATCTGAAAGGTGCCCCGCTTGACGTAGAATGACCCATATTAGGGATTGTGAATTTATCGACATTTTTGTCATTTCTTTAGCCTTAAATTAAACAAGAAACAATATTTGCTATTCGCAAACTAAGCTTGGTACAGATAAAATAATTGGGTTTTGTTGGATTTCTAAATTTCTATTTGTTCGTATAAGTTAAACAAATTGGTGAGAAAAATGATTTCTTGCGAACATAAGATTGTATACAATATTTGGAAGAATCCTTAAGCATTTTATAAGATTTTCAATAGGGTCTACTATTTATGACTTTTCTTTACAAAAAAATCAAGTACATTTTTAATTTATACAAAATTTGAAGAAAAAATAGACATACTTAACAATATTTACAAAAAAGTGACTACTAATTTTTCTCCCCAAAAAAAGGTATCATCCGCTAACTTTAGTCAAATTTTCTTGAAAGTTTTAGTTTCCAAATAATTTGTAGAAGTAGACAAACTAACAATCCTTGTAACTATTTTGTTGATCTTTTAAAAATCAAAATGTTCATCTAAAAAAAGCAGCAGGTAATATTGTGCGAACATAAGATTGTATATAATATTTGGAAGAATCTTTAAGCATTTTATAGGATTTTTAAAAGGGTCTAATATTTATGACTTCTTTCTTTTTACAAAATAATCAATATCATTTTTAATTTATACAAAATTTGAAAAAAAAAAATAGTGGCAAAGTTAGCAATATTTACAAAAAAGTGACTACTACTTTAGTCAAATTTTCTTAAAAATGTTAGTTTCTAAATGATTTATACAAGTAGACAAAAAAACAACTCTTGTAATTATTTTGTATATCTTTTCAAAATCAAAAGTTTTATCTAAAAAAAGGAGTAAGTAACATTATATAAAGCTTTACTTTTCGTATACAAATTTTTGTTGTTTTAAAAATCTCAAGATTCGCAAATATTTCTAACAATATCGGGAGTTTTTCTTCTAATAATAATAATAATCCATGTATTGTCCAACAGGAAACATTTCCCAAATATAAGTAAAATTTCGAGTTTGAAAAGCCTTAAAAATGTTCTTGAATAATGTGACAAATACAATACTGAGCAAATTGTTAATATCCATTTTAACTGAGATTTACTGTTCTGTGTTTGTCAGTTCGTTCCCGTTCCTTCTTTAGAAATATATTGCTTACTGACAGGTTTGTCAAATAAATGAAGTAATACAATCATTCAAAAACATAGACATGCGTTAATGATACTGTTTTATTTTTTGTAAAGACAGGTTAAAAGGGTAATTTTAGTTAAGAGCTCTTTCGATCAACAAATATTAAATTAAATTAAATTTTTAAAACAACAATGCTCTTTATTGGTGTTAAATACTGTGAGTTTTGTTATGTAATTATAATACGACACACATCCGCGGTTCTGTCTTCACCGCGAAAACCGCGAAGACACCCCCGCGCAAATATTAATCTAAGGACACCACATCTTTAGATAAGTAGGGAGCGGGTGATGCGCAAAAGGGTGGATTTCTGGCGGTGTGTAAATATTTAAGCCGTAATTAAATTATCCGAGGGGGTGGAAGTGATCGCGCTCGAATTTATAGGTGAATTAAGACCGAAACCTAATTGCCCCGCGCGTCGTCATCCCTTAACGTCTTCATCCATTCTTCCCCAACTTCCAACAACCCCCCCTCCCCCATTCACCCCAACTTATATAAAACCTTAATTCGCTTTATATTCGACTCTAAGCACAATTAATGGTTGATTGCCCTACCTGGAGCAATTGTTCTCCCCGAGGCGAATAATGCATTCAGAGCGAACTGGCTTTTGTAATTTAATTGACGTTGCTTTGTGCGTTAATTTTATTTGGTAGAAATAGACTCGTCGTTGGCGTCGGCGTTCCAATAATCTGGATTGTTTATTGGATGCTTCGATGATTGAGGGAATTGGAGGTGCGGTGAAGACGATTGGAATTTATTATATTGAATTTCATTGGATTTGCGGAACGATTGCGTTTTCGCGCATATACTGCATTTTTCGTGAATTATTTGCATATCTAATTTGTTCTATTTCTTGATGTAAGATAAATTGCTTTATGAGCGATGTTCTTTTTTAATTGTAATATATAAATTGTGATGTAAGTGGTAATTTACGTGAGTAATTACCACCGGTAATTTACCGTCAATTGCGGTGTTTCGGTAACATTCGTAATATTATTTCGTGCGCATGCGTAATAAATGAAAAAAGGTCGAAAAATCCTTTCCCAGAAAAAAACACCTTTTTATTTGTATTTACTGTTACATAATGATAATAATTGTTGAAGTCGTTCATCTAAAAATATTGAATAATAGTTTATTTCGAACTACACATCATCGTTATATACGTGAGGTGCATGAAGTAAAATTTCAAGTTTAGAAAAGCCTAAAAATTTGGATTTGTCGGGGCGCGACTCGCTTCGCTCGCGCGCCCCAGAAAATCTAAATTTTCAGGCTCTTTAAACTCGAAATTTTACTTCATGCGCCAAGCGTATAAAACACTTATTTCAAATGAAGTTCAAATTATACTAGTTTGTTATGTACATTTATATTTATATGCTAAATTTGTAGCGTAAATCAATCATATTTATAACTCTTGATCAATCAATTTTAGATTTTTTTCTGTGTTTTTTAAAATGTTGTCCTTTTAAGAATTTATTAAACCATTTTTAGACTAGAAGTTGGGTGCTTGAATGTAACGCACCAAGGTTAGGTTTTAATCATGAGTATTAATATTCTTTAATATGGAAATATATCATGTAATATGGAGATTCCGTAGATAAATTAAATTTAGTAATTAAAATTTATTTGTATTATTTTATTATCCAAGATATTTATCTTTTTGTAATATTACTCTACAATTTGGTTGTTCTGTCGGGTAAAAAATATTATTGTTAATAAATAAGAATCTAAAAGACTAAATAAATATTTGGATACCCAAATTCAACAAATCCTGTTAAGTAAATCTTGTGAACATAAATTAATTAGAAAATAGTGAATATGCCGAGAACTTAATCATTGTATGAAGCAAAAATAATAATAAAACAGAAAAAAAACAAAGGTTCGTGTATTGTGTTGTGTTGTAAACATATAATAAGTACATTTACAGCACGGCTAATTAACTTTTGTTATCTACTAAACATCGATTAAATCTCTAATTAAGTCATAATTTGAGAATATAACAGTGTTCAAAATTGTATTATATCCCAAACATGTCTCTTTAATCAATATTTAATTATGTAAATAGTTTGTAAAAAAATAATTGTGTTTCTGAAAAGTAGGTATATATATACATATATATATATATATATATATATATATATATATATATATATATATATATATATATATATAGGGTGTGTCAAAATCAACGGACAAACTTAAAGGGATAGAATCTAGACTACAAACATGACATAATAAAGAAAATATGTTTCTATTTTGATTTTTTGTTAATCCACAGGAAACCATTGAATCTAGAAGAAAATACCCCATAAAACTAAAGAATCCATTAAAAATGTCGAATAATAGATTCATTACATCTAATAAAATGGCCGGACATTGATATTGTTGCATTTCTAGCATAATATTGGGGTACATCTTTTAATTTCATAAAGTTAATTTCAATGAAAAGATTCAAATTTACAATTTGGCAACCTGCGTGTTTGTTACTACACGCATATCTTGGCGTTGCTATAGCAACATCATCCTTAATTAAATTTTTATTGAGTATGTTCAGGACAGCGTTGCCATTTTCTTCTTTAATTTTTAACGAATTACTTCTAATGGATGCCTTCGCCATTGATTTTTTTTTTTTACAAATTAATACTATATGTACAATAGCTAACTTCTATTAAAATGCGTTGATTTTAACACACCCGATTTATAACGAGTGTTTATATACTGTCGGCAACTCGGTTGCTTCGAAAAACAAATTACACATCTTAGATTACGTCATACAATTCGGTGACTCTCAGAAACGTCAAATAAATTTAATTATATGTCTAATTACTACGTATGCTATTGAAGTCAGAATCTACTGGGATGCCAACAGTTTATAGATACTCGTTATAATCAAAACCTTATGTACTATTAGGTGTAAAGTAGGTACTGATCAATAATTAAAGTTACTCTGTGGTATAAATATGGGCATTAAAATGTTAAAATTACAAACTACATAATTGGTGAATCCGCTTGGTAATAGTGCTTTACATGCTAATAAATATAAATTCTAACTTGCTATTTCTTATTGTTTCAGGTACGTGAGCTCTTTATTCAAGTAAGATTATTGAAATTACTAAGAGTAAGTATTTAAATAGTTTAAAGAATAAAATATAATCAGAATACCTATTATTTTTGTAATAACAATTTTTTGGATGCGCATTCATTTGATTTGATATAAATTATGTAAAATTTAGGAAAAATCGCCTTAAATGATGATGCAATTGATTATAAGTATAAAAGAAACATGTACAACACTTTATTCTAAATCTCTACATTCATTGTTAGTCCAATTTTGCAACAGCATCCATCCATTATATAATTTACGAGTTCAGCAATACTCAATTGATTGATAATTGAGTCATCATTATCATACAACTACATATTTCAAGTAATATTAAAACTATGCTGATTTCACATAGAATTAACAAAAACCTGCTGCATAATTGTAAATGCTGACATACCTAACAATATTAGCATACTCATCATACCACCGTTTTCACAATACTCAATTTTTACGAAAATATTTAGTTTTTAAATTAGGAGGGTTTGAAATTTAAAAAAAATAATTTTAAACTTTCTAGATATTTTAAAAATTCAAACTTCATTATTTTAATAAATTCATGATATAAAATGATGGATGCTTATTACAGTTATTTTATTTTCCTATGAAATTTGAAATTTTAAAAAAGTTAAATCATATTTCTAAAAGCCTTCTGCGACATTTTAACTTGAAATCTCAATGGGCATTAAATTTTAAAAATTAAGATCATAAATTCCACCATCTCCTACTTTGAACGTTTTGCCATCTTATATGACGTTGAAATGTGACTATAAAATTCAAGCGATTTAAATTGGTGTTATTGACGTAGTTAGCATATTTTATAATAATATATTTATTAGTATATGAATTTGTGTTTACCGGATAACTATACCGGGTGTTGACTTGGCGGACGCAACATAGGAAATCCCATGTAAATTTTGAAATGTTCAAATGTTGGCTCCCCTATTTATTTTAGAAAAAAGATGTATTTACCTTTTTTGTAGAGGGAAACATTCTGAATTCATTCGTGTTATCGTTTATCACTTGTATCAATTCCATGGTATGTCATTATTTTTATAAAATCACATTACTTTTTCTTAATTATTAAAGCTGTAAATTTTCTGACATTAGTTGATTTTTAAAAGAGTTCAATTTGAAGCTTTAAACGAGTGTTTTCCACTCCCAGACTAAGCATGAAGTAAAATTTCGAGTTTAGAAAAGCCCTGTGAACATTTGTCGAGGGTCGCGCAGCGACCCGAGACAAATTTTCTGGGCTTTTCTAAACTCGAAATTTTACTTCATGCGCCACGCGTATAAAACACAGATTTTAAGTGAAGTTCGAATATAAATAAATTTTGAAAATATTATAGTGTTTTATACGCGTGACGCATGAAGTAAAATTTCGAGTTTAGAAAAGCCCAGAAAATTTGCCTCGGGTCGTTGCGCGACCCTCGACAAATTTTCACGGGGCTATTCTAAACTCGAAATTTTACTTCATGCTTAGTCTGGGAGTAGAAAACAATTGTTTAAAGCTGTTTTATTCTAGGGTGGTGCTAGTATTACTGTGTGTTTAAGTAGATTTCTTCATTGTATTATTATCTTTGTATAAATTCTTTATTATTAATATTTATATAGCATTAAGTTTATTTTTTGTAACATTATTACTATATGCTTTTGTAAAAAGGTGATATCCGTTTAAAATAAAATAAATAAAAATTGAACTTAAAAAAAAACAGGGATAATCTGCAATTGTATCAGTTGAATGGTATGTCATTACTTTTATAAAATCACATTACTTTTTCTTAATTATTTTAACCCAGAGAAACGTAAAGTGTTAAGTGTGAACATTCATAAATTTAGAATTTTTCTCTCTACAAAAAAGTGAAATACATTTTGTCTCTAAAATATATAGGGAAGCCAATATTTGAACACTTTAAAATTAATATGTGATTTCGTATGTTGCATCCGCCAAGTCAACACCCAGTATACGCGTTTCAAGTTTCAACGCTATCATCAGTATAGTCCCGAACCAGTGCTTAAAGAATACTGAACATCTTTGAACATTTATTATGACCTGTGTAATTAACATATGTTGACAGCGTAAACGCCATCTAATGCCCATTAGCTTAAGTAGCATCGTCAATAGCTAGCAAACTAAACGTTTTTATACAGCAATTGTTCGTCCACAACAGGGCTTTATTTTATAAATTACAAATATCAAGAATATGACTTTGTGTTTAGTACTCATTCATTCACCTGATAACTATAAACGCGTTTCGGGGTTCAACGCCATCATCAGTATAGTGCCGAACCAGTGCTTGAAGAATATTGAACATCTTTGAACATTTATTATCGCCTGGTTAATTAACATATGTTCGACAGCGTAAACGCCATCTAATGCCTAATTTGCTTAAGTAGCATCGTCAAAAGCTTGCAAACTAAACGTTTGTAAACAGCAATTGTTCGTCCACACCAGGGCTTTATTTTATAGAATACAATAAAATGTCTGTCAGATTTAACCGTTTTCATATTTCTAATAGTCTACAAAATCGCAATGGTGAGCACGATAAAACAAACGAACTGTATACTTAAATCCTCAGATATTCGTCGTTTTTTAAAAGAGTTTCATTTGAAGCTTTAAACGTGTGTTTTCCAATCCCAGATTAAGCATGAAGTAAAATTTGAGTTTAGAAAACCTGAAAATTTGGTTTGGTCGCGTAGCGCTACGCGCTTCATGCGCCACACGTATAACACTTTGATTTCAAGTAAAGGTCAAACTATACTACTAAAGTATTATGATAAAAACGTATTTCTGAACTTCAAATCAAATCAGTGTTCAATACGCGTGGCGCAAGAAGCAAAATGTCGAGTTTAGAAAAGCCTGAAAATTTAGTTTGGTCGCTCCGCTTCGCTACGCGACCCAACCTAATTTTCATACTTTTCTAAACTCGAAATTTTACTTCATGCTTAATCTGGGAGCGGAAAACACTCGTTTAATGTTTAAAATTGAACTCATTTGAAAAACAACAATTACCGGAAAATTTTGAGCGAATGCAAATAAAGCTAATACATTTCTGAAAGTAGTGACATTTTTAGTTTTAAAATATTAAATTTCTGGGATTTATAATTATTAGTATTCTTAAACTACATATCTTTATTTTATTTCTTACTTTCTCAAATTCAAAACACGGCCAATATATTCAGTCAAATAATTAATTATAACATAACTAACGATTATTTTAATATTTAGTTGATTAATGATTGATTAGTCATCAATTAATAAAATCAATTCATTCATGACTAACAAATGCAATATTAGACTTTAGTCTTAGTCATCAATCGACTAAAAAATGCAGATTTTCTCTTGTATTGCCTAGGGAACATATCCTAAAAACGTCAACATTCTCAACGTTTCAATTTCCAAATGGCGGGTAATTCAAATCATCCAGTTACATAAGGTACACCAGGTAGTAAAGCTTAACGTCTCTGTTTTTACTAAAATGAACACTTCTTGTAAGTAAGTAAGTAAGTAATTATTTATTTACGGATATTTCCATTGTTATTACAAAAAAATGTATTTCAGTTTTTACTAATCCTAACTTAGTTATTATCCATTCAAAATGCATTGGGTACATTTAAAATTGATAACATTAAATGACTTCCACAATTATGTTGATGATACGATTGAATGACGTTTTAATAATATGCCTTTTGAGTTTATATGAGAGATTACTCCCATGTCCGCAATAGCCAATATTCTTAATTTAAAATGTTACAATTTTACACCTATGCAAATCCTCATAATTTCATAACGCATTAAATCATATGAGATGCAGTTGGCGCATATTTAAATAAGAGGATATGCGAGAGAGCGCATTTATTTCCCATGTGAAAATGTGCAATCAACATCGCTTGTAAGCGTAAGTAGGGAAGTACGTGAAGTATCAATTGCGTTCGTTTGCTTTGAAATGTACTCGTCTCGAGTGTGCTCAGCGGCGATTTTCTTTGAGTTTGTCGGAAGCAGTCTACCAGGGGCTTCGTTATGAAGAAGGACGATGTAGAAAATTTCGTTTTATGTAAACGAGATTAAAATATTCTTGTGCCGGCATTTTTCAAGTCATATTGTACTACAAAGAGGATTTTAATGTAAAGAATATATATAGTGACTTCTGTTGGTATCAATTCAGTGGGAAGAGGGGGGGGGAGTATAATAATAATAGAGTTTATTCTCTTTATCTAGAATTTTATAATTTTATGGACTGTCAGTGCTGCGCCAACCATGAAAGGTGATGAAATGTCTTTATCTAGAATTTTATAATTTTATGGACTGTCAGTGCTGCGCCAACCATGAAAGGTGATGAAATGTCAAGGTGAAAATGTTGAAATTTTCCAGAATTTTGAAAACTAGCAAGTGCTCCCCTTTCCTATATGTGCGGTGCAGGCGTGCATGTTTCAGGGTATCATAAATCCGTTTAGTAAATATAAATTAAGTTGTGAAATTATATAGAAAAGGAAATCAGTTGGTTTACCACCTTATATTATTTATTTATTCCGACTAGTTTCGACTAACAGTCGTTTTCAAGGAATATACAGATTTTACAAATCACCTTTTCTATTAATCTTTACAGATTAATTTACATATATTTTAATCATGCTTCATCACGCGATCAATGAGAACCAATTAAAAGATGGTTCCTTTAAATATCAAGATGTGACAAGTTTTAAAACGATTGGAGAAGTGAGGAGTGGATTAGGGAGATTATTAAAAAAAATCAACACTGGTTTATTTCACGAAAACGGTGTTTATATTTTACCTCTAAAATGCCCGAAAGAAAACAATTTCGGTATTCCAATTTAAATTATTAAATGATTATGGTCACATCAAAAACAAATTTTGAAACGGATGCCCCTCAACTTTGTAGTCGTCATGGCTACCCGCCCGAAGGTCGGTTCGGCTCGTGGCGGTGCGTGACATTCGATTGTTCGTGGTAATGGAAATGCAAAGGGTCGCGATTTATTCCCATCCATTCCGCGCCCCGAATACCAACACGGAGGCTATCACGTTTCGTCAAATCAAACTTTGATTCGGAATGAGGAAGGAATTATTTATACACTTTTGGTAAAAAATCGTAGGGCCCGATCGCAATTTGTGGAAATTTGATTGGAAATGAATAATTTAAGAATCGGGGCATTATTCAGCGAATTTCCGCTTAAATTATTGCCTGTTTTCAGCAGCTGCTATCTGTGTATCGAGATGTAAAGTTTGTTTTTCATTGTTGCTTTTTTTTGTTTGAGGAATAATAAAGTGTTATCAAAACCTCCCATACATTTTATAGGCTATGATTGAACTAACATGAAAGTAGAAGTTTGTTTTGCAGTTCATTCGTGTATTAATAATAATAATTTAAGAAATAATATTAATTTGATGGACTAAATAAACCTTGAATTAGGTACATCATCAATTTTTATATAAAATTCATGTTCCACCATTTGAACTCCCAGACTAAGCATGAAATAAAATTTCTAGTTTAGAAAAGCTCCGTAAACATTTTCTGGGCTTTTCTAAACTCGAAATTTTAGTTCATGCGCCACGCGTATAAAACACAGACTTCAAGGGAAGTTAGAATATATATAAATTTAACAATATTATAGTGTTTTATACGCATGGCGCATGAAGTAAAATTTCGAGTTTAGAAAAGCCCAAAAAATTTGTCTCGGGTCGCTGCGCGACCCGAGACAAATTTTCACGGGGCTTTTCTAAACTCGAAATTTTACTTCATGCTTAGTCTGGGAGTGTAAAACACTCGTTTAAAGCTTCAAATTGAACTTTTTTAAAAATCAACGAATGTCAGAAAGACTGCAGCTAAAATAATAAAAAAAAAAAATTTGATTTTATAAAAATAATGACATACTATGGAATTGATACAACAATTGCAGATATTCCCTGTTTTTTGTTAAGTTTAATTTAAAGCTTTAAACAAGTGTTTTCCACTCCCAGGCTAAGCATGAAGTAAAATTTTCACGGGGCTTTTCTAAACTCGAAATTTTACTTCATGCGCCACTCGTATAAATCACAGATTTTAAGTAAAGTTAGAATATACATAAATTTGACAATATTATAGTGTTTTATCCGCGTGGCGCATGAAGTAAAATTTCGAGTTTAGAAAAGCCCAGAAAATTTGTCTCGGGTCGCTGCGCGACCCTCGACAAATTTTCACGGGGCTTTTCTAAACTCGAAATTTTACTTCATGCTTAGTCTGGGAGTGGAAAACACTTGTTTAAAGCATTAAATTGAACTTGACAAAAAAACAGAGAACATCCGCAATTGTTGTATCAATTCCATGGTATGTCATTATTTTTATAAAATCACATTACTTTTTCTTAATTTTTTTAACTTAGAGAAACGCAAAGTGTAAAGTGTAAGCATTCATAAATTTAGAATTTTTCGCTCTACAAAAAAGTGAAATACATTTTGTCTCTAAAATAAATAGGGAAGCCAATATTTGATTTCCTATGTTGCATCCGCCAAGTCAACACCCGGTATGACACATGAATGATTTCGACGAATAAATAATATCAGGCATACATTATATTTTATAGAGTACTTTGACAAAATACAATATATATAATTGCATATTATTTCATAATTTGAAAATACCTGGTAGGAATTAATTTTATCAATCAGGACATTAAAAGCTTATATTATTCCGTAAATGGGGGAGCCTATAATAAGCTCGATATTACCCGCGCGCGCAATAAATTATTAAAATTATAACTGGAGAATAATCCACATCAAATAGCAACTATAACTCACATATAAACAAAGCCTTTAATAATTCCATCAAATTAAAACCGCACAGATGAAACCCATCTAACAAATGTCGCCGCCTCAATGACAAATACGCTCGCAAATCCTGGAGCTCGCGCTTTCGCAATAAACATCCCCATCAATTTCCGCGATCATCCCCATATCGTATAGTCTGTATAAAACTCAACCACCCCCCTAGGAGGGGGTTTCGATGACGTGTAAATCTCGCTAATGAGGCCAACAAATATGATGTTATTATTAAATTTCGTATTGTTCGCGAGCAATTAATCAGAGAATAGTGGCGAGGGGATTCCCCCCGTTCTCTCAGACTTTAACAAAGGCACGGGCCCCCGCGGAGAGGCTCAAGCGGAGACATCGGGAGCATTAATCAAACGGTTATTACCGCCCCCTCATCCCTCGTTTTCGGCGGTGTATCGATTAGCGCCAGTTATGTAAATACGCTCCGCTTTCGCTATTGACGGATAAGGGATTTGCTCCGTCGTTGAGAGATTTCATCATTAAATCACATCAAATCAAATATTAATTTTCATCAGTGGTATTGCGGTTACAGGAAAATTGAAATTGATTGACAACTGTTCATAAAAAATGGATATGGATTGTATATTTTTATTAAATTATTGCTTATTATAACGTATAATAAAAATTGCTGGAGATTCTTCTTCTCAGCTATCACTTATCCACTCCTGGATGTAGACCTCTTACAAGGATTTCCACGTCTTCTTGTTTGCATCCAGTTAATTTATTTGATCTTTTGGATACTGTCTCGTCATCATATCTGGAGTCTGCCCAAGCTCCGTTTACTAATCCCTAATGTTACGTCCGGGAGAGGCCCTCTCGGACGTACAATTAGGGATTAAAAATACACCGACTTTTTTAAATAATGGTTTTATCAGTAATTTACAGGTATATTACAATATCGTTATTTTATAGGTAAAAATCATTGAGTCCATTGTAAATTAATAGCATTTAATGATATACTTTCTCCGCGACGACTGTAGTCAGTAAAATTCAACAGCCATATGCATATCTATTTATTTATTTAGATGAAAACATCCCTAGTGGACCTAAATCTTGGATTTATATCGTAGCAACGTTGTATCTGTATTTATATCTTGAAATTAATAATCAATATTGTCACACTATAGTTTACAGTTATTGATACTATATTATTATTTATTATACACAAAGATACAGTATTGTATACATCTGGTATAACAATAATTGAGTTTTCAATACTGTATCAGTAATGAAAAATTCAATATTAGATATTTAACTTCTGTACAATATTGTTCCAATAATAAATATCATTGATCTTTCAATATAAATATTCAATTTCTGTACATAATTATATCAATAATAAATATCATTCACATATGAAACACGATTTTTACTTTGTTTGTATAACTGAGACTTTATAAAGTGACTTTAGTTTCAACAACTTTAACTTGTCATTTTCAAACTCAAAGTGTGAATTATGAATTATGATGTATAACGAAGTAGAAGCCTTTACCGTTAACAGTTCGATAAATATCATTGATCCTTTATTATAGACATTCAATAAACGTGGTGTATCCAGAAAATAAGTTCCGTTTGCATTCCGTACCACCGCAGCGCTGCGATCACAATTTCGCGCATGCACGGTATTTTTTATAACCTATTAAGAAGAAGTTGACGTTATTATTAGTTAGCTAAGTATTGTGTATAGTCAACACATTACCCTTCTACCTTGACGTCATAAACTTCTATCTGTTTTCAATCAATGGATATGGTTGAAACAGAACATCTTCAATTGTTTGGCACGTCGGATGTTGAGTTTGCGTTCCTATCATCATAATATTCATGTCACTTTTGAAAATACTTCAAATGCGCCAATTTTACAAAAATGCTCAAAATCTCATTCAAAGTGTGGTGAAACTATTTAAGGAAGAAACATTTCGGATTTTCAATAGTGGGCAAAAGGTTTGCACTAAAAGTAAGTGAAAGAATAATTGAAAGTGTTTTATTTTATTGAATTAACATGTATAACGAAGTAGAAGCCTCCACAGTTCATAATTTAATAATTGAAATGTTGAAATAAAGAAGATCCATATAGATTGATCGCTTACAATTTGTAGCAGAACCAAGAGAAAATTATTATCTTTTAAAACGTATATTTTCTTGAATAATGTCACTAATCCAATGTGCTAATGTCCAATTTAACTGAGGTTCTATCAAGTATACATATCCCAATTACAGCATTTATGCTTTAAATATGCAGATATTACTTGTTTTAGTGTTAAATTTATAGCTTTAAGCGAGTGTTTTCCACTCCTAAGTTAAGCATGAAGTAAAATTTCGTTTCGTTTAGAAAAGCCAGAAAATTTGATTCGGTCACGTAGCGAAGCGTAGCGACCAAACCAAATTTTCTGGCTTTTCTAAACTGGAAATTTTATTTTATGCGCTACGCGTATAAAATACTGATTAAGCTTAGACAGTATATTACGAACTTTACTCTTAATAAGTGTTGTATATGCGTGGCGCATGAAGTAGAATTTCGAGTTTAGAAAAGCCTAAAAATTTGGTTTGGTCGTTCCGCTTCGCGGAGCGACCAAACCAAATTTTGAGGCTTTTCTAAACTCGAAATTTTACTTCATGCTTAATCTGGGAGTCAAAAACACTCGTTTAAAGCCTCAAATTGAACTCTTCTAAAAAATAAGACATTTTAGAACATTAATATCGTATGTATATGTATACTTGACAAACAAATCCCTGTCAAATAAATAAAGTAATAAAATCAAACTAAAATGTAGAAATGCGCTTGTGATGCTGTGTTTAGTTTTTTGCAGAGCTGGGCAGGATTCGAATCATTCATGATTCTATTCCTGGATTCGAATCTTTTTAGAGGATTCAAAAGAGGTATTCGAATACTTTAGGTAAACTGGATTCGTCATCCGGATTCGTTACACTTTTTTAAATGATTCGTATTCGAATCCAAATGCTGGTGATTCGAATCCTCATAAAAGGATTCGAATCCTTATAAAAGGATTCGAATCCTCGTAAAAGTATTCGAATCCTCATAAAAGGATTCGAATATTTATAAAAGGATTCGAATAGTCTCAAAAGGATTCGAATCGTCAAAAATAATTCGAATTAATCGTAAGGATTAACACGAAAAATGTATTTTGTATGTTATTAAATTTCTCGTTAAATCACTGTTTTATACGCGTGGCGCATGAAGTAAAATTTCGAGTTTAGAAAAGCCCCGTGAAAATTTGTCTCGGGTCGCTGCGCGACCCTCGACAAATTTTCTACGCGGGGCTTTTCTAAACTCGAAATTTTACTTCATGCTTAGTCTTGGAGTGGAGACACGCGTTTGTAAATTTTCGAATAATCATATATTGTCATAAAGTTGTGTATTTATTTTCAAAGAAATCTTTCTCGGTTTATTGAACAAAAACAAAAGAGCTGGGGTGAAAAATGTTTAGGTAAAAGTGGTTTATTTTTTCGTTGGCTACAACTTTTGTTTAAAACATTTTTTGATTTAGACGTCGAAAGCCATAATCGGTGAGTTGTTGATCTGCACTAGATTTTTTAGTTTCTAATTCAAAAACAAAAGAGCTGAGGTGAAAAGTGTTTAGGTAAAAGAGGTATATTATTTCCTTATCTACAACTAATAATAATAATAATATATTTATTCTGTTACTGCCATACAGGGTATAGATACATTCGTCAATATAGTACATTACAAAACATATACACGTTTTACAGTAAAATTAGTACTTGGATAATAGTTCAATAAATTCTTGACTAGAATACACTGCATTTTTGCACAAAATGTTTTTAATGGTATTTTCAAATCGTTTGAGTTGTAGATTCTTTATAGATTGGGGAAGTTTATTATATAAATTGCTTCCTGCGTATAACGGTGATTTTTTGTATTGCTCTGTGGCAAATTTTTCAATGTATATATCGTCAGAAATTCTTGTTTTGTAGCTATGTTTGTCTCTATTTTTGGAAAGAGAGTTTTTATTTTTATGTATATACTTTAATAATTTATAAATGTAAATTGATGGTGTCGTCATTATATGCTTAGTCTTGAATATCAATTTGCACGAATCTCGGTATGGTATATTAAACATTAAACGGATGATCCGTTTCTGGACTATGAATATTTTTTTCGCTTCAGATGCGTGTCCCCACACCGTAATTCCGTAACTTAGCAATGGATATACTATGCCAAAGTACGCTGAAACTAGCCCCGTTTCGTGCATTAAGTACTTTAAACGGCTTAAAGCAAAGAACGATTTATTCAATTTCGGCACTAGGACATTTATATGAACCTTCCATGAAAGATTTTTATCAACGTTTATTCCTAAGAATGTTGTAGACTCACTAATATCGATTGCATGATTGTTCATAGCAATTTCGTATTCTGATGGCATTACGTATGGATTTAAAAACTCAATACAAACTGTTTTAGAATAATTAATGATAAGGTTATTCTTATTGCACCATGTCATGAATTGAGCTATTATGTTGTTTAGTTTAATGTTGCAAGCATGTTTATCAGGGGCACTTACTATTATTGATGTATCATCCGCAAACATACAAACATGTGAGTCTAGAACATGCTCAGGAAGGTCGTTTATAAATAAAATAAATAATAAAGGGCCTGCCACGCTTCCTTGCGGTACCCCTAATGCTATATTGAATGGGTCTGATATAACATCATCTATTTTGATCAATTGTTTTCTGTTTTCCAAAAATGATTTAAACCAGTCATTTATAGGCCCACGGATCCCTAAAGCATATAATTTAGAAAGAATAAAATCTAAATCCAAACTATCGAAAGCTCGGGATAAGTCAAAAAAGGTACCTATTACTTTTTGTTTTTTGTCCATTGAATTATGTATTTGTTGAATAAAATCTATCATGGCGGTTTCGGTAGAAAAGTTACGGCGGAACCCATGTTGCTTAGTGCTTACTTTGTGTCGGGAACATATAAAATTCATAACTTTATTACAAACAACTTTTTCGATTATTTTTTAAAAAGAACATAATAGGGCCACGGGTCTATAATTTTCAAGCAGAGTTGGATTTCCTTTTTTAAATAGTGGTACAACAGTTGCTAATTTTAATGAATTTGGGAATTGGCCAAGACATACAGATTTGTTGATAATGTCAGTTAGAGCTGGAGCAATCTCAGCAACACATTTCTTCAATGCAAGTATTGGTACGTCATCATAGCCTGTGGAGGTTTTTGTCTTTAATTGGCGGATTGCTTCCGTTACTTCCGATATAGAGACCGGATCAAAAAACATAGACGGATTTGTAGAACTACTAGAATCGGTTGTGCACGAAGTTGAAAGACTGCCATTACAGTGATTGTTTTTTGTTCGGCTACATTTGTAGTAAAATATTTTCCGAAATAATTAGCTATCATTTGTTTATCAGTTATATTTATTCCATTTATAATAATTTCATTTGGAGCTTTTGAAACATTTTTGTTGCTGCTATTCCTGTATTTATTTATAATTTTCCAGGTAGTTTTAATAGCATTTTTTGAGTTCAATATTTCGTTTGAATAAAACTTCTTTTTTACAGTAGTAATATTTTTACGGTAGTTCCTTTTTAACACTTTATATTGACTATGTATAGTATTCGAATTTGAATCTCTCCAGAGCCAATATAATTTCTTTAAATTGTCTGCTTGCATTTTTAATTCGTGATTATACCATGGTAGTTTACGGACTCTTGATGAACGTGATTTTTTTTTGTTTTCTTAGGAAAACAATGATCAAAGCAACTAAGAAAGCAGCTCGAGAATTCTGTGTACATATCATCAATGTTTTGATAATTTCTATTTGGAAAATTATGCATTTCTTCACTAAACAGTGTTTTAAACTTGAGAATGTTTGACTCAGCATACATTCTGCTAGATATATTTACACATTTAGGCGTATCTGGATTTCTAGGGTGAAAGTTTTCACATCTAATTGTTTGTGCAGTGTGGTCCGAAATATTTGGTTCAATAATTTCAAACTCAACGGTTTCCAAAATTGTTGTTGCAATATAATCAATTTCATTTACCGTTATATTGAAACCACACCTTGATATTCTAGTTGGCTCATGGTTAACGTTATGGGAGAAGAGATTGAAATTCTTGAAAATATTTTTAAGCGTAGTGGACTCGTATGTGATTTCCCGATTATTTACATTGAGATCGCCGCAGAGCACTATTTGATCATATACATTGGAAGCCCAATTTAGTAGTTTAGTAAGCTCACTTGCAAAAATTTCAAAGTCACGGTTGGGCGACCTGTATATGCAAATGATACACACATTAAAAAAATTTGTATCTTTTATACTGGCAATCGAACATTCAAAATGAAATGTTTCAAACATTTTTTGACTTAGACGTCGAAAGCCATAGTGAAATTCGTTTAATAAAAAAACATCTAATGATTTCTGGTGATTTTCAACACAAGACTTTTAGACATTTGATGGTATAATTAATACTGAATTTCTGAAATAAATAGCGAAACTAGTCGAGTAAATAGAAACAAATAGTGAAACAAACCAAGTGTTTTTAATTTATTCTTCAATATTATACTAATAGAAGTATTTATTTGTAATGTATTCGTAAATATACGGTAAACAATGTAAAATATTTATTTAGTTAAAATATTTAGAAAATAACAATACAATAAATTTTATATTATTATTTTAAATATTTAATTGATGAGGCGGATACATGATGAAACTCCATAATACTATTTGAAATAAAACAACGCAGTTGGGAGGGTTTCACTTTTATTGTTGAACACATGTTTCACCACACAGTGGGTTCATCAGGCAGATGAAATAATATAATTATTTCATTATTATTATTTCATCTGCCTGATGAAGCCACTGTGTGGTGAAACATGTTGCAGTGTTCAACAATAAAAGTGAAACCCTCCCAACTGCGTTGTTTTATTTCAAATAATTTTATATTATTATTATTATAATACTGGGTATCCGTATTTCAAAATGTATGGGTATCTCGGTTATTCAAAGAGATAGAGTCGGTTAAATTGAGGCAAAGTTGCATAATTTAGGGCCCAATAATAACCCAAAAACAAGTTTGAAATATCTTATTTCCTTAATGAGATATTGTCAAAAAACGTATTTTTTGAAAATTCGTTTTTATTTTTTTATGCAAAAACTATTGAATCCAGACATTTACAACTTTGACATTATAGGCAGTTTTTAACGATCAATCTAGTAACATATTTTATTTTAAGATAACTATAACATTTACCTAGGGACCATAGCTAACTTTTGTTTTTTTCTTATGGGCGCCATTTTGGATTTTGATATTTTTTGGAAGAATATTTTTTACTGAATTTAATGACGTATCACACTTATAGTTTATTGTACATTTTATATGTAAAATTTTAATCTTTTGGTTTTTCAAAGAGTGCCTTGGAAACAGTTGAGTAACTCACTTATTGGGCAACTCCTAGGACCCATACTTTGCTTACATATCACCCCTGAAGACGGGCATCCGACGATACATACTTTAACAGCTGTGGCATATTTTAAAGTAACGAGTGTCTTCCACTCCCAGACTAAGCATGAAGTAAAATTTCGAGTTTAGAAAAGCCCCGCGTAGAAAATTTGTCGAGGGTCGCGCAGCGACCCGAGACAAATTTTCACGGGGCTTTTCTAAACTCAAAATTTTACTTCATGCGCCACGCGTATAAACCATTGATTGGAAGTGTAGTTCAAAGACACACAAATACATCTTTAAACAGAGTAACACAGAAATTTAGTCTGTTATCAACGATGTTCAGTGTTAGTAATAAATAATTAGGTTGTGAATATTTTAGTTAAAACAACTGATAACGATATTTATATGTTAATGGTTGTAAAAAAATAATAAAATCAAATTTATTCTTAAACGATTTGTATTCGTGATTCGAAAAAACAGGATTCGAATCTTTGATTCGAATCATATTTATCTCTTACGAATCCTTTATTCGAGTATTCCTGATTCGAATCATATTAGGTGATTCGGATTCGTGATTCTAATCCTTTTAAGGAGGATTCGTCCCAGCTCTGGTTTTTTGTGACTTCAGGGTAGAGGGGTAATGTGTTAACTCTACGCTTGGTGGTGCTTGTTTGAAATGGCGTATAAAATTGAAAATCCCGTTACTTGTAAGATACGGTCAGCAATTCCTTTCCTCAATGCAAAGAACATTAAACCAGTCCACATTTACCAACAGATCTGTGAGGTATACGGAGAAAATGTAATAAGTGATACAATGGTGAGAAAATTCTCACTTACCTCCTTACCATTGAATCACATATTACATTTTCAATGAAGGACACGATAATGTGCATGATGGCGAAGCTTTGATTAGTGCCAGTCCATCACTAATCAAAGCTTCGTCATCATGCATCATGCACATTAGCAGTAGAAGAAAAGATTCACGAAAACCGAAAGTGTACCATTTCTGCTCTCTCTATGAATCTTGATGGCAAGGGGTTCAACAATGACGACAAGATCAAAGAACATGTTGTTACTTGGTTAACACCACAAGCGGCACCTTCTTATAAAGAGGGAATACAAAACCTGTGATACGCTATGACAGCTGCCTACAACATTGTGGGGGTTATACCGTATCTCCCATTTTAAGACTTATCATAGTGAATACCTATGTAAAAATTTCAATTTCACTTTGTATTGTGTATTACATTAATTAAGTCACTTTTAAATTTACAGCTTGGGTGGATGTTGCGATGTTAACGGCCTAGGTCGTCGTACCGACAACACGGAGCGTGGGTTGGCACCACTGTACTGCGCGTAAGTGTGCCGCTCAACTGCTTCCGTGATCAGTCTGACAATCTGATCTGGTATTCCTGATTATAAAACCCAATAGCTTATATGATTTGCTGGTGATCATTTTTATATGGTCGTTAAATGTGAGTTTCCTATCAAACAAGACACCTGAATCCTTAAAAGATTGAACGCGATCTATTAGCGTGTTATTAACGTTATACGGAAATTCTGTGATGATTTGATTTTTGCTGAAAGTCATTACATTGCATATAGCTATGTTCAGGTTCAATCCAGTATTTTGACACCAATTAGGGAAGATATTTAGGTCATTTTGCAGTTCTGAGCAGTCAGTAGGTACATATATGGCTCTAAACATTTTTAGGTCATCAGCATACATTAATAATCGAGATCCAATAGTATTTGCTACATCATTATAAATAACAAAAACAACAATGGGCCCAGGTTTGATCCTTGCAGAACACCACTGTTCGATACGTATATATATAAGATCAATAGCCTTTGTACTCCACATAATTAGTTCGACCTGACAGATAGCATGTTAACAATTTTACTAAAGAATTACTGAGTCTGAACATGCAGTTTCTTTAGTAGTATATTATGCTGTACTGTATCAAAGGTTTTCGATAGATTAGTATAGATGACATCTAGTTGGCAACGTCTATTCAAAGTTTCAGATACAATATTGATGAAAGTACAGAAATTTGTGGTCGTTGATTTTCTACTTATAAATCCATGCTAGTTTGGTGATGGATGTTGAGCAACGTGAGCATATAATAGTTTGCACAACATGATTTCTAATATTTTAGCGAAGTTGCTAATTAGCGAAACCAGCCTGTAATGTATTTATGAATATTATAAACACTTTTGTTCTTGTGAATTGGTATAACCTTCGATATTTTCCAAATAGTTGGATTTTTATTATATTTGATAGTAATGTTGTATATGTGAAGTTGGGGCGTTGCAAATGCGTCCCTGCAATCTCTGACGACCATGGCTGGTATATTATCGGGACCCATTGTAAAACTTTGTTTTAGTGACTTTGCAGCAGAAACAAGCTCGTCTAGACTAAAACTTTAGATATTTATCAAACGCGTTTGTGAGATGTTATTCGTATTGTTGTTTATTTTCGATGCTCTTGTGATATAACAACTGAATATACCATTGTTCGTTCCCTAAGGAGCACATAACAGATTTGAACATACGTAATGCAAATACACTCCAAACTTGTTTGACAAATACTCATTTAATATTCCAGATGCACTAGGGCATATTTTATGTACGTGCCAAAGCCGATTCAAGTTTTATGATGCATCTCCCTCGTTGGAAAATTCTAGCTGGCTTTCCGGCCCTTTCAAAAATTAACGATTACATCACATCCACTCCGATTAATATATGACCGTTCCGCGTTTCGAGTCATATGTATAAATGTTTTATGGCGAATGTAGTAATTAATCCGCGACACCCTCACACACACACACACACACAGAGCACATAGGGAAGTTTGCGATTAATTCTCTCCCAGCAAACGAATGCTTTTTCACATCTGCGACTTTTCCCGCTTTAATTCGATTCCATTTGTTTTCTGATTTAGCGGTCCTTTCCGTCTTCTCTCGCAAGCGGTAAGCAGAGGAGGTTGTTTCATTAGTATACAAGACGCAGATGGTGTAGTTCGAGGATACCTCCTCTTCTGGCGTGAGTTGCCGCAGAACTTTTAAGGGAAAACTACGCTCCAGGAAGTGCCGATATAAACTATGGCTATTATTATTTCAAACTATTTCAACCGGTGCTGCTAGGAATCCGGCAGATGGAACTCAAGTTCTCGGTTCTATGTTGTCGCATCGTGATAACTGCGCGAGAATACTGTTTATTTTATGTGGGGATGTAATTTAAGCGAATGTTATTTTCAGATTTTATTTTGTGAAAATATGAATGCAAAACTGTGCGAAAGGAATATTTCAAATACAATGCAGATTTTATTTAAACTGGTTTAATATTTTACTATATATGTTTGATATTTGAATTCTATACACGTATTGTTTATCGTTTCATGCTTTTATATTTAACAATTTATTTATTAGTAGATCAATTATCAATTGTTTAATTTTGTTGATTGCAGCGCCATCTATCAAAGTATCTACACATTTTTTTTAAATAAAACGTACTTTTCCATGCTCTATCTAAATCAGTAATAAAAATAGGGGTTCCCATTTAAGATTTCGAAGCTACCCCCTCCCCAGCCATCCCTGAGGGGTTGAATTTTCTTACAGAATTAGTTGCCCCCCCCCCTCCCCTCCCCCCAAACCATTAAACTTTTATTTGAAACATTTTTTTTATTCAGTGCATGGTTCCGAAGATATTCCAGGAGGTACTTTAAAATGTGTCCCATTTTATGTACATATGCTTAAAGTTTTTGAAACTGGAAGAAACTTAAGATTATGCTCTCAAATTCAAAAAGTTTTGAATGTAAAATATTTATGTTAAAATATATTTAACTAATTTCAAAATAATATTTAAAAAGATTACTTTTAACCAAATTACATTTAAAATAAATAATATTTTTATAATATTTATTTTAATAAAACTTCAAAATTCATTTAATTCGATATATTATGTTTAACGTTTTGCAAACTGATAGAAGCGTAAGATTATTCTTTCGAATTCAAATAGTTTTGTATTTGAATAATTTATGTATTAATTTCTATGTTAATTCAATTAATTTTAAGTTGACTGAACAATCTGTTCATTGTATACAATTATTGAAACAAGATTTGATTTATTTAAAACAAAGTTGAAATTCAGTAGAATAGAATTTCAACTTTTACGGTTTATTCTTCTAAATAAATTCAGTTTGTCTTGTGTTAGTAAAATTGTATAGGTAAGTAATATATTCGAATTATTTTCAGTTATAATATCATAAGAGCATCAAAAATAATCGATTATTTTACGAGTAACAAGACGTAATCTGCGAAAAACCACAAGAGCGTCGTAGCTCGAGTGGTATTTTAAGGATTATCTCGAGTTACGAGTGAAAAATAATCAATATGTTTGATGTGTAAATATTTTTTCATTTAAATATTTCAATTCTTGCTTATTAAAAAAAATGTTTAAGTATTTTTTGGTGTATTTCCAACTTTACAAAATTTCAGTGTGTTATATGAGGGGCGCGTGAAGTAAAATTTCAAGGTAGAAAAGCCTGAAAATTTGGTTTGTTTCTTCGTACATCCTCAAGTCCAGTTAAGTAAGTTATAAAATGGATTAAATTTACTTATTTAGTAACTTAAATAAAAGTTTTTATTATCTACGCTTAGTATTTTTGTCATCCGACGCTTTTATACAAAGATATTATCAAATTCTTTCGGTGATGCATACATTTTGAAATTTAATTTAAACAAATATAATAACATTAAACATGATTTGTATTTCTTCGAAAATTATAATTTGAATCTATTTTAAAATTTTATTTAAACAAAAATTTAAAAACATAATTTGAATTAAATCCGAGTCCGAATCCTCTAATTCAGTGGTCTCCAAACTACGGCCCTCGGGCCAAATCCGACCCGCGACTTACATGAATCCGGCCCGCGATTGTTTGTAATTTTTTTTGTAAATGTCATATTTTGAAATATTGTAACAATTGTTCCTTAAATTTTTCATAATTTTATAAAATTAATCGGATCTTGGCCGACTTTATTATGTAGAATTGTATTTGTGGCCCGCGAAGAAGATAGTTTGGAGACCCAGGCTCTAATTTAATGTGATTCGAATCCCAGAATCAATAAACGATAAAACATAATTTGAATTAGCAAATTATGTTTTATCGTTTATTGATTCTGGGATTCGAATTACATTAAATTAGAGGATTCGGATTCGGATTTAATTCAAATTATGTTTTATCGGTTTTTGATTTTAAGATTCGTAATTCGAATCACATTAAATTAGAGGATTCGGATTCGGATTCGGATTCGGATTCGGATTCGGATTCGTGTTCGGATTAGGATTCGGATTCGAGTGGATTCGGGTGGATTCGGATTTGTAGTTCGAATCCTTTTTTAGGATTCTACTTAGCTCTAGTTGGCCACACAGTGACGTCATTATCAGGCAGAGGAAAAATGTTTTTGTTTTATTTAAAATATAACTTGACTTGCGTTGTAAAGCTTCATATGTGATTGAAAAATAAACTAAAATTCACGACGCCTTATACGAAAAATTGAAATGTGTTATACGCATATCCACAAACACAAAATAATAATGCTCTGCTCTTGTATTTATTTTAATTAAACCCCCTAGAAAATCCAGAAAGATATCAAACGAGTTCCACTCAAAAGGCATAACGATACATAATGTTATTATTACCTGGCAGTATAAAAATATCGGCTGTCAGAAACGTCGGTCGTGTCGTTCGGTCGTGACGTCTGGGTATCGGAATTGGTTTTAGAGATTGCATGAGCGCTCCGGTGCATTTTTATCAATACAAACGTGCGTGATTGATACATCTATGAAATCTAGGAAACGTGTTGTTGCGATGATAAACATGTCCGGAACCGCTGCTGAAGCCGAAGCCGATGCACCGAATAAGCCAGAGGAAATTGGAAAAGTGGCGGACAATCAGATAGTTATTTATTTTTAGAAAAGTCAATACTATTCAAGTTTTCGAGAGAGAACATAACATTTATTTCGTATAGAATTTTAATAATAATAGTATATATGTAAAACAAATTATTAATTTCATAAATTTACCCATTAACAGCCGAGAAATTGTAGAGTTAACTTGATTTTGGGTAAAATTCTGCACTTCTTTTTATGATTCCTATAAATCTTAGAATTTATCAAGAAATAGCCATTAATGATAATCCAATTTTTTGTAATCCATAATTTCTCTAAAATTGAGGTTATGAAATTCTTATATGAAAGCTATCATAATAAAATTAACTAACGAGTTTTAAGTAGCATTTAATTTGGAAAATCACTAAAAAAATCATATGACTCAAAATGAGGTCAAATTATTTGATTTTATTTAGTGTGAAAACGATTACTTTGTGATACATGTTTTTTTATTACAATATAAAAGACATTATTAGTATCACGAATTCGATATTTATTGGAAAATGACTATAATAACACACTGTCAAATTTAACATTACATTATAAATGTCATAGCAAATCCTCTAAAAGTAAAAGCAAGTTCAAATCTATGAAATTCCATAGATAAAAGCATAGAGTTGTTAAGTCTTAATTTAAAATTGTAGAATTTATATAAAGGATAAATAGATTTTATAAGCGTTTGAAAAAATTGTTTAAAAACTATATTTAATTTCAAAAGTCTTACAAAAACGAATAAACTTTAAATTGTTATTTAATCATTACAAAATGGTGAATATACTGTAGCACTAAAGCAATTTAAAAAATATGATTTCCAGGTAAAGATTAAGATTTTAGTATTATACTTAAAATATTGAATAAGTTTATAAAAAGTATTTCCATTCCTTCGTTAAGCATGAAGTAAAATTTCGAGTTTAGAAAAGCCTGAAAATTTGGATTTGCCGGGGCGCGCGAGCGAAGCGAGTCGCGCCCCGGCAAATCCAAATTTTCAGGCTTTTCTAAACTCGAAATTTTAATTCATGCGCCACGCGTATAAGACACTGATTTAAAAGGATGTATAAAAACATACTTCGTCTATAATAATAATAATATATTACATAATTACAAAAATAAATATTTATTATTTACATATCATTGTGTGAATCAAAATTATGAAATTACCCAGAACTGACGAAAATTATCATCATTAAAAACCGTTGATTATAATTATCATAATTTACGAGCAAGTCTAAGAAACATACTTCACCTATAATAATAATAATAATACATTACAAAATAACAAAAATAAGGAATTATTATTTACATATCATTTGTGTGAATCAAAATTCGTAAATTACCTAGAACTGACGAAAATCAATGTCATTAAAAACCGTTGATTATAATTACCATTATGTATGAGCCAGTCTAAAAATTCCAACTTTGACAAACTTGATAATCACAATAAGTATTCGATTTTACATAATTTTCATTATTTTGCGACATTTTATGTAAAATCAATCCAGATTTTCTAAGATTTTATTTATTTATTTATTTGTCAAACCAACGGAAGCCTTTTACAGAAATACATAAATATAAACATGAATTACAATAGTAAAGGTATAAAACTTAAAACTAACTTAAATCTAATAACTAAGGCTTAAAAAATGTCACCTATACAGTCTGCTGATTCTGCATATTTTGTTAACTCGTATTTTGTCCCTATTTTCTTTTTAATTCACTTCAACATATCAACTTTAGTTTATTTTATTTGTAAACATTTTTACTACTTTGAGAATTTTCAAAATATTTTATTTTATATTATTTGTAAAATCAACGGTAGCCATTTACACAAACACTAAAATAAAAACAATGATTTTATTAGTTAAGGTATAAAATTTAAAATTAGCTTAAATCTCACTAAGGGTTAAGAAGGATCGAAGAGATTTTAAATTGCCAATAAAAAAATCAAAGTCAATTTTATTACAGTTTGCGCATAATCTACTTAAACCGAACTGAGTACAATAGTTTGTTCTGTGCATTTGAACAAAAAATGTCGTAGTGTTCCGCAGTGGACGGTTTGGAACATGATTATTAATTAAATTCAACAGTTCTGGGCAGCACGTCAAACCATTCATTAGTTTATATACAAAAATTATGTCTGTATTAAACCGACGTTGCACAAGCGTTTGCAAACTGATATTAAATAATATTTCAGTGTATGACATACCGGGATAAAACTTAAATTTTATGTTATTAAAATGTCTGCATTGCCTTTTTACAAACCCCAACATCTGAGATGCTTTAGATGTTATTATATCAATGTGGTTGTTAAAATTCCATGAGTTATTAAAGGTTACACCAAGATCTCTTATTGAGTGTGTATGATTCAATTGCGTGTTCGACAGGAAATAATTTCTCTGCGTTTTAATTTTCTTTTTAGAATGAGAAAGAACAAAACATTTAGGAACATTCAACTTTAAGCAATTTAAAATGCACTAACTACTGAGGGAATTCAAATCATGTTGTAAATTATTATATGAACATGTATCCTTAATAGGAGTGTATAACTTGAGATCGTCTGCAAAAAGAAGACAATTAGAATGCTGAAAACAACCGACAATATCGTTAATAAATATATTAAAAAGTAGTGGTCCTATGTGTGATCCCTGTGGGACACCTGAGGTCATAGTCACAGTCATCCATGCGCACTAATTGTGATCTATCTGTTAAATATGAATAGATCCACTCAAGCATAGTGCCATGAATACCAGACTTAGCAAGTTTTTTGACCAGGATACCATGATCCACACTATCAAACGCTTTGGAGAAATCCGTGTAGATGGTATCTACTTCGTATCCTTCCTTCAAAGATCTAGTGACAGCCTCACCAAAGATAAGTAGGTTTGTAGTGGTAGAGTATCCTGATCGAAAACCATGCTGTTTATTTGTTAAGATAGAGTCTAAGTCATTACAAAGGTATTCTGTAACTATTTTTTCAAATATTTTAGGAATGGATGACAATAACGATATTGGACGGTAGTTCTCTGCTACGTTTTTACTGCCTTTCTTAAAAAGTGGCGAAATAAGTGAATGTTTCCAAATGTTTGGGAAAATACCACCATTTAGAGATTTATTAAAAAGTAACCACAACGGCCTAGCAAGTGAAAATGCGCATTTCGCTAGAAATATAGGTGGTAATCCATCCCACCCCACCTTACCACTCGATGTTAAATTGGTTAGTTCCTGAAGAACACGGAAGATGGAAATATCTTCAAATTTGTGTAGTGAGATTTCGTTATAGCTAAGATTACTAGAAGTAGTGTTACGAATTAATGTTGAGGTGTTATAGACAGATCCAAAAAAATCGGCAAATAGATTGACAATATCCTGAGGATCATTATACGTAACCCCATCCTTGATTAAACGGTCTGGAACTTGAGATGATGATCTGTTTGAGTTGACATAACTCCAAAATCGTTTAGGATTATTGTTTATAGAATATTCTACGGAATCAACATAATTTTTGAAACAAGCCTCTGTAAGTTCTTTGCATTCAATTCGAGCAATATAAAAAAGATTATAGTCATCCTTGCGCTGTGATTGTTTGTACATTTTATGTAGTTTCTTTTTAACTAAAACTAATTCAATTAGATCACGACTGATCCAGTTTGGAAATTTAAATTGGTTTGAAGATCGCACTCGAATAACAGGAACAAATTTATCAATAGCTTCAAATATGACTTCGTAAGAAATTTCTAAGTCTATATTCACATTATCATTTATGAAAAGTAAGTCCCAACGTATATTAATAAAAATATCATTTAGATTGCCAAAATTACTGTTTTTAAAGTCGTATTTGAAGCTAGTATAAAATCTAGTATTGCTTACTACTAAAGATAAATTTAGGCTTAGAACTAAGGCAGGATGGTGATTGTCACAAGTGACGAGAGGTAAATCAGCTAAAGAAACATTACTATGTTCAGCTAAATCTGATTGAATGAATATGAGATCAAGTGTAACACCATTGTGATTAAAAATGTTATTTATTTGCATTGCATTCGCATAACCATATCCAATGGCAATTTGGTTCGCTGTCTGACTAGATGAATTAGTATAGACACCATAGTTGCTGTTTTCCCATATAATGTTTTAAATTTATTTATTAAAGGATGTCCATTTAAGTACAATAAAATTATAAAACAAAAAATAAAAATAAATAAAATATAAATACAAATACATAATAAATAAAGGTACATAAAAGAGTAAAAAACAAACAACACATTTAGGTACAAACAACAGATTAAAATATGTACACTATTTTCCCTGTCGGAAGATGTTCTTCAAAGCATTCCTGCTAATTGCACCAAAGTCAGGATTGATGGCGTTACAATTATTGGCGATTCTGGATATACCAAAATTTTTACCATATTCCGTCCTACAATATGGTACATGGAACAGATCGAAGGAACGCAAACTTCTAGCTGGCACATTGATTTTAAGTTGGCTAAGTAAATAGGGGCAATCAATCGCCCCATTTATTAAATTGTATCCTAGCATTACGTCTGCATTCCTTCGTCTGTGCTCTAACGAATGGATATTTAAAGATTGTAGGACGTCATTGTAGGAGCCGACAATCCCGAACTTGTATGAACTTGTTAGGGAGATTAAAATCGCCAATAATACACATATTGTGATTTGGATATTCGGTGGCTAATTGTTTAATTTGGGTACTATGTTGTTCATAAATACTAATGTCAGAAGAGGGAGGTATATAGACCGCGTCGAATATAGCGTCAGAGGTGCCAAGGCGTACAGAAATAAAGATTTCTTCAAAGTAACTAGCTTCTTAGCATAATAGATGAGAATGTAATGAGCTCTTAACAGCAATGCACTCTCCACCGCCACGGATCTTTCCAGTTTTCTGAGGATCGCGATCACATCTATATAATTTGTAATTGAATAGACCTTATTTGGCATCATAAAAGTCTGAAGACAACCAAGTTTCTGTAAGAATTATGACATCGTATTCGTATAATAATAATGATTTTTTAATTTCATATAGTTTCGTCCTAGCAGAATTTTTGTCAACCTTTTGAAAATTGTGGTCGCCCATGTCGGTATTGTGGTTGTAGTCAAATTTTGACCCGCGGACAGGACCATAACGATTCGTTTGTGTTATACCGGGTGTTGACTTGTCGGACGCAACATAGGAAATCGCATGTTATTTTAGAGACAAAATGTATTTTACTTTTTTGTAGAGGGAAAAATTACAAATTTATTATTGTTCACACTTAAAACGTTACGTTTCTCTAAGTTAAAATAATTAATAAAAAGTAAAGTGATTTTATAAAAAATAATGACATACCATGGAATTGATACAACAATTGTGGATATTCCCTGTTTTTTTAAGTTCAATTTAAAGCTTTAAACAAGAGTTTTCCACTCCCAGACTCAGTATGAAGTAAAATTTTGAGTTTAGAAAAGTCCCGAACAAATTTTCTGGGCTTTTCTAAACTCTTAATTTACTGCATGCGCCACGCGTATAAAACATTATAATATTGTCAAATTTAGATAAGTAGGTTTGTAGTGGTAGAGTAAAACACTCGTTTAAAGCTTCAAATTGAACTCTTTTAAAAATCAACGAATGTCAGAAAATTAACAGCTATAATAATTAAGAATAAGTAATGTGATTTTATAAAAATAATGACATTTTTCTTGTATAGTGTAAATCATTTCGAAAACATTTACTTTAATCAAGTGACTACGATATCTTTTACCATTTTGACATCCGCAGTTACTGTTTCAATTCCATGGCATGTCATTATTTTTATAAAATGACATTATTATTTCCTAATTATTTTAACTTAGAGAAACGTAATGTGATAAACGTTAACACGAATGAGTTCAGAATTTCTCCTTCTACAAAAAAGGTAAATACATTTTGTTTCTAAAATAAATAGAAGAGCCAAAATTTAAACATTTCAAAATTTACATGGGATTTCCTATGTTGCGTCGGCCAAGTCAACACCCGGTATATCGAAAACTAAAGTCGACAGAAAAAATCTGATAAAATTTTATTATTCAGTGTAAAAATATCTAAAACTTTGCCATCTCTTTTAATAACTGAGAAAAATCGATTTGAAAAAATCGACACTTTTCACATTCTTCAAAATATCTAGTTAGCCTTGACTTGTTTGAAAATTTTACAAATTTAATTTTATTTAGCTCGTAAAACTGCCACTACCTTGCCTATTTAACCGTTTCTCTATTTCTTACACTTTCCGAGATTCCCATAGAGAACATAAAAAAACTCACTCTGTATAGATATTTTACGATTTATTTAAAATGCAACATGAATTTAGTTTTACCGATTTATTTTTTCGAACAATTTTAGTAAACATCGAGTTACTGTAATTTATTTTATTCGCATTTACATACAAATAAAATGAGTTTACTTCTTACGTGATTTATAAAAAAAATCACGAAAATCCCATGTGTCATGATTTTTTTACAATTCGACATTTTTTCTTTAAAATATAGTCAATTTAAAGCTCCTGTAATTAATTTCACAGTAGTAGAATTGTATTTATGCTTACACGAAAATAAAGCTTACTCTCTCATTTCATATAAACCTGCCATTTCAGCAATTTTAAGAAAAATATGACGGTTTTTTCAGTTTTACATTTTTTTAAATAATTTTCGTCTAGTTTAAGTTTCTGCAATTTATTTATCATTTTAATAATATACCGTATGCTAAAATAAAAGTAAAGCCCTCTCTGCCGTTTCATAACTCCTGAAAAAATGACAAAAACCCAACAGTTTACTAATTTTTAATGATTTTCTAAAATGCTACATAAATTTACTTTTTTTTAATTCAATTTCAGCCAATTTTGTCGCTGCGGTAATTTGTTTTCCACTTGAGGAGTTATATTCACGTTTAGATACAAATAAAATCAAATTTTTGAGTCAATACTTAAAAACAAACTGCTAAACCTCTTATCCGATCGCATTCCACCCTACCAATTCGGTTGTACCCAACACAAATCCACAACTCTGCCTCTGTCCATACTCACATCCAACTGTCAAACAGCACACCTTGATGGCCAAAAATCCACTATACTTTTGCTAGACATCCAAAAAGCTTTCGATTCCGTATGGCATCGAGGTTTGCTGTATAAATGTAACGCCCTTAAAGTTCCCCCACACCTTTTACATTTAATTGGTAGTTTCCTAAACAACAGATCCCTACGTATACGCATCCAAAACTCCTACTCACGTTCCTTTATCACCGAACAAGGTGTCCCTCAAGGTTCCCCACTATCCCCTCTACTATATAACATTTTTGTCCACGACATCTATCACCCCGATCCTACTTATTTTAACCCTTCCTCCTATTGCCTGCTTTTTGCAGACGATACTGCATTAATAAGTCATGCTTCAATACTACAGAAGGCACTAGGCTCACTTCAAGAGCTGATCGACACAATACAATAATGGTTTTGTAAATGGAGATTAACAATCAACTGTAACCAATCCCAATTATTCATACCATACCACCGAATTACAAATTATCCATATTCCGTCACCATTAATCACCACCAATTATTTCCACTCCCAATATGCAAATACCTTGGAATATCCTTTGATACCAAGTTTACCTTTAAAGCCCACACCAAATCCCTGAGCTGAAAATCAAGAATAGGGCTCGGCACTTCAGATCCTTAACGTACAAGGATGAAGGAATGTTAACCAACACAGCAGTACACATTTATAAAATGATTTGCCGGCCTCTGCTTGATTATGCAGCTATCCTATTCCATGAACCCAATCCTACATCCTTAAAAAATATACAAGTAGGTGAACGATCAGCTCTTAAAATACTAACAAAAATTAGGCATCCAGATAATCCACTCCATAACCCTTCTAATGCCCTCCTATATCAACGTACCCAGTTAATACCAATTGAAGAACGCATCACACATCTAAGTACAAAATTCGCCACCAACCCACACATCGTAGACACCCTAAATCACCTATGCCTTTCCCGCAATCCCAATCAAAATCCTAAATTCAAGCATTTAGCAAATACCATCTATCAGTACATCTCATCTCATCAATAACATAAACTAAAACATCAATGTCAGCAGACTACGGGCTGAAAGACCTCTGGTCGATAGCCCTTCAAAGATCAAGATCAAATTTTAAGATGTATACATTTCATTCCATATTGTAAACAATTATTTTGTACTGATCTTTAATAAAGATAATTATATATATAAAATCAAATTTCTTTTATTACATGATTTCTAAAAAAAATTATAAATATCCACCTTTTATGATATTTTAAATTCAACATGAGTTTATATTTTTTTTCTTTTAATTTTAGTCTGTTTGAGCTGTTGTAATTCTCAGTTGAAAAATTGTATTCATGCTTACACAGAAACCAAGCTCGTTTTCTCGTTTCACAATTCCTAAAAAATTCATAAAAGTCTGACGTTTTAGTATTTTTCAACATTGTTTCTTTTTTAATTCGAAACTATTTGTTTATGTTTTACAATAAATCATAGTAAAACAAATAAGCGTCGGATTTTGATAAAATCAACAGATTGTGTAAAGGAAAGAAGCCAGTTCTTTCGTTGCATAATTCCTAAAAATTACATAAATATCTCACGTTTCAGTATATTTTCAAATCCAAAACGAATTGTTTGTATTTTATAATTGCAAAACAACTGAAGACCGAATTTTGATAAAACTGACAAAGATTGCGCGGAAAAAAACGAAATTACTTTCAGCGTTAGAAAAAATAAAATTCAATGATTAAGAATATAATAACAACGTGCGGGAGTTTCAGGTAGTTTCTAAAAGAACGATTTTATCGCGAAAGCGAATTTAAGAAATGCTGAAAAATAAATTAAAATTGTCATTATGTCTAAATGACAATTTAAATTTATTTTTCAACATTTTTTAAATTCTCTTTTACAATAAAATCGTTCTTTTTAAAACTACCTGAAACTCCCTAGGAATTTCATAGAAATAACTTTCGATAATCCATCACGAAAAATTTATATATTTTACCAAATTCTGGATTTACAAGGCGACAAAGCAGATTTGTTATTTTCATTAAAGATTGTTTCTTTTGCGATTCGCGGGCTTTTATTTTAAAGCGTTCACTGTATAGTTTCAACGAGTGTTTCCACTCCCAGGTTAAGCATGAAGTAAAATTTCGAGTTTAGAAAAGCCTGAAAATTTGGATTTGGCGGGGCGCGCGAGCGTAGCGAGTCGCGCCTCGGCAAATCCAAATTTGCAGGCTTTTCTAAACTCGAAATTTTACTTCATGCGCCACGCGTATAAATATTGCATATATTCGGTTTTTTCTTTATTGGCCAACCAGACTTGGGATTTGTTTTCTTAGGTTCTTTGATAATTTGGGTGTCCCTACTGTTTGTCAGATAATGACATTGATATATGAAGGCCATGTTGCAATTGATTAATTATTTAACAGAAAAGTGGTAGTAAAATGCCGAAAGTATGCAACCAGAAATCCAACCAAATATCAAAAATATAAAAACAGTCTATTTTGAACTGCACTGCTGGGCGCGCGAGCGAAGCGAGTCGCGCCCCGGCAAATCCAAATTTGCAGGCTTTTCTAAACTCGAAATTTTACTCCATGCGCCACGCGTATAAACCTCTGTAAATTATAACATTCACTAAATATTAATCACTGTATATAAATACTAATCACTGTATGATAGTATGAAATAATTGAGAAAAGGTGATAAAGTTACCTAGATAAACCAAGTCTTATTTCGATTTATTCTTTAAATATTATTAGTTCCAAATATTTTACTAAGTAATGAAGTTATTCAAGAAATGGATAAACACATTCTTGTGAGTTTAACTTTTAAAATTGATAAAATGCATAAATATATAGCAAATGATATTTATTATTTAACATTTCTGACATTTAGTATGATTTTTTTATTTTCTTGCCCCCCCCGCAAATCGCAATTCTTACTATAATTTGACAATTAAAGACTATAATTGTTATATTAATTAATTAACAATTATTAGTAAACACCACATTATATTTCAAATATAAATATTCGTTATAATGCATATACAGAGAGATTTATGTAACACCGAACATGTTTATCCAATACAATTTGACACCTTTATTTTTTAAGTTATGTGTAAATTGGGTTGCCTATATGACTATTAAAAATTGTAGCCAATCAATCGCAATTAATGCCTCAACTTGTACACACGGAGTTTTTCTTTTAAGATTACATGTCCCAATCACACCGTATATGTCGTAAATCTTTAGATAGTCGTTGTTAAAAAATCAATTTGAAACTTGAAATGAGTGTCTTTCACTCCTAGACTAAGCATGAAGTAAAATTTCGAGTTTAGAAAAGCCTGAAAATTTGGTTTGGTCGCGTAGCGCGAAGCGCGGAGCGGCCAAACCAAATTTTCAGGCTTTTCTAAACTCGAAATTTTACTTCATGCGCCACCGGCACAAAACACTGTCATATTACGAAGTTTAAAACACACCGCTAAACTTTACATTGCATCAGTGTTTTGTTCCGGTGGCGCATGAAGTAAAATTTCGAGTTTAGAAAAGCCTGAAAATTTGGTTTAGCCGCTCCGCGCTTCGCGCTACGCGACCAAACTAAATTTTCAGACTTTTCTAAACTCGAAATTTTACTTCATGCTTAGCCTGGGAGTGGAAAACACTCGTTTAAAGCTTCAAATTAAATTCTTTTAATAAACCTAGCATCGGCAAATGTACAACGTATGCTTATGTATATTTAAAAGAAAATTTCTTGTTAAGAAAATGTTCAGTGTTACATAAAACTCTCTGTATGCCGATTAATCAGGTAAACGAAAAATGAAAATAGGTAGAGTTTATTGTGATTTACTTAAAATCGAAAATTGACCTCAAAAGACAGAAAGCATCCGAAAGTCCCTTCCTAAAGTCATAAATTACTCCCTTTCCGATGACCGCCTAAATTGCTTCACTCGCTGAGTGTTAGGTAGATACAGATGTTATGGCGGGTCCCTTTTTTGCCGGATTTGTCAGTGGAAGCACTTTGGGAAGCGCAGGTATATGCAACATTTATATTTATGTATTATATTTAAACTAAAAAAGCGTAAGGTTATTCTCTTAAATTCAAATAGTTTTTAATTTGAAATATTCGCGTATAATTTATTTAATTAACAATGATTATATAATCCGCAGCTTAAATAACAAACAGAGTCCATTTGGTCCAAATTCGACGTGACATAATAGCCCGCAGTTTTGTTGGATGGTCAGAGAAATGGCAGTAGGGCTCATAGGGTTTTATAAATTGTTACCGCCGACTGTGCAAGGGCCCCAAACCGCCGTTAAACGATAAAGCCCCGCAAAATCGACAATTGATTGAGCCACAAATACCGTTGCTAATGGTTAAACAATTGCCACCGGTTCGTTATGTGTGCCCCCCCTTTTTTTTATCTCGCACAATGCCCCTATATAAATCGAGCATAGTATGCATGAGTTTGAAATAATATTCTGAATGGATTGTAATTTTTCAGACTAGAATAAAAAAAATAATGTAAATTGACAAACAAAAAGTAAATAAAGGCCTGATAATTTACTGCATGTACATCGAGGTATGTATACTAATATCAAAAGTCCCTGCATGTATACATCTTATACATTATTTACAATCAAATATTGCATACATTCGGTTTTTTTTTATTAGCCAACCAGATTTGGGATTTGTTTTTCTTAGGTTATTTGATTATTTGGGTGTCCCTACTGTTTGTCAGATAATGACATTGATATATGAAGGCCATGTTGCAATTGATTAATTATTTGACAGAAAAGTGGTAGTAAAATGCCGAAAGTATGCAACCAGAGTATCCAACCAAATATCAAAAATATAAAAACAGTCCATTTTGAACTGCACATCAAATCCGTGTTTATACGCATGACGCATGAAGTAAAATTTCAAGATTAGAAAAGCTTAGATATGGATTTGGACGCTTCACGTCGTTCATACTTTTCTAAATTCGAAATTTTACTTCATTCTTAATCGAGCAGTGGAAGACTGACTCTCATTACAGGCAAGTCATTAAATTAAATGCCATTAATTTTTCATGTATTTTTAAACTATGAAGAGAATATTCTGAACTCATCCCCGCGGTTGCCCAAAATAGGAGAAATCGAGGAAAACCGGTCAAATGTCCATTTTTAACATTTTTTAAAATTATACTAAAACTTCTTAGTTAATATGCTAAATGACTTGAAATTAATTAAATATAAATATATTTACAATGCTTTATACCGGGAGCTGATCCGACCGCTCGGTAATAGCAATTTACATGTAAAATCACACTTTTGCAGTTTCCTGCTCCCCTAATTATTTTAGAGCAAAAGCATAAGAGATGAAAGTTGTTCAGAATTTAGAATTCTATATGATAGATTCGTATTTATTTTCACAATAGGTCTAATAGTACAAGAAAACGAAGATATAAATTAGTAATAATTTGAAAAAAATAACAATAGATTTTATAACAAAATTTTCAAGATTTTTCTTGATTTATACAAGTTTCTTAGGATTTCAATATTTCGAAATTTTTGTAAGATTTTCGATACTTGGAGATTTTCGTCAAATTATAACATTTATTTGAGATTTTCAATATTTCATAGTTTATCGTTTATTTATATTTAAATATGAAATGAGCAGTATATTTTGAACTTTACACTAAATCAGTGTTTTATACGCGTGGCGCATGAATTAAAATTTCGAATTAAAATTTCGAATTTCGAAGTAAAAGCCCGAATTTGGATTTGGACGCTGCGCGTCCAAATCAAAATTCTTCAGACTTTGCTCAACTTGAAATTTTACTTCATGCTTAGTCTGGGAGTGGAAAACACTCGTTAGATAACTTTTTAGAGTTTTTAAATTTATGTTTAATTAACAGCGATTTTAAAAAATTTAACATTACGTACGTACTATTCACAAATTAAAATAAAATCAATTCTAGGGAGTACTTTCAAAAAAATAAATGATTTGGAAAAATCCGATATCTACTCAATAAATTGTAACAATTGTGATAAAATGTATGTAGGACAAACAGGACGAAATTTGTTAATTAGATATAAAGACCACATATAGCATATAAAATAATTCAACCCCGATAAATCTTCAGTAGCACATCATACCTTAAATACCGGACATAAATTTAATATAAATATTGGTAAATTGTTAAAAAAATCAAATTTTTATAAATTAGACATGTTAGAAGCAATTTATATGTTTAAAAATAAAGATAAACTACTAAATTTCGATTTAAGCCCTCTAAATAATCCCCTCCTTGAAATTTTTGTTTGAGGGACAATGTCAATTAATGAAATAAAGACATTTGTCAATTGTATTACTATTGAAAATGAACACATAGTGTTTGAAATGTACATGTAGTAAATAAAACTAATCAGCGAAGAAAGGAATTACACCAATAATTAATAAAATACATATAAGTGAAACAAAACCAAGTTAATTCAATTTACAAACTAATATATTTTTAATATTATTATACTTAATATTACTGGTCTTTCTGATCATAGGTTTATAATTTATTGATTAGTGGCTATTAATAAAGTGTTATTTGAAAAAATAAGTGTTTAATTGTCAAAAGATTATTGTGTTGCCAAGTAGGATTCGAAAATAGTTGATACAAGATATTCGGGTTTCTTACCTTTCAAAAAATAAAATAATTTAGAAATTTGATTGAGACTATCACAATGTATCTATTGTACATTATAGTTTTAAATAATTATGCAACTAACGTAATTCATTTTAAAATTAATATTACTATATCAGACACTTTTCTCTCATCAATCATTTAATAAAACATATTCAAAAATATATTCGTTTGTAAATTAAATTCACTTGGTTATGTTTCATTTATATGTCTTTTATTTTCTACTAGTTTCGGCTTAATGCCAATATCAAGAATGAATGAAGAATGAAACTAGTACAAAATAAAATACATACAGAGAGTTTTATGTAATACCGAACATTTTCATAACGAGAATTTTTCTTTTTTTTTTTTTTTCTTGAATTTTTCTTTTAAGTATACATAAGCATATGTTGTGCATTTGCCGATAATTGGTTTATTAAAAAAAAATATTTGAAGCTTTAAACGAGTGTTTTCCACTCCCAAGCTAAGCATGAAGTAAAATTTCGAGTTTAGAAAAGTCTGAAAATTTGGATTTGCCGGGCGGAGCGAAGCGAGCCCGGCAAATTCAAATTTTTGGGCTTTTTTAAACTCGAAATTTTACTTCATGCGCCACCGGTACAAAACACTGATGTAATGTAAAGTTTAGCGGTGTGTTTTAAACTTCGTAATATGTCAGTATTTTGTACCGGTGGCGCATGAAGTAAAATTTCGAGTTTAGAAAAGCCTGAAAATTTGGTTTGGCCGCTCCGCGCTTCGCGCTACGCGACCGAACCAAATTTTCAGGCTTTTCTAAACTCGAAATTTTACTTTATCCTTAGTCTGGGAGTGGAAAACACTCGTTTAAAACTTCAAATTAAATTCTTTTAATAAACCGAGCGTCGGCAAATGCACAACGTATGCTTATGTAAAATGAAAAATGTTCCTTATGAATATATTCGGTGTTACATAAAACTCTCTGTATAAGTGAAACTAAAACCAAGTGAATTCAATTTACAAGCCAATATATTTTTAATATTACTATACTGAAAAATCTATTCCATTTTATAGTTATATTCATTTTGATGCCCCCTAGGGCCCCAAAAATATCCGAACATAGATTTTTATAATTGCAATAAAACATGCAATATTTATAATGTATGCTGTCTAATTTTTATTAAAATCTACCGATTTTTTATCATATATTTTTTATATCATTTTGACACCAAAATAGAATTTTCTTCCGTTGTATTGTGTCGTTACGCCAATGACATTAGGTAAAATAAATTTGTTTATTGTAAATTGAACAATGCATATTGTTTTCAATAAATCAAAAAAAGTAAAATTTTAACTACCCCACTTTTTCACATTAATTTCCTCCATTTGTTCCAATTTATTACAGGTCTCTATGCGGAGATTGATTTATAGGCCTATTATGCCCACACAGCCACACACACAATCGCAAATACACATCCACACAAATTAATGGTTAGATAACTAGATATCAGAGGACAAAAACACTGCAGGAGATTAGGCAAGCATCCATGTTCTGTACAATTGATTATGTATATAACATGGCGTGTACGCACATACACGCACAAACACTGACACTTCGCCGAGCGCACGGATCCGGGTTAACCGACTGGATTAACAATATTTAAAACAATGGGCGTGATATACGATCGCAGAGTAATGCAACAATTGCGATTGTCGAATGTCATATACATATATAAATGGGAATATGCGTAGGAAATAACAGCGAAGTGCTGATATGCAGAGGTTGTACCGCCTAATAATTAACACTGAATAATAGAGAATTATAATGTAATTACATGTAATTATCTGATCAATTTAGACGCGAGTATTGCGCTTAATAATTCATTAAATCTGTAGTTATATTGTTATGAATTATAATAGTGATTGAAGGTGTTATGGATAGAGGGTCTATGTATTTTTGTTTCAAATATTTTTTTATAGGATTCAATGATGCCAATTATGCACTGTTAAAGTATGAACACTATAAATATATTTTTTTGTAATTTATCAAATGACTAATTGATAAAGCGGTTATGTGCAATCTCTTAACAGAATCTATTAAAAATGAAGACGATGAGTTGGCTTTGGTTTTGAAACTGTTATTATAAAGACAAGACATTGCAGCTCAAGCAAATAATTATCATAATCTGATGGGAATATAGTCCAATCAAGTGCTTTATACGCAATTCGAATTAATTATAATGATACCGAAAATACTTCAAACGGCAAGGAATTTTTAAATATAAATTCATTGAAATAAATTTGTCTTTTCTTTTAATTTCTAATTACTCATTGTAGCAAAATAAGTATCTAATGTGCTTTAAAATTTCAAATCTCTAACTTAAACTATGTTATTATTCAGGTGGGCGTGTCGATTGGAATATTAATAAAAACAGAAAAAAATATTTAAACGAATAGACGCTAACATTTACCCATCGATTTTCCGTCACTTCCTAGATTATGGCTTCATCGGTTTTAACCCAAATACGTCAGTCTTCATTAAACGGTTAGGCATGTTGTGAAAACTGCAGTTGTAAAATACACTCCATATATCAAGCAAGGATAAAAGAAGCGAGACTTTAAATGATTTATTTGAACAGTGTTTGTGTAACTACAAACAGAATTTGTGATTTATTAAAATGTTTTAATATCTAAATGTATTTGCATAAAAGAGAACACTGCACATTATGCAATACACAAAATTATACAACATTTTACAGAATCAAAACTCTTACAAATTAAGTCAGTCAGCTGTATTTGATTTGATTTAAACTGTTTATCCTTATTCAGTTAAAGAATTTACAGACTATCTGGCGCGTAAGTTATTCATTGTCTTAGTTTCGACATTTCAAACATGTTATTTATTGACTAATTTTAATGAACTAAAAAACCAAGTTAATAGCCATTTAAATACTAATAAATTACATCAGAATTGATTTTTTTCAATAATAACCCTATTACCAAATAATAACCAAATTCTGTATTGTGGAGGCTTCTACTTCGTTATACATGTTAATTACACAATGAAACACTTTTAACTTTGTTTGTATAACACGTTTTATTTAATGTGACTGCAGTTTCGACAAATTTAGCTTGTCATTATCAAACATGGAGTAACTTAAACTAGAGGTTTTACAGGTATATATACACAATTACAAGACAGCGGTAAAAATGGGGGTGTACATTAGGTCAACCTGGTCGTTAATTAAGGGAATTCCCGGATTAGCGCGGGCTTTGTGTATCTCTAGTGCTTCTAGCAAATTCATTTTACGACCCTTTTCGGCATGATGGATTATGGTAAGTACATCTTTTCCAAAAGTGTGATTTTCGTCTAAAAGGTGTTTTGCAAAAGACGACTTATCACTCTGTTTAAGCCGAAAAGAGCGCAAATGTTCCCTCAATCTTATGTTGAAATTACGACCAGATTGGCCAATGTATATCCCTTGACAATCTGCGCAAGTTAATTTATATATTCCGGATTTATTAAATTTATCTAATTTTGTTTTACTATTAAAGATATGGTTATTGATTTTACAGTACGGTTTAAATGCAACTTGAATATTATGCTTTTTTAGGATATTTTTAACTTGAAAACTGACATTACCAAAATAAGTTAACGATTTATATTTAATTGTTTCTTTTTCAAATGATATTCCAGCGTATAATAGATGTTTGATGTTATTAAATTTCTGTTTTTTAAGAAGTCTATCAACCAAATCACAACCATAACCATTGTTAATAGCCATAGCCCTAATCAAGTTAATTTCCTTCTCGAAAAAATTAGCTGACAAAGGGATTTTTAAGGCTCTATAAATCATTGAATTGAATGCAGCAATTTTATGTTTATAGGGATGTCTGGAATGGTTAGGGATAATTGAGTCGGTAAAGGAAGGTTTTCTAAAAATGTCAAAAGAGAGTTTGTTATTTATTCTGGTAATAGACAGATCTAAATATTTAATGTTGTTATTGATTTCGGTTTCAGCTGTGAATTTAATTTTAGGGTGAAGTTTATTTATGAAATCTAAAAATTGAGTGAGTTGTCTATCAGTTCCCTGGAAACAAGCCAATATATCATCGACGTAACGGTGCCACATTTTAATATGTTTTTTAGCTAGTGGCGAATTTAATATTATTTTTGTAAAATTATGCATAAATATATCTGCTAGCAATGGACTTAAAGGGCACCCCATTGCTAGGCCTTCTGTTTGTTTAAAAAATTTATTGTTAAATGAGAAAAAGTTATTATTTAAGATGATTTCTAAGCAATCCAAAAATTCTGTTTTTACTGTGACATTAATATTACATTTATCGAATGATTCTTCTATTAGTTTAATACACTCTGATGGAGGAATATTAGCAAACATATTAGTTACGTCGAATGATACAAGCTTATATCCTGGTTCCATTTTAATGTTAGTTAAATTTGTTGTTAATTCTACTGAATTTTTAACTGAATGAGGATCTCTGAACTCGGTTAGTTCCTTATAAATTGAATTAAGATGGATGGACATATTACGCGCTGGGGAATTCATATAGGATACTACGGGACGGATCGGTGTATTTTGTTTGTGGATTTTGATTAGGCCATATAATCGGGGAGGAATCGGATTCATCGGAAATAAAGAAAATTGATTACAATTCGGAAAAATTGCGTGTGATTTCTTAAAACATTCTTTTAGAGAAGTTTGTAATTCAGTAGTCGGGTCTTTTTTCAATTCAACAATATCTGAGCTATCCAGGAATTCTTGGACTTTTTGTAAATATTCTGTTTTATGCAAAATAACAACCGAGTTCCCTTTGTCTGCTTTTGTTATTATTAAATCGCTCACTTTTACTTTATTTTTAATTGAATTTACTGTTTTTTGATCTATGGGTTTGCTGGTGGTACTGTTTTTAATTATTTTGGCAATTTTGTATTTCGTTGAATCAGAGTTGTTTACCTCTTTGAGGGCCAATTCTGATTCAACGATCAGTGTTTCTTTATAACTATTGGAAATGACATGTGGGGAATATTTGGGGCCAGATTCTAATAATTTAAGTTCTGTATTGGAAAATAAAATGTTACTGTTATTAATCACTCTGGGATGAAACGTATATTGTCCAGATGTTGTGGTATTTTCTACTGCTACCTTGGCTTCTTTTACTTTTATTAACTTGTTGAGTTTCTTCCGTTGTGTTTGGAATTTCTTGTGTGCAATGCGGCTAACTTTTTCACGTACGTAGTCATCGAAGAGATCAAATTCCACCGGATGTAAATGTTTGGTGAGTTCACAGTGAAGCACTTTAAGGTATGTGTAATATTGGTCACGTTTTTTAAACCAATATTTCACTTCTTCTTTAACCCATGTGGTTAAACCGGATTGTATGGTTTTTTTAGCTGCTACTGTTTTGCACTTTGTTTTTAGTTGAACATATTGTGGGGTCACTTTTAGCTTTAAACACTGTTGATTGAACTTGATGTTGAGTGCTGCTTGTTTAACTTTTAAACGTAGTTTAAGATACATTTTTGCCTTTTCTGTTACACTAACACTTACTAAATTCTGTATTGTGGAGGCTTCTACTTCGTTATACATGTTAATTACACAATGAAACACTTTTAACTTTGTTTGTATAACAAATTTGTCTCGGGTCGCTGCGCGACCCTCGACAAATTTTCACGGGGCTTTTCTAAACTCGAAATTTTACTTCATGCTTAGTCTGGGAATGGAAAACACTCGTTTAGAGCTTCAAATTGAACTCTTAAAAAAACAAGGAATAACTAAAGATTTAAAGAAAATAAGCTGAATTTGGAATACGTATACTTTAAAGAAAAAGTCCCTGTACATCAAAGAAATGTTATTTGGTTGTACAGTAAGCAATCAGTTGTTCAGCTGTCAGCACGTAATGTACTTGTAAAAGCTATAGTATGTTCAATAAAATAAAATCTCTAGAGTGCCATGGAAAATATTGTAGGTTGGCAACTATGAAATTATACATTTTAATTATTATGTTTGACGTGTTATATGTTAATTCCTAAAGCGTGTAGCCAACATAAATTTAAAAAAAAGATAAAATCATGGCACTCTAGAGGTTTTTTTTTATTGAACATACGATATTACGTGCATGTGTACGTAATGTCAATCATACTTGTCAAGATGACAGTGTGGTATGATTCGGTTACTAGATAGGGCGTAGGTAAATAAATATTTTATAAAAAAATATAGTAAACATACATGTGAATAAATCATACAATAGACCAGATACCTAATGTAATACATGTGAAAAAACCCTGTAATATTATAAAAATTAATAATAAGATTAGTGTCCATTTGCACCCAAGTCGATCAAGTTAATCAGTGATTAGTACTCCTTAAAAAAAAGAACAATTTTATTTATAAACTATTTACAAAATCGCATAATAATAAAACAGACATCTTTAGGATATCTTACAAATTTAAAACATTTTTATATTCTAGAATTATGACTTAATCAGAGGTTTAATTAATGATTAGTGGTTGATTAAAGTTAATCAGTTGGGGTGCAAATGGGCCTAAGAGTAGGAAATCAGCACGAAGCAATTACAAATATTTAAATAATGCAGATCATCGTAAAGAAAATGAATATTATTATTGCATGAGCTTTAATTAAACTGAAAATTAATCCCGTTTGTAATCTGTTTATTTGCACTCATCTTTTTGTTACATTAAATCCTTCTGTTTTAATGTTTACACCAAGTCAGTATCCTTCTCTATAATAAAATTATGCCACTTCAATGGCCCGTCTTCCGGAAAGGGTAAAATCTCCGGAACTTAATGTAATTATTCAGTCAGTACAGGAAGTACATTCAAACTCATTTAACTAATTAAACAACAAAAAATGATACTCTTAACTTAATAATCTATTTAATTTAAAAAAAAGGATAAGTTTCATTTTAAGACCTTTTATAAAAATCGTAATTTATAGAATGATTTTATTTTTGAATGCCCTTTGAACTCCAAAAATAAGTAAACAAGTAGATATACTAAATTTAAGAAATGTTAATTTTTTCTAACCAAACTTGTGTATACAAAAATCGAGAAATTTGCGTTAGGTGTGTTTACTTATAAGAAAATAATCCTTGTATATTTTATTTAAATCAAAATGTTTAAAGTTATTAGTCTTACTACAGATATGTAGGGTGTTTTACTACTATCATCTTTACAGTTTCGTAACTACACTATATAAAATCATAAGATAAAAACATCAGATGCATAATACTAAACGATCTAGAAATAGATTTCTTACAGTCAAAGACATTTTTTTAAAATTATTTGTTAGCTAAAAAAGTTGAATTTGTAGGAAGATATAAATTATTATAATTGCAACGAAGCATAACTTATTAATCTATTTAATTTTTAAAAAAAGGATGAGTTTTATTTTAGGAGCTATTAAGAAAAAAAAAACGTAATTTATAGAATAATGATATTTTTGGAAGCTCTTTTAAATCTGAAAATAAGTAAACAAGTAAATATATTATAGTCACTGATAATATGATATTAATAAATTAAAAATTTATTTTTAATGTTATTAATTAGGTTTGTAACTTAATAAAAAAATATTACTATTAGTACATTCATTTACTGAAATGTAAGGATTTCAGTTAATGTATGTACTACTAATAATATTTTTTTATTAACTTACAAACAAAATTAATTACATTAATGCCCGGTATTATAAAACGTTTTATTTCCTAAATATAATTTACTTTAGGAATAAATTAATATATTCCAAAGATTTTGGTATTATAAACACAAAATAACTTTATCTGGCTAATATATCTCCTCAGTAATTTGACAGTTAATAATCAAAAGTCAATTATATTACTATAATAAATAATTTGACAGTTAAAAATCAAAAGTCAATTATATTATTATAATTACACTAGACTCTACTACTTGTATTTCTTAAATTTATTACGGTTATCATGTCTACCATATCATCCATGTCAGATTTAAGTTCGCTCATAATATCTTCCCTGACAGTGATTAATTCGAACCACAAGACATTCTAAGGAGTCGAAGACCTAGAGTTTTTCAAGTCAGACATAACCAGGAATTTTTATACTTATGCATAAATTAGTTTTATTTAAAGTTTTAAACGAGTGTTTTTCACTCCCAGACTAAGCATGAAGTAAAATTTCGAGTTTAGAAAAGCCTGAAAATTTGGTTTGGTCGCGTAGCGCGAAGAGCGGAGCGACCAAACCAAATTTTCAGGCTTTTCTAAACTCGAAATTTTACTTCATGCGCCACGCGTATTAAACACTGAAAACACTGAAATATTGTGAACAAGTGAACTTCACTTGAAATCAGCGTCTTGTACGCGTGGCGCATGAAGTAAAATTTCGAGTTTAGAAAAGCCTGAAAATTTGGTTTGGCCGCTCCGCGCTTCGCGCTACGCGACCAAACCAAATTTTCAGGCTTTTTTAAACTCGAAATTTTACTTCATGCTTAGCCTGGGAGTGGAAAACACTCGTTTAAGTCTTTTATAATTTCTAATAAGCTTTATTTTCCTTGTTCTGTGTAATTCTGTCCTATTCCACGGTTATTCTCTATAATTATAAGGAATTATACTATATTTACAATTTGATTGAACATTTAATTTGAAATATTGACAATTCAATTTAAAAAATTGGTGGTTCCAGCTATGGTCACAATGAAAATGTTTAATTTTGGTATGTAATCTGTAATCTACTAATTGAATTATTTATTTCTAGAATTGCTATTTATTTAGTAGGTTGCTTTATAATACGCAATTTTATTTGCCCATTAGTTTACTAGGTAACCACAAATAGTTATCTAATGATTTATTAATCGTTTATAATACCGGGCATAAAAATAAAATTATTATCGTCGACAGTTATTTTGAACTATATTTATTTGTACTATAAACGTGTTGTGGTTTTAAATATTAATAAACAATAATGCGAATAGTTGAATGCTCCGGATATTTTTTATTATAAATATCTTTAGGTTTCTCAGTATTAAAAAAAACAATACAAACAAAGGATTTCTGGATATAAAGTGTTTATTGATTTTATTTTTAGTTTGACTACAATTATGGTTTTTAAATCGAAAATTTAGCTAAATTTTGCAATACAGGGAATTTTTTTTGTAAGTATACATACTGTCATGTATAATTTGAAGCTTCTAACGAGTGTGTCCAGTCCCAGATTAAGCATGAAGTAAAATTTCGAGTTTAGAAAAGCCTGCAAATTTGGTTTGGTCGCGTAGCGCGTAGCGCTACGCGACCAAACCAAATTTTCAGGCTTTTCTAAACTCGAAATTTTACTTCATGCGCCACGCGTATAAAACACTGAAATATTGTTAAGTTTTAAATACATTTACCTCTATCTCAAGTTAATAAATTATACAAATGATTTCGTCTAACAAAAAATTGCGGTTTAAAAATTCAAGCAATTTACTTTGAAATACACAGGTATACTTAAAAAGAAAAATCCCTGTATGCGTATTAAAATAAAAGTATGGATATTAATTTAAAAAAAAAAAACTCATTTGAAATATTTCATATTGCAGATCAACACAAAGGTAAACACTTGATATTTCACGAATCGAGTGTTCAATTAGACTCGTTCGTACTGGAAATACAAATAGATATAACTTTTTCGCAATAAGTACGGCTCTATTCCGATGCATGGAAACTAATTAAAATGGTAATTCAAAGGGATCGGGATGGAATCGAATCGCGAGTGCAGCGAGCAATGAGACGAAGCTCTCGCACTCATAAATTGCACATCGTTTAAAAATTGAAACGCCGGCGCTGAAAGCCAGAAAAGGGCACGAATAAAAAGGCACGAAATAACTGTTCGATATGAATGCAAATTGAAAATTGCCAATGCTTCTTACAATACAGAAATGCAGTGGCTTTTTGCTTGGAATTCAATGAGTATTACTAATGTGGGTTTGCAATTTCGATGTTGATGATTTGAACTAAACATAAATTACAATTAGCATGGAAATTAATGGGTTGATGGAAATTAATTGCCCGCAATCATAGAAATGAAGCATTGTCCAGTATAAAACAATGAAACATTGTGACGTTCAAAATATACTGCTTAGATTTCATCAGTTTAATAATAATTGACGACTTAGATTAATTTTATGTTTGATCCCACGTTGATAAAATTTACAAATATTTAAACATAATAAATAAAGTTACGAAAATATTTTTCGTGTAAAACATTTTCGTAATATTATATATTATGTTTAAAGTATGCAAACTATAAGAAGCGTAAGCTTATTTTCACGAATTCAAATGTTTTGAATTGTAATTATTCCTGTTACAAATGTTGATTTCTTCTAGACTTATTTTTTATATTTTGGTAACCAATATTAAGCAAACATTTAACAGTAACTAAAACATCTAGAAATGTAGTGCTATTAAATAGATTTAATACCACAATTCAACCGTTAATTTCTAAATGCCCCCCATTGTTAACGTATTCCCAATTGTGCTCCCCAAGCTCTCAATACGAACTTGTTGCACTTTTCTATAAAACCCCTCTACCCACGTATTACTCCACCAACAATCAGATGACCGTGCATTATTACATTCACGTATTGAACACTTTCTAAAAGCATCTTACTTTTTCCAACAAAAAAAGAACAATGCTATTAAGATCCCCACTCTCTCTCTTCTCTCTTCCGGTAAATGGTTGCGATGTCCCCCGGGAATTAAATTATCGAGCGATATGTCCGCAATTAAACCCCAAGTCCCGTCTGCTAGGAACCATACTTCCCATCCCATCGCATCCCATCCCACCAGTCAATTTAGTGGGAGTTGGTGATGTGCAATGTAACACAATTGATTATCTAGTGGATCTAGATCTAAGAGATGGGTGGACGGACGGAGGATCCGTATCTATAACCTAAGGGCATTCGGGTCCAGCATACGTCATTAACTTCTGGTGGAGTTGATGTCGAAAAGTTCGCATTGTTACTTATCGGTTATCGATTTATTATGACCTAATTCGGGGAGGGGTGATGTTTTATCTTTGTATTATTATCTTTTGTGTTTGATAAGTTTTCTAGGAGTTTGTGACTGTTTGTGTGGAACTATCTGAGCATCCTAACATGATCGTTATAATATTTTGTATTGTGGAAACTTTTACTTCGTTATTCATGTTAATTTAACAATAAAATATCAAAGATAGAATATCTTGGAGTTGGAGTTACGTGAAGTGTTAGTTATGGATATACATATAAGTAGTAGATAAATTTCTTTATTTTCACTGTTTTATTTTAATTCTAGATGTACATCTCACGCACAATGTGCCCTTTTTCAAAAGTTTGCCGTATTTTACAAATTATAAAAAAAAATATTAAAAATTTAAAAAAATATATATTTTTTTAATTATTTTTACTAATTTGTCAAATACGTTAGTGGCGTCTCGCTAGTCTCCATCGGAGTTCTTAATTAAATTAAATGCACAAAATGATGTCCTTAAAATTCAATGCACTTGTTGACACGAATTCCTGTACACATCTCATAAGCATGTCTGATGTAATTACAGCGCAAGCATCCCTTATTCGTTGCAGCATTTTTTCGCGAGTAGTAGGTGTTTCTTTATAAACTGCATCTTTTAAGTAACCCGACAAGAAAAAATCAAGGGAGGTAAGGTCTGCCGATCTGGCTGGCCAGTTCCCCGGTCCTAATCTACCAATTCAGCGATTATTGTAATCCCGATCGAATACCTCGCGTGCTACTAACGAATAATGTGCTGGACAACCATCATGTTGAAACCACATGTTTTACCTCACATCTATACTTACCTCTTCTAGCAACCTTGGTAGTACTTCTTAAAGAAAGTTTAGGTATGTGTTACCATTCAAATTGCCGTCAATAAAATATGGTCCGATAAGTTTATCCCCAATTATTTCACACCAAACATTAATTGGCCAAGGACGCTGATGGTTAACTTCACGAATCCAGTGTGGGTTTTTTACACTCCAGTGATGCATATTATGGGGGTTAACATCACCGTGGTTTTTAAATCTGAATTCGTCAGAGAATAGCACATGGGCAAAAAAGTTCGGATATACTTGTATTCTCTCAACTGCCCATTGACAAAACGTTAGTTGGTTTTGAAAGTCATTGTCAGTTAATTCCTGGTACAAGAACACAGGATACGGATGAAATTTATTAGATTTGAGAATTCTTCAAACACTCAGAGGAACATATCCAGATTACATGAAAAATACAATAATAGTACCAATACATAAAAAAGGCAATAAAACAAATCCTGCAAATTACAGGCCAATATCCTTGCTTTCTTCATTAAATAACATCCTCAAAAAAGTAATTCAGATGCAATTATGCGAACATCTAACCGAACATAAATTATTCAAACATCAACATCAACCTACGAATTAATAGATACAATAAAAAATAATTTTGATAAAAAGAAAATTGTAATAGCGATCTTTATTGATATGAAGAAAGCATTTGTCACAACATCGAAACCAATACCAATAGAGAAATTAGGCGCAATGGGAGTCAAAAGCACTAAACTAAAACCAATACACTAATAGAAGATCATAAATTACGAGAATAAACTGCCGACGCGAGGGAAGGTACCCCACGCTGATTTCCAACTAGCTCAGGTTGGTAGAGGTTATGAAACACAGATGCTGTTTTAAATGATGTATTTAAGTTACAAAAAACTATTAAAACGATCAACAAAATAAACAAGAAAGAACAACACAGTGTACGAAGGTACGGGGCAGACTTGGTGTGGCGTCGGCGTCGCGATCCGGATTTCTAGTCCAGCGGTGGCGTCTGGCTAGTGGTGGCATCTGGATAAAGGCGGCGTTACGGTAGCAAGATGGTGTCTCGCTGTGAGACGGCGCCCTGTGTTCATCAACAGGATGTGGCGTCGGCGTCCGTGGGGTGTTACGTCTGGCTGGGTCCGGCGGCAGCAACAAACACTACGCTGGTAGTACGGGACGTCGAAGCGGCTGCTCTGGCAACCATGATGCTTGGCGTCGGTAGTGACTTCAGGAACGACGGCAGAACGGCTAGCGTCGACGTCGGCGTCGGGCAAAGTTTTCTGGAGTCTGTGGATTGCTGGCCTGGTCTGGATCCGGCGGAAGCAACGAACGTTTCAATCTGATGTTTGGCGTCGGTGCCCAAGAACAGGAACTACGGCTGGGACGGCTGACGTCGGGCTATTTCCTTTTGTTGGCTTCTTCTAGAATAGCGGCAGGAAAGACGGCTAGGATGTCTGGCGTCGGTCAAAGCTTCCTGGCTCCGACAGAAGCGTCGAGGAACGGGAGTTCCTCTTGAATCCACATGCTGTTCCCTGTACAACACAAGAGTGGACTGCTTTCCTGGATGCTGTCATCCGGTATTTATGCCAGGAAAAATGGCATGGAGAAGGGATGTTTTTAGAAAGTAATTGTCGCAGACAAGATAATTAGTTTCAGCGAAGTCTCAGATCCAAACAATCGTTAAGCTGCAATTTGAAAGAAGTGTAGAAATTTATAATCTCTTTTCTTTCAAATTGCAACGGTGGTCATTAGTCCTCGCCCTTAATTGCCGATTTTGAAAAACCCGAGAGGTAAACCGCCACGCCTTCCCAGGTAGATGTTGGCCCGAGCACGGTTTGAACCGGGGGAGATAATCCATTGGGCCGGGCAATTAGTTAATTGCTGGATGCGAACTCATTTTAAATAAACGAACAATTGTAAATGTTATTTCCAATTCTTGTTGACGGAGATTAACATAATTCTCGGTAATTAAACGAAACCCAAAGTACGCCCAAAGATGAATAAATACGGAATACCACAGGAAGGAAACCTACCACCAATCCTGTATATTATATAACGAGTGATTATAAACTGTCGGTATCCCAGTAAGATCTGACTTCATAAACATACGTCGTGATGTGACACTACCCAATCAAACTAGAATTAACAACAGTACCAAATAAGAAATAACAGCGAATTAGGTCATGTTGAAAAAAATATTTTTATCAAGTGAGTGTGCAAGGAGGACAGAACATGACGAAGATCGTTTTGCTCTTTTTATGAGCCCCTCGCGCCGCCACATCAATCATGCCATGCACACTCACTTGATAAAAATATTGTTTTCAACATGACCTAATTCGCTGTTATTTCTTATTTGGCACTTATATGTGGGTCGTTAATTCTAATTTGCTTAATTTAATTCAACATTCTAAATATTATCATCGCATTGGTTCGGGTTTCTCGCCGCTCCGATGCTAGTCGAGGGTTTAAACTAAAAACTGACACTAACTGTAGAAGCAAAATGAGATCAATGCTAGTATCAATGCAGTAGTAATAATAAAATCAAAAGCGGCTTATGGTTGGCAAAGTCAGTATATAATCAAGTTCTACATATCAAGTGCGCGTGAATGGGATGATGGATGTGGCGGCCTGAGGAGCTCATAAAATGTGCGAAACGATCGTCGCCGTCTTCTGTCCTCCTTGCACAGTCACTTGATTGAAATATTTTTTTTAACATGACTTAATTCGCTGTTATTTCTTATTTGACACTACCCAATGACATATAATTAAATTTATTTGATATTTCCGAAATTCATCAACCCGTATGACTTAATCTAAGATAAGTATTTTGTTTTTCAAAGCAACCGAGATGCCGACAGTTTATAGACACTCGTTATAGGAATGATATGATTCAACAAAACTTAGAATATCCTTTTATACCGGGTGTTGATTTGGCGGACGCAACATAGGAAATCGCATGTTAATTTTGACGTGTTCAAATATTGGCTCCCCTATTTATTTTAGAGACAAAATGTATTTAACTTGTAGAGGGAAAAATCCAAAATTTATTATTGTTCACACTTAACACTTTACGTTTCTCTAAATTAAAATAAATAAGAAAAATTAATGTGATTTTTTAAAAATTATGACTTGCCATGAAATTGAGACAACAATTCCGAATATCAAAATGATCTTGTACCGTTTTGACATCCGCAAGTGTCGCTGTCAGTTAATTAAAGTAAATGTTTTCGAAACGATTTACACCAGCGCATCTCAAACTATTTTGTGTGGCGAACCTGTATTATAGGTCCTAATTTGTCAAATTTTTTATATCATATTGAGAATACGGAATGATGAAAATTAACGATGAAATTCAAAAACATTCAAGAAAATCTTTAAAATTGATAAATCTCCGAACATTGAAAACTTATGCCTAATGATTTGATATTGACGAAAACCACCAGTATGTAAATTGATAAAAATCAAAAAAATTGACGAGTCATGAATATTTAGTAAATTAATAAAAATCTTAAAACTTTAAAAAATATGAAAATAGACTAAAATATTGAAAATTCCAGACCATTAAATTGGACGGAATCATGATAAAAATCAAATAAATCAAAAAACAATTTAGATTGTCTTTGTTTTTAAAACATTTACTTTAATAAAATGACAGCGATATCTAGTGCCATGTTGACATCCGCAATTGTTGTTTCAATTCCATGGCATATTATTATTTTTATAAAATCGCATTACTTTTTCTTAATTATTTTAACTTAGAGAAACTTAAAGTGATAAACGTTAATACGAATGAATTTCGAATTTTTACCTCCACAAAAAAGGTAAATACATTTTGTTTCTAGAATAAATAGAGGAGCCAATATTAAAACATTTCCTATGTTGCGCCCGCCAAGTCAACACGTATATGCCGACGATAAAGTGCCGATTCATATAAAACACTTAATTTGATTTGTAAAGTCAATAAGAAACTGTCAATTGTTATTTGTCTATAAATTATGATGCAATTAGGTATTTTTAAATGGCATATTTATAGATAGAGGACAATTTTTACAAATCTCATTACGTTTTGCATCTCTCCATACAAAATGGTAAAATTTATAATCTCGTCGATAATCTTAGAAGGATTATCATGACTTAATCGATTAACGGATTCACATACTTATAAGAGACCTCAATTATTTTAAAATGTACAAGTCCATTTTCATACATCACAAATATCGCTCAAAATTTGTGTAATTTAAGTTTTTAGAATAAAATATCCCTAGTTTTTCAAAACAGAAAAAATTAGTTACATTTATATTAATAATACATTTTTCTTCATAATACATAATACATTTTTTTAAGGTATATACATCTTGTTCTTCAATGTAAATTTTCAGGCACAAGTTGTTTTCATAAAAGTATTCAATTTGAAGCTTCTAACAAGTGTTTCCAACAAGATAAATTCAAATTCAAAACTATTTGAATTCGAGAAAATAATAACGAATAATTTTTTTGTAATTTTATATATTAAGTGTTTCCAATCCCAGGTTAAGCATGAAGTAAAATTTCAGGCTTTTCTAAACTCGAAATTTTACTTTATGCGCCACGCGTATTAAACACTGATTTGAAGTGATGTTTAAAATATACTGCTCAGGTTTGAAATCTGGTTAATTAATTTTACAAATGTGTATATAGAATATGTTAAAGTATACTTAAAAGATAATATCATTATATCTAAATGTAATTTTTATCCTAAAATCAAGGGGATAACTTTAATATTTCTGACTTTCTCATCAGTAGTTCTTGATCTTACAAAAGCCAAAAAAAAATACATGATATATAAGAAACAAAATACATTATAATAACAAACATAAAATATGAAATAATTGTAGATATTTTATTACTAGATCAATAAAAATAGATTCTAATAAAATAAACTAAAGCATTATTGATGAAAAAAAGAGAAGGCGGGGTAATTTTAATTTTCAAGTCAAGGGGATAACTTTAATATTTCTCACTTTCTCATCAGTAATTCTTAATATTACAATAGCCAAAAAAGCATGATATGTAGGAAACAAAATAAATTATAACAACAAACATAAAACAAGAAATAATTGTAGATATTTTATTACTAGATCAATAAAAATAGATTCTAATAAGATAAATGAAAGTGTAATTGATAAAAAAAAGAGAAGTCAAGGTAATTTTAATTCTCAAGACAATGGGATAACTTTAATATTTGTCACTTTTTTATCAGTAATTCTTAATCTTACATTAGCCAAAAAAAAAAAACATGATATGTAGGATACAAAATAAATTATAACAACAAACATAAAATATGAAATAATTGTAGATATTTTATTACTAGATCAATAAAAATAGATTCTAATAAAATAAACTAAAGCATTATTGATGAAAAAAAAGAGAAGGCAGGGTAATTTTAATTCTCAAGACAATGGGATAACTTTAACATTTGTCACTTTCTCATCAGTAATTCTTAATCTTACAATAGCCAAAAAAAAAAACATGATATGTAAGAAACAAAATACTTTATAACAACAAACATGAAACTTGAAATAATTGTAGATATTTAATTACTAGATTAATAAAAATAGATTATAATCGAATAAATTGAAGCATTATTGATAAAAAAAAAGTCATCTGACAAAATGCTCTAGGTATAACAAGATTCGCTATATTAACAAAATCGCCCTAAATTGGAAACTTTAGTAGACAGCCATTGCAGCAAACGTTCCCGTAATAGCACTATTGAAATCCAGCTGAATGTCTGCAATTCGGAGAAAAGGCAGAATAATAGACATAATTTATAATTCAGGGAGAGATGCGTTGGTTGGGAAAGGGCTAGGGGCTAGGGCAGGATATGACCCAAACCGCAGGAAGTTTAATGAGGTTAGGGATATTTAATCCTGAGCAGGTCGGGTTTTCACGAGTGCTTCCCCTTTTCGTCCCGACATTAATTAATTACATTCAGACCCGCAAAAATGCAATTCATATCCAGTCCTAGCTACAGTTGCCCGACACCACACTTGAATAACAATTATATTTTTTCGCATGTGCAACAAACAATTAGAGACACTTAAAATTAAGTATACTTATATATACGTTTGAGCATACATGCCCCAATAATTGCAGCGTTTCTTTAAATTTGCGGGAATTCGTTGTTTGAAAGCGGTGAATTTGAGGCTTTTAACGAGTGTTTTCCACTCCCAGACTAAGCATGAAGTAAAATTTCGAGTTTAGAAAAGCCTAAGAATTTGGATTGGCCGCGTAGCGCAGCGGAGCGGCCAATCCAAATTAGAATTTTCTAAACTCGAAATTTTACTTCATGCGCCACGCTTAAAAACATCGATTTACAGTAATGTAATGGCGCATGAAGTAAAATTTCGAGTTTAGAAAAGCCTGAGAACTTGGATTGGCCGCTCCGCTTCGCTACGCGGCCAATCCAAATTACGCTTTTCTAAACTCGAAATTTTACTTTATGCGCCACGCTTAAAAACATCGATTTACAGTAATGTTCAAAAAACACACACATACAACAACGATTATAGGCAATCTAATATACGTATACGAGTTATTGAGTTGCCTATAATCACTGTTTTAAACAATTTGCTGAGTGCAGAATTTGACTTACGTTTTATTCACACCTACATATTAGATTGCTAAAGCCGTATATTTTAAACTTTGCGATATTTCAGAGTTTTATACGCGTGGCGCATGAAGTAAAATTTCGAGTTTAGAAAAGCCTAATTTGGATTGGCCGCTCCGCTTCGCGACGCGGCCAATCCAAATTTTCAGGCTTTTCTAAACTCGAAATTTTACTTCATGCTTAGTCTGGGAGTGGAAACCCTCGTTTAAAGATTCAAATTGAAATCTTTACAGTGTATGCATATGTATACCTGAAAGAAAAATTTCGCAAAGTACCGATATGGTTTGAATGCTTAATAACTTTTTTATTTAATTATTATTATTTTTTTTGTTATACAGTATATTAATGGGGAATATTTTTGGCTTAAGTATGAAAAATTATATCCCGCAAGTGGTGGCCATTTTCGGCTTCGCACATTCGTGCTCTTTCCAGTACATTTTCCATAACTTTTCGTAAAATTTCCGGTGTTATGGCTTGAATTTCATTGCGAATGTTTCGCTGGCTTATGAACGTATACCCTTTCGATCAAATAACCCCAAAGAAAACAGTCTGGAGCTGTTAAATCCGGTGAACATGGGGGCCAATTGAAATCGCTTCTGCGCGAAATAATGCGTTCGCCAAAGAGGTCCAGTAACAGAGCCATTGTGTCCCTTGCAGTGTGGGCTGTGGCTCCATCTTGTTGGAACCTCAACTGTGGATGGTTTTCTACAGCTGGCCTCAAAAAATTGTCCAGCATCGTTCGATATTCAGCACCATTAACCGTAACTGAGGCGCCATGTGCATTTTCCAAAAAATATGGACCAATAATTCATTCAGACGATACACCGCACCAAACTACACTTAAGTGGGTGTAATTGTTGCTGATGGACTGTTCTTGGATTCTCCGTAGCCTACATCCCGCAATTTTGCTTGTTTACGAAACCATTTAATTAGAAATGGGCTTCATCGCTCATTATCAAATTGTTAATGAAATCGCTATTTTCTTCTGCTTTTTGTCGGAATGAAATGGCATAATCAAGCCGTTGTTGGTAGTCTATCGGCTTCAATTCTTGCATAAGCTGAACCTTATACGGGAACATGTGCAATGTGGCCAAAATCCTCTGAACGGACCTCCGCGACCTCCGCAACTAGGGCTTTGTGCCGAACGTCTTCTTGTTGATGTTTCTGGACTGTCCTGCACACTATCCACGACACGTTGGATATTTTCTTCCGTGTGGACCGTACGTGGTCTTCCGGTACACGGAAGGTGTCTTACTGTACCATGTTGTCGAAAATTTGCAGCCAGGCGGTTTATTGTTGATGCTGAAGGTCCAGTACGCACATTAAAAAAACGACGATAAGCACGCTGCGTCAAAACAATTGACCGTTGATTTTCAAAATAAAATTCAATTTTTGATCACTGTTCTGTTGTATACTGTTCCATTTCAAATTCCCCAAGTTTTCTTCACAAAATTCTGAAATAAAAATAAAAAATATAAATAAATTTTAAAAGTTATTAAACATTCAAATTATATCGGTAGTATTGCGCTACCCTGTCAACATTTTTTATTTACAGAAAACATGGTAAAATAAAATAGTTTATCACTTTAATAAAACACTTAATTTGTTTAGGTTTCTTTGAAACCTAAATAAATTTAGTGATGTTATGGAGTTTCAACAACTAACAGCCTCAACTATACAGTACAAAATAGTTTAAAGTGATATTATGGAGTTTCAACAACTAACAGCCTCAACTATACAGTACAAAATAGTTTATAATAAGTAATTACAATAAATAAATTTAAATTTTGTAAATTGGCTATCAACCCTGGGGTCTTTCAGCCAAGTATACTTATATTACTCGTAATTAATAAATAGTGCGACCCCCCTAGAGATACTGGTATAGAAAATATAAATGAATTAAATTCTTGCATATTTGTATTTATTCATGTATAAGCAGATTACAATTTCAACAATAATTGTAGCAGCAAACACGATTACATAACAGTTTTAATAGTATTACTTCTTATAAAACGTAATAAAACGCAACAAGCTATTCAACGACACAAAAATAAAAACACCGCAGAATCGTTCCGCAGAGATCTCGCATTTAATTCAGTTACAATCGCAAACAGCGAGCACTCTTAAATTATCGACCCTCGCGGGGCGGCGCAGCCCTCGACCCACCCTTTGAACAATCGCAACAACTCGACGGAATATTTTTACAAAATCGACCCCGTTTAAAATCCCTTTGAACGCGAAAATCCCAACCCTCTCTTATTATAATAAATCCCACTCAAACGCCCTTATTATTTTCTCAACAGGTAAACATTATGCACGCCGTTGAATCGTAAAAAGTTAATTAAAAAATATCTTTTCATTTATTTTTGTAACTGGAACATGTTTAAGCTGTTTTAATGAAAACACTCGCGCTTTTGTCCGCGAAAAATCCGCACGGATGCGGAAATTTTAAACGTGACTGCGGATGGGAGATGGGACGAAAATTCTGCCCCGAATGCAAAGTATTGTTTAATGGACGGTAGGTTTTCGGTGTTGATAATATACGGGAAAATCGATGTTTTCAACATCCGGCTATGTGAATAGTGTGCCGCGATTATTTATACGCAACTAGTTCCACGTTTCGTATTTGTTTTGTTTTACGGAATTAGCATGTTGTCGCACTGTTATATTGCTCAATGGGTTGTGTGTACATTTATTTTATAAACATTACTAACTTATATTGGATGTAGCTAATGATAATTTATTGTTACAACTATGCAATCCATTTATTATAATAAATTAAAATTATTATTCAAACAAGTACAATACGATATTCTTCTTTTAGTAACGTGAAGTGTTTGTTTAATAATGAAAATATTCTGTTATCAAATGCTAAATTTACAATGATGGTAATAAATAAAATAGATATAAATAATATAAACAAGGGTATTGATAATATAAATTTTTCATCGTTTTAGTAACGTGAAGTGTTGTTGCGAATATCTCGCGACAATTATTATTTGTGAAATTGTGTGCTTCTTGAAATGTGAATTTGTAAATACGTTTTTATTTCTAAATACTTTTCCACGTATAACTCTATTCCTAAACATGTTTCAACCTTATTTTTATACTATTGTGCTGAATTGCTTTCTATATATTAGTTCTGCTTGCTGTGACATTTTATTGCTCTATTAGTCTATTTAATATTTTAAGGAATGTAAGCTAACAAGGACGTGTCGAATTTCTTCTCAGTTAATGGGCTTTTGTAAATCTGCACGGACCCTTTTTATGACGAAGGGGTGTTGTTTTGGTCACGTCGTATTTCGGAGAAAGTCTGCGTTCAGATATGTACATGGCCGTGTGGCCAATTCTCAGAAATGCATCCCTTAACGGAAAATTACAAGTTTAGGTAAACGAAGGCACCTCCCTTCTTTTATCTAATTGGTAACTTGGAAATATACGGCACAACGCACCCCCACTCTTTGCATATTTCTCAAATCTAGAATTTCAAAATGTAAAGCAGTTGCTTCAAAAATCTCAAACTAAACACATCGCGCCTTGTTAACTTACACTACATTCAACTCATAAAAATACTTAAAACGCATTCAAATTTAGTTAAACTTTATTCTGTATATATTGTGTATATATTATTTACGATGAATATATAACGTTAAGTGCTACGAATTTTATTACTTCACTTATTCACCCGCATCGGAAACAGTGGCGATTTCCGAACCAGTCAAACAGAAATCACCACAGAGAATTATCTTCGTTCATTAAAAACAAAACGATAACTTCTTTAAAACAAGTGTTTTCTATTAATTATTATAGTAATTCCTTTCTTCACTTATTATTTTTATTATGTTAGATGTACATTTCGAACACCAGGTGTTCATTTTCAATAGCAATAAAAATGACAAAATATCATATAAAATATGGCACAATTAAAAATCAAGATTTTTTAATATTTTTTATTTCTAATTAAGTTTCTTCAAAATATTTTTGAAAAATGTGTCGCGTTAATGACATGATGATTTAAATATCAACAATATGGAAATGTTGCTCAAACTAAATTTATTCTACTTTTATTATTATTATTCCAAAACTATTCACAAAAAAGTAATTCTTGCATTTTTCGCTACATCTCAATAAATATTGATCATCATCACATCTAAGCGTTATATATTTTTAACTTTACTGTAAATCAGTGTTTTATAAGCGTGGCGCATGAGGTAAAATTTCGAGTTTAGAAAGGCCCTGTAAAAAATTTTGTGTCGGCGACAGCCGCGATTTAAACTATAATGACAGTTGAGTTAAGCCTTTCAATCCCAATTTGTTTCTTTAGTTAAAATAACTTAATTTTTTGATGAGCCAGTAAATGGATAACGAAAAACTACAAGAATAATTATTTATTTATTTTTTGAAGTGGGGGAGTCTTTTGGAGGCTCGGAACATATTTGTCCCAATGGGTTTAAAAGGTGGGACATAGATATCCCACTGGTAACTATTATTCTAACAACGCAAGAACAGCTATGGAAAAAATCTTTTATTTATTATTAACTAGGTGTGATAGGGAGTAAAACAGCTTTTGCATAATGGTACATTACAAGCCGCACAAATTGTTGTGGTTCTATTTTCTTGCTTCTTCTTAGTACAGCGATGGCACCTTCTTCTAGTGGGCCCTTCGATAGGCAAGTGGTCCCCTATATTCGTCAGCTTGGAACTTGATGATGGCCTACCATATTGTTTTCGGCGTACCACCTTTGCATGCTGTTGACCATAACTAATTAGAGATTCTGCCAGAGGAACTAAATAATCCAAAAAACTTTCTCTATTTTCTCGCCCCTTTACTTCCGTAAATACGATCCAAGAGTTTACAGCAGCTGTTATCAATAGGCGATAGAAAACTCTTTTCCACGTGCCAGTTGCCGCAAAAGACAGCGTATTGATAAATTTAGTACTTGTAAAAAATGTCAAAACATAGACTGAAATCTGTATCTCGAATAGTACTTGCTTACTTCAAGATATCTTGTCCTAGAGTTGAATTTTGATTTCTATTTTCATCTCTTCCTGAATATATGTTTAAATCATATGTGTAGCCAGTTTTTGAATCACATCTAACCCATGATTTCACACCTCTTTTGACGGGCTTTAGGGGAAGGTATCGCTTCAGGCTGCTTCTTCCTTTGAACTTGGACATAGCCTCGTCGGTACTTTGGAAAGTACTTTCACTTTTTGCTGCTAGAAAAGTTTGTTTCAAACACGAGAGCACTTCCTCCATATAATAAATTTTGTTGCTACTATCTGGCTTTTTTGGGGAGTTGAAATATAGTTTCGAAGAAAGAAGTTGAAATCTATTTCTAGAAATGGCTTGTTTGATTGTTATGTTGCCAAATGAAGTATTAGTAGACCAATAGTGACGTTGTGCAGGTACTTTATTGTACGACATTATGAAGAAGCAGCTAAGTACCATCATTATTTTATACTGATCAGTTTTTTATATCGGCTTTTTATTTTTGTTTTGTAATATTTCTAACCTTTCGTTGTTTTTTCCAGCGGTCCATAGGAAAAGGCTCTTAGGAAACAGTTTGAAGAAAACCTCAAGTTCTGAAGCTGACCTATCAAGTTTTGCCAGAACTGTAGTAGGTTTTTCATTTGGAATACGTAATCTTGGAACAAAATTGTTGTCTACAACTTTCCATTGATCTAAAATCACTATCGGCATATTTGTTACTGCTGCATTATCATCGCTGTCTTCAGAAGCGTCTGATGAAGAACCATCGGATGTGGAAGAACTTTCTGTGGAAAGTACATTTTTTTTTGGTTCGAATTTTGCTGGGATTTTCCTTGCTTTCTTTTTACTTGTAGATGGTCCCAAAAACGCATCACTTGAGGCCCCTGAAGATGACTGGACATACTCTGAACTACTATCAGCAAACGGTTCGTCTTCCATATCAGCGAAATTTTCTGCCAGTTCCATCAACTTAAGCTCAGACAATGGTTTATTTCTGAAAAAACAACACATTTTACTTATAATAATACCACTGGGAACAATACATCCCACATGGTAATACCACTGGGACATATATGTCCCATTAACGGATTTTATAAAAAATGTACCAACTTTACATACACAAAATATTTCTTATATGTAATATTAGTACATAAATGAACTAACGTCGATATTTTGCAAGTAGAATATACAAAAAAACACGATACAAACAAATCAAAATGCTCAGCACGTGCTCTCCTTGGAGTAAATAATTGCACTTAACCGCTGGAACCGAATAATCGCGCAATTTTTTCGGGTGGGGATGATAAAAATAAGGTATATTACCAGTGGGACACAACGCGAGCTGAATTAATAGCGCAGAATTCCCTCTGGGCTTCTGTAAACATATTCTGGGACAAATATGACCCATTGGGACTGAAAGGGTTAAGTTATTCTAGTAACAAATGCGAAAGTTAGAAGCAAATGACCGAAAAATGATGCATTCGCCCCATTGTGCGGCAGTAGCCGACATTTAAATTATAATAATAGTTGAGTTAAGTCGGCGCAAGCCGACATTCTACCAATCATGCCAACTTGACACGAGTTTGAATTGAACTATAATGAAATCGCCATGATATTTTTTATTTCTTTGTGACAGTTATGATACAGATTTTACGTGTTTTAACATTTTGTTTCCACCGGTGTGACGCAAGCCGACACTTTACCAATCGTGCCAACTGACACGAGTTTGAATTGAACTATAATGAGATCGCAATGTTATTTTTTATTTCTTTGTGACAGTTACGATACACATTTTAACATTTGTGACATATTTTAAAGTAACGAGTGTCTTCCACTCCCAGACTAAGCATGAAGTAAAATTTCGAGTTTAGAAAAGCCCCGCGTAGAAAATTTGTCGAGGGTCGCGCAGCGACCCGAGACAAATTTTCACGGGGCTTTTCTAAACTCGAAATTTTACTTCATGTGCCACGCGTATAAAACACTAATTTGTAGTAAAGTTAAAAATATATAACGCTTAGATGTGATGGTGATCAATATTTACCGCGATGCAGCGAAAAAATGCAAACAATACTTTTGATGATTAAAATATCAACAATATGGAAAAGTTGCTTAAACTAAGTTTACTCTACTATTATTATTATTATTCAAAAACTATTCACAAAAAAATAATTTTGGCATTTTTTCGCTACGTCGCGGTAAAAGTTGATCACTATTACATCTAAGCGTTATATATTTTTAACTTCACCATAAATTAGTATTTAATAGGCGTGGCGCAGGAAGTAAAATTTCGAGTTTAGAAAATCGTGCCAACTGACACTAGTTTGAATTGAACTATAATGAGATCGCCATGTTATTTTTTATTTCTTTGTGACAGTTACGATAGACATTTTAACATTTGTGACATATTTTAAAGTAACGAGTGTCTTCCACTCCCAGACTAAGCATGAAGTAAAATTTCAAGTTTAGAAAAGCCCCGCGTAGAAAATTTGTCGAGGGTCGCGCAGCGACCCGAGACAAATTATCACGGGGCTTTTCTAAACTCGAAATTTTACTTCATGCGCCACGCGTATAAAACACTAATTTGTAGTAAAGTTAAAAATACATAACGCTTAGATATGATGGTGATCAATATTTACCGCGATGCAGCGGAAAAATGCAAACATTACTTTTGATGATTAAAATATCAACAATATGGAAAAGTTGCTTAAACTAAGTTTACTCTACTATTATTATTATTATTCAAAAACTATTCACAAAAAATTAATTTTGGCATTTTTTCGCTACATCGCGGTAAAAGTTGATCACTATTACATCTAAGCGTTATATATTTTTAACTTCACTATAAATTAGTATTTAATACGCGTGGCGCAGGAAGTATAATTTCGAGTTTAGAAAAGCCCCGTGAAAATTTGTCTCTGGTCGCTGCGCGACCCTCGACAAATTTTCTACGCGGGACTTTTCTAAACTCGAAATTTTACTTAATGCTTAGTCGGGGAGTGGAAGACACTCTTTACTTTAAAATATGTCACAAATGTTAACATGTGTATCGTAACTGTCACAAAGAAATACAAAATAACATGGCGATCTCATTATAGTTCAATTCAAACTCGTGTCAAGTTGGCACGATTGGTAAAGTGTCGGCTTGCGTCGCACCGGTGGAAACAATATGTTGGTACACGTAAAATGTGTTAGTGTGTGTCAGACTTTGGACCTCTTATTTCCTCTCATTTACATGTTTATTGTCACTCGATATTATAACCTATCTTTAAAAATCCTGACTTAACCTGTATAAATTTGGTTATATTTGACATTATCCAATTTTCTATTTGTCCCAACATTTTATGTACCATGTGATATTAACATATTTAAATACAATTTGTGAGTTATAAAATTATTCAAATTAATTTTTACAATTTTGTATAACAACGAATGTATTTGTTGTATAACCACGAATATATTTTTTTTAGCCGACTTTTCAACCAAAATTCGATTTTGCTTAAACAAGGTTTAAAGTAGTTAAATTAATTATGGTTGAAATGAAGACACTAACACTTTGTTTGCAATCATTTTTATTTTGCTAGATGTAAATAGAAATTATTGTAAAGAAGTGTAAGTCTTTATATTCCAAGTTCAGTTTAAATTTGCACGTAACTCAGCATAACCAAATGCTATAAATTAATCATGTTTTGAGCAACATTTCTAATAAAATAATAGATAAAGGAATAGAATGTTTACAATAAAATAGAATATCTCTTTAAATCGAGCCTTATCAATTAAATATTATTTTTGACTTAAAATTAATAGCAAACTAAATGATAATTACTAATATCAGTCATTCAAATTCATCTGCATTTATTTTTAAACTGTTTGTGGTATTTAGAATAATTTAAAAACATATTAAAATAAAATATCGAAATAAATTTCGTTCAAAACAGCATTTGTATGAAAAATCTTTGCTGTTACTGTAGTGTAATCAAAATCTTGAACATCAATAAATTGATAAGTTCAATATAATTCCTAAAAATTATCAAAAATCCTGCACCAATCCTGCATTTGAAACATAATCAAATATTTGCCAAAAATCGTAAATATTGAAAACGATTATAATATTCAAAATGAAATTAATAATTCAAAATCGAAGAAATTAGTGTAATTATTAAAAAAAAAGATCCATTTTCAATTATATTCTTATTTTATTTATTTATTTATTTACGAAAAACTCCTTTAAATATAGCAGATGACATGCGTGTACCTTATTAGAATAAGAACATAATATTAAGCACATACACATAATATATTATATATGTGGTGTAGGTGGCAAAATAGAAAATACCACAGAAATAAATGTACATATTATACATACCAAGTCAACATGGCGGACGCAACATAGGAAATCGCATGTTAATTTTATAGTGTTCAAATATTGGCTTCCCTATTTATTTTAGAGACCAAATGTACTTTACTTTTTTGTAGAGGAAAAAATTCTAAATTTATTAATGTTCACACTTAACACTTTACATTTCTCTAAGTTAAAATAATTAAGAAAGAGTAATGTGATTTTATAAAAATAATGACATACTATGGAATTGATACAACAATTGCGTATATTCCCTATTATTTTTAAGTACTATTTAAAGCTTTAAACAAGCGTTTTTTACTCCCAAACTAAGCATGAAGTAAATTTTTGAGTTTAGAAAAGTCCCGTGAAAATTTGTCGAGGGTCGCGCAGCGACCCGAAACAAATTTTCTGGGCTTTTCTAAACTCGAAATTTTACTTCATGCGCCACGCGTATAAAACACTATAATATTGTCAAATTTATGTATATTCAAACTTCACTTAAAATCTGTGATTTATACGCGTGGTGCATGAAGTAAAATTTCGAGTTTAGAAAAGCCCAGAAAATTTGTCTCGGGTCGCTGCGCGGCCCTCGACAAATTTTCACGGGGCTTTTCTAAACTCGAAATTTTACTTCATGCTTAGTCTGGGAGTGGAAAACACTCGTTTAAAGCTTCAAATTGCACTCTTTTAAAAATCAACGAATGTCAGAATATTAACAGCTATAATAATTAAGAAAAGGTAATGTGATTTTATAAAAAAAATGACATTTTTCTTGTATAGTGTAAATCATTTCGAAAACATTTCCTTTAGTCAAGTGACTACGATATCTTTTGCCATTTTGACATCCGCAGCTGTTGTTTCAATTCCATGGCATGTCATTATTTTTATAAAATCAGATTATTTTTTATGAATTCAGAATTTTTCCCTCTACAAAAAGGTAAATACATTTTGTTTCTAAAATAAATAGGGGAGCCAAAATTTAAACATTTCAAAATTTACATGGGATTTTCTATGTTGCGTCCGCCAAGCCAACACCCGGTATACCGAGTATTGATTCGATCAGGTATACATAGGGATTTAACATGTTAAACCAAATGTATGCATTTTTCTGCTTTTCGGGTCATTTTTAAAGAAAAATACAACATTAAACCAAAATTAGGAAGAAAAACCTGCAAAAAAAATCCGACGTCGTTTAATATTATTTTTATCTAGTTTTAAAAATCACTAAAATTTAGAATAAATAGTCTTATGAACACCCGTCTTCATCAATTATTTGTGATATGGTCGCGCTAGAATCGTAGGAGGGGCCTTAAATGAAAGCTACGGATGAGACGTTGATGATTTTAGGCATAAAAATCAAGTATTAGACCTCTAAATAGCCGTAATCACGTGCTGTAAATACACATATTATTTTCTTATAAACAGCTTGAGGCTAATTTATTAAATTTTCGTATATTTAAAAAATTGGTTACAAATTGTAAACTACGTCGGATTTTAACCGAGTATCGACCAAAATTAGTGCGTTTTTTTTTTATTTTTTCGTTACTTTTCTACTTTTCCCATAAAATTATCCTAGAAGCAGGAAATTGCATACATGTGATTTTACATGTAAAATTCCTATGTAAACCTGATCTAATCAACACTTTGTATATATAAAATCGTCCAAATAAAAATGGTGTACCAAACAATACTAACAATACTAATGAACGGCCAATCTCAACGCTAATCCCAGATAGCAAATAAATCATGTTTTAAAGAAAACAGAATAAAAAACAAACGGAAAGCAAACCTGACAAGTCATTTACAAGAATAATACAAAACAAATATAAATTATTATAAACAAAAATATTGGACAAGTTTGTGTCACAGATATTTTATAAGTATCAAAAATTAGTGATGTGCAAAAGCAACTCGCATGGAACATCTGATAACAAAATTCACTATAAAAAAAAAAAAATTCACCATAAATTGCAATAAATAGTAAAAGTATACATAAAATATATTAATTAAAATAAAATAAATTAGAAAGCAGTATAAAACAGTACCTATATATCACAAACAAAACAAGTTACACCATAATAATAACAAACAAAACAGAAAAATTAAAAACAGCATGTGACAGCCAGCAGATTAACACGTCGCAACAGGCTTTTAAGATGAGCAAATGTTAGTGCAAATAGTACTAAATTTATATTAGTACTAAGAACGTTTGCATGTCGCAAGAAACGATTATACATGCCATATCCGGTTGGATGTAATTTAAGTTAAAATATGGGCCTACAACTAGCGTAAAGACCTCATGGTATGTGGAATGACAGCATTTAAACCAGTTGACTACAATTAATTAGTCCGTTCACCAGCTTAAATAAAAACAATATCAAGAACAATTCTCCTTTCTGCTAACGACCTAATGTTCAGTTCACATATTATCCCACTATGATTGAAGTCCTGTTTACCCAGCCTAAACGACAGTTCTAAGAACTTGCCCTGTACTGCTTCGACTTGCTAGGTTATGGTTATGTTATAGGAAGACCATATTTGTGAAGCAAATTCAAGATCAGGTCAAACTAAAGTTAGGTAGAAAGTTTTTATGGTAGTGGCCTTGAAATCGATTGAAAACCACCTGATGAACTCTATCATTTTTATCGATTTATTGCAAACATTTGTAATGTGTTTAGAGAAGCTTAACTTGGATGTGGATATCACTCCCAAGTCTTTAATTTCACATGCATGCATCAGCCGATGATTTTCAATCAGATATTCAAAGCCACTACCGGACCTTCGACAAAAGAAGATGTAAAGACACTTCTTTAGAATCAATTCTAGTTAATTTTCTTTGCAACATACAGAAACGGTGTTTACATCGTTCTGAAGTTCGAATCGATCAGTGTCTTTACTAACTTTTCTAAATAATTTTAGGTCATCAGCATAGAGGAGAAAATAACTGTTTTCAAGCATTAATCCTATGTCATTTATAAAAAGTATAAATAAAACGGGTCCGCAATGCAAACCCTGAGGTACCCCAGATGTAGCATGTATTATATTTGAGAGGAATTTGCCTATGCGTACACATTGAGTTCAATTTGACAGATAATCAGTAAGCCAATTCAAAACTTTGTCACCAAAACCTATTGATTGTAATTTATGTATCAGAATACAATGCTGTACTCTGTCAAATGCTTTGGCGAAATCAGTTTATACGGAATCAACCTGTATACCTCTCTCCGATGCATTCGACAGAAACGTTCAATACAACATCAAATTTATTACAATGGATCTACCTTTCATAAATCCATGTTGTTGATCAACAATGATATGTGCACACGCCTAGATTATTTGTTCAGAAACTAAGAAATCTAACTGTTTTGGTGTCACGGATTAAATCGATGCCCCTCTATAGTTTTCTGTATTGGCTCTACATCCATTATTAAATATAGGCATTATATAACTCTCCTTCCATAAGGAAATATACCACAAGTGAGTGAACATGTATACATTGCTTGTAGCGGTTTGCTGAATGTATAAAGACACCTCTTTAAAAAATATGCAGGTATACCATTATTATTCATCATATTTAACACAAGAAAAATATCCGATCAAGAATAGTAGTAATAACAGTATAATTTATTCATGTTATAAAATCGTATAAGTCTTATGTTACATTTAACATAAAAATAGTATTGGAAAAAAGAAGCATACAATAATAATCACAGAAACATTTTCTTCTACGTATACATATGCGTACGCTGTAAATTTTCCGACAATTGTTGTTTATTAAAAGATCAATTTGAAGCTTTAAACGAGTGTTTTCCACTACCAGATTAAGCATGAAAAAAAAATTGAGTTTAGAAAGGCCTGAAAATTTGGTATTGTCGCTTCGCTTCGCTACGCGACCAAACTAAATTTTAAGGTTTTTCTAAACTAGAAATGTTACTTGATGCATAATCTGGGATTGGAAAAGACTTGTTTCCAAATCCAATTGAGCTTTCAATTGAACTCTTTACAAAAAAAAAAAACAACGAATATCTGAAGATTTGCATTATATTCGTTGTAATTTAAAAACGTACTATAATAGGTCAGTAGGGGTCAGGTGCAAATATTATTTTTTGACGAAATTAAATTAAAATATTAATACAAAAATCATCCAAGAAAATAATAAAGAAAAATCAACATCCAGTAAATACGAGAATAACATTAGTCGATCAATTTTTTTTTTATGTGAAAGAAATAACAAATGCAGCATCGCCTTAAAATAATAAACAAGTACCGGCGCGTGGAGAAATGCTAAGACATACAGAAAGATTCAGTTCAGGGTTTAACGAACGCAAACACAACAAGTGTGCAGAGTCAGGGAAATTACGTTGACGTCAGAGAGGGATGGGTTTTGTGACCAAATATGGTAGTAGATAAAGTCTAAGCAACAAAATTTGGGGAGGGGAGAACTTTGAGAGCAGCAAAGAAAAGATTCTAAAAATCAGTGAGTTTTGGGACAGGGACTAGGACAGTCAGTATTTGAATGTAAATGGGGACAGTTGAGAATAGGAAGTTTCAGTGGGATGTGAGTTAGTGAAGTAATGTTGATAAAAAGAGTTAAGTATTCAGAATAGGGTTAGAAAATGGAGAATGGAGTTAGGGATAACAGCGCTGGAGAAACTATCACGTTAGAGTAAAATTAATTCTACATCAAACCGACTAAGTTAAAATCAAACAAACAAAACCAGCGAAATAATTTAAACATCTGAGAAAAGGGGAAGATGGGGGGGAAGGGGTGAGAGTGAGGGGTGTATGGTGGTTGATGTGTAAGGCTGAACTGAGCGAGAAAACGAGGTATGTCCTACTAACTAATCGACCCAGTCGGTTGATGTGTAAGGCCAATCCGAGTCAGTATTGCGCTAAGTGTCCTACTAACTAATCACACGAGTGAGGGGTGTATGGTGGTTGATGTGTAAGGCCGAACTGAGCGAGAAAACGAGGTATGTCCTACTAACTAATCGACCCAGTCGATTGATGTGTAAGGCCAATCCGAGTCAGTATTGCGCTAAGTGTCGTACTAACTAATCACACGAGTGAGGGGTGTATGGTGGTTGATGTGTAAGGCCGAACTGAGCGAGAAAACGAGGTATGTCCTACTAACTAATCGACCCAGTCGATTGATGTGTAAGGCCAATCCGAGTCAGTATTGCGCTAAGTACATTCCAAGCAGCTGGCGGACTGTAAGGGTGGTATTTATACCCAAACCAGGGCGTGCTTCGTATGCCTTGGCCAAATCTTACAGACCGATCAGCTTGTCATCATTCATTTTAAAACTACTAGAAAAACTAGTAGACAGGCACATACGGGAAGGAGTCCTAAAGGACTCACCACTACACCGTCAACAATATGCCTACCAAGCGGGAAAGTCATGCGAACTGGCAATCCACCAGCTAGTGAGCAGATGCGAAAGGACCATACAATGCAAAGACATTGCGTTGGGGGCCTTTCTGGACATTGAAGGGGCGTTTGACAACACAACCTTCAACTCCATAGCAACAGCAATGGAGAAAAGAGGGATCTACCCGCAAGTCCGACACTGGGTGACCAAGATGCTCAGGAGCCGGACTGTAACAACTACTCTATACGGAAAGACAGCAGAAGCGGTGGTCGCTGGCGGGTGCCCCCAGGGAGGGGTTCTCTCGCCGCTCCTGTGGTGCCTCGTCATGGACGACCTTCTGCTGCTACTTGAAAACCAGGGCATTTATGCCCTGGGGTACGCAGATGATCTGACCATTCTAGTTAGCGGGAAGTTTGGGACCACTGTATCAAGCCTGATGCAGAGGGCACTAACTACCGTGGACAGATGGTGCAAGAACGAAGGGTTAGCTGTAAACCCGGCCAAAACGGCGATAGTCCCCTTTACCAGGAGACGAAAAACCGATGACATAACATCGCTACGCATGATTGAAATGGAAGTCCCAATCAAAAATGAAGTAAAATATCTAGGGGTCATACTTGATACCAGATTGAACTTCAACTTCCACCTGGAGAACATCAGCAAAAGGGCCATGAGAGGACTTTTTGCGACCAGGAAAATGGTAGGAGACCCAGTATGACCAAATGGCTATACACCGTGGTCATAAGACCCATAGTGACATACGCGGCGCTCGCTTGGGGAGAAAAAACCCAAACCAAGAGCGCAGCCGCAAAACTCGAAAGAGTGCAACGACAGGCGTGTCTGCTGATTACTGGGGCAATGAGAACAACGCCCACAGCAGCCATGGAACACATATTATCGCTTCCACCACTACATCTATATGTTATGATGGAAGCCAGACAGGCAGCCTACAGACTGCACATAAATGGACACACTTTAAATGTAGGGTCATCTAGACCGGAAACATTTAAAGTGCTACAAGAAGAAGAAATCCTAAAAATGAGGTCCGATTTCACTAAAATCGTACACCCATCCCGCAGATTCAAAATAATCATACCACAGCGGAGTGAATGGACAAATGGAACATACCCGGGAACGAGTAAAGGAACCATCTGGTACACAGACGGGTCCAAAAACACTAAAGGAACCGGGGCTGGTATCTATGGAGGCTGTAACCGGAGCAAACAATTCACGGTTGCTCTGGGGAAACATGCCTCCATCTTCCAGGCTGAAGTGGCCGCCATTGACTGGTGTGCTCACCACATAATGGAGTCGGGACTCAACAAAGGACCAATTACCATAATGTCGGACAGCCAGGCAGCCCTAAAAGCGCTAGCCTCGCCGATAGTTCAGTCCAGACTGGTCATAGACTGCATAAACAGGCTGGACGCACTGGCGACAACAACAAAAACACAGCTAGTATGGATACCCAAGGACCAAGGAATTATTGGACACTTGGGGGCCGACCTGCTGACCAAACAAGGGACAACAGGTGAATTTATAGGACCTGAACCCGCTTTCGGAATACCACATGAAACCGGAAAGGAAATAATCCGACGCAAGTTAGCAGAGGAGCATACAAAGGCATGGCACAACCAAATGGGAATGAGGCACACGAGACTCTTCCTAGATGGCCCGGTACCTGATAGCGCATTAGCGCTGTCAGGACTGAGCAGAATGAAACTAAGGAAAATCACAGGACTAATTACTGGGCACTGTGACCTGAATAAGCACAAACATAGGATGGGTCTTGAGAAAAGCCCCCTATGCCGTGGGTGCTTGGAAGAAGAGGAAACTCCCCAACACCTACTGTGCACATGCGAAGCCCATAAACGGCAACGCACGGAGCAACTCGGGAAGCTCGTGCTTCCTGAAGAACTGAGCGAGAAAACGAGGTATGTCCTACTAACTAATCGACCCAGTCGGTTGATGTGTAAGGCCAATCCGAGTCAGTATTGCGCTAAGTGTCCTACTAACTAATCACACGAGTGAGGGGTGTATGGTGGTTGATGTGTAAGGCCGAACTGAGCGAGAAAACGAGGTATGTCCTACTAACTAATCGACCCAGTCGATTGATGTGTAAGGCCAATCCGAGTCAGTATTGCGCTAAGTGTCCTACTAACTAATCACACGAGTGAGGTGTGTATGGTGGTTGATGTGTAAGGCCGAACTGAGCGAGAAAACGAGGTATGTCCTACTAACTAATCGACCTAGTCGATTGATGTGTAAGGCCAATCCGAGTCAGTATTGCGCTAAGTGTCCTACTAACTAATCACACGAGTGAGGGGTGTATGGTGGTTGATGTGTAAGGCCGAACTGAGCGAGAAAACGAGGTATGTCCTACTAACTAATCGACCCAGTCGATTGATGTGTAAGGCCAATCCGAGTCAGTATTGCGCTAAGTGTCCTACTAACTAATCACACGAGTGAGGGGTGTATGGTGGCTGATGTGTAAGGCCGAACTGAGCGAGAAAACGAGGTATGTCCTACTAACTAATCGACCCAGTCGATTGATGTGTAAGGCCAATCCGAGTCAGTATTGCGCTAAGTGTTCTACTAACTAATCACACGAATGAGGGGTGTATGGTGGTTGATGTGTAAGGCCGAACTGAGCGAGAAAACGAGGTATGTCCTACTAACTAATCGACCCAGTCGATTGATGTGTAAGGCCAATCCGAGTCAGTATTGCGCTAAGTGTCCTACTAACTAATCGCAAGTGTGTCGAGTGTGTGATGCTAGCTCCGAGATGGTTTTTGTGGGTTTCCCATCTCGTAATGCAAATGCAGGGGCTAGTTAATTTTGCTCCCACAAGTAGAGTCATACTTTTTTTTGAGTTTAACCAAATGCACATGACTTCTAAGCATAAACGTTGGGTAATATATTTCGTGAATATAAATAATATAAGACATATCAATTTATTAGAAATGTCATGAAAGGTCAATAAACTTTGCATACGTTAAGCTCATATCCTGTTTTATTTATTGTCCACACATCCTCCTAGTCAAATTAAAAGGGAATAAAGACACAGTATTTACGATAATGCATATTGACACAAACAACGAACCTGGTAAATAAATAAATAAAAGGGTTACTACATACACAACACAACGTAAACAATAATACAAATTATAAATTTGTACAATACCTAGGGTCGAATAATTACAGTACACTCAAAAGAAAGTTGAGTTATTTAAATCAGCAAATATGTAGTAAATAATACTTATAAACTTAATCGGATATTTTTCGTATTCAGCTTCTTTTTTTGTATTCGATGTGATAATTATTGCATATAGCTGCTTTGCATTGATAATGGCACAAGTGAAATTTGTTAATTTTTCAGACGGAGCCTGCAAAAGTTTACAAGACACTTTTATTTAAATATTGAAGTCTTTTTCTTTATTCGATTTATCTTATTTTCTGCACGTATTTTAATTTGTGTCACTTAAAGCTACATTCATTAGATAACTGTAATAAAAAACAATCACTTTTTTTAGTTGTGCTACTATTAGAGCAAAGAAGCGATATGTATAGTTTATTTCAACATGAATCTCTAAAAACTAATTGTATAAAATGTTCAATCATAAAATAAATGCAAACACCACCTACATTTATTATTCTAGATATTAAAGGACTATTTTATATATATATATATATATATATATACACCTTTATTGACAGATATTGAAGAAACTAAGAAATCTAACTGTAAAAACAAACAAATAATAAGTATGTACAAATAACTATAACATTAAATAAAAGTCTATCTGTCAATTGGCTATCGACCAATGGTCTTTCCGCCTGAATTTATTTATGTGTGTCGCTGGCTTATTTGGTGTAAAGGACTATTTTATTATTTTTCAATTAGCTAAATAATACAAATGACCACATTATTAAATGGTGCGTCCCTCGGGACAGGCATAATTTTAAATATGTATAAACATTAATACATCAATAAAATAAATGATTACGATATCCATTATTTATATTTATATTATACATTTCGTTATTCATAAATATTGTATACACATGCTGTTTTACATAATCAATGAGCTTTAACCCGTTTTCTCATTTATTTGCTGACTGTTAAAAATATTTATACTAATTTTGTTTTGTATTTTACTGAGACTATATTAAAAATAGTCACTACGATAAGCAAACAAATTTAAAATAACTATTTCACCTATTTATCAACTAGGTTTTGAATGTGGGAAAATTGCAAATAAATTCTTATAATATTTTCGAATTGTAGAGCTTTATTTTTCTCATAAATCTTGATTAAATGGTAAACTTTACAACATTCAATTCTAGCTGTAACAATTTCATGTGTTATTATTTTGTCTAGACAAAACGTGAATTATCTACTGCTCAAAGATATAGTTCGAATTAAAACATAATTTCGGGTTTCTCCAGACAGATCGCGTATGCGGACAAAACGCGATCTGTCTGGAGAAACCCGAAATTATGTTTTAATTCGAACTATATCTGTGAGTAGTAGAGTTCAGACAAGTTCTAACCTAATTTTTATATATATATATATATATATATATATATATATATATATATATATATATATATATATATATATATATTGAAAATCAAGGAGATTTTTCTTTAAAATAAGTAAAGTAATTTTTATTTGACTATGTTGGTATAGGTGGCACGACAAAAGTGCCCATGACAAATGCGTCCCACTCTGGCGTACTGATGTAAAAAATAACCGGTAATTAAAAATGTTGTAGTTTCCTCTTTAATATTACAGGTAGCGTGGTAATAATGACAAATGTAAAGTTTAAAAAACAAGAAATAAGTAGATTTTTTTCATAAATTGGTAAAGTTGTAATAAGAGATGCTCAAAGTTAACCGAAATTATTAAAAATTTTAAAAGTGATGCTTTACTTTGAGACTTGCAAAAGTTAAAGAAATTATCACAACTTAACAAATTTGAAGGAAATTAATAGGTTTCGTGTTTTATGTAAAAAAAAAACAACAAAATTGAGCCAATGAAACTAAATAGTCTGAAAGTTGGTACGTTTCGTACTTTTTTTTCGTAAAACATACATATAATATGTTAATTTTGCTTCATTAAGTTATCTACATATTTCTTATCACATTAAAAACATACGGGGAGTTATATACACATTCAAATGTTTACGCTAATTTCTTAAAAGCGTATAATTATAATGCAACGAAACTTAATTTTAGACTTCTCTTAACTCGAAATTTTACTTCATGCGCTAGGCGTATAAAACACTGATTCAGCATGAAGTTCAAAATATACAAAATATGGCTGAAATATACAGCATATTCATCGGGATATGTATACTTATAACAAAATGTCTTTGTATGGTATAAAATCGTAAAATTTATGATGAAATTACTAACAAAATCAGAATTACTACGATATCTAGTAATAAAACCTATTAGTAAGCTACAATATGTAATATCTTAAACATGCAGCAAACAGTCTCTAAACTTTCTGTGCGCGCATAAATGATGAATGCGCCGGGAATACCAATGCAAAACATTTTAAGTGTTTAATTTTGTTTTTCAGGTTAGTTCCTGCATCATTCAAACAACAGAAACAACGTCTTTTAGTATTATTCGTAAGTAAAATTATAGTTATTGTAATATGCTTTTTTATACATTAATAAAAATAGCCAACACATAATTGTTTAATTAAGTTATGTGAAGTATTTAATCACAATGAAGAACTTTTTATTCCCTACTTCACTTAAATTTTTATTCGTTAGATGTAAATTTCAAGTGCTAAGCACGCATTATCAATAACTATTGATTATACAACTAGTTGTAAGATAATTAGTGCTTAGCACTCGAAATGTATATCTAAAAAATAAAAGTGAAGTAAGGAATAAAATGTTTTCAATTGTAGTCAAAACATATTATGGGCTAGCATTTTTTAAGCGTTTATAAGTAAATTTTGCATGGATAATTAAAAAAATATCTGCAGATTTGATGAAACGGGTGGTTTTTAAAATATGGTATGCAAGCCCTATTTCAGAGATCGGCCCTATTTTAGGTATCGCAGATTATAAATCATTACTGGATTTTTAATATACGCGTACAAATAAAACCAATCCTCCCTTCTTTTTTTTCTATTTCACATAACTATTTTAAACAAGCATTTTTCTGGATTTTTAATATACGCGTACAAATAAAACCAATCCTCACTTCTTTTTTTTTTTTTTCTATTTCACATAACTATTTTAAACACGCATTTTTCGCTTTTTGTTCCAATACGAAAAATATCACAGTTTATAAAAATGCTCACTTTTTTCTTAGCGTTCCATTAGCACAATGAATAAATTCCACCGGTTATTAAACACCTGTCATGTTATTCCTGGTCACAAAATATTCCCATTCAAATCGAATTTTTATAGAGCAAACACGTGTACAGCCTATGTCCACGTTTTTTGGTAAATATTTACGTGTGCAGAGCGCGTAAATAAAGCAGCTTTATTACCTTTTATTCGATATAATAAAATTATAAAATTACAAACATTTCGATTGTTGAAGGAATTAATAAATGAGTGTATTTTGTGTTCGCTTCGGATGTATAGTGAGGGTTTTATGTACTCGTAAACAGCGGATGTTTTATTAGAGTAATTTTAATTACAATCTGCTTATAATATTATTATAAATGATGAATAATCCAAAGCAAATATGTTTGTTTGATAAATGTTTAAGCTATTTACTTGATTATTTCGTATATTTTAGTGGTACGAGATAGTAGCTAAACTAAGCTTGAGCTAAACATTCTACATATTCCCTTAGGGTAGAAACAGAGTAGGCGCAGATTCTTTTATCTCATTGCTAGCCCCGACGCTCTATTATGTTCAGACTAACACACGTAAACTATGCAAAATAGCTATCACATCAAATAGCTTTCACATCAAATGTCGCAAAATTATGTACTAATTTTAGATTTTCAAATTCTAATTAAAAATATAACTATATCTTTATTATTTGAGAAGTATGTACAATAAATATAGTATTAACAAAACAAAACTATTCTTATAATGCGTTCCCAAATAAGGGCTATTGACCATAAGTCTTTCTGCCCTTAATTAAATATTATTGCCCATTTTTCTGTAATATCGCTTTTTGAATTTTTATATGTTCTATTGATTTGTGTATTTTTTTTTATATTGGCAAATAGTAAATAAAAAAAAAATCATCGTCTTCGCTTGATGCGCTTTGCTACGCGATCAATTCAAATGATTAAGCTTTTCTAAACTCAAAAATTTACTTAATCAAGGAGTGATAACACTCTTTAGAAGCTGTAACATAAATACTTATAGCCTGTACTCTATTTATAAGGAACTAGTATAGCAATAATATTAAATTTCTCATCTGTCCAGAAACTAAATGAATTCTCTTCATTTTTGTTTCACCAAGGGGACAGTTGTCGCCGTCCACATGAAAAATACCTTTCTCCCAAAGTGACATCTCAGTTCATTTCCCGAGAAAGAACACCGCAACCTTTATATAATATCAGATAGGATTATTACTGTTAGCAGCAAGGATAGTCTTCAGTTATTTCTCGCTGAGATTTGTGGTGGGTGACCGTTGAACCGTGAGCGATACAAAAGTCGGAAAGGGCCTTATTTATGTCTGTGCCATGGGCGAGATCATCGTTGAATTAATGTCGAAAAGTACGAGGGAGCGTCAAAAAGGGCGCCCGTGACATTGATGAAATACCCTTACACGTGATTTATACACGTCGAAGGGAAAACCGGGAGTAACAATGTTGTGTGTGGTTGAAAAGGGCGCCTATAGGCTGCGAAATGGACTCTTAATAAATTATGATATTTGTCATTGTTTGTTTGTGTTTTAAAGATGTTATATAAATAAATTTACGTTTGCTTTTATTAAAGTGCGGGTGTTTTATAGGATATGAGTGATACACAGTGATCCCAGTGATGTATACAGGGTGTTGACTTAGCGGACGCAACATAGGATATCGCATATTCATTTTAAAGTGTTCAAATATTGGCTTCTCTATTTATTTTACAGACAAAATGTATTTCACTTTTTTGTAGAGGGAACAATTCTAAACTTATTAATGTTTACACTTAACACTTTACGTTTCTCTAAGTTAAAATAATTAAGAAAAAGTAATGTGATTTTATGAAAATAATGACATACCATACAATTAATACAACAATTGCAGATATTCCCTGTTTTTTTTAAGTTTAATTTGAAGCTTTAAACAATTTTTTTCCACTCCTAGACTAAGCATGAAGTAAAATTTCGAGTTTAGAAAAGCCCGTGAAAATTTGTCGAGGGTCGCGCAGCGACCCGAGACAAATTTTATGGGCTTTTCTAAACTCGAAATTTTACTTCATGCGCCACGCGTATAAAACACTATAATATTGTCAAATTTAAGTATATTCGAACTTCACTTAAAATCTGTGTTTTATACGCGTAGCGCTTGAAGTAAAATTTCGAGTTTAGAAAAGCCCAGAAAATTTGTCTCGGGTCGCTGCGCGACCCTCGACAAATTTTCACGGGGCTTTTCTAAACTCGAAATTTTACTTCATGCTTAGTCTGGGAGTGGAAAACACTCGCTTAAAGCTTTAAATTGAACTCTTTTAAAAATCAACGAATATCAGAAAATTAACAGCTAAAATAATTAAGAAAAAGTAATGTGATTTTATAAAAATAATGACATTTTTCTTGTATAGTGTAAATCATTTCGAAAACATTTTTACATCAGCAGTTGTTGTTTCAATTCCATTATTTTTATAAAATCACATTATTTTTTCTTGATTATTTTAACTTAGAGAAACGTAAAGTGATGAGCGTTAACACTAATGAATTTAGAATTTTTCCCTCTACAAAAAAGGTAAATACATTTTGTTTCTATAATAAATAGGGGAGCCAAAATTTGAACATTTCAAAATGTACATTCCTATGTTGCGTCCGCCAAGTCAACACCCGGTATATATTTATATATTTTTTGTAAAAGGTGAATTTTGGTAATTTCTTAACCGTCATTAAACAAATCTTGGCAATATTGTTTATCTTAAGTGAGGGTCTTTTAAAAATGAATTTACAGTATTAAATAATAATAAATATTTAATCTAAAATATCTGGCATCGAAAAGTATCGATATTTTTGATATCGATACTTTTCATTACGATATTTTACCGTATCGATACTTTTGCTATACAATATATTTATACTGAATATCGATAGTTTTTTTGGGAACATCTCTAGTTTTGTAGCAGTTCCGCGGGCAGATATTTTTAAACTGCAAAGGAAAATACTGAGAATAATATTTAATTTAGATTACAAAGAAACATATAGCCGCTTGGACGAGCCGCCACTGAACAAACTATGAACATCCCTTACAATTTCTAGTTTAACCTGTGATACTCTTTGTACTTTATACCGAATATAGAAATAACAAGGTACATGCTGCATATTTTTCCAAGCAAAATAAATAAGCGACCGCATATTTATTTATCCTACTCGCCCCGGATATTATTTCTGGTGCTCCGGAGCACTTGATACAACCAGATAAAGTATCAATCCGGATGAATCGACGAAACAAACAAAAGCCACCCCTCGCCAGTGTACATACGTACAACGCGAAAAAGTGCGTTCTTTGATTGTTTTCCTAGTGAGCATCTGTTGTATTTATAATCCCGGGAAACCCCGGTGGCGATCCGTCACCCCGGAAACGGTCCGGGAACAGAACATCCCTTTCCGCCGCCTTCAGCCACAAACGAACTTAATGCTCAACCCGAAATTGTAATTGCGCATATGCGATACAGTTCTAAATACTGAGGGATTAGAAAGATTTTTATTGGATGACTGGTAAATAATTGCAACCGCAAATGAGTGTACAAAGGAATATTTCACGGGGATTAATAATATTCGTATTGGGTTTATTGGAAGCGAGCGCCCTTTTCCCTCGGTTTAATAGGATTTCGGCTTAATGACGCGTGATTAGTTGGCTGCGGCGGAAAAGACGTAATTGGTTGCATATGCAAAAGTAATTAGGGATAAATCAGGCTCGCCTCGTAATTAAGAGATTAGGGGGTACGTTTTGTTTTGTTGTTTGTTTTTAGAAATAATATGTGCATATTCAGCGTTTCGTTTTAAGTAGCCATATTTGTTATTAGACATTGATGTAAAATTATAGTAGTATCAGCAACGACTGTTCTTATAATCCAGGCCCGGCCAACCCAAATTGCTTCGTGTGCCAAAATTTACACCTATAATTATATTGATAATTAAATAAAAGCCGCTTGGTTTGTTTAATTATTATAATTATCAATATTGTAAATATGTTTCATCAACTGATTAATGAGAACCAAATTGAAGATACCTATAATTATTGTTTGATTTTCAGCGATTTATGTTTACGAATGCATTGTCATAAATTTGATGAATTTATATGCTGAACTTATAAAAAATATAAGCTATTTATTATCATACAACACTTTCGGCTTTTTAACTTTAAAAGACGGCTGTTCAGGGAAACGTGTGCTAGTATATCCATATTATATCACTGAATTCCGTGTAGCCATGAAAGTTTAATGCACAAATCAGATTCCTTGCCTTCCGCGCACAAAAAATGGGACGAGGGGATGAGACTCGTTAAAAATTGACGGTGGAAAAAACACCCCTCTTATAGGGAGAGTTGTCTTCGAGAAAATGTATTCGATCAACGTATCCCAAAAGCTTGTATGCCATTTCAAAATTGGCATAATATTTACATTTATGAAATAAAAAAAAATACATTCCGATTTTTGTTTCTATTATGGTTACTCATTTTAAATTATTTATAATATAGTACAGTGCGATCATTTACAACATGATTTAGACTAGGCTTTAAATTTTAAATTAGATTAGCACAACTGACTTTTAAGACATAGTTTACCATAACCTCAAATTCATTCCTCATTCAACTAGCATTCGATAGTTCTTTCAGGTGTGTAGTAAGCTTTGATGTTCCTTTTTTTATTAGTTCCGCAAGTATTTTTTCAGGTCCACTCGCATTTCTATTTGTCATTGTTTTTATCGCCTTTATAATTGTATCGTCATTTATATTTACGTACTGGCCTTGGACATTGTATTGTTTTGGTGAGTTGATTAGGTATGGTTCTCTATCCTCCTTTAGGTTATTTGCGTAACATTTTTGCCATTCTTCTATTGGGATTGATTAAATACTGGTGTTGTTCGTAGTGCTTGTTTTTAGTGCTCTTATAAACTTGCAGGCTACAGATGATCTTGTTCCACCTCTGTATGTTTTGATTTTCCTGCATTTCATTTCCCACGTGTTGTTCTTATTTTTATTAACCATTTTTTTAAATCTTGTATGTTCTTGCCTACACGTGATTTTATCTTTTATCTTTTGGGAGTCTATCCATTTCCTATACGCTTGTTGTTTCTTTGGTTTTCTAGTGCTATGTTCTATGTAATGGTCGTGTTTCAGGTACGGTGTTTATTTTCTTGCCCGAGTGCTTCAAAAGTCGCTGAGTAAAGTGTATGGCTTCCTTTATATGTTTCGCCAGTTGGTTATTCATTACTTTTAATTTCTGGTCTAGTCTGTTCTGGTATAAAGTTTTAGTGCTGTGTTCCCATAATCCATTGAGATTATATCTTATTTGTTCTAATTTGCTGTTATTTGTGGCTTTGTTTTTCCTGTTCTTGATGTTATGAGGAACATCAACCTTTGTTGCCAGAAAATAGTGATCTCACCCGCACTCGAGTCCTCTGAATAGACGTATCTCGCACGTTCCATTTTGTATCCTGTTTCATAATGACATAGTCGATTATCAATTTTAAATCTCTTGTAGCCTGGTGCCATTTATATTTTTGAATATCTTTTTGTTGGTACAAACCATTTAATATTTATAATTTGTGTTGTTCACATATTTCTATAAGTCTCTGGCTGTTCTTTAGGAGTTTCTTGCTGTATCTACCCACTCTCTTGCTACCCTCATTTCTTCCAGTTCTAGCATTGAAGTCACCAATCAATACAAATTCACGTTGCTCTCCGTTTCTTACTACATCTACCCACTATCTTGCTACTCTCTTTTCCTCCAGTTCTATCATTGAAGTCACCAATCAATACAAATTTACGTTGATCTCCTAATTGCATAAGACTGTTATTTAGTTGTTCATAGAACTCATCCTTATCAGTTCGTGGTACGTCTTCATTTGGGCCATAGACTCCCTTGGAGGTTCAGGTTTGCCGATATTAGTATTTCATTTACAGTCTCCTAATGGTTTAGATTGGTCAGGTATTTCTCTTTCAATAGTATTGAGATCTCTTTTGATGCTCTACGACTTTTTGGTACTCTATGCTCTTAGAGGTTAAGGTTAGCTGATATTAGTCTGCAGTTAGCTGATATTAGTCTTTAATTTTCAGTCTCCAAATGGTTTAGATTAGTCAGGTATTTCTCTTTCAATAGTATTGAGATTCCTTTTGATGCTCTATCACTTTTTGGTATTCTATGCCCTTGGTGGTTAAGGTTAGCCAATATTAGTCTGCGGTTAGCTGATATTAGTCTTTCATTTACAGTCTCCAAATGGTTTAGATTGGTCGGGTATTTCTCTTTCAATAGTATTGAGATCCCTTTTATGCTCTATCACTTTTTGAGTTGAGTTGGGTAATGTCGTAAATTTCCTGTAGCAGGAATGTCCAACCTTTCGTTTTACGAGAGCTACTTTTGCATACCAAGTTATTTGGCGATCGACGAGTAATAGGTAAAGCAAATTATATTTATAAAAAATGTATTAACAAGGATTTTTTTCTTTTTAACATACCTTCAAATTTAAGTGCCCTCCCCTGCCCCCCTTGCTTACGCCCATATAACTAGGTCTCTTTATCTACTATGAAAAAGCTATTGTTTTTATACAAAAAACATTTGAAAATTTCAAAGGACCAACAGCTTTTGATTCTTCCCTGCTCGTTTTTTTTGGGGGGGCATTCGTTGTTTGTTTTATGAATCCAATTTAAAAAACTAACACTTTTATAATCAAATTTATAAAAATCATTATAAGACTGATGGAAATAGTAACTATTATGATGAACACTTTACCATTTCTTTTTTGTCAATTACTGTTAATGTTTAATATTACCCTACATAAGTAGTTAATGAGTAGGTACATTATTGAATGAAAACTTACTCAATAGGAAAACTAAGTATGGAACTTAGCAAGAAACCTGGGTTCGGAAAATTTGTGAATTTACGAGATAAGGATGGTTAATTATGTCAGACTGACTGATTAATCGATGCGGAGGATGCCGCAGGGGGACATGTGTGCGTGCGTTTGACGTGTACGGTTATGAACGCCCGGGCGGAGCCCTGGGTTGGGCTCCAATTTTTCGTTATCGGAATCGATCGCATGCACTTGTCACTCTTATAGAAAGCCAATTTAGCCATCTTTGTATTCAACTCCAATAATCTAAAAATAATATTGTACTTAAAACTGTAATATCAATAATAATTAAGCAAAACTTTAGTTACAGAATAATAATTTACTGAATGTAAAAACGAATAAAAATTAATATTGACTTTCTGCAAAAATTTAGTCTCGTTGAGACTTCTCCAAATATTCATTGAAGCAACTACTTCTCGAGCTAATACCCCGACAGATATTGAATTATACAATGAATTATGAACGGTGGAGGCTTCTACTTTGTTCTACATGTTAATTCAGTACATATTTTATACAATGAATATTTGAGTTACATGAAAGATTTACTGTTCTATGCATAATTTATAAAAAATGCAACATCAGATCAAATTATTCTCTCACTAAACTAAATAAACTAACAGGAAATTGAAATAAATTGAAATTGAAATTTTTGGTCTGATCTGCCGTACAGGTTGATTTTAATTTCGACATAGTACAAGTTTTCTATTTATAATTTAAAGTGGAATACCACGTAGTAAAGGACTCAACAATATTGATGTTATAACTATTGTATTTCATATGAAGTAAGTACACTCATATAAAATACAATAGTTATAACATCAATATTGTTGAGTCCTTTACTACGTGGTATTCCACTTTAAATTATAAATAGAAAACTTGTACTATGTCGATATTAAAATCAACCTGTACGGCAGACCAGACCAAAAATAATGATGTGTCCATCATAGCACTTTCCCCACCACCTAAACAATTAATAATTGACATAATAAACTTATTTCACTTGTAAATTAGTTAAAGACTATTTCACATTAAATCAGTTATTTTATAGGCGTGGCGCATGAATTAAAATTTCGAGTTTAGAAAAGCCTAATTTGGCTCGGTCGCATCGCTTCGCTACGCGCCCTAGCCAAATTTTCAGGCTTTTCTAAACTCGAAATTTTACTTCATGCTTAGTCTGGGAGTGGAAGACACTCGTTTGTCGTTTTATTGACGGATATTGTTAAAATAAATTGGTAATTTTGGTACAAGTTAAAAAGAATATAAATAATAATAGGTAAATTACAGTCAATTTACTGATGAAATACTATTAAAATGGCATAATAGTGAAATTCCAGTCGACTATAATGAACTACTATTAAATTGTCATAATAGCGAAATTTCCGTCAAAATATTACAAAAGTTTTAATGTTAAAATGACCGTCAAAACGTTACAATAGTCATTTAATGATAAAATATTCTCATCATGGCATAATAGTGAAAATACAGCCGACTATGATGAAATACTATCAAAATGTCATAATAGCAAAACTAGTGTCAACATTTTACAGTAGTCATTTAATGATAAAATACTATCAAAATGCCATAATAGTACAATTACCGTCAAAATGTTACAATAATCATTAAATTATGAAATTCTATAAAAATGCCAGAATAGTAAAAATACAGTCGACTATGATCAAATACTATTAAAATGTCTTGATAGTGAATACAATAGCCATTTAATGATGAAATACTATTAAAATGCCAAAATAGGGATATTTCAGTCGACTATTATAAAATATTATCAAAATGTCATAATAGCGAAATTACCGTGAAAATGTTACAATAGTCCCCCTCTGGACATCAAGAAATCGAATATTTTTAAAGTTTCACGTGAAAATAATTGACATAGCATTCGTTTTTTTAAAAAAATTAGGATTAATTTTGACTCTTGCCCCTCCCACTGGACACAATATTTCATCTTTTGATAAAACAACTTTTATAGATTTCAAATTGGTTTTTCGTTTAAAACACATCACACATGCTTTTTTCGTTCGATTAAAATAAAAAAATATCATAAATAAGTAAGTAAGAGAAAAAAATATCATAAATAAGATAGTATTTTCAAAAAAACTGGAAAATATCGTAAAGAACTAACAAACGTTAGTATTACTTAAAGAACATCAAAATCCAAACGATTAAATTCAAATAAGGTCAGTTCAAAGTTGACAAGTTTTCACGTGTTAATAGTGTCATTTGTTTGATTAAAAAAAACCGTAAATAATTCAATTATTAGCGTATTTTCTCGAAATTTAAGAATTTCGTGAAGAAATTAATAAAACTCATTAACTTTATTTCTTGAGTAACATAAAATCTGACCGATTGAATTAATATGAGGTCAATTGAAAGTTACCAAGTCTGTGAATGTGAAAACTTGTCAAAAGAACCATTTGTTTGTTCAAAAATCGTAAAAATTGTAATATGACTGTGAAGAAATATTCTAATAGTTCATATATTTTAAACTTCACATTAAATCAGTGTTTTATACGCGTGGAGCATAAAGTTAGATTTCGAGTTTAGAAAAGCCCCGTGATAATTTGTCGAGGGTCGCTGCGCGACTCTCCACAAATTTTCTACGCGGGGCTTTTCTAAATTTTTCTCCATACTTAGTCTGGGAGTGGAAAACACTCGTTAAAGTGTATTTATTTTATAGAAGTGTAACATTCACATCAAATTTCATAAAGATATCTTAAAATATTGTCATCAGAATCATTAGATTGAGAAAAAAAATCGTAAATAATTTAAATCTCAACGGATTCTTTTAGTATCTTGGAAAGAAATTAATGAACTCTATCATCACATTAAGAAAAATAGAATCTATTGACTGTATCGATTACATTGACTATGTTGCTATATTAATTATTATTATTAAACAAAATTGACAATGTCGGCTGTTCTTTGACTAAACTGTTAACGATGGAGGCTTCTACTTCGTTATTCATCATAATTCACAAATAAAACACGATTATAACTTTGGTTGTACAACTGAGACCTAAAGTCTCAGTTGTACAAACAAAGGTAAAATCGTGTTTCATTTGTGTTCTTTGACTATATTGCCTATAATGACTAAATTACCTATTATTCCAAAACTCTAATTATTTTCGTTGTGTAATAAAAATGAAGATTTTTTTCCTCAAACAAATTTTATAGAATCTAAATTAAAATGATCGTAATTTTGATAGCTTTCATAAAATTTTCCTGAAATTTGGATGAGATTACTATTATTGCCAAGAACAGTTTAATGACGGTTACGAAATTATCAATACTCACCTTTTACAAAATAATAATAATATAAGTTCTATGTTTTATGCGCGTGGCGCATGAAGTAAAATTTCGAGTTTAGAAAAGCCCCGTGAAAATTTGTCTCGGGTCGCTGCGCGACCCTCGACAAATTTTCTACGCGGGGCTTTTCTAAACTCGAAATTTTACTTCATGCTTAGTCTGGGAGTGGAAAACAACCGTTTTGTCGATTTATAAAATTTCCATGAGATTTTTGTTACTTTGTGATATTTGTCGATTTGGAAAAATATCATGAAATATATATTTCGAGATTTTCATCAATTTATAAAATTTTCAATATTTGCGGTGTGTTTTTTGTCGTTAATTAAGTAACAGCAATATCTTGTGCTATTTTGACATCCGCAATTGTTGTATCAATTCCATGGTATGTCATTATTTTTATAAAATCACATTACTTTTTCTTAATTATTTTAGTTGGTAATTTTCTGACATTCTTTGATTTTTAAAAGAGTTCAATTTAAAGTTTTAAACGAGTGTATTCCACTCCCAGACTAAGCATGAAGTAAAATTTCGAGTTTAGAAAAGCCCCGTGAAAATTTGTCGAGGGTCGCGCAGCGACCCGAGACAAATTTTCTGGGCTTTTCTAAACTCGAAATTTTACTTCATGCGCCACGCGTATAAGTGGCGCATGAAGTAAAATTTCGAGTTTAAAAAAGCCCAGAAAATGTTTGTCGATTTATAAAATTTTATTGACATTTTCAGTATTTCGAGAGTTGCATAAGATATTGTGAGATTTTTATCAATTTATAAAATGTTCATTAAATTTTCGTAAAATTTTCAATTATTGTTAATTTATAAAAATTTAATGAGATTTTCAAAATTTCGAGATTTTTGTCGGATTTTCGGTATTTCAAGATTTGCGTCAATTCATAAAATGTACATGAGATTTTCAATATTTCGTGATTTTCTTAAGATTTTCAATAATTCAAGATTTTCAATTTTTAAAATGTTAATGAGATTTTCAATATGTCGAAATTTTCGTCAAATTATAAAATTGTTACATAGACATTTTTGTAAAATTTCAAGATTTTTAATTATTCCAGATTTTTGTCAATTCATAAAATGTTCATAAGATTTGTAATATTTGTTGACTTAAAAAAATTTCATGAAGTCAACATTTCGAGATTTTTATCAATTTATTAATTTAAATGTTTCATAAAGATTTTCGATATTTCTAGATTTTCTTAAACTTGTCAATTTTTGTCGATTTATAAAATTTTTATGAAATTTTCAATATTCCGAGATTCGCACAAGATTTTCGATATTTTGAGATTTTTATCAATTTATTAAATTTAAATCAGATTTTCGTAAAATTTTCAATTATTGTTGACTTATATAATTTTATTGAGATTTTGTAAATTTCAAGATTTTTGTGAATTCAAAAATTTTCATGAGATTTTCAATATTTCGAGATTTTCTTAAGATTGTCAATATCTCGAGATTTTCAATTTAATAAATGTTTATGAGATTATTAATTTGCTGAGATTTTCGTCAAATTAAAATTAAACTTGTCAATTTTTGTCGATTTATAAAATTTTACTGACATTTTCAATATTTCGAGATTCGCACAAGATTTTCGATATTTTGAGATTTTTATCAATTTATAAAATTTAAATCAGATTTTCGTAAAATTTTCAATTATTGACTTATATAATTTTATTGAGATTTTGTAAATTTCAAGATTTTTGTCAATTCATAAAATTTTCATGAGATTTTCAATATTTCGAGATTTTCTTAAGATTGTCAATATTTCGAGATTTTCAATTTAATAAATGTTTATGAGATTTTTAATTTGCTGAGATTTTCGTCAAATTATAAAAAATGTACATTCGTAAGATTTCAAGATTTTTATTATTTCGAGATTTTTGTCAATTCATAATATTCTCATGAGATTTTCAATGTTTCGAGATTTTCTTAAGATTGTTAATATTTCGAGATTTTCAATTTATAAAATGTTGATGAGATTTTCAATTTGTTGAGATTTTCGTCAAATTATAAAAAAATGTACATTCGTAAGATTTCAAGATTTTTAATATTTCGAGATTTGTGACAATTCATAAGATTTTCAATATTTCGAGATTTTCTGAAGATTGTCAATATTTTTAAATTTTCAGTTTATAAAATGTTGATGAGATTTTCAATTTATCTACATTTTCGTCAAATTATAAAAAATTTTACAAGGAACTTTCTTAACATTTCAAGATTTTTAATATTTCGAGATTTTCTTCAATTCGTAAAATGTTCATTAGATTTTTAATATTTCTAAAACTTTCTTGATTCTTCATGTTTAATTTTTCTTTCTATAAATTTTCTAAAATCTTAGCAATTTTTGTCCATCTCTCGGATTTCCGTTAATTTTAGAAATGTTGATACTTTTTATGAATTTTTAAAAGAGTTTTCTCAATTTTTAATGAATCTCTTAGATTATCATGAATTTTAAAAATGTCAATACTTTCAATAATAATAATTATAATAATACTTTTGATAAACTTTCTCGATTTTCGTCATTTTTTTTAGAAAAACGTTGACGTTTACGTTTTACATACATAATTTTAATTACTTTTCAAAATGTTGACCATTTAGGTTCATTTTCGAAAATTTCGATTCTTTTGTAAATTTTAAAGATGTTTAATAATTGGCAACATGTACTTTTATTGATTTTCTAAGATATTCAATAAATTTAAAAATTTAGAGTATTTAGTGAATTTGCAAACCTTTCGTTAATTTTTAAGTTTTCGACGTTTTTCACGAAATCTCAGATTTTCGTCACGTTTGAAAATATCGACTCTTCGTATATGTCCAAGCTTTTTATCCATTGTTGTAAAAATTGACGATTTCAATTGAAAATATAAAAATTTATGATTTCAATTGTAAATATAAAAATTGATGATTTCAATTGTAAATATGAAAATTGATGATTTCAATTGTAAATATAAACATTGATGATTTCAATTTTGAATGTAAAAATTAATGATTTATAATCTCTGCGCCAAGGTTCAAGTCAATCAGGTTATAAATCGCGGCCAATGAACAGCGGACGCAAAGGTTAATCAATTTTAAATGGAAAAAGCCGTAATTTTTTTCATTTTTAACAAATTTAATTTGTTTTCTTAATATTTATCATTTTTCAACTTTACCTAATATTAATTTTTTGTTTGTTTACAAAACAGACACAAACAAAACAAGATATTGACTATTGTCGAACGAATGTCTTCCATTCCCAGACTAAGCATGAAGTAAAATTTCGAGTTGAGAAAAGCCCGAAGAATTTGGATTTGGTCCAAATCCAAATTCGGGCTTTTCTCAACTCGAAATTTTACTTCATGTGCCACGCGTGTAAAACACTGATCTCAAGTAAAATCAAATTTTAACATCTTAGCAGTTTTTGTAAGTTTTATAAATTTTCATTAAACTTTTAATTATTTTAGGATTTTTCTCGATTTATATAATTTAAAATGTTTATGACATTTTTAATAATTTAGGAATTTTTAAAGATTTTTTAGTATCTTAGAGATTTTAGTTGTTTTCACAACTTTTACGGTTTTCGTGAATTTTCTTGGTTTAAGTAGTTTAAGTTTAAGTAAAAATTGTGAAAACAACGAAAATCTAAGATACTAAATAATCTTAAAATTTTTTTAAAATACTAAAAATGTCATAAACATTTTAAATTTTATAAATCGAGAAAAGTCTTAAAATAATTAAAAGTTTAATGAAAATTTAGAAAATTTACAAAAACTGCTAAGATTTTAAACGTTATTTCTAAAAATGTTTACTTTTCATGAATGTCATAAATTCTTTAATTCATGAATTTACAAAATAATTTCTAATTTGAACATTTTGACTCAGATTTTTTTTGATTAAGTTATAAATACCATGACGGTTTTTTTGAGAATTTTTTGAATTACCAAAATATTAATGCGTTTCGTGAAGTTTCAAAGGTTTCCGTTAACTTTTAAATTGTTAAATATACTCCATCGATGGTTTTTGAGTTATTTCCATCTGATTGTCAAAAAGTGCGTTTTTCTAAATCAAATTTTATGGATTGTAAAATTTAGAAACAATATAACTTTAACATTTTGAGTAAGATCTTTATAAAATTTTATATGAATGCTAAGAAAACATTGCTGTACAAGAACATTACAAATTATCAAAATTCTCTATTGATAGTTTCTGACTTATTTACAAAAAAACAAGATTGCAAGGTGATTGTATCCTGGTTATAATGCAATTCCAGTTTCAGACATTCATAACTTTTGAAATTTTTAGAATATTGTTATGAAATTTTGTGTGGAAATTGACTAAACATTGCCCTTTTTGAATATATCAAAATATCAAAACTTCCCGAAGATAGTTTTTGAGTTATTTACAAAAAAGCGTCGCTACGACAAAACTTTTATTAACTAGGTTCTTCTACCGGGTGTTGACTTGGCGGACGCAACATAGGATATCGCATGTTAATTTTAAAGTGTTCGAATATTGGCTTCGCTATTTATTTTAGAGACATAATATATATTTCAGTTTTTTGTAGAGGGAAAAATTGTAAATTTATGAACGTTCACACTTAACACCTTACGTTTCTCTAAGTTAAAATAATTAAGAAAAAGTAATGTGACTTTATAAATATAATGACATACCATGGAATTAATACAACAATTGAGGAGTTGGATGGAAAAAGGACACTTCCATGGAAATGCCCTTTCTCCGTAAATTGGTTTATATCACAAAAGAAACCTTCCTTTGCCGGCCTTTGGTTCTGTTGTTTTCATACTTCGCATATAGGTGGCACTGTGAGCCAATCTGTAAAGCGCTACAAGTGCCCTTCTTTCATAGAACGTCAAATTTCACATGTGCCTAACCTAATTTTTATGCATATTTTATTGCTAAGTTAAAACGGCACAATGAGCTCTGAAAATGACTCAAATAGCGCTGAGGACAGTAGGTATGAAGAAACAGAAAGTAGCTGTGATTTGGAATCTGATCATCTTGAAAGAAAAAACTTGGGTCGAAAACGAAAAATAAACAAGGAGCAGTGGACAAAGAATAGGAAAAAAAAATAGCAAGAAATAGCGGAAAAAAGTAGACTACTACCAAAGGTAATATATTTTATTAGTGGTCAATCATTTTTATACTCAGAGATTTTAAATTTTCAGGTGTGACAGTGCATGCTAAAACCTTTGCTGCAGTTCTTGTGTGCTGTAAGAAGAAGTGTTATGAGGTTATACCAGGCAGACTACAACAAGAATTTTTTGAAAAATTTTTGATCTTGGCAGATAAGAACGAACAGGATAATTTTCTTCTTGGTTGAATGTCTCCGTTTCAACCAAAAACAAGGGTTACAGCTCCTAAATGTCAAGCAAGGACTAATTGGAAATATGTTCTCAAAGTAAATAGTTCCTCGATTGAGGTGTGTAAACACTTTTTCTTGAATATTTTTCAAATTGGGTACAACCGTATACGGACAATCCACACGAAGTCGTTAAAAGACGGAAATATTTCTATTAGCGACAAAAGAGGCCAACATGAAAACAGGCCCCACAAAATAAACCCAGAAACAAACAAAGAATCTCATTATAATCGGTCGAAATCCAAAAGAAAGTATTTCGAAAATCCTGCTCTAAATGTAAAGAATTTATTTACAGGATTCCAGCAGTATTTTTTTGAAAAAAACTGGTCGTACACTAGGCATGAAGTACTGTACTTTCCATCGATGGTTTCGCGAAAACTCCGAGTATTCTTTCCGGAGTCCACGATCTGACATTTGTGATTTTTGTGAAGAAAACAAAATGAAGCTTAAGTTAAACCCAAACGATTCTTGCAAAGTGATACAATCAATACACGACAAAAAAGTGCAAGCATACAAAGACATTAAAAAAGAAATAATAGAAAATTGTAGACATGATAAATCAACTTTAGTTGTCGAGTTTGATTACGCGCAAAATTTGCCTTTGCCAAAACTCATTGTCTCTCAACAGTTTTACAAACGTCTTTTATGGTTGTACGTGTTTATTGTACACTGTCACAATGATGATACAAGTTCGTTTTATTGCTTTACAGAAAATGAGGCAAAGAAAAATTCAAATTCAGTATTTCTTTTGTTGATCATTTTTTGCAAACTGCGGTGGGACATGACCAGAATATAAAAAATATCGTACTTTTTTCAGACGCCGCAGGGGGATAAAATAAGAATATGAATATGCTACACTACTGTTCATGGCTTGCAAAAACAAAAAATATTAACATTCGGCACATTTTTCCAGTTCGTGGACATTCTTACTGCGTTTGCGATAGAAATTTTGGTGTTTACGGAAAGTTACTGAAACGACTAGAAACGGTCAAAACTCCAAACGTTTATTTGCAAATTATGCAACAGTGTAGAGAAAAACCGACGCACTTTGAGGTTATTGAAGGCGCGCCGCTAATTAAAGACTGGGGCAAGAGCTTAAAAGATTTTTTCAAGAAATCTGTAAATACTAAAACACAAAGTTTTACTTTAAGAAAGTATTGTCAGATAAAATATAATGCTTCAGGTATTCTGAGTGCAGCAGAGTTATATAACGGCTTTTATACTTCATTTGATTTTTGGATTACAAGAAAAAAAGATAACTTGGAAGTAAATTTGGAGTCGGTTCCACCAGTTTTTATTAAACCTGAAAAAATGCAGAACTTAAAAGATTTAATGAAATTTTTGGAGTTAGATGAGTCAGAGTGGTATAACAAAAATGTGTTCAAGGAACAGGTGAACCTGCCATCTACATCTACTGAAGAAAACGACCAACAAAACAGTGACAGTGATTTAGAATGGTAATGTTTAATATTTTTTTACGTTTATGTTAAACAAGAGTTATGTTCAATAATAAATATTTGCTAAAATTAATCTTTTCGTAGTATCTATTGAGATCTATGGAAAAAAGGCACTAATTCAGCTGTTATTTTTAACGATTTTAGGTATGTTAGGCAAAAAATAAAATGTTTTCAAAAAAGTTTTCAATAAAACCAACATTTGTGTATAAATATAATTTGAAAAAAATACAGGTTACCTTAGAATAACAAACTTCTGATGCTTCAAATACTTTCAATAGTTGTAACTCAAAATGCCAATTGTGTAGAAGTGCCCTTTTTCCACCCAACTCCTCAATTGTTGTTGTCCCTGTTTTTTTTTAAGTTCAATTTAAAGCTTTAAACAAGTGTTTTCCACTCCCAGACTAAGCATGAAGTAAAATTTCGAGTTTAGAAAAGCCCCGTGAAAATTTGTCGAGGGTCGCGGAGCGACCCGAGACAAATTTTCTGGGCTTTTCTAAACTCGAAATTTTACTTCTTGCGCCACGCGTATAAAACACTAAAATATTGTCAAATTTATGTATATTCGAACTTCACCTAAAATCTGTGTTTTATACGCGTGGCGCATGAAGTAAAATTTCGAGTTTAGAAAAGCCCAGAAAATTTGTCTCGGGTAGCTGCGCGACCCTCGACAAATTTTCACGGGGCTTTTCTAAACTCGAAATTTTACTTCATGCTTAGTCTGGGAGTGGAAAACACTCGTTTAAAGCTTCTAATTGAACTCTTTTGAAAATCAACGAATGTCAGAAAATTAACAGCTAAAATAATTAAGAAAACGTTATGTGATTTTATAAAAAAAATGGCATTTTTCTTGTATAGTGTAAATCATTTCGAAAACATTTACTTCAATCAAGTGACTACGATATCTTTTGCCAATTTGACATCCGCAGTTGTTGTTTCAATTCCATGGCATGTCATAATTTTTATAAAATCACATTATTTTTTCTTAATTATTTTAACTTAGAGAAACGTAAAGTGATAAACGTTAACACGAATGAATTCAAAATGTTTCCCTCTACCAAAAAGGTGATTACATTTTGTTTATAAAATAAATAGCGGAGCCAAAATTTGAACATTTCAAAATTTACATGGGATTTTCTATGTTGCGTCCGCCAAGTCAACACCCGGTGTACGGTCAATAACAAAGAAAAATCTAAAAATATGCTAAGAGTAAATTACCACTTCCGGTTTCCGCATTTTTACCAATAGTTGATAGAATACTACTATTGTAATAAAAAGCCTAAGTTTATAGTGTCATCTTAACAGCTCAATCGGTTTAGACTTTATCGTGGCGACAGAAGGAAAAAATTACAGAAGGACAGACAGTCATTTTTTGATTTGGAAACTTTCGCTGAAACAATACTTTGCCTTTGTTTTGCATACGAGGAAAAGTTAAAATATTGTGGTATAAATCATAGTACAAGTTTTCTATTTAAAATTTACTATAGTTATATTTTTAATTTCAGAAAATAACTCTCTTGTAATTATATCAATTTCAGGAAATCCAGAACAAAATCATACTAAATTTTAATTCGAATTATGTTATGATATCGTCGGTTTGGAAGAAGACCGTCCCAACTCAAAACTAATAATTTTTCTGTTTTCACAATGAATCAAATATAATTGCCCATATTTTTATGTGGAAGAGAGTCACAAGTTGTATTTTATCCAGCGCTGGATAAAATAAAACTTGTGACTCTCTTCCACACAAAAATATAGACAAATTATAGTTGTTTTATCAGAAAAATGAATGGTTTTGAGTTGTGACGGTCTTGTACCAAACCGACGATATGTACAAAATATACTTAGCAATTATTTTTTTAACTTTTAACCTATTATTGTTAATTTCTACTCGTATTTTTTTTAAACCATACAAAAATCACGTAAATAAAACAGTAGTGGCAGATAACTTAGAAGTCTACGCTAAATCACCAAATAATATAAAAAGTCACGTGATTAGTTTTGCTAAATTCTTATTATAATACCTAGTGTTATTATTAACATACTCCCATAAAAACTTAGTATCACGAACACTCTTAAGCTGTTCTCCATAAAGATACCACTCAATGGGAATAAAATCACCCTGCAATATGAAGCGTTGAACCCTTTTGACTGGTGTAATATCATTCACATTGCAATGCCGTATATTCAACTTCCTCAAAAGTATCCCTGTCACAAAAGCATCATCAATCCAAAAGTAACTTGATTTCTGCAGCTCTTTGTAAAGCAAAAAAACAAGATCCTGCGAGTATATTAATCCATAACCAGGACAAAAAGGAGGAAAATATTTGTAAGGATAGTCGTTGAAAGTTAGCGCCCATTTTCCCTCTCTGCGCGTGACTTCTGGTTTTGTTATCACTTTGCACAAGAGCATTTTAGACATTCCAAGAGGGGATAGCTTTATTTTCAAATAATTAAGTAGCGAGTAAATATTGACGAAAATGTCATCATCTACTTTTACAATATATTTCGCAAACGGGCAATGGTAGATCGCGTATTTAAAAACAGCAGCGTGTTTGTAAGTCATGTTTTTATAGTTATCTAAAAAGTTTCCTTGAATAAAATCCCCGTGTAACTTAATCTCCTTATCCAATTGTTTCTTTACCATTTCATTTTCAAAGTCTCCAATTACAAACACTGTTTTTGTTTCCTCAACAAGAGAGCCCCAAGTTTCTCTGATCACTTTTCTTTTTTCGAAGTTGCCCGGTGCTGAATGGACGAGGATTATGGCGAATGGATAAGTTGAGTTGCAAATGGTGGGTAAAATTGTGTATTTAAAGGATTTGAGATCAATGAGTTGAGTGTAGTCGGATTTGTTTAGAGTTTCCAGCGGGTATCTGTAGGTTTTGTTAAGAGGTTGAGCACTGTCGCCTGTTATTTCATATTTGATAAAAATTGGAGGTCCTGGTCCTACTATTAACTGCCAAGCCAGGAAGAAAAACGTCAAACCCAGGAAAATGATTAACGTTTTCTGGTAATGATTCCTTCTGTTGCCGACTCTCTTCTCTAATGTCATATCTAAAATCATGATCCGAATTTGAGGAATTGTGAATTTATTTATTTTTAAGTACATACCCTTTAAGATGCCCTTGAGAGTAAAAACCGTTGTTAGATTTGTATATTCCTCAAGATAGGCTGATGAAGTCTGAATGTCAATGAGAATTGACTCAAGGTTAATTTTCAAATCATTATGACAATGACATAATATTAGGATTGCCCAATTGATCAAGATTGTCCTGATTTTGAATGACAAGTCCCAGTGCCCAATCCAGATGCTTCGGGACATTCAACGAACCTTTATTAATTAAACAAAGAAACAAGTTCATGATAACCTACCCTGACATCATGAACTGTTTTCTTTGTTTAATTAATAAAGGTTCGTTAAATGTTCCAAAGGATCTGGTAATGTGTTGACTATAATAATTATTAAACATGTACAAAACCATCATATCAGTGGCAGATGACCTAGAAGTCGACGTCAGTCACTAACTAATAAAACAAAATCACTTGATTATTTTTGTTACACTACTATAATTCCTAGTGTTATTTTTAACATACTCCCATAAAAACTTAGTATCACTAACACGGCTAAGCTGTCCTCCATAAAGATACCATTCAATGGGAACCATCAAATCCCCCTTCAATATATGATATTCAATCTTTTCCAACGGCATGAGATAATTTAAATCAGAATGCCTTATATTCAATTTCCTAAAGAGTATCCCCGTCACTAAAATATCATCGATCCAAAAGAAACTCGGTTTCTGCAGCTCTTTGTAAAGCAAGAAGACAACATCCTGCGAGTATATTAATCCATAACCAGGACAAAAAGGCGGAAAATATTTGTAAGGATATTCGTTGAAAGTAACCGACCATTTTCCTTTTCTGCGCTCGACTTCAGAGTGCACTGCCACTCTACACAAAAGCATTTTGGACATTCCAAAAGGGGATAGTTTGTTTTTTAAATAATTAATTAGCGAGTAAACGTTGACGAAAATATCATCATCTACTTTTACAATATATTTTGCAAACGGGCAATGGTAGATCGCGTATTTGAAAACAGCAGCATGTTTGTAAGTTAAATTTCTATAGTTATCTAAAAAGTTTCCTTGAATGAAATCCCCGTGTAACTTAATCTCTTCATCCAATTGTTTCTTCACCGTTTCATTTTCAAATTCTCCAATTACAAACACTGTTTTTGTTTCCTCTACGAGAGAGCCCCAAGTCTCTCTGATCGCATCTCTTTTTTCGAAGTTGCCCGGTGCTGAATGGACGAGGATTATGGCGAATGGATAAGTTGAGTTGCAAATGGTGGGTAAAATTTTGTATTCGAAGGATTTTAGATTAATGAGTTGGGTGTAGTCGGATTTGTTTAGAGTTTCCAGCGGATACCTGTAGGTTTTGTTAACAGGTTGAATCCTGTCACCTCTAATTTTATATTCGAAAAAAATCGGAGGTCCTGGTCCTGCTATTAACTGCCAAGCCATAAAGAAAAACATTAAACTAAAGAAGATGAGTAAGGTTTTCTGGTGATTGTTTCTATTACTGTGTGTCTTTTTTGAAGTCATCTCTAAAATCATTAAATGATATAAATTATAGAAGTTCTAAATTTAATTGGCTTTAAGTTGCTACATACCCGTTTAAATGCCCACAAGAGTAAAACCGATGTTAGTTTTGTATACTCCTCAAGATAAGCTGATAGAGTCTGAATGACATATAACCTTCTCAAGGTTAATTTTCACATCATTTCGACAGTGACATTAAAGTAAAGGGAAGCTAGTTGTACCGATTATTCAGGATTGTCCTGATTTTGTTTGTTAATTTCCGGTATTCTATACAGATTCTTCGAGACATTCAAATGTACCCTTATCGCATTTTTGATTCTTGCCAATGTTCCCAAGACCCTTTACTTTTATAAGATGCTAAAGAGTTTTAGGTTATTAGGGCATTCTTAATTAACGTACCCACTAAATCAAGTTATTATGTATCAAAAACTGTCAGACAGATTATTGATTTTGTTTTTTTGCATGTTTAGCAAGTGAAATACTGAAAGTTTTAAAATCATCGAAATTCATCGTAAACATTGTTTCGGTGTTGCAAACAAACAATGGCTCATCAGAAACCCGAAGATAAGCCGAAAACGAAAAATCCTCTCAAACAGAAGAAATTCAGACACAATTGGCGAATTGACATGCTGGCGGTGCCTAAAGGCAATTACGATGAGCTAGAAGCGTTTAGAATGAAGAGAAAAAACAAGGGCAAGGACGTGAAAGAAAAAGTCAACGCTACTCCGAAAACTGCTCCCTGTGAGTGCGAAAAAAATGCGAGACCGAAAACCGTTGTTCCCATTGAAGAAGATGCGAGTAGGTACAAACGAATGATGCACATGGCTTTACAACCTGCTAGGGTTTATCAACTCCAGAAATCGCTTTATGGTGATCACTTTGGGACGAAGTTCGAAAATAGGATGGATCACAGGATCAGATATGCGAACCAATCCATTTACAATGAATATGATAGGGCTCGTAAAAATCAGAATTAATGAAAAGTATATAGCTTTGAAATTGGGGCAATATTTAATGTTGATAAAATCCAAATGTGTTTACATAACTTATATTATTTGTATGAATTATACTTTCGGGAAATAAATGTTTTTCTACATGAAATCTGTCATAACATTAGACTTTAATTCAGATGACTTTGTCAGTACTAAGTCTCTATTTTTGATATCGCCATAATTTAAACGATTATTCCTCTGCCTGATGAAGGCACTTATGAGAAAACGTGTTGAAGTGTTCAGTAATAAAGTGAATTGTGCTGTATTTATTTTATTTTCTTATTCAGTGACGGTTTGTGAACATTTGATTAGTAGGGCTATAGACAAAAACATAGAAAGACATTTTCTTATAATTCAATGAGATTATTTATTTTTTTCAATGAATTCAATTTGAAGCTACTGCGATCATTTGAATTATGATTTAGAGTAGGCGACATTTTTTTTGTGCGGTTGTCCAGATTAGCATTCTGGACAACCGTACAAAAAATCCATTGAACGATGGAATACATTTGAGGTTAATGTAAACTGAATTAACAGTCAGTAGTGCCAATCTAATTTAAAATTCAAAGCCTACTCTAAATCATGTTTTAATTGATCGCACGGTACTAACAAGTGTTTCTACTCCTCAATTAAGAATGAAGTAACCTTTCTAGTTAAGAAAGGCCTGGAAATTTGGTTTGGTCGTGTAGTGAAGCGACCAAACCAAATTTTTAGGATTTCCTAACTCGAAATTTTACTTTATGCGCCACGCGTATAAAACACTGATTTAAGGTCAAGTTTAAAATATTCTACTAAAGCAGTATGCTGAAAACGTGTATTTTATACATCACATCACATCAGTGTTTTAGTACGCAGTGTTTTAGTACGCCTAAAAATTTGGTTTGGTCGCTCCGCTTCGCTACGCGACCAAATCAAATTTTCAGGCTTTTCTAAACTCGAAATCTTACTTCATGCTTAATCCGGGAGTGGAAAACACTTGTTTGAAAGTTCAATTTGAAATATTTGTAAAAGCAACGATCTGAAAAACTGCAACGTATACAGTATATTGAGATATGTATACTTAAAAGAAAAACTCTCTGTGGATCTAAGATAGTAATAAATAATATACTGTGTACAAAACTTTCTTTTTTTTTTTGGCTACCAGAAAAATTCTAGGGCTGAAAGAGTTAAGCTGGAAATTACGTGTCGTATGTCAAAGAAAGATAATCGTCAAATCTATAAATAAATGTTACACCTTGTATAAAATCTGTCAATTCCAATGTATTTTTAAGGAATAATTTAGTTTACGTATGAAAACAAGAATAATTCATACTTCAAACTATCTGAATTCGAGAAAATAAGCTTACGCATCCTATAGTTTGCACACTTTAAAAGTAATGTATAAAATTACGACAATGTTTTTTATAAAATGCAAACTATACGTCTTAATTAATAAGACTACTTAAGAAGTAGTTGTTTCAATGGGTATTTATTGTTTGAAGTAGTCATATTAATTAAGACGTATTATTTGCATTATATACTAACATTGTCGTAATTTTATATATTACGTACGAAATCTCAATTTCATATCTGTTTAATTAACAACGTTATTGTAAGATAATATTTAATTGATTTTTACTTTTTTCCCCATATCTTTAAAATAAATGATGCTAGGATCAATGTTGTTGACATAGTTTTACACACAGTCAAAAGTATAAACTTTCATCTGATTCAATCAATTTAGTGTTTGCAGTAGCTTATAATATTTATTTAGCATTTCTTTCAAAGATCTGAAGAAAAACGTGTAAACCGATAAAATGTTATTCTTACAAACTACAAAAGACAAATATGCAGAGATATTCGATAGACGGACACTACAGACCTTCGAACATTATTTAACAAATTAAGCAAAGACATTAAACAGTTAATAAAACAGTACAAGACAGACGCCTAGTTAACAGCCTGTCAGAAAACCGACAACAGTAAAGGCAACACATACTGGACAGAAATAAAGAAGCTTAGTAAATTCAGAAATACAAGCACGATAACACAAATTACTGACTCAGCGACCAAGGAGACAATAACTGATAAACAGGAAATAGCGGACAAATTTGCACAACATTTTGAAGGCATTTACCGACACACAACAGACACTTCATTTGACAATAACTTCTTTGATCATGTCGACGACTGGCACAAAGACTTTCTCAATTCAAACACACCACTTATAGCTACTGACGAAATGATAAAATCCAATTATTTTCAAGTATTGTATGCTCAAAAAAACTCTGTTTCAGGACACGACGATATACGACGAAATATCCTAAAATCTCTTCCATTTAAAATTCACCAATATGTCATTAATATCTTCAATTTTTGCTACCATTCCCAATACTTTCCTCCTGACTGGAAAACTGGTATAATTATTTGAATTCCTAAAAGAGAACAAAACCCTTCTTCCTGTCATTGGCAAACTCTATGAATCCCTTTTTAAAGAAAAAATAATTTCTCATATATCACATCTCATTGCAAACTACCGATACGGATTTCTTCTCCACAGATCCACCACTCTCCCACTTTCTATCCTAACTTTCAACATACAAACTGCACACCTCGAAGGACGTTCATCCGCCGCTGTCTTTCAAGATATCCAAAAAGCTTTGGACTCGGTATGGCACCGAGGTTTCCTGTATAAATGTCGATCCCTTAACTTACCTAAACACCTAATTCTTATCCTAAATACCTTGCTAATAAATAGATCACTAAAAGTAAAAAGCCAAAGTACCACATCCCAAACCTTCACTCCTGAGCAAGGTGTTCCGCAAGGATCACCTCTCTCTCCACCCCTATACAACATTTTTTGTATTGATCTATACAACTCGAATCTGAATGATTCGAATCCTACCCAGCTGTGTCAGATAACAGTTTTTAGCGTAATTAATGAACTAAATAGAGTTACATTTGACATCGAACCAGTTCCTTTGGGTCCTTCCGTTATCACCCTATGATATATTTTTTTAAATTAATAATATCTAAAAAATTGAATTTGTATTTTAATCCCGCTTCCTATGTCCTGAATTGGCCGATGACACAGCCCTAATAACCCACGAAAAGAACCTACCCAAAGCACTACAAACACTGCAGCAGCTTATAAATTCCTTTGAGCTTTAGTTTGCTAAAAGGAGAATAAAAATAAATCGCAACAAATCCCAACTTCTTATTCCTTACCGCCGCAACAATATTCCTGTCTGTCAACATCTCCATTTGTTATAAGCCTATCTCCCTAGCTCCCCATATAAAATATCTTGGAATCACCCTCGATTCGAAACTCAATTTAAAAAAACACAGCCATAATTATAGACAAAATTACTGCTAGAGCAAGACACTTCCGTAGTCTAACATACAGAAATGATGGCATCACAACAATAAACGCCACAAAAATTTACAAGATGGCCTATGTTAGACTACGGATACATCCTATTTTCCACTTCTCCCAATCCCACACTTCACAACATTCAAGTCAGCAAACGTTCGTCTCTGAGATCTCTTACAAAAATTCGTCATCCACTAAACCCACTTCATAACCCATCTAATATTCTCCTTTACAAACCGAACAAAATTTATCACAGTTACCGAAACGTCTCCTTGATTATTCCAAAAAATTCTCCAAATAACAATCCACTTTTCAAATCCTTTCACAACTTTGCACCCCCAGAAATGACAACATTTTTTCTAAATTCAAAAATCCCTCAAAAACAGTCTTTCAATTCATCACATACCATAACCAACATTAATATCCAAATACCATTTACATCATTACCTAAACATAACACCTAAAAAAAACTCCGGCAGGATGGCTGCTGCCAGTAATATTTGTTTTTCCTCTTATTGTATTTTTATTTAATCTATTTTTTTATATGAAATTTTATATATTAATCTGGCAATCAAGATTATTTATACATATGTTATTCTTACTATAACTATATTATTTATAGAGATATTGAACTGTCATTAATTTATACAGGGTGTTTCATTTTATAAGATACACAAATTACCATTGAAAATTTGACATGTGGCACATTATTTCTAACTCAAATTTTCTGCTCTATTCATTAATATAAAAATCCAATATGACTGCCATAAAAGAATTGCTCAGATACAGAGCTGGGACGAATCCTTGTAAAAAGGATTCGAATCACGAATCCGAATCACCTAATATGATTCGAATCATGAATACTCGAATAAAGAATTTTTAAGAGATAATTATGATTCGAATCAAAGATTCGAATCCTGTTTTTTAAATCACCAATACAAATCCTTTAAGAATAAGTTTGATTTTATTATTTTTTTTGCAACTATTAACATATAAATATCGTTACCAGTTATATTAACAAAAATATTCAAAACCTAATTATTTAATATTAACACTGAACATCATTGATAACAGACCAAATATCTGATTCCCTGTTACTCTGATTAAAGATGTATTTGTGTGTTTTTGAACTTTACTTCAAACCAGTGTTTTGTACGCGTGGCGCATGAAGTAAAATATCTAGTTTAGAAAAGCCCGAAAATTTGTCGAGGGTCGCGCAGCGACCCTCGACAAATTTTCGGGCTTTTCTAAACTAGATATTTTACTTCATGCGCCACGCGTACAAAACACTGGTTTGAAGTAAAGTTCAAAAACAGGGCTTTTCTAAACTCGAAATTTTACTTCATGCTTAGTCTGGGAGTGGAAACACTCGTTCAAAACTTTAAATTGAACTCTATTATAAAATCGGCGAATGCCTGAAAATTACGTAAACAAAAAATTCACTGAACATGATTAAAACCGGGAAAGTCAGAGAAAAGTCATAGAATTATATTCAGATTGACCAAATCAAATAATAGAAAACAAAATTTTGAAATCTAGATTATTATTTTTAAAATCATTTTCAGTCATTTAATGTTCTTATCAAAGCATTCAGTTTGAAGTTTCGAGCGAGCGTTCCAACTCCCAGACTAAGCATGAAGTAAAATTTCGAGTTTAGAAAAGCCCCGTGAAAATTTGTCGAGGGTCGCGCAGCGACCCGAGACAAATTTTTGGGCTTTTCTAAACTCGAAATTTTACTTCATGCGTCACGCGTATAAAACAGTGATTTAACGAAAAATATAAAAACACACAAAAGAAAATTTTCAAGTTAATCCTTACAATTAATTCGAATTATCTTTGACGATTCAAAACCTTGTGTAAGTATTCGAATCCTTTTATAAATATTCAAATCCTATTATGATTCGAATCACCCACATTTGGATTCAAATACGAATGCTCTTAAAAAAATGTAACGAATCCGGATCACGTATCCAGTTGAACTAAAGTATCCGAATGCCTCTTTTGAATCCTCTAAAAGGATTTGAATCCAGGATTCGATTCCTGAATGATTCGAATCCTGCCCAGCTCTGCTAAGATGTCGTATCTACAAAATAGGACACCATGTATAAAATCTGTCGATTTTGTTGTGTTTCGCGGAAAGGTATATTTCGCGGGGTGTATTTAAAATTTCAGCTCGAATCGCTATAATCACAATTTTTAAATTAAGTTTGTGGCCTTCATATTTGCCTAAACTAACGCGACGTATTTTTCCGTTTGAGACGACGACAAGTTAATAGAACAAAATATGAAAACGAATTAAAATTAATATCGACTTTCTGCAAAATACGCGTCAATAGATGGCTTAAGACAATTTATTCCCTGTAATTTTTTCAACTTATTTCAATTTCCTGGTTATTCATTTAGTTTAGTGAGAGAATAATTTGACTTGATGTTGCATTTTGTATATAAATTATGCATAGAACAGTAAAGCTGTCGTGTAACTAAAATATTCATTGTATAAGTCAATATCTGTCGGGGTATTAGCTCGAGAAGTAGTTGTTTCAATGAATATTTGGAGACTTGTCTCAATGAGACAACATTTTTGCAGAAAGTCGATATTAATTTTAATTCGTTTTTATATTTTGTAAATATTCTGCAAACTATTGACAAACCCAATTTTTCTTTATGTTAAATTGTCTTTAAGTTAATAGAATCCCTGAAAGCGTCCCTGTAGCGAGAATGGGTGAAAATTTCAAACCATTAACTCGACTATCGTCAAACATTTTTGGAAGCGTTCGAGGGCTGTATGGCCGCTAAAGGTAGACATTTTAATAATAATAATAATAATATTTCTTTATTTTAAAGTTCACCAGATACACGTAATACAAAATATACAAATACAGATTATGTGTAATATAGTCAGCCGATGTACATGATAAGAACTTAAAATAGTGTCAGAGGTATAGTAAGGTAATCATAATATTTTGAGTAAATCATAGGCAAAAGATATCTAATTGTTTAAGAAAATCATGACGGTATATGGTTCCAGATCACATAAGTATTTAAATAGCTGTTTTTTTAGCTGTTTTAAAGATTCTGATTCGTTGATAAATAGTGGCATTCTGTTCCAAATTTTAATGGAAGCGTATAGTACACTCTTTTCATATACCGCAAGCCTGTGCTTAGGGATTACATATATATTTTTTTGTCTTGTACAGTAGTTGTTTTTCATCTTAAAGTCAATAAAGTAATTATTGTGATTTAGCAGAAATATGACACATTTGTATATGTACAAAGCAGGGACCGTTAGCAACCGTTCACGTTTAAAAACGTCTCTGCACGATTCGTTGAATTGCATCTTTTTTAAAATTCGAATGCCACGCTTTTGCAGAAGAAACACTTTTTGAAGGTTTGCATTAATTCCTCCCCAGAAAATGATTCCATAATGTAGTACCGTATATATATTGCTGTAATAAAAAATTTTACAAATGTCAGAGTTAGTACATTTACGCAGAATTCGTAATCCATATATGCTTTTCGCTAATCTATTGCATGTAGTCATCGTATGTTCTTTAAAATTTAGCCTGTTATCTATTGTTATACCCAGTAATTTTGAATGATTTTTTAATTTGTATTGAGTGCCGTCAATCGTAAGGTATTCTTCACTAGCACTATTGCTAAATAAAATAATGTTTGTTTTACTTTCATTTAGCACTAATTTGTTGCCCTCTAGCCAGACTTTAATAAGTTTTTTTGTATGACTACTAAGATCAGTTAATTCCATAATTATGTTTGCTTTTATTATGACATTAGTGTCATCGACATAACTGGTGATTTCGCTGTTATCCATATTACTTACTGCATCTCCAAGGTCGTTAACGAAAATTATAAATAATAGTGGTCCCAATATGCTTCCCTGAGGAACCCCAACATTCATTACAGATTTCGTAGATAGGTGTTTTTCCCCGTTATTACCAACTACTTTTGTCGAATGAGTTCTATTGTATAGGTATGATGTGAATAATTGAAGTACTTTACCTCTTGAAATTCTGTTCAAATAATCTTGTAGAGATTTTGTTTGGCTTTCGTTTGATGTAATTTGTTGTGTCAATAAAAAGGTTATTATTGGCAGAATGTATGCGGGAACATTTACCGCACCCTGTGTGATATGATATTGTATTTAGTTGTATCTTCTTCAGGCGTTTTAAATGGAGTTTCTTTAAACTTTTTGACCTTTAAAAACTGTTCAACTACTAATATTTTGTTGTTTCTACTTCAGGCGTTTTAAGCCAAGTTTCATTAATAGTATTGATCTTAAAACACTGGTAAACTACCAATATTTTGTTGTTCATTCATAAGGCGTTTTGAAGGGCGCTTATTGAAAAATATTAACGTTAGAAAACGTCTTTGGAAATAAGTTTATGATATGATATTTTGTTGTGTCTTCTTCAGGCGTTTTGAAAGGAGTTTCTATAAACATTTTGACCTTTAAAAACTGTTCAACTACTAATATTTTGTTGTTTCTACATTAGGCGTTTCGAACGGAGTTTCATTAAAAATTTTAAAGAACTGGTAAACTACCAATATTTTGTTGTTCATTCTTAAGGCGCTCATTAAAAAATGTTGACGATAGAAAAATGTTTAATCAATGATATTTTAAAAACACCTAGCTTTGTTTTACCACTTTTATTTCAACTTTTACATTGACTATAGTTTCGACTACAAACTAGTCATTATTAAAACAAAGTTAAGTGTTTTTAATATTATTTTTATGAAGATGAGTTTTTAATTAGATTGGCACTACCCTCTATTAACACATAGTATACCATAACCTTAAATTTATTCCAGCATTCTGGGCAACAGCACAAAAATAAATGCCGCCTACTCTTAATCATACATTAAATGATGGCACGGTAGATACCCGCGCTAAGAAGTTTGGTTAACTTGATTTTTTGAATGTGAAATGAAAATGTAAGAACCAGTAGAAGAAATATTTTCGAGGCCTTTCAAAATGTTACAGATATTATAAAAAAGGTCTTCTTTCTTAATATCTTCAATTTTAATTTCACACATCAAATGGCTGTTTTTGAGCCACAGATTAGAGCAGTGTTTTATACGCGGGTGCGCATGAAGTAAAATTTTGAGTTTAGGAAAGCCCCGTGAAAATTTGTCGAGGGTTATTGCGCGACCCTCGACAAATTTTCTACGCGGGGCTTTTCTAAACTCGAAATTTTACATCATGCTTAGTCTGGGAGTGGATAACACTCGTTCTTAGAAGTTTTAAATTGAAGGATCACTCTAAATTACTAAGTTTATTACCATTTTCCAAAGGCTGCAGCTCGAAGGACCAATCATGGTCTTCGGACACCGATGGACTACAGGGAATCGAAGTTTTTTTACAAGAAAACAACGAATATCTGAAGGTTTACAGCATGGATAGAAAAGAAAACATCTAATTTTAAAAAAATATCGAAGTTGGGTTGGTTTTCACTGCATTTTAAATTCATTTTAAATCAGTGTTTTATACGCGTGGCGCATGAAGTAAAATTTCGAGTTTAGAAAAGCCCCGTGAAAATTTGTCTCGGGTCGCTGCGCGACCCTCGACAAATTTTCTACGCGGGGCTTTTCTAAACTCGAAATTTTACTTCATGCTTAGTCTGGGAGTGGACAACACTCGTTCTTAGAAGTTTCAAATCAAAGGATCACTCTAAATTACTAAGTTTATTACCATTATTCGGACTCCGAAGGACTACAGGGAATCGAAGTTTTTTTACAAGAAAACAACGAATATCTGAAGGTTTACAGCATGGATAGAAAAGAAAACATGCGATTACTTTTGTTCGCGATATCTTGAAAACAAATGACGCTAGATGAAATTATTTACTTGCAAAAATGGGAATTCTTGTCTAGTTTAACTGTCTTCTCATCTCTTATAATTTTCGAAATCCCAATGGTGAACACGATAAAACAATCATACAGTATACCAAACATCCCTTGTAATCATATGAATACTTATAAATAAAATTTCTTCTATAAAATGTTCAAGATGTTTTTACTATTGCACTTTCTAATGTGTTAAGCAGATCTCCCCTTTCATTTCTTTCTGAACAAATATCCAGTTACATTATTTTAAGTAATAAAATCTTAAATGTCATAAGAAGTCTTATAAAGAAAATTGAATTACAACTCCATTCCATTTAATATCTCGTAAAATCTCTTTCAACATTAAAAAAACAGACAAATACTTTTATTATCGTGTAAACTCCCCCGCATCACATTCTCAAAACGAAAGCCCAGGCCGGAAGTGCATAAAATTTGCGTGTCGTAAACCGGAACATAAATCACTCATCGCCTCCCCTAGCTGTGCCAACTTCCCTAAAACTCTCACCCTTCCACTGCTTTTAATCATTTAAGTCTTTCGCGAAGTCACTTTCCCGGAAAACCGTAAAATTAACAGTTAATACCGAAAACGCGCAATTAATCCGTAATCTCCGGAAACTTCTCTCCCGAATTTTTCATGCGTAGGTGTTCGAGTTTCGGTAGCGTGGCAAACATCGCGCAGAGGCTACAATGAAGCGCGAACTTTGTTTGATTTCACCCGCGGGATGTTTTCGACACTATGTTTGTGTGTAATACTTCGTATTTACTTAGGGTGGAGGGTTGCTGTTGTTAGAAAAGGGTAACATAATATGCAGGTAGGGTTTGAATAGGTGCGTGCTGGAAGTTTGTGTGTAACTACACCTTACATCGTGGAATACTCTGTTTTTAGTCTTGTAGGAAAATTGAATTTTATGTAAAATTACTGAGCACAGAGAAAGATTAGTTTATGTTATATATTGTAACAAAGTTGCCTGTTTGCAGTTTTCCTTCTGCCTTTAGAAATTTGCTTCAGGCGCAATCAGTGGCGCAACCAGGATTGTGTCTTATAGGGAGCCCAATGTAAATCAAACACGACCAAGTTTTTGGATAAAATAAAATATTAATGCAATTATTTACCTATTAACACTTGTAAATAAAACTTTTACTTTGTTTAACCATTGTATTGGTTGAACAAAGTTAAAAGTGTTTAATTTACAAGTACCACAAAGTGAACGCCTACAACACAAAACAGTTACCTATTTACCAGAGCTGGGACGAATCCTCGCAAAAAGGATTCGAATCACGAATCCGAATCACCTAATATGATTCGAATCACGAATACTCGAATAAAGAATTTGCAAGAGATAAATATGATTCGAATCAAAATTCGAATCCTGTTTCTTCGAATCACGAATACAAATCCTTTAAGAATTAATTAAATTTTATTATTTTTTTGCAACCATTAATATATAAATATCGTTATCAGTTGTTTAAACAAAAATATTCAACACCTAATTATTTATTATTAACACTGAACATCGTGGATAACAGACTGAATATCTGAATCCCTGTTACTCTGATTGAAAATGTGTTTGTGTGTTTTTGAACTTCACTTCGTACAAAAGTACGTGTGGCGCATGAAGTAAAATTTCAAGTTTAGAAAAGCCCAGAAAATTTGTCTCGGGTCGCTGCGCGACCCCCACAAATTTTCACAGGGCTTTTCTAAACTCGAAATTTTACTTCATGCTTAGTCTGGGAGTTGAAAACACTCATTAGAAGCTTTATATTTACAACGGATTGCAAATCAGTGTTAAAAAATAAAATAAAATACTAATAATTAACATGTATTAACATTTAAACTATGGATTCGAATAGATTATCTCTCTTTATTTTGTTAAACTACTCGTATTTAACATTAATTTTACTTAAAGAAAGAACATTTCCCTGTATCTCAACCAAAACAAATTACTTTAAATTATCGAATTTTAAACGATTTGATCAGGTGAAATAAACACAGGCGCAGTATACCTCACAATAAACCAGTGTTTTGTACGCGTGGCGCATGAAGTAAAATCGCGACCCTCGACAAATTTTCACGGGGCTTTTCTAAACTCGAAATTTTACTTCATGCTTAGTCTGGGAGTGGAAAACACTCATTAGAAGCTTTAAATTGACAACGGATTGCAAACCAGTGTAAAAAAATAAAATAAAACACTAATAATTGACATGTATTAACATTTAAACTATGGATTCTACTTCGTTATACTTTATAATTAATAATTGAAACACGATTTTAACTTTGTTTGTATAGCTGAGACTTTATTAAGTGACTATAGTTTCAACAACTTTAACTTGTCATTTTCAAACAAACTTTGAGTTTGAATATGACAAGTTAAAGTTGTCGAAGCTATAGTCACTTAATAAAGTCTGGTTATACACACAAAGTTAAAATCGTGTTTCAATTGTAAATTATGATGTATAACGAAGTAGAAACCTTCACCGTTAACGGTTCAAATATGATTATTTCACTCACTTAATTAGTTGCATATTTGAATATTCGAATACGTATATTTGAAAACTTCATATATAAACTCTGAATTCCTAACAAATCTTGTTTTCAATTGTATCAAAATTAAAAGACCAGTTGTCAAAAAAAAGATTCTCTGTATTTTTTGTCTGTCAATTAACTAACTTATGGTTTTCACAAAATTGTAAATTTGTAGATGGTATAAGAATCTAAAGAAAATGATTGAAATTAAAAAAAAAATAGAAATAGCTTACACAACCAAATTGAGATTTATTGAAAGTGTCATAATGGGTGATTTTCATGGCATTTTTAATAAATCAAATTTTGGTTGTATAAACGCATATTTGTTAACAAACCATTTAAAAAATAGAAAACACACGCGCGGTAAAAATTGTAGTCAACTACATTTTTTCAAGCTATAGATCAGGGTTGTTAAAAAAAAAACGTTTTTTTCAATTTAATTAAAACAAACTGTTTTTTTAACAAAACGTTTTTTTTTTTCATTGAAACAGTGTTAAAAACATTAAAAATTAAAAACGTGTTTAAAACACGTTTCAAACGATTTTTTTTTCTATGTTCCAGGGGTGGTGATCCTAATTTTATTAAGTATAAATGAAATTGCTAATTCTTGGTTGCAGAATACTTCAAACATTAAAGTGCGGTTCTTTTCGCAAATTGTTGCATTTGCAGTAGGTTACTGTATGTAACAGCAAACACTTGTTGTATAATTCAATGTCCGTCGGGGTATTACCTCGGGAAGTAGTTGTTTCAATGAGTGTTTGATATAGTCTTTGTAAGACTAACTTGTTGTAGATTGCGAAAAGAATCGCACTTTTAATGTTCCTAATTTTATTGTTTAGTTTTGTTAATTGATGTATGCTGAATCCAAAAATGGCCTTAGTTTGTTTATGAAACGTATAGTTTGTCACAAAACTCGAAAAGAAAATGGAAATTATTTCGGATATAAACAGTGTCAGGGGAAGTTTTTTTTTTCTATGTTCCGGGGGTGGTAATCCTAATTTTATTGTTTAGCTTTGTTAATTGAGGTATGCTGAATCTAAAAATGGCCTTAGTTTGTTTATTGAACTTATTATTTGTCGCAAAACTCGAAAAAAAAAATGGAAATTATTTCGAATATAAACAGTGTCAGGGGAAGATTTTTTTTATGTTTCGGGGGTGGTGATCCTAATTTTATTGTTTAGTTTTGTTAATTGATGTATGCCAAATCCAGATATGCACTTATCTTTCTTATAGAACACTTACAAAATTGTCACAATTAATTTTAAAATTGTATTAATTTTAGGGGTACTTTAAAAATGTAGGGGTTGAAAATTTGGGGTGATATTATGAATAGTAACTATAGTGATCTATCCTATATTGATTAATAGTGAATTCAGATTTTTATTTGGAATACTTGGCCTAAAATTTAAATTTAAAATCTACTGCTGAAATCTATTGCCAACTTTACACCCGTTATCCCGATAATTACAGCATTTTATAAATTTGCGGGAATTCGTTGTTTCAAAGCGGTTAATTTGAGGCTTTTAAAGAGTGTTTTTCACTCCCAGACTAAGCATAAGGTAAAATTTCGAGTTTAGAAAAGCCAAAGAATTTGGATTGGCCGCGTAGCGAAGCGGAGCGGCCAATCCAAATTAGGCTTTTCTAAACTCGAAATTTTACTTCATGCGCCACGCGTAAAAACACTGATTGACAGTGAAGTTCCACAAACACACACATACAACAATTATAGGCAACTTAATATACGTTAGAGTTATTGGGTTGCTTATAATCGCTGTTTTTAACAATTTGTTGAGCGCAGAATTTTACGTTTAATTCACATCTACATATTAGATTACTAAATCCGTATATTTTAAACTTTACGATATTTCAGCGTTTTTTACGTGTGGCGCAAAGTAAAATTTCGAGTTTAGAAAAGCCTATTTGGATTAGCCAATCCAAATTTTCAGGCTTTTCTAAACTCGAAATTTTACTTCATGCTTAGTCTGGGAGTGGAAAACCCTCGTTTAAAAATTCAATTTAAAATCTTTAAATAAAACAACGAATTTCGTACGGGGCTTTTCTAAACTCGAAATTTTACTTTATGCTCAGCCTGGGAGTGGAAACACCCGTTCAAAACTTCAAATTCAACCCCATTATAAAATCGACGACTACCTGAAAATTACGTAATTGAAAAATTCACTAAATATTATTATAACCGGGAGAGTCAGAGAAAAGTTATGGAATTATATTTAAATTGACCAAAACACTAACAAAAAAGCCATATGATATTAAGAATAATAATAATAATAATAATCTTTATTAATAATAATAATAATAATAATAATAATAACGTTTATTGCCCAACAGAAGATCCATTTACAGGACAATTTTACAGAATAAAAAATAAGAAATATATTAGAAACAAAAATGCACATATAACAAAACAATCGATCGAATATTAATCAGACACTATATTACAGTTTATCAAAAAATATATCACTATAATGTTTCATAGCACTTCGACACATAACTGGCACAGGCGCACGGCGTAGACAGTTGGTACGCGCTCCGGGAATGTAGAAGGAACTGCTGTGTCTAGAGTTTAATCGCGGTATATGGAAATTAATTCTAGATAGAAGAAACGGTACATCTGTCACATTATGAACAATTTTCCAGAGAAAATTCGCAGCCTGCTCTTCTCTTCTCGCAGAAAGGGAGACCATATCATGCTTCTGCAGCAGTAAATCCTGTTCTATCCCTCGCTCGGGATACACTCCATCCACTCTGAATGAAAGGTACTTTAAGAACCTTCGATGAATCCTGTCCAAAGGCATATTTTGACTCATATAAATTGGAAACCAGATGATATTACAATATTCCAGTTTAGAGAGAACATACGCAGAATAAAGTGTTTTTATGAGGTTAATATCTCTGAAGGATACACAGACTCGCATTATAAATCCAAGTGTACGAGATGCAGCCATTGCAATATTATTAATATGTTTTGTAAAACTCAAATCAGTACAAAATAAGATACCCAAATCTTTCATCTCGGTGCAGGATTTAAGTTGTAAGTCATACATTCTGTATGGCAGTGAGAGTGAGTTTGTTTTTTTAGTGAAGGATACTGAACAGCACTTATCAACGTTGAGGGAGAGTTTATGTTTGTCACACCACTCCGTAAGTTTATTAATATTATTCTGCAGTGACAAAGCATCACTCAATGTTGTTACGACAGCAAAGAGCTTAATATCATCTGCGTAAGCAAGCGCATGACAGGTTAATGACTCTAGCAAAGAATTTATAAAAATTATAAAGAGAAGCGGGCCAAGGTTTGAGCCCTGTGGAACCCCAGAATTGATTACTAACGCAGAGGAGTGGAATCCGTTGTAGGCAACGTATGCTTGTCGGTTAGTTAAGTACGATTTTACAAGTAGTTGAACTTTTGGGGCAGCGCCTAAATCCATTAGTTTCACAAGCAGTATATCATGATCGAGAGTGTCAAATGCACGGGAAAAATCCGTGTATATGACATCTACTTGTCCTCTATCGTCGATCACTTCAGAAACAAATTGTGAAAAGCAGCCAAGATTGGTTGTTGTAGATCGGCCCGGCATAAATCCGTGTTGGTTAGGAGAAATATATGAGCAAACATTCTTGAAGATCGTGTTATAAATAACCAGTTCAAATATTTTAGAAAAATTGGACAATAATGAGATAGGTCTATAATTCGTTAAAACCTGTTTGTCTCCTTTTTTATGAACCGGGCTAATCTTTGCGACTTTCCATCGATTGGGGAATTCAGACGCGTCAATTGCTAAGTTGATAATGACACAAAGCGGACTAGCAAGAACAAATCTACAATCCCTAATTAGGTACGAAGGAACGCCATCATCACCAGCAGACATTTTGTTAGGGAGTTTAGCCATAATCTTAATCAAATCTGATTCCGAAGTAGAGTCAATTGTAAACGATAAACACTTGCTTTCATTATCAGGAAGAATTGAATGATTGCTGGGTGTATGCGGCTGACTGAATAGGGACGCGAAACCATTAACTATGTCGGCAGGTGTGGTATATTCCCGATGTTCATCTGTTAATCTGTTCGGGATTCTTGTAGTATCTTGTTTCAGGTGCACGTATTTCCAAAGTCCTGAAGGATTGGATTTGATTTCCTCCTCCACGTCTCTCACGTACAATGTATACGATGCTTTCAACTGGACTTTTATGAGGGACCTGAGCCTTTTAAATTCGTTGTTATGCTTTATGTCTTTACTAGATAACCACTTACGTCTATGGAATGTCTTCATTTTGATATTCCTTTTTATTTCTGGAGTAAACCATGGAGGATATGTAGATCTGCTGGTTCGAGATAATGGAACAGATTTATCAAATATTTTGTATAGTTGAAAGTAGAACATATCAATCGCTTCATTTACCTCACTTACATTTCTTAAAAATGACCAATCTGCATCAAGTAGATCTTTGTATAAAGAAACAAAATTAGCTTTTCTGAAGTTGTATCTAGTGTTAGTAGTATTTGACCAACATTCACCAATTACAGGACAATATAACTAAATATGATATAAATATATAACAAACAAACAAACAAAAAATAAAAAAAACTTATATAAAAAAACTTAATTACAATACTTAAAGACTAGACGTGTGATTCACTTACCATTCACTCAACAAAAGACATCATCAAAAACTTTATTTGCATTTCTGGACATATGAAATAGTGGCGATTTATGTAAAGTGTTCGATTTGGCCAATTTTGTGTAGAACGTATTATTATGACGTGATTGAATTCTTGGGATAGATAGGTTTTGCGATAATAATTGTGAACAATCTATATCATTATGTAGTAGCTTGTACATGAATTTTGCACTATGGAACTCTATACGAACTGACAAAGATTCTACTTCAAACCTATCCAATAACCGAGCATAAACAATGCCTTGTACAGGATATTCCCCATCTATTTTGTAAGACAGGTATTTCAGAAATCTTCTTTGAATACCCTCAATTGCTATGGATAGGTAAGTACAGTGGGGATGCCATACTACAGAAGCATATTCTAATTTGCTACGCACAAATGAAAAATAAACTGATTTAAGCAATTCGAGACTGTTAAAATATTTAGTTGTGCGTATAATGAAGCCTAGCATTTTAGAAGCACTTCTACATATGGTTTGTAGATGTTTGGAATATTATTATTATTAAATTTGTCAAAATCAGCAGGCAAATTACAAAACACGTAAAAATTGTTAAAATTAACTTAAATATTGATAAAAACAATGAAAACAAGTTAACAAAATGGATGTTTTGGCAAGAAAAATTTAACATTCAGATTGTGGCTACCATGTCAGTTTTACTTCAAATAATATTAAACAAAATTTTGAAAACTAGATTATTATCTTTAAAAACATTTTCAGTCATTTAATGTTCTTATCAAAGCATTCAGTTTGAAGTTTCGAACGAGCGTTTCCACTCCCAGACTAAGCATGAAGTAAAATTTCGAGTTTAGAAAAGCCCTGTGAAAATTTGTCGAGGGTCGCGCAGCGACCCGAGACAAATTTTTTGGGCTTTTCTAAACTCGAAATTTTACTTCATGCGCCACGCGTATAAAACATTGATTTAACAAGAAATTTAAAAACACACAAAACACATTTTTTTCAGTTAATCCTCACAATTAATTCGAATTATTTTTTAAGATTCAAACCTTTTGTAAGTATTCGAATCCTTTTGTAAATATTCAAATCCTTTTATAGGGATTCGAATCACCCACATTTGGATTCGAATACGAATCCTCTTAAAAAAATGTAACGAATCCGGATCACGAATCCAGTTGAACTACAGTTTTCGAATGCCTGTTTTGAATCCTCTAAAAGAATTCGAATCCAGGATTCGAATCCTGCCCAGCTCTGCTATTTACTTATAAAAATTGACAACAATTTGAAGAAACATAAATAGGAATTTAATTAAGAATTTTAGCTACGCCACTGCCTTATATACAAATTTAAATAAAAGAATGAATTATAACGAGTGAATTACACGGAGCGGAAAAAAATCCCGCAAGATTTTTCCACATGCATGCCTAGATTTCCAACCTGTATAATCCTAATTGTCAGTGATGTAAAAAATAGCTCAATGCAGACAAAAGTCCGCTCCAAGTTGGGAGGGGAAAGGAGAGAGGATCATTTCCCGCGCACTTACAGCGCTTTATCCCTTGCCGTGCGAGTTAAATTTCATATAAATGGGGTTCGTTTACGCGCTGCACTGAAAACTCGTCCCCGGAAGTGGACGACTGTTTCACAAAGCGTCCAGCGGTGAAATTTGCCGGAAGTCGGCGATTATGCCGGCGAGTAATGCCAGGCGTCGTGCGCGCTTTTTTTTTCTAAATTAAATATTCATTTTTAATTTGACGCCGGAAAATTCACGCTATACATAAAAATTCTTGAATCTGTTGGGATATTTCATGGAACCTGGCTTTACCTAACTGCGACTAATCTACTTTTTGTATGATATTAAATATTAATAGTTGTTTATAACATAGCAACTTGTCTCGTCCATAAGGGCTAATATTAAATGAAATAGACAAAAGCAACTGACTAATTTATTATATAAAGTATGAATGAAATTGCGAATTGGCTAATTAATTGTCAAAATAGTAACTAACAGTGAGTGACTGTCTTATGACAATGACTTACTGTTAAAGTTTTGTAATATTAGAAGAAGTACAAAAAACATTTTCGTTGGGTGTCCCTCCAATTTTTCATGTAATGACATTGATATACCGGGTGTTCGATAAAAAAACGCCCAACACCATATGAATGAAATTGCGAATTGACTAATTAATTGTCAAAATAGTAACTAACAGTGAGTGACTGTCTTATGACAATGACTTACTGTTAAAGTTTTGTAATATTAGAAGAAGTACAAAAAACATTTTCGTTGGGTGTCCCTACAATTTTTTATGTAATGACATTGATATACCGGGTGTTCGATAAAAAAGCGCCCAACACCATAACTCTGTTATTTACTAACCGATTTGAATGAACTAAAGAAGAAAGTCAATGGCCATATTTATTTAAAATTAACTTCATTGCTAAATAATAGTCAGCTTTAAATTTTTAATAGCTGCATTTATGTACTATTCTTATTTTATTATGTTAGACATTGTTTTTTTAAATCCAATTATACCTGATTTGATTATTTTAATATAATATTTAAATAAATAAATATATTTCTTTAAAATTAACTTCATTGCTAAATAATAGTCAGCTTTAAGTTTTTAATAGCTGCATTTATGTACTATTCTTATTTTATTATGTTTGACATTGTTTTTCTAACTCCAATTATGCCTGATTTGATTATTTTAAGTTAATATTTATATTAAAAAAAATAAAAATGATTTGCAAGATGTTTTGGCAAAAAAATGTAGTGCGCCTTGAAAAAAATCGGATAAGACCCTTAAAAAAAACCTGCACTGCAAACAAAATGGCACCTAATGCAGCTATTTTTTGCTGTTTATTTTCACAATAGCATTACAAAAAGGTGGCGTTAAGCTTTTGACCGAACACGGCAGAACAAATAACTTTTCCCTTGTTTAAAATAATATTTTTATTATTTTTCATGAAGATTTTCATTGGCAAAGATCGTTATTTACACTGCACCACAAAAAATTATTTTTTTCGTGTTTCTTGCACCATATTAGTCAAATTATATTCATTTAATGCTAAAAAAATAAAAATGACAATGAAAATGTTTTATTAGCTCTAGTTTCTGTGATACATAGTAGGTATAACGTTATCGTGATCTTTTTACTTTTCTCTTGTATGCGAGTTCCGGAGCATCCCTACACACAAACCAACAGTAATCCGCTAGCATAGCTTCATTCCAACGACCCTGATATCTTCGTTCCATTACAGAAATATCCTGGTGGAACCTTTCCCCATGTTCATCACTAACAGCACCACAATTGCGAGGAAAGAAGTCTAGGTGGGAGTGGAGAAAATGGATCTTTAGGGACATGTTACATCCGAGTTGATGGTATTTTTCCAGGAGTATTTTTACTTACTGACTGTAGTTTTCATCTCTTTTGTTTCCTAAAAATCCACGAAACACTCCCTTCAGAGCGTCCCAGGCTTCCTTTTCTTTCCCCTCCAAAACTTCGTCAAACGCAGGATCCCTAACAAGTTGACAAATTTGTGGCCCGACAAAAATACCCTCTTTAACCTTTGCATCACTTAGTTTCGGGAATTTGTCTCTCAAACACCTAAAAGCCTGTCCATCTTTGTTCATACTTTTGACAAAATTCTTCATTAAACCCAATTTAATATGTAAGGGTGGAAGAGGAATATCTTTTGGGTCCACAAGTGGCTCAGCAACGATATTTTTTTCGTAGGTATTGAGATTTCTTGCAGGTCAGTCTGCTCTTATGTAATGTGAACTTCTGTCTCTACTATCCCACATACACAAAAAGCAGCAGTATTTAGTGTACCCTAATTGCATTCCTAAAAGTATAGCAATGACTTTAAGATCACCACAAATTTTCCACTTGTGTTCATTGTAATTGATTGATTCGAGGAGAGTTTTCATGTTAATGTAAGTCTCTTTCATGTGAACTGCATGGCCAATAGGAATAGAAGGAAGACGGTTTCCGTTGTGCAGTAATACAGCTTTTAAGCTTAGCTTAGATGAGTGGATGAATAACCTCCATTCTGTTGGATCATAGTTCATTTTGAGACAATTCATTAATCCATAGACGTCGATACAAACAACAAGATTGGTATTCTTCTCAAAAAAAGTGAGCAGCTTTCGCTGACGTTTTCTATTCTGTGAAACTCTGACATCGTGTTGGAGAAGATTCCACTGCTGTAGTCTTGACCCTAGAAGTTCTGCCTTCTCCTGTGACAAGTCTAGATCTCGAATGAGATCACTTAATTCTGCTTGACTCAATCTGTGTGGTATTACTAGTGTATCATCTCTTACCTCAAAATCAGGGTCATTTGATGTGAAACGCTTATTTGCTTCTTCTTCTTCTTCTTCCATTTCTACCTCATTTCTACCTTCATTTTCCAAATCATAAATTTGTGGTGGGGTAGGAACTGGTAAACTATCCGAATGAGGAATAGGTCGAATGGCAGATGGAAGATTCGGATATTTAACTGTTCCCCTTTTCTTCATTGACAATCCTGCTTTTATGGACGGAGTTGAGCAGAAATAGCAGTCATTTTTATGGTTTTTAGGCTTCCTCCATACCATAGGCACAGCAAAAGCCAAGGATCTTTTTTTATTTTTCAGCCATTCTCTTAGTATAACCAAACATTGGTTACAGCATATGTGTGGAACCCATGACTTATCCTGGTCCCCTACCTTCATACCAAAGTAATGTTGGTAAGCAGTTTTCACAAGAGGCGTGATATTTCGCTTCTGTGATGAAAATGTTATTTCACCACATATGTAACAAAAATTGTCTACTGAATTTACACAATTCCTTGGCATTTTGATTTATATTAATAATTCCGCACTAGTTAAACAATAGGAAACTCACATAAATCACTTCACTAGTTATAAACATAACCTACAAACATTATGAAATGTTAGTTTTGTCAGTTTACAGGTATGCCAAATGTCATATACAAAATTTTCCAAAAAATTAAAATTTACACCCTTAAGAAACAACATACAACTTTATCTCCTAAACAAGAGCTAATATGTAATTTTTAATGTCATTTTCGAATTCAGCGGGTGAAAATACATAAGTATTAGCTAATTTTGAGTCCGAAACATTTTCATTGTTGCGCAGTGTTATCAAAATAATAAATTGTTTTGATAATTTTCATTATGCAATCAATAATTCTATTTTCTTTAAGGAATTGAAGCGATTTCAAAGATCTAAATTCAGTTAACTACGCGCTTATCAATCCGTGAATACAAAACTCGTAAAAATCCCGTAATTGTGCTTGCCAGATGTGCAACTCTCCAGGTTTTCTTTTGAAATTGGAACTACGGTTAGGTGTAAGATATAAATGGGCGACGACACAAAAATATCTAAAATTTTCAGATTTCTATCTCTTTCCTAAAATGTTGGAGGGTTAGGGAAAAGAGACCGAGTACTCGGGGGTAATCCATTATGAACACCAACCGCATTTTTTGATGTCAATGTCAACCCGATATTAGCAGGTAGTAAGAAGTTTATTTGTTTTCAGCCAGCGCGTAGCGTTATATTTTGTCCGACTTGGGGTGGTTGAATTTTTTAAAACGTATCTGACGTTTACATTTCGGCAAATATTGATCATCACATCTAAACGTTATACAGAGAGTTTCATGTAACACCGAACATATTCATAACGAGAATTTTTCTTTTAAGTATACGTATGCAGACGTTGTACATTTTACCACGCTCGGTTTATTAAAAGAATACAATTTATAGCTTTAAACGAGTGTTTTCCACTCCCAGGCTAAGCATGAAGTAAAATTTCAGGCTTTTCTAAACTCGAAATTTTACTTCATGCGCCACCGGCACAAAACACTGAATCAATGTAAAGTTCAGCGGTGTGTTTTAAACTTCGTAATATGTCAGTGTTTTGTACCGGTGGCGCATGAAGTAAAATTTCGAGTTTAGAAAAGCCTGAAAATTTGGTCTGGCCGCTCCGCGCTTCGCGCTACGCGTCCAAACCAAATTATCAGGCTTTTCTAAACTCGAAATTTTACTTCATGCTTAGCCTGGGAGTGGAACACACTCATGTTAAGTTTCAAATTGAACTCCTTTTTAAAAAAACAACGATTATCCAAAGATTTACGGCATATACGCTGTAATTGGGACATTAATTGCAATTGATTAGCTACAATTTGTAATGGTAATATAGACGACCCAATTTACACATAACCTAAAAATTAAAGGTGTCAAATCGTATTTTATGAAAATGTTCGGTGTTATATAAAACTCTCTGTATATTTTAACTTTACTGTAAATCACTGGTTTATACGCGTGGCGCATGAAGTAAAATTTCGAGTTTAGAAAAGTCCCGTGAAAATTTGTCTCGGGTCGCTGCGCGACCCTTGAATTTTCTACACGGGGCTTTTCTAAACTCGAAATTTTACTTCATGCTTAGTCTGGGAGTGGACAACACTCGTTCTTGGAAGTTTCAAATTAAAGAATCACTCTACTATGTTTAGTAAGTTTATTACAATTTTACAAAGGTTACAGCTCGAAGGACCAATCATGGTCTTCGGAGACCGAAGGACTACAGGGAATCGAAGTTTTTTTACAAGAAAACAACGTAAATCTGAAGGTTAACTGCATGGATAGGAAAGAACACATCTAATTTTGAAAAAAATATCGAAGTTTTGTTGGTTTTCAGTGCATTTTTAACTTCACTTTAAATCAGTGTTTTATACGCGTGTCGCATGAAGAAAAATTTCGAGTTTAGAAAAGCCCCGTGAAAATTTTCTAAGCGGGGCTTTTCTAAACTCGAAATTTTACTTCATGCTTAGTCTGGGAGTGGAAAACACTCGTTAGTTTAAAATACATCACAATTGGTAAAATATGTATCGTTGGATGCCCGTCTTCAGTGGTGATATGTAAGAAAATTATGGGTCTTAGGAGTTGTCAAATAAGTGAGTTACTCAACTGTTTCCAAGGGAATCTTTACGAAAACAAAAGATTAACATTTTACATATAAAATGTACAAGGTGAGAAACTCGATGTCTCAGCACTGTTAAAAGGGAAGGAAAACCGAGAGAAAAAATCTGAAAAGAGGTTCATAATTGGGATTGAGTAAGGTTTATTTTAATCCAAAATTGCATATTTTTCTAAATTTTGAAAGTGAAGTAATGACGTCATCGAATATTTTTTTCCCCAGAAACATACCTATATTTTTGGATATTTCAAAAGAGCTAATTTTTCTGAACTTTGTAGAGAAAAAAAATTGCTATCTTGTTTCGTTAAAAAATTAAAAGCAAACTTAAAAAAAAGTATTATCAAAAATTCCAAATTGTCACGACTTAAGCAAGTAGCCTTTGGAAGCAAATAACAAAGCCGCACCTGTCAATAATTAAACTAATGGTTAACAAATATTGTTTTGTTGTCATTTGATTTTAGATTTCAGATTTTTCTATCGTTTCTCCTTTTCATATAATAAAGCGGAGACATCGAGTTTCGCTCACCCTGTATAATAAACTATATGTGTGATACATCATTGAATTCAGAAAAAAATATTCTTAAAAAAAATATGAAAATCCAAAAGAAAATCCAGAAAACGTGAACGCCATCTACTCCCAATAGCATTGTCGATGGTACTCACAGAATTACTATTATAAATGTCAATTGATTGTGCATTTTGAAATCCAGAAGGAAACTGAACTTCTATAACCATTTTAGTAGTCATATGCAATTTTCATATAAATTGACGATGTGAACGCTATCTGCTGCCAATTTTTTAGTAGTATCGTTACAGCTATTAACAGTAGATGGCGTTCACGTCGTTATTTTAAATGCAAATTACATATGAGACTATTAAAATGAATAAAGATGGTTAGTTTTCTTCTGGATTTCAAATTGCACTATAAATTGGCAATTAATATTAATAGTCATATTTAATTTACATTTAGGTTGACGACGTGAACGCCATTTACTGCCAATAGTCTTGTCTATTGTACTCACAAAATGACTATTATAAATGTCAATTGATTGTGCTGTTTAAAATCCAGAAGAAAACTAAACATCTATAACCATTGTAGTAGTCATGTGTAATTTACATATAAATTGACGATGTCAACGCCATCTGCTGTCAACTTTTGAGCAGTGCTATTGACAGTAGATAGTGTTCACGTCGTTAATAGAAAAATAATATATATGTTCATTATAGCACTTTTTCCGTCATTTAAAGAATTGATGATTGTCGTACTAAACTTATTTCACTTGCTAATTGGTTGGTTATAGACCATTTCACATTAAATCAGCGTTTTGTACGAGTCGCGCATGAAGTAAAATTTTGAGTTTAGAAAAGCCTAATTTATCTCAGTCGCTCTACTGCGCTATGCCCGAGCCAAATGTTAGGCTTTTCTAAACTCAATATTTTACTTCATGCTTAATCTAGGATTGGAAACACTCGTTAGATGATCGATCATAACCAGGGTTGTTATGTTTAAAACACATTGTTTTAAAATAGTGTTTTAAACATGTTTAAAAACAGCCGTCATGTTTTAAACGGTTTTGTTTTAAACGTGTTTTAAATCTTAAATTTGTTTAAAACATGTTTTAAACGTTGCATTTGTTTAAAACCGTTTTTTAATATTTTAACTGCTAAAAATAAATATTTGCTAAATTATATTTTATATTACTTCAATAATGTTTTGTGTTTGTTTTTAAATTCTAGCTAAATTGTTAAAGATATTTCAAATTACATTATCAAACATAACATTTTATTACAATAAAACTGTGTCTGCATAAATGTAGTTTTTAAATACAGGGATTTTTTCTTTCAGGTATACATAAGCATTCACTGTAAATTTTTCGACGTTCGTTGTTTTTTGTTCAAGATTTCAATTTGAATCTTTAAACGAGGGCTTTCCACTCCCAGACTAAGCATGAAGTAAAATTTCGAGTTTAGAAAAGCCTGAATATTTGGATTGGCCGCGTAGCGAAGCGGAGCGGCCAATCCAAATTAGGCTTTTCTAAACTCGAAATTTAATTCATGCGCCACGCGTATAAAACACTGAAATATCGTAATGTTTAAAATATACGGCTTTAGCAATCTAATATGTAAATGTGGATAAAACGTGAGTTAAATTCTGCGCTGAAAAAATTGTTTAACGCAGTGATTATAGGCAACCCATAAACTCTAACGTATATTAGGTTGCCTATAACCGTTGTTGTAAGTGTGTGTTTTTAACTTCACTGTAAATCAGTGTTTTTAAGCGTGGCGCATGAAGTAAAATTTCGAGTTTAGAAAAGCCTAATTTGGATTGGCCGCTCCGCTTCGCTACGCGGCCAATCCAAATTTTTAGGCTTTTCTAAACTCGAAATTTTACGTCATGCTTAGTCTGGGAGTGGAAAACATTCGTTTAAAGTCTCAAATTAACCGCATTAAAACAACGATTTCCCACAACTTTTAAAACGCTGTAATTATCGGGGTATGTATACTCAAAGGAAAAACGCCCTGTGTATTCTGTTTTAAACACGTTTTAAACGTGTTTTAAACATGTTTTGAACACGTTTTAAACCTATATCATAACCTTATTTTGCATTTTTTTTATTGCTAGATTAGCGTGCTCTATTTAATCGATTTGATTAAATCGTAACTAAATAATACCATTGCATAACATATTGATTAATGCGTTAAATTGTTGGAGTCATCAAATGAACATGAACGACCGTTTAAAACGCTTTAAAAAGGGCAAAAAGGGAAACTACTTGCTATTCAAACAGATAAAGTCAGAAATTGTAACATCAACACACCATAAATTGTGGTTTCTTTTCTTCCATTATGCTCCTGCGCTTGTAGAGGGTGTCTCTCTTCAAAATTTGCTAGTTTAGAGATTTTGTAGAGGCCCTTATAAATGGTAACTGCATAGAAAATTTAATAGAGCTAATACTAATCTATCGAAATAGTAACGTCAAAATCCACAGATAGAAATTTTATTTTTTTACTTTTGGCCAGCTTTTCGGAATTCTGATATACTGTGCGTCGACTTGTAGATATACATCTAACCGTTGTTTAATTTAATTTTGTTTTTTTACTAATTACACATTTATCTTACTAATTTAGGACGGCACAACACACATTCACACACATCTATGGCTCCAGAGGGTGCTAATTTCCCTATAAGAAAGTAACACCCCCAGTGGGATTCGAACCTACGACCCTCTGGCCCTAGAGCAAGAGCTCTACTTACTGACCCACGAGGGTCCCAAAAAAATACATTTCAAACGTGATTGCGCTAGTTTACCAATGTTTGATGTTTAAAAAAGTATGAAAAAGTAAGAAACATTATAATTTTAACAATTACACAATTAAAGAAAATCAGTTAAATTTTTGTCTTAGTGTAAGTAATAAGTATAATATTCAACTCATGAAGGGGGTTTTATTTTTCATATTCAAAAGCATATTTTTAAGAAATTACACATTACAAAGAGAAAAATCCGCTCGTTAACTTTGTAGACACTTCTCATATTGTGTTCCAGAAAGTAATAAAGCCGGATGCGATGATTTTTTTTTCTCTCCAACATCACAGGAACTCCATTAAAACCGCCCCCCGTCCACACTAATACTGGCGAGCTTTCCGAAACTTTCTGAGCAAACGTAGCCTCTTTGTATTTACATATAATAAAATGCAAAATACTTCCGAACTACATTAAGCGTGTAATGTAAAAATTTGAGGCATCCCAAATCCCATCGCGCCGAGGTAATGAAGTCCAGGGCGCAACCTTCCGCCCTTATTTAACAAATGAATTCCACCCCCTCGGAATAACTACGCGCTTTCCCATTATTATGATTTCATTCCTGTTTGTTAGCACTCATTAGTACTTGTTTTCTCTTCACTTGTTGTTGGAATAATAACAAGCGTTAGGGACATTTGTTTATTAACTCTGTTGGAAAAACAGGGTAAAAAAATCGCATGAATATGTTTTATGTATGGGGGGTCCACGGAGGGCCATCACCTGCCTAGGGTGAGGGGGAGTGTATAAACAGGATTGGAAACAGCCGGGGGATTTGCGGAATCGCTTTTTGGTTTATGCAGGGGACGCTATTTTCGGCCCCCCGTGGGCGGCGGGGGATAAGCCCGTACCTGCGAGTCGGATCCCCTCGGCACCTGTCCGGAAAAGTTATTTTAAGGAGGATATATTCTCGCGGGGTATCTGTCGATCCCTTAAGAAACCGCTCAACTGTCTCAAGGATGGGCTATTAGTATTATATATTTTTTTCAATTCTCTGTATGTCTGATGTAATACGCGAAATATTATTTTATCTGCGAAATTTGAATCCTCAGAAAACCTAAACGTTGTACTTTGTATTTGTAGTACAATCGTCGTAAACTTGTCGCTTAAGCACAGAAATTAAACATGACATTGACTTTTAACTTTAAGGAACGTCAACAATTCTCATTAAGTTCACAAAATACATGTGGTAAAATTTTCTGGATTTATATATTTTAAATAACATGTTTCTAGGCAATGTTGATAAGTTATTACTCGAGAAGTTATGTGGAAAAGTAAATGAAAAGTTCCAGCGAAAAGTAAACATCGACTCTTTTTAATAAAGCGTTGTCATTTCCTTAAACCCCTGTTGCCTGGATATTTTTCACTGGAAACTACTTCCGGTCCTGGCCATAATTCAACGCGGCAAGTTAATTCAGCGGCAGCAGCAGCAGCAAAGGGGGATAATTTAAGCACGAGGCCCGGAAGGATATTGATGACTGTCAGGAGCGTGTTGTCTTCGCCAGTTTTTATTTTCCACACCCCGATCGATCGAAAACTGCCTCCATTCCAGATAGTAAATAACGCCGTTATTGCGATAATTACGCAATGGAGGCGCATTTTATGCGCCGCGCGGGCATTAAAATATGGTACATGTATAAAAGTGGGGGGCGCCGTAAATAAAATTCCGGGGTGCGTTCCACCGTGAAATTCTCCTCGTCGCCGTCGTCGTCGGCGGCGAGCACATAATAAAACGCTTTTTGTGCGGGGGGTTGAAAAGGGGGGCGCGCCGTCGCTGCCGCCGCCGCCAGGCGGCCATAAGTCCCGTTAATGGCCCCCGGGACGTGCCCGTTATTAAACGTACGCGCACATATAATATTTAATAACTACTCCGTTTTACTTATTCAAAAACGCATAAAGGCCCGTGCGCGCACACGCTTACACCACTTACAGATGAATTCGTGATTTGTTTTCGCAACGACTTCCGGAACCGGAACTGGATGCTTTAAGTGGTTCCAACTGCGGAATTCCGAGTCACGTCCTCGCTAAATATAACACGGTAAACGGTTTCGTGTATTTCATTTTTTTTCTGTGCGCGCTTCGGGGATGTAAATTTGAATGGTAGAGCACTAGATGGGGAAATGCGGCGCATTTGCATTCTTCTGTCGGGGCGCACTGGGGTTGATAAGTGTGCGGAATTTTGGAATTTCGGTTCGGCCACATCAAAGCGACCTCTACTGTCAGGAGGCCTTGCCGCCGCCGCCAGTCTTAACCGGAAGTTGCCTCTAATGCGACGTTATTACCAGATTATATACGGGCAATTCTTCTTTTAAATATAGCTATTAACGAGTGTTTCCACTTCTGATTAAGCATGAAGTAAAATTACGAGCTAAGAGTAGCCTGAAAATTTAGGTTTGGGCGCGAAGCGAAGCGTAGAATCCAAATACAAATTTTCAGGCTTTTCTATACTCGCGTGACATGTTATGAAGTTTAAAAACACATACATCATGTTAATTAAAGATGGTCTGTGTGTTTTTGAATTTCACATAAAATCAATGTTTTATACGACTGGCACATGAAGTAAAATTTTGAGTTCAGAGTTGGTTTGGTCGCTTCGCTTCTAGACTAGTAATTACTAGTAATGGTACAATTCAAATAGAAATCATCGATTGTTTCGATTACAAAAATAATCGAATAATTTGAAGATCGCCCGAATGATTCACACTGTAGCTTTCATATAATCCCGAATCAACATGGCTAATAAAAACATATTTTAGTTTTTATGTTGTGCTACTATTGTTTTTAATACTTCTTGTTAATCAATGATGACCATAATAACTGAAATGGTCTGTTATATTATGATAATTAACCATAATAAATTTTAGTCGTATCGAATATAACGTTCAATTGTTATAAATAAAATTAATTATATTTTTTTGAACTTTAAGGATTCATTCCGGCTTAACCGAAAACTTTTGGTTATAGATAAGTTATGTTAAATCATCATATTTTGATACCAGGAATCCACGGTTTAGCCATTTTCCGACATTAATGGGACACCCTGTAATATGACATATTATTAAAATTATTTATCACTGAACTAATTCAAACCCAATTACAAGATCAGAAATAACGAACTGATTCATTCCATTCGATATTACCAATAATCAGTGTGAATGAGGAGTGTGGAAATTCCCATTAATGACTTTCGCTATAATCAACCAGTAGCATTATTTAAATCCGCCACATTCACAAAGGGCTAAAGGCTGCACGTACTTGTCATTAGCGATCCATCATCCGTCACCTGTTTGAATCGGGCACGACTTTACTCTTCGCTATCAAACGAAAACCCACCCCTTATAACTACACATATTTGCTTTCAATCTGTAAGATTTGTCATTATGCGTATCGGTTACGGGGGTGCAGAGGATACATACCGCCCCCACGAGGCGCCATTATCGTGCGGAAAACAGACGGTCCTTTGAGGGTTGTTTCTGGCTCGTGTTTCCACATGCGGGACACGCGTACCCTAATTGCGTTTTCATGCGGTCGGTACTATTTTCACTAGAGGGGGAGTTGCACTTGTTCCATTCGAGTGTGTTCGACTGGCTAATTAAACGCCTCCTTGCTTTCAACATGAGGTAATGGACATTATCAAAGAGGATAATTATACACTGGATTCCATTATTAGCACGCAGACGATCATTAATTTCGAGGAGCGCTCAGACTGAACTAATTTCAATGCCATGCCAATGTGTACAATACCAACGCAATTCACTTTCATCTTCTTCAATTAATTTTCATTCGGCCAGTTATGATACAATACAATTTTGAATGTAGTTCAACTAGGCGTTAATTGCTTACACTAAGGCGTGGTGCAAACTGAAGCAACTGGTTTTATAAAACACGCTTCAAGAAACGTAAAACATCGGTATCGTGCAATTATATCATTTATAACACACAGGAAGGCGCACTCTAGATTTCTTGAAATGCTAGTTTCATTTGGTTTTCATTTGGTACAGGTGCTGCGCTTCAGCGAGTCGATCCCGGTGTATGGCAGAGGCGGCGCATGCAATCGCCGTAGTATCGGGTAGGCCGGTATCCTCAGGCTGCTCCTGTCGACGGGCCGATGACGTGGGGGACCCTCTGCGATTCTCCCACGTGCCTTGCGGGGTGACGGAGGTATCGGAGAGAGCGGACGTGGCACCACCAGGTATGGGGAGGTCCTTCGCCTCCTGTGCGCCTTCCGGGGTGATGGTGGCAACGGAGATAGCAGCCGTGGTGCCACCAGGTACTTAGCCGACCTTCTGATCGAGTTCCGAAGCGGGGGTGGGTACCCGGTTCGGAGGTTGTTTTGGTTAGGGCAGAATCCGGCATTACCGTATGGATTCTGTTTTGGCCTAGTGTGCTATGGTGAGATCGCTTAGCCTGTTCCTCTACTTAGCTAGCTCGAGTAGAAGGAACTGATGCTGTTTGTGGGGGTGTGCGCCCTATTTATGCCTTGCGGTCCGGCTCTTTCATCCCCGCTCGTACTGCGTGACGTAGGTGGGGACGCGTGCGTTCGCTCGCCGCAGGGTGGCGAGTCACCCTACTGGCGAGCCCTTTTCGCGTTCCCCGGCGTGCACTGACGTGTGTCCACACCTCTTAAAAAAATGTAACGAATCCGGATCAGGAATCTTTTTGACTGAAGTATTTGCATGCCTCTTTTAAATCCTCTAAAAGGATTCGAGTGTGTTCGACTGATTCCTAAATGATTCGAATCCATGATTCGAATACTTAATGATTCGAATCCTGCCCAGCTCTGGTATCAAATTACTAATTAAAAAAAAATGAATGTTGTGTTATTGCATCAATGGTGGTTAACGGGTCGAACAGTTCACAAAAAACCTAAAGTCCAAACACTATACGCATCTGATTCTAGATAATGAAAACCAGTTGGTAACTTTAATTGATTTTTGTATTATTGAATTGTAGTGGCCCAATGAAAATACCTAAATATTGAATCCTTTATATCAGATTAATGTAGTTGTATGAGTTACGTGAAGGTGTTAAGTCACTTAATTAAACACAGTTATATTCCTTTCTTCACTTTTATTTTTCTTGCTAGATGTACATTTCGGGTACTAAGTACCCATTATCAATAGCTAACTGTTAGCTATTGATAATGGGTACTTAGTACCCGAAATGTACATCTAGCAAGAAAAATAAAAGTGAAGAAAGGAATATAACTGTGTTTAATTAAGTGCCTTTATATCAGGGTTATCGAACTAAAAGGGCCAATAAAATACAATTTCATTTCATTCCATTATTGTTATTAATACTCTTTAATGCGTCCACTTGAATGTCAACTAAAATTAAATCACAATCTAAATCAGAGGTCTCTAAACTACGGCCCGGGACCTGCACGAATCCGCCCTGCAACTGTTTGTAAAATTGTTCGTAAATGCACATTTTAAAATACAATGTATTATAACGATAATTTGTTATATTATTGAAACTTGTTATCAATTAATTAAATCTTGAGCATGGTTTTACCATATGCATCATATTTACTTTTAATTTATAATTATACATGGTATATTTAAATTTAACACGTTATCTTGACCTGTCTATGTTTTTCATGTATTGTGTTCAATTGGAGTATCCCTAATAAATATACAAATACAAACAAATATCCCTGATTCAAATTGAAAATCAAACCAAATGGTTTTTAATTTAAATTATTTTATTTAAATATTATTAAGGCGCTTTACTCAAATATGATATATAAAAATATGAATTAAATTCTGTCTCTCATTTTAATGCAAACGTTTATTAAATTCTTTATTTTCATTTAAAGTGGGAGACAGACTAATCAATCACTAATAAAACACGGTTTGGTTTCCTTTCTTCAGGACTTTATTTTTTACTGCTTCTTCTTCTTCTTCTTTGCGTAATTAATGGCCTTAGCTATTAAAGCTCTGTTGACCAGTCACAGTAATTATGAAATAATAATTAAAATTGTTTTAAATTTATTGGAGTGTCGATTGTATGATTGAATAAATGAGTGGATGAAGGGATGAGTAATGAAATCTTAAATCTAGGTCTTAAGCGTAGGTTAAAATCTGGACAGAGTTAATCAGCCATTGCTGCGCCCTCTGCCCTCCCCAAGGGATAGGAAATAGGAAATACACGTGGATTTTTAAAGGAAAAGGTTCAATGGATGGGAATTTGGGAAAAGGATTATTGAAAAGGATGTGATTGAAAGGATGATTAAGGATATGGTGGACCACGTGGAGGCCGCACGTTTTAATTGTGCAGCGGGACGGACTGCTCGGGGTCAGCTCTCGAACCATCATTTTTTACTGCAGATGTACATTTTGAGTACATCTCAGTCAAACATAAATTCGTGAAGAAAGGAAATAAAACCGTTTTTTTATTAGTGATTGATTAGTTCACATAACCAAAAACAAACTGTGAATAGAGTATTTAACATATATAGATCAATTATTATACAAAAACATACCTAACAAAAACGTACTTATTCCGAAACCAAAATTCATCCTAACTTTTCCAAAAATATTTATCATCGTCCATTACGCGACACTCAGACACTCCAAAACTCAAAAATCTATCGATATTTTTGCAAAACCGAATACACCAAACGCACACACACGAATAATCATCTCGACTGATGATAAAATGGGCACGACATACATATAAAATTCGCACAGAGAGCTTATTGTTAGTCTTATCAAAACTCTAATGTCGCTTCGATAGAAACCGGTCCAGTTTTTTGTGCTCTCCGCGCAGCTAAATAGAAAAAGGAAATGATTGGGCTAAACAGGTTAATTTGGACTCTAGTAGTGAATGAATTGTTAATCCGTTTACTCCATTGGATTCATTTGTTAATTGTGCGGATTTGGTTTTCAATTTTAGTAGTTGAATACTAAATTGTTTGTGCGTTATAAGTAATTAATTATTTGTGTGGTTTTGTTTCCGATTGGGGAAAGTATTTATAAGGTAATTTTCAGGCTTTTCTAAACTTAAATGTTTACTCGTTATACCATAATCAATACCTTAATTTGTCATTTATTTGTTTAGCCTAATAATATGCAATTGTTCGAAAAGTCGCGAAATAGTTATTATTAAAAACAATGGACAGGTAATTGCAATAACAAATTTATTATTAATTTGGTAAAATCATAAAATTCAACTGTATTTTTATGAATTTTAATGTTTATTTAATATAGTCTTTGTAAGACTAATTTGTTGTTGATTGCGAAAAGAATCGCGCTGTTATTGTTTGCAGTATTCTGCAACCAAGAATTCCATTTAACTTATGTTTGAACTGCACAATAACGTAGCTGCCAGTCCAAAGTGTCAAATCGTTTAGAGTGAACGGCAAAGCTATACTGATGAGAGATGAATCTCGAAACGCGTCTATAGATGGCCTGAATAATTTGACCCAAATTGTAGCAATTTGCAGTAGGTTACTGTATGTAAATATTGTAATAGTATGAATTAGTTTTGAGATTCCTTATTTTCTGCAAAATATTTTTATTGTTGAGTAAATAAATAATATATTTTTTATTTGTGCAAACAGAATTTAATATAATTTTTACAAATTTTATTAAACTTCTCAATTTTCTTTAACCTGTTGATAAATGTTCAAAATATTATTACTTTCCCCCGTATGTAATACAAAGGGAAAGTATTGTTTTCATGAAAATTTTCGAATCAAAAATTTTAGCGGAAATATCCGTTTTGAGGCCCCCTGAGTCGAATAAGACCATTTTTTAAAAATGTCTGTCTGCCTGTGTGTCTGTGTGTGAGTCTGTGTGCGCTGTACCGCAAAAACCGCTAAAGATATCAAGATGAAACTTGAAACTTAAGCTTTTTGATACAATCGGAAGAACTGAAATGCTTTTGGTGAAAATCGGAAAACCGGAAGTGGTACTTTACTCTTAGCGTTTTTCAGTTTTTTTCCGATTTTTTCAATAAATGTTCATCAAACAAAAAATTCTTTTAAATAAAAGTTGTAGATAATAACAAAATGAAGATGTATTGTTCATTTACTTTTTGTCATGGCACTCTTAGTTTTTGAGATATTTAAAAAGTTGTGTGTTTTATCTAGTTATTGGTGTGTGACAGTGTATGTGTCGATACAATTGAAAAATGTTTCAAATAAAAGTTGTAGGAAATAAGAAACTAAAGATTTTTTTGTATCTTCACTTTTTGTCATAGCACTCTTAGTTTTTGAGATAATTAATAAATAATGTTCTTTTATCTAGTTAGTGGTGTGTCTCAGTGTATGTGTTGATACAATTGAAAAATGTTTCAAATAAAAGTTGTAGTTATCAAAAAGTTGAAGACATTTTGAAAATAATAATGCTACAAATATTTTAAAAGTGATTTAATACGCAATTTGCGGGGGAAAGTACTATGATGGACACATCACCATTTTTTTTACTTGTAATTTTTGTCACATCCTGCAATTATAATTGTCAATTTTGTTACTTTGAAGATGTTACGTAATTTTTCCTATAAAATAGGTAGGTAAGTTTATAAAAATAAAAATATATAACAAGTAAAAATAAAATTTTCTACATTTGCGAAAATTTATGATGTTTGATCAATTTGCCTTCCTTAAAACACAAAATGCCTTTCCAGTGGGGAGGATGGAGGATCAAGAAAATAACTGCCCATTTGATTTACGTTTTTAACTGTTCATTATTATAAAATTTATAACAATCAAGGGGTGTCTTTTACTATGTTCTCATTAAATGATTAATAAAACATGATTAAAATATATGTATGAATAAAATATGTTGGTAAAATGTTTAATACATTTATTTTAAAATTGATTATTTGATACATTTTTGAAAATTCTTGTAATATTAATTGAATCTTGGCCTACTCGTTTGTATATTTGCCCCCCCCCCCGTGAAGAATATAGTTTGGAGGCCATTGGTCTAAATTGAACATATAAAATAGTTTGAAGGCTATTGGTCTAAATTGAACATTTAAAACAAACATTACCGTTTACTATACGCACAGATCAGAGCTGGGCAGGATTCGAATCATTCAGGATTCGATTCCCGGATTCGAATCCTTTTAGAGGATTCAAAAGAAGTATTCGAATACTTTAGTGAAAACAGATTAGTGATCCGGATTCGTTACATTTTTTTAAAAGGATTCGTATTCGAATCTAAACGTAGATGATTCGAATCCTTATAAAAGGATTCGAATTCTTATAAAAGGATTCGAATCCTTACAAAAGGAATCGAATCCTTATAAAATTCGAATCCTGATACATGGATTCAAATCCTCCTAAATAATTCGAATCATCGCTATTAAGGCTGGGATTCGAATTCGATTAATTCAAATAGTTAAATATTCTAATATGAATATTTAAATCACTAAATTATTCATATTTGAATATAAATAATAAAAATTTTCGAATAATTCAAATATTTGTGAATGCATATTTGGTTACTTAACCATGAAAAATATCCAACGTTAATAGTATATTTTTAACTTCACTTAAAATCAGTGTTTTAAATACGCGTGGCGCATGAAGTAAAATTTCGAGTTTAGAAAAGCCCCGTGAAAATTCGTCTCGGGTCGCTGCGCGACCCTCGACAAATTTTCTACGCGGGGCTTTTCTAAACTCGAAATTTTACTTCATGCTTAGTCTGGGAGTGGACAACACTCGTTTGAATTTTAAATGTAACTCTTTTAAAAATCGACGTATGTAATATAATAAATCATTCATTAAAATCATAGAAAAAGATGCAAAATTTTACCTAAAATTAACTTTTAGAGTTAACTTTATAATTTATTCGGCTCTTAATGGGTGAATATTCTATTCCTAAAAAAAGCCGTTTTTATTTAATATTAAAGTTGCATTTAATACAATAACAAACTATGAATAAATCGACATAAATCTAGAAATATCAAAAATCTCGACATGTAGAAAATCTTGACGGTCCACTCCCAGACTAAGCATGAAGTAAAATTTCGAGTTTAGAAAAGCCCCGCGTAGAAAATTTGTCGAGGGTCGCGCAGCGACCCGAGACAAATTTTCACGGGGCTTTTCTAAACTCGAAATTTTACTTCATGCGCCACGCGTATAAAACACTGATTTAAAGTGAAGTTAAAAACGCACTGAAAACCAACCCAACTTTGATATTTTTTTTAAAATTGGATGTTTTCTTTCCTATCTATGCTGTAAACCTTCAGATATTTGTTGTTTTCTTGTAAATAAACTTCGATTCCCTGTAGTCCTTCGGTCTCCGAAGACCATGATTGGTCCTTCGAGCTGTAGCCTTTGTAAATTGGTAATAAACTTAGTAATCTAGAGTAATCCTTTAATTTGAAACTTCTAAGAACGAGTGTTGTCCACTCCCAGACTAAGCATGAAGTAAAATTTCGAGTTTAGAAAAGCCCCGCGTAGAAAATTTTCACGGGGCTTTTCTAAACTCTAAATTTTACTTCATGCGCCAGGCGTATAAAACACAGATTCAAAATGAAGTTCACTATCACACATATCATCATTAATTAAAATCATTATATAATCAGATATTTAGTCGGTAAATGAATATGTTTGTTAATAGAAACTGATGGAACTAAATATTACTGGTTGCAAATAATAGATTCAAATTTATTTTTGAAGGATTTGTATCCGTGATTCAAAAATGGGGATTCGAATCTTTGATTCGAATCATATTTTTCACTTATGAATCCTATATTCGAGTATTCGTGATTCGAATCATATTAGGTGATTCGGATTCGTGATTCGAATCATGTTTTTGAGGATTCATCCCAGCTCTGGCACAGATTAATAATATCTAGTAGGTTTATATTGCAGACTATAAACAGGGCACGTGCTAAAATCCCAGTTAAATGTTTCAGCTGGAAACGCCATCAAATCCGATATTACCGATTCGGATCGCTTTCAATTAAAATCGCGTACTTTATACTCCTCTCAATTTACGATCAAATTTATATTAAACGTCGCCATCTTATGAAGTCTAACGGGAAAGCAAAAGCCGATTATCAAGCATGGCGAAAAGAAGGACGCAATAGACAACTAAGGGGGTATTAATGAATCCCGTTGTTTCCGCCCTAATTAAATATTAAATTTAATTAGGTTTGCGGGCGGGAGGTGGTAATTTAATATCGGCGAGGGGCCGTATTTTTCCGGCGATTATCTCCCGATGGCGGTCTTAATTAGGTTTTTGGCCGAGAGTTGGAATTTTTGCCGACCGATCGTCGCCAAGTTTTTAATGAAGTGGCGGTTGATAATTTCGATTAATTTTTAAGCTTTGATGAAGCGCGGCGGGGTTTTTACAATTAACAAGTTTTGAAAGTTTTGGTAGTTAAACATTTTAGTTGGAACTTTACATCAAAGTAGGCACATTAGCAAATATGTTACTTTCTGAAAGCACATAAAACGCGTTCATGCTTGACGCTAAATTATTCTAACGTTTAAAATCATACACACACATCAACATGAATTACAAAATCACAAGACTAGAATTGTAAGTAGGTAACAAGTAAAAACAAATTATTTAATAATTTTGTATACGAACATTATTTTTTTTTTGGAAAGGTATTATTTCAGTCAAAAACAACGTGATGTAAACTCTGTTTTTTTATTAATGTAACCAAACTTAGAGTATATTTACTGCGAACAGTTGCAGTCCTGCTTTAACAGTAGGGTATTTTAAACATCAAACTTTGAGATGTTACTAAATGATTATCAATGTGACAAATAAATCATAATTTTCCAAATAAATTGTCACGATGCAGAGATTTTCAAAAAAGAGAACGATACAACTTGCAACATTAAAACACAAACAGGGATTTTTATTTTAGGTGTACTTTCACAAATTCCATATAAACATTTGTAAAATTAATGAACATGTGATCAGAACTAAGTCGAAGTATATTTTGAACTTCACTTTAAATCAGTGTTTCATACGCATGGCGCATGAAGTAAAATTTCGAGTTTAGAAGATCCTGATTTAGAGTGGAAAACACTCGTTAGAGTTTCTAAATTGAAAGTTTTTAACAAGATCATTGGAAATTTGTATAAAAAAATCGTAACATGTATACCTAAAATAAAAATTCCTTGTATTTAGAATATTTTTAGAATTTTAACATATAAATGGGTAGATAATAAAGAAGACAGATATTCCTGAGCAAGGAATATTACCTGATCCTCTTATCCTACATGATCCTCAGAGACATTTTATCAAATTGGTAGTAGATACAAATAATTTGAAGCGGTGATAGGTAAATACATTTATTCAATTTTGTTAATTTAAATCGACATTATTAACTCCATAACAACCGTAATAAACAAGGTTTTATTCACTAGTGAACTAAAATCTTTTTAGGTCACTAGTGTGTTAAAAAATTTGTTATATTATTTATTATTCAATTTTGTTAATTTAAATCGACATTATTAACTCCATAACAACCTAATAAACAAGGTTTTATTCACTAGAGAACTAAAATGTTTTTAGGTCACTAGTGAGTTAAAAAATTTATTTAAAAATAAATGTAAAGTACATTTTCTTTACAATTTCGTCAAAATTGAATAAAAACATATATACGCCACGTGAATTAAACACCTTTATTCACTCAAAGAAATGATTTCACTCGCGCCGAGGCGCTCGTGAAATCAAAAATCTTTTCGTGAATAAAATCGTGTTTAATTCACTTGATGTATAATATTTATTATTTGTCTCTCATTTGTAAACGTCAATTTATCAATAGACAGTATTAAACAAGTAAGGTTATGTTTTCATGCTACTGACTTGTATAATTTTAACAAGTCAGTATACTAACTCGTTAAAATTTAACAAGTTAGTACTGGAATAGTAATTTATAGTTTTTCGTGAATTGACGCGCTCATGTTAAACGAATTGCGAAATAATTTAATTTGATTTAATCAAATAAACAACATAAGTATCCACGGAAATGTTTCATAACTTACTACATATTTTGTTGTAATTCCAATTTGATTAAATTTACCAAATAATTGTATTTTAATTAATTATAAATGATTGACAAATAAAATATATAACAATATACGCAAGTTAAGGGGTTTTACTGGCTCCAGAAGGTGACTGGCTCGTCTAGCGACTCGCTAGTCATATCCTCCTGTCCGCCAGTAAAAACCGTTTTAACAATGCTAATAATGTTAAATACTATTGTAATCGTAATCTTTGTGAGTTAATTGAATTATCATATTAATGTCAAATTTTCCTTCACATAACCTACAAATTAAAAGTTGATTTACAACATAACATATGATTAATCATGTCCTAACCTAAAACAAACAACCTGCATCACACCACTAACTTATTGAAATGTCAAATTTGTTTGGTCATATTAAAATAAAAAACACATTATACACATACAGAGAATTTTGCGCCACGCGTATAAAATACTGATTTGATGTGAAGTTCAGAATATATTTGTTTAGCATACTGATTTACTAGTATATTCTGAACTCCACTTTAAACTTTTAATTTGAAATTTTAATCGATTGTTTTCCACTCCCAGGTTAAGCATGAAGTAAAATTTTGAGTTTAGAAAAGCATGAAAATTTGGTTTGGCAGCGTAGCGCGGAGCGACCAAACCAAATTGTCAGGCTTTTCTAAACTCAAAATTTTGCTTCATGCGCCACGCGTATAAGACACTGATTTCAAGTAAAGGTTACTTGTTCACAACATTTCAGTGCTTTCAGTGTTTAATACGCGTGGCGCATGAACTATAATTTCGAGTTTAGAAAAGCCTGAAAATTTGGTTTGGTTGCTCCGCGCTTCGCGCTACGCGACCAAACCAAATTTTCAGGCTTTTCTAAACTCGAAATTTTACTTTATGCTTAATTCGGGAGTGGAAAACACTTGTTTAAAACTTCAAATTGAAATCTTTTAGAAAAAGCGTATGCATATGTGTACTTAAAATAAAAACTCCCTGTATAGAGGTCACTGTTTCGTCCACAAACGAGCTAAACTCTGTTTGTGAAACCAGAAAACAAATATCGAAATTGAATGTGTTTTCAGTATTCCAGCACCGGATACCCACAGACGCGTTTCGGACTTTAAGGTCCTCGTCAATGTGGTCCTGACCCAGTACTGAGAAATACTAAACATTTCTGACGATATCAAGTTAATATGTGAAAACTATCAAGAAATTCGATAGCTAACGCCGTCTAATGCTCTATAGTGGAATCGTCAATGACAAGAATGCACAAAGTGCATATACAGGTCACTGTGTCGCCCACAAACAAGCTAAACTCTGTTTCAGTATTTCCTCAGCATTTAGTCAGGACCACACCGACGAGGACCTTGAATTCCGAAACGCGTCTGTGGGTATCCGGTGCAGGAATACTGAACACAAATTCAATTTTGATATTTGCTAAACAGATTTTAGCTCGTTCGTGAATGAAACAGTGACCTGTATATGCACTTTGTGCATTTTTGTCATTGACGATGCCACTGTAGAGCATTCGATGGCGTTAGCTATCGAATTTCTTAATAGTTTTCACATATTGGCTTCATATAGTCAGAAATGTTCAGTATTCCTTAGCACTGGGTCGAATTTCTTAATAGCATATCTGAACATAACACACAAAATACATTACATTACGACTATTCGTTTAAAATGCAAACAATGTGTCTTAATTAATAAGAAAACTTAAGACAATAAATACCCATATGGGTATTTAGATATTCTTAGGAGCAATATAACAATTTGTGGTGATTTTAATGTAAATTTTATAAAAAGTAACTCTGATACTACAATACTTTGCGACTTTCTCTCTAGCTTTGGGTTTATTAAAACTGTTACATTTTCTACTAGAGGTACTTCATGCCTTGACAATATTTTCATTAACTTCGATTGTTTATTAATGCAAGTTTAACCCATAACAATTCATTTCTCTGATCACGATGGCATCATTCTTCGTACTCGGTTTAATACTTCTGTCAAAAACAAATACCACATTTTTAGACCGATCACATCGAGAGGTATTTAATTATTTTATTATTTGCTTTTGGATTAGCCGTGCTTATAAACGATTGCGATATCTGGTTTAGATGCAATAAATTAATGTTCATAGTAAACCAACATTTTAAAACAGCATTTTCAGAAAAAGTTAAACAGATTAAAAATAATACCAATATCCATATAACAAATTGGTTTACTAAAGCTATAAAAAAAAAAAAAAACTCTTCACTTAGTCCAAAAAAATGTCTGTCAGGACCCATACTATTAATTTATTAAATTTTAGATAAACTTTAGCAACTTAATACAAACAAGCTATAAAGAATGCGAACATTTCCGCACGTATCCGCGCATCAATAAATCCAACCAAAACGATGTGGGGCATAATAAGAAAGAGGCCATGTAACAGCAACGTACAGTCTAAAATAAGTAATATCTTACCTAGCCGCCCTGACTGGTCACTGCAGGCTAAACGCACACCTATACAGGATGGGGATAGTTGACTTTCCATCCTGCAGAGGGTGTAACATGGAAGACGAGACTGCTGGACATATTCTTAGCGATTACACGGCACTCTCGTCAACTACATAAGGGATCTACCCACCTCGGCTTTACTAGACTACCTAAACCAGGTAGGCTGGCTGAGCTGCGGCTGGGTAATCGACGGGAGGAAGCACAATGGGCCTAAGGAGGGCTAAGTACAGTGCAGAAATGCGCACTCCCCAAAGAACCAGAAACCGAACCAGAACCTAACAATTTTAACCTATTTTTTACATCTGCTGCTGATGAAATTGAAAAAACTTTAGAAACATTTGATATTATGATATTAATCCTCTAGTGATAACTAAGTCTGTGATAAAGTGTAAGTCTACTTTTAGTAATGTCCTACCTGAGCATGTTTTAAACATAATAAAATCGTTTAGTCAAAAAAGAGCAGTGATATTTACGGACTAAATTTGTATCTGATCAAAAACGTTGCTGATGTCATCGTGAAACCGCTAACTCAACTTAAAAATCTCGTCTTAACCACAAGTAACTTTTTTGATGAATTACAATTGGCCAAGGTGAATCCCATTTATAAGAAGGGAGATATAGAGGATATGAACAACTATAGACCTTTATCGTTGCTACCTGTATTTGCTAAAATTTTGGAGAAGGTAATGTCGTTGCAAATAACATCTTACTTCGTACAAAACAACTTGTTTTCAGATAGCCAATACGGTTTTCGTCGTGGATTATCTACCGTTGGCGCTGTAATGGATCTGATTAATCAAATCATTGTATCGGTTGAAGCAGGACAGTCAACGGTGGCCTATTTTATTGATCTAAGTAAAGCATTGGACTGTGTACCTCACGATACTCTAATTGATAAACTTCATATTTACAATTTTCACGGCACTAATCAAAAACTGCTGTTAAGTTACCTGACCACCAGAAAGCAGGTCGTTTTCTACAATAGCAAGTATTCAGAACCGATGTTCGTGAATCGAGGTGTGCCACAGGGCTCTATTTTGGGACCGCTACTTTTCCTCATTTATATAAATGACTTGTCGAATTACACTCATGATGGTAAGGTAATTCAGTTCGCTGATGGTGCCACGCTGGTTTCATCTGGTTCGGATATGAGTGTCATTAGCACTAGAAATACAATGGCTTTAACTCAGGCGTCCGCCTGGTTTCGAAGCAGTCGACTATATCTAAATGAGTAAAAGTCGGTTACTAGAACATTTACTTTAAATAAATCAATGGACATTACCGATACAAACATCAAATTCCTAGAAATTCATCTAGACCAGGGCTTGTTATGGACAGATCATGGGGAAGTAGTTGCTTGTAAAATAAACCAATATATCTCTTAAGAAATCTCTGCAACAACCTATCGCCAGCTATGGTTCGTTCGGCTTACTTTTCCCTCACACATGCCCATCTAGCATAAGGTCTATTAATAATGGGTCACTCATCCAGCCGTCATAGACTGTTCGCTCTGCAAAGACGAGCAATCAGAATAGTTGCCGGAATTGGTTATCAAGACGATTGTAAAGATCATTTTGTGCGCCATCAAATTGAAGAACTATGTACCAACAAAAGATTAGATTGTCACAGAGTCAAACGGGATCAATTTATTTCTGTATACACTTTTTTTAACAAACTCCTAAACACACATAAGAAACACTGAATACAAATATTTTAAAGCTATAATAAAAAAGTTCCTAATAGAGAATGCTTTATATAATTTCAACGATGTCTTAAACTGTAATTTTAATATGTTGTGTAATTGTTAACAATGCCATTATATTGCTACTAAGAATATCTCTGATATCTATATGAGTTTTTATTTATTTATGTTTTTATGTTGTTTTGTTATTACACAGTACTGTGTTTTAATATTAATCCTCCACATTGACTTATGTAAACTATGTATATAGTTTGGCATTAATAAACATATTATTATTATATTATAAGTTGTCTTATTAATTAGGACACATTGTTTGCATTCTACACGAATAGTCGTAATGTTTGTATATAATGTTTAAAGTGTGCAAAGTATAAGAAGCAGGGTTGTTATGTTTAACACTTTGTTTAAAAACAGCGTTTTAAACATGTTAATTAGAGCCTTCGTGTCTTGATCGGCTCTGTTTTAAACATGTTTTAAATCTTAAATTTGTTTAAAGCATATTCTAAACGTTAAATTTGTTTAAAACGATTTTTCTTTATTATCTTAAATTTGCTAAATTATATTTTATATTACTTTATTAAGATTTTTTGTTTACGTTTTAAAAGTTCAGCTAAATTGTTGAAGATATTTCAAATTACATTATTAAACATAACATTTTATTACAATAAAATATCACAAATGTCTGTGCATAAATTTGATTATTAAATACAAGGAATTTTTCTTTCAGGTATACATATGCATTTATTGTAAATTTTACAACATTCGTTGTTTTTTTAAAAGATTTCAATTTGAATCTATAAACGAGGGTTTTCCACTCCCAGACTAAGCATGAAGTAAAATTTTAAGTATAGAAAAGCCTGAAAATTTGGATTGGCCGCGTGGCGAAGCGGAGTGGCCAATCCAAATTAGGCTTTTCTAAACTCGAAATTTTACTTCATGCGCCACACGTATAAAACACTAAAATATCGTAAAGTTTAAAATATACGGCTTTAGCTATCTAATATGTAAATGTGAATAAAACTTTAGTAAAATTCTGAACAAATTGTATATAACAGTAATTATAGGCAACCCAATAACTATAACGTATATTAGGTTGCTTATAATCGTTGTTGTATGTGTGTTTTTTGAACTTCACTGTAAATCAGTGTTTTTAAGCGTGGCGCATGAAGTAAAATTTCGAGTTTAGAAAAGTCTAATTTGGATTGGCCGCTCCGCTTCGCTACGCGGCCAATCCAAATTCTTAGGCTTTTCTAAACTCGAAATTTTACTTCATGCTTAGTCTGGGAGTGGAAAAAACTTATTATCGACCTAAAATTAACCGCTTTGAAACAACGAATTCCCGTAAATTTTAAATACGCTTTAATTATCGGGATATGTATGCTCAAAAGAAAAAATCCCTGTTTGTTCTGTTTCTCTTGTGTGTTCTGTTTTAAGCACGTTTTAAACATGTTTTTAAATGTTAATGTTTTAAATGCTGTTTGAATGAAAAAAACAGGTATTGTGACAAAATTGATTATTTTAATTAAAATGAAAATGTAAATTGTTTTTTTAACAACCCTTTCACAAGAAGTGAAAGTTTATTTTCACGAATTCAAATAGTTTTGAATTTGAATTATTCTTGTATAAATATCTGAAGATTTACAGCGTATACAGTATATTTAGATACGTTTACTTAAAAGGAAACCTCCCTGTATACATATAACATAGGTAGTATGGGGGATTTGGGAATTAATTTCGATACACACTTATGAGTGTAATTCTCTCAGGTAATAAAAATCTTCTAAGTTAGCGATGTAATAATTAAACCTAATATACGCTCTTTGATAGTTACGACAATCCTGAACGTTAATTATTCGGAATTTAATCAGGATTAACCCTAATTAATTTCCCCGAACAACAACATCAGCGTATCATATAATGTCTTCTAAATCTTCCAATTATCTCAACAAATAGAAGTTCCTGAACTAAGTTTCAGCCAGTAAAGGGAAAAATTGATTCGACTGGGATGATCCAATGATAGCGATCGCTTTGCATAGTTAACTGATAACAAATGAGAATTTTATACCATGTGGAAAATATTGCACAGGGAATTTCCCATCATCGGCGTGCATTTAATCGGAAGAAAACGGGGCTCGTGCGCCCGATATGAAAATTGATGGCGGGCGTCGCGACGCCCTTTCCATATAAATCACGCAGCGCCGCTGGCCGCCGATAAATAAATTATGGTTTCATTACCGGCTCAAGGTGGCTTGATTAATAAAAACGGATGGTGTTGAAGGTGAAGTAAATGGAAATCTAATTTTCTCATGAAAAGGTTAATAAGTATTTTTTTTTTCAATTGTAATTTCCTTCCTGACGATAATTCAGTTGTTATTGACGTGATGTATTGTTATATTTTCTATTCGGACTGTGATAAAAAAATGCAATATGATTAATGTTCTCATTAAATTATAACGAGTGTCTATAAACTGTCGGCATCGCAGTTGATTTGAAAACCAAGTTACATATCTTAGATACGAGCTGGTGAATCTCGGAAACATCAAATAAATTCAAATATATGTCATTGAGTAGTGTCACTGCACGTTAAGTTTCATGGTATGTTTACGGTGAAACAATAAGCATTTATAGTCTAGAATTACTTCAGAAATAGGGCACTAGTAGACGGAGAATGAAGACAGAATCGTGTGAAAATGAATTCAGATTGCGCTTTCCAAACGTTCTGATTACCAACAATCAATTTATAAAGCAGTTGAGAAGGACGCTAGCAAATTTTCGAGAAACTGGTTCTGCTAATAACAATCGAGCAGGTGGAAGGCCAAGGGTTCGTACAGAAAATGATGTCTGTGAAGCTAGCAACATTTCCAGCAATAACCCGGCGCATCCACCATGATCATCCAGAAATTTTAATTATTATATATCTTGGCCCCGCGTTATTTTGAGTTAATATCCTTATAGATTATTAAAGAAATATCTACAGAAGAGTATTAAACTACTATAAGTAACGATATTTATAAAATTGAAACAAAAATTCAACTTATTTCTGGGCCCGATCAAATCAAATCAAATCAAATCAAATAAAATCAAATCAAATTTATTACCATGGAACATTAATAAATATTATGGGTTCGTCAACTATTAAATAAAATTATTAAATAAAAACATTAATAATTAGAGGTAATTGGTACTATAACGGCGGTCATAGGTGCATTTGGTTGCAGTTATAGGTGCATTTGATTCCGTCGTTATACTATGAATCTTACCACAGGAAAACACAAGAAATGCAGGTACTTGGGGAGTTTTATTTATACTTAACTATGTCACGTACAAAAACGAACGTTAGCACGCGTTATTCTCTAAAATTAATTTTTTTATTTTTTGTGTCCACGGCAACCTTCCTATCTCTCCCCGCCGTCCGGATTATTCTTGTTCAGGCGACACCACAGTACAATAAAACATAGTATTTACGTGTTAAAAAGAATATACATAGACTATATTTTTATTGGCTAGAGCTAAGTGGATTTCCTTTATTGCAGATAGTATAGCTATTTCCGTTGAAAGGCCGGGTCTAAAACCGAATTGGTATTAATACAGTATTAAAAGATTTTTGAAAAAAGTGTTTGAAGTGCTACTAAGCGAAAATTATCCATGTTTGCACGGCTTCCTTTATCCTTGAATATTGGTACAATTTTTGACCATTTTAAACAGTTTGGATAGAAGCCTTCTTGGAAACATTCATTAATTAAGTCTGATATAAGCTGTGCTATAATTGAACCAACATGAACTACAATAAAACCAGGAATATTATCAACTTCTGATGATTTTTTGTTGCAAATTGTAGTGAATTTGATCACTTTTTAATTTCGAGTCTATAAGTAGGTTCTGTCCGATGCGCCTCGGATGGAACAAATAATTAAAAAACCTTTCGCCCGCGTTATTTTGAGTTAATTTTTTTAGCGATTGTTCAAACAATGTCTAAAGAAGAGTATTAAACTACTGAAAGTAACAATATTTAAAAATTTAATACAAAAAATTTACTCATTGCTGGGCTCGATGCGCCGCGGATCGAACAAATAATTAAAAACATCATAAGGCCCGCGTTATTTTGAGTAAATTTTTTTAGCAATTGTTTAAACAATGTCTAAAGAATGTCTAAAGAAGAGTATTAAACTACAGACACTACAGCGGTCTTTTCAGTTTGAGCCAATTGGAAGCAGGGGTCTTTTCACTTGGAAACCCCTGCTTCCAAGTGATAAGACCCCTGCTTACAATTGGCTCAAACTGAAAAGACCGCTGTAGTATCAGAAGTGATAATTGACGTTTCAAGTTCTTGTAGAATGCTTTGTGAGACGAAAATGGAGCAATTCCATTGGTTGCTTATTTTTAAAAGAATTTATCCCTAAAATTTTCAAATGAGAAAAGATCGAATTATTTTAAACTGTTGCAGCATTAAAAGCCACTCCTTTTCAACTGCAGCATTTTAACTTTTAAGTGTAACCTTAACACGATAAGCCCGGAATATCGTTAGCAAGCGAACGGCGATAAAATTACAACTTTAAATTTTAATTCCTGCTAGGGGGCAATTAAAAAATTAACAGATCCGCCGGCCGCCTTCTTCCCTTAACTCAGTTAGTTATTTACGCTGAAGGGATGGAAGGGGGAGGGCACGTTTTTACGTCTCTCTTATATGACCCATTTAGATAATGCTTGTGAGGAAAGTTTCGGCGTAAATTAGGGCTTATTATCTGTGACATAACGCTGCACTAACGTTGTAATTTAAAATTATAAAGACTGAAGGAGGGCGGACTCACTCTCTAATTTAATTAGTGTCGCGTCGCTGCCGAGGGTGCACCGCACTTTAATCATCACTTTTACGCGCTGCCTGAATGTCAACTGTAGAAAGAGTGCCTATGGAAATCTGAAAAGAGGTTTATTTTAAAACTAGGAGAATATTTTGTTTTTTAGATCATCAACGAGTTAAAAGAGGAGTAAATCTATTCCTTATTTTACGTTTAATTTTTAGTAGCAATAGACTGAAAGACTAAGATCGAAACATAGCGAAGCAACGATAAAATAGACTGTATCAATATTACGTTTGGAGCAGAATCGAGTTACTAGGTTTCCAAAACGATATATAGTAGGGATGTTCGATTTACATATCGATATTTTATAGTGTCGATATTTTCATGCAAATAAATCAATATTTCATTTTCCGATGTATCGTTAGTATCCATATCATATGGTCGGAATTAGGGATGTGTGATATATATCGATGTTTTGGAATACCGATATTTTCATGCAAAATATAGCTAGTATTGATGATATATGGTCGATACCGTTACATACGATAATAGTCATTCATCTATTTTTCTAAGAAATAAATAACACATTGTAAATAAAACAGAAAACTTCGTCTATACAAAACTAGGGTTATATTTTTAAGGTTATTACCTTTGTTTTGTGAAGGGTTTTTCGAATTTAAAGTAGCCGAAAAGAATCAAAATGTAAAAAATATACAGGGATTTATTCTTTGAAGTATGCCTGCACATCCTAAAGCAAAATTATTAAGGCCATCAAGATTTGAAAGATTTGATTAGCAGTATATTTGAAACTTCACTTGAAATCCGTGTTTTATACGCGTGGCGCATGATGTAAAATTTCGAGTTTAGAAAAACCTAAAAACCAAACCAAATTTTCAGGCTTTTTTAAACTCGAAATTTTACTTAATGATTACTCTCATAGTGGAAACACTCGTTAGAAGTTTTAAGTTGACTAAAAAAAAAATGAATGCCTCAACATTTACATGCCTTAAAATATGTATACTTGAAAGAAAAATGGATGCGTACTTTAAACAAACAGCATAAATAGAAATTTCAAAAATCACAAACAGTAATAATTGGTTAATTAGATTTGACATCAAAATTAATTTTCTGTGTCTACTTTTGAATGATTTTTTTTTTGAAAATTATAATTAATTTCGATGGGAAATATTATTTTAATTGGGTATTTATAATAATAATAGCAACCTTTATTACTTAATAGGCAAAAATCTAATTACAGAGTAAAGAGGTAAATTATTTATTTACAAACCTTTTACACGTCGATATCTGACAATTTTTAATTTTATCTGAAAAAAAGCCCAGTTATATTTTTAATTTACCCTGAAAAAGCTGACAAAAATTCAGCGAAATATTGGCTAAATAAAAATAAAGTTCTGGCTAGAAAAATACAACTATAATTCTCGAATTCTGCGCGCTTTTCCCAAAAAGTTTATAAAAGTATGTAATTATATAGACTATTATAGACATTCTATATGTCCTGACTACTATTTGACAATCTTAAAATAACTATACAACCCATTTTCGACATTTTCGTTCAACGGTAGATTGATATGAACGTAAATTATTTCGTGTGCATTCGTTCGCAATAAATTTTATTATGGCAAAACAGGCCAAATAATACGGAAACTTTGTTAATTCTACTTAATTACTTTGTGTTTTGACTAATAACTATATAACCCTTTTTCTACATTATTGTTCAAGGGTTGATTGAAATAAACGTGAAATATTTCGTCTGCATTGGTTCGCAATAAATTTCATTCTGACAAAACAGGCCAAATAATACAAAAACTTTGTTAATTCTACTTAATTATTAATATTGCATAACGTTCACATATGGAGTCAAAAATAGTTATCACCTCTTAACCAAATTGATTTATAGGTAGGTTAAAACAAGTCGTACCAAAGTAAATAATCTGTAACTTTATCAATAATTTATTACGACTATTTTTTTTTGTTCGGTGCGTGCCAGCCGACGTATCTATTAAACTTTGATGTAGTGCGGCAATAACCGTTACAATTTATCACCGGGCACTTTTCTTTCCGGATTCTTCCGGGACACGAGGGAGCACAGACAAAAAAAAAAAAACTTTCGCGATTATCAATAAGTCGGCTCGTCATTAATTAAAGTGCGCCGTTGTTCGCGGAATAAGTAAACGATGTTGCCGGTGATCAAATAAAAATGCCTCTACTCCATTATTGTTATGGGAAAAGTCGGCGAAACATTTCTCTCTCTCTCTCTCTCTCTCTCTTGCTCTGTTTCTTGGAGCGTCATTGGAAAAGTTTCGCGAGCGTTATTAATACGGCAGTCATAACCTCAAACAAATCGAATCCGCCTTCGATGTTAACAACGCCATTTTTATAAATCGCTTCCTAATCATCGACGATTTATTCGGGATATTTATATGAAAAGTTGCTATCGTTTGTTTTAAATCGGTTTTATCAATATTTCTTGAGTAATATGATTAAAATGTTCGAAGTCTCAAGTATTTCAACATTATAGGATTAAATTGTAATTATATTTATTACTGTTATGTAATAAGTGCACAAATGTTATAAACACATTTGTGTAATGTTTTTTTAATATCCTGGATGCAGCAAGTAGAACAACAAAATAACTTATTCTTTAGTAAACCGTTTTTTAGTAAAAGTTAAATTTAGTAGAGCTTTGAGCATGATCTACTTGTCGCTTTGGAAGCCCGGTAATTGAATTTATTAACGCTGGAATTTTTCTGGTTCCCCAAAAAATGTTTTGTACACTGCATATTATTCATTAATTTAGTTTAGTTTATTTCAAAAAATAATGGGAGATACAGTTCATTCATGGGTTGGTCAGGAGTTTACATAATATAGTAAAATAAGAATAATAGAAATACAATCTTAAAAATAGTGTAAATGTAGACAGTACACAATAAGGCTAGAACGAGTATAAAGTATAAACTTAATAGCTAATAAAACACATTACAAACATTTTATAACTGCACAGCACCGGATATAAATAAAATTAAAAACGAATATATGATAAATTATATTTCCTAATAGGAAACACATTAAAAATTGTATAAAGTGACAATATAATGAGAATAAAATTAAGATAGACAACGTAAATATTATTGTAGAATAAAACTTATAGACTAACTAACACATTAAAATCATTAGATATGAGGACGCATACTATATGATTTGATTAAAAACTAAAGTATATATACAAATAAATAAGTAAATACGATATATTCACACACGTTAAGGCAGGCAAGCAGCAGATTAACACTATGACATATTAAGAAAGTTGTGGGGTTCATTGCAATATCTTGTAAACTCATCGACATTATAAAACGATTGCTCTATCACAATGTTCTTAATTTTTTAATAAGTTTTTCATTAGAATGAACTTTAATTGCTTGCGGCAGTTTATTATGACGGGTGACTTGGCGGACTCAACATAGGAAATCCCATGTAAATTTTGGCTCCCCTATTTATTTTAAAAATAAAATGCATTTACCTTTTTTGTAGAGGGAAAAATTCTGTTTTCATTCGTGTTAACGTTTATCACTTTGCGTTTCTCTAAGTTAAAATAATTAAAAAAACTAATGTGATTTTATAAAAATAATTACATAACATGGAATTGAAACATCGGCGGATGTCAAAATAACAAAAGATATCGCAGTCACTTCATTAAAGTAAATGTTTTCGAAATGATTAACACTACATAAGAAAAAATCCTTATAATAAATTGGTATTATGCAGACCACAGTTATTATGATGTTTGCGTTATATTTTTTGTCGTTAATTAATTAACAGCAATATCTTGTGTTATTTGGATATCCGCAATTGTTGTATCAATTCCATGGTATGTCATTACTTTTAAAAAATCATATTATTTTTTCTTAATTATTTTAGCTGTAAATTTTCTGGCATTCGTTGATTTTTAAAAGAGTTCAATTTGAAGCTTTAAACGAGTGTTTTCCACTCCCAGACTAAGCATGAAGTAAAATTTCGAGTTTAGAAGAGCCCAGTGAAAATTTGTCGAGGGTCGCGCAGCGACCCGAGACAAATTTTCACGGGGCTTTTCTAAACTCGAAATTTTACTTCATGCGCCACGCGTATAAAACACAGATTTTAAGTGAAGTTCAAATATACATAAATTTGACAATATTATAGTGTAAGGGAGGGTGGGGAACAGTGGATCAACTTTTAATAAACTCCATTTATTTCACAAACTGTTAAACCTTCACATTTCCTTTTTTGACTTGTATATTTTAGGGTCTTAGCGATTATACTAGTGAGATAAATTAAGTGTAAAAAATGATACTGATATATTTTTTTCATATAATTTATATGCGACGTTTGATCCACTGAGTCCCATCTATGGGGCACAGTGACTCATTGGTTGGGTCACAGTGGATTGCAATAGATCATACATGTAAGTTAAACATCTTATATATATTAAAAAATCAATATTGTTATCAAAAAAATATTTATTACTTACTTAATTAGAAAACTAACTTTTATCCATATTTGGGTAACAACATAAAAAAAGTTATTATTTAAATAATGTATTCTTTAGGAAAAGCATCTTAAATTAACGCAAGTCAATGAGCGAAAAATCTAAATTATTTGAATAATACGCCTGTTGGCGTTTTGTATTTCCACCTAAGTTCGGTTGCGGTAGAACCATCTTTATGTCACATAAAGGAACCATCGATATATCTGGCACGTTTGGCATGCGAAACGAGTTCATCGTTTTGCTATTTTTTCGTAAATAACTTACTTCCACTTCTGATTTTTCTACACTTAGTACTTTGCCGATATAATAAACTTTATGAGTTTTTGGTTGGTATTCAACTAAAACGAACTCTTCTGCTGATGGAAGATTCACCAAGGACCGAAAAGAATCTGGATTTAATATATTTTCGTCATCATAATGATCCGATGCTACGTCTTCAGAGTGAAGCTGTAGTTGTCTTCATCGGTAGTTTCCACTTCTTCTTGAATTATTTTTCTTTTTATAGCTTTTACGTTTTCCATTTTCTTTGCGGTTTCCCGTTCTTCAATTTCCATTTTTTCTGGCGTGTCCGTAGCAATGATGGATTTGCCTTCGCGCCTTGGTTTTCTTCCCTTTTGAGGTCCAGCCACGGGAATACCGCGAAGTTGCTCTGGAGGCAGAAACTGCTCTGGAAGATCCAGTTGGAGTTCCAAAGGTTCCCAGCACCTGGGGCTCAGTTGAAATGGATTGTTCATCTTCAGTAGTTACAAGAGAAAAATTTCCTAGTTCTTCATTGAACGGTTTGTTAGTTACTTCTGATGGTAGGAAGTCTATCCCAGTAAAAATATTATAATCATACGGGAAAATACCGGTATTTTTAAACGCACTGCATATATTGGTAGGTATCATGGCTTTCATATATGCCTGTAGAATGCAAGAAGCTTCAGAAATGGTAATAGGTTTACCAGGATTTCTTATTAACCAACTGTCCCCGGCTCTATTATACGCAGTTTTAAATGGCTTTAATACGCAGACATCCAAAGGCTGCATTTTTGCAGTTGAATTGGGAGGAACTGTCAATATTGAGACTCCATTTTCCCTGGCCAAGTTAATTACTCCTAGCAAAATATGGGCTTCATAATTGTCCACAATAAGTAGACTAGGATTATCCTTAGTGCTGCTTGTGTATTTGATAAAGTGCTTCATGGTTTCGACGAATAACTCACTATTCATCTAGCCTGTTGGGGTTGTCAAACCCAATGAGCCAGTTGGAGCTCCATTCAACATATGCTGCTTGAATTTTCTTCCACCTGTTATGATTTTTCCTCGTACCCATGAAAAATCATAACAGGTGGAAGAAAATTTCCTGTAGCATTTATAATGCAGCAGGTGGTTACCAGAACTCCCCTTTCTCCACTTGGTATTTTACAAACTTGTTTTTGGCCTTTAACAGAAAGCCCTTTTTGTGATTACTGTACTGTAGTTATTGCCGTTTTGTCGAGGTTGTATACCCTTGTAACATCTGCGAAAGCAGCATTACGAGACATAACTTCTTTGAGTTTGCTGTAGAACATTTCCAGATAAGCTACATCCTTCGGCTGTTCTCAGACTTAATTCGACGTGTCTTTTCCTGAAAGTATAAAGCCACTCTTTGCCGGCAAGCTTTATTTCATGCCACTTTTCTGGAATATTAATATTGTTAATTACGGCCATTTCGTATGCCAACTGCCGAACTTTTTCTCGGGTTAAACCACAAAACATTTGACTACACTTTTTAATATAATCTATTAAAGACTGTTCTTGCTCAGTCGTAAATATTTTTCTAACTGCATAGTTAGGAGTAAGGCTTACATGCCCCTCAGTGTTTATAGATTTCTGAAGATATCTTCGAAGGGTGGTAAATGGAATTTGTGTTAATTCCGCAACATTTCTTATGCTTCTATTTTCATTTTGAATTTGTTCTATAGCATGTCGCATATGCTCTTCTGTGTGCATACCTATATTGGTCTTTCTAATCCTGTTTCGTGGCATTTTCGACCTGAAAAATAAAATTAGTCAGGTTAAAAGATACAATGGGGTTCAGTGGATCATGATTCACTGAACCCCATTGGCTGTTGATTAAGATATCTATTTCAATTACACCCAAAATATAAACTAACTCCTTATTTACACTGATAAACTAAAATAACTGCAAAAAAAACTTGATAATTCTCAGTATGGCTTAAATAAACAAAGAAATACTTACGAACATAAAAAAACTTTCCGCGCAACGTAGCTAAGAGAGCGGCACAGCACATGTACACTTGTCAAGAGCTCGATGTGCACTAACAAGGCAAATAGCCCGTTTAGTAACGCTTGCATTCGCGTATTAGAAAGAGATGCAAAATCCACAATTAGGCAAATATGGCGGTTAATCCACTGTGACCCTTGATCCACTGTTCCCCACCCTCCTTATACGCGTGGCGCATGAAGTAAAATTTCGAGTTTAGAAAAGCCGAAAAAATTTGTCTCGACAAATTTTCACGGCGCTTTTCTAAACTCGAAATTTTACTTCTTGCTTAGTCTGGGAGTAGAAAACACTTGTTTAAAGCTATAAATTGAACTTTAAAAAAACAAGGAATATCCGCAATTGTTGTATCAATTGCATGGTATGTCATTATTTTTATAAAATTATATTACTTTTTCTTAATTATTTTAGCTGTGAATTTTCTGACATTTGTTGATTTTTAATAGAGTTCAAGTGAAAGTCAAGTGGACAACAATCGTTAGAGTTTTGTAATTGCAAGTTTTTAATAAGATTACGAATGTCTGATTTACATTGAAAAATGCAATAAATATGCATTTAAATAGCACTCAAGCTGTAAATTTTCTGACATTCGTCGTTTTTTAAAAGAGTTCAATTTAAAGCTTTCAACAAGTGTTTTTCACTCCTAGACTAAGCATGAAGTAAAATTTCGAGTTTAGAAAAGCCCCGTGAAAATTTATCGAGGGTCGCGCAGCGACCCGAGACAAATTTTGTGGGCTTTTCTAAACTCGAAATTTTACTTCATGCGCCCGCGTATAAAACACAGATTTTAAGTGAAGTTCGAATATACATAAATTTCACAATATTACAGTGTTTTATACGCGTGGCGCATGAAGTAAAATTTCGAGTTTAGAAAAGCCCAGAAAATTTGTCTCGGGTCGCTGCGCGACCCTCGACAAATTTTCACGGGGCTTTTCTAAACTCGAAATTTTACTTCATGCTTAGTCTGGGAGTGAAAAACACTTGTTTATAGCTTTAAATTGAACTTTAGAGAAAAAACAGGGAATATCCGCAATTGTTGTATAAAGTCTATCGTATGTCATTATTTTTATAAAATCACATTACTTTTTCTTAACTATTTTAACTTAGAGAAACGTCAAGTATTAAGTGTGAACATTCATAAATTTATAATTCCCTCTACAAAAAAAGTGAAATACATTTTGTCTCTAAAATAAATAGTGAAACCAATATTTGAACACTTCAAAATTAACATGCGATTTCCTATGTTGCGTCCGCCAAGTCAACATCCGGTATATCTCAATATACTGTATACACTGTAACTCTTCAGACATTTGTTGTTTTTACAAATATTTCGAATTCAACTTTCAAACGAGTGTTTTCCTCTCCCAGGTTAAGCATGAAGTAAAATTTCGAGTTTAAAAAAGCCTGAAAATTTGGGTTGGTCGCGTAGCGCTACGAGCTATTCGACCAAACCATTTGGTTCAGGCTTTTCTAAACTCGAAATTTTACTTCATGCTTAATCTGGGAGTAGAAAACACTCGATTAAGACTTTAAATTAAACTATTTTAAAAAACAAACGATTATCGGAAAAGTTACAGCTCATGCATACATGTATGTATATTTAAAAGAATAATTCATAGTGTGTTTACCAAATTTTAGTGGTGGCAAATGCCACCGTTAGAGCTGAAAGAGTTAATTAAATATATTTTTCCTCAGGAGAATGTAAAATATCTCGTTTTCAGACGGAATATTGGTTTCACTCTTAATTTATATCAAGAATTTTTGTTTAGGTATACATATTCCGATTTATGTATACACTGTCAATGTTTAGCTATTCGTTCATTTTGAAAAGCGATTAATTTGAAGCTTCTAACGAGTGTTTGCAATCCTTTAAGTAAAATTTTGAGTTTAGAAAAGCCTGAAAATTTGATATCACCGCATAGCGAAGCGGAGCGAAGCGGAGCGATCAAACCAAATTTTTACTCTTTTCTAAACTCAGAATTTGACTGCATGCGCCTGGCGTATAAAACACTGACATCATCACTTAAAAAAAATACTTGTTATTTACATACTCGTTACTTAATGTCTAAATGAATTAATAAAATAAATGTAAATTATGCTTTTTAGTGTAATTATAATTAATTTTGATTTTGTAATTAAAAATTGTACAAATACAAAAAAGTGACGATTAATAAATAAATTGCAGACTAGAATTTTTTCAACCTGCTACAATACAATATTTAAATCAGGGTTGGCCAACCCAAATTGTTTTGAGGGTCAAAATTAACACTTAGATTGTTTCACAGATTTTCTTTTTCAAATCAAGTTTTTTTGATATTTCATTTTTTATTCAGAAATGTTAAAACCTTGTTTTGGCATTTTTAAAAGTTCAGGAATCTAAAATTACGTTTTATTTGGTTTTTTGGTCCCTGCGCATACGCTGAAAAATGTTTAAGCATGATTCACATATAAAATAAGTAGAATATTTTGAACTTCACTTTAAATTAGTGTTTTTATGCGCCTGGTGCATGAAGTAAAATTTTGAGTTGAGAAAAGCCTGAACATTTGGATTGATCGATTCGCTTCGCTACACAATCAATCCAAATTTGCAGGCTTTCCTAAACTCTAAATTTTACTTTATGCTTAATCTGGGAGTGAAAACACTCGTTTAAAGCTTTAAATTGAATTCTCCTAGAAAAACAACAAATATGTATACTTAAAAAAATCTCCCTGTATACAGTGATTTTCTTTTTAGGTAAACGTATGCATAAGCTGTAAATGTTGCAACATACGTTGTTTTTAAAAGAGTTCAATTAAAAGCTTTAAGCGAGTGTTTTCCACTCCCAGACTAAGCATGAAGCAAAATTTCGAGTTTGGAAAAGCTCCGTGAAAATTTGTGCGACCCGAGACTAATTTTTTCTGGGCTTTTCTATACTCGAAATTTTACTTCATGCGCCACGCGTATAAAATACAGATTTCAAGTGAAGTTCGAATATACATTAATTTCACAATATTTTAGTGTTTTATACGCGTGGCGCATGAAGTAAAATTTCGAGTTTAGAAATGCCCAGAAAGTTTTCACGGGGCTTTTCTAAACTCGAAATTTTACTTCATGCTTAGTCTGGGAGTAATAAATACTAGTTTTAAGCTTTAAATTGAATTTAAAAAAAACAAGGAATATCTAAAGATTTACAGAAAATTGACTGAATTTGGAATACGTTTACTTAAAGAACAATATTTTCTGTTTCTATAAAATAAAAGTAATGTACACATACCATTAAATTTTATTTTCTGTGTATATTATAATTAACAAAATCTGGAATGGTTTTACAGGGGGTGTTTTTTGAGGGGGTGAATTTTACTTCTTTCGGGAGATGTTGTTTTTGGAAGTAATTTTCCAAGAGTATTTTTACAGGGGAGGCGTGATTTTCCAGAAATATTTTTTACGGAGGGTCTTTCAGTGCGTAGTTTTTTTAGGGCGTGATTTTCCAAGACGTATTCTGGTTTTTTTAGAGTTCGTGTTTTTTATAACGGGGTTATGCTTGTTAGAAGTGATGATTACATTTTTGTATAATTATAATTATTTATGAATTATTTAATACAGAATGACTTTTCATGTTATTTTCTGAATAAATTTTGCCTGCAAATGTTAAATAATAGAAGCAATATAGAAGTAATTCATTTACTTTGAAAGTTTACGAATTATTTATTAATTCAAATTAAATTGAATTAAATAGTGTGATCGTTCAATGATACCTCCTAGGCCGATCGATCCGCTCAAAAATAGCTCAATAGCATGCAGCTTGAAAACCTCAAACCGCATAACTTGATCAATTGTCTCAAGGCGACCGATTTGATCAATTTGCTCGAGCCAATTGATCAATCGACTAGCTCGACAAGTTCGAAAAAATCGAGCGGCCCGAAGCAGTCGAGCCGCCCGAAAAGATGGAGCCGATCGAAAAGATCGAGCCGATCAAAAAGATCCAGCCGATCAAGAAGATCGAGCCGATCAGAAAGATCGAGTTGATCAAAAAGATCGGGCCGATCAGAAAGATCGAGCCGATCAGAAAGATCGAGCCGATCAGAAAGATCGAGCCGATCGACAAGATCGAGCCGATCAAAAAGATCGAGCTGATCAAAAAGATCGAGGGGCACGATAAGATCGAGCGGCTCGATCAATCGATCTTGCTCTTCACTAATTTATACTTAGACGAAATTCTTCTTTTTATAATTTATTGTGTTAGGCTGTTCGATCAACCTGTATAATTTGATTTTGCCATTCTTTTATATGTAATTAATCTGGTCTATCTATTTATGCTCGTTGACGTTTCAGTTTCAATTTATTTCCATAAAAATGATCGAGCTATTATGAGATTATTAAATTTAGTCCTATCGCCCGGAGGGTAGCGAAACGTGGACCGTGCACAGGGATTACGTGATTTCCGAGTTTTTGCAATATTCGGATAGCGTCGCGTGCAATTTTAATTGAAATTTTAGGCCCCCCGGGGGCCATTTGACGCAGCGCTCTACCGGTATTAATTACCGAAAATTTGATGCTTTGGGATATAGAAATTACGCGTCTGGCAATGGACATTACCGTGCTTTTTAAAAATACAGCACTCACTTTATTGCAAAATATCACATGTCATTTGATGAACGGTTTGAATTATTTAATACACTAATTTCCAGCGGGGGTAGTACCGCCCACCGGTGGGCGTTGAAGAGATGACTGTAACAATGTCAATTAAAGAAATAATCTGACATTTTATACATAAGTTAAATAAATAGAAATTATGAGAAATTATTATATGTTGTACAGGGTGTTCTATTTTATATTTTAGTGTCGTATCTTGAAAATAGAATACACTGTACAAAATCTGTCAACTTGTAAGTTATTTGGGATACATTACAAATTTTAAAATAAACAAATTCATAACAAACAAAAAATGTTTGTCAATTTCCACATATTTCGCTCAATGCTAGTTCAAATTGGTTTATGTCATTTTTGTTTTGTCTAATTCGTATGTCTATACCGGGTGTTGACTTGTCAAACGCAACATAGGAAATCGCATGTTAATTTTAAAGTGTTCAAATATTGGCTTCCATTTTTATTTTAGAAACAAAATGTATTTCACTTTTTTGTAGAGGGAAACTTTCTAAATATATGAATGTTCACACTTAACACTGTACGTTTCTCTAAGTTAAAATAATTAAGAAAAAGTAATGTGATTTTATAAAAATAATGACATACGATGGAATTGATACAACAATTGCGGATATTCCCTGTTTTTTTTTTAAGTTCAATTTAAAGCTATAAACAAGTAATTTCCACTCCCAGACTAAGCATGAAGTAAAATTTCGAGTTTAGAAAAGCCCCGTCAAAATTTGTCGAGGGTCGCGCAGCGACCCGAGACAAATTTTCTGGGCTTTTCTAAACTCGAAATTTTACTTCATGCGCCACCCTTATAAAACACTATAATATTGTCAAATTTATGTATATTCGAACTTTACTAAAAATCTGTGTTTTATACGCGTGGCGCATGAAGTAAAATTTCGAGTTTAGAAAAGCCCAGAAAATATAACTTCATGCTTAGTCTGGGAGTGGAAAACACTTGTTTAAAGCTTTAAATTGAACTCTTTTAAAAATCAACGAATGTCAGAAAATTTACAGCTAAAATAATTAAGAAAAAGTAATGTGCTTTTATAAAAATAATAACATACCATGGAATTAATACAACAATTTTGAATGCCAAAATTGCACAAGATATTGCTGTTACTTAATTAACGACAAAAACTTAACGCAACCAACGTGATAACTGTGGTCTGCATAATATCACTTTATTTGGAGGATTTTTTCGTGTATGGTGTAAATCATTTCGAAAACATTTACTTTATTCAAGTGACTGCGATATCTTTTGCCATTTTGACATCCGCAATTGTTGTTTCAATTTCATGGCACGGCATTATTTTTATAAAATCACATTACTTTTTCTTAATTATTATTACTTAGAGAAACGTAAAGTGATAAACGTTAACTAGAATGAATTCACAAGTTTTCTCTCTACAAAAAAGGCAAATACATTTTGTTCCTAAAATAAATAGGGCTGCCAAAATTTGAACGTTTTAAAATTTACATGGGATTTCCTATGTTGCGTCCGCCAAGTCAACACCCGGTATAGTTAACGAGATCTTAATTGTAAGCACGATAAAATAATCGAACGGTTTATCGCCCACTCCCTGTCTTAAATATAAATAATACCAAACGTGACCTTATTTAATTTTATCATCTATTAAAGATTTGTATATACAGATTTTAGATGTTTCAAAACAAATCATGGACATTCAAAATTGCATTTTATTTAAAAGGACTTAAATGTCCCGAAATTAAAGGAAAATTATTATTCTACAGTTTCATACCGAATCCTGACAATTCTGAATTATACACAAATGGTGCATGCGCCTGGTTTATTAATATCTATGTTATATTCCGCGCAGTTTTGGATTTATGTAATGATTATAATTTTGCAGGTAAATATTTCAATTATATTTTATTATGCATTAATTTTTAACTAGTCAATTCAATGTCATTTTTTGTACAGAACATTATACAGAAGGATACAACAATAAGTAAATTATTATGGAAAATACTCAAAATATACCTTAACAAAAGTAAAAGTTTCCTCAGACTGACGTAAGCCTGAAATAATACTCATGTAAGCACATCCCCAGTGAATGCGTAAATATAAAATAACAAAACTTGGCACGTGTATGAATGAATACATCGCGAGGCGGCATCTGCACACCCACCAGATGGAAATGTGCCACGACTTGCGAAACAACGGCCACACATACATTTCCAAGTCGGATGACTTTGTGCCGGATTCGCAAACAAAACGTAAAGAAAAGAAGAAGAAACAAAAAATGAGCGAACTGTATAAAAACCGAACACAAAGCGTACAAGTCGCATACATTTATTTAAAATTCCAAACTAAAACTAAGGCGGTGTCGCGGAACAAACGAGGTCCGCATTTTTCACGCGCCCGTCACATAAAAATAATCAATTCGTGAAACAAAACATGGCCGCAAGCCGCCCTCCGATAAATTTTCTAGGTTTTTTTTCGGGTGGGGTTATTTATAAAAAGGGCTCCTTAAAGCGCCGCCGACGCTAAATATCCCTCATATTTATCCAAGCCCCCCGTAAAGCAATAAATCCCCTTAATTCCTCGGGATGGACAGGTAGTTTACACAAAATTATCATAAGAAGTGTCTCGCGGAGCTTGGAAGAACATTAAATTGAATAATGCTGAGGTGTGGAGGGGCTGTTTTTTAAATTATTGCACGGCTATTTATTATATCTAGTAACCTGTGTTGGGTGTTACTTTACTGAACAAACATGCTTGTGACTGTTCTAGATTGTGCTCGCGATCTACTAGGCCTTGCTTTATTCGTTTTACAATATTGTATTGTAAATGTTGTTAACATTTTTTGCAATATTCTGATGCATGGAATATATTAGATATTAAATGTAATTCGACCATAAATTCAACTTGACAGCGTTAAATGGCGATAAAAAAGTGTACCCAACGAAACACATCGCTTCTAATTTGGGGGGATTAAGATTATCCAAGCGGAACGCTCCCCCTTATTTCCATCTCTCCTATCCCACCCCAATTAATGCTAACGTATTAATCTTAAAAATTAAATCCGCAGTGCGAATTGGCCGCGGGTGCGCCCCTGACAAATTCCGGCAATTAATAAGCCAGACCCCGCGTCACCCCGGCAACGCCATATCCGCCACATTACCTGTCCGTTATTTCACAACTTGTCATTTAAATTACGCAATAAATACAAAGACGCAACTGTAACAAAAACCACGCCGCGCGATTATTAACCAGTTACGACTTAGCGCGCGTTCATCCGAATTACCCTAATTAACGTCATAATCATTAAGTACACGCCTCTCGAGGAGGTAAGTGAAGCATAAAACGCGGCTATATTAAGCCCAAGGTACATTAAATATGTTATAGCCCCGCGTTGTTACCTGTCTTTTACTCCGGCCAGGTATTCTTGTTGTTAAAAGCTAAAAACTGTATTAGGAGCCCCCTTCCCCAGTTTTTATTAAATTCCTCTGAGGACTCCGTAATGAGGAATTTTAAAACGTCCGCGCGACTGTTTCAAATGTTTAGTCTGAATCTGGGCAGATTTACCTAATTCCACTTTGAAATGATTGCGCGTTCGGAATTATTTCCGGTTTCCCTCACTTAGTAGGTATCTCCTGAACTACTTAAGCGATTTTAATTTTAAACTTGGAGGAGATAAAAGTGCGAGACGTCCTCGGTCGGGGAAATCGAGTCAAGTGGAAGAGCGTTTTCTATTGCTGCACGGGACGCTTTTCTTTAATAATAGACAAAATTTAAATAAAACTTAAATAATTGAAGTACAAAGCTGTTATCTGCTAAACGCTTTTTTAATTACAGTTTTATGTTAAACGAAGAATGAATAAATTCTTGAACATCTTAAAATAAAATTGATATGTCTATCATAGTACTTTCCCCCATGTTAGATACGTGAAATCAATAGCTTTTACCTATTAATCTGTTGTCCACAATATGCAGCCAAGCAACAAAAATATACCTATGTGGCTTGCCTGCATATTGTGGACACTAGATTTCTCTATTAGTTTTACGCGACTATTTAGATTTGTGAAAAATATAAATTCGAAATCCGTTTTCGTCGAAGTTTTACCGTTTAGCCACAATTTGTATTCAAAGTTGATTTTTTATGTAGATTTATCATATTTTAGGCAAATTAACACAAAATGTAGAGAGTTAAATCAACTTTTTTTATAATTTGGCCTGCTAAATGGTTATATTTTGAATTGAAATAAGACTGCATTTTGATCTATAATAAAGCTATTTTTAGACCTACAACAAGGCTGCATTTTGACCTGCTAAAAAGCAACATTTCAACCTGTGATAAGGCTATGTTTTACTCAAAAGAAAGCTATATTTAAAACTTTCACCTGCGATAAAGCAATACTATATTTTGACTTACAATAAGATTACATTTTGATTGTGATGAATGTGAATTTTGTCCCTCAATCAGGTTACATTTTAACCTACAACGAGGTTATACTTTTATCTGCAATCAGGCTATATTTCGACCTGTGATAAGACTGTAATTTGACCTGAGACAAGGCTCTATGTTGGCGTGTTATAGTTCAAAAACTATCCTTGTTCCAGGACAAATCAAAGTTTTATTTTGATCTGTAATAAGGCTATATTTTGACCTACGACTGGAAAATACTTTTACCTGTAATAAGGCTATATTTTGATCAACGATACAGGAATATTTTAGCCTTAGACAAGGTTCTCTGTAGGCCTGTGACAAGGTTATATTCTGACCTGTATCAGGGCTACATTTTATACCTTGACCTTAGATAAGGCTCTATGTTGGCATGTCGTAGATTAAATTATATCCTTGTTCCAGGACAAACCAAAGTTATATTTTGATCTGTAATAAGGCTATATTTTGACCTACGACTGGGCAATACTTTGACCTGCGATAAGGCTAGATTTTCATCAATGATACAGGAATAATTTAGCCTTAGACAAGGCTTTCTGTAAGCCTGTGACAAAACTATATTCTGACCTGTATTCGGGCTACATTTTATACTTTTACCTGAAACAAGGCTTTATATCTACCTGTGAAAAAGCTATATTTAAACCTAAGAGAAGTCTCTATATTATTATCTAGTAAGAATTTGTAATCTGATAACACCAATAAATTATTATTATATTGGTCTGTCGTAGGTCAAAAAATAGCCTTGTTATTTGGCTATATTTTGACCCTTAATCAGGCTATATTTTAACTTACCACTGGGCAATACTTTGACCTGCGATAAGGTAATATTGTGACCTGCAATAGCACAATACTTAAACCTACGATAAGGCAATATTGTAACCTGAGACAAGATTCTATGTAAGCTATATTTTGACTAACGATAAGGGAATATTTTAAATTTTAATTTGGATTTGTAAGGCGCCAGGCATAAAAGTCACTGATTTATTCTGATGTTCCAAAACACCCATTTCATATTTAATTACCAGAAGTTTAGAACATTGCTGTTACATGTATAAAATACAGTTCAGGATGTCAATTAGAGAAAGAAGACCTAATTCCATTTTACAAAAATAATTGAACGCAATTATAAGACCTTAATTTTAAGTTCAATTGTTAGTTTAAATCACTTTGAGTTTGAAAATAACAAGTTAAAGTTGTCGAAACTATAGTCACTTAATAAAGTCTCAGTTATACAAAGTTAAAATTGTGTTTCATTTCACAGAAATATCTGTTTCTGAATAACATTTAAAAGGGCCTTGAAAATATTAGTTGCCCCAGTTCTCATATTATCATTTGTCATTCAACAGAGAAAATAAACATTTCACATCATAACTCCGTCAATTTTCGTAATAACAGACAATTTACACCATAATTCACGATTCAGTTCAGGCTTACGAATGTCGGGTTTTTCTTTAAAATAAACGCACTATCTAGGCAGATTGATTGTTAATATTGTTTTTATGTTATTGCCTAGTTAAAACTGACAGAAAGAAAACTATCTGTGTTAAATCAGATCAAAAAATGTCTACAATTGACGTCTATAAGTAAACCAGCAATGATTAGAGGAAGAACGACATTCACAAACCAATTTATAGGTATTTTACATAAATAATGACATTTTTTTACGAAAATAATGTAAAAAATGACATAATTCACAGCTTCTGTCTCATGTGCCGACGACACCTATTTCCCGGGCATCTAATATGCCGCCCATCCACCCCTATGAAAACTAACAACTTAAGGAATTGATAAAAATTGACGTGTCATTAATATTTATTAAATAGATGAACATTTCAAAATTTAAATAAGAAAATTGGCTACAGTTAACACAATCATAAAAATGTTTGACAATTTTAGAAATCTAAAAGAATAAAAAATAAACGTGAGCCAATATAATTAACGAAACTCATAAAGATTATGAAAATAATTGCAGTTAATGTTTGTTTTCATTTTTTTTTATAATTCAGCATTGTCATAAAAGGTTTTAATAGTTTTGAAACAATTATTTTCCACTCCTTGATTAAGCATGAGGCAAATATTTCGAGTTTAGAAAAGCCTGAAATTTCGGATTACCCGGCCAATAACATTTTTATTGGCCGGGTAATCCAAAAGCTTTACTAAACTCGAAATATTTACTTCATGCGTCAGGCGTGTAAAACGCCGATTTAATGTATATTTCCAAAATATTCTGTTATTATCCTTCACAAGATTAAAATTAAATAAGAATTTATTTGTATATAAACAAATAAATCCTTATTTAATTTTAATCTTGTTAAGGATTAACAATAACTAAGTATATTGTGGAAATATACATTAAATCAGTGTTTTAAATATTTTTTACATATTTATATTTTTTATTTATATATGTCCAAACAATTTGGACAAACCTAATAAGGCAAATTATTGAAACGTGTTTTAATTAAGGCTGAACATTTTGCAAAATTCAGGTAAAAATTGATATCTGGTTGAATTTTTAAATTACTGATCTGATTACTTTCTGTATTTCCAAGAATTGCAATTTTTTTTGGTCACATTTGAAAATGTACTTAATTAAAAAAAAATCGTTTAACATTTCAAAACTCTAGGAGATTTCCTTAAAAAGTAAAGCTAATTTGAAATTATAAACTCATGCTATATCCACAAAATAGTGTTGTTACGCACATTTGGATGGAATAAATAATAAGCGTTAATGAGTATGATATTAATCATAAAGATGATGAAACACTTGCTTTTCATCATATATTCATGTAATGAAATTCTGATTGATGCTGAAATAAGCTGTCACAATATAAATCGCAGACAAGATTGATTACTCACTTGTATAAATAGGCAGGTATGTAGATATAACTTCCTTCAATTAAACGGAAAGAGGAAGCATTTCATCTAAAGGGTGTCCCAAAATTAACGCATAATTTGAATTACGTAGAAAATACAGTTTTTAGTTTTAAGAGTGTCATTTTTTTATTAAATCACAAAGTACACAGGATAGGTTTTTTTTATGGAATAACACATCGGGCAAATGGCCTCAATGGCTTTTCTGGCACATACGCACTCTTTTGAAATTTGCCATGACCATTCTGCACAAATGTGGCTGAATTTCGTTGATGCAGCGTTTAATTTCCTCCTTTAATGCACGAATGGTTGTGGGCTTTGACTTTAAATATCTCTATAAAAAGAAATCTAATGGTGTTAAATTACACGATCTAGGGGGGCAATTCTGATCACCCAAACGAGAGAGTACTAGACTAGCAAATGTCTCATGCAGTAATTGAATTGTTTCGCGGGCTGTATGGCATCTGGCACCGTCTTGTTGAAACCACATATTGGCCACATCAATATGATCCAATTTCGGCAGAAAGAACTGTGTTATTATATCGCGATATCGAGCACCAGGAACAACCAGTCACTGCTTGACCAGCCTCATTAAAAAAAAAAAAAAAACGTATGGTCCAATAATATCTCCAGCCTAAAATGCGCACTAAACAGTGACACGTTGTGGATGCGTTTGTTTTTCAACAATCACATGTGGGTTCTCAGAACCCCAAATACGGAAATTTCGGTGGTTTACAAAGCCAACAAAGTGAAAATGTATTTCATCGCCTAAGATGATTGTACTCAATAAATCAGCATCCGCTTGTTGATGTTCAATACTCCATTCATAGAACTATCTTCGCTGTGCCTGGTTTAGGCTTCAGTTGTTGTGGTAATTGAATTTTGTAAGCATGGAGACACAGATCTTTTGTGAATATACGCTGTAACGAGCTTCTTGAAATTTGCAATTCTTGTCCACGACGCCGAATTGATGTTCTGGGATTTTCACCAACACTCTCACGCACTGCTTCGATATTGACATTTGAACGGCTTGTTTTTGGACGACCAGTGTGTTTAGCGTCTCCAACTGACCCAGTCTTCCTAAATTTTTTAATTAATCTCTTTACAGTTGACGATGTTAAAACACTATTTCGACCACATTTTTTATGAAATTTTCGAACTGTGGCCGCCATACTTTCATTATTTTTGAGATTGTGTTCAATAATGAAAACACGTTGTTGTATCGTGTAACGCTCTATTTTTACTAACCCTAAACTTTCAGCTGTCAAATTCTTTTTTTTCAGAGGTGCCAGCAACTTACTACACAAATAGCGGCAAATTCAAATCTTGCGTTAATTTTGGAACACCATATATATGATTAAAATAATTTATTATACATTTTGAACACTGTATTCTATTATTATTAAAACATATCACCAGTCTGGTATTTTCTTCTTATAGCCAAACATGTATCGTTTCGATTTTCATTTATTCGAAGATTCGAATTTTAAAGTAAACTATGAAAAATCGTAATTGTTTTAAAAGAGCAAATATCTCCTAAGCTAATTACATTTTTAGGTTATATTACAATTATTTTTTTCGCAGAATTTCACGTAGAATCCAAATTCGCAGTAAAATATACAGCAATTTGTTTTAAATAAGGAAGTTGGCGTTGACTTCCGGTGTAACCAGACGTCGTATAACCTTTTACCTACGCCCTATCTAGTAACCGCATCACACCACACTGTCATCTTGATACGTATGATTGGCATTATCTACACATGCACGTAATAGCTTTGACAAGTATATTACATGCTGACAGCTGAACAGCTGATTGATTACCGCACTGCCAAATGACATTTCTTTGATGTATATTGATCAAGTAATAATTTATTTTTCGTCAATGTCATGTCACTATAAAAAATTATTGAATAAATAAGTTGTTCTTTCATGCTCATTGTTTATTTTGTTAGGGTGTAGGTAAAGTATCGTACGTTTCTCGAGTGGTATGCCAATTATATACTCGCGGAATCCTGCACTCGCCGCTGCGCGGCTCGTGCACAACATATACGTTCATATGTAATATGCTGCCTACCACTCTCGTGACGTAATATATTATTATTTGAAAAGAGCACGCTCGATCACGTGTTCTAAAAATTTCATTACAATACATTAATTGAAAGTCCGTATACTTTTGATGCTGCTTTACATTTGTTTTATTCAAAGGCTATAACTTCTGAACGGCTGCAAATTTTATTTAACTTAAGGAATATATTCTTACAGTGGTAAACTACAATTTTATGTAAAAAAAATTAAAAAAAATCAAAGTTCGAATTGAATTTCTCCCCTGAAATGAACAAAACCTGAACTTAATAAATATTTAAACCGACTAAATGGACTTTATTTATTCGTAAAAGTCTGGTTTGATAATTAATTACAATAAAGCAAGATTTTCTAAAGATATTATTGTACCGGTTTTATTTACCATTAGTTAGAACAGGTAAATTGTGGTCTTCCCTATCAACCTATTGAACAGTTGCTAATTTGTTTACGATACTACATTACAAGTAATTTTTAGGAAACACCCTCGTTTATATTATATTAAGCAGTACCCTTTATTAGAGAATAAAGAGACAAACAATGCTACTGTTCAAGAAAAGCAGAAAATCAGGAAAACATTAACGGTGCAGTACAATTCCCAACCAAACCAAACTCATAGGTTTATTTCGTTTACTCGGAATTTGTGCGTAAATTGTTGTAGACAAAAATGCATTTTTATTTATTAAACCTTATACCTATAATTGTACTGCACTGTTGATTTTCCTAGATCCAGGAGCGCACCCAGAAATGTATCTTAAGGAGGAGCTCACGCGTCTTGAAAGGGGCCCATCCTAGTCTTATGGGCAGGGACCTCACGTTTTGTCTAGACTAAACGCAAAATGTGTACTGCTCATAGACATAGTCCGAATTAAAACATAATTTCGGGTTTTGTTCGCATGAGTTTAGACAAGTCCTAAAATGCCAAGTGTCATAAAAATATCAAGATTGTAAAGTTGAAATAACAGAAGCTCAACGTTAATCGAAGTTATTGAAAATATAGGAACATTGTGCTTTATTTTGACGCTCGCAAAATAATAAAGAAATAAAAACAAATAAACAATTTGTAATGAAAGTTTAATTTCTTTATTTTTATGTAAAAAAACCAACAACAAAATTGAGCAGATTAAGCTAGAGGAGCTAAATGTTTGGACTAAATAATGAAAAATACGAGACTTTCTCCCGCGTTTTTCCCGAAATTATAGCATTAATCGATCAAACAAAACAAACCAAAAAAATACTGGAAAACATCACTTTGTTTTATAAACAAAGTGACAAATTATTAACGAGTATATTTTAAACTTGAATTTAAACGAGCGTTTTATACGCGTGGCGCATGAAGAAAAATTTCGAGTTTAGAAAAGCCTGTAAATTTGGATTTACCGGGGCTCGCTTCGCTCGCGCGCCCTGGCAAATCCAAATTTTCAGGCTTTTCTAAACTCGAAATATTACTTCATGCTTAATCTAGGAGTGGAAATACTCATTAGAAGCTTTAAATTGAACACTTATATTAACCTTGTATAAAAAATCTTCTTTTCATAATTGAAAGTGATTCATTATTAACTAATTTATTTTGATATTATTTGAAGTACAAAGATACGGTTAGTAGAAGAAAAATATGGCAGATACTAGACAAAAATGAAATCGACCACAAACTGATACGACTTACAAAAACAACACAAATTTAATTGTACAAAATAACAGGACATCAGAACCGTTCGAAACAAATGATGGGTTAAGACAGGGTGGTGGGCTGAGCCCACTACTATTCATAATATTTATGGACGAAATAGTAAAAACATGCAGTAATAAGACAAAACAATTGCACATTGGATATTATAATTTAAACAAAGTTGGAATATCGGAAGGGGTATTTGCAGATGATGTTGCCATATATGGTAGCAGCAGTAAGGACCTAGAACACAACCTACTAGATTGGAATAACACAATTAACAAATTCGACATGAGGATAAATACAAGCAAGACAAAAGTAATGGTTATCAGGGAAGAAGAGCAACTAAACATACAAATAGATGGCAAACAAATACAACAAGTGGACAATTACAAGTGCCTCGGAATAAATATAGAAACAAATGAAAAGAACGAGCTAGAAATAAATAAAAATACATTAAAGCTGTTTCACGCAATAAAAACTAAATTTATATACAGTACAGAAGTATCAAAGAAAACTAAATTAAAAGTATTCAAAGCCATCTATAAACCAATACTGACTTTTGGGTGCGAGACATGGATGCTGAACAAAGAACAGAAGAGCAAGATACAAGCGCTTGAAATGAAATACCTGAGGTGCGTGAAAGGAGTTACAAAAATGGACAGAATACAAAACACAATAATTAAAGAAGACCTTGAAATGAAAGTAATGATAAAGTTCATACAATGAAGACAACTGAGCTGGTGGGGACATCTGCAAAGGATGGATGACAACAGAACTACAAAGAGGGTATTCAATGCACGAACCGTAAAAAAGAGAAGGAGGAGACCTAGAAAAACACGGGAAGAAGGATTGGAGAAGATAATAGAAGAAAAGGGTATAACGGTAAACCAGGCAAGAACACTAGCGAAGAACAAGAAGGATTGGGCGAAATTAGTACATGTACAAGGAAACGGAAGTGATTTGAACTAGATAGACTTTATTCTGTACACCCAACACCCGTAAGTGTACAAGGGTTTTTAGAAAATATATATATATATATACATATATATATATATATATATATATATATATATATATATATATTATTTGAAGTAAAACTTGTGCCTATATTTATTTACTTTTTAAATCAAGTAGTTTTATTTTAATTGTTTTATGCAAGGTTTATTATAAAAGGATTCAATTTTAAACTTTTAACGAGTGTTTCCACACCTAGATTAAGCATGAAGTAAAATTTCGAGTTTAGAAAAGCCTGAAAATTTGGCTTTGCCGGGGCGCGCGAGCGAAGCGAGTCGCGCCCCGGCGAATTCAAATTTTCAGGCTTTTCTAAACTCGAAATTTTACGTCATGCGCGCATGATTTAAAATGAAGTTTAAAATATACTCCGTATAAATAATTTGTTACTTTGTTTATGAAATAAAATTATGTTTTCCAGTACTTTTTTTCAATGTATAATCTTGCAACGCATTTTGTCTAATAGCCCCTAGACGCAACGCATTTTGTCTAGACAATATACAAAATGACAGTCGAATGCAATTTTCTTCGGCTATTGTCTGAAAACATTGGACAATTCGCATTTTGTCTAGACAAAACGCGTTTTGTCCGTATTTTGTGTTTTATTCGCAACATATATGGTGTGTTCAATTAAAAAAAACCTCTAGAGTGCCATGAAAAATATTGTAGGTTGGCAACTCTGAAATTATATATTAAAACGATTTATATGTCAATTCCTAAAGCGTGTAGCGAACTAAAATTAAAAAAAAGATTAATCATAGCACTCTTGAGTTTTTTTTTTTTATTGAACATATGATACATTGGCATACTACAATTTAGTTAGTCTTTTGGAAAATTCTTGGGGTACAACAAACGCAAACAATAATAAAAAAAACCCAAATCTAGGTTAGGTTATTACTGACCAGTGACAATACTGACTAAAACCGCCACTGAGGCTGCCAATATAAGTTTGGTGTTATTCAAATGTCACTACTATCCAGGATCACAGATCAATCCGGAATTAAATCTAAGATTCGATGAAACCACCCGAATCCGTGACTATTTTATACGTCAATAAACATCCGCGGATCCTGGATTCATCAATCTTAGATTAATCCGAGAATTGAGCTTTGTCTATTAGTACGGCCGTTAGTATTCGTTCTCTCGTCAGAAAATTTCCTCCGATTATATTTGTTTTGTAAGATATACGTTGCGAAACAGAATAATAAATATGAGCATATAATATTGACTTCCGGTTCAGCATAGTGAACTGGGGAGGCTTGGAAGTAGATTCATTGTTGAACATAAGTTCAGGAATGTGTCAGTGGAGTCTATTTAAAGTCAGACATCTCGTAAACCGCCGTTCGGAATTCTCGAATTGGAGCCCCCGAGTTTTCATTAAATTGAGTGCATTCGTTACGAAAATATCGGCGCATGGAATGTTAGGTTTTGTCGGGCCGATGCTCGTATTTCATTTACGTCCCAGTAAAATTATTAATGGCGATCATCACGAGGATTAGATAGAGGGACGGAAAAGCGTCGCGACGCATCGATAAAACATGTCCATAATCGATGGTCTCCTCGTGTAATTTACATCCGTAATTTTCCGCCATTCTCTAATCCAGTGATCGCCAACATTTCAAACCTTGAGGACTAATAAACTTAACATTTAAAACCTAGTGGACCCGTGTCATGCATTTTTCACTTGTTCTTTTACGATGATTAATTATTTGAAACATACAAAACAATTTTATATACATACAGGAAATTTGTCTTTTAAGTGTACAAAATGCTGTCAAATTTCAGTCATTCGTTGCTTGTTTTAAAAGCTATTAATATGAAGTTCCAAACAAGTGACGCCCATTATAGTCTGTTTAAAAATTAGAAGGAGTAAGTGCCAAAGCCCAATTTACACTATAAAAAGTTACCAGAAATATCACTAGATAAATTTGGTGGCAATTTTAAATAATTTCATAATTACTTTAAATAAAATCAAATATCCATTTTGTACTTCTTAATTGTGGCTAAGTATTTTCTTTTCCATCGTACGATATCGTCAGTTAAATTAAAATGCTTATGCGGCATCTCGCCATATATCTGTAAAATTAAACATATTTACATTATGTCCATAATATAATATGGAATTTATATAATAATGTGTCTCTCACAGAGCTGGGACGAATCCTAGTAAAAAGGATTCAAATCACGAATCCGAATCACCTAATATGATTCGAATCACGAATACTCGAATAAAGGATTCGAAAGAGATAAATATAAATCGAATCGAAGATTCGAATCCTGTTTTTTCGAATCACGAATACAAATCCTTTAAGAATAAATTTGATTTTATTAGTTTTTTGTTTTTTGCAACCATTAATATATTAATATCGTTGCCAGCTGTTAAACTAAAGTATTCGAATGCCTCTTTTGAAACCTCTAAAAGGATTGGAATCCAGGATTCGAATCCTGAATGATTCAAATCCTGCCCAGCTCTGGTCTCTATCTTACTTAAAATTGATTTGTTTCATAAAACTATACAAGGTAGAACGACTCATCTTCGGCATGCCTGTATGATCGTTTACTCCTTTTAAAACTTTATTCAAAGTTGGCAGTTGATTTTTATAAAAGAAACTATGCACGGATCACTTCACTACGTCATCAAAACTTGTAATTATGTCCTCCAAGCTGTTTAGGGCTACAAATCTCTCCGGATTTCTTATATTCGCCAATGGTACGATAGGCAGTGGAACTTACAACTCCTAAAAATTAAACATTTTATTATTTGAAGCATATTCTTATGCTATTTGATATCTCACTTACTGCACCAACAATGTCTGATACAACAGCAGTCATTTTCATACGTGGATCATCTGTTATCATCTGCTTATACATATTTATTATGCACTGTTTTTCAGACAGATATAAATGACCCAAATCCAACTTCTTATGCTTTTTTGGAGGTGAAGGTGATATTATCACCGAGCTTGTACTGGGTCCATAATCTATCACAACAATATAACCAAAATTAACTTTTAACTATGCTAAAGAAACACCGCACAAAAGGTTATTACGAAACAGACAAAGTTGCAACTCGGTAACGCTTCGAATCAAGGTTATGTCAGCTGTTGCGTCAAATAATGACATAATTAGTATAGTGTAAAATGGGCGCGCTCTCAGCCAATCAGAGTTGTAGGTTTTGGCGCGTGAAATTTAAAACCCTCCTCCTAGTTATTAAACAGATTATAGCAATACCGATGATAGCGTTGAAGCCTCAAACGCCTATATAGTTATCCGGTGGCTCAATAAGTACTACACACAAATTCATATTCTTGAAATATTTCTGTATCAGGAATTGCTTTCTGATGTACATAAATAATTTTTAGCAATGCATTTATAATTTACCTACTTCAATAATTTGAATTTTGTCCCGCTAGAACCGTCAAATCGTTTACTGTTCGATGCGTCGCGACGGTGCCCTAGGCTTCGGTTGAAAATAGAAACGGAGGGTGGGATGAACATAATCATAAACGGAATCGGATGAATATGATCGCGGGTACGAGATGTTCCTTTATTGGCTTTATTGCGCGTAAGTCGTAATCCCATTTACCGAATCGAACACTTCCAACAGATCTACTCCCTATCCCAACGAAAATGAGTTCAGTTTAGTCCGGAATCAGAATCAGGGCTGGTGCACACACGGTTTAATTGGCAGCTGGGGGAATGCGGATTCTTGCGGCTTACGGTGCACGGAAACAGGGGAATAGGTTCATGGGTTGCCTCGTTGTTAATAATATCGTACGTGCCACATGCGAAAACGCGCAGGTATTTCATTCGGGAATGCGCTTTTATGTAAAGGAATGGGGGATTTGCTTTGTTTTACGTTCGGGGTGGATGTAAATTGCCGGGGCTCTCTTTATCCTTTCCTCCACTTCTTCTTATCCCATCCTCTCCGGAGACCGGATTATAGAATCATTTTCCTTTCGTCGCCGGACTTCGCTCGGAGACACGTACCCGGATTTCGCTTTAATGAAACTGATAAGCTGAATTATGGTGGGCTTCTCGAAACCTATCAAAAATATATAAGATAAGATTACGTGCTTGATGAACAGGAAAAAAAGCACATTTTGAATACTTACCAAGAGTAATATTAATATAAAGTTAAATTGAATTTGCCAGTTGTTTGCAGAATATTTACAAAATATAAAAACTAATTAATATCGAGTTTCTTCAAAAATGTAGTCTCAAATAGAAAATTTGAGTTACACAACAGATTGACTGGTACTTTGCATAATTTATATGCGATAATGTAACACCAGGTCGAATTATTCTGTCGTCAAACTAAATAAACAAACATAAAATATGAATAAATGACAGGGAATGAATTTTAATTGAAAGAAAATGCCTTAACCTATCTATCGACGTGTTTCAAGATTTATCTTTCATCAGTATAGCTTTGACGAATAAAGCACTAATAACCTTTCTTCACACGTTTCTTTAAATTACTAGACGTACATACATTTCGGACACAAAGTGACCATTATCAATGGATTAACTAGTGGTAATCTATTGATAATGGTCGCTTTGTGTCCGAAATGTATGTACATTTGGTAATTCAAATAAACGTGTAAAGAAAGGTTATTAGTACTTTAATCGTCAAATTACTTTGATCTTCACGTAAGTCAATCAATCAACCTAATAAAGCTACGCTTTAGACCAGTGGTGCATAAATTTGTTCAATTTGCGACCCTTTATTTTGTGTATAAATTTGTCACGATCCCTGGATAGACAGTATACCTGTAGTTCCAAACAGGAGGGCAATTTGAGGTTTAAAGGAAGCAATTGAAAATTATTACAATGACTATAACCGAATGCATGAAAATCGACCAAATATATTTAATTATGCTATGATTTATAAATGTACATACCTAATCAATATATTTTTAACTTCACTTGAAATCAGTGTTTTATACGCGTGGCGCATGAAGTAAAATTTCGAGTTTAGAAAAGCCTGAAAACGCCACCAAACCAAATTTTCAGGCTTTTCTAAAGTAGAAATTTTACTTTATGCTTAGTTTAGGAGTGGAAGCACCTGCTAGAAGTAAATTTCAAATAAATACCAGCAGACAAAATACATTTTCACAAACAAAAACAGTCAAATGTAACTTCTAAATTACTTAATTTTTTTTTAATTTTTATTTTTAATGAAATGCAGTCATAAACATATCAAAATTAAATACCTCTGCAGTATAGTAAATATCACATTCCTGTCATCTACAATACCAATAGACAGTCTAATACCATGTTTATAAAATAATTCGCAGTAGTTGGGCAAAGTAATTAATTTTGCAAACAGCCTCGAGTGTTCCGTTCGCGAGACTTCAATTTATATATGACGTTCGGATTATTATTGTTCCTCGTAACTCAGGACGGCATTTATTGGACTGGCTGCACATGCCAGCCAGAGCTACGCTTTTAGTTTCCTACTGAATTATCAAGGTGGTTTGCAAACAAGAATAACCAAATATACCTAGCAAACTTTCGTTAATTCCGTTAACAATAATTAAACGTGAAGTAAGTAAATTGTAATGATTTATAATAAAATCAATAATTAAATTAATAAAATAGAAATCAATAACGTTTGCTTAGACAAGATAATTATTAGTAAAATGTTGAAAATTGTTACCTACTATTATATTATTAACCATTAATGTTTTCTCAATGTTTTCTCCAATTTTAAAAATATACAAGATTTTTGAAAACATTATCATCCCAGACAAAGCTGGGCGGTCCTCGAGTACAAGTACTCAAAATTTGTGCTTTATATACTTTTCGTGTACTCGATACTTAGTCCACGAGTACTTTATGTTCCAAGTACTCGTACTTGTACTCGGCGCAATTTTAGACCGCAAAATTAACCCGAGTACACTTCACTCCAACTACCAAAACAGTTTATGACAATGAGAACATTTCACTTTCAACTTGACATCGAGGACAATCAATCAGTTTTAACTACTATCGTCAATTTTATCAATAAACATCATTTGCACGATATAAACTGTCAAAAAACAACATTATCGACGTCAACATTGACAGTCAAATAATATCGTCAACTGTTATAATTTACTAAATTGTCGTCGTCGTTGGCTGGCGCCGACTTATGTCACTTGTCACTATTGACTCGAGTCAGGCTATTGTTAAACGTCAACATTTTACATTGAGTGTAATTTTTAACATAGAACGTCAATATTGTCAAAAATATTAAATATATTATGTCGCATAGTTATTCAAGTTAGTCTCAATTGAATAGTTAGTTAGTTACTTGGTTAGATCTAACCTATCTAACCAAACCATTTACTGATTGTCGCTATCATCTTAACATTAGTGACAGTTGTATAACCAGCTTAAGTTAGATCAACGTGATCAAAATATATCTAAAATAATTTAACCTTCTTAGATTGCCAATCTAATAAGGTTAGGTATATTTTAGTTAATTGGGTCTGATATTAACTAAAATATAAGTAACCTTATTAGATTAGCATGTAATTCGACCCAAATTTCAATGTTACCACATAAATTGATGCATTAAAGTGAAAAAACAGCACCGATGTAAATCAAAAACATCATTTTAGAGTTATAAAACCCCAAAATCTATTGAAAATGTTAATTTATGCTACTACTATCATTTAATATAGAAATGGTATTTTATGTCATAATATAGGTAATGTTAGATTAGATTTAAGTGTTATTTTTTTAAAAAACTCATTACAATTTTTTATTCAAGTTCCCCAGTACAATTCTAACGAGTGTTTTCCACCCTCCACATTAAGCATAAAGTAAAATTTCGAGTTTAGAAAAGTCTGCGGAATTTTCTAAATTAATGAAAATCTCGAAAAATTTAAAATTTGACAAAAATCTCGAAATTTTGAAAATTTAATGAACATTTTAAAAATTGTCAAAAATCTCAATATGTTCAAAATCTTGTATAATATTTATAAAATGACAAAAATCTCGAAATATCGAAAATCTGATAAAATCGAGATTTTTATCAGATTTTCGATATTTCGAGATTTTTGTCATTTTATAAATATTTTACAAGATTTTGAACATATTAAGATATATATTGAAAATTTTATGAAACATTTTAAAATCGTCTAAAACCTCGAAATATTGAAAATCTTATGAACATTTTATAAATTGACAAAAATATCGCAATTACGTAAACCTAATGAAAATCTCGTAGTATTAAAAATTTGATAAGAATTCACAACGGAAGTCTTTTTTGTACTTGTACGTATTTTAATAGAGCAATCTTTTCATAATACACTCATGAAATTTTAGAAAACACTCAAACATTTTAAAGTTATGATTGTTATATTTTTTTTAATCCGTTCTAAAAAAAAACACACACACACATGGACATTTTTTGATATTCATAGTTTAAAACAACTAGAAACCTATCGAGATTTTCACATGCCCCAAAAGCACAATGAATGCTTGAGGCGTTGACATCCTGGTACAATTTCAATTTTATATATAGAAAACACTTAACTTTTTTATACCACTTTTATTTTACTTTTGTGACTAATTTCAATTACACGGCAATCATTGTCAAACTTAGTTTGACAATGATTACCGTGTAATTGAAACTAGTCACAAAAGTAAAATAAAAGTGTTTTCTTTATATCACAATGATTGCCTTATTATCCACACAAAATTCCACGACATCTGAAAGAATTTCCGAGTTGTGATTGTTTTAAACTTTAATATCTTTAAATTATAATTTTTCGACGACTAACTCGAATAACTATCGATTATACATAGTACATGCGTATTTAATAAAGATTTAAGGAATGATGAGCTAAAAAGTACTTTTAGTATCAACAAAATAAATCAATACACGAACTGAAGTCTAACTGCATCACATATGAAAGCTTGTTTCATCTCGAATCCAATCAGTTGAGAAACTTAAGCAAGAGAGAAGTTTCAGCGGTTAAAGTGATGATTTGTAAAAGTGAACAGAATGTTAACTTCGATCGCTTCTGCTAAGCGCAGTGTTTAAGTCTTCAAAAATGTCTGCGGCTCAAATTAAAGCTTGTTTCATCTCGAATCGAAGGCTTTTCGAATTTATTCAATCGGTTGATGAACTTAAGCAAGAGCGCGTTTTCTGCAGATAAAGGGATAATTTTTTCTGCTAAGCGCAGTTTTGAAGTCTTCAAAAATGTCTGCAACTCAAATTAAAGATTGTTTCATCTCGAATCAAAGGCTTTTCGAATTTATTCGATCGATTGATGAACTTAAGCAAGAGCGCGTTTTCTGCAGATAAAGGGATAATTTTTTCTGCTAAGCACAGTTTTAGGTCCTCAAAAATATCTGCAGCTCAAATTAAAGCTTGTTTTATCTCGAATCGAAGGCTTTTGGAATTTATTCAATCGGTTAATGAACTTAAGTAAGAGCGCGTTTTCTGCAGATAAAGGGATAATTTTTTCTGCTAAGCGCAGTTTTTAAGTCGTCAAAAATGTCTGCAGCTCAAATTAAAGCTTGTTTCATCTCGAATCGAAGACTTTTCGAATTTATTCAATCGGTTAATGAACTTAAGCAAGAGCGCGTTTTCTGCAGATAAAGGGATAATTTTTTCTGCTAAGCGCAGTTTTTAAGTCCTCAAAAATGTCTGCAGCTCAAATTAAAACTTGTTTCATCTCGAATCGAAGACTTTTCGAATTTATTCAATCGGTTGATGAACTTAAGCAAGAGCGCGTTTTCTGCAGATAAAGGGATAATTTTTTCTGCTAAGCAGAGTTTATAAGTCCTCAAAAATGTCTGCAGCTCAAATTAAAGCCTGTTTCATCTCGAATCGAAGGCTTTTCGAATTTATTCAATCGGTTGATGAACTTAAGCAAGAGCGCGTTTTCTGCAGGTAAAGGGATAATTTTTTCTGCTAAACGCAGTTTTTCAGTCTTCAAAAATGTCTGCAGCTCAATATAAGCTTGTTTCATCACGAATCGAAGGCTTTTTGAATGTATTCAATCGGTTGATGAACTTAAGCAAGAGCGCGTTTTCTGCAGATAAAGGCATAATTTTTTCTGCTAAGCGCAGTTTTTAAGTCTTCAAAAATGTTTGCAGATCAAATTAAAGCTTGTTTTATCTCGAATCGAACACTTTTCGAATTTATTCAATCGGTTGATAAACTTAAGCAAGAGCGCGTTTTCTGCAGATAAAGGGATAATTTTTTCTGCTAAGCCCAGTTTATAAGTCCTCAAAAATGTCTGCAGCTCAAATTAAAGCTTGTTTCATCTTGAATCGAAGACTTTTCGAATTTATTCAATCGGTTAATGAACTTAAGCAAGAGCGCGTTTTCTGCAGATAAAGGGATAATTTTTTCTGCTAATCACAGTTTTTAAGTCCTCAAAAATGTCTGCAGCTCAAATTAAAGCTTGTTTCATCTCGAATCGAAGGCTTTTCGAATTTATTCAATCGGTTGATGAACTTAAGCAAGAGCGCGTTTTCTGCAGGTAAAGGGATAATTTTTTCTGCTAAACGCAGTTTTTCAGGTTAATGAACTTAAGCAAGAGCGCGTTTTCTGCAGATAAAGGGATAATTTTTTCTGCTTAGCCCAGTTTATAAGTCTTCAAAAATATCTGCAGCTCAATATAAGCTTGTTTCATCTCGAATCGAAGGCTTTTCGAATTTATTCAATCGGTTGATGAACTTAAGCAAGAGCGCGTTTTCTGCAGATAAAAGCATAATTTTTTCTGCTAAGCGCAGTTTTTAAGTCTTCAAAAATGTTTGCAGCTCAAATTAAAGCTTGTTTCATCTCGAATCGAAGGCTTTTCGAATTTATTCAATCGGTTGATAAACTTAAGCAAGAGCGCGTTTTCTGCAGGTAAAGGGATAATTTTTTCTGCTAAACGCAGTTTTTCAGTCTTCAAAAATGTCTGCAGCTCAATATAAGCTTGTTTCATCTCGAATCGAAGGCTTTTCGAATTTATTCAATCGGTTGATGAACTTAAGCAAGAGCGCGTTTTCTGCAGATAAAGGCATAAGCTTTTCTGCTAAGCGCAGTTTTTAAGTCTTCAAATATGTTTGCAGCTCAAATTAAAGCTTGTTTTATCTCGAATCGAATACTTTTCGAATTTATTCAATCGGTTAATGAACTTAAGCAAGAGCGCGTTTTCTGCATATAAAGGGATAAGATAAGGATTAAGTCTTCAAAAATGTCTGCAGCTCAAATTAAAGCTTGTTACATCTCGAATCGAAGGCTTTTCAAATTTATTTAATCGGTTGATGAACTAAGCAAGAGCGCGTTTTCTGCAGATAAAGGGATAATTTTGTAGGAGTGAGCGAAGTGTTATCTTTGATTGCTCGCGCTGAGCACAATTTTTAAGCCTGTGAGAAGCTTTCAGCTCAAATTAAAGCTCGTTTCATCTCGAATCAAAAGCCTTTTGACTTAATACAATCGGTTGAGAAATTTAATTTGTTTTTTAATGATTATTGCGAGATATTTTTTGTTCTTTAACAATAACTTTTTCTACTTTTATAAATCATTAGAAATTCCGAGCAATAATTGCTCGGAATTTGATGCATGTGAGATTTTATCAATAATTATTTAATCGGCATTGACACGTGTAACATTCGACATTGACACGTCTGACATACGACATTGACACACGTGACATTTCATTAATCATTATTCAATCGGCACTGACGCCTGTGAAATTCGATATTGGCACGTGTGACATTCGACATTGACATACGTGCCATTTCATTAACGATTATTTAATCAGCATTGACACGTGTGACATTCGGCATTGACACGTGTGACGTTCTACATTGACACTCGTGATATTTCATTACCTATTTTATTCAATCGACATTGACACGTGCGACAATCGACATTGACATTTATCACTTCCGAAAGAGTGTCTTCCACTCCCAGGTTAAGCATAAAGTAAAATTTCGAGTTTAGAAAAGCCCGCGTGAAAATTTGTCGAGGGTCGCGCAGCGGCCCTTAACAAGTTTTCTGGGTTTTTCTAAACTCGAAATTTTACTTCATGCGCCACGCGTCTAAAACACAGATTTTAAGTGAAGTTCAAATATACATAAATTTGACAATATTATAGTGCTCTAACGCGTGGCGCATGGAGTAAAATTTTGATTTTAAAAAAGCTCAGAAAATTTATAGTGCTCTAACACGAGGCTTTTCTAAATTCGAAATTTTACTTCATGCTTAGTCTGGGAGTGGAAAACACTTGATTAAAGCTTTAAATTAAACTTTAAAAAACAGGGAATATCCGCAATTGTTGTATCAATTCCATGGTATGTCAATATTTTTATAAAATCACATTAATTTTTCTTAATTATTTTAGCTGTAAATTTTCTGACATTCGTTGATTTTTAAACGAGTTCAAGTTGAAGCTTTAAACGACTGTTTTTACTCCCAGACTAAGCATGAAGTAAAATTTCGCACAGCGACATGAGACAAATTTCCTGGGCTTTTCTAAACTCGAAATTTTACTTCATGCGCCACGCGCATAAAACACAGATTTTAAGTAAAGTTCAAATATACATAAATTTGACAATATTATAGTGATTTAACGCATGGCGCATGAAGTAAAATTTCGAGTTTAGAAAAGCCCAGAAAATTTGTCTCGGGTCGCGCAGCGACCCGAGACAAATTTTCACGGTGCTTTTTTAGACTCGAAATTTTACTTCATGCTTAGTCTAGGAGGGGAAAACACTTGCTTTAAGCTTTAAATGAAACTTTAAAAAAACAGGGAGTATCCGCAATTGTTGTATCAATTCCATGGTATGTCATTATTTTTATAAAATCACATTACTTTTTCTTAATTATTTTAGCTGTACATTTTTTAATATTTGTCGATTTTTAAAAGTTTAATTTGAAGCTTTAAACGATTGTTTTCCACTCCCAGACTAAGCATGAAGTAAAATTTCGAGTTTAGAAAAGCCCCGTGAAAATTTGTCGAGGGTCGCGCAGCGACCCGAGACAAATTTTCTGGGCTTTTCTAAACTCGAAATTTTACTTCATGCGCCACGCGTATAAAACACAGATTGTAAGTAAAGTTCAAATATACAAAAATTTGACAATATTATAGTGTTTTAACGCGTGGCGCATGAAGCAAATTTTCGAATTTAGAAAAGCCCAGAAAATTTGTCCCAGGTCGCTGCGCGACCCTTCACAAATTTTCACGGGGCTTTTGTAAACTCGAAAGTTTACTTCATTCGCGACACGTATAAAACATTAAAATATACTTCTTTTATTTATGTCTAACGCAATGATTCTTAACCATTTTAAAAACATTTAATTATTTGAATATGTTGAAAGTTTTTTTTGTTTAAATTATGTTTTAAGATTAAAGGTTTAATATTCCTGAAGCTTGTGGTTCCTGCTAGGAATAAAAAAAATCATATTGGTCTTTGATAAAAAAAAGGTTTGAAACTACTGCAAAAAATGTACTGCTTATGTTATCGTCCAACCCAAAGATTCCCAACCAGTCTAGAAACATTTATTGTTTGATTGAATATGTTTTTTTTTTATTTTGGGTTTTACGCCATCTATTTCCGCTGCTAAGGCCAATCATGACGCCGGAGATTAGGTCTACAGCTATCCGGGAATTTTGCTGAACCCGGTGGGAGTTCCAACCCACCGGTAGGGATCATTAACGTGCACGCAACATCCAGGCAGTACACGGGTCCTACATGTATTTAACGTCATATCCGAGAAGACGGAGTGTTTAGCATTTTTATCCTAACCTATATAAATGCAGACAACTTGTTAGGCCGGTATTTGAACCCCGGTCCATGGCGTGGCAGTACAACACTCTAACCACTACACCACCAAGCTGCCCGATTGAATATGTTGAAAGTTTGAATTTAAGTATGTTTACTATTCTTAAACTTTGCGGTCCCTAGTAGGAACAAAAAATCATAGTGGTCCCTGAACAAACAAAGGTTAAGAACTATTACTATATTCGGAACATCCCTAACGTCCCGAATTTCAAACTTCAAAATCTGGTTATCTTAGTTTTATACTTATATGTCCTTAATTACGTACTTGTGAATATGTTGAACGTTTTAATTTAAGTATGTTTAATATTCTTGAACTTTGCGGTCCCTGCTAGGAACAAAAAAAACATAGTGGTCCGTGAACAAACAAAGGTTGAGAACTATTACTATATTCGGAACATCCCTAGCGTCCCGAATTTCACTTGGCTTCTATAGAGTTCTCATTTGATATTATTTGTCGCAAACATTTTTTATCAACATAAACAAACAATGTTGCACTTAATTGTAAAATAATTTTTACGCTAACTAAAATTCGTTTTTTATTAACGGAGCCTAGTAAACATTTTCATGTTCCACAATAAATTCACCTCGCTGTAAACACGATCCCTTTACACTCACCCCACAAAAAAAGAACTGAAAGCCGTTGTTAATTAAAACCCATGAAAACATCAGGACCTCCAACATTTTCCCTTTCTAACATTCAATTTAATAAAAAAATATATAAAATCCTTTCACATTCGACTTTTTCCCTTAACTTACTCCTTAGCGACGCCAACTGCTACATAATTCACGCCACGACGTTTTTCCAGTCCCTTTCAAAACAGATTTTCCCTCATTAAGGGCGATATTTAATTTATACAAAAAAAGATGCGGACCGCTTTTGTTGTTCCGAATCCCCGCCCCTCCCGTCTCGGGGGAGATTTCATAATTCATCAAAAAGGAAGTTTGCGCTCCGCTCAAAGGCGTTTTTCTTTTTCTGTTGCAGGAGAGGAGGAGGACTCGAGTGGACTTGGAGTTAAGTGAGAAGGAGGAATAGATGGGTTTATTTCGCCGGGCGTGCTTCACGAATTGAGCGATAAGGTAATTTAAATCAACAAGTACAACGCTTTCGGTAAAGTAATTGTTTTCTTTGGAAATCTTTAATATGGAAATATTGTATGTACAATAGAAAAAAAACCTCTAGAGTGCTATGAAAAATATTAGAGGTTGGCAACTCTGAAATTATATACTCTATTTTTTTTAATATGACCAAACTTAGGGTGTATTTACTGCAAACAGTTGCAGTCCTGCTTAAACAGTAGGGCATATTAAAAATCAAATTTTGAGGTGTTGGTAAATGCTTATCAATGTGACAAATAAATCATAATTTGTCAAATAAATTGTCACGATCCAGAGATTTTCATAAAAGAAAACGCTCCAACTTGCAACTTCACAACACATACAGGGATTATTTCATTTTAATATACTTTCACATATTCCTAATAAACAATTGTAAAATTAATGAACTAAACAAAACTAAGTCGAAGTGTATTTTGAACTTCACTTTAAATCAGTGTTTTAAACGCGTGGCGCATGAAGTAAAATTTCGAGTTTAGAAAAGCCTGATTTGGCTTGGTCGCTCCGCTGCGCTACGCGACCAAGCCAAATTTTCAGGCTTTTCTAAACTCGAAATTTTACTTCATGCTTAGTCTGGGAGTGGAAAAAACTTGTTAGAGTTTTCAAATTAAAAGTTTTTAATATGATCCCGAATGTATGAAAATTTACATTGAAAAATCGTAACATTTATACCTAAAAGAAAAATGCCTTCTATTTAAAACTTTTAAAAAAATTGAACATATAAATGGGCAGAAAATAAAGAAGGCAGATATTCCTGAGCAAGGAATATTATCTGATCCTCCTATCCTACCTGATCCTTAGAGACACTTTATTAAATTGGTAGTAGATACAAATAATTTGAGGTAATGATAGGTAAATACATTTGTAATCGTAATCTTTGTGAGTTAATTGAATTGTATAATTGTCAGATTTTCCTTCACATAACCTACAAATTGAAAGTTTATTTACAACATAACATGTGATTAATCTTGTCCTACCCTAAAACACGCAACTTGCATCACACCACTAAATTCTTGAAATGTCAAATTTGATTGGTCATATTAAAAATGCTGATTATATATTATAATTATTATAATTATTATGTCTGACGTTTTATATGTCAATTTCTAAAGCGCGTAGCCAATTTAAATTAAATAAAAGATTAAATTAAAGCAGTCTACAAGTTTTTTTTTTTTTTTATTGGACATACGATATTAACATTTCTCTAGTAATTAATGCGACTTTTCTCTCGGTTTAATTCATTCGGGTTTGATCCCAGGGGTTCCATAAAATTGCTCATTAAATTTCTAATATGGGGAAAGTGTGTAATTGCGTCCTTTTCGTTTCCGTGTATATGTGCGAGCGTTCGGGGGAGGGTTGTGTACGACCTGGAAAATTCTCATTAAGATAAAATTTAATGCGAAATTATATCCTTTCCACATTTACATAAAGGTGGCAGATTTATTTTGGTGAGAATTTTCGGAATTTCAGCAAGTTTATTTAACACGTCTCTGACGAGATTTCGGTGTGATTACTGCCTCTAATATCTTGAATAAATATCTCAACTTTTATGTGGTAAAACATATTTAACATGATTTTAAAAGAAAACACTTTTACTAATAAGAAAGACAATGATTAAGGTTACATCAATTGTTTTAATCATATTTAAATGTTTATTAGTATTTTAATCTCGTACATTGTTACGCTTCAATTTTATTTTAATGTAGTTTATTCTAGATTACAATACAATATAACTATGTTAAGGTATCTAATAGTATGCAGTCTGTTTGATTTATTGTGACACAGCACATATGTCTGTTATTAGTACAGATAGAAACAAAAGTTAAAGACAATAGTTTTAGTATTTTTCATGATATATTCAGTAGCATTGTCAGAAAAACAATTGAAAATCAAATAAACACGTGAAAGCTAGTAGCTTCATTTTCTTTAATGGAACATCCTGTATATTTTGTTTATTTCAAATAGGTAATAACCTTAGCTTTATAATGATACCACATAAGTACCCCTTCATTATACAAATAACGCGACAATTGCAAATAAATGAAATTTATCAGTTGCCATGGATAACAATTGACATAAAACAATTTGTTAACGCTTTAATGTCAAAGTGGTGTAGTAACTTCCCGTCTTGCGTGTTGTTGATTCAAATCTTTAGAGATGGGTGATAATTACTATTCTAATGATGAAAAAATGGATATGCTAAAGGTCTTCGTTAGATGCAACAATAATTCTAGAGAAGCTAGTATCACTTATGGAAACATGTATCCAGAAAGAAGACAACCACATTATTGCACTTTTGCAAGACTTGAACAAAATTTACGGAGAAATGGGTGTTTTATTAATTAATTACGAAGGAGAAGACAAGAAAGAGAAGATAATAATGAAGTATTGATATTGGTCTATTTTAGAGCATTTCCACGTAATTCAATACGCGAAGCAGTGGCTGACTTAGGAATAAGTATGCATAAAATATTTTCTATTCTGAGTAAACATAAAATGAGACCATATAAAATTAGGTTAGTACAAGGTTTAAGAGATGGTGATTCTGGCAGGAGGATAGTATTCTGAAATTGGCTTAGCAACAATCAACATTTATTAAATTTAATTCTTTGGAGTGATGAATCAAATTTCAACAACAACGGAATCTCCAACCGAAAAAACGACCATTACTGGGATGCTAAGAATCCACGTCAAATTCGAGAATGCAGATTCCAACAAAGATTTGCAGTTAATGTGTGGCTTGGTGTGTTAGGTGATACCATAATAGGACCATTTTTTTTATCGAGGAACGTTGAATGCGGAGCGATATGCCAACTTTCTTACGATAGAATTTTAAGATTATTTAGATGATATCTCCCTAGAAATACGTCGAGATATGTGGTTCCAACAAGATGGAGCTCCTCCCCATAACGCAAGAAATGTCAAAGATATTTTGGAAAGAAAGTTTGGTTTGAAATTAATTGCAAATGGTGGCCCCATAAACTGGCCAGCAAGATCTACAGATCTGTCTATTTTAGATTTTTTTATTTGGGGATTTTTAAAGCAAAAAGTTTATGTTACTCATCCAGAAAATCTAGACGATCTGAAAAATCGTATTCGTATGGCATGTGGCCAAATAACACCACGTATGTTGCAGAAAGCACGACGAAATTTAATGAAGAGATTTGAAGAATGTATTGCAAACAACGGACGTCACTTTGAACAGACACTTTAAATAGTTATTCATGTCAACTGATAAATTTCATTTATTGGCAATTGTCGTGTTATTTCTATAATAAAGGGGTACTTATGTGGTATCATTATAAGGCTAATATTAATGCCTATTTGAAATAAACAAAATATACAGGGTGTTCCATTAAAGAAAATAAAACTAATAGCTTTCACGTGTTTATTTGATTTTGAACTGTATTTCTGACATTACGATTGATTAGATCATAAAAAATATTAAAACTTTTGTCCTTAACTTTTTTTTCTATCTGTACTAATAACGGACATATCTGCTGTGTCACAATATATCAAACAGACTGTACAGGGTGGCCCAAATTCTAGGTTTTCATAAGATATTTCGGTAACCTCAAAAATTGATATACAGGTTATGATCTCTACTTCTAAGATATTAATAATGACGTAATATATCTTGGTTAACTTGATCAGTTTGTAAGATATCAGGCGTTTTCCAATTGTTGGCTATTTCAGAATACGTCTTTATCTTAATAACTATAAGATATGCAAAAAGCAGTTTAATAATTATTTATGTTGTTTTCGCCGTAAAATGCAGTGGTGTACTTATGAAGTTACATAATTTTTAAATGAAACACCCTATATATTTTTATGTTATTGAATAGCACATTAAATTAGCTTTGCATTTTTATATAAAATTAAGTTTTTTTTTTTATTAATACTTTCTGTTTTTAACTCTGAAGCTTTTAGATAAATATTTGATAATACATACAATGATAATTACAGAAATGTCAATATAATTTATTAATAACTAAGGGGTCTGTAGAATCAGTAATTGATTACAAAAGTCTTAAAAAATGAATAAATTAATATTTAAACTAACTTAGTTTTCAAGATAATCGTTTTTTTTTTTACTTATTTTTACGAATTTTTGTTGAATATATTTTTTTTTTATTATTATTATTATTATTCTTTATTTACGGAATTCACCTTTTTTACAATTGAAATTAACAACATTAAAGCAATAAATAACATGTAGGAATAAAATATTGAATTAAAAGATAAATATAAATAATTATGATCACTGGTCATTGTATGAAATTTGTCAACTTAATGCGCTTTAATCGGTTTTTAAACTGCGGCAGTGAAGATGTGAATAATAAAAAGTCGTTACACAGTAGGTTTGCGTAACGCATCATACGATCCATGGGATTAAACATCCCATAGTTCGTTGAGTGAAATGCCAATCTAAACAAGGGTTTATGTCTAGACTGAGCATTTCTTGGTATATTGAAATTTAACATCTCCAACAGTTCGCCGCAATTCAAAATCCCATTAACTAATTTAAATAAAAGCACAATGTCAAGAAACTTTCTGATCTCCGCCAACGATTGAATATTTAATCTAATCATCGTATGGCTAAAGATTGAATTAGGGCCATCCAGTCTAAACTGCATAAGTTTTAAAAATTTGCTCTGCACCATTTCCATTTTTTTAATTGCTGTACCAGTGTATGGGGCCCATACTGATGATCCATATTCTAGATGTGGACGTATATGTATCAATAGAAAGCTAATTGCAAATGTAATTTAATGACATAAAAAACATACAGGGTGCTTCGTTTGAAATAATGCAACTTTGTGTCATAACTCGGAAATTAAAAGTTGAAATAAAAATATAAGTTCTCCGCTGAATTCTACGTAAAAAACTACACCAATTTAACTATTTATTTGTATATCTTGTATAGTTGTTGAGAAAAAGACGTATTTTAAAATAGCCAACAATTAAAAAAACGCCATGATCTGTTAATGACATTGTTTTCTCTGAAAAAGAGGTCATGACATGTATATCAGATTCGTGTTCTCTACGGAGATTTTGGAAACTATGAGAGAGAGAGAGAAACGGTTAAATATGGAAAGTAGTGCAGTTTTACGAGCTGAATAAAAAGACATTTATAAACTTTTCAAAAAAGTCTAGAGTAACTAGATATTTTGAAAAATGTGAAAAATGTCGATTTTTTAAATCGATTTTTCTCAGTTAGTAAAAGAAATAGAAAAAACTATAAATGGCAATGTTTTCGATAATGTTACTCTGAATAATAAAATGTCATCAAATATATTATATTGACCGTAGTTTTTTTTTTTACTTTATTGATGTATTAACATAAGTCAGTTACAATTAAAAATAAAAGTAAAAATATTAACGTTGCATAAACATATATAATAAATAGTGATTTATTACTTCACATAACTCAAAACAAATAGTGAAAATAAATAATAAAATCGATTTTCTCAAATATTTTCCCGAATATGGGTAGCAACGTTATGGGGCGTAAATTGTGATATATAACACAAACTTACATTTTTTTAAATGGAAACCATGTCATCAATAAAACGGGATTTTTTTCTCTTCAAACTGATAATCACTTGGCATTTCTTTCTTTCATACTTATTTGTTAAAAAAAAAACTGTTAAATGTAAACCATAGTTGGCTATGTCATCATAAAAAGGGATTTGTATTCTCTGTAAACTGATAAATCACTTGACACACTTACTTTCTTTCTTCCATACTTATTTACGCTTTCTAATGCTCCATAGTGGCATTGTCAATGACACGAATGCACAATGTGCATATACAGGTCACTGTTTCGTCCAGGAATCCATTAATAGTTTTCACATATTGGCTTGATATAATCAGAAATGTTCAGAATTCCTCAGCACTGGGTCGGAACATACTGACGAGGTACTTGAAGTCCGAAACGCGTCTGTGGGTATCTGGTTCCGGAATACTGAACACAAATTCAATTTTAAATAATGAAATATTGGATAAAACAAATACGAATTGAAGCTAAACTGCAAGTATTCCTCCCAGCTGTGAAATGCATGCCTAGAAATTCTTATATGGTTAATTTGAATTTACGGAGTGGTTGACTTTTGATGTTGTCCAGTAGTACATTGTAAAACTTAATAGCATGGTATCTGATTCTGTTTTGGACTTTGCTTAGTCTGATGGTAGTAGTATATATATATATATATATATATATATATATATATATATATATATATATATATATATATATATATATATATACATTTGAATTTTGTCTAGCTGGATAATGATGTAAGTTATAGCAGCTTTCATAGAGATGTAGATGAACTTTAACATATAACGCGCATTCGAGGATACATAGACATGGAAACGTGAGTATCCCAATGTCTATAAAAGCCGGACGACAGTCTTCTGTGTACCCATAACCAGACATGATACGTAAAACTTTACCTGTAACCCAAATATCGCAGAGTGACCCCCATGATATTAGCCCGTACAATATATGACTCTGGCATAGTCAATAGTATGCTACACGAAGTATATCTTTAGAGACTACTTTCCAGAGTCTGCGAATGAGTAAACTGTTGGAACATAGTTTGCGTGCAAGAGCATCACCGTGTGATGTCCAAGTCATGTGAATATCCAACTGTATTCCAAGAAATGTTGTTCATTGAGTTGGTTCCTTTTGAGAGACTGAATGTCAGGCATTGAGTTTCATTGTTATTCAGTTTGAGACTGTTCTTAACAAACCAACCCAAGGCCTTCTTCTGAGCTTCCACGTGTAAGCTACTTACAACATCCACCCGTTTAGATTGGCTTATTAATGTCGCATCATCAGCATATAAGACAAGTTTTGTGTCGCAAGCAACTGTGTCAGGTAAATCGTTGATGTAAATTAAAAAAAGCAGTGGGCCAAGAATGGAGCCCTGCGGAACCCCGTGCATAACTGGCAAGAAGTCAGATAGACTCTCTCCATTTCAGATACACTGCGTTCTACCTGAGAGATACGGCCTTAATATTCCACAAGTGTCGGGGTGCAAGTTATAGAAATAGAGCTTCCTTAGTAGTATTTCGCAAAGAACGCAGTCAAGAAAACGACATAGCTTTTTCACCCTTTTCGAACCCCTCCATAATAATCTGTCAAAGCTACGATCGCATCGGTGGTGGAGAGTCCCGTTCTAAAACCATATTGCACGGTTTTCAAGAGACCTGCATTTTCGAAATACTAAGACAATTGTCATTGGAGAATTTTCTCAAATATTTTCTCGAATATGGGTAGCAATGATATGGGGCGGAAATTGTGATATATAACATAAACTTAATTTTTTTCAAATGGAAACCATGTCATCAATAAAACAGGATTTTTTTTCTCTTTAAACTGATAAATCACTTGACATTTCTTTTTTTCATACTTATTTGTGAAAAAAAACTGTTAAATGTAAACCATAGTTGGCTATGTTATCAATTAAAAGGGATTTGTTTTCTCTTTAAACTGATAAATCACTTGACACAATTTCTTTCTTTCTTTCATACTTATTTATTAAAGTAACTGAGTTGTTAAGAATTTTCTACTTTTTTTTTACAACAAAAAAATAGTTGACCATGAAAAAAATTAAAATAACAATTATACAATAATTGGGGCTTTTTGAAACATAAGAGTTTGTTAATTTTTTGTCAAATAAGTTTATTTGCAGGTTATGTGAAGGAAGAAATAGAAATTGGTAGGAAAAAATGTCCATAAAATGAGTTATTTTTAATACTAAATTAATTAACAAAAATACAACAATAAAACTAACTGTTACTAAAAATGTTTTATTAGAGTCATTATTTCATAGCTAACTATTCTTTTGTTGTAAATAAAATAGAAAATAGTTAATACTCAGGTATTTTTGTAAATAAATATGTCAAGTGACATGTCTGATTAAAGAGAGAAAAAAATACCTTTCTTATGGTGACATGACCATATATTGGTTGCCATTAAAAAAAAAATTTAAAGTCGATATAAAATATCTGATAAAATTTTATTATTCAGTGTAAAATTATCTAAAACTTTGCCACTTACAGTTTTTCTCTATCTCTTTTAATAACCGAGAAAAATCGATTTGAAAAAATCATATTCATATTTTCATATTTTTTAAAATATCTAGTTACCCATGACTTTTTCGAAGAATGTTTAATTGTCTTTGTATTCAGCTCGTTAAACTGCACTTCTTTGCTCATTTATTCGTTTCTTTATCTCTAAAAGTTTCCCCATGGAACACATAAGAAAAACCTTACCCTGAAAATAAAATATATACATACACGAAAGTTTTCTTTTTAAGTGTATACATGAATATGTTTTTATTTAAGTCTTATTGAAACTTTAAAGGAATGTTTTCCACTCCCAGGTTAAGCATGAAGTCAAATTTTAAGTTTAGAAAAGTCTGAAAACTTGGTTTGGTTTGTACCAAAATAAATTTTTAAGCCTCTTCTAAACTTGAAATTTTACTTCATGCCACACGCGTATTAAACACTGAAATATTATAAACAAGTGAACTTTAGTTGAAATTAGTGTCTTAACGCGTGGCGCATGAAGTAAAATTTTGAGTTTAGGTTTCAGGCTTTTCTAAACTCGAAATTTTACTTCATGCTTAACCTGGGAGTGGAAAACACTCGTTTAAAGCTTCAAATTGAACCCTTAAAAGAACAACGAATATCTAAAAATGTACAGCACATAATTGGGATATGTATACTTAAAGGAAAAACTCCATGTACTAATGTAATAACATATAATTAATTTCTCACTTAAATCTTGGTGAAACATTTTTGAGTATTAAAGGTTTCAAAATTGAATAAAAGCACTTGGTTTGTTCACTTAATTTGTTTTATTACTTTCCGACTAGTTTCGGTCATGGACCATTATCAAGCATAATGGTCCATGAACGAAACTAGTCGGAAAGTAATAAAACAAATTAAGTGAACAAACCAAGTGTTTTTATTCAATTTTGAAACCTTTATACCCGATATTATAAACGATTAATAAATCATTAAATAACTATTTCTGGAGTAAATTTATTTACCTAGTAAACTAATCGGCAAATAAAATTGCGTATTATAAAGCAAACCTACTAAATAAATAATTTAATTAGTAGATTACAGACCGAAATTATACATTTTCATTGTGGCCATAGCTGGAACCACCAATTTGTTAAATTGAATTGTCAATATTTCAAATTAAATTGTCAATCAAATTGGAAATTTAGTATAATTCCTTATAATTATAGAGAATAACCGTGAAATAGGACAGAATTACACAGAACAAGGAAAAGAAAGCTTATTAGAAATTATAAAAGACTTAAACGAGTGTTTTCCACTCCCAGTCTAAGCATGAAGTAAAATTTCGAGTTTAGAAAAGCCTGAAAATTTGGTTTGGTCGCGTAGCGCAAAGCGCGGAGCGGCCAAACCAAATTTTCAAGCTTTTCTAAACTCGAAATTTTACTTCATGCGCGTACGCGTACAAGACACTGATTTTAAGTGAAGTTCACTTGTTCACAATATTTCAGTGTTTTTAGTGTTCAATACGCTTGGCGCATGAAGTAAAATTTCGAGTTTAGAAAAACCTGAAAATTTGGTTTGGTCGCTCCGCGCTTCGCGCTACGCGACCAAACCAAATTTTCAGGCTTTTCTAAACTCGAAATTTTACTTCATGCTTAGACTGGGAGTGGAAAACACTCGTTTAAAACTTTAAATGGAACTAATTTTAAAAAAGCGTATGTATAAGTATAAAAATCCTTGGTTATGTTTGATTTGAAAAACTTTAGGTCTTCGACTCCTTAGAATGTCTTGTGGTTCGAATTAATCACTGTCAGGGAAGACGCTATGAGCGAACTTAAATCTGACACGGATAATATGGTAGACACGATTACCGTAATGAAATTAATAAATACAAGTAGTAGAATCTAAAGTAATATGATAGTAAAATACAATTTTGACTTTTAACTGTCAAATTATTTAGAGAATGAAATTTACTTGGTAGAAAAACAAACAAATAATTTACTGGGGAGATTTATTAGCCAAATAAAGTTATTTTGTGTTTATAATACCGAAATCTTTGAAATAAATTAATTTATTCCTAAAGTAAATTTTATTTAGAGAATAAAACGTTTTATAATACCGAGCATTAATGTAATAACTTTGACAACTTTTTGTGCTTTTTTAGTTGTTACTTGTGAGATATTCTTTTATCTTTGTTTATTGTTTGTCGATTATCTGTTCTCCTTTTAAATATTCACTATTGTTTATCAATTATCTGTTATCCTTTAAGATAGATATGCAACTATTCTTGATGGTAAAGTGTGATTAAGAATGGTTGATTAGTGAAGCTTTGAAAGGATAACAGATAATGGAATAATTTTAGTACATTTGTAAAATATTGGTTTAATAAAAAATTACAATAAAAAAACATTTCATCCTAATATTTAAAAAAATTTAATAAATATTTTAAAAATCACATATTCATTTCTAGTGCGCTTACTTTTCGTACCACTAGGTAAACGTGACAAAACGCTCCGTTTCTTTTTACTAGCTTTATGAAAGGCGTATGTTTGTTAAAGCGTGTTCATCTTATTTTATCACGTATAAACCGAATGTACGTGATAACTGCGAATAAAACGGAATGGCTTTTCTTTTTACACCCTGCTAGGTATTTCATTTGCACAATTACAACCCGCTGACCGTGTACTTTTCACAGTTTTCCTTTCCCATTGTAACGGCAATATAGTCGTAGCTAACGGTAACATTAAACAGCTCACACAAAATTTAATGGATAGTTAAAGCCATATTTTTTAATTAAAAATATTAATGTTTAAGGTATATCAGGTGTTCAGTTAAAAACCTGATCGAGTTGGCTATGAAATTTTCAAAACATTGTGAATTAGGTCGTACGTAAATTTGTCAGTTGCTCCTGTCAGTATTAATCTTTTATAAAAGTGTTTCTATTTTATCAGGTATTTTATTTATTAATTTATTTAACGGTGGTCTACCATACCATGCCCACTCACACTAAAGAAGAAGAAATAACACAACTATAAGAACAAGGCAAATAATAAGCTATTAATTAACACAATCTTACATTTATGTCAGGTATGACAAAAGGTAAATTAAGCTGCAACTTCACTTTTTCGTTCCATTTCCTTCTAATAAATAAGCAACGCCTTCTCGATCGTTTTTTTAATGAACACCTAATATTTTGATCTAATACTAAAACTTTTTATTATTATTGACATTTATTCCATCTTTAAGTATAAAAACCTCTAGCCTAAAATATATTATTTAATTCAGTGCCTGTAAGCAGATTTCACTGTTTACTCTCCTTTTTAAGAAGCAACCAGAATTCTTATCTTAGCAACTTCCAACCCTCGAAACCTTGAGGCTGAAAACCTTTGACATCCCTCAATGTAAACAGGTACGGAAACAAATGAAACCCTCTCGCGGATAAGAAGGGCAGAAGGCGGCAGCAGTCACAAAAGGCGGGCATTAATCAAAAAGGGCGATCGGATCGAGGTCGGCCTCGGCGAAGAGATGGATATTGTGTCGCGCCTCTCTCGCGGCACCCTATCTGCGGGGGCGGCTCCCATTTTTGTCGCTCTTTGAAGTGCAGATCCCCCCTACCCCCGCATAAAGGGGGGACTTCTCATCTTTAGCACGCCACGAGCCGGCACTTTGAAGTGACTATCGATCCATGACAGGCACACACAAACACGATTCTCACGGGGGTCTCGCCCTCGCCCGCAGGGGGTTGCTCTGTCTATATCCTCCCCATCCCATCATCCCCCCTTCTCCACAGATTTTCAGGTGAAACCGCGGCGTTAATTTATTTTCGCGTGGTTTGTTTTATGCGTTTTGAGGTAAATTCGTGTTCAATATAAGGGTAAAAAATATATTTAAAAAGCGCTGAGCTTCTGAAAAACGTTATATAACACCTGATGATTTCAGTAAATTCCTGAATTAGAGGTAATCAACCATTTTTCTGCTTGTTTTATATAAAATTACTCAGGCACACTTGAGTGCCTATCCGTATGAAAATTTTAAATATTTTAAACGATATTATCTCATTCTTTTAATTCATACAAAATGTATTCATGCACATTAGTAATTTAATTTATACAAAATGTATTCATATATATTAATAAATTAACATTTTATATCAAATATATCTAACTCTCGAGTAGACAATGTACACCCTTGTAATGAATCTAAGGGATCCTAGATTATTTTGAAATAATAAAAACAAAAAGATATGTAACTTAGAAACAGCAGTAACAATAAAGTAATTTCATTATTCCAATATTTTGTGTGATATACAGAGAGTTATAAGTAACACCGAACATGCCAGAAAATTTTCACTCTAAATTTTCTTATGTTCGATTTGTTCTGGGACGCATCAAAGCATTGAGTGCAATGTGATGCTACGATTTCCAATAGTAATATAGTCAACCCAATTTACATTCTTCTGGGTGCGATTTCATTGGTTACGATTTTTAGTAGTTCTGATGCAAATTAAGACTAATTTAAATAGGGTACATGTAACGTCAAAATAAAATATGTCAGTTATTAAGTCTTGTACGTTTATGGTAAGTGCAGTGTGTGGGAATATAGAACATACTTTTTTGGCTAAAGCAAGACATCGGCATTTCAAGACATTCAAGATTAAGATTATTCCAAATTCAGCCTATTTTCTGTAAATCTTTAGATATTCCTTGTTTTATTAAGTTCAATTTGAAGCTTTAAACGAGTGTTTTCTACTCCCAGACTAAGCATGAAGTAAAATTTCGAGTTTAGAAAAGCCCTGTGAAAATTTGTCTCGGGTCGCTGCGCGACCCGAGACAAATTTTCACAGGGCTTTTCTAAACTCGAAATTTTACTTCATGCGCCACGCGTATAAAACACGGATTTCAAGTGAAGTTTGAATATACATAAATTTCACAATATTTTAGTGTTTTATACGCGTGGCGCATGAAGTAAAATTTCGAGTTTAGAAAAGCCCAGAAAATTTGTTTCACGGGGATTTTTTCTAAACTCGACATTTTACTTCATGCTTAGTCTGGGAGTGGAAAACACTCGTTTAAAGTTTTAAATTGAACTCTTTAAAAAAATTTACAGCTTATGCATGTTTATCTAAAAAAAAATTCAACGTATCTTCAATTCATTGTAAGTTACGGAGTCAACAAAGTAATAAATACACATTGTAACAGGGTTCAGCTCTGTTATACTTTTGTGTGGAATTCTTTTTGTAGATTCAAGAGAGATACTGGATACAGTTAACGTTTATTAGAAAAAACTATTATTATTATATCTTAGCAACATAACTAATATCACATCAGAAGGGCGGCGTTGATCATAGGCGTACCGAGATGCAAGATACAGGGCGTACGTTACACTTCTCCCCCTTTGGTTCCGAAGACGTCCCGACAAGGGAACCAATACAATTATCATTCTAAGGTGTTTAACGAGGTCGTCCTCTTTATCGAAGCGGTGTTACTGGTATAATTTCTGGTGCACCAATAAATTTTGTTAAAGAAGACACGTGGTAGGTACCATAAGTTTTCGATTCATCTGAAAGCTCACCAATTACAGAAGTCGAAGGCGATTTCTTTTCTCGAATCATGTTCGGACCATCTCTAGGTGGGAGAAGTTTATAACTTAACTTTTTAGAAGCATCGCTTAATTTCTTGACGTCAACCAGCACCAAATCACCAACCATATATCCTGAACCTTCGCGTCTACGCCTATTTGCAGTTTGCTGTTGGCGATCACGTTTCTTCTCGTTCGTCTCCTTAGCACGACCATAAACGTTATTTACGTTTGTTAAATATGGCGTAATTTCCGGGATAAATCCATCACCATTTGAAATAATTTTAGGATCTTGAATTACGTCATCAATTGTTCGCAATTCTCTACCAAAATTCAGATATGCAGGGGTGAATCCAGTTGATTCACAATTAGCAGTGTTCATGGCAAATCTTATTGCTGGTAAATATGGTAACCAACGACTGTGATCTTTGCCAACTAAAATTTGACTCAGGATGGTATACAGGAATCAATGATTGCTTAATACCCAGTACAAAGTTAACTTCTTGCATTATGTTAGAAACAAACTGAGTACCGTTGTCTGAAATTAATTTACGAGGTTAACCAAATCTTAAAAAAACCTCATCAATTAGCGTTCGAGCACATTCTATGGCTGTGGCTTCTTTGAGAGCAAACAGTTCTACCCATTTTGTAGAAGTATCTTCGACGACGAGAATCCATCGCTCCCCAGATTGTGCGGCTGGCAGTGGACCAAACAAATCGATTGCAATCGTCTCAAAACGCTGCGCATAAGAAGGTGTTTGAATCAAACCTGATGGCTTCTGGTTTGAAGCCTTATACCGTTGACATTCTATACAGCACTTAACATGATCTGCAATTTCTTTCCTCATACCAACCCAAAAATATCTAGGTATAATACGTTGAATTGTACGATTCACACCATAATGACCAGCAGTTGGCGAATCATGGTACTTATGTAGAACTCGAAGACGTTCATGTTTTGGCACAACAAACACAGCACATTCTTCATCCGAATCGGGAGAGTAGCGATACAGCACACCATTAGTAATAATGTAACCTCTCTCGGTCCATTTTGAAAAATCTACGTCAGAGCCATCCTTCTCGAAACAGTTAATTATCTTAACCAACTCAGGATCCTTTAACTGTTCATTACGAAGATCAGAAAAAGATCTAGACGGGCCTTCTACAGCAACTAAGTCAAGATTGACGATGCAGTCTGCTTCAGTCGACCAAGGACGTGACAACGTGTCAGCAATTACATTACTCTTACCAGGTATGTACTCTAATTGTAGATTGTACTGCTGTAGCATTAATGACCATCGTGCTAGGCGTCCAGAAGGCGATTTCAAAGACATCAACCATTTCAATGGCATATGGTCTGAAACGACAGTAACTTGAGATCCTTCAATATACCCACAGAATTTTCCTAATGCCCAAACTATGGTTAGAGCCTCTCGCTCGGTAGTTGAATAATTACGTTCAGCAGATGTTAACAAGCGGCTGGCATATTCAATTGGGTGTTCTTCTTCGCCTTGACCTTGTAGTAACACAGCACCAAGGGCGTAACCACTCGCATCAGTTCGAATAACATAAGGCTTTTCAGGATCGTTCTGTAATAAAATCGGAGCACACATTAACAAGGTTTTCAGATTTTCAAAAGACTCCCCCTGCTGTGGACCCTATTCCCATGCAGCATTTTTCTTCGTCAGGCTGCTTAGCGGTCTCGACACTTCGGCAAAATTCGGTACAAATCTTCTATACCAGGAGCAGGTTTGTAAGAAGGAAATGACTTGTTTTACATTCATTGGAGAGGGCATCCGTGAGATCGCAGCAGTCTTTTCAGGATCAACTTGGATTCCTTGATGCATGTCATTGTTCTTCTTTGGAACAAGGACCTCAGGCGCGGACCAAGGACTTTCACATTCCTCGATAATCTTTTCTTCCAAAATTCTATTGATCTCTATCCGAAGAATAGCTTTCTTTGCAGGAGTCATTCTGTACGGCGGCGAACACGTCAGAATTTTCAAAAATAAGCCATTCATAATTTTCCTCTGTGGTTCATCCAACATAGAGCCTTCTTCCGGACGCAATACCTGAATACAATCTACACTTAGAGTTTTTGAACTATCTTCATATTCATGTTTAAAAAAGGTATGTGGATCATCAGCAAAATGCTAAATTCGGTCATGAAGAATTGACACTATTTTAGTATCTTCTATGAACTCTACACCTAAGAGTGTATAGTTCTTGGCTTCGGGTAACACAACAAAAGTTGTAGGGATTAGTTTGGTCTTGAGTTTTACTGTCACCATACAAACTGATACATCTCGATCTTGAGTACTACCATCAGCCAACGAAGTACAAACTCTCTTCTTACTGAACTGGTAACCTTCTCGTTTTAGCATTTCAAACAACGTTTTACTGGCAATGGAAAGTTTAGCAGCTGAATCCAAAAAACCTGTACCATTCTTGACACAGATATTAATAAACAGTATTGGTCTTCGACGGGGTTTCAAAATCTGATCAAAATCCAATGAACAAAAATTCAAATTATTATTTATCTTCTTCGTTATTTTAGGGCATCTGGATTTGACATAACCTGTCTGTCTACAGTTTTAACAATTAATAAATGGTTTTGACATCTCACCCGTATTTGTTAACGTTTGCTCAGGTTTGGCTTTTGCAAGCAACTTCTTACAAGATTCTTTTATGTGACCGGACTGCCGACAGTAGTTACACTATGCCTTCTTTACTTCTGACTGGATTTGTAACTGTAGGTTTTCTTCAATCGCTCTAGCAAGTTCCAGGAGTTTTGTGAATGAACAAAATCCATCACGGAAAATCTTTTCTCTTATTCCAGAATGCAACAAGCCATACACCATATCGAGCTGCACATTTTCTGACAGAGTACCAATAGGTAATTGTGATAATGTAACTCTACACTTACAAATAAATGCGTATGTCGAAGTATCTGTTTTCTGCTCCTCGGCAAATAATTCTCTATAAACTCGATAAGCAGGCTTCTGAGGTCCGAACGTACATCGAAGAAGGGCTACAGCTTCATTCCATGTACCTGTGGTAGCTTTTACGCCTTGCCACCATGTAGACGCAAATCCATATAATAACATAGATAATCCCTTTAACACATGCTCATCACTTACGTTTGTACTCTCTTTATAGGTATTAACTGCATCCAAAAAGCCAGAAACATCAGAACCTTTAGATCCATCAAAACGAGACTGACATCTTGCAAAATTCCCACTGATGACACTTACTTGCGGAAACGGTGCTTGTATCCTATGCAACAGTGCTTGGAATTGCTCATCAGTAAATGATATAATGTTCGATGCTACTTCTTGACCACTCGTCTGCTTTTTTTACCCATTAAAACAATATACTATACGTATACAAATAGAAAACGTTGACACGACGACTGTCAGGTCAATGTCATGCAAAACCAACTACCAACTACGCAGAGCGTCTGAAGATATACTTTTTAACGTACGGTGAAATCACGATGTACGAAACTATTAATCTTCACGATGTGACGACAACACTTAATTTCAAGCTTGTTAACTTGCTCAGCCAAATCATACGAAAATACACGGCCAAAATCAGAGCCAATGAAATCGCACTCAATGCTTTGATGCATCCCAGAACACATCGAATACAGGAAAATTTACATTGAATATTTTCTGGCATGTTCGGTATTACACAAAACTCTCTGTATATTTATACAACGTAATCTAATTGTGAAATAGATTTAATTGAATTAAGTCTAATATTGCATTGACCTGGAATAATCTAAACTACACCAATCTGGAGCAGCAATCTGTTCTAATCTCCCTAGGACACGCCTGAATTTAAATTAGTTCATATGTTATTTATGTCAATATGTGTTACCTGTAAATACATCCCACAGATAACAATGTACCGACCCATATACATAAATTAATTACGGCCAATAATTTAATGTACACGCCGTTAGTTAACACTTGCTCTTTATGCAGTTTACCTTTAGCATTATCACCGCGGGCTCAAAGTTATCCCGATCTAATCTGCACCAAACTGCATCCCCTCATTTATAATAAATGAGCACACGGCCTGCCGAGTGTCGCCTGCCGTGTATTCTGGGGTGCGGAATTCCCCTCATCAGGTGGTCATTAACGTGGAGAATGGGCATGGGAGCATGGGTCGATGCGAAAAATCCGGAAGAGCCACTCAGGGGAGGGTGTTATTAATGTCGGCCGCACATTTTTGGCAGTGTTCTCCCGGGCTTTAACTCATCTAACCGAGGAATTCATCTGTAATATACTGTATGTAGGGTGGTGTGAGTAGGGGGTGATAAATTGCGAGGGCGCGGGTTGAATTTTTCTATACGAATCATTTGTCGGGTTTTTTTTTGTGTTTTTGTGTCATATGGAGAATTTTATTTCAATGTTAAGGAATATTATCTTTCCTGATTCTTTTAGAGCAGAGGTTCCCAAACTTTGAAACATTCTACCCACTTTTTAGAATTCCAATCTATGGCGACTGATTCACTTCAGTAGTAATATCTGTAGGATGAAGAACCTGTTTTAATCATAAATGTACACGGCTAAGTATATTTTCAACTTCACTTTAAATCAGTGTTTTGTTTGCAAGGCGCATGAAGTAAATTTTCGAGTTTAGAAAAGCCCGAAAATGTTCAGGCTCTTGTAAACTCGAAATTTTAGTTCACGCTTAACCTGGGAGTGGAAAACACTCGTTTAAAGCTTAAAATTTTACACTAAAACAAGCAATATCTGCAAATTTAAAGCATAATTGCTGTAATTGGCATATGTATACTTAAAAGAAAAACATTCTGTAAAAGGAAAACCAAACATGAACGAACGGAAATCTCAAGAACACAAACCTCAGATAAATTAGACAGCACAATGGATTAGTCACATTATTCAAGAAAATATGCGCTTTAAATGATAATAATTTCCTCTTGGTTCTGCGACAAACTGTAAGTGATCAATCTCTATAGATCCGTTTTATTTCTAACATTTAAAATATACTCAATGACATTAGAAGCGTAACACTAAGAAGGAATGATTTTTTTGAATTCATATTTTAGCAACAAAGTGACTATATTTAAAGCATACATTGATACCAATTTCAACCTTGTGCCTTTTATATTTATTGTGAAAAAAAAAATCACTTTTTCTTTTTTGATAAAACTATTTATATGAGCTGTTTAGTACAGATGTTTTTAGTTTTCGTGTTTCCGTTGAGTGTGTTAAGCTTAAATAAAATGCCTCGAGTCCGAAGACGTCCACAATATCACCATTTGAGCGATTTTGACCGGGGTCGAGTTGTTGCTTATCGAGATGTCGGTATGTCCTATCGCGAAATTGCCCGCCGTATTGATTCCACTGCAGCAACTGTAATACGTGTGTATCAGGTATGGGCAGAAGAAGGTAGAGGAGCAAGAAGAAGACCAATTGGTTAACCAAGGCGTACCACAGAACGTCAAGATCGGCGCTTAAGACAAATAGCCCTGCGAGACCGTTTCGCTACTACGCGTCAAATCGGTGATCAATGGATTGGAGAAGAAGGTAGGCCCGGTATTATGCGAACCTTATATCGCCGCATTCAATCCTTTGGGCTTCTTTCGTACCGTCCAAGGTTAGTGCTTCCTTTAACAGCGAGACACTGTCGCCAAAGGTTGGACTGGTGCAGAGAACGGCAGCATTGGGAGGCAGAATGGCACGATGTCGTATTCAGCGATGAATCACGATTTTGTCTAGGCACGCATGATGGCCGTAGAAGGGTACGACGCTACCGTGGAGAACGACCTGATCTTAGGTTTGCTATTGAGAGGCATGTACACAGGACTGCTGGAGTAATGGTTTGGGGGGCTATTGCTTATGGTAGTCGATCACCTCTTGTATTCATTCGAAGCAGTATGACAGCTGCGCGTTATGTTGAAGACGTCATACGACCGACTTTGTTGCCTTATTTAGATGGCCGCCCAGACGTACTTTTTCAACAAGATAACGCACGTCCCCATATTGCTCGTCGAATTATGAACTTTCTTAATGAAGCTGGTGTTAATGTTTTGGCGTGGCCGCCCCGTTCGCCGGATTTAAATCCCATTGAACATGTGTGGGATATCATGGGAAGAAGAATATTCTCTTTGCACCATCCTCCACAGACTCTAGCAAAGTTGATCGATGAAATTCAAGTTGCTTGGAACGAGATGCCTCAAGAAGACATCGACCATCTCATTTTGTCGATGCCCAGACGTCTACAGGAGTGTATACAGCAAAGGGGTCGCCAAACACATTATTAATTTTCTTTAGATTGTTTTTTAATAAAATTTCTTGAAAATGTAATCATTTTATTCTTGATGTTAGACTACCATATTGGCAAAAAATCAAGTTAAAATAATAACTCCTTCTGGGTGTTACGCTTCTAATGTCATTGAGTATATTCTTTCACTTACTTCTAATGCAAACCTTTTCCCTACTATTAAAAATCCAAAATGTTTCTTCCTTAAATAGTTTTGCCACAGTTCGAATGAGATTTTGAGCGTTTTTGTAAAAATGGTACATTTGTAGTATATTGACAGGCGTCATAATATCATGATGATAGAAACGCAACCATCCGACGTACCAATCCATTGATTGGAAACAGATAGAAGTTAAAGTCGTCAGGGTAGAAGGGTAATGTGTTGACTATTGTCGTATTGCAATAAAAATTATAATATTTTATGTGATTTTTAAAGTTATTGAGTTTTTAAAAATTCTCGAATTTAGGCAAATATATATTTTTTTTAATGATAAAAACTTAATCAACATAAATGATTGTAAACTTACACAAAAATGAATAAAGTTTATTCTACTATAATAATAATAATAAGTCTTTATTGTTTAGCACCAAAAGGTATTAAATTGGCAACTAGAAAATGATTAGAAATTATAGATAAGATAAGCACAAATAAAAAAATAATCACTATAAATTCAAATATAAATATAGAGAGAGTTTTATGTAATACCGAACATTGTCATAAAGAGAATTTTTCTTTTAAGTATACATCGTTGTACATTTGCCGACGCTCGGTTTATTAAAAGAATTTAAATTAACTTTAAACGAGTGCTGTCCACTCCCAGGGTAGGCATGAAGTAAAATTTCGAGTTTAGAAAAGCCTGAAAATTTGGTTTGGTCGCGTAGCGCGAAGCGGCCTAACCAAATTTTCAGGCTTTTCTAAACTCGAAATTTTACTTCATGCGCCACCGGTACAAAATACTGATGCAATGTAAAGTTTAGCGGTGTGTTTTAAACTTCGTAAGATGTCACTGTTTTGTACCGGTGGCGCATGAAGTAAAATTTCGAGTTTAGAAAAGCCTGAAAATTTGGTTTGGCCGCTCCGCGCTTCGCGCTACGCGACCAAACCAAATTTTCAGGCTTTTCTAAACTCGAAATTTTACTTCATGCTTAGTCTGGGAGTGGAGTTTCAAATTGAACTCTTTTAAAAAACAACGTCTATCTAACGATTTACAGCATATACGCTGTAATTGGAACATGTATACTTGAAAGAAAAACTCCCTGTATGTACAAGTTGAGGCATTAATTGCGATTGATTGTCTATAGTTTGTAATGGTCATATAGGCAACCTAATTTCTTGAATTAATTTCTCATCTAGCACATGGTGAAACATATTACACTATGTAAAGTTAATTAAAGGAAAGGCACTTGGTATTGTTTCACAATTAAATCTTTATTCCGACTAGTTTCGGTTTGTTAGACCATTTTCAATGGAATGTACAGAAAAAATTATTTCCTAAGTATATATACAATATTTTTGTTTCAAGTAATAAGAGAAGTCAGAATTGAGGAATTCCAAATCTCGTTGTCGTTTACGATATTTTTCCTCATTTTTATGGCCCTGTTAATCTCCAGGCCCTCTTTAAGGTTAAGTGCGTATCCCTTATTACCTGAATGCAAAATCTTAAAATTATGCGGATTAAAGAAGTGATTGAATGCGATGCAATGTTTGGAAAAGCCAGTTGTTGGTTTATTATCTAAAACAGATTTTTTATGTTCTTTCATTCTGATTTCGAAAGATCTGCCGGTTTGTCCAATATAAATTGCATCGCATTCATCACACTGTATTTCATAAATTCCACATTTCTTTGAATTATCAGTTTTCGATTTATTGTTTATTAATAGTTTGCCTAAATTTAAACGGTTTGAACATATAATATTAAAGTCTTTTCCCCTACAATGACTGACTATATTATATGACAGGTCATTAACAAAATTCAATTTATGCCATTTATATTCTATTGTTTGCTCAGGTGCGTAAAAGTATTTAATTAAATGTTTTTGTTTATGCTTTTTTAATAAATTATTTATAATTTCCTTGTTATAACCATTATTTTCGGCAATTTTCTTGTCTGAAATCAGATTCACTTAGAGGAATGTTAATTAATCTATTAATAAAAGAGTGAAATGTACTTAATTTTATTTGTTGTGTGTTGTTTGAATTGGCTGGAATGATTGAGTCCGTATATGTTTCTTTTCTGTGTATTTTAAATTCTAGTTTTTTATTATTTTTAATAATGGTTATGTCAAGGAAGTTTAAGCTATTGTTCATTTCTGTTTCAGTAGTAAATTGTATATTATTATTGATGGAATTTAGGTATTATTCAAATGCATTTAATAGTTTTGTCGTTCCAGTCCAAATACAAAAGATATCGTCTACGTACCTTGCCCAGTAAAATATTGGTTTAGCCTCTGTCTTACTGAGAACTAGTCGGAATAAAAATTTAATTGTGAAACAATACCAAGTGCCTTTCCTTTAATTAACTTTACATAGGCAACCTAATTTACACATAACTTAAAAATCAAAGGTGTCAAATTGTAATGGATGAAAATGTTCGGTGTTACATAAAATTCTCTGTATAATAATGTGTGTGGTCTGTAGTCTACCTTAAATCACCAAATACAGAAATTAAAAATATTAACAAAACGATGTTTCATTTATTAATGGTAATAAGATAATTGAATATATAAAATTAAATTATAATAAATAAATAATTAAGTGTAAATATATAATTGTAAAGTGAAGATAACATGACATCTAAAAATGGTAAAAGTAAAGGTAAAACATTGTAAAAATGTAAAATGTAAAAAATTTAAAAATGTAAAAATTTCAAAAAGATAAAAAATTGTTAAATGTATAAAATATGTATAAATGTTTATCACAGTGTTATCACAGCTGGTCAACATTCCAAATAAGAATAATCTTGGTAGGTATATAGCACTTCGGCGGTCCGTCTTGTTTTTATCACATTTTTAAATTTATTTAGTGAAAGTATTTGTACAAGTTGAGGCAATTTATTAAACATTTGCAATGACTTTTACTTATAGTTATTTGCTGTTTTCTGTAATCTTATTTTTGGTAGCACGAGAGCATTCTTGAGTCTAGTGTTGTAACTATGAGTGTCTTCTGCATGTCTTTGACGGTTAGATATGTTTTGTTTTAGATGTAAACATTCCAACACATACATTGCGGGCACAGTTAAAATGTAAAGCTTTTTAAAGCGTGTTTGACACGACTCCAAATGCGAGACACCAGCTAATCTGACTGTCTTCTTTTGCAGTACAAAAATACGTCTAGCAGGTGGTGAGCTACCCCATAGTAATATGCCATGGCTTATCAATGAAGCAAAATAGACCATCCTAGTTGTTTCTGATGTTGGTGTTTCTACAAACTTTTCGTAATAAATATATATTTTTGTTAATTTTCTTGCTAAGATGATCTATTTGTGCTTCCAATGTAAGTGCCTGCCGAAAATACGCGCCTAAGATTTTAATTTTACTTTGCCGGTTGGAGCTATTAATTTCAAATTTGAGGTGTTCAGTATTATCAGCATTCATTGAGAGGCCAATTACATCGAACTACTCCGCTGCTTGTAGCAGATTATCTAGTGCTATTATCTGCTAAGTTTTGTACAATGGTAGTGTCATCGGCGAACATATACAGAGAGTTTTATGTAACACCGATCATTTTCATAACGAGAATTTTTCTTTGAAGTATCCATATGCATATGTTGCACATTTTCCGATGATCAGTTTATTAATAGAATTAAATTCGTAGATTTAAGCGAGTGTTCTCCCCTCCCAGGCTAAGCATGAAGTAAAATTTCGAGTTTAGAAAGGTCTGAAAATTTGGATTGGTCGCGTAGCGCGAAGCGCGGAGCGGCCAAACCAAATTTTTAGGCTTTTCTAAACTCGAAATTTTACTTCATGCACCACCGGTACACAACACTGATTCAATGTAAAGTTTAGCGCTGTGTTTTAAACTTCGCAATATGTCAGAGTTTTGTACCGGTGGCGCATGAAGTAAAATTTCGAGTTTAGAATAGCCTGAAAATTTGGTTTGGTCGCGTAGCGTGAAGCGCGGAGCGGCCAAACCAAATGCTTTAAAGATTAATGCTACAAAGATTCATGCTTAGCCTGGGAGTGGAAAACACTCGCTTAAAGCTTCAAATTAAATTCTTTTAATAAACCGAGCATCGAATAATATGGAACGTATGCAAATGGAGACTTAAAAGAAAAATTCTCGTTATGAAAATGTTCGGTGTTACATAAATCTCTCTGAAGCCTTGCGTTAATATTACTATCAAGATCATTCACATAATCCGCATCCTATTAAGTGAGACAACCTGATGTCTACCCGTTAGGTAACTTCTAATTAATTCTAGGGTATTACCTCTAAAATAATAAAATTCTAGTTTGTTTAGTAGGCGACTGTAACAAAGAAAATCGACTGCCTTACTCAGGTTAATTTAAGCAGTGCAGAGGCCAGTACCGAGCTCAAATGCCTCAATAACATTTGTTACTAATTCACACATAGTCCCGATAATTGTTCTTCCTTTACGATATCTATATTGTCTTTTGCTAAATTGTGTTTTCATATATTAATAAAAACGAGTATATATGACTTTCTCAAATAAATACCTTTAATATTATAGGTATTATAGAAATTGGCCTATAATTGTTTGCCATAGATTTCTCGCCTTTTTAAAAAATTGGTGAGAATTTAGACAATTTCAGTTGTTCCGGGTAGTAACCCTTTTCAAAACACAGGTTAATGATGTGTGCTAGCACTACAACCATTTTACCGCTTATATCCCTAAGTACTTGGATATTAATGTCGTAGTAATCCCGAGCTGAGGAGTTTTTCAGAGAAGCTATGATATTTCCCACGTCAAAGCAATCTGTAGGCCGCATATAGAAAGAGTGTTGAGTTCCCTTTTTTTAGGTTTTGCAGTAATGTGACATAATTACTTTGTGTTTGACAAAGTGATTTTGAAATGACTGAGCGTTAATCTCAGTTGTGATTCTATTTGAGTTTGAGTTTTTATTAGTTAATTTTCCTAGAAAATTCTATAATAATTTAGGGTTTTTCATAGTAGACAAAATTTTGTTATCAGCATAAGCCTTACGAGTTAAATCAATGTTGTGTTTGTATTCTTTTTTAAGTTGGTTAATTAATAACTCCGTTTCAGATGTAGGATGAACTTGATTTATTGTTTTTATTGTATCGATCATTTGCTTTTGGCTGTAGAGCTCTTGGCTGTACCATTTATGTTGTCTACTACTATTGCCTTGTTTTGCATTAATTAGAGGATCATAGCATCTCCGAGGGTCATCACACATCAATATAATAGACCAATCCACGTGAGAGAGTAATTCCTTTAGTACATTCAAAGTATTATTAGTTATTAGTTTTAATTGTACCCGATTGTTCAAATGCATGTTAATTTTGTCAATAGCCATACCCACACTAATTCCATAGTGATCAGATATGTAAGGCTCAACAACATTTACCTAGCATTGTACGTTCCCGTTGACTAGAATATTATCAATACAATTTGCAGTGGTTTTTGTGACCCTTGTACTTTCATGGACAATGTGCCGGAAATTATAGCAAGACATAGTATCACAAAATGCCTGTTTATTTGGGGTGTGACTATTGAAATCTATATTAAAATCTCCTGCTATTATAACCGTTTTATTCAATTAGTGTAATTTCTCTAGTATATTCTCAAAAGCAACAAAAAATTGTTGGATGTCACCTAAGGGTGATCTATATACTGAGAGTAAGATAGTGTCATATTCAGTTAACAATATACTACAGACCTCACAACACACCTCAATAGAATATTTGTCCACATTTGGCAAGTTTTTGTATTGAAGTGTGTTATTAATTAAAAGTAATGTTCCTCCATGAGCTGATATAGTTAACGCACTGCCTAGTGAGTAGCCACCGATTTTCAGTAATTCTAGTTCTTCTTCTCGCAGCCAATGTTCATTTACTGATATAATGTCAATATCCTGTAATGTTATATACTTTTCCAGTTCAAATTCTTTGTTTTGCAATGAGCAGATGTTTATATAAAATAATCTTAATGTATTGTTTTCCCAACTGCTGCTTACCAATTGTGGTTTTGCAACCCCTTGCTTGGAAAATGTTCATTTTGATGGTTACTTGTTTTCTTTCGTGGTATAAATTCCCTTACAGCAACTCCGACTGCCCACATATAGTTTTTGTAGGTACAATTCTCCTACTCCAACTTTAAATGAGCAGACATCATTATTTGCAGTGAGTGAGTGACATTTGGCATCCTCCATTTTTAGTGATTCCTTGACATAGAAAATATTAAAAGATCTCAACTTGTTCCTAAAAACAAGTCACTGAAAATCCTCGAATTTAGGCTAATATTCTGTGAATATAAAAACTCAATCAACATATATGATTGTGAATTTACACAAAAATTAATAAAGTTTGTCCAACTGGAAAAAATATTAAAGGATCTCAACTTGTTTCTAAATAATTGACTAGGTTTCTACAAAGTGGGTCACAATGTTTTAAAGCTTGGGAACCTCTGCTCTACGCTAAGGAATATTTGCAATATACGTTTTATGCAAATTCCAATAATTACTTAATTAATGCTTTCAATCATCATTTTTAAGGGTAATATGCATTTTAGCGGTATGCATACAAAGAGACATTCCATCTGCATAATTGACACACGCTAAAGATTCCGGCAATAACAATTTCACGTATCCCTTTGTGCCGGAATCATCGAAACAAAACTGAATTTAATAACTCCCAGTAATTCAGACAGAGTCTCATTCCGCATTCCGCATTCCGCATTTCGAAATTAAACTATTTATTCACTTCCTACAGTAGATCACGTTTTCGCGAGTAACAATGGAAGCTAATTACCTGGAATAAGGTAAACGGTCCCGGCAAACATTTAAAATTATTACTGACTGACTTTATGTACACGTTATGAGAGGAAGTCGTGGGGTGGAGGAGGAGTTCCATCCCGAGGGGTTATTAAGGATCACAGGACGAGGGTGGAAGAGATATGGCGGAATGAAATAGCCCGTAATAAGGTAGATACGTTTTCTTTATGGCGGAATTAATGTGTCCGATACGGGCGGAGAAATCTGTATTAATGCATTCTGCCGGGGCGCGAGTTTCGTTTGTTTTCTGATTGAAATTCACGCTCCAGGGAGCGTATCTCTTTCGTTTTATACAAGTTTTTCATATTTTTTTCTTTTTCGGTGTACGTCTGAGGAAGGAGGGGGATATTTTCTGGCTTCCGTTACTCGAGTGGCTTGTATTTATTTTCTTGATGGGAATTGCGGATTACAATGTTGGGATTAAGGGTTGATGGCGTTTTGAGCGGTGCTGTCTACCCTCTTTACTAAAATCATATTGTTGGGATACGGAGATGATGAGGTCCATTAAAGAAATGAATTGTTTTTAATATGTTTCATTTTTATTTGTAAGTTGATTTGAATTTAGTTTGGTCCTTCGCTTTAGGAACATTTGTTGATTATTTATGCGAGATTCTGTTTGAACCTTGCTCAAAAATTCAATATTGCCCTTGTAATGATTCGACCCTAGGTATTATACAAATTTATAATTTGTATTATGGTTTACGTTGTGTTGTGTATGTAGTAACCCTTTAATTTATTTACCAGGTTCGTTGTTTGTGTCAATATGCATTATCGTAAATACTGTGTCTTTATTCCCTTTTAATTTGACTAGGAGGATGTGAGGACAATAAATAAAACAGGATATGAGCTTAACGTATGCAAAGTTTATTGACCTTTCATGACATTTCTAATAAATTGATATGTCTTATATTATTTATATTCACAAAATATATTACCCAACGTTTATGCTTAGAAGTCATGTGCATTTGGTTAAACTCAAAAAAAAAGTATGACTCTACTTGTGGGAGCAAAATTAACTAGCCCCTGCATTTGCATTACGAGATGGGAAACCCACAAAAACCATCTCGGAGCTAGCATCACACACTCGACACACTTGCGATTAGTTAGTAGGACACTTAGCGCAATACTGACTCGGATTGGCCTTACACATCAATCGACTGGGTCGATTAGTTAGTAGGACATACCTCGTTTTCTCGCTCAGTTCGGCCTTACACATCAACCACCATACACCTCTCACTCGTGTGATTAGTTAGTAGGATACTTAGCGCAATACTGACTCGGATTGGCCTTACACATCAATCGACTGGGTCGATTAGTTAGTAGGACATACCTCGTTTTCTCGCTCACTGATTTTTAGAATCTTTTCTTTGCTGCTCTCAAAGTTCTCCCCTCTCCAAATTTTGTTGCTTAGACTTTATCTACTACTATATTTGGTCACAAAACCCATCCCTCTCTGACGTCAACGTAATTTCCCTGACTCTGCACACTTGTTGTGTTTGCGTTCGTTAAACCCTGAACTGAATCTTTCTGTATGTCTTAGCACATAAAAAAAAATTGATCGACTAATGTTATTCTCGTATTTACTGGATGTTGATTTTTCTTTATTATTTTCTTGGATGACTTTTGTATTAATATTTTAATTTAATTTCGTCAAAAAATAATATTTGCACCTGACCCCTACTGACCTATTACACCCTTAATGCATTAAAGAGGTAACAATTTATGTAGAATCTATGAAAGTTTAGGATACAATCAAAAGGAGTTTACCACCCAGAAGTGGAATTACAGCTACTTAAAAGTAGAATTAAATATTTCAGCGGGGTTTCGTTAGATAATTTATAAAAAATTGAGATTTTCCTTTCAGGCTTTAAAGTCCTGGTAATTTATGTAGAATTGTTAAAAGTTTAAGACACAATGATCATAAATTAAATGCACCACCCAGAAGTGGAATTACAGCCACTCAGTACGAGAACTTGAGTATCTTAGTGATATTTGATTTAAACGTTTGTAAAAAATATTAGTTTTTATTAAGAATAAATCAAAGTTTAAGGCACAATCCACAAAAAAATTATTTTTTATCAGAAATGTGCATTTTATGAATGAAAAAAATGATGGCATAAATCCATGTAGAATATTTTACAATGACACAATAAATACTCATAATTATAATAAACATTTGCAAACGTAATATTTATTGTACACCAATTAAATAGTTTCATAGGAAATGGCATAAAACACTTACTGCCTTATTAATAGACGTTAGCATACAGCTTTAACACTGTACTAAGGATGATAAGAACATTTTTGTATTATTGAAACATTTTAGTAGATTACTATTGTTAGTTTACTACTAATAATTTAATAACATCGTACTCCTACTTTAAAGTACGAGATGCGTGTTTTACATAACCTAAAATAAATTGTTACGATAACTTTGAAACAACGTTCCGCAGAGAAATACGTACGGGATTTTTGATAAGTTGAATTTTATATTTTATATGTACAAATTAATAGGCCAACATTTTAACTTAAAAAAATTATTATTACACAAAAATTAATATTTTTAAAATTCTATACGCATTTCTTTAGCTATACTCATGTAGATTAAGAATTTTTCTTTATTTTGATCCAAATTCAATTTTACTGCGTGCCGCGGAGCACCTCAAATAAAACCTGGCTCGCGGGAACGGCTCCAGCGCCGCCATTTTATAACTTTATGTAATACAAAGAAAATTGTAAATACTTCAAGACATGGTTAACATCTTCGAATATTATTACAATCTTATATTTTCTTCCACCAACAAAAAACGCATTGGTTTAGCGCTCTACAGTGGTGTATGTAACCCCTTTCAAAGAATTTTTTTTTATAACTTGTGACATTGATTACCTGTAGATTTAAACTCCTTGATCAAGCATAATATACTTCCAATGAAGGCCGTAGCCAGGAGGGGATATGGAGGTTAAAATCTTCCTCCGAAATTTTCAAAATGTTAAATTTTTAATTGTATGTTTTTGAGCTTACGTGAAGTGATTATTACACTAAAAAAGACTGTTATTCTTTACTTCACTTTTTATTTGTATCTTTAGATGTACATTTCGAGACAAAAAGTACTTATTATCAATAACAAACTGCACAGTTTGTTATTGATAATGAGCACTTTGTGTCTCGAAATGTACATCTAACGATAGAAATAAAGAGTGAAGTAAGGAATAACAGTTTTTTTAGTGTTAAATTTTTCTATGAATAAGGTACCCTGAAAAAGGAAAAACAATATATTTACACCACCACCCCTACATCCTCTGAAATGTTTATATCCTCCCTGATTTTTTTTTTTAGTTACGGCCTTGCTTTCAATACTTCTAAATACTTTTTTTAGCTGAATTCATTTTATCAATTATCACTAACAAAACTTTGTTTACAAAGCACGCATAATAAAAGTTCTTAACATTTATGAAAATAAATAATTAATTATAAGCATATTGTTCAGTTTATTTACGTGATCTCATATTACGAACATTAAGGTAAATTCCTCGTTTTCCTATTCAAACAATTCCCTCGATATTGTTCAGTATCTAGCAAGCCCTTCTAGTTTGCATATAATTATATGCGAACTTAAAATAGATAGCGCAAAAGTTTACGCAAGCACAAGGAATATTACGCTTTTCCTACAATCGCACCAAACTTATAAGCTTTATATCGAATTTTCAATTACAGGTTTCGCCTTCGGGGTGAATATATTAATATTAGATGTGTGTGTTCTATTCTAAAATTTAATTAATACAAGTAGTAATGCTTTGATGGCAGCAATAGCATTTTTAAATATCCAACAGCACTAATTTTTCATAAATATGTTTTATTCTTACATTTTTCAAAAATTAATTTTACCAAGTTATCTCACTTGTTTATTTTGAATAATTTTAAAAAAACTCAAATTCATGGACACAAGAAAATAAAATTAATAAATAATTAACTAAACAGATAGAAATAATAAATTACAATAGATGCTCGAAAACGTTGCCACCTTATTCGATGCATTTTCCAGCTCTCTTACGAACATCATTGCTTGCCTTGATTTCAATTTCTTTATTAATAATAAAATCTTTCTTACTTTTTTTGTTTAAAAACATCTGTATTATTTCTACATTTCCTGTACAACCTTAAGAAAAAAGTCTGGTTTGGTTGAACCCGACCATGAAATAATTCCGGATAGCGCATACCCGTTTCAGCTGCATGTTTTAACATGATAAATATCACAAGACATAACATGTCACATTTCTTGTTATGACAAAAAGGCATGGGAAAAATTACGAAAAAAAAATAACGTCAATAAGCATCGATACTTTGATAACATCCGACATCGTTTATTTATCCCCGTTTTGATTCCGAGTAGGTAATCCTATTATAAAATATGTAGTATTTTAATAGCCCATAAGTCCTTTATCTTCATTTTTAGAATAATAATTTATTTAGACTTTTTTGTTTATGTATTTTTTCTCTTTCTAAATATGTCAAAATATAAAGGGCATCCTGTTTAAAAAAAAATGTTGATTTTGCGAATAAATCAAAAACCTGAGGTTCATTTGTTTTTCTATTTATACTATCGTAATGTACACTTCTGTGCAATAAAATTAAGCACAAATCTTATAACTATTTTTTACAATATTCTAATTGTATAATTCGGGTCTGTTTTAATTGCCTAGCAGCAGTTTCAATAAATGATAAAACACCATAACTTGAAAATAACACCTTTATTAAAAAAACAAAACTAACACGATCGTTTGAGAATTTTCACAGTTTTTAATGTCGAACACTGCGACAATTGTTTCGCCACATAGTGGCTTCATCAGGCATATGAGTAATAATTGTCGCAGTGTTCGACATTAAAAACTGTGAAAATTCTCAAACGATCGTGTTTTACTTCCTACATATTATGGAATTTCACGAAGTAACAGCCTCATCTATCCAATATTTAAACAAAACTAAGATTAATTCTTTACTAGTGTCCATCATTCGAGCAATTTGTCTACTAGAAAAACCATCTTTTATTTCATTTAGAATTTGAATTTTTGTCTAAATGACACGGTATTTTGACATTAAGAAAATTGACATATTTTTGTAACAAGAAAACTCATCATGTCCGCTTTAAACTATTACATATTTTGTGTGCCTAATTTTATTGCATAGAAATGTACGAAAAAAATACTACTAGTTTGCTAATTGAACTGACTTTGTAGCTCCAAAGATAACTAAGTTACCAATCTGGCCTGATAATTTAGAACACCTTGTATATTCATATTGTGAAAAAAATAAAACAATTTTGATAAATTATTAAGATTTTTCAACTGCTTTCAATATCAATTGAATTTTCCAAGTTTTATATAAAATAAAAGTTATTATTTAAAATTCAAAACATGTAATTTTTGAAGTATTTCTTGTTAAAGTTTATTTAATTTTAATGTTATATTTGGATACTAATTTTATCAGACAGTTATGATATATTTAAAAGTAAATACGCCCATGACAGTTTACATTTTGTCTGCAATGCCACATTTAATTTATATGTTTATGTTTGTTTACGGAAATTCTATTTAGAGTACATAATGCTTAATACCAACAATAAAATAAAAGCAATAAATAAGTTAAAATATAAAATCAGAAACAATATACAAATAGTACAAACAAATGTACTTTATAATGTCAGATTTATCTTATGTCACCTGGCATTTAGATTATTATAACAGTTGGCATTTGTGATATTTCTTAGTTTGAAATTCCAATATCTTCACTTTAAATCAGTATTTTGTAAGCGTAGCGCATGAAGTAAAATTTCGAGTTGAGAAAAGCTCGAATTTGGATTTGGACACTGCGTGTCCAAATCCAAATTCTCAGGGCTTTTCTCAACTCGAAATTTTACTTCGTGCTTAGTCTGGGAGTGGAAGACACTCGTTTAGTTTTTTTAAAATGTTGATGATTTTTTAAGATTTTAAAATGTTTATAGTTTTAGTTAATGTTTAAAGCTTTTCGTAAATTTCTAAGATTTTCTTTAATTTTTTAAATCCTGAGGGCTTTTCTGAATTTCAAAAATATTTGTTAATTTAAAAAAAAACTGATACTTTTCATAAGGCAAAAATTTCCAAATTCTTAACAATTTTCATGAATTTGCTAAATATTTTATTTTTAATTTTTGAAATTATTGACAATTTTCTAAACATGAATTTTTACTTCATGCTTAATTATGAAGTGGAAACACTCATTAGACATTTCAAATTAAACTTTTTTTCAAATACAAAAAATGCCTAAAAAAATACAGCGTATAGTTTGAATAAAAAATACCCGTATGTGCACATTTACTAATAAATGTTTAAATAAACACGTTTTTATGGACACTATCTACATTTACCAAGCGGATTGTTAAATTTTATATTCGCCGATAAATATGCATATCTACCAATTCTCTAGCGTTATTCTTAATTTTTCTCTTCTGGCGCCCTTTGGTTTAGGTGTCCCTAGACGGTCACTTAGGGTCACCTAATAGAAGAGCGAATAGAATATAAGACATAAATTAACTACCAATTAGAACAAGAATGATACTACTACCGTATACATACAATTTTATTAAAAAAATGTATAAAATTATAAATAAAACTTCTATCTTTAACTAAAACTTTATTCGTCTACTATCAATGTCTATCTCATTACACACTTCTTGCTCTATAGATAAGATAATCATTGATTAACCCTAAAGTACTTACTGTGGGTCTTAAATAATTTTTCAACAACTTTAATTTTGAAAAACTTCTCACACAGCTGGCATTGTTTATGGCAATTGTAAGGAATATGCGGAACATTAGTATTAGTAGTAGGCATTATTACGAAGGGTATTAAAAAAGTAAGGTTACAAAATGTCAGAGCTGGGATGATCCTCAAAAACAGGATTCGAATCACGAATCTGAATCACCTAATATGATTCGAATCACGAATACTCGAATAAATGATTCGTAAGTAAAAAATATGATTCAAATCAAAGATTCGAATCCTCATTTTTGAAGCACGGATACAAATCCTTTCAAAATAAATTTGAATTTATTATTTGCAACCAGTAATATTTTATTCCATCAGTTTCTATTAATAAAAATGTTCATTTACCGACTAAATATCTGATTATATAATGATTTTAATTAATGATGATATATGTGTTATTAAACTTCATTTTAAATCTGTTTTTTATACACGTGGCGCATGATGCAAAATTTCGAGTTTAGAAAAGCCCCGTGAAAATTTGTCTCGGGTCGCTGCGCGACCCGAGACAAATTTTCTACGCGGGGCTTTTCTAAACTCGAAATTTTACTTCATGCTTAGTCTGCGAATGGACCGTCAAGATTTTCTACATGTTGAGATTTTCGATATTAGATTTATGTCGATTTATTCACAGTTTGTTATTGTATTAAATGCAACTTTAATATTAAATAAAAACGGTTTTTTTTAGGGATAGAATATTCACCCATTAAGAGCCGAGAAAATTATAAAGTTAACTCTTAAAGTTAATTTTAGGGAAAATTTTGCATCTTTTTCTATGATTTCAATGAATGATTTATTATATTACATACGTCGATTTTTTAAAAGAGTTAAATTTAAAATTCAAACAAGTGTTGTCCACTCCCAGACTAAGCATGAAGTAAAATTTCGAGTTTAGAAAAGCCCCGCGTAGAAAATTTGTCGAGGGTCGCGCAGCGACCCGAGACAAATTTTCACGGGGCTTTTCTAAACTCGAAATTTTACTTCATGCGCCACGCGTATAAAACACTGATTTCAAATGAAGTTAAAAATATACTATTAACGTTGGATATTTTTCATGCTTAAGTAACCAAATATTCATTCACAAATATTTGAATTATTCGAAAATTTAAATATTTGTATTCAAATATGAATAATTTAGTGATTTAACTATTCATATTAGAATATTTAACTATTTGAATTAATAGAATTCGAATCCCAGCCTTAATAGCGATGATTCGAATTATTTAGGAGGATTTGAATCCGTGTATGAGGATTCGAATCCTTTTATAAGGATTTGATTCCTTTTATAAGGATTCGAATCCTTTTAAAAGAACTCGAATCCTTTTATAAGGATTCGAATCATCTACGTCTGGATTCGAATACGAATCCTTTTAAAAAAATGTAACGAATCCGGATCACGAATCTGTTTTCACTAAAGTATTCGAATCCCTCTTTTGAATCCTCTAAAAGGATTCGAATCCGGGAATCAAATCCTGAACGATTCGAATCCTGCCCAGCTCTGCAAAATGTACACTTTTTATGTAACCTTATTTTCTGATCACCTCTCGTATATAAAAGTATGAAATGAAATAGTTAATACATTCAGTTCAGCTTACAAAATATTATTATTATTTAATATGAAATTTAGCCGCCCCGAAAAAGTACCGCCCGGGCCAATAATAAAAAAACATTAATTCACAATAAATGGACACAATATCACAATAGTACATTGTTTGACAAGTTTTTAAAGCTTCGGTTTAGCTTATTAGCTTATTTTCTTGAATTCAAATATTTTTGAATTGAAATTATACTTCGTCCCTAGCCTGCGATGTCGTTGTTGTAATTATTTCGCACGCGAATAAAAAATATGCCTCCGTACGTGATACTTCTATTATTCAGGTGATCTTTTAGGTTTGTTAAAGGTAGCAAATATAAAAATAAAATACTAACATGTATTTTTACATTTTATGTATTATCAAATAAATGAAAATTCATAACCTATTTTTTAAACTTAATTGTAGAAATTTCTAATTTCAACTATTTTCTGTTTTTCGATTGTAACTTTTGAATAGGACGGTATTGGACAATACAATATTGTAGATAAATCATCCTTATTAATGGAAGATTATTATTATAATTAGAACTTGCGGTTCTTTGCTACTAAATAGTTCTATTTAAACATGTTTTTCCATTTTATGAAAAATTATTGTTACGGCTTTACCTGGCTCGCCGTAACTCCGACCTTCCGTATTTACATAATTATTATTACAATTGGCCCTCAATGCACATGTTATTATGTTTTCGTGTAAACGATGTTTTAATTTTTATGGTATTTACCGAAAGTGCGCGATGTGAACAAAAGGCCTCATAAACCGCCAAAACGTAAACGGTTTAGCGGATTAACCGACAGTTGCATACCAGACCCGAACGAGAGGCTCGAGATGCAGAGAAGAAGTTTGGCAACATCGATAAGTTGGTGGTAATCAAGAATTATCATGACCAGTTACAATCCCTCATTACCACCACCTACCCCTCTAAGACTCCACCCACCACCCCATGGAGTAACCAAGGGAAAGAAATTACCAGAAGATGAAAACGAAACATCATTGATATCGGTCGCGACATTTGTAAAGTTGTACATGTTTGTAAATATTGGTGTTTAAAGAATATACGAGTTAAACTAAATTTATTATTTTTATTATATCAAACAAGATATAATTGGTCCTTCGAAATTAAGAATCCGAAGCAGATCAACGAAAGTAGTAACCATGATGTTTTGGATACTTCCACTACCAAACTACTATTTGAGTACTTGAAGAGGAACTATATATAATAATAATTATACTTACGGTCATCCATATTATCGCAGCGGAGGCACCTTAGAATAAATACTTTAAGTGATCACAACACAGTGATTTTTTTTATAATAACTATTTCACTGCGGTTCAAAACATTCAACTTGTTTTGCTCGCCAGCGCCTCTGTATACAAAAAAAACGTAATGTGAATGTTCCCACCTTATTTTTGAAAGTATTTTGGATAATTTCAACTATCTTACATCGAGTTTTTGGCCAGTAAAAACATTTTTGTAACTCCTCCGCCTTCTTATTCGCCTGAATTGAGTCATTGTGACTTTTTCCGAGATTGATAACCTTGGGGTGGGTTATCAATCTCGGAAAAAGTCACAATGACTCAATTCAGGCGAATAAGAAGGCGGAGGAGTTACATTAATGTTATTACTGGCCAAAAACTCGATGTAAGATAGTTGAAATTATCCAAAATACTTTCAAAAATAAGGTGGGAACATTCACATTACGTTTTTTTTTTTTGTATACAGAGGCGCTGGCGAGCAAAACAAGTTCAAGGCGAGCAAAACAAGAAACTCATTTTCAGACACTCCAAAACATTTAAACGGCTGTAACCGACCAGTATTCCAATATTCGAGTTCCAACACTGCTATATATATTGATGGGAGCCATCTCCAGTTCTGTATGGTTTCCCAAGGAAGTTATTTTGAAGGAGACAATATCGAAATGTAATTCTATTCATAAATTTAAAAGAAGTCTCATTACTTAATGTACACACCTCGTAGATACTTCTTTTGAGATCGGAACATACCTAGTGTAGAAATACATTTAATAAATTTTACTGATACTAATACTGACTTCCCGGCATCATTACAATCTAACAAAACTTTATTGATCCCAACCCCATACATTTCCGTGACAGGATTCAAATTTTCCACGATAGAGGAAATTAAACTTTCCCCTCTTCTTTTGCCTCTTTCCGTACGCATAAAAAGAAACGTGCGCCGCGCGGTCGGTTTTATCGTCTCCGGTACCTCCGGAACTAATTCCGGACAATAATACGCGAAATGTAGATTTTCCGGTTTTATACGTATAGAGAGGAGTGCGCGCGTACGCTCATGGGGAAGGAAAGTAGGATGGGATTTTACTGCCACCCACCGTTCAGCATTAAGGCGACACCTACGCAGGGCCGGATGCGACCCTAAAATAAAGAAACGTCTCGTTCGTGGAAACGTAATGGGAAAATATAGATTTTATTGGGATGTCGTTGGGATGAGGATGTGGGGTTAGGGTCGGAGAAGACGGGGAGAACACTTTTTTACGGTTAGCGGAACGAGTTCGTACACGGGCGGCGGGATTGGGACGCGGGGATAAAGTAATCTAACCCAACTTTACAGAGTCTACGAGGACGTAACCTTAAAATTGTAAGGCGTAACGTGGAATTAGACGCGATGGTCCGTGCTGAATTTCACCTACAAAGCCCTTTTATGGTTTGTTAAAGTAAAAATTCTAGCGTGGCTTACATTTATGGTGGCTGTAGACGTTTTTATTTATTAAAATAAATTGCTTGACTTATGCTGGGTTTCACCAACGTCAATTAAATCGAGTTATTCATCGATTAAAATCTATTAATAGTTATATACATTATTAATGGATTCGATAGCTAACGCCATCTAATGCTCCATAGTGAAATCGCTCTGGGTCGGGACCACACTGACGAGGACCTTGCAGTCCAAAACGCGTCTGTGGGTATCTGGTGCCGGAATACTAAACATAAATTCAATTTAGTTATATGTATACATGTCAAAAAATCAATTCACATGACATTGATATTTATGATATGGAAAATGTCTATTCTAATCGACAAATAAATGTAATCAACGAATAAGATTTAATTGAAGTTATTGAAACCGGCAATTAATGATATTAATAAAGCTATTATCTAAAATGATATGTTTATAGAAAAACATATGAATCATTATACTACGAAGTATTTGCATTCTATGGCAGTGTGGCGCACGGTGAGGCCAAATCCCAAAAAGCTGGCCATCACCTCAGATGAACTTGTATTTGAATAAACATTATTGTACAAGTGTTTTCGAGGACTTTTATTAGGAATATTTGAAATCAATTGTTACAAAAAATACGTATATCTATATAATCTAATAATTTCCATCCGTTTATATTAAGCCCCGGGTGCGTACCCGACATTCTCCGCATTTGTTAAGTCCGTGAGGACCTGGCCCCGGCCTTAATTTGCATGAATCGCGAATCCGCTAATTAATAATTCAATGCCGCCGTAGTCTGAATGCATTTTAAATATTTCGAATTTATATTCATCCGAAAATAATCCGGATCGCGGCCGGCTTAACTTCGGATACATGTTTAATCACCGGCCTAAACCCAATTAATTCAATAGCGCGCCATTTACATGGGGTTTAACATGTGCTTTAAATTAATTATTCCCGCACGGACGTAAATTGCTACAATGTATTTCCGTGTGTGGCGAAAACTCTGCTCTTTTTATTTTTTTTGCAAATTTGATTTTGTTGCGAAATTTGACGTTCAAAAAGGCGCGCGGTTGTTTAGATCTGGTTGTTATTCGTTATTGAAAAATTGTGATAGGTGTGTATGGAGATTAGTAACGAGGAATTGATGAATGGGGTTCCAACTTGTAATTTGTTTATTCCAAGAAATCCTCTAACCCCATATGCAAAGCAAAGGGAAAGTATTTTTTTCGCGAAAATTATCAAATCAACACCGCTTCGTCAAGCCAATCCGAATTTTCAGGCTTGTATAAACTCGAAATTTCACTTCATGCTTAATCAAGGATTTTAAACACTTTTTAAAGGCAGGAAAGGCAGGAATTTGTTATTTTTGTAGCAGTCAATTCACCGCTACAAAAACAACAAATTCCTGCAAAATTAGCCAAACGCTGGAATGATCAGGATATGTATACCCTGAAGAAAAATTCCCTGTACATGAAATATTAATAATTGACTATTTAATTCATATCGCTGCTTTGCTTTGATAGTGGCACAACAAAAAAAAACAGTGATTTTTATATTTTTAATTAAATCTATTCAAAAGTCAGTGAACTTTTATTGTAGAGCACATCTTCATTATCTCTGGATAGCCACCAGAGTGCAGTTGTGCCGGTATCAACTTTAAAACTATATAAATATATATTTAAAATAAAAATTAACAAATTTCACTTATGTGTTGACATGGAGTGTCCGTTTTTAGATTATAATATATTAAATTAAAACTTCAAATATTATTAGCTTTTATTTCACAGAGATAACTTAAGAATCCTAACACAATAAACGAACAAGATACAAATATTCAAGTTCTCATTTTAAGTGGCTATAATTTCACTTTTGGGTGAATAATTTAATTTCTGTTCATTGTGTCCTAAATATTGATAACTTTTATAGAAATTGCAAGGATCTTAAAGCTTTAAAGGAATATTTCAATTTTTTACAAATTATCACACAAAATCCCACTGAAATATTCAACATTTTACACTAAATTCGCATTTTGAGCAGCTGTAATTCCAAATCAGTCGATTGTATTAAAGCGTTGACAGAAAATTTGATTATTTTAGAAATTCTTAAAAATAATCTCACTAAAAGACGCAATAATGGTTCGGGTACCTTTGTTTCTTAAATTAAAGTTCTACTCGATAAATCTTAAAGCTCTAATAGTAAACTTGCAATCAAACGATTTGATAAAAGCCAAAAATTCAACACCACACCATTTTTGTTTAATTTCATGCAACCATCGTTTCGTAGAAATAAAAGGGAGAAGAGGAATAGGAAGGAAAAAGTACATCTGATTAATACAACTGGCTTAGATGTCTACTTCCTTTTCAGAGCTACACAGAACCGAGAAGAATTTGACAAGGTGGTTTCCAAACTCCAGTAGAACTTGAGATAGTACCTTTAGAAGAAGGTGATAAATAATTGATATAAAAATATTTTCTCGGGTTTTTATTAATTTAATTAATTAATTATAGCATGACTTAATACAGAAATGACACGGTAAAATAAAATACATTTTATGTTACTCTAAAATAATTATGGAAGATAATATTTAAATCTAAAAGATACCTTTTACTTCAGTAAAATATTGAAAATTAATTTTTTCTTCAGTGTCCTGCAGCAAAAAAAAACAACATGCGATAAAATCACTTGTGTACATTTTCAAATGCTCTGATGTATTTACTTTTTTATTAGCTGCATAGTTGGAAATTACTGTTCGGATATGTGTTATTAATGTTCATTATTCTAATTAACGCATGTTTTAAATAACCGAATAAATCAACATTGTCGGAATAAATAAAACATTATTAAAATTAGAAAGAAAACTATAAATAACAATAATAGAATACAGTTGATTTATAGTTTTAAATATTGCAAAAGTGTGCAAGATTTTATTAATATATAAATTTTACAGACTTCATTTGTTTTTGCTAACACTGGAACCAATTTATTTGATTACTTATCAAGAAAGACTATTTGAGCATCCGTCAATACTAACAAAATGGTAATTTAACAATATAACATTTTATATTTTTTTGTATAGCACTTTTTATATAGTATATGACTGCAGTTTCGATACATTTATCTTGTCATTATTAAACATAAAGCGTGTTAATGTTTGATAATAACAATCTTAATTCGTCGAAAGTGCAGTTACGTAAATTTAAAAAAAGTGTTATACAAACAAAGTAAACAGTGTTTTCAGGACGAAAGGAACAAATTCGTTTAAAATTCAGGTAATTAATTTCTGGAAAAACGCTGCGAAACGTCGATTTGTATTTTCAACTGTGCATTTGTTGCACTAAACATTTTATATACAGGATGTCCCATAAACAAATGCCGAAACAAGGTCACCTTTTATTAATGGATATTATCGCATATATAGATTCATCGGATAATTTTAGATATTTCCCATGTATAATTTCTCATGTAACTTTTCCAAACAAATGGATTGTACGGAGAGGTCCTACTGAGTGGCCTCCAAGATCACCAGATATAACTCTATTAGATTTTTTCTTATGGGGTTATTTGAAATCTAAAGTTTAAGTAAATGGACAAAATAATGTTGATGATCTGATATAGAGAATCTGGTATCAAATAAGACTTATTTCAGCAGAGATACTTGAAAACAGTTAACGGGAAACAATTCTTTGACTAGAAACATGCACTGAAGTAAACGGACTAAACATTGAACATTAATTATTGTTATGTTGTTATTTCTTCTGTATGATTTATTGCAAAACATTATTACGTCAAAATGACCGCCTTACAATAATTTCTTAAATAGTATATGTATAGAACATTATACACGAGTAATATCTAGAATTTAACGATGAATCAAAATATGCGATAATATACGGAGTGTTTAATTTCAACAAAGGTAAAATAATAGACATCACATTTATTAAATAGATAGTATATGTAAGTTGTATATCAACAAAGTAAGTTTTGTGTGACTGGTTAAAGAAAACAAATACATATTCAGAAAAACTAATTACAGTGAAAGAATCGTTGAACGTTATACAATTTTTCGATATAACTCCCACCATTTTGTTGGCACTTGCCATAGTTATAAGAAGGTGCCGCCTGTAATGTTAACCAAGTAACAACATGTTCTTTGATCTCATCGTCATTGTTTAACTTTTTGCCACCAAGACGTATAGTAAGAGCAAAAATTGGAATTATTAGTCAAACATAGACTAGTCAAACATCAGAGCTGGGCAGGATTCGAATCATTCAGGATACGATTCCCGGATTCGAATCCGTTTAGAGGATTCAAAAGAGGTATTCGAATACTTTAGTGAAAACGGATTCGTGATCCGGGTTCGTTACATTTTTTAAAAGGATACGTATTCGAATCCAGACGTAGATGATTCGAATCCTTATAAAAGGATTCGAATTCTTATAAAAGGATTCGAATCCTTATAAAAGGATTCGAATCCTTATAAAAGGATTCGAATCCTTATAAAAGGATTCGATCCTTATAAAAAGATTCGAATCCTCATACACGGATTCAAATCCTCCCAAATAATTCGAATCATCGCTATTAAGGCTGGGATTCGAATTCGATTAATTCAAATAGCTAAATATTCTAAAATGAATATTTAAATTACTAAATTATTCCAAGTTGAGTATAAATATTTAAATTTTCGAATATTTCAAATATTTGTGAATGCATATTTGGTTACTTAACTATGAAAAATTTCCTATCTTAATAGTGTATTTCTAACTTCATAATATTTTAGTGGTTTACACGCGTGGCGCATGAAGTAAAATTTCGAGTTTAGAAAAGCCCCGTGAAAATTTGTCTCGGGTCGCTGCGCGACCCTCGACAAATTTTCTACGCGGGGCTTTTCTAAACTCGAAATTTTACTTCATGCTTAGTCTGGGAGTGGACAACACTCGTTCTTAGAAGTTTTAAATTGAAGGATCACTCTAGATTACTAAGTTTATTACCATTTTACAAAGGCTACAACTCGAAGGACCAATCATGATCTTTGGAGACCAAAGGACTACAGGGAATCGAAGTTTTTTTACAAGAAAACAACGAATATCTGAAAGTTTACAGCATTGATAGGAAAGAATACATCAAATTTTGTAAAAATATCAAAGTTGGGTTTGTTTTCAATGCATTTTTAACTTCACTTTAAATCAGTGTTTTATACGCGTGGCGCATGAAGTAAAATTTCGAGTTTAGAAAAGCCCTGCGAAAATTTGTCTCGGGTCGCTGCGCGACCCTCGACAAATTTTCTACGCGGGGCTTTTCTAAATTTGAAATTTTACTTCATGCTTAGTCTGGGACTGAACAACACTCGTTTGAACTTTAAATTTAACTCTTTTATAAAACCGACGTATGTAATATAATAAATCATTCATTGAAATCATAGAAAAAGATGCAAAATTTTAGTTAAAATTAACTATTAGAGTTAACTTTATAATTTAATGGGTGAATATTCTATTCTTAAGAAAAACCGTATTTATTTAATATTAAAGTTGCATTTAATATAATAAAAAATAGCCAACAGATCATGTAAAGTAAAAATCCGCCAAACTGTATCTCGCTCATTCCTCCTCCTGCAAGATGTTCCGCAAGGCTCTCCGCTATCCCCACTTCTTTACAATATCTTTTGCTACGACATATTTAATCCCAACCCTTCCTACTTTAACCCAACAAGATACGCCCTCCTCTTTGCTGATGATACGGCCCTTATCTCCCACGCTTCAACGCTTCAACAATCCCAAAACCTCCTTCAAAATTCTCTTAATTCCATACAAAAATGGTGCAATAAATGGCGAATACAATTAAATCCTTCCAAAACCAAATTATTCATTCCTTTCCATAAAATCACTCCACAATCTCCTACAATAGTAATAAATAACACCACAATTCTTCCATCCTACTCCTGCAAATACCTAGGCATAGAATTTGATTCAAAACTTTTCTTCCTCCCACATACCAAATCCATTAAAACCAAAATGAAAACAAGGGCTAGGCATTTCTGATCTTTAACTTATAAACAACAAGGAATTTCCACAAAAACAGCAGTTAGGATTTACGAATCGATATTCCGGCCCTTGTTAGACTATGGTGCAATTTTATTCCTTCATATCCGTCCTTCAATTTCACACCATATCCAAGTCGCCGAAAGATCAGCCCTACGAATCCTCACCAAACTCAGGCACCCAATAAGTCCTCTTCATAATCCCTCAAACATCATCCTCTACGAAACTACCCAAGTAACACCAATTTCCCAACGCATATTAACCCTCAGCGAAAAATTCGCTGTAAACACCCATAACCTAGAACTCCTAAACAAATTCTGTATTCCTAGAAACCTAAATATCCATCCCAAATATAAACATCCTCCTCTCATAATACATCAATTCATTTGTACCGTTCATCAAGACAGTTCACAAGCCTAGCATACGATAAAATTTTTCAAATAAAATAAATTCAAGACAGGGCGGAAAGACCTCTGGTCGATAGCCCAGACAGACTAACCCCATAGTGTAATAATATATATATATATATATATATATATATATATATATATATATAATGTATTATACTATACTACTGTAATTGTCTGAATAAAGATGTACTACTACTACTATAATAACAAACTGAATAAATCGACAAAAATCTACAAATATCGAAAATCTCGACATGTAGAAAATCTTGACGGTCCACTTCCAGACTAAGCATGAAGTAAAATTTCGAATTTAGAAAAGCCCCGCGTAGAAAATGTTCACGGGCGCTTTCTAAACTTGAAATTTTACTTCATGCGCCACGCGTATAAAACACTAATTTAAAGTGAAGTTAAAAACGCACTGAAAACCAACCCAACTTCGATATTTTTCAAAATTCGATGTTTTCTTTCCTATCTATGCTGTAAACTTCCAGATATTCCTTAATTTCTTGTAAAGAAACTTCGATTCCCTGTAGTCCTTCGGTTTCCAAAGACCATTTATGGTCCTTCGAGCTGTAGCCTTTGTAAAATGGTAATAAACTTAGTAATCTAGAGTGATCCTTCAATTTACAACTTCTAAGAACGAGTGTTGTCCACTCCCAGACTAAGCATGAAGTAAAATTTCGAGTTTAGAAAAGCCCCGCGTAGAAAATTTGTCGAGGGTCGCGCAGCGACCCGAGACAAATTTTCACGGGGCTTTTCTAAACTCGAAATTTTACTTCATGCGCCACGCGTATGCAACACTGATTTAAAATGAAGTTCAATAACACATATATCTTCATTATTTAAAATCATTATTTAATCAGATATTTAGTCGGTAAATAAACATTTTTGTTAATAGAAACTGATGGAATAAAATGTTACTGGTTGCAAATAATAGATTCAAATTCATGTTTAAAGGATTTGTATCCGTGATTCAAAAATGAGGATTCGAATCTTTGATTAGAATCATATTTTTCACTTACGAATCCTTTATTCGAGTATTCGTGATTCGAATCATAATAGGTGATTCGGATTCGTGATTCGAATCCTGTTTTTGAGGATTCATCTCAGCTCTGTCAAACATACACGATCACTTCGTTCGTCATCATGCACAATATCACGTCTTTCACATCCTTAATTAAAAATGTGATAAGTGACTTAATAGTAAGGAGATGGGTGAACATTTCCTTACCATTGAATCACTTATCACATTTTCTCCATACACCTCACAGATCTGTTGATGAATGTGGTTTATTGTTCTTTGCAATGAGAAAAGGAATTGCAGACCTTATCTCACAAACGGCGAGATTTGCAATTTTATTCGCGACTTTATTCGCTCACCACCAAGCGTACACAATACTCAGCTAACTCATATTAAAGTTAACTCCATCCCAATAAGTTATGGTAAGTATCGCGCATGCGTGAAATTCCGATCGCAGCGCTGCGGAGGCAAGAAATACAAACGGAACTTACTTTCTGGATACACCACGTAACATTTAGGTCAAATTCTCTTGAAACCAATTAACAAATAAACATGAAAGTGAATGGAGTAATTACAATAAAAATAATAGTAAAAGAGAGTAATAGAATTAAGAAAGATTCAATTCGTTTCAATTGGCAAAGGAATCGATGAACATATTGTTAAAATTTTAAATTCTAATTTTTATCAACGATCCATCTTTTATACATTCAGTAATTTTTCAGATATGAAGATCTAATCTGAAAACAATATGTAAAGTACACCCCTCATTACCAACAATTCGGGTTAGTGTTATTCCCACCTTTGAATAGATTTTCCATTTGAATTTTTTACCCGGAGGAGAAATACGTGCCAGGGTGGAATTGCCGATCGTTTATATAAAGGGAAAGGGGTGCATGTATGTATGTGTGTGGGTGTGGGTGTATATAAAGCGCTATCAATTCATAAAGGTCGACAAAGGAGGGCTGCGGATCCATGCGGCCATTTACATTTTGATAACGCGCCCAGATCGGATGTGCGCGCCGGTTTTCACGAGTTTTTCCCCGGAAAATGCGAGCGTATATACGTGTAAATATATAGATATAGGATACACACACATACATGCACGCGTATATATTGCTTACGTCGGTGTTGGTTGCGGTTATTTTCACGATATTCAATATTATACTTTTTGGGGTAAAACTACTCTTTTTGGGTTCGGGATCGGTTTCTTATTGTCCACGTTATAGACAACATAAAAATTTAGAACTTGATGCATTCATTTTTTTATATATATATATTTAACTACAATCTATAAATTACCGAAAGAAGAAAAAAATAGTTAACACTAAATTCAATACCATTATTATTGAAAAATTCCGTAAACAAATGTACAATGAACTTTTATCTTATAAAATAATTATATCATTGTACACAAGGTGTTAGTAAAATATTAGCATTAAATTAACTACCATTTTGTAGACAATGGAGATTTCTTCTTTTTAAAGTATTCAGAAATAAAAACCACATTTTTAATTTTCCCAATAAAAAAATGTAGTGGATATATCCATTTTCAGAAATGTCTGTCCTTCTGTCGCCACTATAAATTCTAAACCGAATGAGCTGTTTATTAAAAGAATGACCTCCATAAAACCAATTAACAATTAGAGTTTTCTGTTTCTCTGTAATAATTTTTAAAATAAAAATTACCTTCACTTAAGTGTATCAAATTTAAAGCTATCTAAGTCAAATTGACATGCCCTTTGCAGTAGTAATCATGGCAACCTATTATAATAATCGAAAAGAACAAAATCACAGTGTCGACAAACACATTACATTACTCATTACTTCAAAATATCAGGGGACGTGTATGTACCACGTTTATGTTTTGTTTTTGTCTTGTAATTGAGATATGTTTCCTGTTGGACAGTAAATGGATTAATATTATAAAAAAAAATTATAAATTGACGAAAATCTAGAAATATTAAATATCTCATGAACATCTCATCAAAATTACGGGAATCTAATATATTTACGAAAACTGCCAAGGTTTTAAAAGTCAACTGAAAATTTAAATATAAAATAAGCAATATATTTTGAACTTTACACTAAATCAGTGTTTGATATGCGTGGCGCATGAAGTAAAATTTCGATTTAAAAAAAGATTTAAAATTAGTTTTGGTTTATTTTTTATTTACATTTTGACACTTATATAAATTTCCGTAATTTTTTTTAATGTTTGCAGTTTTCATGAAATGCAACAATATTAACGATCTACAAGGCAAGAAATACTGTACTGAAATAAAAAAAAAAACTCAGCAAATACGAAACGTAGAACGCTACGTCTGAAATTATTGATCCAACAAACGACATACGAACAACAGACAAAGACATTTTAAAAATATTTGCAAACAGTTTAAAAACGTTTATAAAATGACACACGACACATCTTATGACAATGACTTTTTTGAAACAGTAAACAGTTGGTATGAAAACCGTATTTTCCCGGAACCTCCACCTCCCCTTGCCCCCGACGACAGACTTAATGAAGAAACATACTTTACAATACCACATAATTCAAAAAATACAGTACCTGGACACGACAAAATACACCGACTAATACTAAAAGCCCTTCCCTCTACCATTAATATATACATCCTAAAACTCCTCGATTTTAATTATACTCGTCAAATTTTCCCATCTGAATGCAAGTACGAAATAATGCATACATCCTAAAACTCCTCAATTTTAATTATACTTGTCAAATGTTCCCTAATAACCTGCATCCATAAACCTAAAACTGACCCTCTACAATCAAATAACTACCGTCCTATAACCCGCCTCCCCACGCACGAAAAATTCAACGAATCCCTACTCAAATCCCAATCTACCAATATGGATTCCTACCAAATCGCTCTAAAACACTCCCTTTAACTATCCTTACATCCAACTGCCAAACAGCTAATTTAGAAGGCAACAAATCGTCCACTCTTTTTCTTAATATATCTAAAGCATTCGATTCCGTTAGGCACCGAGGCCTTTTATATAAATGCAGTATCCTTAATCTACTCAATCACCTCATCAACCTAATCCAAAACTTCCTTCTCAACCAAGAACTTGAAATCCGTTGAAAACCTTATCCTCGGCATTTTATCCCGAAAAATGTGTTCCTCAAGGCTCCCCTCTATCACTATCCCAACTTTATAGACCCAACCTGTTATCCTCTGCAGTTTGGGGCTGATACTGCCTTAATCACCTATTCATCAAAACTAACCTCAACCCTAAACTCTCTCCAAGAATGTATAAGCCGATCAGCCACTTGGTTTTTTAAGTAGAGGCTTAAAATTAATCTCAACAAATCCCAACTCTTCCCACCCTGCCATCGTATTCCACTTAATCCTCTGTACTAGCCATCAACGGATCCACTATACAGGGTGGTGAATTTTTCGTTACTCACCATGGGTATCTCGGAAACGATAAGATACACAATGTCGCTTAAATTAGAGATAAGTAGCTCATTTTAATGGCGATTGAGAATCTGAAAAAAAATATGATAATTTTGATAGGTTCCTGATTTATCGCCAAATAACTGAAAATGGTGATTTTAGAAAAAAAATTATATCTTCCCTGCCATTTACGGTATTTTTATCAAACTTGGTAACTGTATATTTTTGGACCTTCTGTATCGAATGGCTCTGACAGAAATATTCTAGGTACTCTAGATTTCGAGTTACGATATTCAACTTTTTTTTATTTTCTACGGCAGCCATATTGGATTTTCACACTTTTAGGTAGACCAAAAAAATAGCTTTTCAAAATGGTAACACACATAACCTTTGATTTCCAAAAAACCTGTAAAATTTTAAAAATAATTGTAAATATTTATTCATATTCCTATTCATATTCATATTTATTGATGCAACAACAATGTACATGTTCTACACATGTCAGTTCTTAACTAAATAATAATAAAAAATAAAATAAAATCAACTACATATCAAAATAAAAATAAAAAAGTAAAATAGACTGCATTTTAATGCAGCGTTTAAACTGCAATTACAGTTTAAACGCTGCATCAAAATTAAATTGAAGATAATCCTCCCAGCAGTAAAAGGCATTAATTGATAAGAAATCCTTCAGTACTCGGTAGAACTTCTTGTGTGGTAATTCCTGGATGATTTTTGGCAGGACATTAAAAAATTTAATAGCGTAGAAACGTTCTCCCATCCGAGCTTTAGTCAGCCTCGTAGCTTTTAAATACAGATTTGATTATTGTCGAGTGCTATATTGGTTGATATCACTGCATGTCAGGTAATCATCGATGTTGAGTTTAATGTGGGAAAGGCAAACAAGTATGTAAAGTGATGGGAACGTCAATATATTCAGATCAATAAATGCTTGCCTGCAGTCGACTGTATAGTTGATCCCAGCGATGACTCCGATTGCTCTTCTTTGGAGACCAAAAATACGGTGTCGGATGGCGGAATGTCCCCACGCAATAACCCCGTAAGTTATCTTACTTTGGAAAAGAGAAAAGTATGTCGTCCGAACAACATCTTTAGACACCAAGGGTACTATACTGCGAATAAGAAATATACTGGAACATAACTTTGCAGCAAGTATGTCCCCGTGGGTACTTCATGTTAGAGATGAATCAACATGAACACCAAGAAACTTCGTTGAACCTTGCTGCCGCTCACTACCCTTAAGCGAGAAAGTTAGCGTAGCAGATTTGATGTTGTTCAGTTTCAGGCGGTTATTTAGAAACCACTTTGAGACTTCATTAAGTGATTGATTGTGCAAAGTGGTAGCAGATGTCAAATTTGGCGCTTTCGTAATTATGGAGGTGTCGTCCGCATATAATATCGTTTTGGAGGCTGATATTACACGGGGTAGGTCGTTAATGTAAAGTAGGAATAATAGTGGACCTAATACAGAACCCTGCGGTACCTCATGTTCTATAGCTGACGCTTCCGATATGTTTCCGTTGGATAACACACTCTGTGATCTTCCAGAGAGATAGGGCAGTAAGAGCCTACAGCTGTCTGGGTGTATGTTGTAAAAATACAGTTTCCGTAACAGTATTTCGTGAGAGACACAGTCGAAGGCTTTAGACAAGTCCAAGAAAGTAGCCATTAAATACTGAGCCATCCTCAAATGCATCATTTGCTTAAATCGCGAATGCTTTGAAAAACAATTGAAAGAATAATTAAAGTGACCGTTGGTAGTGCATGTTGTTTTCTTATGAGCGCCATTTTGGATCTTGACATCCGTAGATTGAAAACAAAATATTTTTTCAAAACATTTTATTAATGCAACTTTAACGAGATAAGTAAAAAAACACTAGTAGATAATTATAATTATTTAAATTTTTCAAATTGTGCGCCGTTTTGCCTGATGCAAAGATTGGTTCTAAGATTAATTTTATCCACTGCTCTTTGGATTGTTCGCTTCTAAATGGAGTCGAACACATTTCTGATGTTCAGTCGATGTTCGATATCTTCAGTTTCAGTTGAATGAACAAGATCTTTGACATTGCCCCACAGAAAATAATCCAAAGGGTTTAAGCAGGGCGATCGTGGCGGCTAACGAATCAAACGGGCTGAGCCATGAATTTGGAAACCGTGCATTTAAATAATCGCCAACAATGGGGGAGTTTGAAGCCCAGCTCCGTCTTGCTGATACCACTCAAGATTTTGAATTGTGAGTAGTGGTAATTCGTCTAACATATCTTCTAAATTTCTCTGTAAACAATTTAAACATGCAGCAACATTTAAACGTCCATCGAGGAAAAATAGACCAAGAATAGCATTGCCTAAAATGCCAGCCCATATGTTTAAAGAATATCGACATGCGGCCTCGTTTCTCTTATTATATGAGGATTCGCCGTTGCATAGTAGTGCTTTTTATTAAAGCTTCCGGAAGTTGTGAATTCGCTCCATAATATTTTTCTTGGAAAATTATTATTATGCCGCAGTTTTTCGCAACACCGATTGCAAAACTCCAATATTTGAATCGCCAGGATAACGAGTTTGTACCAGTCTAAATTTGTAATTTTGATACTTATGTTTTTTTTATAATTATTCTTACATATGAGTCTTCAATACCGCAACCTTAAGATATTTTTCGACTCGAAGTTGTTAGATCAATCATAACGTGAGCGAACGCATATACTTAGTTCAGATTAATATCTTTACCATACCATACGCGGTCTTCTAAATTTGCCACAAATCGCCAAATTCCTCGAAATCCGTTGAAACATTATTTGATGGGGTTGTCGTCTCACTGGATACTTATTTTCATATGATTCAGCTGCCAAAACAGAATTTCTATTGGGCCAAATGTAGACTTCGTACATGTCCTGCTTTTCCTCGTCGGTGTACATGTTTAATTATACCAAGAAACAACTACCCTTTATACGCACTTGTAATCGCTCTGACAGTTTGCACTACCAATTGTCACTTTAATTATTCTTCCAATTGTTTTTCAAAGCATTCGCGATTTAAGCAAATATTTACATTAATTTTTAAATTTCTACGGGTTTTTTGGTAATCAGAGGTTATGTGTATTACCATTTTGAAAAGCTATTATTTTGGTCTATCTAAAAGTGTGAAAATCCAATATGGCTGCCAAAATAAATAAAATAGTTGAATATCGTAACTCGAAATCTAAAGTACATAGAATATTTCTAGCGACGCCAATCGATACAGAGGATTCAAAAATATGAAGTTGTAAAGTTTTATGTAAATTCCGCCGATGGCAAAGAAGATATTATTTTTTTCCTAAAATTACAATTTTCAGTTTTTTCGCGATAAATCAGCAACCTATCAAAATATCCATTTTTTTTAGATTCTCAATCGCCATAAAAATGAGCTACTTTTATCGTTTCCGAGATAACAATGGTGAGCATCGAAAAATTCACCACCCTGTATACTCCTCCCCATTATGTAAATACCTATGAATCCTTTTAGACCCAAAACTATCCTCTAAAAAACACATCTCCGATATAAAAGCAAGAATCAAGGAATTAGTACCAATACCTGTACCAAAATTTATAAAATGATTTGCCGTCCCATCCTATACTATAGCTCCATCCTTTATACAAATCCATGCAATGTCACCATAAACAACTTTAAAATAGCCGAAAGATCCTCCCTCTGTACCCTTACCAAACTTCGACTCTCCCTCCACAACCCATCCAATGTACTCCTTTACGAAACAACACAAATGACCCTAATAAAAGAAAGACTTCGGTTTCTCACAAAACGATTCGCATGTAACGAGTCGAATTACCAACATCTTAAAAAAATGTGCATCCCTAGAAACCCCGATATAATCCCAAAATACAAAAACCCACCTATAACCATATATGAATACATCTCTTCCTTTTACCCTACTTTCCCACCTTGAATTTGACTAAAAAAAAAACATACATAGCACAGAGCAGAAAGACCTATGGTCGATAGCCTTTATAGAAATGGGAAAATAAATTATTTTGATATATGTATACATATTATAAAATGTATTTTATTATGATGTATTTCTTTTTTTTTAAATAAAGATGTTATAGTAATAATAGAAATCTGATAAGCATTTTTCAAATCGACGAAAATATTAAGAAGTTGACAAAAATGTTATAAATCAATGAACATTTCGAAATAAACATGTTGAGAAATAGGTGAATTCTGAAAAAGTATAAGGAATTCTCAACAATTGTAAAAACTACAACGTATTGATGACATATTATATTATTTTGAATGAAATGATTAGTATATTATCAACTTTACTTTAAATCAGTGTTTTATATGCGTGGCACTTGAAGTAAAATTACGAGTTGAGAAAACCCTGAATTTCACTTTAACTAATATGGAAACTGAAGTTTTGTTTCAACGTCATTGACATTTCTCGGTTTGATATAGTTTAACATTTTTGAAATGAATTGACATTTTTCTCGTGTAACGTGTTCAAAAACGTCAATTCGACAATAATTAACATTTATCTCTTGTAACGTGTGGAAAACGTCAATTCGATACAAACTAACATTTACCTCTTGTAATGTGTCAAAAACGTTAATTTAACAAAAATTAGCATTTACCTCTTTTAATGTGTCGAATACGGCAATTCAACCTAAACTAACATTTACCTCTTGTAATGTGTCAAAAACGTTAACTTGACATAAATTGTGGTGTTTCTCTCGTAATACAATTTTGACGTAAGAGATCACTTTATGGACGTAAGATGGACACTCGACATCTCGTAGTAATTTGGACTCTTAATAATTTTTGACATTTTTGTAAAATAAAACTATCATGTCAAATTACGATAACTCGCTTATATCGACAAGCGGATTATATCTGTTCAAACAAAATCAATGCGGAATTTGATACAGTTTCTATCCGTCAATAAAACAATAAGCAATCTATTATGTCAATTGTTTTAATGATGGATCCAGTGTTTTCCACTCCCGGATTAAGCATGAAGTAAAATTTCGAGTTTAGAAAAGCCTAAAAATGTGGATTTGGTCGCGCAGCGAAGCGGAGCGACCAAATCCAAATTCAGGCTTTTCTAAACTCGAAATTTTACTTCATGCGCCACGCGTACAAAACATTGATTTAATGTGAGAATGATTTTTAACCTAAAGCGATATTGACAGACTAATGTCACGAGTGTCAACTGTCCAACTGACAAGTGAAATAAGTTTAGTATGTCAAATGTCAACTGTTTAAATGGCGAGGAAAGTGCTTTGATCGACACATCACCATTTTTTCTAGTAAGTTGCAGTATTATTTTGTTTGAAAACTGATTTTAATTTTTCCGAATCAATTCAGTTACGCAACCTAATTGGTATTGCCATTATTATTTCTATATTTCCAAACTGTTTTAAGCAAAAAGTCGTTATACCGTACGATCATTTAAATTATGATTTAGAGTAGGCGGCATTATTTTTAATGCTAATTGAATGTTAGGATAAATTTAAGGTTATGCTAAACTATGTGTTAACAGTCAGTAGTGCTACTCTAATTTAAAACTCAAAGCCTACTCTAAATCATGAAATCCGCATTAGACGGGGAAAAGCATAATTTTTAACTCATTGCCTCGAAAGTAACCAACCTTTCGCGCCCTCTGTTTACAACCATAAATCCGCATTTCTCGGTCTACATGACCGGAAAAATCGCCAAACGCTAAAATAATAAATGAGATCAGCCTAGTGTACTTTAGAATGTATATTAACTACCGTGCGATCGTTTAGCACGGTAGTTAAAAGACATTCTAAAGTACACTAAGTTGATCCCATTTATTATTTTAGCTTTTGACGATTTTCTGGTCATGTAGACTGGGAAATGCGGATTTCTTGTTGTAAACAGAGGGCGCGAAAGGTCGGTCACTTTCGAGGCAACGAGTTCAAAATTATGTTTATCTGTACCTTTATTTTTATTAGTAGTAATAATTTATAATTAACACAAGTAGCCTTTTAAAGAAAGACTAACATTTAAATTCATCCTCATGTTTTATGATTGACGTGAAAAACTTCTATTTATTTATTCTCCAGTCGAATTTCTAGCTGTTTGCCCTTCGGACGTATAATGTTGTTGATATAAGGTCCGGTCGGCGTGGAAGTCGGTTAAATCCGGCTTTAGTGTTATTGTTGTACGCCGGAGAGGCAAACTGAGCATAAATATTTCTGTTTGCGGTCTGGAAATTATACCGAAATTTACGCTCCCGCCTTCGATCCGAAGGATCTTATTTACTTTGCAAACCCTCTCAAGATATTTCCCCATACGATGATAGTACATACACACAATAATCCTGTTCTATCTTGAACTAAATTTCGTTTACATGATAAAAAAGTCTTACATATACTGTTAGATTTGAGAATCCAAAAAACTAAATTTAGAAAATGAGAATTCAGTAAGAAGATGGTAGATACATAATCATTAAATATTTCTAGTTTTCCTTGAACTACAAATGCGTTCAAAAATTATAATTCGAAGATAGCCCAGAGAAAAGGAAACGACCTTTCTAGATTCTAAAATGTTGCTTTTACCCAATGAAAATACCTCTACTACTAAAAAAAGAGATGAAACAAATACACTGACTAAAGTACAGAAAGTCGGTGTATTCTTTAACACCGATGTTTTTTAAGCGTGGCGTATGAAGTAATATTTCGAGTTTAGAATAGCCTTTTAGGCTTATCAAGACTCGAAATTTTACTTCGTGCTTAACCAAGGTATGCAAACACTCGTTAGAAGCTGTACAGTACTTTATTATTAATACAAGAAATTATTAATTTATTTGTAATTCGAAAAAGTAAAATACAAATAAAAGTTATTTTCCAGCAGTTTAGAAATTGCCTTAAGCTCTGATGTAATTAATGCAGCAGTCCTGCTGATCGTTACAGCTTATGTGTATTAGAAGAAAAGGCGACGTTTCCCCCGTACAGACGATCGTATTTTATTTCTTCGAGAGATTAACCAATTGTTACGGAACTGGCAATGTGCGGCGTTATGTCCCATTTCCTGAGCGCTACGGCGACGTCAGCAGTCAACAGTCAGCATCTACATGTTTTTGTGTCTCTGTGTACCATTGTAGTTTACTTAATAGCTCCTGGTGCTGCGACGCGGAAATATTTCCGAGCCCACTCAACCGTCACGATTCCAATTGTTTCTCGCTGTTTAATTAAGTACCGCCACAAAATAGAAATATACTTTACGCACGGGACGTGCAAGTGCGTGCTCGTTATTTTTTCTGTTTTTATTGTGTTCTTTATTAAACCACACTGGCCGGCCCACGCACCGACAAGTAATAAAAAATGTATCTCTCAATTTTCAGTGTAATGAAAAAGCGCCGGTCGGCACGCTACGCCAAAGTTTATAATTAATGGCGCTGCTGCTGCATCTAATCCCGGATGCGTCGCGACGCCTTTCATCTCCGACGTGCAGACGCTCCATGTTTACTTTTAATTACTTCCATCTGATAGCCGATCCTTCATATAAAAAGAAGATAATTAATAACATGCAACATCGGTATATCGGCTTAACTTCAGTAACGACGCCACGCCCCAGAATTTGCGTATTATTTGCGTGCGTGCCTAAACAGTAAACTGTTGCTCCCGCCTGACGATTATTCACATTAACATTCAGCATTAAACAGGATAATCCACTGGATATACTAAATTAGATTTGACCGCTTCGCGTGTACGGCCCAGAAGTTATGAACGGATACACAATAGTGGGCGTGGCTTAACCCTAATCGCGGACGGAGTTTTATTGTCCGGCGCGTGTTAATGGTTATGGCGTGTGATTGTGATATTTAATTGAAACGTTTCGGTGCGTATATACATCTGATCAATAACTGTAAACGGGCACGGCATGCCGTTTATACGTGAACTGTTGCGAAATAATTTCATTTGTGTAATTATGCCTAGCTATGTTACGTATAAATACTATCTGTGTTTTGGACTAGTGTAATATTGAATATCAGAAACAGCGATGTGTATTATGAGGCTCATGTGTATGGACACAGTTTTGGGAGGATTTGATTAAATAAACAAATTGATAGTATGATCGGATTCGGTTTATTTATGTCGCTCATATTTACCTAGAATTCAAATGTAAATCAATCAATCAAGGCTCGGACGATATACAGGGTCCCGCATTTTACCTCCCGTCTTTACGGCTCAGTTACTAATTAAGTTAGAATTTTGATGTTTTGCAGACTTTTTTATATCAAAGGGCGCATTTCAGAACCATATTTTTGATTATACAGGATGTCCTAAAAAAGTTTGACGTCATGATGATATATCTTTTTAGGTTACATGCTTAATATTCGTTTTTTAGGTATTTTATAGAAATCGGTGCAGTAATATTAGCAACAACAAAAAAAAACTAAAAGAAATCAGTTTTGCACTATTAGTTTAAAAAATAGTGATGTGTCCATCATAGCACTTTCCTCGTTAAAGATATGATGATTTAAATATGAACAATATGGAAAACTTACTCAAACTAAATGTATTCTACTTTTATTATTATTATTCCGAAACTATTCACAAAAAAGGAGATTTTTTCGCTTCATCTTGGTAAACATTGATCACCATCTCATCTAAGCGTTATATATTTTTAACTTTACTATAAATCAGTGGTTTATCCGCGTGGCGCATGAAGTAAAATTTCGAGTTTAGAAAAGCCCCGTGAAAATTTGTCGAGGGTCGCTGCGCGACCCTCGACAAATTTTCTACGCGGGGCTTTTCTAAACTCGAAATTTTACTTTATGCTTAGTCTGGGAGTGGAAGACACTCGTTACTTTAAAATGTGTCACAAGTGTTAAAATGTGTATCTTAACTGTCACAAAAAAAACACAGCGATCTCATTATAGTTCAATTCAAACTCGTGTCAACTTGGCACGATTGCTTGCGTCGACTTATATCAAATGTCATTATAAAGGGTGTCCCAACAAGAGCGCCGGATTTAAATTTGCCGCCATTTTGTTAATACGAGTTGTACGGTGATTTTTTTGACAGTTGTCAACTACAGACCACGCGATTTAAGAATATGGAGAAGTATTCAAACGAACAACGTTTAATTATTGTAAAAACACATTACAAAAATGGTGAAAGTTTTGCGAAAACAATTCGCATATTACGTCAAGTTTTCGGTCGCCACTATGCGCCAAATGAATCGACAGTGAGGCGTTTAATTACAAAATTTGAGACCAAATTTACGCTGATGGATCAGAAGACCATTGTTCGTCGTCGTCCTTGTCGGTCACTCGAAAATATAGACACAGTAAGGGAATCTGTGGCCGAGAATCCAGGAACTTCCATTCGGCAACGTGGTCAAGAATTAAACATTTCCAAAACCACTATGCAACGAATTTTGGTAAAAGATCTGCATTTGCACGCGTACAAGATTCAATTGGTGCAAGAAATCAAGCCAAGGGACCATGAGCAGCGCCGTGGATTTGCTGATTGGGTGTTGGAACCTCATCAAATTAATCCGGATTTTTCGAAGAAAATCATTTTTTCAGATGAGGCACATTTTCAATTCGACGGATACGTAAATAAACAAAACTGTCGGATTTGGGGTGCTGAAAATCCTTGTGTGGTACTCGAACAGCCAATGCATCCACTGCGAGTAACGGTTTGGTGCGCATTTTGGGCTGGCGGAGTGATTGGGCCGTATTTCTTTGAAAATGCGGCTGGAAATGCGCTAACTGTTACTGGTGTGCGGTATTGGTAAATGTTAACGGAGTTTTTGTGGCCCGAATTGGATGTAATTGATGTGGAGCACATGTTTTTCCAACAAGACGGTGCGACCTGACACACTGCACGTGAAACAATGGTGTTACTGCAGACCAAATTTCCAGGCCGTGTCATTTCTCGATTTGGCGATCAACATTGGCCACCAAGATCGTGCGATCTAACGCCGATAGACTTTTTTCTTTGGGGCTATGTGAAGCAAAAGGTGTATGCAAATAAGCCTTCAACATCTTAAAGAGGAAATCCGGCGCGTTATTGGTGAAATACAGCCACATTTATGCGAAAACGTTATTCAAAATTTCAACAAAAGAATAACCCTGTGCCAGAGGTTTCGTGGTGGCCATTTGCCTGATGTTGTATTTCATGTTTAATCGGAACTATTTTTCTTTGTGTTGAAACAAAAATGTTTGCTTAATTCAAAAAATAAATATGTTTTTCTTTATAATTAAATCCGGCGCTCTTGTTGGGACACCCTTTAGTTCAAATGTCGGCTGCCGCCGACTTATGTCAACTATTATTATAGTCCAAATGTCGCATCAACAGCCGAAAAAGCGATTTTAAGTTTAAGTTAAGTTAAAGACACGGCACAGTGATTATATGATGATAAAAATGGCGTGATATTCAAATTAACTGTCATTTAATTTTCCAGATTACATGTTGATTATATTGACTGTGTTTACTATTTTGACTACCATTGGACGACAACATCGACTAATACCTAATTAGTCACATAAATAAGCTCTACACAGACCTTTGGAGATAAAAGTTGTCCGAATTTCTCGCCTAGTTAAATGAAATAAGATATATAATGTTGATGAATGATGATTTTTTTAAATTTATGATTCTGAAAATCATCGAAAATGACGAAATAAATAAACATTAATTGTAAATCTAGTAATTAGAGACCTAAATTAATAAAATAATTAAAATTCGTCAATAGAGTTGAAAATCATATGACAACTATTAAGTAATGAAATTTAATAAAATTAAGCGATATTTAGGAAACTGAAATAATACGATCAAAAATTAAGGGTAGAAAGCCTGCAATGAATCGTACATTTTGTAACCTTACTTTTTAATCAATCCCCGTACATATAACGTAATTTCAAAAAAGTTGATAAATATTGAATATTTTAATGATTTTATCAGACATGTCTGAAAAGCATTGATGCAACCAGACATTGCAAAGAGCATTAAAATGTAGAAATATATGAGATCATTAATAAAATTATTAAACAGTGGTAGAAAATCTTGAAAAGAGATACACATATCAACGAATTTGAAAAATGACGAAAGTAGAATGAATTGTAAAGATTCAACAATCGACTGAACGTCAGTGATTTGAACGTTTTAACAAGTTTCTTAAAATTTTGACTTATTTCTAGGGTTTTCATCTATATAATGGTTTGTAAATTATATTCACTTGGTTTTGTTTCACTCATATAAGTGAAACAAAATCAAGTGAATTTAATTTACAATTCATTATATTTTAAAATGTTTTACCAAGTGATTAATGAGAAGAAAGTGTCCGATATTTTCATCTATACTTTATGATTTAAACATTTGTATTTTAACTAGCACCGATGATTTTTTTCGTGAATTTTGTTGATGTTCTTTAAGTTGTAAAATTTTCAACACATCTCATGATTTGTGATCATTTTAGTAATTATCGCACAAATTTAATAATAATGTCCCGTTTTACCAACTTCACTTTAAATATTAAAGATTAAAATTCTTGAGTATACAAAGCTTAGCTAATAATGCTTTAAACTTTTACATTACTAAAGTCAAAATAAGCTTTTGTCACTTTCCTAAACTTTAATGTCAATAAATTGTTTTTTTAAGCCACCTTCGATTTTTATTTATTAAAATGTCTATTGGATTAGTTGATAATAAGAGTTTTCTGCAAATAACTTTTAAAGTGTTAAGAATTGCGATAGGGTTATAATTATGCAAAAATGTTTGTTTTTAGTTCGTTCTGGAATGACATAAAAATGTACAGGGGCTCCAATTTAAAATAAGAAAAATAAAGTGCTTTAATGTTTAATAAGTTTGACACTAAATTTTAGACACTTTGTATAATTCATATCAATCAAACTTGGTTAACGGGACTGTCAAACCTTATTTAATAAGTACCTTGTATAATTTTATTGGCAAGGCACTATTTTTATTTTTTATTATTTTTTAAACCAATAGTGCAAAACTATTTTTTTTTTATTATATTGTTATCTATTATCACTGAACCGATTTCTATAAAATATTATGAGTATGTATGTCTAAATAGATAAATCGTCATGACGTCATACTTTTTTGGGACATCCTGTATAAATAAAAATATTTTCCAGAAATGCGCCCTATGATATAAGTAAAGTCTGCAAAATATCAAAATTCTAACTTAATAACTGAGCTATAGAAGACGGGAGGTAAAATGCAGGACCCTATATATTTATGGGGTACACCAAACTATTCATTGCGCGTCGTTAGGTATTCCCCCGTTTCTCGAATATTTCCAGTTGCAGTTTTTTTTTTTTAATTAATTGAAGAATTTCTAACAGTTAATGCAACAACAGCGCGCTCGAATGACATTTTTCATTATTTGGCTCAGTGCAATCAAAATTAAGAAACAGTTTGGGAAATTAGAAGGCTGCCAAAATTATGTTTCTATTCAAATTTCAAAATTGTAAAAATATTGCGAAATATTGCAATTTAAACTGGATATGGGAAAATGCTTCTATTCCTAAAGCAAACATGATGAATTCTTCCGACCATGAGCCATTAATTAACCAAATATGCTAAGATTTATAAGTCTTTTTACAAATAAAAGCAGCGTAAATGTAATGTTTTTTACTATTTTATAACTAACTGTGTTTTTTTTGTAATCAATGAAAATAAATGTATTAAAGTATGTGTATTGTACAGGAGTTTTTTCTTTTAAGTATACTTATGCATATAAAGTAAAACAAGTGTTTTCCACTCCTATATTAGGCATGAAGTAAAATTTCGAGTTAAGAAAAGCCTGAACACAATCGAAGCGACCAAACCAAATGTTCAGGCTTCTCTAAACTCGAAATGTCAATTCCTGTGCCACGCGTATAATGCACTGGTTTTAAGTGAAGTTCAAAATACTACTCTTTAGCACACTGCTTTAGTAACATATTGCGAATTTTATAATACATCAGTGTTTTAGACGCGTAAATTTTGAGTTTAGAAAAGTCTGAGCATTTGGTTTGGTTATTTCGCTTCGCGGAGCGACTAAACCAAATTTTAATATGCTCAAGTTCGTGTTTGCAAATATTTAGATATTCGAATCCGTATTAGCGAATACGAATGCCAATAGTATTCATATTCGTAATATCCATTCATGTATATTCGGTACATAAGTAGTATCTAACAGAGCTGGGCAGGATTCGAATCATTCAGGATTCGATTCCCGGATTCGAATCCTTTTAGAGGATTCAAAAGAGGTATTCGAATACTTTAGTGAAAACGGATTCGTGATCCGGATTCGTTACATTTTTTAAAAAGGATTCGTATTCGAATCCAAACGTAGATGATTCGAATCCTTATAAAAGGATTCGAATTCTTATAAAAGGATTCGAATCCTTATAAAAGGAATCGAATTCTTATAAAATTCGAATCCTGATACATGGATTCAAATCCTCTTAAATAATTCGAATCATCGCTATTAAGGCTGGGATTCGAATTCGATAAATTCAAATAGTTAAATATTCTAATATGAATATTAGAATCACTAAATTATTCATATTTGAATATAAATATTAAAATTTTCGAAATAATTCAACTATATCTGAATGCCTATTTGGTTACTTAACCATAAAAAATATCCAACGTTAATAGTATATTTTTAACTTCACTTGAAATCAGTGTTTTATACGCGTGGCGCATGAAGTAAAATTTCGAGTTTAGAAAAGCCCCGTGAAAATTTGTCTCGGGTCGCTGCGCGACCCTCGACAAATTTTCTACGCGGGGCTTTTCTAAACTCGAAATTTTACTTCATGCTTAGTCCGGGAGTGGACAACACTCGTTCTTAGAAGTTTCAAATTGAAGGATTACTCTAGATTACTAAGTTTATTACCGATTTACAAAGGCTACAGCTCAAAGGACCAACCATGGTCTTCGCAGAACGATGGACTACAGGGAATCGAAGTTTTTTTACAAGAAAACAACGAATATCTGAAGGTTTACAGCATGGATAGGAAAGAAAACATCTAATTTTGAAAAAATATCGAAGTTGGGTTGGTTTTCAGTGCATTTTTTACTTCACTTTAAATCAGTGTTTTATACGCGTGGCGCATGAAGTAAAATTTCGAGTTTAGAAAAGCCCCGCGAAAATTTGTCTCGGGTCGCTGCGCGACCCTCGACAAATTTTCTACGCGGGGCTTTTCTAAACTCGAAATTTTACTTCATGCTTAGTCTGGGAGTGGACAACACTCGTTTGAATTTTAAATTTAACTCTTTTAAAAAATCCACGTATGTAATATAATAAATCATTCATTAAAATCATAGAAAAAAAATGCAAAATTTTACCTAAAATTAACTTTTAGAGTTAACTTTATAATTTGTTCGGCTCTTAATGAGTGAATATTCTATTCCTAAAAAAAACCGTTTTTATTTAATATTGAAGTTGCATTTAATACAATAACAAACTGTGAATAAATCGACATATATCTAGAAATATCAAAAATCTCGACATGTAGAAAATCTTGACGGTCCACTCCCAGACTAAGCATGAAGTAAAATTTCGAGTTTAGAAAAGCCACGCGTAGAAAATTTGTCGAGGGTCGCGCAGCGACCCGAGACAAATTTTCACGGGGCTTTTCTAAACTCGAAATTTTACTTCATGCGCCACGCGTATAAAACACTGATTTAAAGTGAAGTTAAAAACGCACTAAAAACCAACCCAACTTCGATATTTTTTTCAAAATTGGATGTTTTCTTTCCTATCCATGCTGTAAACCTTCAGATATTCGTTGTTTTCTTGTAAAAAAACTTCGATTCCCTGTAGTCCTTCGGTCTCCGAAGACCATGATTGGTCCTTCGAGCTGTAGCCTTTGTAAATTGATAATAAACTTAGTAATCTAGAGTAATCCTTTAATTTGAAACTTCTAAGAACGAGTGTTGTCCACTCCCAGACTAAGCATGAAGTAAAATTTCGAGTTTAGAAAAGCCCCGCGTAGAAAATATGTCGAGACAAATTTTCACGGGGCTTTTATAAACTCGAAATTTTACTTCATGCGCCAGGCGTATAAAACACAGATTCAAAATGAAGTTCAATAACACATATATCATTAATAATTAAAATCATTATATAATCAGATATTTAGTCGGTAAATGAACATGTTTGTTAATAGAAATTGATGGAATAAAATATTACTGGTTGCAAATAATAGATTCAAATTTATTTTTAAAGGATTTGTATCCGTGATTCAAAAATGAGGATTCGAATCTTTGATTCGAATCATATTTTTCACTTACGAATCTTTTATTCGAGTATTCGTGATTCGAATCATATTAGGTGATTCGGATTCGTGATTCGAATCATGTTTTTGAGGATTCATCCCAGCTCTGGTATCTAATGAACCTCCTCTACAAGTGACAACATTATATTGCGGCGACATAATAAGCTTTTGAAAATCATACTGAAGAAATATTTAATTTTATTTTATACTAGATATTTGTATAATGTTTACTCAAATAAATATTAGTAATTGTAACTATATAAAAATATGTTATTAAAATATAATGATAGATACCTAACTTGGAAAAATTTAAAAATGTCATTTTTACAAAAAATATATATATATATATATATAAAGTGTGATCAAAATTGAATTTTTGAACTTTTAAAAAACACACAAACAAATTTAAGAAAATCTTTGGAGTTAAATTACATGATCTTGGTGGCCGGTTGACAACTGTTTACACAATATGTACGTTTTGTGATAACCACATGTTAACTGTATTTTGTACGGGTGTCTAAGTCTAAAACCAGCGAACTTCGACAAATTGACAGATCCGGGTTTTCACTCACACTTTTACTTACAGCAGCAATGTTTTGGGCTAAACGGACGTTACGATGATACAGAGGCCTTACCCAATCTTCAATGCTCTCCTAAAATTTGTCCATAATTGCGAACTAGCTCAGTAGAGCAATTACTTTGAACATAATCTTTACGTTAATTTTGATTGACAGTCCGTATAGAATTGTCAGTTTTGTAGAACATTTGAATAATTTTAATACGTTTTGCAGTGGCTTTCGTAAATGTGTTGTTATAATTTAACTTTTTACACTTTTAAAACACGTACTTATTAACAGTTGTGCTGCGCTGTTAATATAGAAAATTCAAATTGGATCACCCTATATATTTCTAAGGATTGGCCTTTAAAACATTTTAGGTGTTCATTTTGGCCCTTAAAGCAATTTGCGTTGGCCAGCGCTGATCTAAACTAACTATGTAATTATACGTATCATAAAATATATTGTCGTACATATATATAAAATGATCTGTCGCCCTTTACTTGACTATGCCTCAATCCTTTATCACAACCCCCATCCTACCACCCTAAAGAATTTGCAAGTCGCCGAAAGATCGGCCCTTAGAGTGTTGACCAAAATCCGACACCCCCAAACCCCCTACATAACCCATCCAATACCCTACTTTATGAACTAACAGCAGTCACTCCCATCGAAACCCGACTATCACACTTAGCTGAAAAATTCGCCTCAAATCCTATCCTCTACAATCTCCTTCACCCTTTATGTATCCCTCGAAACCAAAACATCACTCCCAAGCGTAAACGTTTCACCATCACCATTCATGATTTCATTGCATCATTCCATGACATTAGTGATCATGACGATTTGTGAACAGTAATCATCTGACAGACATTGGACGACACTAACAAACAAGAGGATTTTTACACAAGAACGGACAAGGACAAACAATTAAAATTCAGGCGGAAAGACCAATGGTCGATAGCCAATTGGCAGAAGAATTTATTTGTTATTTTAGCCATCAGAATTATTTTTATGTTAATTATTTATTGTACAATCTGCCAATAAAGATTTATATATATATATAAATATATTGTCAAAATCCTAGCGATTTTACCAATTATAATGTAACACTAATAATAATTGGTGGATTCGTCGGGGTATTGATAATATATTTGTTCATTCGCAAAATCCAACTTAGGATTACTTCATCTTTACATTATTATGTAGCAAAAGATATTATGAATATTTCCCTTTAATAAATTAAATCTAATTTACAAAGTAACTTATTATTTTATCTAAAAATGGGAAAGTGTTTAATATTTTCATCTAGTTATCTCCGATTCCGATTCAGTCAGGTGTCATTTCAAAACTAGAATATAGACAAAGCTAGAATATAAATATTATTAATCTTTTGTATATGTACTTTTAAATAAAATGAACTAATGTCACATGAAGTCAAACCTATAACAGTGTTTAGCCCACGGTTACTTTAGATTATGTAATAATGTTCAGGGTTAGTTAAGGTGGTATTACTAAAGATAACTTCAGCACAAAAGATGTCATGAAGATTAGGTTAATTAATATACAGTGGCAGACAATTGATTGAAAACCTTTATTATCAATTTGTTTCTATTAGTAAAACACATTAAGCATAAAATATTTTATAATAACAAATACACCTAATTTAAGATCATTTTAAATGCTTTAAAATTGTTATTTTAATTCAATATAATTTTTTTTACCCTATTAACCCATTAACGGCCGAGCAATTATAAAGTTTACTCTAAAAGTTGATTTTAGGTACAAATTCTGGACTTCTTTTTATGATTTCTATGCATGACTTATTGGACATACTGTGAATTTTTCTGTTAAATATACATAATGTATATAATGTATCTTCGCGGAGAGACCAACCCAAATTTAAAGGTTTTTTAAACTCTTTATATAAAATCGATGAATGCCTGAATATTTACAGTGTATACATTTTGTATATTTAAAAATAAAATTCACAGTATGTAATACAATAAGTCATTCATAGAAATCATAAAGAGAAGTGGAGAATTTTACCAAAAATCAACGTTTAGAGTTAGGTCTATAATTCCTCGGCCGTTAATGGGTTACTAGTAGAATGAATCAAATTTTATGTACAGCCATCCTCAATACCAAAATATTGCCAAATTGGAAGCCAATATTTGCCTCATGACTGAATTCTCCAGCATGACAATAATCCTAAACATACCGCAATGGGTATAAAAAGTTGGCTAATAAATGATAGCAATTGTGCTGGCTAATGCATACACTTTGGCCAGCACATTCGCGAGATTTTAACTCGATAGAAAATGTAGGAAGCGAACTTTAGCCACATTTACGCTGGTAAAATTACCATAACACTGAAGAACTCTTTACAATTAAAAATTAAATTTAGAATACACTTTTAGCTTCCGTCATTCATAAAATATTTAAATCAATGTTTTAGAGAGGCCAGGTGTTCATAAATGGTAAAGGATATGCGACAAAATATTAATAAAACAAATGTTTCCAATCAATTGCCCGATTCATTATTATAATACTTTTATTTATTATAGAAACATGCTTTAATGATAAAATAAATTTAGTTTTGAATTATACTAATGGATAGCAATTCTCTTTATTTCTCTTACTCTGCTTTAATAAAATCCGTATCTTTAAATATGCTGTAATTTCGGAATCAAATAAATTAAAAGGGTTTCCAACCAGTTGTCCGCCACTGTAAATGTTCCCATTGCAATTAAAATATTAAAAGTAATCCCAGATTTAGTTAGATTAAGTTGTCTAATTATATAAAGGATAAATTAAAAATAATTTTTTTGTTTCACAAATAGTGAAACAAACCAAGTGTTTTTAATTTATCCTTTAATATTACTACGAAATGTGATAAATAAGGAAGTTATTCAAAAAAAAGGTTGTCTAATGTTGTGCTTAACCAAACAAAAATAATTATATTAAAAAAATCATATACCGGGTGTTAATTTGGCGGACGCAACATAGGAAATCGCATGTTAATTTTAAAGTGTTCAAATATTGGCTTCTCTATTTATTTTAGAGACAAAATGTATTTAACTTTTTTGTAAAGGTAAAAATTCTAAATTTATTAATGTTCACACCTAACACTTTACGTTTCTCTAAGTTAAAATAATTAGGAAAAAATAATGTGATTTTATAGAAATAATGACATACCATGGAATTGATACAACAATTGCGAATATTCCCTGTTTATCTTAAAGTTCAATTTAAAGCTTTACACAAGTATTTTCCACTTCCAGACTAAGCATGAAGTAAAATTTCGAGTTTAGAAAAGCCCCGTGAAAATTTGTCGAGGGTCGCGCAGCGACCCGAGACAAATTTTCTGGGCTTTTCTAAACTCGAAATTTTACTTCATGCGCCACGCGTATAAAACACTATAATATTGTCAAATTTATTTATATTCGAACTTCACTTAAAATCTGTGTTTTATACGCGTGGCGCATAAAGTAAAATTTTGAGTATAGATAAGCCCAGAAAATTTGTCTCGGGGCTTTTCTAAACTCGAAATTTTACTTCATGCTTAGTCTGGGAGTGGAAGACACTCGTTTAAAGCTTCAAATTGAACTCTTTTAAAAATCAACGAATGTCAGAAAATTAATAGCTAAAATAATTAAGGAAAAGTAATATAATTTTATAATAATAATGACATTTTTCTTGTATAGTGTAAATCATTTCGAAAACATTTACTTTAATCAAGTGACTACGATATCTATTGCCATTTTGACATCCGCAGTTGTTTCAATTCCATGGCATGTCATTATTTTTATATAATCACATTATTTATTCTTAATTATTTTAACTTAGAGAAAGTGATAAACGTTAACTCGAATGAATTCAGAATTTTTCCCTCTACAAAAAAGGTACATTTTGTTTCTAAAATAAATAGGGGAGCCAAAATTTGAACATTTCAAAATTTACATGGGATTTTCTATGTTCCGTCTGCCAAGTCAACACCCGGTATATTAACTTCTTGATATTTATTCTTGTTCATAAATAATAATATTTATATTATTTATCATTTTCATTATAATTAATAAATAATATTTAATTTGAAGTTTTAAACAAGTGTTTTTCACTCCCAGATTAGGCATGAAGTAATATTTTTAGACTTATCTAAACTCGAAATTTTACTTTATGCGCCACGCATATAAAACACTGCTTTAAGGTACAGTTCAACAACAGAGGAATCATCTTTTATTACCAAAAATTGAGTTAAGAATGTGAATAACAGTGGAATATTTTAAGAGGAAAAACACGTAATTTGTAAATTCAAATTCATAGCCGAAATTATATAACATTTTGGAGGGGCCCACGTTTTCTAACTGCACTAATTATGATTGCAGTTTCGCTGTGTAAAGTTGTATTACATGAAAAATATAAATAATGCTGTTGCCATTGCATATTTATGTTTGTAATTTCGAACAAAATGTATGTAGCATACACTCCCATTATCCTTCAACGTAAAATCAATCTGATTAGAGTAATACATCGCAATTTGTAGCTGTACGTTATTTATCAGAAATAATTACCGGCCGTGCATTTCAGGAACGGCACAACACTCCGGATGAATAATTGCGCCACGTCTGAACCAATCAGAGCCCAACTAACAAATGACGCGCGCCAGCGCCATCTATCAAGCGACACGGCGCGCGCTTTCCGCGATTATTTATTTCGCGACTTGAATAAACTAATTAACGCCCGCACTAAGAAAGCACTTAAGCAATCTAAAGATATTCTTGGATAGCGCGATGGAAAAGAGGAGTACTGCAGACGTCCTGCAAATTTAATTATGCATCGGCGTCGCGACGCTCTTCCGCCTGAAATGTAATCATAATAGTAGCAAGAACAACAACAACAACAACTTGAAATATCGCAGATGTTCACCGGTTATTCAATTATTCAAATCGATTTGGATTTGGGTGCTGCAAATGCGCCACGCCCACTAGATTAACCGCTATTTGTGCCGGCATTAGCATCTAATTAACAGGTAATGCGGAATTTGGGGGAGTCATCTGATGTGGTCTAGGTAGCTAATGGATAAGCCATCAAACCATCACAGGAACTAATTGAGGCGCAGTCATCTAATTACAAACAGTTACTCGGTTACGCTCAAGTGCACTCTCAATTGCTCTTGTATCGAACATTTTTATTTTCGCTTTTGGAAATCTGACGATTTTTCACTCAACGACAAACATTTCTGGCTAATCAATAACCCCTAACAAGATTGGCTAAATCGGGAATGGGGGCGGAATTCGTTTTTGAAATGTTTCGGGGGCGACGCTGGAGTTCAATTGTTAACATATTAATCCTGCCCAGTGTGCGGTGAACGGATCACGTCGCAACGGTCTGGATGAAGTCCTCACTCCAAATCCCTACTGACAAGGCTCATGTAAGGGATAAAAATTGAATTACGGGATGTGCCGTTACTTGTTTACATCGGGTAGCTTTATTATGGAAATTTGTAAACACATTAAAACAAGAATTTAATTTTGCTTTCCTCATTTTCTTTCACAAGTCATTATACGTGGATTTCATTTTATAAAGAATATATTTACAAATAATTTATATTAAAATATTTTATATTTTACATACATTACATTTATATTAAAATCATAAAAACAATAAAATTCTTAAATAATTAATTCTGACGAAAATACCCCTACCCTCCTGGCTACGCCCATGGTTTTAAATAATGGTTTTGTGTTAGTTGTGATATTTTTGGAAACATTTTTCATGATTAATTTGATATATTTTGACTGTTATTTATGATTTTTTGTGATAATTATGATTTACAGGGTTTTTTAGCTAAAACTCCCCAGATTTACTAACAAGAAACAAAAAATGTTACTAAATGTTGAATTTTTTGATATTTTTGATCAATCAAAAAATAGTAATAGCTAAGACAATTGTACAAATACAAGTAGATATCAAGAAAATGTGGTTCTTTCAAAACACCCCATTGAAAGTCTTTTAGTTATTTCCAATTGAACGTCGAAATGTTGAATTTCTTCGATATTTTTGATTAATATAAAATAAAAAATTAGTAATAACTAGGACAATTACATATTAAGAAAATATCGTTTTTTCAAAATATTTAAAAGTTGGAAAATACCCCATCAATCGTTTTGTCAATTGATCGTCGAAAAATTGAATTTCATCGATAAATACTCTACTGTATTTTCTAAAATACCTGTTCTTAATTGAATTATCGTAAAAAAAGTGATTAACCTTATTTTGTCTAATATTTCTAAATTTATTTTATGAGTTTATTTTTTAATACATTAAAATCTATTCATTTTGATAAATTTCTGATCATCAGTTTTGCAATTTTGTTAAAAATTGTTCGATTTAATTTCTTCCAACGTCAGTGTGATTTTATTATTATAATTGATTCTTTGGTAGTTAATTCATTAGGCTTTATTTTACATAATTTCGATATAACTTTAGATTTTGCAATTTGTTCGTCAAAGTTTAGTAACACACAAATAATGCACACGAATTTGTTTTGGTTCTAAATTTAAACTAAATAATAATAATATCAACTTTATTTATTTTATGTCATAAATTTGACAGTAGAGGAAACTGCAAAATACCATTCTGATTGATCGTCTTTTCCACTCCGAGATTAAGCATGAAGTAAAATTTCGAGTTTAGAAAAGCCTGAAAATTTGGATTTGCTGGGGCGCGCGAGCGAAGCGAGTCGCGCCCTAGCAAATCCAAATGTTCAGGCTTTTCTAAACTCGAAATTTTACTTCATGCGCCACGCGTATAAATCACTAACTTCAAGTGAAATCTTCAACTAATTGGTTAGAGTGAAATAAATTTATTATGTCAATTATCAATTGTTCAAATTGCAGGGAAAGTGCTATGATGGACACTTACCCTTTTATTTTATTCTGTTTACTATTATTTAATGTGTCAAATTCGTGCTCCGAACAGATCTAAGAATTTGTCAATTCTTTAATCGTATTATTTGCATATTTATTATTATTATTAGTTTAAAAATTCCTTGACTTCTCGCTAAAAATGCCGAATTTCTCTGACTTTTCCATGATTTTTCCCGACTAATTAAACCCCCTGACTTTCCCAGTTTTCCCAGTTGGTTGCCACCCTGAACAAAGAAATTGGTGTTATTTTAGTTTACATAGGATAGAGCGTACTCTTAATTATCAATATACGATATATTTAATTGATGAGGCGGATACATGATGAAACTCCATAATACTATTTGAAATAAAACAACGCAGTTGGGAGGGTTTCACTTTTATTGTTGAACACTGCAACATGTTTCACCACACAGTGGCTTCATCAGGCAGATGAAATAATGATTATGAATTATTTCATCTGCCTGATGAAGCCACTGTGTGGTGAAACATGTTGTAGTGTTCAACAATAAAAGTGAAACCCTCCCAACTGCGTTGTTTTATTTCAAATAATATACGATATATCTGACAGATAGATGATGTACAAATTGTTTTATTTGTTTTAGAAGCATGAATAACTATTTTATTAAAGAAAGAGTGTTCATAATTAAAACAATTTACTTAGGTAGTTTATATAAGAGTGAGCAATTTATTTGCTGTAAATTTTAATAAATTTACCCTTTATTCTAGGAACCATGGCATTCACGTTATCAATTTATGTTCGTATCAAAGACGAACAGTTTTTTATCATTTAATACTATTATATGAGCATCATCGTAGCAAATAATAGAAACATATGGCTTGTGACTCTTGAAACAAGTACCGACAACAGTGCCCACCGGAATTCGGAATTCCGAAGTTCAGAATGTTGGAATTGATGACGTGAATGGCAACATTTACAGAATAGAGTATAATTAAAATTCGAAATAACCCTATTTTGCGATTTCAACTTTTGGTGTTTGGTCGGTAAATAATACACTACCCAGAGACTTTATGATTTTGTTAGGAAACCCATGCCATTTTCAATCTGTAATTTTACAAGAAATGAATTACGTTAGAATGAAATATAAACTCTCACCTAATCCTTTCAGAAAGAGTTGAAGAGATCAAAGAGTTTCCATCGAAATTCCACGCAAGGACCAAACAAAACGACAAAAAGCAGATTAATTAGCGCGAGAGATCCGTAATTAACGGAATGTAATAAATTCTTCACCGCGCTCATAAAACTGCGCTAATTAATCAATCACACGCTCCGGCTGTCATAATTCCCGAAACTCGCAAGAGGCCGGCGTCGCCGTCAAATTTGGCCCTCCTCAGGGGGGATTAATTCATCAAAGCGGAGCACACCGTTAATTACGGTGCGGCCCATTAAAGCGTAACAAGCTGTAAAGGGCCCAAAAATTATCCCCAAATGTGCGATAGGGGATGATGCAGAAGGGCAGCCGTAAGAACAGAAGAACGAAAAAAAAACACAACACAAAAGACGCCTTGCCCGGGACAGCCGCTATTTTTTACCGGAAGGGCCGTCGTTAATAAAGCCGCGAGTTTAGCGTTTTTTTTTTTTCCTCCTCTGCAAGGGCTTATATTTCACGTGCCCTGCCAAGTTTTTATCCCGCCATGGCGGAGAACACTTCGCGGAATTTACTGTTTTTAAAAGTCGGTTTTAGACGGGGGGGCATCCGCGAAGGCGTGGCCGTATTCAAATTAAGCCAGTTGGATTTTCATAATTTACAATCGTAATGTCCATTTTTTGCTTTTTTCCTCCTAAGTTAAATGGGCAAAAAGGCAGGAAGTTGGATATAATACGATAGAATAAAATTCATATATATTCCGCAAAAAAATGCGTGGGTGTTCATCAAACTAATGTAATAATTCATTAGTAAGAGGATTTGCTGTTCATTCATTTTCATTTGTTTTTTTAATTAAAAATAGTATGCTAATAATAGACATCGCCCACACAGAGAATTTATTCGATAAATTTATTTGCAGTTAGTTAATTAAATAAATTCCCTCAAATTAGCATTCGGCTATTATTCTACATTTTGTTTTATATGAATACAAATCTATGTAAATATAAATAATGCAAATTAACATAAATAAAATTCAAATCACTAGCAATAATCATTATTAAATAAATAAAACATTTGTAAAATTTATTAACATAATATTAAATAATAATAATAATAATAATAGTTTATTCATGTTAAAAAAATATATATAATTTACACATGTCAAGTAGAGGAACTTAAAAACTAATATAGTTTACATACGTAAGTACAGCTTAAAATCAACATTCAGATGACAGATATGCGAGATTTGACATAAACAGTGAATAATAATTAAATAAATAATATAAATATTTTAATGTGCTTCCCAGTGCAGTGTTAAAATCACATTTTCACTTTTATAAATCAATTTCTATATTTTAAAACCTTCAGATATAAACTGTTCATAGTTATAATACGCCTTATTTATAAGATATGTTTTAATAACATTTAGATAATTTTTCAATGGAAGCGCTCTGACATGCAACGGTAATATATTATAAAATGTTATGGAGTAGTAGTTACTGCCTGTTTTTGCTATTGTAAGCCTTAATCTTTTTGGATATATATCCCGTCTTTTTCTTGTATTATACATGTGATTGGAATCGTGCGATTTAAAACTATCTAAGTTATTTTTGATATATGTAAGACACACTAAAATATATATTGAAGGTAGAGTTAATAGCTTGTACTTCCTAAAACATTATTTGCAATCATCTCTGTAGCCTATCCCTGCAATAATTCGAATTGCCCTTCTCTGTAGGAAAAATATTCGGTGTTTAATTGGAGAATGGCCCCATATAAATATCCCATATTTTAAATGAGACTGAATTAATGCACAATATGCTACTCGTAATGCATTATTTGTTACTGAATCTGATGTATTTCTAAGCAGATATATGTTTCGAGCTAACTTGTTTGCTAACATATTTCCATGTTCTGACCATTTTAGACTACAATCTATATGTAGTCCCAAAAATTGTGTGTGTGGTGTTAATGGAGCATTTATACTATTGTTCGATCGTAACGAGAAATGTAGTGTTTGTTTTGTCATTATTCATTTGTAGCATATTGCTTAGAAACCATTCAGAAACTTATCGACTCATGCAGGTAGGTCATTTATATTTAATAAGAACAATATTGGTCCAAGAACGGAACCTTGAGGAACACCAATATCGTTTACTTTAAATTCTGACTTGGTTTCTTTATACAATACAGTCTGCTACCTGTTGGATAGATATGAGCACAGCATTCTGCAATTATTTGAGTGTATATCATAATCGTATAACTTTCTAATTAAAATTTCGTGCGAGACGCAGTCGAACGCTTTAGAGAGGTCGAGAAATGCAGATGTGGCAAACTCTCCTCTCTCGAAACACTCTGTAACCCAATTTACAAACTCTGTTATAGCATGTGCAGTATTTAGGCATTTTCTGAAACCAAACTGTTTGTTGCTTAGCATCTTGTTTGCCTCTAGATTTGTTACAGGTTGTTACTTTAAAATCTTCTCGAATATTTTTGAAATAATAGGTAATAAACTAATAGGTCTATAATTTGATGGATCGTTAGGATCTCCTTTTTTATGAATTGGAATGATTTTTGCAATTTTCAATGAATCTTGAAACGTGTTACTATTTATACATAAATTTATTAGTTTACATATGGATGGAATCAATATGTTTTTAGTGATTTTAATCATTTCGATATTGATTCCATAAATGTCAAAGCTTTTGCTGGGTTTCAGATTATCGATTGCTTCTCTAACATCATTCAACGTAGCCTCATGAAAGTTGAAATATCCGTTTGATTGGAGAGATTGATTTCGACACATTAAAACAATGGGGTCAATGTTAGATTTAGGAGATGAGTCCCTTCACTTAATTGTTTGTGTAACGAAAAAGTTATTGAAATCGTTAGCATTTGTCATTAATAACATTTACATCTTTTGATTAAAGAACTCTCCAGAGATGTTTTGGGGAGTAGTTATGAGTTTCCATATATTCCTATCTACGTAGGTTAGGAATTTAAATGTACATATTTAGGTAGTATTCTTTAACCTTCACAATGTGTCCGTGTTGTATACGCGTGGCGCATGAAGTAAAATTTCGAGTTTAGAAAAGCCTGAAAATTTGGATTTGCCGAGGCGCGACTCGCTTCGCTCGCGCGCCCCGGCAAATCCAAATTTTCAGGCTTTTCTAAACTCGAAATTTTACTTCATGCTTAGTCTGGGAGTGGAAACACTAGTTAGACCATCAATAAAAAACTTATTTTGCAGTTTCCTTCGTTGTAAAATTTCTGACATAAATTAAGTGAACGTTTTTTATTTTGCAGTTTCCTTTAATGTAAAATTTATGACATGAAATGGAGTTAATGTATTTTTTTATGTAAAACAAACACAAATTCGTGTGCATTATTTGTGTGATAATAAACTTAGCGTTTACAATTTTAAAATATAAATCTTTGTAAAAGTTATAGAACATTAACAAACCTTATCTGATTGCAGAATGAAATATAATCGAATTTTTTTTAACAAACTTGCAAAAGTTTCAAAATTGTAGAAGTTAAAACCTCATCATGGCCGTAATTACATTAGTATATAAGTCTTTACCTGTAACTTGTAAAATTAATATTCATCTGCCCCATGAAGCCACTGTGTGGTGAAGCATGTTGTAGTGTTTAACAAAAAAGTGCAAGACTCCCAACTGTGTTGTTTTATTTCAAATAGTAATGTGAGAGTTTGATCATCTATCCGCTTGAACAATTAAATATTAAGGTATGTTTTAAAAAACAAGTTTTTTAACAATAGTTTATTTTAGATTGCTACATTTTATGCGTACCTTATTTATAGTTTATAATATATATATTTATGTTTTTCTTTGTGTAGCTATCTTGTTTGATTCCATCCCTCTGTCCTCGCCTCGTAATACATGGGTGAATTCCGATCGCGGGCTAGCGGTATTGAAGGATACGTGCTTGATTTTAGGCAATTTTCTTATTTCCTATTCCTATCTATTGAGTTGTTAATAGGTGTTGTTTTGTTTTTAGTTTAAAAGGGACTAGTTTTAGAGTTTTTGTATGTTTCGATAGTTTATTGTATTTTTGTACTATGTCTGTTGTCAGGTGTTGTGTGTATTTTTTCGTGTTGTATTTGTCAGTTCGGTTATCGGATTTTTGTCTAGTTTTGTAGTTGTGTAGTTGTTTGTTTGTTTGTTTGGAATTTTATTCGTGTTTTCATTAGCTTGTGTTGCATTTTGTAGAGTAGCATTAAGTTGTTATGTACTATTATGTTTTTTTATGTCCAGCTCTCCCGTGTATTCATATAGCTGTTTTGTTCTTGTCTTTTTGTCTAATATGTACAGTAATTTTAGTACTTTATTCTGTTGTCTTTGGAGCTTATTTATCTTTTCATTGGTAGTGTTTCCCCATATGGCAGATAGGTAATTTATATTTGATGTAAATAAGGCGTTGTACACTGTCTTTCTGCTATTTATTGTGATGTATTTTCTAATTTTCCACAACGCGGCTATTGTGGTTGAGTTCTTTTTAGTTAGTTTATTTATATGGTCATTCCATCTTAATTTGTTAGTTGACGTTAAGCCTAGATATTCCGTTTTTTCTATTTCTTTTATATGTTTGCCATTTATTTTAATTGTTAATTTAAATTTTGCCTTTTTGTTTGATATATCATGAAAGTCGTTATTTCTTCGTTAATCGTTAGTAGATTGTTGTAGAACCATTGTTCCAGTTTTGTTATGTCTGTTCTGATTTTTTCCTCAATTTCTTCTTGTCCATCTTCTGTGTAGATCAAGCAGGTGTCGTCGGCGTATATAAATGGTGTTCCAATTAGGTTTTGTTCCATCATGTCGTTTACATACATGATGTATAATGTAGGCGGAAGATTCCCTCCTTGCGGGATCCCGTATTTTGCATATCTTGATGGACTTGTGGTGTTATTTATTCGTGTTGTCTGTGGTCTATTGGCAAGATATGATTGTATTAAGTTTAATTCGGTGTTGTTTAGTCCCATTGCTCTTAGTTTTTCTATTAGTATTGGTTTTGATATAGTGTCAAAGGCTTTCTTCATGTCAATAAAGATACTGTTTTCCTTTTGTCCAAATTTGTTTTTATGATGTCTACTAGTTCATAGGTTGCTGACAGGGTTCCAGAATATTGTTGAAATGCATATTGTTGGTGGTTAATTAACTTATGTTTCGTTAGGTGTTCGCATAATTGCTTCTGGATAGCTTTCTCGAGGATCTTGTTGAGTGAGGATAATAAGGATATTGGTCTATAGTTTTCTGGGTTTGTTTTGTCTCCCTGGGTATTTCCCTGTCATTAACGCGGTATTTATAAGTGTTGTTAGTAATGGGGCTAGGGTTTTAGAGCTTTCCTTTAGGATTTTATTTGTGACAGAATCAAAACCTGGAGCTTTCCTGTCTTTCAGGTTTTTGATTATCTCAATTATTTCATTTTGTGTAGTTGGTTTAAACTTCATATTTGGTATATTTTTTTGTGTTGTTGTAGCAATTGGTTTTATTTGTGCGTTTTTCATTTGTTTATCAGCAAGAGTTTGCCCAATGTTTGCAGAGTACGTGATTATTATATCAACAATTTCTTCAGTGTTTCTTGTCACTGTATCGTGTTTTGTTCTGATTTTTTGTATGTACTGTTTCTCTTGTGTTTTCTTATTTATTTGTTCATTGATTTTTTGCCATAGTTTATGTGAGTTATTACTATATTTATTGAAGTTATTTTTGTGGAAATTGAGTTTTGCATTTTTTATTAGTTTTTTTGTTTTATTCTTTTGGTTTAGGTAATCTTGCTTGATGATCTCGTTGTTGGGATTTTTTTATGTGTCTCTTATACATGTTAGTCCTATTTTTTATTTCCTTGTGTTCTCTTAATGCTTATTGTTTCTTTATTGTTTTCTATTATATTTGGTAGGGTTTTCGATAGTTGTTCGAACGTTTCGATTTGTGATATGTCGATTTTTTTTATTTCTTCCGTTATTCGTTTGTGGTTTGTTGTTATTTGTTTCATGTGACGGTACTCATTTTTTTATTGTTTCTTCATATTCGTTTCGACGACGATGGCACTATAGTCTGAAATTTCGGAATGGTCTATTTTGATTTGTTTTATGATTGTTTCATTATTCGTAATTATGTGGTCCAGCAGGGCGTTATTGCCGTTTGGGTTTGTTCTGGTTTATGATAGTTTATTAATTTTGTTTTTAATTTTGTAGTTATTTTCTGTCAAGATAGGATTGGGTCGTATTATTTTTTTCAAATAAGTCAATGTTTGTCTCCTATAATTAGGTGTGTTTTTTTTTCTGTTTATAAGGTGGTGTTTTAATGTATCTTTCAGTTGGAGAAAATGAACTTCTGGTGGTTTGTAGATAAGATATTATGCAGTTGTTTGGTTTTATTTGAATGGTTATAATTTTAATTTTGTGTTTTGTTATGTTTGCTAATATTTCATACTGTGTATCTTGTCTAATATATAGAGCGGTTCCGCCTCCTCTGGTATTTCTGGAGTTGAATATTGTACTGTAGTTCTTAATCGTGTATAGATGCTCGTTGTTGGGTGATAACCAGGTCTCGGTAATTGCAAGTATTTGTGGATTATTATGTATTGTGGGTATTAGTTCTAGTTCTTCATATTTGTTCTCAAGGCTTCTTATATTATGGAGATAGATGCTAGCCATTTCGTCGTGCTGATATTTGATTTCTTTTTTTTTTCTAGTAGATTTTTTCAAGATCACAGTATGATTTAATTTTTATTTTATCACTTGCATCTGTCTTTCTAATGTATATCGCTTCATCTCTTGTCCACAAGTATTTATAGTGCTTTTCTTTTTTCAAAAGTCTAGCGTTGTAGAAGAGAGTATTCTTAAATGTTGTTAATTGTTCATTTATGTAGATCTCGGTTTTTGTGCCGCTAAAATTGCATTCTTTAGTGGTAATGGATCCTGCGGCTTTTCTGGCAGCTAATACTTTTGTTTTTACCTCTTTTGTTTTCATTTTTATGATAATTGGACTTCTATCATTGTTGGTATTTTTCTGTTTACGCTAAGAATATCGTCTATGTCAATTTTCACGTTTATGCTTTTCAGTAATGTTTGTATAATATCTTCAGTCTTTGCAGTTTTCCCTTGTTTTTGTATTCCACTTATTATGAGGTTATTTTCAATTTTCTCTACTTCGATTTTCTCCAGTTGATTTTCTAAGGTTTGAATTCGATCCTCCAATTTTTCATTTATTTGTTTGTTGTTTTTTAATATCTGTTTTAACTCTGCGTTTTCCTTCCGCATTTCGTCAAATTTCTCACTCATAAATTCCATTGATTTTTGTAGTTCTTTAATTTTTTCAATATTTTCTTTATTGTACTTTCTTATTCATTTTCACTTATATCGTGTCATTACATGGTGTTTACACAGGTCAAAACATAATAATCATAAGTAGACATAGAAATTAATTTAAAAATATATAATATGTCACAAAGTCAATCAATATATACCGGGTGTTGACTTGGCGGACGCAACATAGGAAATCGCATGTTAATTTTAAAGTGTTTAAATATTGGCTTCCCTATTTATTTTAGACACTAAATGTATTTCACTTTTTTGTAGAGGGAAAAATTCTAAATTTATGAATGTTCACACCTAATACCTTACGTTTTTCTAAGTTAAAATAATTAAGAAAAAGTAAATTTATTTTATAAAAATAATGATATACCATGGAATTGATACAACAATTGCGGATATTCCCTGTTTTTTTTTTAAGTTTAATTTAAAGCTTTAAACAAGTGTTTTCCACTCCCAGACTAAGCATGAAGTAAAATTTCGAATTTAGAAAAGCCCTGTGAAAATTTGTCGAGGGTCGCGCAGCGACCCACAGAAAAATTTTCTGGGCTTTTCTAAACTCGAAATTTTACTTCATGCGCCACGCTTATAAAACACTGATTTTAAGTAGGGTTCAAATATACATATATTCACAAAATTTTTGTTTTGGGTGGGTTAGAAAAGCCCCCCCCCCCCTTTTCTAAACTCGAAATTTAACTTCATGCGCCACGCGTATAAAACAATGAAAAATTGTGACCAAACCAAATTTTCAAGCTTTTCTAAACTCGAAATTTTACTTCCTACTAAACCAAAATTTCAGTATTTTCTAAACTCGATATTATCCTTTTACGCCACGCTTATAAAACACTGATTTAAAGTGAAGTTTAAAACATTGCTAAAGTTTGATCCCTTTGATCCCATCATATAAAAATACGAGTTTTACCTTATTAAATTTTCTCGATTTGTGTAGCCCAACTATTTGTATATTTTCATTGTAGTCTCCTACAGTTTGCAACAAATAGTTAATTAACACTAATGTACATTTTAGAAATTACACAAATGTTTGCTTCATATTAAAAATACAGTTTACATAATACACAAACATTTAAGTAGCACAAAGATACAATTATCATCATCATCATCATCCTTGAACCTTGTTAAAACGCTGAAGCCACACAGCCCTAGCGTAATAACAATAATCCTTGAGAGTATCTCGACGGCACTTTACGGGCCGCAATGCGTGTTTTCACGCATTGTTCCCCCCTTTCGCCAAATGTAAATAAAGAGCGTCGATTAAATTTAATTTTACTCAAGCAAACTGAAAAAAAAAACGGTCCCCTCAGATTTTCAAATAAAGCAAATGGGGCGCGTCGGCGCGCTGCCGGCGAGATTTCGGGCCGGGTGGATTAATTAAAATTTCGTGCGTCTTTAAGGCCCTTTTAAACTACACGCGGTGCGTTTTATCGGCCAAATGGGCCGCCGGGCTCGAATGTCAAACATCTAATGGGCCGTACGCACGCTCGAGGGTCGAACAAGGGTCAGGCGAAAGGTCAACAGTCTAAGATTAACGCAAATATTTAAGGCGAAGAGCGTTTTCTTGTACAATAATATTTAACTTAGGGATTATGTTATAATTGTGGGTAATGGCTTGCGGGGGTATTACTATTATGTGGAGCATCGATTTGTGATTAAGCTTTAGTAAGATGGGAATTACCCTTTCATAACCTGCGGTGAACATTATATCTTGCTTGATCATTAACGTTGGTAGGTTGACTATTAGAAATATAATATTCACATGATGGGAAGTACTTTTGCTAATGATTAATAGACGTTAGCATACAGTTTTAACACGGTTCTGCGGATGATATCAGCACTTTGCTATTAATAAAACATGAAATTAGTAGATTATTAATGTAAGTTTACAATTACTAATTTAAAATTATTTACCGGGTGGCCATGAATATATATATATATATTTATATATGTTTTTATATATATATATATATATATATATATATACAGGGTGAGTTTTATTCGATGTTCTCTATGGGGATCTCGGAAACTATAAGAGATAGAAAAACGGTTAAATTGGGAAAGAAGTGTAGTTTTATAGGACGAATAAAATGACACTTTCAAAATATTTGAAAAAGTCAAGGGTAACTAGATATTTTGAATAAAGTAAAATGTGTCAATTTTTTGAAATCAATATATCTCTATTATTATCATAGATAGATAAAAACTGTAAGGGACAAAGTTGTAAAAAATTTTACACAAATTTATAACAAAAAATCAAAAAAAAAATGTCGCCCATATTTTGGGAGATATGACACAAACTTACCTTAAACAAAAACATGTGCCATGAGGATAATACGTTCCCTACAAAAATAATTTGGACAGATGAAACGCGATTTACTAATTGTGGGATTTTTAACCGGCACAATGAACATGTTTGGAGTCAGGAGAATTCACGAGAAGTTGCACAACGTAGACCACAAATTCAATTTGGATTTAATGTATGGTGCGGTGCGTTCGGATCGAGAATTCTCGGCCCATATATTTTTGATAACACATTGAATGGAAATGATTACCTTCGTTTTCTTCAAGAAACATTTGAAGATATGCTCGATAATTTAAATTTATCAGTACGGGCAAGATTGAAGTGGTTTCAAAACGACGGAGCTCCACCTCATAGCAAGTTGGCTGTGCGAAACTATTTAAATGATGCTTTTCCTAATTCATGAGTGGGAAGAAATGGACCAATCCTATGGCCACCTAGATCACCCCACCTATCCGTTTTAGACTTTTTTCTGTGAGGTTATGTGAAGAACAAAGTGTATCAACAATTATATCAATCCGTGGAGGATCTTAGACTAGCTGTACTTGAAACATTTAATTCTATTGACAGAAGAAAAGTCAAAAAAGCCACAAATTCGATTTTAAAAAGATGTACTTTATGCCATAATAATAATGGTGGACTTTTTGAGCATCTTATGTAATATTTAAAATTTTCTTCTATTAATATTTTGATAATTTTGGAATTATTTTACTTTATGTTGCTTTTGACAAATCTAAAGAAAGATAATAAATTAAATATTGATTTCGTTGCTATAAACAACCGCAATTGTTTTACTTTTGTCTTTTTCATGGCTAACTATTTTTTGGTGTTTGGAAAAATAAAACGACTATAACTTATTTTATTTTAAAAATAACTATGGCATATGTTATATCGGGTTAAAGGGAAAAAAATAACCTTTCCAATGAGGCCATAGCCAACTATTGTTTCCATTTAAAAAAAGATAAGTTTGTGTCATATCTCCCAAAATATGGGCGAAATTTTTTTGTTGATTTTTTGTTATTAATCTGTGTAAAATTTTCTACAACTTTGTCCTTTACAGTTTTTTTCTATCTATGATAATAATAGAGATATATTGATTTCAAATAATTGACACATTTTACTTTATTCAAAATATCTAGTTACCCTTGACTTTTTCAAATATTTTGAAAGTGTCATTTTATTGGTCCTATAAAACTACACTTCTTTCCCCATTTAACCGTTTTTCTATCTCTTATAGTTTCCGAGATCCCCATAGAGAACATCGAAAAAAACTCACCCTGTATATCGGCCATTCTATAAATAAGTGCACACTTTTTGGGGGTACATCAGGGATTTTAGTGAATTTCACATATATTATAAAGGCTATCAAGATATTGTGTTTGGTTGTTACTAGATATTAAACAAATTATTGTGTCAAAAGTTGTAACAATATAAACTTTTAGTACACTTTTATTTTGAACTCAAAAATTTCGTAAACCGTTACCTATACAAAAAAAGTTATTCTGTACTTTTTTATGCTTAAATGTTCAAAGTTTAAAATACATTTTTTTCCAAAACGAAAAAACTTTATTTATATAGATTTTTTTTAATAAATAAAACATATCTCAAACAATAATCAAATACTCATGTTTTAATTTCCTTAAAAAAAATATATGTTATACCCTGATCCTTCCTAAGAATTTTTCCGTTTTCAAAAGTATGGGCATTTCAAACTTTTTGAGATATGATTTTTTTACCCGAGCGCTGCATTGACATGAGACGCTCCCGCCAATGGTGTGATGGCCCGGATCGCGGTGAGTGCCTCGCATCAATGCAGCGCTCGGGTAAAAAAATCATATCTCGAAAAGTTTTAAAGTGCCCATCTTTTTGAAAACGGAAATATTCTTTGGAAGAATTGGGGTTTAACATATATTTCATTCAAGAAAAGTAAAACATGAGTATTTGATTATTTTGTGAGATTTGCTCGGGTAAAAAAATCATATCTCAAAAAGTTTTAAAGTGCCCATCTTTTTGAAAACGGAAATATTCTTAGGAAGGATTGCGGTACAATATATATTTTTTACAAAAAAATTAAAACATAAGTATTTGATTATTTTGTGAGATTTGTTTTATTTATTAAAAAAAATCTATCTAAATAAAGTTTTTTTAGTTTTGGAAAAAAAATATTTTAAACTTTGAACATTTAAGCATAAAAAAGTCAAGTATAACTATTTTTGTATCAGTAACGGTTTTAAAATCAAAATAAAAGTGTACTAAAAGTTTATATTGTTATAATTTTTGAAACAATCATTTGTTTAACCTCTAGTAACAACCAAAAACCATGTCTTAATAGCCTTTATAATATATGTGAAATTCGCTAAAATCCCTGATGTACCCCCAAAAAGTGTGCACTTATTTATTGAATAAATATATATATATATATATATATATATATATATACATCCCATAACTCAAATGTCTACCATGTATATTGCACGAGTAATTGCGTAGGCAATACTAAATATATATATATATACATATATATATATATATATATATATATATATATATATACAGGGTGTCCGTATTTCGAGGAAATGCATGGAGATCTCGGTTATTTGAAGAGTTAGAGAGTTGGTTAAATTAGGGCAAATACGTGAAATTTGGAGCCCAACAATAATCCGAAAACAGATTTGAAATATCTTTTTTTGTTTTCGAGATATTGCCAAAAAACTATTTTTTTCAAATTTCGTTTTTATTTTTTTATTCAAAAACTATTGGATCTAGGAATTTGCAACTTTTACATTATACAGGCACTTTTTAATCAGGAATTTAGTAGTGTACTTACATTTAAAATAACTTTAATATCTTCTCCAGAACCATAGCAAACTTTTGTTTTTCTTATGGGCGCCATATTGGATATTCATATTTTTGGAAAGAACTTTTTTTCTGAATTCAACGGTATATCACACTTATAATTTATTTTGCGTTTCATTTGAAACAAAGCAACCTTTTGTTTTTTTTTTAAGAGTGCCTTGAAAACAGTTGCACGTTTTAAAATTCCTGAGGCCTACAACTATATTTTTTTAGGGAAGGAACCAGAATAATCACTCTGCTGCTTGATGAAGTTTTTCATAATATTAAATAATAATAAACAAATTAATTAAATATCTTTTGAACTAAAATTATCACAAACTTAGAGTAAGTGTTCGAATATATCACCATTGACCTCCAAACATAATTCTAGTCTTTTCCTTAAATTTTGGACTGCCCGAGAAATGTCTCTTCTTCTTAATTGCTGAATGGTAACTATTATAATTCTTCTAAAATCGTCTTTGTCCTCTGGAATAGTTTTATAAACTTTTTCTTTTATAGCTCCCCAAAGAAAATAATCTAGAGGTGACAAATCAGGTGAGCGAGCTGGCCAACGTATATCACCATATCACCATTTGCCATAACTTTATTTGGAAACATTTCGGACAGACAATTAGCGACAATTTGGCTGTTGTGAGGTGGTGCACCATCTTGTTAAAACCATACTTTTCTTAACATATTTAAGGGGATGTTATTGTCTACGTAATCACTTAAAAATGTTCTTAAAAAGTCGTGATATCTTTGTGAATTTAATGTATCTTCGTAAATGTATGGACCTACAATATTGTCTCCCAAAATACCGACCCATACATTTAGTCCGAATCGCACTTGTCGTCGTCTTTCTTCATGTTGTCTAGGATTATTTATACTCCACACATGTTCATTATGCCTATTGAATATCCCTGTGTTGGTAAAACGGCATTCGTCAGACCATATCACATTTGACAAGAAATTCGGATTTTCGTTTAATTTTCCCAATATAATACGACAAAAGTCCATCCTTCGTCTAGCATCTCCAGGATGGAGAGCTTGAGTAACTTTAATTTTGAATGGGCGATATTTATTTTTTTTTCAAAATTCTCTATACGTATTGAAACGTCACACCAAACTGGTTCGCAAGTTCTCTCGTTGAGGAAGAAGGGTTATCTTGAATCTAGGGGAATAAATATTATCTTATTGTAATTAAAATGAAATCATTTTACCGCTTGCAAAATTTGGTTTTCATTTTCATGGGGTTGGTGATATCCATATCTTTGTCGTGGCTTTACGAAGGAACCATATTCCAATAAATTTGTATGTAGTTTTATGAAATGACTTTCACTTGGCTGTTGCCTTTCTGGATAGCGCTGTAGATAGACTTCGGATGAAATACGTACATTTTTGTTTGAAGTATAATAAACTTCGATCATATCTCGTTTTTCTTGGTTCGAAAACACCATTTTTAACTTTATTTTATGTATTATGTATAATGGTCGTATCTTATTGACACATCAATAACTGAATAACGTATCAATATTATTGTTTCCAAGGCACTCTTTACAAAAAACAAAAGGTTGCTATGTTTCAAATAAAACGCAGAATAAATTATAAGTGTGATATAGCGTTTAATTCAGAAAAAAAAGTTCTTTCTAAAAATATGAAAATCCAATATGGCGCCTATAAGAAAAACAAAAGTTGGCTATGGTTCCGGGGAAGATATTAAAGTTATTTTAAATGTAAGTACACTACTAAATTCCTGATTAAAAAGTGCCTGTATAATGTAAAAGTTGCAAATTCCTAGATCCAATAGTTTTTGAATAAAAAAATAAATACGAAATTTGAAAAAAATAGTTTTTTTGGCAATATCTCGAAAACAAAAAAAGATACTTCAAATCTGTTTTCGGATTATTGTTGGGCTCCAAATTTCACGTATTTGCCCTAATTTAACCAACTCTCTAACTCTTCAAATAACCGAGATCCCCATGCATTTCCTCGAAATACGGACACCCTGTATATATACACAGTAGTTTTTAATTTGATATGTATTTCAACAAAATTCAGTTCATCATATCTTTTTTCTCATTAATCACTTGGTAAAACATTTTAAAATATAATGGTTTGTAAATTAAATTTACTTGGTTTTGTTTCACTTATATGTATTTTATTTTCTACTAGTTTCGGCTTAATGCCATTATCAAGTTTCGAGTTTTAGGTTTTATTGGGTAATAAGGGCATTTAATATCGGGGAATTCCAAAGGTCTTCGTTGTCGTTGACCACATTTTTACTTGCCTTTATGGCTTCTTAAATTTCTAAACCCTCCCGGTAGTTAAGCGTTAATCCCTTATTACCTGTATGCAGAATTTTTAAATCGTTTGAAGAAAAATGTGATTAGATGTGATACAGTGCTTAGAAAAACCGGTGGTTTGTTTTTTATTCTCTATGTCTTTTTTATGCTCTTTTAACCTGATATCAAAAGACCTGCCGGTTTGTCCTATATACACTGCATCACAATCATCACATTTTAATTCATAAATACCACTTTTCTTCAATTTACATTTTTTTTTTCAGTTCAGTTCACTGTAAAATTTACTAAAATTATTGACAAATTGACAATTTTTTCTTCAATCGTATTCATTACAAAAAGCACTTGTAAATAAAACAGTTTTTTACAAAAAACTGATTTGTGTTTGTTTTAACATTGAACAGAGAGGGTATATTTTTACAAGAAAATTATCCTTCTTATAAAAATATACCCTTTCTGTTCAATGTTAAAACAAACACAAATCAGCTTTTATCTTTAAACGAGTGTTTTCCACTCCCAGACTAAGCATGAAGTAAAATTTCTAGTTTATAAAAGCCCCGTGAAAATTTGTCGAGAGAAAAAAATAATTTTTAATTCATGTGAGTTATATCTATTTGAAATTGACTTTTTGTAAGTAAACAAAATTTTTAGTAACATTATTCAATACTATTTAATAGTAGAATTATTGAAATTTAACAAACTTGAAAATTACATAGAATGTGTCACAACTCGATTCGTAAAATATATTTATTAAAGTGGTGTAAAACATACTTCTGTCATTAATTAACATAATTATTACTACCATTATTATTAACTGCATTGGTTTCTTGAAAAATAGACTCAACTTTGAAACACTGCTACAAGTTTTGTATTTTCTCTTATTCTAATTTTAACATATTTATAATAAAATTTAAAACAAACCATCAAACTCGTTTGTTTTTTAGGATTTGTTTAGGAAAACATGAATTTCTTTATAATATCTCTTTAATAATAATAAACGTTATACTAATCAATAAAATAATCATTATATTCCATATAATAATTGATATTTAATAATCGATTATACCACCAGTTTTTATAACAATATTTAATTTGAAGCTTCAAACGAGTGATTCCACTCCCAGACTAAGCATGAAGTAAAATTTCGAGTTTAGAAAAGCCCCGTGAAAATTTGTCGAGGGTCGCGCAGCGACCCGAAACAAATTTTCTGGGCTTTTCTAAACTCGAAATTTTACTTCATGCGCCACGCTTATAAAACACTGATTTTAAGTGAGGTTCAAATATACATAAATTCACAACATTTATGTTTTGGGTGCGTGGCGCATGAAGTAAAACTTCAATTTAGAAAATTTTACTTCATGCTTAGTCTGGGAGTGGAAAGCACTCGTGTGCATCTAATTGAACTCTTCTAAAAAAAAAACAACGTGAACATTGTTCTTTTAGGTAAACATATGGATTAGCTGTAAATTTCCGGCATGCGTTGTTTTTCAAAAGAGCTTGATTTGAAACTTTTAACGAGTGTTTTCCACTCCCAGACTAAGCATGAAGTAAAATTTCGAGTTTAGAAAAGCCCCGTGAAAATTTGTCGTGGGTCGCGCAGCGACCCGAGACAAATTTTCTGGGCTTTTCTAAACTCGAAATTTTACTTCATGCGCCACGCGTATAAAACACTGGTTTTAATTAAAATTTAAAATAAGGCGAACCAAATTTTCAGGCTTTTCTAAACTCGAAATTTTACTTCCTGTGCCACGCGTCTTAAACACTGTAAACACCGAAATATGAAGTAATATAAAGTAAAATTATAACAAAATAAATCGCTAACAGAAAAATAGCGTTTTATTTTATTCTTTTCATTTTCAAGACTCACGAGGGGGAGATTGATACCCTAAATCCCTACTTGCCATCTATGCCACTGCTCTGTATAAATAATACAGATCCACATCAGAACATGTCTACTTTAATTCTCGATGTGCTATATCCACTAATGACCCAGTTCTTAGAACTTGCAGCTATCTGACATGTGGGGAATGCTACTGCAATTATCACATCGCGTGTACTACAACATCAATCCGCACCTACTCTACAATGCAATCCCCCTGAGGGACACGATCCGGTGCACATTCCATCGCAATCCAACTAAACTTTTACATCACCACCGTTGGTTATCGAACCAGTCAGTAATAACCATAACGCAAATCCCCAAACCACAAGCAAACAAGTCCTCGGAGTACGTACAACTTGACAACACGACTCGAGCATCTCAATTGTTTCGCCCTTTTCCTCCCTATTTTTATCACCATCATTGTAGGAGGAAGATGTATGCATGGATGCGACGTAATAATTCAGAAGACGGCGTGCAAGACATTCCGCGCTTGATTTATATTTGAGGCGGTGGCCGTAAAAGCGACCGTGTAAAACATGAAAAATGCCTCCCGCTTCAGGGGCGACACACCGCCTCTAAAATTGGGTTGTATAGCCCGCACGAGAACAGATGTCGCAATTTTCTGTTTTTTTTTTGCGACTGCCCTTTTTTAGCTTTGAAAATAGAAATTTTTATCGTCCGCTCGCCGTTAAAACGTCAACGTCGAATTCGCTACTACCATTGACATCAGGTATGTAAAAGTTGGCCGTAAGCAGATAGAGGTATATTCCCCATGTAGTGAGTTCGTTTTACTGCAGCCATTAATCATATGCAACAGATGTTATGCTCCGCGATCTGAATTTATTTATACGACCTTTCGCTGCAATAGATTTGCTCAGGAAATTGGTTTTACTGTATTGGATATACTTATGCAATGTGCACTCTCTCGCTGTGCAATTTCAGTTATTGAAATCAATCTTCGGTGTTTATTGGATTGTAGACGTTTGCTGTAGTTTATTTGATATATAGAACCGAGGACTTCATTCTTTCGTTTGTTTGCACTTTAGAAAGTAATAGAATTTATTTATGGATAGTGAAATAGCAGACTTCTGACGTTTAGTAGACTGAAACACAGATTAGTAAAGAACGGACAATCGTTGATAAGAAAGTGGCGGTCTTTCGGAGCAAATAGCCATATTTTTAACTACATTTTTATGCCGAGCTAAGAGAAATCTGTGCAGAAAACATTACAAATTATATCTACGTTCAATTAAAAAGTTTCAAAAATTCGAACAAAAAACGAGCACTGTGTAAATCAACAAAAATTATGAAAATTGACTTAAATCTGGATAGCCAATTTTCGACTATTAAATGAACGAAAATCTAGATAAAAATAGAAAAACTTAAATACCACGAAAACGGCCTTTTATAAATTTTGACGGCTCGACTACTTTACACTCCGTAGAAAAACATGCATTATAATATAGATTCACACTGTATTGACATATATCACCAATTAAAATCAATAAATTCACTAAGTAAATGATAAACGTTCAATTTTTTCAACCTTGAAATTTTGACTAGAAACTTCTATAAAACCTCACTGATTGCTGTTAACCATTGCAATCTTTACTGGAGACATTGGAGAAGTCGAAAGAAATGTTTGTTAAAGACTTCAATATAACTTTAACTTAAAGTTAGATTTAACCGGATGACGATTATAATATATTGGCACATTACACTTAGACTCATATGGAATAATAGAGTTACTAACATAAGTTAATACACTCTTGGAAATTCATTTGGGCTGAATTCTAGTTTGTGTCAACGGCTATATTTCGCCGAAACAAATGTTTGCTCACGTTGAATATTCCACATACTTCTAGGTTAGGTTAGGTTAGGTTAGGAGAAAGGTTTGCAATAAAATAAATTGCGTAAATCTCTTTGTGCACGATGATTATTTTACATACTGCTAGGACTCAATATTTTCAAAATTTTCAAACTAAATTTTTTTATTTAACATTTCCGGTCAAAATTAATTGCATATCTAGATAGCACTCGTCGAGTACATTCGAATAATATAATTTTTATCTATAATACCCCCGGGGTGTATAGTAAATTCTTACCATTTTAACTATCAACATTCAATTTCAACATACAGGATTTTGATTCAAAATGTATATAATATTTTGTTAATTTTTATTCAATAATATACATTCAAAAATGACGTTTAAAGATATTTTCAATAAAATGTAAAAAAAAGTATCTATCAAAATACGGCAAATGCCAACTGTCAAATGTAAAATGTCAGTATCAAATGTCAAATGTAAAATTATTGTTCTATGTGCATGAAGTAAAATTTCGATTTTAGAAAAGCCCCGAAAATTTGTCTCGGGTCGCGAGACAAATTTTCTTTGGGTCTTTTCTTAACTCGAATTTTTACTTCATGCTTAGTATGGGAGTGGATGACACTCGTTTTGTCAATTTATAAAATGTTGATGAGATTTTCAACATATCGAAATTTTTGTAGATTTATAAGTCTTATGAGATTTTAAAAATCGTGAGATTTTTAATATTTCGAGATATATTTTTAATAAAATGTAAAAAATGTCTGTCTATCTAAATGCGGCAAATGTCAACTTTCAAGTGTAAAATATGAAATGTCAATATCAAATGTGAGATTATTGTTTTATGCGGGTGGCGCATGATGTAAAATTTCGAGTTTAGAGAAGCCCCGAAAATGTTCTGTTGGGGCTTTTCTAAACTCGAAATTTTACTTCATGCTTAGTCTGGGAGTGGATGACACTCGTTTTATCGATTTATACAATTTTTATGAAATTTTCAACATATCGAGATTTTTGTCGAATTATAAAAGTCTCATGAGATTTTCAATATTTCGAGATTTTTATCGATTTATAAAAACTTCGTGCGATTATTAATATTTTGAGATATGTTAATTTTTATTTAAGAATATACACTCGAAAATGACGTTTAAAGATATTTTCAATAAAATGTAAAAGAGTCTATTTGTCTAAAAATATGTTTCAATAAAATGTAAAAATAGTCTATCTGTCTAAATGTCAAATGTCACATGTCAAATGTCAACTGTAAAATGTGAAATATGAAATGTCAATATCAAATGTAAGATTATTGTTTTATGTGGGTGGCGCATGAAGTAAAATTTCGAATTTAGAAAAGCCCCGAAAAAAATTGAATAAATTTTGTTTTCTTTCTTTTATTATTTTGCCAAAAGAATTGATATTCTTTTGGTAAAATAATAAAAGAAAGAAGTCAAAATTTATTCAGTTTTTTTTTAGAATTATTGACATTTAAATTATGGACGGTGGAGGCTTCTACTTTGTTATACTTCTTAAATTAATATAATGTAACGGCGTTTTCGCTTTAATTTTAGATTTTTAGAATCCAGTCAATCAATTTAAATGTTCATTTCAGTTAAACAAAGTTTACTCATTCCTGTATAAATTTAATACATTTTATCTTAAATGCACATCACATTATTTTGTTAATAATTTTATGATATCGTAGGTAAAATAAAAATAAAAACCTCTAGAGTGCCATGATTTTATCTTTTTTTAATTTAAGTTGGCTACACGCGTTAGAAATTGACATATAAAACGTCAGACATAATAATTATAATGTATAATTTCAGAGTTGCCAAACTACAATATTGTCCATGGCACTATAAAAGTTTTATTTGAGTGAACATACGATACAATATAAAAAGCAATCACTTTAAGGCCCAGGCACTAAAAACACTAAAAGAGAGTTCAACTTGGACTCGAATTTAAGATGGCAGTTCCTACTGTCATTATTCATGGTGTTTTAATTTCACTTTGAACTCAAGTTTAGAGATGAACCATTTCAACGTGTTCTTTCTTTTTATATAAGAAATGTCAACCTGTATTTGATATTTTTCTAAAACTTACTTCAAAAATGTCAGTTTATATTTACAGAATCCTCCGTTTATTTATCAATTTGTAATATTGATACGATTTTTTTGCATGGAATGAATAAATTAATTTTTTTCTAAGAATTTAAACTTTAGCTTAATCATTTTGTAATGAACTCTATTAATTTTACCTTACAATTTGTATAATGAGAGACGCTATACATTTTTTGATATTTGTCTAACGAAGTTGATTAAGCACAAAGTATTTATATTTTGACTTTAGAAAAACCTAAAAAATTGGATTTATCACGTAGCGAAGCGGAGCGATCAATCCAAATTTTCAGGACTTTCTAAACTCGAAATTTTATCAACCTATACTATATATGTTCGACTATATACTATATACTATATATGTTCGACAGCGTAAACGCCATCTAATGCCCATTTACTTAAGTAGCATTGTCTATACTGATGATGGCGTTGAAGCTTAAAACGCGTTTATAGTTATCCGGTGAATAAATAAGTACTGAACACAAATTCATATTTTTGATATAGTTCATACTATATTGTGGTTCTTATCGGACGAAATTCTGCGCAAAGTCTTACATGACATACTATAATTTTATCGTTAATCTCTCGCCAGTAGTATTCTATACATGGAATAATAAATTAAATCTAATTTATTAATTAAATCGACAGTATATTCTATAAATTAATCTAATCAAGAAACAGTTGAATGATCAGCATTATCCGTCCTGGGGGATATTTGCAAATTGGAATTGTGGACGTCGCTGGTGCATCAAAGCCGAACTTCGTTGTAAGTTCTCCGAGAATTAATTGGGAGTTCATTGATGGTCGAAGGGCGGTGCTGATTTAAAATTAAACAGTGTTAAGCTCCACTTGTGTAACATGGAGAAATTTGCTAATTAGTTCCTTACCGATGTTTGCCCGTTAGTAGGCGCGGTTTAGTTTGTTACTGAACATGTAAAGTTGTGTGTAGAAACTGTGGAAACAAGACGCCAAATGATTAAGTAGTCATTAACAATTCAAACTAAAATGACTCAGTGTTGGAATATTTGAGAAATGAAGTAAATTAACTTTACTTAATTGAAAAGTGAATTATTAGCCCGCTAATTAGAGCAAACTGCTCCGAATTTTGAAAGTGCAAAATTATGTTAGACGGAATAAACATTTAAACAATAAATTGAAATGAGATCAAACACAAACTCAATCAGACTTGGCTATGAATTATGAATATAGATATCTTTTAAACTTTATATTAAATCATTGTTTTATACGCATGCCGCATAAACTAAAATTTCGAGTTTATAAAACCATAAACATTTTTAGGCTTTTTTAAACTTGAAATTTGACTTCATGCTAATTCAAGGAGTAGAAAATACTCGTTGGAAGTTTAAAATTGAACACTTTTATAAAAAGAGCATCCACTAAATGTTATATAATACCGGATTTTCTAAATTTAAGAGCGGATCCTCTATAAAAATTAATTGTGCAAAATGGGATATTATCTGTACGCTGTATTCTCTTGTGTATCACTTATGGAATATTCAAGTGTTCGGAAAGCTGGCGGCCGCTCATTCATTATTCATGGTGCTCTGAGAAACTAGAAACGAGCGCCCGTAAATTTCGCGGCGGCAACATAAGAAAGGGGCGCGCAGATTGCGAAATGAAATTGCCCGATTATGTCGCGAAAAAATAAACATAACGCAATTTGTAAACGTAACCCAACTCTGTTTAGTTTCAGCTCAGCCACGGATTTCGACGTCAAACACGTTCCAATATATCGATTCTCGGTGGTAAGTTATTTCAGTTTTCACTTTACAGTTACTTCTAGAAAATACATTAATAAAAATTGAGAATAAAATTAATGATTCAAATCCTGCCCAGCGGGGTTTATTTGAAATTATTTGTCCACGCAATTATGCACTTGCGAATGACTTTTCAATAATAGGTTTATTTGATTCGCATACGCAAACTTCAATTAGTACGCGCAAATTCAACTGTTTTTTGTGATTACCTAAACACCACTCGCAAATTTACGGCGACTGTCAGATTCTCATTTGACTTGTGCGTTATATACCAAAATCTTGTCCAAATTGAAGCAGTTGTAAGCAGAACCAACAGAAGATCAAATTTAATGATTAAAAACACGTAATAATTGATTTGTAAAATGTTTACAAAATGTTAAATGCTGAAATCGTCGGATTAGGTACTAGTTAATGCAGAGGGATTAGCAGTTTGTAAAAATATGAAAGCAATATGTTATTTTACATATCTTTCTTTTGAGTATACATATCCCCATTATAATTTTATAATTTGAAGCTTCTAACGAGTGTTTCTAAAATTCAGCATGAAGTAACATTTCTAGTTTAGGTAAGCCTGAAAATGTGGAATAATTTATTACGTGAGATCAACGTAAAATCAAGCAGAGTCTACTATTCTGAACTTCACTTAAAATCAGTGGTTTATACGCGTGGCGCATGAAGTAAAATTTCGAGTTTAGAAAAGCCTGAAAATTTGGTTTGGTCGCGTAGCGCTACGCGACCAAACCAAAAAAAAAATACACCAAATTATTTACTCTGGTGATTTCTTGAATTATATGTTTTCAGTCTCAATTTAAAATGATTCTCAATTAGATGCTGTTTAGTCTCAATTTGATTGTGTTTGAGCTAAAAGCAATTTGATTGTGTTTGAGCTGAAAGCTATGTTTGAAGTCTTAACTGGAAACTGCTTATTCTGAATTTGATATTGATTCGCTTCATTTTGAAGTCGATATAGAGTATTATAGAGCAATTAATACATTTTGCAGTTTATCAGTTCTACAATCCATTGTTTCATACACTACACATTGACTGACCTTCAGATGTTCTTCTATTGGTTTCCAATTTAAAACCGTACAATATTGGTTCCCATATTTTTTTTAATATATTTACTGTTTTCAATGTATCTCATTTACCCTTTGTCTACTCTGGAAAGTTTTCTGCAAATGCCCATGCGTTCACGTAAATATGACTTATTTAGAATCCCGTAAGTAGCTTTATTTAAAAGTGATATTTAAAGCTAACTTAAGACACTGGTTAAAAATCACTACAGTAGTTTTAGTTACGAGTGTTACGACTCAATAAAACGTAATGCACAATGAATAGCTAACTCTCTGTTCTTTGTTCTTTGAACTCTTACAGAATTCCACTATTTCACACCTAATAACGCATTCCCCTACTTTTCCATTACTTTTCTTTCACACAAAGAAAAAGTCTTTCGAACTCTCATCCTTATCTCAATAATAAAAACCTCACCACGCCCGACTACAGATTCTACACCCCTCGATAAAATCAAATCTCGCGCAAATAAAATTTCAAAAGGCGCCGAATTAAGCGCATGCATGCAAATCCGAAACAGTAAAACTTTTTTATGGGGGGGCCCCCAGCCACGGGGTTCATATGCGACCGCAATAAAACCGACGGAAGCGCTGGCAGCGCCCCCGGAATGTATTTACTTTATCTCGGGCGGTGGCGGTGGCGGCGACTCGATTATTATTTTATTGTAATGACGCCGCAACTGAAACTTTGATGCATCTCCGGAGGCACCGACATTAGAAATGACGGATGTCTTCTGAATTATATATGCGGTCGTGTTATATGCACGCCACTCGATGCTGCTGTTCCAGTGGAAGGAAGGAAACTTTACATATTTCAGTTTGTTTACTTGTATATTTGAATCGTTTTATATTTAAATATTTACAAACAAACATGTGAGATGCTGTTATACTGAAAGGACGATCCAACGTCACTATCTGTCATCTAACATAACCCTAGCTCTAACGACTGTAACACAGTATTTAATGTGAATATACTGTAATTGTCAAAACATAGTCGAGCTTTTTGTAGTATTATTTGGCCTCGACAGTTATAATATTTTTATTTTTTTTACAGCAGTTACAATTGTTTTGTCATTACTATTTTTAGAAAATATGATATTATTAGATGTATGTATGTTTGACATTGTTTTTTGACTAAAATTAAGAGTTACAAAATGCGAATATATAATTTATTGACTGATACCTCAACATTTTTATAAAACTGAACAATCTTACAAAAAGATACATTTTTTACGTAAATTGACTTTTTCTTCTAGGAGTGTTTTTTACATAAATTGTCATTTTTTCATCAGTAATTGCAATGTTTTAAACAATAAATTGTCGAATCGTTTTAAATTGATATTTTTATCATAAATTGACTCTTTTGAAGTAAATTAACATATTTACTATACTTTCTATCTTTATAGAAAACGAAATTTTGGAAGGAAATCATCGATGTTTTCATCAATTGACATTTTTGTTCTACTAAAGATATTCTGAGTAATGTACCAGGATAGATTGAAAAGTTTCCGGAATGGGCAAGAAAACGCAGTAATTGAACAGGTTTTATTTTTTATTTTTCAACATAGTACCCTTGCAGGGCGATACACTTTTCCCAGCGGTGCTCCAACTTTTTTAAGCCTTCAGAAAAATATGATTTCGGGAACTCTGCAAAATAAGCTTTAGTGGCGGCGATGACCTGCTCATTTGACGTAAAGCGCTTGCCTCCGAGCCAAGTCTTCATGTTTGTGAACAAAAAGAAGTCGCACGGGGCCAGGTCTCTAGAGTACGGAGGATGCGGCACCACCTCGTAGCCCAAGTCAACCAATTTAGCATTGGCGATTCGGGATGAATGGGCCGGCGCGTTGTCGTGGTGGAAGAGCACTTTTTTCCGCTGCAAATGAGGCCGTTTCTCTTTCAATATGCCGTTGAATTGATCCAATAAATCGCTGTAGTATTGTCTCGTGATAGTTCTTCCATTCTGCAAAAAGTCAATGTGTATCACACCTTGCGAATCCCAAAAAACGGGTGCCATGACCTTTCCAGCCGATGGTACAGTCTTTGCCTTCTTCGGAGCAGATTCGCCTGGAGAAATCCACTGTTTCGACTGCTGCTTGATTTCTGGTGTGTAGTGGTGGATCCATGTTTCGTCCACGGTCACGAATCGGCGAAAAAAATCCGTTGGATTACGCTTTAACAAGGCCAAACACTCTTTCGAAGTGGTCACACGATTTCGCTTGTTGTCCATAGTCAGCAAACGCGACACCCATCGCGCCGACAGCTTCCTCATGCCCAAATGTTCCTGCACGATATTTTGCACACGTTCATATGAGATGCCCGTGGTCTCTACTATTTCGAGCAACTTCACTCGTCGATCGGCTAACACGAGATCATGGACTTTGTCGACCATTTCTTCATTTGTGGCCGTTTTTTGGACGTCCACTGCGTAGTTCATCCTTGGTGCTCGTACGGCCACGTTTGAACTCGCTCACCCAGAAACTAATAGTAGAACATGAAGGTGTGGATATGCCATGAACTTCCTGCAAAATATCTCGTATCTCCGTCGCCTTTTTCCCATCCATCCAGAAATGTTTGATGACTGCACGAAATTCGTTTTTATCCAGTTTTTCCAAAGGTGCCTGACTTGCTTCACAAGATATCCTAGTAAACAAAAACGGAACGACGCACGTGTCTGAAAATTTGACAGCTTACCTAAAATAGGTTAGACTTGACAACCATCATAACAATTTCACGATACGCGCGCCATCTCTTGCCCATTCCGGAAACTTTTCAATCTACCCTCGTATACAGAGAGTTTTTCTCTTAGGTATACATATCCCAATTGCCCAGTAAATCTTCAAATATTCGTTGTTTTTTTTAAAGAGTTTAATTTGAAGCTTTAAACGATTGTTGTCCACTCCCAAATTAAGCATAAAGAAAAATTTAGAGTTTATAATAGCCTTCAAATTTGGTTTAATACGTATCCTAATTACAGCGTATATAGTTCAGACATTTGTTGCTTTTTTCCAAAGAAGTAAATTTGAAGCTTGAAACGAGGGTTTTCCACTCCCAGACTAAGCATGAAGAAAAATTTCGAGTTTAGAAAAGCCTGAAAATTTGGTTTGGTCGCTCCGCGCTTCGCGCTACGCGACCAAACCAAGTTTTCAGGCTTTTCTAAACTCGAAATTTTTCTTCATGCGCCACTCGTGTAAAGCCCTCATTTTAAGTGACGTTCTAAATATACTACTAAATCAATTTGCTAAAGATGTATATTCCGAACTCTACATCAAATTTTATACGCGTGGCGCATGAAGAAAAATGTAGATATTGGTAAATGATTATCAATGTGACAAATACATCATAATTTGTCAAATAAATTGCCACGATGCAGAGATAAGAACGTTATAACTTGCAACTTTACAACACATACAGGGGCTTTTCCTTTTAAGTATACTTTCACATATTCCATATAAACATTTAAAAAATTAACGAGCATGTGATCAGAAATAATCAGTATGTTTTGAACTTCACTCTAAATCAGTGTTTTATACTCGTGGCGCATGAAATAAAATTTCGAGTTTAGAAAAGCCTAATTTGGCTTGGTCGCTCCGCTGCGCTACGCGACCAAGCCAAATTTTCAGGCTTTTCTAAACTCGAAATTTTACTTCATACTTAGTCTGGGAGTGGAAAACACTCGTTAGAGTTTTTAGATTGAAAGCTTTTAATAAGATCACGAATGTTTGAAAATTTACATTAAAAAATCGTAAAGTGTATACCTAAAAGAAAAAATCCTTGTATTTAGAACTTTTTCAAAATTAGAACACATAAATGGGCAGATAATAAAGAAAACAGAAAACAGGAATATTACCTGATCCTCCTATCCTACCTGATACTTAGAGATACTTTATTAAATTGGTAATAGATGCAAATAATTTGAGGCGGTGCTGGGTAAATACATTTGTAATCGTGATCTTTGTGAGTTAATTGAATTATCATATTAATGTTAGATTTCCCTTCTTATAACCTACAAATTAAAAGTTGATATACAACATAACATGTGATTAATCTTATCCTAACCTGAAACATACAACCTGCATCACACCACTATATTCTTATATTTGTCAAATTTGATTGGTCAAATTAGAAAAAACAGATTATACTTTCTTTATTTATAAAATAAAAATGATTTATCTTTAGATTTTGTTTTAAAAACAAATGTACAAATATTAGTCTGAATTCTAAATTTAGACTTAATCTTTTTTACTACTACAAAATTCCTAAACAAAATGAAGATTTTGCAAAAATGTTATTAGAAAATATTATCAGATTTTACTACATTAAGGCTGCTCTCAACCCGTACTGTCGTTTCAATTTACAATCGTTTAATAATATAAAGGCACATGAAGTTTTGAATAAAAAATATTTATTATAGTACATAATTGTGCACTCTTGCTGGAAAAAAAATGTAATTATTCAATAAAATGGTCTATATTAATATTATGAACGATTTTTTTTTTTTGAAGGAAAAGGTAGATTTTTGATAACTATACATTTTATTAGAAAATAATATAAGAATTATATATTCACAAAACTATTGTGGAGGCAATAATGAAATCAATTTTAGAGTTGTTTTTAATTTTATAATTTTATTTTTAACAATACTAAAATAAAGAATAAAATAAAATCATCATGCCTTCTGCAATTCAATTTTAGGTAGATGTACAAAGAATAAATAAAAAATTCAAAATAATAAGAAAAAAATCAGTATTCTTAGTTTCCATAAGATAGTGCGCACTCTTAATGTAAAATATAAGCAAAAATAGGGTTTTTCTAATGGTCAAAAGCGATCATTAATAATAACAAAATTATTACTAATTAAATATCTCTTCAGAAAAATTATAAAAATTCTACGGCACGACTTTAAATATACTGATAAGAATAAAGGATGGTTAGAAGAGTTTACATTTTTTTGTCTTAAATTTACATGGATATTGAATATTGATGAAGGTTTGAATTAAATTACACGTAGACATTGAACATGAACTGCAATATTTCATGTTTTGTTTAACGTCATTTAGGTACATTTTAATATCTGGAAAAATTAAATAATTTACCCCATACTATGCACATGTATTTTACTCTCCATCAATTTACCTAATCGAAATTAGTTTAATTTTCATTTTAATTAATTTTTAATTTGTATATAAACAACGCAAAGGCGTGAATGTTTTTTCGAGTTTTATTAAAGACATATAAAAAATTAATCGAGATATTTAACTTTTCTTAAAAGAATCTTAAAATTTATTTAATTCGTGAATTTTTAAATTAATTTTTTTTATTTAAATAATATTTTAAACATAAATTATTGTTTTGTTTTACAAAGTCCTTCTTTACGAAAAGTATTTTGTCCTAGTTTTCTGTTTATATAAAGTTTTCCTAATTTTCTCAAAAAAACTTCTTAAGATTTTTTAATTATCTAAAAAATTCAGTGATTTTCATGTTGATTGAATAATCTGTTGATTTTTTACATGTTTACAAACTTTTGCCAAATTAAGTGGATTTTTTTTAATGTATAGTTAAACATTAAATTTTTGATAACAACTGGTAATATTTACTTTATTTCTTTTCTTTTGATCTTCAAATTTATTTAAGTATTCATTAATATTAGAACAAGCTTTTCCCTCCATGTTTAAGCATGAAGTAAAATGTTGAGTTTAGACAAGCCTGAAAATTTCGAGTTTAGAAAAGCCTGAACATTTTACTTTAATCGCAAGGCCTGTAACACGAATTTAATGTGATGTTTAAAAAACACAATTTTTACAATACTACAGAACACAAAAAGTATTAAATAGTTGATATTTTCCCTACTAGAACAGCCTGTGTAACCCTAGGCCGCGGGTTGGCCGGCCCTGCTGTACAATATATAGTCATTGATACGGATTTGCATTTTTGACAGTTTTGTAGTAATTATGATTTTTATTCTATGTTTTTATGATTATTAGTCGTCTTTTTTCTCATATATCAACAGTTTGTATTAATAATTACATTTTTGACTATAATGGAATGTCAATTTCGACATATGGATTAGTATTTTTTGACAGTATAGTATTAATTATGAATTGTTTCGGCTATTGTGATATTTTGATACATTACATTTTCGTTTTAGTAAGTATATATTTTGACATTTTTAAAGTTTTTTTACACTTTTTCGATAATTATGATACATTTTCCACATTTTCGGCATTGAGAAATAGGATATAATAGAGTGTTGTAATAATAGAAAATAGTCTATTCTTGACATATGTTCTTACTGGATTAAAAACTACCGGTGTTCAATGATTGGATAAAAGTTGTACAATTACCTTGAGATAGAGAATAACTTATTTTCAAGAAGTTGTTTAAAATTGGCAACATTCAAGGCCGTAGCCAAAAACAAAAATCGAGGGGGGGGATATACAAATTTCGGGGGGAGGTTTTAATTTAATAAAAAAAATAGTTTTTGACCCACGGATCAGATTTTATTTAGTAAAATTTGACATTTTAAAAATTTCGGGAGGGAGGAGTGGGTGTTTAACCCCCCCTGGCTACAGCCTTGGCACCATTGCTGTTTAAATAATTTTGAAGACCTACTAATCTTGGCTAAAATAAAACTCAGCTATAGTATATCGATTTTTCCTATTATTTATTTTTGGTTAAGATTTCACTGTTTATTGATTGACACTGCAACAATTGTTTCGCCACACAGTGGCTTCATCAGGCAGATGAATAATGAATTTTTATCTGCCTGATGAAGCCACTGTGTGGCGAAACAATTATTGCAGTGTCAATCAATAAACAGTGAAATCTTAACCAAGTGTGTTATTTACTAAAAGTGTTGATATGGAATTTCACCAAGTAATAGCCTGGAGCAAAGTTTGTAATTATGCCTGTGTGAGTAACGTTTTCTTATAATCTTAAAGAATAAATGTCAATTAAAACACGAATATTTGACATTCCACTCACAGATTAAGCATGAAGTTAAATTTCGAGTTTAGAAAAGCCTGAAAATTTGGATTTGCCGGGGCGCGCGAGCGAAGCGAGTCGCGCCCCGGGAAATCCAAATTTTCAGGCTTTTCTAAACTCGAAATTTTACATCATGCGCCACGCGTATAAAACACTGATTTAAAGTAAAATTTAAAATATATATTACTTATATAATTTAAAATGTCTGATTTACATTTATGATATGTCGGATCTTTGCAGCCCTGCATTTGAATGAAAATAAAACCATTTTTTGTACTCGTTTTTGTAGAACTTTAGAAAAATACATTTATAAAACTAAATACTAAATCACCCCCCTCCCCCTCGCAAAAACCCAAAACCTAGCTAGCTATGGCCAGTTTACCTATGAGTGTATACATCAGGATATATAGCGTGCGATAATTTAAAACATGATTTAGAGTAGACATTGAATTTTAAATTAGGTTGGCACTACTGACCGTTAACTCATAGTTTACCATAACCTCAAATTTATTCCATCATTCAATCAGCAGTCTGGGCAACCGCACAAAAGAAATGCAGCCTCCTCTAAATTATAATTTAAACGATCGCACGGTACTATAACTTAATAAGAACAAATCCCTGTAAATCGAGTCCTATAAATTGTATTTTTTAAGTTTTCTGCGGATCTAAGTATGATTTATTATTAATATAAGCAATAGTGGGTCAAATATACGTATTTAATAAATTGTTATTCATACCTATTAAAATAACTAACCGTGGAATTATCTGAAAACAAAGTAATTACCATAAGAAGGTTATTTCTAAGGGGGTCGGGGAAGTGGCCAGTAGTAAATTTTCGAACGCGGGTAGCAATTGGACTTTTATGGAAATGACCGGGAAATGCAAATGGCGATAAAGCGACGATATTTGTAGGATCGCGTGTCCGGAACATGTCCACCCATTAAACATTTATAAAAGTTTCCAGTTTTAGTTTTCGGGTCGGGTCGGAAATTTTAAGCGAGTCGTTCATTATTTAGGGCAATGGGTAATTTCGGGCATGAAATTGCTCAGTAACCTAACCGCGCCAGTGCATCGACAGTTACAAAATCGATATTACTTATTTTTAAACATTTACGGCGGATTTCACTAACCTTAGTTAAATTTCATTCAAAGCTTACATTTATTTGTCGATTGAAATAGATATTCTTCATGTCATTAATTTAAAACATTGCAAACTCATCGATTTTTTTGGCATGTACGGAGCTATTACTACATTTTATTCGATAAATAACTATTCGTTGATTTAACTGCCATTAATAAAACTTAGCATTCATCGCTATCCAGCGTTCACTGACTTTTGAATAGATTTAATGCAAAACAGAAAAATAGTGATGTGTCCATCATAGAACTTTCTCGGTCATTTAAACAATTGATAATTGATATACTAAATTTATTTTACTCTAACCAATTGGTTGAAAACTTCACTTGAAGTTAGTGTTTTGTACGCGTGGCGCATGAAGTAAAATTTCGAGTTGAGAAAAGCCTTTTCTCAACTCGCCAAATTAGGCTTTTCTAAACTCGAAATTTTACTTCATGCTTAACCTGGGAGTAGAAAACACTCGTTTAAAGCTCCAAATTGAAGTCTTTAAAAATAAGCCTATGCATGTGTATACTCAAAATTCCCTGCATATTTAAAAACATGAATTTTATGATCTGATAATATTGTCTCGTATATTAGCAGATCATAAAATTCACTGAATTTACACTAACTTTAAGAAATGTTTACATTCTTCAAGAATATGTTAAACATATCAACTAGTTTATTATTATAGCTTGGACTAAACTCAAAGATATTAAGGAAAAAATGTTGTGACAAGGTTAAAATAAAAATGAAATTTGTTTGAACCCAGTAAATCATTGAAGAGTAAAATGTTTATGCACTTCATTCAATTTTATTAGAAGTTATGTTATTGCTAAATTAATTAATTCTCTCAGACATCTTCAACATATATATTTTTGAGAAAAACATGAAAAATTTGAGTAGGTTTTTAGTATTATTATTTTATAAACAAAATATAAACTTATCAAAATTTGATTTAAAGAAAACTTGTGTGGTGGAGTTTTTATAAATTTTCTGGTAATGATATTAAATTATATCGTCAAAATGAATTACTCTGTTTTTATATACAGGGTTCTGCATCTCACCTCTCGTCTTCTATAGTTCAGTTATTAATTTAGTTAGGATTTTGATATTTGGCAGACTTTGCCTGTATCCTAGAGCGTATTTCAGGAAAATATTTTAGATTATACAGGGTGTCCCAAAAAAAGTGTGACGTCATGATGATATATATTTTTAAATTAAATGGTGTACATTTTGTTAATAATTTGAGTGCCTTTTATGGTTACCATCATACCCCTAAATTTTTATAGAAATCGGTTTACTGATATCAGGCAAAAAAAAATTAATAACAATTAAAAATAGTATCGCGTCAATTAAATTATAGAAGGTACTTATTAAAAAAGGTCTAATGGTCCTGATAACCAAGTTTGGTGGATATGAATTATACAGAGTGTGCAAAATTTAGTGTCAAACTTTGTAAACTTTAATGCACTGTATTTTTCAGTTTTTAAATTGAAACCCCTGTATATTTTTATGTCATTCCATGCGGAATTAAAAAACAAACATTTTTCCTAATTACAACCCTATCACAATTCCTAACACATAAAAAGTTATTTGCAGAAAACTCGTTTTATCAACTAATCTAGTAGCCATTTTAATTAATAAAAATCGAAGGTGGCTTTGAAAAACAATTTATTGACATAACATGTTTTGTAATTAAATTGCATCTCGAAAGTCTTAAAGGATTCACAGATTTTCGTCTAAACATATTACACATCGTGAAAGTACAATGAGATCGAAAAAAAATGATTCAGAGCAGGCATTGACTACTACAAAACGATTAGCAACACTGATTTCAATTCAATAAAAACAGGAAACTTCAAATAAATTTAAACACAAAACAGTATTCTGAAATTTGTCTTGCCAACAATGTTGCTCTAGTCAAGCCCTGCTCTGAATCATGTTTTTTTACGATCGCGTGGTATTAAGTTTTGTATAAAAAATAGTTTTAGTAATAACATTTCATAAAAAACATAACAAAAATACGCATTTCTAAAATTAATCACCTACTAGAACTTATGTTCGATATGTCTTCCGTTCTCTTGGAGGCACAATTGAAGACGAGTATGAAATGACCTTGCAAGTCTTCGTAATAGGTCGTAATGTTGTGAAATGCATTTATGATTCTTTGCTGCATGTTTTCTGATGTGGTTGGAGGTTTTTGATAAACGATTTCCTTAACGTAGCCCCACAAAAAGAAGTCTAATTTAGTTAAGTCGGGTGATCGGGGCGGCCATTTACTTGGCCCTCCTCTTCCAATCCACCGATTGGGAAGGTTGTGTTGAGATGAGTCCTGACTTGTAATGAATAATGTGCTGGGGCTCCATCCTGTTGCAGCCACATTGCATCCCTCATAGCCATTGGTAAATGTTGACATAAATCTGGCAATTGATTTTGCAAAAAATCCAGATACGTTGGTCCATTCAAATGTCCGTTAAAAATGTGAGGACCAATAATATGTTCACCAATAATTCCCCCCACGCAATAATTGCCCATATGTGTTGTTGATCAACATGCCTAAAAACTCTTGGATTATGGTCGCAATAATAATGGAAGTTATGACGATTCACAAATCCATTATTATGAAAGGTGGCCTCATCGGAAAACAAAACCTTATCAAAAAAGTCAACATGTACCCTAATTTTAGTTTGCGCCCAGTTGTAAAATTCGACACGTTGATCAAAATCTTGTTCAAAGAGTTCTTGATGGAACTGGATATGATAGGCATGGAAACGGTAGTTTTTTAAAATTCGTTGAACGGTTCTTTTGCTTACATCCACGGCAGCAGCGACTGCTTGTTGACTAACGGAAGGATTTTCCGTAATTGATAATAGCACAGCCAATTGATTTTCTTCAGTTCGAACCGCCCTATTTCTAACTGGTTTTGTATAGTTTACATTACCCGTATGTATAAATCTCTCCAATAAGTTTCCCAGGCTCCTGTTGTCTGGATGTTGTCGTTCAGGATACCGCTGTGCGTAAACTCGACTTGCCAAAAAACAGTTCTTTTCGCATTCTCCTAATATGAAAATCATATCTACGAGATCGTCTCGGTTGTACTTCATAACAACAAATTCTTGGATATAAAGAGCTTAACTCATAATGCTTTTAACTTTTACATTACTAAAGTCAAAATAGGCTTTTGTCACTTTGTTAAACAATAAATTGTTTTTCAAAGCCACCTTCGATTTTTATTATTAAAATGGCTATTGGATTAGTTGATAAAACGAGTTTTCTGCAAATAACTTTTAATGTGTTAATAATTGCGATAGGGTTGTAATTAGGAAAAATGTTTGTTCTATAATTCCGCATGGAATGACATAAAAATATACAGAGGATCTAATTTAATATAAGAAAAATAAAGTGCTTTGAAGTTTGAAAAGTTTGCCACTAAATTTTAGACACTCTGTATAATTCATATGAATAAAACTTGGTTAACGGGACTGTCAGACCTTATTTAATAAGTACATTGTATAATTTTATTAACGAGGTACTATTTTTATTTTTTATTAATTTTTTAAACCAATGGTGCAAAACTGATTTTATTTAGTTTTTTTTTTGCTAAAATTACTAAACCAATTTCTATAAAATTATAGGGATATGTAGGTATCTATAGAAGGCACCCAAATAACGAACAAAATATATAGCATGTAATCTAAAAATATATATCATAATGACGTCAAAATTTTTTGGGACACCCTGTATAATCAAAAATATTTTCCTGAAATACGCCCTAGGATACAGGTAAAGTCTGTCAAATATCAAAAGCCTAACTTAATTAGTAACTGAGCTACAGAAGACGGGAGGTGAGATGCAGGACCCTGTATATATTACTATAGTAATCAAGTTTAATCGTGTTTTCAATTTTCCAATTTATTAGTATTTGGCTTTGAACAAACTTAATTAAACAATTTTATGGAGTTTTTTTTTTTCATTGATTAATGTAGGCGGAATTGACATTGATTAATGTAGGCGGAACATTAATAAAACTAATGTCTGCTACTCGAGCAAACTACATTTTCAGGCTTTTCTTAACTTAAAATTTTAGTTCACGCTTAATCAAAGAGTAGATACATTTATTAGCAGCTTTAAATTGAATGCTTTTATAAAATCAACGAATGCAAGAAAATTTACAGCGTATACATCGAGTTATGTATACTTAAAAGGAAAATAAATAAAATTAAAAACTTTAACTTTGTCTGTATAACACAATATTTTTATTTTCGTGACTGCAGTTTCGGCAACTCAACTTGCCATTATCAAACAGTGTAATTTAAATTTGACGAATGGTTATTTACAAAATAGCATTAAAAATGGGGGTATACACTAGATCAACCTGGTCGTTAATTAGGGAAACATCCTTTATGTTACGTCACTATTTTTTATCATGCCTTATTTTAATTTTTGACCTATGAAATATGAAGTAAACTAAATATGATGCATGCGAGCATTAAACAAGTGAAATTGAATACGTGGCATAAATATATACACACACAGTGAGAGGTGTAGCACGGAGGATATTGTACACCGACGGGCGCACGTGGAATTTATGCATCCCCCCGTCGCAGCCAGGCATATAAAGTTGCCTATGCAAGCGAAACCGGACCTCAACCCCAAAACGCAAACCCCCATTATACCCCCGAACCCCGTGTTTGTTGCTAGCGCTCGGCTGACATAACTCGCAACAATAAAATTTATTGAGCGTGCAACGCCGTCGGCGGTGGCCGTTCATTACAAATTATATAATATGTATATGTGCGTACACAAAACCAACTGCTTTTGAGCCTTATTAGATAATCGCCGATATATCTTAAAAGCAGAGCTGGGACAAATCCTCGTGAAATTGATTCCAATCACGAATACTCGATTATTAAAGAATTCGTGGGCCCGCCGTGGCCGAGCGGTCGAGCCGCTGGTTTCGCCAATCGTTCACGGCGGTGATCTGGGTTCGATTCCCAGCGCGGGCGAGTAATTTATCGAAAGAAAAATATTCGTCCCAGAGTCAATGGGTGTGTGTGTGTGAATGTGTTGTGACGTCCAAATATATAGTTATAATTACTTAGTAATAAGATGAAAATAAACAAATGTATACAAATAATAAACATTGATGATAGCTAATAGTCTCGTAATTAAGGCCAGGCAAAAGCCAAACCCGAAAAAAAGGATTCGTAAGAGATAAATATCCTGTTTTTTCGAATCACGAATGCAAATCCTTTTAGAATACATTTTATGCAACCATTAACATAAATATCGTTATCAGTTGTTTTAACAAAAACATTCAAAACCTAATTATTTATTAATAACACTGAACATTGTTGATAACAGACTAAATATCTGTGTTACTCTGATAAAAGATGTATTTTTGTGTTTTTAAACTTCACTTCAAATTAGTGTATTGTACGCGTGGCGCATGAAGTAAAATTTCGAGTTTAGAAAAGCCCCGTGAAAATTTGTCTCGGGTCGCTGCGCGACCCTCGACAAATTTTCTACGCGGGGCTTTTCTAAACTCGAAATTTTACTTTATGCTTAGCCTGGGAGTGGAAACACTCGTTCAAATTGAACTCTATTATAAAACTGACAAACGCCTGAAAATTACGTAAATAAAAAATTCATTGAATATCATTAAAACCGGGAAATTCAGAGAAAAGTCATGGTATTTTATTCAAATTGATCAAAACACTTAACAAAAAATGCATATGATAATATTAAATTTCTCAAAATCAACAGGCATCATAAAAATTACAAAACACATAAAAATGTATAAAATCAACTTAAATATTGACAAAAACAATGAAAACAAATTAACAAACTGGGGGTTCCCACAGAAGAAAGTTATATTAAAAGGTCAGGGAAAAAATCTTGAATCAGAGAAATGTCGGAAAAGTTTAACATTTCAGATTGTGGCTACCATGTCAGTTTTACTTCAAATAATGTTAAACAAAATTTTGAAAATTAGATTATTATCTTTATAAACATTTTCAGTTATTTAATGTTCTTATCAAAGCAATCAGTTTGAAGTTTCGAACGAGCGTTTCCACTCCCAGACTAAGCATGAAGTAAAATTTCGAGTTTAGAAAAGCCCCGCGTAGAAAATTTGTCGAGGGTCGCGCAGCGACCCGAGACAAATTTTCACGGGGCTTTTCTAAACTCGAAATTTTACTTCATGCGCCACGCGTATAAAACACTGATTTAACAAGAAATTTAAAAACACACAAAACAAATTTTTCATGTTATTCCTCACAATTAATTCGAATAATTTTTTACGATTCAAATCCTTTTGTAAGTATGCGAATCGTTTTGTAAGTATCGAATCCTTTTATAATAATTCGAATCCTTTTATGAGGATTCGAATCACCTGCATTTAGATTCGAATACGAATCCTCTTAAAACGGATTTTGTAACGAATCCGGATCACGAATCCAGTTTAACTAAAGTATTCGAATGCCACTTTTGAATCCTCTAAAAGGATTCGAATCCTGAATGATTCGAATCCTCCCCAGCTCTGCTTAAAAGCAACATTTTTTACTAATCGGCTAATGAAACATTAATTTCTGGTCAACGTAAATCTTTCTAAAACAACTTGTATTTTTATTTAACCTTTACCTTGTATTAGACGACACTATTTTCTTGTACAAAAATATTGTACAAGAAATTACCACATATAACATATCCTATTTCCATCATACAAATTTGTACAAGATTCGCGTTTTGTCATATTTTGTATATTACACCATGATAGAAAATAGCAGAGCTGGGCAGGATTCGAATTATTTAGAGGATTTAAAAGACGTATTTGAATACTTCAGTTAAAAATGAGTCGTGATCCTGATTCGTAACATTCTTTTAAGAGGATTCGTATTCAAATCCAAACGCGGATGATTCGAATTCTTATAAAAAGATTCGAATATTTACAAAAAGATTCGAATACTTACAAAAAGATTCGAATCGTTAAAACGGATGTTTTTAACCTTCAAGTTAAATTATTGTTTTACACGCGTGGCGCATGAAGTAAAATTTCGAAATACTCGTTTAGAAGCTTTAAATTGAATGCTTTGATAAAAACATCAAATGAATGAAAATTTATCTAAAGAAAACATCTACTTTTCATAATCGAAAAATCAAGTTTTGTTTAATATTATTTGAAGTAAAACTAATATGGCCACACAATCTGAAAGTTTACATTTTCCCGACATTGCCTGGTTCAAGATGTTTTCCTCTGACCTTCTAGTATTGTTTTTGTTGATGGTTTGGTTGATTTTATTAATTTTTACGTGTTTTGTGATATCATATGGTTAGTCAATTTTTAGAATTTTTGTTTTTTGATGCCATCTGTTTTATTACTTTTTGTATTATTTATTATTAAATTTGTCAACTGACTAACTTAAATTTTGTTTGTTTGTTAAATTTGACCATTATTCATGTCTTTTTTATTCTGTAGAAATTTAGAAATTAATAAGTTTTATAAATGGTGGCCAGAAAATGAATAAACAGCTTTAGATAACTTGGTTCGTTAATTAATTTTGAGTAGAAAATCCAATTAAATAAATTTTGTATAGTTCTTCATTAAGGCTCACGACGCCATTGAAATATATTGATTAAAATCATATCGATCAACAATGTTTAGTCAATTGTTAACGGCAATATTTTTATATAAAATTTTAAAAACAAATTCTAGTCACATATTTTGGATATTAATGGCCTCGTAAGGCTAACTGGATAATCATGTAATAGTTTTTTTTTAGTTTTGATTTTTTGTTATTTAGAGTTTTTTTTAATTTGATTTTTTTTATTTATTTATTTTTTTAAATTTTTTGTATACTCAAATTGTTAATGTACTCGCGCTACGTGCAGCTTTTTACTCATTTTTTGGCTAACTTGTATTTTTATTTAGTAAATATTTGCTTTAAGTTAATTTTAACAATTGTTGCTTTGAAAAATTTTGTATAAAATAAAAATATTTTTTTAAATTCAAAATTTTTAAATTTTGAGATATTAGTTTTTAAATCTAAAAAACATGTAAATTTTTCGGATACAATTGTATTTGATTAATTTGTTTACTAAAAAAAGCAGAAATCGGAAAAAAATTAAATATACTTTTGTAATGATTTTGACACGTATTGATAATGTTTGTTTATATTGACAATTTTATTGAAAGTTTATGTTTTTTGCCAACTTTTAGAATCTTCATATATGTATATGTTATTGATTTTGATTTCTTTGACTATTTTTTTTTTTTTATTGATTTGATGATTTGTTCAGAATTACATCTATGAGTTTTATCAATTTAGAAAAATTAACAATTAAAAATATTATAATTTTTTTAATTTTTTGTGAATGTCCAACAGACAAAAAACCTAATTACAGAGTTACAAGTATAAATTTAGAATAACATTTGTCAACTTTGATCCTATTTGATTTTTCAAGTTATTTTTTAAATTTTGTTTGTTGATTATTATTGATTAATATTTTTGACGTCGTATTATTTTTAAATTTGTCAATATCAACAATTTTTGCCAATTAAGTTGATTTGAATGATTTATTCAATTTTAACGTTTTTTATTTATTTATTCAATCAACAGAGTCCATTTAAAAAATACATAACATAGGACAACTAAAAATATTAAATTACACATTAAAACCTTATCAAAACTATAAATTTATAAAGCAATTAAAAATTACAACACATGAATATTATTTGTATAATGTTGAGTATAGAATATTTCTATCATTTCTAGTTTATTTTATCAATTATATATTTATAGAATTTGTTATTGTCTAAATTTATATAATTTATTATAGGGATAATCATGAGAATTGTTAACATTTAAAATAATGACAAAAATAAATGTTGTCAACGCTAACAAAACTAATTAATAAAATAAACTAGGAATAGAAATTTTCCAAATTTCTATAATTGTTGATAGTATTCGTATTTTTTCATGATTTCTTATTCTGATTTACATTACTAATATTAATATTTCATTGTTTCATGATTCTTGTTATGTGTCAATAGTTATTTGATTTTTTATAGTTTCTGTGTATTTACTTTTCACGATTTATTTAAAAAAAAAAATTTCTGTGTTTTAGTCAATTTCAATAAAATAATCTGACTTTCCCGGTTTCAATGATGTTCAGGGAGTTTTCTTTTAAGTAATTTTCAGGCATTCGTCGTCAATTTTATAAAATAGTTCAATTTAAAGTTTCGAACGAGTGTTTCCACTCCCAGGTAAAGCATGAAGTAAATGTTCAGGCTTTTGTAAACTCGAAATTTCACTTCATGCGCCACGCTTATAAAACGCTGATTTCAAAACACACAATTACAACTTTAATTTGAGTGACACGGAATCAGATATTTAGTTTGTTATCTAACACGATGTTAATAATAAATAATTAGGTTTTGAACATTGCTGTTAAAGCAACTGATTATAAAATGTTAATGGTTGCAAAAAATAATAAAATCAAATTTATTTTTAAAAGATTTGTATTCGTGATTCGAAAAGACAGGATTTGAATCATTGATTCGAATTATATTTATCTCTTACGAATCTTTTATTCGAGTATTCGCGATTCGAATCATATTAGGTGATTCGGATTCGTGATTCGAATCCTTGTTTTGAGGATTCGTCTCAGCTCTGGACAATAGTATACTATTTCCTTGTACAAGAAAATAGTGTCGTTTAATACAAGCTTCAGAAATATCATCATAAATTCAATTATACAATCTGAAATTATACCTTTGAGACACACACACAACCCTTGAGCGTTCCTCGGGAGAGTGGAACCCGCAGGCCGGGCGGGCCGCACTCGGCATATTATTCAATTACCGGTTACGTGTCGGCCTCTAATTTTGATGGGGGGCCCGGAAACCGGGCCGAATCGGTCCCGATAAGGTGTCGAAGGCCTCCATAAATTACCGCACATTAGCAGACGCCTGATAAACGACTCTGCCGAGGTTAATTAGTGGACGGAAGTCGTCGCCGGAGACACATCCCGAGGCGCTAAAAGGGACCGGCCCCGAATTAAGGGCGCATCGCTTTTCAATCGATTCCGTGTTCCGGCCGTAAGGGATTTACACACGGCTCATTCATCCGCAGAAAGCCGCTGGATATTCTATAAGTAAGAAATGTTGACATGATTATTCAATTTATTTCAATAGAAGGAAAATTCGCTCGATTAATTTAAAGGACGGTTTTTAGTATTTATGATCTTAGGATTTTTAGCACTTTAAATCACCGTATATCGTATTATTATTTTTTTATCATTAATCCTCTTTTCCCCACAATGGGTATTGAGGTGTGTTTTGACTATGTCGAATTAGGTCAAATTTCCAATTTTGTGTTTCTGTCTTGTGCCATTTCGTCCCAATGCAAATTCTGTTCCCTTAGGATCTCCGCCATTTCTTCATTCCACCCCATTCTAGGTCTTCCTCTCCTATTTCTACCGGTTGGTCTGGCTTTCCATACTATTTTCGTTGGTCTTGTATTTTGCATCCAGGCTAATGACCGAACCATCCTAATTTGCGCATTGCCATTTCCGCAGTTATAGATGTCAATTTCTGTTCCTCTCTGATTGTCGCGCTTCTAATTTTGTCTCAGCTTCGAACATTGGCTACTCATCTAATGTACTTCATTTGTGCCGCTTCTAGTCTTTGCTTTTGCCTATCTGTTTGTGTCCAGCTTTCACTCCCATACAATAGCGTTGGTAGGTAGACGGTCGTATATACTTTAATTTTTGTTTCCCTCTTTACGTTTTTATTTAACAAGAATGGTCTGTTGCATAAAGCAAAGCACAATCTGTTACACGCGTCTATTCTGTTGGTAATGTCTTCATCATGAGTCCCTTTCTGGTTTATTATTGTCCCTAGATATTAACATTTTCCCGCTTCTTCTAATATCTGCCCTTCCACAACCACGTTTATTGCCATTCTTATTTCTTCGTCTCCTGTTGTTTATTTTAGTACTTGTGTTTTTGTTTTGTTTAGGCTGAGCCCATATCTTTTTGCAGTTTCGTTGTATATCTTTAAGTTGTGTTCTAGCTTTTCCTTTGTATTTGCCAATAGTACCACGTCGTCTGCGAACAAGCATATTTCTATACTTAAAGGCCTTAAGTTGTAATATCCTACATAATATTTTCTAAATGCTTCTTTGCTCTCTTTGAGAATTTCGTCTATCGTGCTTATAAAAAGTAATGGGCTCATGCAACTTCTCTGTCTCATTCCTTTGTTTGTTTCAAATTTGTCCGATGTTTGATTTTGTGCTCTAATCTGGTTGGTGGTCTTTTTATACAGGCTTTCGATTGCTTCGATGAGCTCTGTGCTTACTCCCTTCTTATCTAGTGCTTCCCATATAGATTTTCCTTGTTATGTGTCAAATGCCTTTTCCGTGTCGATGAACCACATAATCAACTGCTTATTCTTGCTTTTAAGGCTTTTTCTATGATTTGTTGAATGGTGAACAGGTGATCTTGTGTACTATGATTTTCGCTTTGTTCGTGCAGTAGTTTTACCTCTACTTGCGATCTTAGTCTTCTTTCTAATACCCTCTCATAAACTTTCGTGGCTACACACAATAACGATATTCCTCTATAGTTGTCGCATTTGTTGTACTTTCTTTTTTGTGTATTGGTACAATAATTGCGTTGCACCACTCTTTCGGAACTTCCTTATTTTGCCAAGCCATGTTGCATATATTAAGCAGCCGTGTTATCCCATTGTTTTCTAGAAAATACCTAGAAAACAATCATCATCATCATTTCTGGTGCTATTCCGTCGCAGCCTGCTGCTTTCCCTATTTAAATGTTCTGTATAGCCCTCTGTATTTCCTCCTTCGTAATTGGCTGTTTATATGCTTGGCTGATTTCCTTATTTGATGTGGTTACTTTGTCCTTATAGGTTAGGTTATGTTTCAATGGCAGCAGTTAGACCGCTCACTTAGGCCCAAAGGGCCCCTTGTGATACTATAAGGGTAAAAAGAAGTCAGATCTCTCCTCCCTCCCCACCTATACAAACCAATCCGAGCACCTAATAAACCCGATCAGATTTCTCACATCTAGAGGTGTAAGGTCCGCTAGTCCATTCGCGTAGTGCATACCAAGGTACTTGATTTTTTTCTCTTCAAGAGCAGGGCATTGTCCCAGATAGTGGAGTACCGTCTCTTCCTCCTCCATATCCAGGCATCCTTTGCAACAGTCGTTGTGCTCGAGACCCATCTTTTGTGCATGTCTGCCTAAGAGGCAGTTGCCCGTGAGGATGCCTACCGCCTTCTTTATGTCGATTCTGCTAAGTGCAATTAATCTGTTGCTGTTTATAGTATCCCATACAGGCCATAGCTGCCTTGTTATGAGACACGTATCTTCTTCTCTCCACCTATGGCTGACCGATGCTATCATTTGGTCCCTAAGTAGTCTCTTGCATTATACAAGAGGAATGTGAGTGGAGAGTTAAGTAGACAGGTCCTTTATTCTTGCCCACTTCCTTGCAAGGTCGTCGGCAATTGAATTCCCCCTAATATCACTGTAACTAGGTACCCACATGAGTCAGTAGACAGGTCCTTTATTCTTGCCCACTTCCTTGCAAGGTCGTCGGCAATTGAATTCCCCCTAATATCACTGTAACTAGGTACCCACATGAGTCCCACGTCACGGTTATTTGCAAGTCTATTTAGCGATGTTTACAGTCTCTGACCACCTTCGATTTGCAGTACGGGCTATTCAGTATCTTAAGGGCGGCTTGGCTATCAGTAATGGACCTGATGCGGTTCCCCTGAAGGTCATTTTTGTGGATCCAGTCCATTGCCACTTTTTAATTGTTATATGTTTATTCCATAGTTGCTTTTTCTTTCCTATTTCTTCTTTTAGTCCTTTGCTTCACCAGTAGGTTTGTTTGCGGTTCTCATCAACTCTTATTTTCCCACAACACTCTTTTGCCGCGTTCACTAATATATTCTTATAATCTGTCCATTCTTCATTTATATTCTTGCTGCTTGATACGCTTTCTGGTCTTTTATCTAATTTTCGCTCTGTGATGCTGATATATTCTTTGAGTATCCCTTCCTCTCTCAGTTTGTAAGTCTCTCTTGTTCTGCTTTTTTTTTCTATTCCTTGTTTCCTTTCCTTCTATTCTTACAACAGATTCTACTAAGTATACCTTAACTATATTTTAAATCCTAACTGTTTTAAATATGAAGGGTTCGTCCCACTAGTCGATCGCCTTAAGTAATTAACGTTCAGGGCCGAGCTGCGTTAGTACTGTAGAGCAACGTCCCTCTAGTTCTTTATTTCGTCAGATTAGATCAGAATTATTTGTCTTACACTAAATATATTCAGACTAATTAATAGAATTGCCGCTAATATCATTATAGGTAATTGCTAGTTCATTTTTATTAAACTTGTACAAATATGATACTATAATTTCGTATTAATAGAACATAAACTACATGTTATTAGTTAATTTTTAAGCTATTGAGAGAATGAATGTAACAACATCGCATATTCATGTGTACCAACTTCATGAACTGCATTCTAATTACATTTTAACCATTTGGAACTTATGTTACATTGGTTATGTTTATAAAAATGTTTCGTCCGCTGAATTATTTCATTGAAATTTATTTAGAACAAATGATTTCACTCCCAGATTAAGCATGAAGTAAAATTCCGAGTTTAGAAAAGCATGAACATTTGTTTTGGTCACGTAGCGCTACGCGACCAAACCAAATGTTCAGGCTAAAAATTTTATTTCATGCGCCACGCGTATAAAACACTGAAATATTGTGAAGGTGCACTTTCAAAATAAGTAATAATCCAAATATTTTAATAACAAAATATTTAAATTTTTCTTCACACACTCTCAAGTCAAGTAAAAAAATACAATGTATCAAATTCACTTATTAAGTTAGTAATTAATAAATAATATAATAATGTTGCGTTATTGCAACAGTATCGCTTAATGGGTTAATTTAAACATATTTTAATTCTTGTAAAAACTTGATTGTATTTGATTTGTATTATATTGTATCTATAATTTGCGTAGACATTTAAGAATCTTGATTTATATTATTAGTTTGTTGGCGTTTTTGAAATAACTAGAACGTTCAAGAATAACTGCAGAAAAAGATTTTACTATAATGAAAGTATATCGCGAAATATTACAAGACGTTTAAAACCAAAAGACTAAAACTCATTTTCCTTACACTCTCGCGACTTTATAGCGATATTATGACGCAGGCTACACTTAAAACACCCTCTATTTGCGTAACAAAAGGCCTAAGGGGTTTAGGTTAGGTGGCTCCAGCTTCGCTTGCGAAACGGCCTACAAAAACTAAGCTACGCCCTAATTTCCCTCCTCTAAATTGGTGGCCCGATAAACGCTAACGTCGTCGCGTAAATAATTTAGAATTAAATTAAAAACCACACAATCTCGCAGGGAATAACTTTGGTCGGCGCTATTATCGCTACCGTGGGACAAAGACTTTATTTTAAATAAATTTGCTACTGCGGAGCGAACGTTATTGTGAAGGTAGGTTTTAGTTTTGGGTTACAGTTTAAAAATTAGGAATCAAATTATATTAGATGTCTCTAATATAGTTTAAACATTAAGAATCTTGTCAAGTTCAAAATTTGCTGCATAGATATCGTATTTTCAATTAAAAAAAATCTTTAGATTGCCTTTGGTGCATGCGCCTGGTAATCTATTTATAATTTGTATTTTATTGATAGTAATTTGTATTTTATTCATATTATTGCTTGTTTGTGCATAAACATAAATTATTACATAATTTACCACCTTTTAAAACGCACGATTTATTATAAATAAATACCGTTCCCAAACGCGTTTGTAGATAAACACACAAAAGATAATCCTTTATACAAATGAGTTCCTCCAAAAAGCATTATTTCGTATTAAATATTTAATCAGATTTTTAAATAAAAAAGCAAACGATCGAATAACTCGACAAATTATATTATAAGCTCCGTAAATCTGTGAAATTGCAAAAGGAATTTAAATATGTGCGCCTTGATAAAAAGCGCTTTACATAACACGCCATCCTATAAATATTGAAAGTAGGTGTGTTTTATCGCCCGCGCCTTTCTCTAATAATAATGTTCGTCTGGATTATAGGTATTATGGTAATGTGGTTTAATAATGTTGTTAGAGTTTATGATACAGGATCTTAATGGGTAATAAAAATAGTTATAGCAGTGAAATATGATTGTAATGTGTTTATTATATTTTTATTCTCAGTGTTATTACATATTAGTTATATTACTAACAATTTAATGCCCGTTTGCACCCAGATCAATTACATATTTAATCATCGATTTTTGATCATTCAATCGCACCGCCCTTTATTTAATGATTAAAGTTTCGATTAGGCTATAATTTTTATTCGGCAGATTTTGGCTGATTAAGTACTGAAATTTATCTGAAATAACTTCAAAATGGAAATATAAATTAATTTATTAGAAAACGATGATTAAGGTCCATTTTCTCCCCGACCGATTAGCTTTAATCGTCCACTAATCGTTGATTAAACCTCTGATTAAGTGAAATTTCTAGAACAAAAGAATGTTATAAATTTGTAAGATATCCTACACATGTCTCTTTCATCAATATGCAATTGTGTAAACAATTTGTTAATACAATTGTTTTGTTTTTAAAAAGTACTAATCACTGATTAAGTTAATCGACTTGGGTGCAAACGGGCATATATTTACAATCCCTAATTATTTTACCTGATGTAAAAGAGACAGTACTTTTTAAATAATACTGAACTGGGTTTTCAAAATCCCCAATTCAGTCAGTTTTCCGTAAAATGCATTTCATCGCTGTTTGGTGCAGAGAACTGCAAACTCATACAAAGTAAATGAGCTGATATCAAACGTCATGATCATACATTATATGCCACCCGAAAGCTTATAATGTTTTATAGCCGGCAATGATTTATCCAATCATAAGGTCAAATGCACCTGCAATTTTATGAAACGCCAACGCGCATAAATTTCCAGCAGGGCGATAACCATCTCGGTGTCAGCCATCAAATTTCCAGCGGGCTTTAAAAAAAACACGCAAAATTTTACAATGTTACACACACACACACATGTGTACCAATTTCGCGAGTCATGCACGTAACCGTAACCGGCAAATACGGCCCGTGGGCATTTTTCATGTTTCACACGGACACAGAAGCCGTTACTCTTTTACGAGCGCGCCCGAAAAATATAAATCAGAAGAGGGCGCGCGCGATGCGATGTCTTTGCATGCTTGTTTTCTAGTTGGCGGCGGCATGAACTTGCGGGTGGCTGAATTATTACCGCCCTCATGCATACATACATCCGCAATTTTTCCAGAGTGAGACGACGCGATAAAAACAACAAACGGGCGTTGTTGGGCGTAATTGCGAAACGGCTGCGAATAGGAAAATTTAGAGCCAACGACGAAATAGGACAGACGTGTGCTTTGTTAAGATTATCTCTTGCACGAGTGATGTGTAATAGGCAAAAATGTCCGCTGTAAAATATGTCCTTTTGACTTGTGAATTGGAAGAGTAATACATCATAAGTATTTTTAGTGATATACATGTATTCTTATAGCACATTTTCCACCTTTCTAATTTGATACTGATTTGGAGGAAACCAAACTAACGCCGCATATTCCAACTTTGACATAAGTATAAAATAACGTTTTAGGTGTGACAACATTGTGAAATTGGAACGCGTTACGGCATATGAAACCCAAGACACATGCATTTTTTATCGTAACGTCAATATGATAATTTAAGTTAAGATAACAATTGAAATAAACATTCAGATCTTTAAATGTTGTAACACGGTTAAGTAATTTACCATCAATTGCGTAATTAACATTAGTTGTTTTAGTATAAGATATATGTTTACATTTATCAACATTTAAATCCAACCCATTCTTTAAACACCAAGTAACAATTTTGTTTGGGCTAATCTGCAAGTTACGGCAATCATTAATATTATTTATAGTTTTATAAGGTTTTAAATCATCTGCATATAACAGATTTTGCAATCAAGGTTTAGAGAAAGGTCGTTAATAAATATGTTAAACAGAAGTGGACCGAGAATGGAACTTTGTGGTACACCTGATGTTGAATAATATTCGCATGATTTGAAACTATTGGCAACTACATACAGGGAGTTTTTCTATTAAGTATACATAGCCCAATTACAATGTATATGTTGTAAATGTTCAGATATTCATTGTTTCTTACAAATAATTCAATTTGATGCTATAAACGAGTGTTTTCCACTCCCAGACAAAGCATGAAGTAAAATTTCGAGTTTAGAAAAGCCTGAAAATTTGGTTATACGCCACGCGTATAAAACACTGATTTCAAGTGAAGTTTAAAATATATAAATTTCACAATAATTCAGTGTTTTATACGAGTAGCGCATGAAGTAACATTTCGAGTTTAGAAAAACCTGAAAATTTGGGTTGGCCGCTCCGCGCTTCGTGCTACGCGACCAACCCAAATTTTCAGGCTTTTCTGAACTCGAAATTTTATTTCATTCTTTGTCTGGGAGTCGAAAACACTCGTTTATAGCTTTGAATTGAATTATTTAAAAAAAAATAAGTATCTGAAGACTCACAGCATTTACACTGTAATTGGGCAATCAAACTAAATTTTAAAGCTTTTCTAAATTTGAAATTTTACTTCATGCGTCACGCGTATAAAACATTAAATTATTGTGAAATTTATATATTTTGAACTTTACTTGAAATCAGTGTTTTATACGCGTGGCGCATGAAGACAAATTTCGAGTTTAGAAAAGCCTGAAAATTTGGTTTGGTCGCTCCTCGCTTCGCGCTACGCGACCAAACCAAATTTTCATACTTCTATAAACTCAAAATGTTACTTCATGCTTCGTCTGGTAGTGGAAAACACTTGTTTATCATCAAATCGAATTATTTTTAAGAAACAATGAATATCTGAAGATATTCGCTACGCGACCAAACCATATGTTCAGGCTTTTCTATACTCGACATTTTACTTCATGCTTTGTCTGGGATTAATAAACACTTGTTTTTTGCTTCAAATTGAATAATTAAAAAAAAAAAACAATGAATATCTGAAGATTCAGAGCATATACACTGTAATTGGGAAATCAACTAAATTTTAAGGCTTTTCTAAACTTGGAATGTTACTTCATTCGTAATCTGTGAGTAGAAAACACTCGTTTAAACGTTTAAATTGAACTCCTTGTAAAAGACAACAAACGTCGGAAAATGTATGTATACCTAAAAGAGAAATCCTCTGTATGTTTTACATTCACTGAGATATGATTTGATTAATGATGTGGATGATTAACAAAAACAAAAATTATCTAATGTTGATAAAAGAACATTATGTTGTTATTTTCCTAAAAATAAACAAGTTTTAAGGTCCTGAAGTCAGAATTAGAATATAATTACTGTTTTTCTGTGAAAAATCGTGTCAAATCTAAGATTTAGTAAAATATCGTAATGCTGTTTGGAATATTAATAAATAAATCACGAATTATTCAAAATTACTCATTTTGCTTAGATATAAACACGACCTAAGATCCTGAAGTTAAAATGAAAATTTCTTCACTGGTTTTTCTCAAAAATTATGTCAAAATTGAAACTTAGTGAAAAAAGTCGTCAGATTTTAAGATAGTTTTGTTTGGAAAATTATTAAAAGAATCATCGGTATTTATTTTATTTAATTATTTATTCACGGACATCACCTATTTTACAATTACATATAATTATAATAAAAAATATAGAAATTAAACTAAAAATAAGTATAGTACCCCCCATATTAAATATAACAATTACACTAAAATTATTAGTACGAATAATAAAATAATACACTTTGATAAGTCAATAACCATCAGGTCACGCCTAGATAAATAAAAAGATGTACAAAAAATATGAAAATCGGAATTAAAGTTTAAAATATTGCAATATTTCATGATTCTCACTATGGGATGTGATTTCCATTGTTAGTGAAGTGAAACGGTATTCGGAATAATACTATAGCCCTAGTGGGTTTAATAATGCAAACATTGAAGTTAAGAATTGAAACTAAATAACTACAGTCAATTAAGCTATTAATTAGTTTAAATGCAAAACACAAGTCGTGCATAATGCGCTGACATTCAAGCAAGCTTACGATTTAAAACAATAACATGTTACAATGACTAAAAGTAATGCGAGAATGACCAAGCCTAACAGAAATTATTCTTAAGAATTTGCTCTGGACCATTTCTATTTTATGAATTTATGTTTTGCAGAAAGGACTCTATATTAATGAACCATACTCTAAATGTGAACGTACAAGTGATATATTTAATAATTTTACAGTATACACATTGAACTCATGTGAAATCCGATTAATAGCTCCTAGTGAGTTTAAAGATTTGGATATGACTCTATTAATATGGGAGCAAAATATTAGACGCGAATCAAAAATTATACCTAAATCCTTGACTTCGTTAGCACTGTTTAATTTAACTCCATTTATTAAATAAGAATATTGCAGAAATTTAACCCTGGTAAAAGATATAGAAACACATTTACTAATATTCAAACTAAGTTTGGTATTAGAACACCACCTAGTGAAATTATCTGTCATTTTGTAGTGCCATACTATTATAGTCGTTTTCACAATTGAAAATAATTTTAAATCGTCTGCAAATAAAATAAATTTACAATGTTTAAACCAATTACCGACGATATTAGCAATAAGTAAAAAAATATTTGGCCCACAATGAGAACCTTGGGGGACACCCGAGGTTACATTTATTTCATCAGATAAAAAATTATCGATTTTTACAAATTGCTTCCGACCGCATAAAAAACTTTGAAGCCATGTAAGCACTAAGTTCTTAAATCCAAGACTAGAGAGTTTACAAAGTACGATGTTATGGTTAACGCAATCAAACACCTAAGTGAGATCAATATATATTACATCAACTTGATAATCTCTTTCTAGAGCGTTTAATAAATCATTTTGCTATGTCAACAAATTTGTAACAGATGATTTTCTTTCAACAAAACCAAGCTGTTCCTTACAAATTGTACGGTTAAATACCCACATTATCTATCTAGAAACTAACTCGTCTAAAATTTTTGGTATAGTAGACTGGATAGTAATTCCCCTATAACATTGTATATTATTCCTCTCCCCATCCTTATGCAGAGGGTTAATGAACGATTTCACCCAATTATTTACGATTAATTAACTCATCATTTAAAGATTTTAAATACTCTCGCTGGTTGTCAGTTAAATCCGCCTTAAGTAGTAGTGTCATTGCTTCTATCATTAATAGTGCGAGATAGTTTAAGTAATTCAAAAGCAGTCCAGCGATTCTTGAAACATAATTTTAAAGGTCTTCGCTTCACTGATTTTTTTTTTCCGATTTTTAAAACTTTAATAGGTTTAAAGTTGACAGAAGATCCTATAATTTTTTTTTATCGCATCTCTATCCTCTTAAATTCTCTATTGAGGTGTTCCGACAGCTTTTGGCAAATTAAACACCATTACATTACAAGATCTACGATTACGTTCTTCCAATTCAGCAATTAGCGTCTCTTGCTGAAGAAGGGCCATATTTTGAACGGTCGATGAGGCTTGATCTTCATGTCTAGTAATGCGGGATTCTAATTCAGAAAACTTTGTTTTAATTATTTCAGAAATTTCAGCTTTGAATTTAGTCAACTGTTCATCTAAGATTTTGATCAGATTTTAAGATTTTGATAGTTGAACAATATTCTCCTGAAAATTGTCACTTATAGATTTCGAACAGAACCATTTAATATTTCTCTGTTCATTAATACAGGCAACCTCTGACTCATTTAATTTTGAGCGCTGTATTGTGTCAACTTCAACAGCTTAGAAATAAACATGCCTTAAGATCATAAGATTCTATTGACTTAATTAATGTTTTCAATTTTTCTAATTCTTGATAGTATTGGTATATTTTTCAAGATTTCGTATTCTAATTTTTTATAGTTTCATGATACTTGTTAATCGTCATCAATTTTAAAATCTTTATAACGTCTGTATATATTCTTAGTTTTGATGAATTACTTAAAAAGCTTCTTTAGTGTTTTGGTCAATAAAAATTCCCGTGAATAATCTAAATTCCCTGAAATATCAATGAAATTTCCTAATAAATTAAATTCCCTGAGCTTTAATGATATACAGGGATTTTTTTTTTCAAGTTGTTTTAAGGCATTCGTTGCAGTTGAAAATCGTCCAATTTAAAGTTTCTAATGAGTGTTTCCACTCCCAGATTAAGCATGAAGTAAAATTTCGAGTTTAGAAAAGCCAGAAAATTTGGTTTGGTCGCTCCGCGAAGCGGAACGGCCAAACCAAATTTTCAGGCTTTTCTAAACTCGAAATTTTACTTCATGCGCCACGCGTATAAAACTGATTTAAAGTAAAGTTCAAAAACACATAAATACATCTTAAATTTAATTCAAGTTTTTGTTTGTCCGTTTATGGTATATCTGTTGGACAATTGTTATTATTATTATTATTTAATTAGAGTAACACGGAATCAGATATTTAGTGTGTTATCAACGATGTTCAGTGTTAATAATAGATAATTAGTTTTTAAACAGTTTTGTTAATAAAAAACTGGTGGCGATACAAAAATGTTCCTGTTTGCAAAAAAATAATAAAATTTCATTTATTTTTATAGGATTTGTATTTTTGATTTAAAAAAACATGATTCCAATCAAAGATTCAAATTATGTTTTTTTAAATCAAGAATACTAATCCTATAAAAATAAATATTTTTCTCTTACGAATTCTTGATTTGAATCATATTAACTAATTTGGATTCGTTATTCGAATCCTTTTTTTTAGGATTCGTTTGTTTCTGTTATCTAATATACTGTTACAAGCCCTTGGTATTCTACCCCATAAATCTGTCTTAGTTTTACAATTATAATTAGTAGTTATACCATTTGTTTGTGAGAAAGCAATTCTTTATTTTATTTCTTCTTCTTGAAAATCTTAATGAATAATTGAAATTCAAATCGATTTCTTTAAACGACCAATTATTTTTTTTCTCTAAAACAAATCATTATAAATCACTCATTAACCGTATAGAACTTTGCCTTCGCGTAATGATCTCGTTCCAAAAATAGGGACTTAATTCAGCCGTGATTCGATTATTGAGAGGGCGTTCTCCACCCATCCAGGCAATCTCCAGAATCAATTCCCTTCCTCTCTCCCTCCCCCACCCCGAAAAAATAAATAAGATTGGTGCAACGCCGACGACGACCCCTCTTTCGATTGCCAAATGAAAAGGGCGGCTAATGAAGCCGAACACCGAAACAGACGCCCTTTCATTATTAACCTACCCCTACCCAATTCCCCAACGGAGCCGCTTTAATAAGCAAACGCACGAAAACATATCAATCACGCTTAATTATTATCATTTTTAATCTAACCGCAAGCCGAAATGCGATGGCCCACATGCGGACAATTAGGACAAAAAAAAGAATGAGCGGGACGTAATTTCATTAGATTCGCAGGCCCTTTTTACTCGGGTGAAATTCCGAAGCGGTTTATTGTCACGCAAATGGGGAATTATCACGCCACCGGGGCAGGGGTGGGGCAGAACTTTCGGGGGTTGGTTTCTGCTGTAAGTGCACGCGGAACCGGCTAATTACGGAATGAGGGACGTTTTGATGAATTTAATGTGAGATAATTGCTCCGATAAAATTTCAACCGTAACTTTAATTCGAGATTTGTTAACTCGACGAGTGAAATAGGGATGCGTTAAATGGGGGGCGAGTTTTAATTGGTGTCCGTTTTCGGATGGAGGGATGATAACGGTAGCGTTTTGTTTTTCGTCGTTTGTGCGGAGATAACGTGATGTCGTGTTTCAAATGGGATTTGCTGTGTTGGTTAAAGTACAGCTAGTTCTAGCTAAATTATTTAGTAATATGAATTAAAACGGTGCTGTGATATTTATTAAATGCTGAAATATCTATTCCAGTAGGTGTTTCAAGAAAAAAATAATTTAGTAGGGTTAACAAGTTATAATAATAATAATAATTTTATTCCCAACAGTCTTACAGAGCAAAATTAAAAAATAAAGTAAAGTTACAATAAGAAAGACATAAGAATAATTCCAATTCAAAAATATTTGAATTCGATAAGCTTAGGCTTCTTATAGTTTGGACACTTTAAACATAATATATAAAATTACGAAATGTTTTTCGTGTAAAATGCAAAGTTATACCGAAGTGAGATAAATCTCAAAACATGTCTATAGAAGACATTACTTTTAATCCAAGTCTATTTCTATTTGCTTGTAATTTCTCGTTTCATTTCTCATTTTTATTTGTTTTTACTTTGATAGAGCGTTTTCACAAATCAAATAAAATACGATTTTAAATATTTCATTGTATAATTCAATATCCGGAGGTATATTTGCACGGAAAGTAGTTGTTTCAATGATGATTTGTTGTCTTAAGTTGACTTATTAATTAAGACACATTGTTTGCATTTTACACGAAAAGCATTTTCGTATTTCTATATATTATCATAAGTTAGTAAATTAATATGTGCAATAAAAAAAAGTGAAAAAAGAAAGAAAGATTGTGAAAATATCAATATTGTACTGAATTTGATGCTAGACGCGTATCATTTTGATAATAGGTGAGTTGGTATGGCGACTAGAGTTTCGTGTACAGTATACGAAGCTTAAAATTTCGAGTTTAAAAAAGCCCCGTGAAAATTTGTTTCGGGTCGCTGTACGACCCTAGACAAATTTTCTACGCGGGGCTTTTCTAAACTCGAAATTTTACTTCATGCTTAGTCTGGGAGTGCAAGACACTCATTTAAAGCTTAAATTTGAACTCATTTAAATAACAATGAATGTCTGAAGATTTTTAGCCTAATTAGGGGAATGACAAAATATAAATATTCCCCCGCTACGCCACTAATTGTACATTCAGTCATAAGATGATCATAAGTGAACTATTGTTAAATTTATCGAAAGTTACTATCGTGTTGCCTTAATAATTGATTTATTATTACTTATAAATTAAATTACATTTATTCGACATTCAATTGACTCTTTTGAAAATCATAAAGTTATTCAGAATTTTATTTATACGAAGTGAATATAGATTTTCAACATCTCAACGCCTTATCAATCAACCTGTTTTATTGATCTTCTTGAAAGACTTGCTTTCATTGAATCACATTGTATAAAAAAATTGTACATGGAACTAAAGTTGATTGAAAATTTAATAAATCTCCTCATTTTTGAGAGATATGAATAAAAAATGCATCTGTTCCCGGGATGATACCATCCCATCATCCATCGCATCCACCCGAGGCTCCTGCCCTATAATAACATTTTACCCTATCGCGAATCCGCTTATTGTTATTTCGCCGATTTCCGGAATAATTCATCAGAACCCCACCCGTCTCTTATCTTATTGAAAATTTCATTATGCATTCGCCGTTCATCTTTAATTCATCCGGGGATATCATCAAACAAAGGGAATTACCGATATATCATAACGGTTGAGTCAAGGTGGACGATTTATGTGCACCTAAGCTAAATACGAGATTTATTGCGGAGGCCGCCTCCTCCACCTTTACCTTCAGTCGAGTTCCTAGGTCCGTCCGAAAGAGGAAATGCCTCGTCCAGTGTTTACGTTTTCCTGCACGGAACGGCGCTGGGAAATTGTATAAATTAAACACGGACCTAAATAAGGGAGATTAAATGCCTTACAGGGCTGGCTGACATGCATGATGGGGATTAAATTCCCTTATGATATATAGTTTACTTTAGCTAGCTACGAAATGCGATTTACATTCACACATCCGCTGTACTAACGTTTTGTAACTTAATATTCTGCCGGCGGGTAATCCGTGCCCTGCGGATGTGTATGTGAACGTTCTCTCAATTGCCAAATAAAATAATCTTGTTATTTGTTAACTGTTGCAATCTCTGCATAAGTTAGTCAGCAACTTGTACACTCATAATCAACACTAACTGTTTAAATGGATCTAATACGAGTACATATTTACTAGCGTAACTTTCTATCTAGGAAAATAAAATAAAGTGCAATTTGCAGGGTATCCCAAAATATTTTCTCGATTTCAAAGAAGAGACAATTTCATTTATACTTATGTTTGAACGGTAACGTAACCCCCAGTCTAAGGTATCAAATTGTTTAGAGGGAATGGAGAAGCTATACTGATGAGAGATAAATCTCAAAACGCGTCTATAGATGGCCTGAATAATTTGACACAAATTTTTACATTTGCAGTAGGTTGCTGTATGTAACAGCAAACACTTGTATGATTCAATGTCCGTCGGGTTATTAGCTCGGGAAGTAGTTGTTTCAATGAGTGTTCTACAAGTTAGTCTTACAAAGACTATATTTGTAAGACTAACTTGTAGATTGCGAAAAGAATCGCACTTTTAAAAATGACATTCGTCTCTCATTTCGCACATTGCCAAGATAAAATGCGCTGTGTCTAAAGGCTATTAGAGAAAATGCCTTTCAAGATTTTACATACTAACAAAAAAAATGTATTGGAAAACATCACTTGGTTCTATAAAGAAAATTATTTATAAGAATTATATTTTAAACTTCACTTGAAATCAGTGTTGTGTACGCGGGGCGCATGAAGTAAAATTTCGAGTTTAGAAAAGCCTGAAAATTTGGATTTCCCGGGGCGCGACTCGCTTCTCTCGCGCGCCCCGGCAAATCCAAATTTTCAGGCTTTTCTAAACTCGAAATTTTACTTCATGATTAATGGGAGTGGAAACACTTGTTAGAAGTTTAAAAAATTGAACGCTTGTATAATAAAATTAGTTAAATATATTATCCATGTTATTGTACTGGAAAAGATGCCTAGCAAAGTTTATTATTATTATTATAATTATCAAAAACTTATGCCTAGAAATATTTACTTAATTATTAAGTAGTTTTATTTTAATTCAAAATGTAAAAAAATGTCTAAATTCAAATAAAATCAATGAATTTGGTTAAAAAAATAATGTTGTACAAATCAAGTTATTTCATATTTGAATTTTATATTATAAAAAATAATAATGCTATTTTACCAAGTGATTAATGATAAACATACTCAGGGTTTCACATCTAGTGAGCCCAGGAATGGCAATATCGAGGTACCCCTGCTGGATCTGATCTTTTTTTCAACTAGTCTTATTTATTATTTATAGACCACTTATAGTCTTGAGACAGACCTATCGTCCTTTCTTGGCCAACTCTTGTGCTTTCAGACCCCAACGCTATTAGAGTATTCAAGGGCTAGGGGTCACTATTTTCCATAACCTACCTTCAGCTACTGCCTTGTAGATGAGTATTAAATTGTTATAGGCTAATGGATGCAGTAAAAAGTACCTGGTCCTCCAGGTTGGAGGTTAATGCAAAGGGTCTGCTACCCACTACTTGTAAAACAGGATGAATGCAAAAAATGCATGCGAGAACATCAAAAGGCAAAGAAAATGGTTTTTGGAACATGATACACACAAGGAGTAAGAGGAAAAATAGAAAATAGAGAGAGAAACTTAAAACATATAGGAATAGATATAGCAGTCCTGGCAGAAACTAAGAAGAAAAGAAATGGTGTGGAACAACAAGGAAACTAGTAGTCTTATATTTTTCGGAGTACCAAAAAGCTCTAGAGCAAGTAAAGGAGTATCACTGATGATCGGCAAGAAATATAAACAAAGAATAAGAAATTGGGAAGCAGTTAGTGAACGAATTGTGACTGCAACTATGTCCTTTCAAGGCCATAGACTAACCATCATAGGTGTATACGCTCTTAATGACGACGCGGTGATATTTGAAAAAGATGCTTTTTGGAAACAATTGGAAGATGTATAAGCAAAAATAGGAGATCGTCAGGAATGGATCCTTATGGGAGTCACGAATGCAAGGACAGAGACAAGATCACAGTCCTCAACGAGAACCGGTGCCAAACTCATTAAAGTCGGTATTTTTCTCCAACGATTTTCAAAACTTCTCACTTTCTGACGTAAAGCGTCATTTTTGACGGTTATTGACATTGACATTTATATTAACAGTATTGACACGAGTCGGTTTTAACTAACATTTGGTCCATCGTGTCAACTGAACACAAATTATAATGATGCTTATGTTATTGTTTTTCTTTGTGAGTTATGACAAATATTTTGACAGTTGTGATATATTTTAAACTAACGAGTGTCTTCCACTCCCCGATTAAGTATGAAGTCAAATTTCGAGTTTAGAAAACCTGAAAATTTGGTTTGTCATTGTCTGACGTTATACACCATTCCATTTGTTTCTGGATCTCGCCTAGCCATGCTTTCGTGTTGTTATGTTGCAGTATCAACATTTACATTTTTTATTAGTTGCCACTCCTGATTCCTTATTTTAACAGTGTTGCAATAATTTATGATATCATAAGTAATCTTTTTTTTAAATTTTCCTGCTTTGGCTAAGCTTTCAGGGAAATGTGTAGTTATTATGGATAATGCTGCATACCATTCTGTGCAATTAGACAAAACTCCTTCATTTTCTTGTAAGAAATGCGAAATGCAGGAGTGGTTGGTTAAACACAATGTAAAATTCAATCCAAAATTAACCAAAAGGGAACTATGGGCTTTATTTATACCTTTTCGATCAAATGACAAAATTTACGTAGTTGATGACATTTTGAGAAAGAACGGGCACGAAGTTCTTAGATTACCGCCATACCATTGTCAATACAATCCAATTGAAATGGCATGGGGGTTTTGTAAGACTTACTACAATAAGCACATAAATTCTAAGCAACCATCTAAGGATCGTGTTCAGAATTTATGGCTTGAGTCTCTCTCAAAATGTACATCCGATATGTGGCAAAATTTCTGTAATCATTGTGAAAAACTTATTCCGGATGACTGGACAAAACACATGGGGAACCTTTCTTTTGAAACCATTCCTCCTTTTATTATTTCGCTTGAGGAATCTGGCTCAGAACAAACATCAGAAGATTCAGATGCAGGTTCTCTTGACTAAATAATAAAAGTGGAACGTGGGCTTAAAAATTGTTTGACATGAAAATTATCAGTATCACAAGAGGGTGGGAATAAATTTGCAATTTTACAAAAAAATACTGAGGGCCAACAGAAGAGAGAATGACCAAAATTAAGGTGGATGGATGGAGTTGATCAAAATGTGTTAACGGGAAGACCCAAGCGAGAAATACAAATGGATGACGAAATAAGTTTGCAGAGCCGAATTCATTATATTTGTTATATACAATATTATTGCTGTGTTTGTATGTACAAAAACCAAGTAGTAAATTTTGTTAATCTTAAAACTGCATAGTATTATCCTTTTATATCTGAAAATTTGTAAAACAGGCAACAGTGTAAGATCACAATAGTCAGAAATTATAACCTTAAAATCGAACATCTGACAGTGACATTTAAAAACCCTGATTTAAAACACAACCAGCCCCATTTACAATACTTAAACTGTCACTTTTCCATAGCTAGGCGAGATCCAGAAACAAATGGAATGGTGTATATATAAGTCAATTCCTAAAGCTTGTAGCCAACTTGAATTAAAACAAATGATTAATCCATGATTTCTACTGAACATACGATATTAAGAATATCGAAAAGTGTCTCAAACAAATTTGTTGTACTTTTCTTTTTATTATTAATAAAATATTCACAAACAAGTAATTTTTGATGATGGACACATTACCATTTTTCCACAATTATTTTTGTCTGTGGATTTTTTTTGTGCATAATATTTAATGCATAACCCCAGGGCTAGAGCCCTGTCAAAAATTTGAATTTTTGGCCAGAAACGGTCAACCCCGTGTATAACCCGCCAAAGCCAACCAAGTGTTGGCAATTTCATTGATACTTTATGTATAAACTTTTGATTGAAAAACTAGATAGTTTTTTATAAAACTCAACTAAATCTGTAGTCTGTTGATGGAAGCATTGCTACTTCTTATTATTCATAATTGCTTGTGCATTGATGAATGCATTAAATTGCCTCAATCTTTTACATCCATAAAAATTTTCGTAATCCCCATTCATGAAAAGGCCCTTAGTTACGGTCCGTTAACTCCCGCAGTGTTCATGTTTATTGTACTTATATATCTAAGTCTTTCACCTCGATGCAATAAATTGTTAACGCTATAAGTTTTCTTCGGTAAAAGCGTCGAGAAATGTTGGAGTATTTCATTTTGTGGAGTGTAGATAGAAATTTCCAGCATTACCTCGGAAAGTGTGGGCGTTATTTCAATCGAGTGCCACCGTTAAAATTATCTCGAGCACTGGCGCTAGATTTTATTTAGTCTGAGAGGAGAGCGCGATGAATAAGGGCGGTGCGGGATTCGGAGGAACGGCGGTCGAATGAACGATAATCCTATATAAATGTTCGAATCACGTCCGAGACTAGATAGCTTTTATAAATTTTATAGATAAAGTTATAAAGTCGGCGAATAAAAGTGCCAAAATAATTTATATCCTCCCTAATGTTCCTTGCATAACGCAGACACACTCCCTTTTCTCTTGCACACACACACACACACACACACACACACACTTTCCCTGTGGAAGATGTAAGTGAATTTTTACGTTCTTTTTTTTACTGGATGGGAGATGTCTTGAATCACAATCGTGCGAACCGAAGGACTTTTCTTTTGAAACATTTGATAAATTGCGTAGGGATATAAAAAATTACAGATGAAAGTAATTCACACTAGTAAATTAAAAAAAAGTTTAAAGATAAAAAAAGTTTAGTGCCATAAGTTCCATACTTAACTTTAGATTCTCCGCATAAAACAAAACTATTTGGAATCAATAGAAATAGATAACATGAGGCTTATAAGTTGACAATCAACCACACCAAGGCTGTAGCCAGGGTGGGGGGGATATCGGGGTTTAAACCCTCCCTGAAATTTCTAAAATATTGATTTTTTATATGTAAAAGCGGCCCTGAAAAAGCAAAACCAATATATTTTCCAGAAACTCCCCCTCTCCCTTCCCCGAGTTTTTTAATCACACTCCGATTTTTTTTTTTCTAGCTACAGCTTTGAACCACACAATAATTAGAAAGCAGGCTTTCAAAGATTTATAGTCTATTTTCCTAGATAGTCTTTTAACCAGTTGACTTAAATGTAAAAATTGACAAAATCAACATAAACCTAGAACTCCAAACAAGTAATTGATTCGTGGAACTTAACCTGTCTTTAAATTACTCCCTGATCCGCTCCTGGATGTACCACAATAACTTTTGCGCTCCCCCCGCAGGAGAGAGAGGGGATAATTTCGCTAAAAACTTTTCACGGGCAATTATGCAAATCCGCGCTAAGTTCGCAACTGGGGAATTCGATTAGTCGAGGGGGGCGTCGGACAAAGGGGGCGAATTTTTCTACGGCATTCATCGCGGGAAAATTCCATTTAAAATTACAAACGGCGTTTGTCTTCGGTTCGAACGAGTTTCCGGACTTTTAATGAATTTCCTTTCGGACAGAGGAATATGATTGGCCGACGTTTTTAACGTTCATTTATGACCGGGGAAGCTGCCGAAGAAGTTCCTTCGATTAGTGGAGTGTGCTCTGGTAAACTTTTCAAACTAATCGAATCCTAAAGTTTTTTTAAGGTTTACTCCCGAGTGAAAGACTTAGTTTGATGAAAGCTAAAAGTGGTTCCAGTAGTGTTTTTTCTTTTCTGAATCAGTTTTTTTTTTATTACAAGAAAACAAACTTTATAATTTGCACCAATATTTATCTCGTAATTATAAGATGATTTTTTTTAATTAATGATTCACCCTTAATTAAAACAAACCGAGTTTTCAAGCAATTCAGCACTGCAACTGAACTTTTGAGAGGACTGCTTTGATATCTCCAGTGCTAAGATTGCTGTTTGCATTCGGGATAATAAATTATTTTACAGTTATCTAGAAATTTTAAATTTTATGTTGTAATTTGTTAAACATTTTATGCACATATTTGGTAGGTATTTAAATTTATCTTGTAATTGGTTATCTGATGCGCAAATTTAAAATTATTATTATTATCATTAAATTTGAAACAATAATAAAACAGAATTTATAAGCGAAGCGACTAAATCAAATGTTAAGGCTTTTTTTATATTTTGAACTTTACTTTAAATCAGCGTTTTATACGCGTGGCGCATGAAGTAAAATTTCGAGTTTAGAAAAGCCTGAGTTTGGATTTGGACGCTTCGCGTCCAAATCCAAACGCTCAGGCTTTTCTAAACTCGAAACTTTACTTCATGCTTAGTCTGGGAGTGAAAGGCACTCATTTAAAGATTTATCAAAAATTATGTAATAATATTTTACATACAGTTAAGTAAAGGATATGCAGGCGATTTTTTTCTTAAACATACATATGCATACCTTTTTTTTTTAATAATTCAATTTGAAGCTTTAAACGAGTGTTTTCCGCTCCCAGACTAAGCATAAAGTAAAATTTCGAGCAATGGAACTGAATTTTCTCTGCCATCAAATAAAATAAAGTTTAATTGAGCATTATGCATTGATAAATGTATTTAATATACAGCTAAAACGAAAACAAACAACACAAAATCAAAATGGCCGGACTATCGGTCATCAGATACCAACATACATCACAAACAAAATCCAAACATGTTGAATGTTGAATATTTTTATGAAAAAGCCCAATGGTTTTTGATGAACGAGCCCAGATTGACAGGTAGGCAGCCAAATACGCATGTTGGTATAACTGATAATATGAAAAGAAAATCCCCTAGATTACTTTTCCAATGGCGTAGCAAACATTTTTTCCCTAAATAAATTATTTATTTAATCACAACTATATATTTAATTTTTACAATTGTAATTAAATATGCAAAGTAAATTAAAGTAAGTTAAAGTTTTGTGTATTTGAAAATTATAAACGTAATTTTTTGTAAGGAATTGCGACATCGGAGAGGGCTTGATTAAATTGATTCAGACAAGATTGTAACGAGTATGTCCATGTGCCATCTTCATTCATAGTTCCACTTCGATAGTGATCCTTCGAGATGAAAACATCATGCTGTCGTGTAAACATCACGGTAAACAAAGGCGATTTCACTTAAACTCTGTAAATTTAGAATGAAACTTAAATTTTATAATTTTCTAACCTTAAAAACAGCAAATCACTTACCACAAAACAAAGATTTTCGTAAAGTGATCCTGATAAGAACTGATGTCTACGAAACAGAAGGTAAAATAACTAAATTCGAAGAATTAATGAACACAATGGCAAAATACGACGCATGACGCTACTAGTGTCAAAACTAGTTACTCTTTATTAATTTTTTCTTGGCATGAACTTGGAGCGATCTAATTCCCCAGATTTTTTATTTCCCCAGATAAATATTTAAAATCTTATTTAATTTGATTTGTTACAACGCTCTATTAAAGTATATGTAACGTTCTAATTTGTTGCTATCTCTCCTTTCATTTTAAATTTGTATTGTTAGTTGGTTTGAAGAGAATTTGATCTAAACGTTACATATATTTTAATAGAGCGTTGTAACAAATCAAATTAAATAAGATTTTAAATATTTCATTGTATAATTCAATATCCGGAGGTGTATTTGCACGGGAAGTAGTTGTTTCAATGGATATTTATCGTCTTAGGTTGTCTTATTAATTAAGACATTGTTTGCATTTTCACGAATAATTTTTTGTAATTTTATATATTAAACAAAAGATAAGATTGCTAGAAAGAAAGATAATGAGTTGTATACTTAGACCACTTAATGATGAGAATGACGATTTATGAGATACTAGGAGATGACATGGTAAATAACATAAAGGCGGCAAGAATTATATGGTTATGGAAGTTAAATCATGAAGGATGGCTAAGGATATTAGCATAATTGAAACCTATTAGTAGTAGAAGAAGGGGAAGACTAAGGAACATATAAAAGAAAGAAGTTTAAAGGGACCTGAGATTATTAGGCATTAGAAACTGAAAAGACACAGCGAAGGATAAAAAGAAATGGAGATAGATTGTACAATAAATGAAAAAACATTGGGAGTGATCCACCCAACTGAATGGATTGGAAGAGCTTCAAGAGGAAAGGGCAAATTTCAGTGTGAAGCCACAGAAGATGAAATAATGACAATTGAATTAATAGTGTATCAACATTCTTTTAAGTATACATATCCTAAGTATGTGCTGTAAATGTTCAAATATTCGTTGTTTTTTAAAAGAGTTCACTGCAAAGCTTTAAATGAGTGTTTTCCACTCCCAGATTAAGCATGAAGTAAAATGTCGAGTTTAGAAAAGCCTGAAAATTTGGTTTGGTCGCGTATCGAAGCGGAGCGACTAAACCAAATTTTCAGGTTTTTCTAAACTCGAAATTTTAATTTATGCACCACGCGTATAAAACACTGATTTAACATCCTCACATGCTACAAACGTTTACTATTTACTAATATCCGACGAATTTAAACATTCACCTTCTCTTTCCAGATAACAGTTTATAACTTGATTTTTTGACTTTTTAAACATTATTTTATAATATAAGCTTCAATTTCCACACATTTCTTTTTGTGGAAGCATTTTCGATGACGTGAAATCATTTTTAATGTGGAAGCTTAAATTCCTCGTTTTCCGGGGATAATTCAAAATTCTCATATATTTTCCTGAAACTCAAAATGAGATGTTTATGGTACATTTATTAAGGTGTATACTGTCAGAATTAGTGTTCCATGTGGATTTTTTATTGGGTCTGATTCATTTTATTGATATGTGGAAAATCGTAAAAGACTGCCATAACCTCGCAGCGTTCATATAATTAATATATTTGTAGAATCTGACTTCATCTCTATAGATAAAGTCAGATTCTACAAATCTGTTAATTATAATTATTTTACAAGAAAGCTGAACACTTCCCATTTAAATACATTTTTATTTTTTCCAGTGGGACACTGCAATTAAAAGTTATCAAATTTCTATCGTCGGCTTGTTATACGTTTGCTCAAATATATCACTTCACGCGCGCAATTAAAATTCAAAACGAGCGGTTACTTGAATCGTTATTTCTGAAAGAACGGTTCATTTTACAAAAAACTGGTAAGAAACTTTTTTGTTAAGAATCCCCTCAGCTACATTTTTTTGTTTGAAACATTTTTTTTTGTGTGCAGATTTGTGGGAAATTGATGTTTTCCGTTTTTTAGCTCCTAAGGGGATGGTTTGCGGGAGAAGCCAGGGGATAGGAGGAGTAGTATTTTTTTTTCCACTTATTAGGAGTCCAGTACTTGACATGCTCACACATTTTCAGCTAATTCGGGCTATTTTTAGAGGTTGGGTAGTATTTTCGTCTCTGACGACTGGACCATAACGAGAAAATAGTATTTTATATACATAACTATTGTTTCGTTTCAATTTTGTCGTGTGACTATCTATGGGGTTGGGGGGATTATTTTCCCACCCCCCGTGGGTCCGCCCCTGAGAACCCTTATGGAAATAATAGTGTCAGCGGGTGATCTACAAGTATATGCAAATACCGGTCCGTATCCGGTCCAATTAACCGTTTATCTACAGGTCGCAGGCGGCCAGGGTTAATTTATTGCGAATCGATCCGACAATTAATAATCCGGACACCCTCGATAAGGTCCCTGGTCGAACTTTAAAAAACTTTTATCTTCGGAACGAATTGAGGAGTGAGGGTCACTGTTTGCAAGTTTGTTTGCGTCCGGTAATCCGCGCCAGACCCTTATCGGGCGGGCCCCTCTTTTCTTCTTTTTGTTCCCCGCCCGGACTTTTTGTGTCGACGCGCTGACCGGATGTTTCAGGCGCCCCACTTCGCGATCCGTTGCAGTTCCGGGATACGGCGAAAACAACTTGTTCGGCGATTTATCAGATTTTTAAATTCGATCCTTACGAAACGTATCTTTTGTTGGATATACACACGGAGGGATCTCGACAAGATGATTCTTTATGGAAGTCTTGGAAATAACAAAGAAGTTATAAGAGCGACGGGAAAATATACTTATATTTTCGTACAATGTACTGTGAGTAAGCTGTGTAATATATTTGGAGTGTTTTTCGTGTAAGCATATTATTTCTTATTCAAGAGTCTTGATTTTTACAACGATTTGTTTTATTTAAAATGATAGAATGTGCACAAAACAATTTAACAGAATTTATATGATAATATTAATAATAAAACTTAAAGAGCTTTTCATTACATTCAGAAAATAAAGTCAAATGTTTGTCCAGAATACAGCTTGATGTATGTATTGGAAAATTCAAGATAAATACGGAGAAAATTAAAAAAAAAAAACGAAGCGTCTGTAGATTTGACCTGATTCGTTACATTTTACAATATGTTGCTCTTAGGGAGTGGAAATATACCGACTTTTTCTAATAGCTGTATTTCAGTATATTAATCAATCCAAACCGGTTTACCAGTATATCAATCACAATATTGTTATTTTATGGTTAAAAGTTATTAAGCGCATTTAATTTAAAACTTTAAACGAATGTTTTCCACTCTCAGATTAAAAAAAATTGTATTGCATGCGCCACGCGTATAATAAATACACTAAAATATAGTGAAGTTCAGAATGTGCTACTAAAGCATTTAACTATAGACATATATTTTAAACTTTACTTAAAACCAGTGTTTTATACGCGTGGCGCATGAAGGCTCCATAGTACGCGTTGTTCCATAGCAAAAATCCATATAAAACATGCTGCCGTATTCCGGCTGTAATTTCGTTATTTACACACCGATTTATTTCATCTTTTCAAAATAAGGAAATAAAGGATATATAGACACATCTACTGTCTTGATTTTTTTTTTAATAACTTTCATTTGATTACAATAAAATGACAAAAAATGGCATTATTTGTGATGCTTTATTAGTGTACAATTTAATTTTTTTTTGAAATAATAAAACAGCATAAAGGTAGTTTCTTCTTTCTACTGATTATTGGTTTTTATTAGAACACAAAACATGCTCTGTGCGAAATTTAAGAGATGTTCTTCTGACCCCTGTAAATCGCAAAAATACAGCCCGTAAAGAGCCGCCGTCTGTTGCATTTTACTCGATGCTCTTGGCGTTTTCTGTAAAATTACAGAAATCATGCAGTGATATTATTACTATCCATTCGACACATTTTCGGCTCAGATTTTGTTTGATTGTGTTAGTTGTGGTGTTATTGTAAGATTGCGCGCGTAAGTATTTTTGCATTTTTTTTATTTATGCGTGTAAAGTGTATTATTTTGTATTATTCACTAACGTCTGATATCGTCTCCACAAGGTTAGGTTAATTTTGGTGTTATTAAGTGTTGTTAGATTTTTGTGTTTGTATAATTGTTTAACAATGCCACGAAAACCTAGAACGAAGGCAGGGCTGAGATTGAATGACCAACGGAAGAAACAAAGTAATATTCAGAAATGGAATGCGTAAGTATTATTCTATAAGCAATAGCTATGATGAGGTTTTTCTATTCCAAATTCCAATTATAACATATTGCGAACAAGCGTCGGCAAATAGCGGCCGCCGAAGTCTTTTTCCCGTAGCGGGGGGCGCGGCGTCAGTCGCCGATTCGCATAGCGGGCTGGATATATTTTTGCGGTGTTTGGTGAATTCAGGATTTTTTCTGGCCGGTCGGCGCGGGCGGCGCTTATTTATTACTCATCATCTATACAGAGTGTCACGCACCATAGGGATTTCCTAATTATTTTAGAGAAAACATGTAAAGATGTTTCTCCACGACCATTACTGAATGTAATAAAATTCCGAAATCAATTTTAATAATAGAATGTAAACATTCTCATTCTCAAGTTAGAATATTTATTCTGAAACACTTGCTTTGTATAACAAAGATGTAGTAACTGCGTATGAAATCTATGCATAGGAACGCTCGAGCGCCTTCGCGGTAGGCGTTCGCGCTGAACAATAAAGTAAAAAAGCCCCTTACAGGGATTGATAAAAATTTGATTTTGATATGGTGTGATAGAGGAAAGTTTGAGCTATTTTTTGGTAGTGAGCCCTACCCTCTACGGCTCGATAAAATTTATTTAAGTCACTTCAAAGTTTAAATGCATTAAAATAATGTTGTTACGTTTAAATAATTATAACTATAATTTTTCATAATCGATTATATCATACTTAGCGGAATATTATAGAGGAATATGTGTTTAATAAATACTGTAAAAATGGTATTGATATATTAGGTGAGTGCGATGTAATAAATCATTAAATCTTATCCACTTTTCACGCGTAGTTCGCGTTCTCAAATTGATCAATTTTGAACATTAATTTCACAAAAGTGATGCGTCCAAAAAAATCAAACATTTGACACTTTATGAGTTTTGGAGTATCTAGAATGTAATAGTATTTTTTTTTGTTCGTCAATTTTCACTTTTATTTTTCCTTCCCCCACTACCGCTGGTGCGTTCGCTTGGATCGGCCACACTGTGCGGCGACTGACGAGTTGGTCCCCTCAGCTCACCGCCCCCGCCTACGTTCGGCTCGTCTTATGCTGCAGTGCGGCGGGCGCTCCACATATTTAGTTTGAATAGTATAATACAAGAGCGCTATGATTTGCGTGGCGATGCATCGAACTACTAGCCACCACCGTTGCCCCGCAGGAGAAACTGTTTGGCAAGGCACTACAGGCCCTGAAGTAAAATTTCGAATTTAGAAAAGCTTGAAAATTGTTTTTGGTCGCTCTGCTTCGCTACGCGACCAAACCAAATTTTCAGACATTTCTAAATAGTACAAAATATTTTTGTAATATTTAGTAATAATAATAATAAACATTTTTTTTAGCAATTTATGTAACATAATTTGTATATAAACCATAGCTATTTCAAATATTGTTATTTTACTGCTAGTAAATCAATTGCCCTTATTCTTAATTAATAATTGATTATGCTATATGACTGATGATGAATGAATGATGGTTGGTGACTAATTTGTCACGCGTAATAAATCATGGTTTTTCCAATATGGATTTCAGCATCTTGAATCCTGTGCAGCAACAGATTGCGATGAATAATTTATTTCTACGATTATCTATTTCAAAATTCTCTCGATGCATTACGTGAGTTTCTATTACAAAGTCCATACACAAAGACAATGTCAGCATAATCTTCTTTAGAAAATGGATTTATAATATTTGTCATATACAGGAAATTTTTCTTTTAAGTATACATATGCATACGCATTTTTATAAAGAAATTAATTTGAAGGTTTTTCCGAATATTTTCCACTCCCAGATTAAGCATGAAGTAAAATTTCGAGTTTAAAAAAGCTTGAAAATTTAATTTCATCGCGTAGCGAAGCGAAGCAACCAAACTAAATTTTAAGGCTTTCCTAAATTCGAAATTTTACTTCATGCACCACGCGTATTAAACAATAAAAACACTAAAATATTGTGAACAAGTGAACTTTAATTGACATCAGTGTCTTATACGGACTCAGGCTTTTCTAGAATCGAAATTTTACTTCATGCGCACTGAAAGCACTGAAATATTGTGTTTGTACGCGTGGTGCATGAAGTAAAATTTCGAGTTTAGAAAAGGCTAAAAATTTGGTTTGGTCGCTCCGCGCTTCACGCTACGCGACCAAACCAAATTTTCAGGCTTCTCTAAACTCAAAATTTTACTTCATGCTTAACCTGTGAGTGAAAAACATTCGTTTAAAGCTTCAAACTGAAATTTAAAAAAAAATAACGAATGTATAAAGATGCACAGCATATAATTGGGATATGTATACTTTAAAGATATACTTCCTGTATACTTATATCTACGTACTTTTGAACTATTTTACATACGCCAAAAGTACATAGATGAAAATATACAGGGAGTATACATACTGTAACAGTTAGTAGCACTTATAAATATTATTTATTATTTCATATTTTAACAAATGGTGGCAGAAAACCTTAGCGTAAAAAAACAATTTTTGGCAGATTATTTAAAATTATGGTTACTAAATTTTGTTTTATTAAATCATAACTAATAAATTTTTTCAACTTAAATATTTTAAAAGCGCTATAACTTCTGAAAAAGAAATACAAGACCTGCGTTTATACAGAGAATTTTTCTATTTAGTATACATATGCATACGCTATGAATTTTCCGACATTCGTTGTTTTTTTTTTAATGATTTTAATTTGAAACTTTAAACAAGTGTTTTCCACTCCCAGATTAAGCATGAAGTAAAATTTCGAGTTTAGAAAAGCCTGAAAATTTGGTTTGGTCGCTCCGCTTCGCTACTCGACCAAACCAAATTTTCAGGCTTTTCTATACTCGAAATTTTACTTCATGCTTAGTTTGGGAGTAGAAACACTCGTTCGAATCTTTAAATGAAACGCTTTATAAAAAAGCTACATGTGCATTAAAGTTTACAGAGTATGCATCGAAATATGTACACTTCAAACAAAGTTCTCTGTATGTGTAAATAGATTATATAGGTACCCAATTTTCACACCCTAAAGTATTAATGACAGGTTTCTTCATGCAATGTGAAGCTCGAAAATTGTATACCTACTATGTATGTATGTTATGTTATGTTATGGGGTTGGTGGGTCGTGTGGCCTCTGGGCCTTCCGAAATTACCTTGACCTGAAAGATCCTTTGTAATTATCCCTGACCTACTTGAGTCTCTTAATGTCTAGACGCGTGCCATGTCATCAGGCTTTAAAGCTTAGCCTGAGAAACCGTTTGGCTCTTACGGCAGAGAAGGCGATAAACCTTTTCGCCTGCCTCAAGCCAGGTGTGTTTTTCAGGTGAGCACTATTGGCAGCATCTTTCCACTCTTGGATCATTCCCTTGATGCAGACTTTAGTTATTTCACTATAGAGTTCTGGTCCAGCAAATGGAGTTTTGGAGACTTATTTGGCAAGGCTGTCGGCAACTTCATTACCTTTGATCCCTGCATGACCTGAAACCCAGAGCAGCTCAACTCTGTTGTTCCTGGCCAGCTGCTTTAGGGATAGTTTGACAGATTTAGACTTAAATGTAGGTGATTTTATTGCCCTTAATGTAGCCTGTCTGAGCATATGCATGTCCTTTTTTGTTGTAGCTCCTTTCTAAACATACTTAGGCGCATGTGTTGAAGGCCTCGATTTCTGCCTGGAATATCGATGGGGACCGTCCCAAGGATCTCGATGACTCGAATCGAAGGCCAGTAATACCGATTCCGACTCCAATTTCAGTTTTAGATCCATCAGTGAACCAAACTATCAATGAGCCTTGTAACTACTTGCTGCAGCATTATGGCGGCCTTGGATAGCCACTTCAATCATTGTTTCGAAGTCGTAGACAGTTGACATGTAGTCTTTGGGCATGTATACCGCTCTTTCGCACACAGTGCTGAGGATTTTTGGGTGCCTATTAAAATGTCCATATTTTGGAGTATCTGTCTAGATTATTCTTAAAGCGTCTAAGGCAGCTTCCCATTTCATGTGTAGATGCAGAGGTGTGAGTTTCAACATAGCCTCCATTGCTCCAATAGGGCAAGTGCTCTAGCCTCTGTGACGCCCAAACATGCTAGCCTTTGAACCTTGCTGAACTTTGTTTGGGTTGTACTCTCCGTTGTCTTTGTCCACCAGACAACGAAATCATAAGTAATTATTGGTCTTATCACCGTTATAAAAAGCCAATATATCATTTTGGGGTGTAAACCCCATCTTCTGCCAAATAGTCTACGGTAAGCCCATGGTGCCCGTACTGCTTTGGCGGTGATGTTGTCTACATGAGTTTTCCAGTTTAGCCTATGTATGTAGATATTCTACGAATTTTTTGTCATTGTTCATTTCTCCAAAATATACTACTTAAAGGAAATAAATTAAATAAATAAAATAAACTAGAATGCATTTAAAATATTTATCTTTTAATTTATACTTGCTGCTGCTCGTTTATAAGGGCTGCAGCCCCGCAGCTCTTATCTACAAATAGAATATTACAAGGTGTAAAATGTTATTATTAAAATTGATGTATTTATTTAATGTTAATTAGTTAGTTAGCAGTTAAGTGCTGTCATTATTATTATTAAGTTATTTCACTTAAGTACTAAATAATAAAATGATTATAAATTTAACTATACTATACAGTATAAATTTAAACGTGTGTGTCAATGAAATGAACATAAAAAAATAAATTGTGTTTGGATCTTATTACTTAACACAACTATTATTTTTATTTTGACCTGTACAAATCTAAACAAAACAAAGATTAAACCCAAATAATCCCTTGCAAACCAAATTTAAAACCAGCACAGGGTCTTCCTGTATACATGTGTGCGTCCCGATGAGGGATTGATCGCTTTGGTTTTAATTCCGGTCGCGGTCTGACTCTCAATCAATTAGAGGAATTAAAAAGTGATTCCGGATCCGGGCTTATTTAATCCGGAGGCCGGGGCCGTACGCGACCATCGTAACAATCAACAGACTGAAAGTTCCATTAAGTGCGACTACAGGGCAGAAGTGCACTACTTCTTAATTAGTCGCCGGCTTGTCGGGCGCAAATTGAAAATTGGCAATGTACATCGGATTTGCGCCTTTTTGCCCCCGTTGCCTCCGCCCCGAGCTTTATGTGTCAGGAATTCTGTATCGGGGCACGTGAAATCCTTTTAAAGGGAGTTTGTAGCGCTTGTGTCTGCGCCAGGGTTTAGCAAGGATTACGCCCGGAGTCTATCCGTCTTGTATTTGTCTTGATGATTTTAATTACACTCCGGTGTCATTGATTATGATTATAAGTTGGGAATAGTTGGCGGTGGTTTTGGCGGAAGCTGGCGGTGAATTATGGGGTTTAGGTCGGAGCACCTATGTCGCCCGTACGGATAAGTCCGCCCCAGTGAGTATCTAATCTAATAGAGTTTAATTTAAGCTAGTCCGACGTAATCCCTACAAACGCTTCCGGAAGTAGTTAAGGCCACTTTCATCCGCACCATATTGATTCGGATAGTGCTCGACGACAACTGTATGGATTTGTTACTTAATTCAGTTTCTCACTTACAAAATTCACATAACTATACTTTTTCAAGTTCATGTTGGCACTAGGGATGCTCGATATATACAGGGTGTCCTATTTTAAAGTACCACCTGGAATATCTTCAGAACCATACATCGAATGAAAAAATGTTTTAAATAAAAGTAAGTATTTTTGAAGGCTCTACGATTAATATTTTATAAAAGTAAGTATTTACGAAGGCTCTACGATTAATATTTTATTACGATTTTTAATTAGCATCATACAGGAAATAAGCAATTGACGAGATTTCACTAGTTCCATTGTATGTTGATTTTTTAATAAATCCAATCCTTTATATGTAATTATTTCCTCTGAACTCAATTAACTCAACAAACCGTAACAACTCACATAAAATTTGTATATAAACCCAAAAATTACATCCGCACCATAATTTCTACAATAACTTATTTTTATGTACATACATACTTTATGTACTCGTACTTGTAATTAATGTTTGTTGTCGTTGTGTGTAAAAGAGCTTTTATGGTATTTTCGGGTTTGTATTTATTATTTTGGCCTTGTGCGTATGCGGGGCGCGTAATGAAATTTGTTCCGCGTAATTCCCTGCGTTTGGGCCCCTTTAATACGAACGGATCTGTGCGTAACACTGGCTCTGGCCAGACCGCACTGAAATTGTGTAGTGGAAATTATGTCGGCCCTGCCAATTTCCGGCTAAGCAGCGTCCGAAATTCTACGGAGGACAGAAACTGCAGGACGTGACATAAAAAGGGAAATCCGGAAAAGAGAAAAACACGGTCTAAATGTTAGATATTTATATAAAAAAAATTGAATTTGGCAATAGTTTGCAGAATATTTACAAATATAAAAAACGAATTAAAATTAATATCGATTTTCTGCAAAAATTTGGTCTCGTTAAGACTTCTCCAAATGTTCATTGAATATTTGAAGAAGTCTCAACAAAAATGTTTGCAGAAAGTCGATATTAATCTCAATTTGTATTTATACTAAATATTTATGATTCAAATATAAAACTAACGGAATATGTGAACAAAACAAAATAAAACTTAATTTATAGTATTGATTTGATAATCTTTGTACATATATCTTCGATTTTCAATTTTGAAGTTAGTTAGCTGATTTGTTGTTAATAAATTAAGTCAAATAATATACGATAGTAGAGTTAGATAAGATCATATTTTGTACAGTAAGGTTAGATAATCGCTTTTATAGTTAAGTTAAGTAATAGACAGTAGTCTCTAGCTAATCATAACATATCTTAAATTATTGTAGAGTTAGATTAAATATTTAAATATAACTAGACAAAGCAACTTTTTCTAAATGTTCTTTCGTAATATTTAATAATAGTACGCAGTTAAAATAACTGTGAGTAAAATTTATCTCACCGTCTTTATGCTTATTACACAACGAAAATGAAACACTCAGCGTGCTGAAATTATCGCGCGGAATTGTACAAATGGAGCAAAATTTCACAATGCGCTTTTGCTGTACCAATAAATGCAAATAGTTGCCTCTATGGCAAAGAATCTCATTTCGCAAATGGTTCCATAATGTCCTCTCTGCCTCACCGTTGAGTGAATTGTAACAGCGCGCCGAATTAAATGTTGCCGGTACCTGCAATATCGATTTCGATTTGTGAACTCGCTTTTACCTCGCCGAGACAACGTTGACTTTTCTTTAACGGCCAAACTGGATGTAAGATCGGGGTTTTATGCTCGAATTGCTGTTCATGTATTTAGAGTACGTTCACCTAGAACATTGATATTCTCACTCGATTTGTTGAGTATGGGTAAATACCAAATTTAGTTTAATGCAATTTTGGACTTTAATGTTGTTTACCAGTGGTGGCTCGTAAGAATTTTTATTGGTAGGGCTATTTGTCAAGTATACATATCCTGAATGTGTATGCATCTAGGATATGTATACTTAATTATAATTTGACAGTGGCAACCTATCCCTTTGCCCATGCTTATGCCTATGAACAGTGTTTACAACAATCGTTTTAATGCGTTCGAGTTGCATTGTATTCAGGATTTATGCTACAGATACAAAAGCTCTCTGTAAATCTAAGAAGATTTAATTCGCTTATTGTAGTTTCCAAATTAAACAAATGCTCACTTTAGATATTTCAGCCTAATGCCGTTACAAACATAACCCCAACTAGCCTCAGAACATCTTATCAGACAAGAATATCTGCGTGTGTTATCCACAGTGCGCCCAGATAAAACTGAGCAAAGGCGACGTATTAAACCGAAATTAGGGTAAATCCCCTTGTCTAGCAGTGACGACAATTACGCCGGAATTCGGGTACGTCTTTCGAGGAGTCATTTATCTCGGGGGGCGCGCAAATTGAACACCCCCTAGCTTTGTGCAAATAAGGCCGACTGCACATAAACACGTGTAACCGCTGTGAGTGTAGATGTGTGTGTGTGGGTTGTACACACCCGCATAAATGTTGAGGGGTGGAGATAAATCGCCGCCAATTCGCACTTCGGCTCGGTCGCATAAATCCTAGATGTTAAGTTATGCAAGCGGAATTAACATCCCTAGATGTAAGTTGTTGGATAAGAAACGTTTTCGGATTATTGCCAATTTAAATTCAGAGCTGGGATGAATCCTCAAAAACATGATTCGAATCACGAATCCGAATCACCTAATATGATTCGAATCACGAATACTTGAATAAAGGATTCGTAAGTGAAAAATATGATTCGAATCAAAGATTCAAATCCTCATTTTTGAATCACGGATACAAATCCTTTAAAAATAAATTTGATTCTATTATTTGCAACCAGTAATATTTTATTCCATCAGTTTCTATTAACAATCATGTTCATTTATCGACTAAATATCTGATTATATAATGATTTTAATTAATGATGATATATGTGTTATTGAACTTCATTTTGAATCTGTGATTTATACGCCTTGCGCATGAAGTAAAATTTCGAGTTTAGAAAAGCCCCGTGAAAATTTGTCTCGGGTCGCTGCGCGACCCTCGACAAATTTTCTACGCGGGGCTTTTCTAAACTCGAAATTTTACTTCATGCTTAGTCTGGGAGTGGACAACACTCGTTCTTAGAAGTTTCAAATTAAAGGATTACTCTAGATTACTAAGTTTATTACCAATTTACAAAGGCTACAGCTCGAAGGACCAATCATGGTCTTCGGAGACCGAAGGACTACAGGGAATCGAAGTCTATTTACAAGAAAACAACGAATATCTTAAGGTTTACAGCATGGATAGGAAAGAAAACATCCAATTTTAAAAAAATATCGAAGTTGGGTTGACTTTCAGTGCGTTTTTAACTTCACTTTAAATCAGTGTTTTATACGCGTGGCGCATGAAGTAAAATTTCGAGTTTAGAAAAGCCCCGTGAAAATTTGTCTCGGGTCGCTGCGCGACCCTCGACAAATTTTCTACGCGGGGCTTTTCTAAACTCGAAATTTTACTTCATGCTTAGTCTGGGAGTGGACCGTCAAGATTTTCTACATGTCGAGATTTTTGCTATTTCTAGATTTATGTCGATTTATGCAAAGTTTGTTATTGTATTAAATGCAACTTCAATATTAACTAATAACGTTTTTTTTAGGAATAGAATAATATTCACCCATTAAGAGCCGAACAAATTATAAAGTTAACTCTAAAAGTTAATTTTAGGTAAAATTTTGCATATTTTTCTATGATTTCAATGAATGATTTATTATATTACATACGTCGATTTTTTAAAAGAGTTAAATTTAAAATTCAAACGAGTGTTGTCCACTCCCAGACTAAGCATGAAGTAAAATTTCGAGTTTAGAAAAGCCCCGCGTAGAAAATTTGTCGAGGGTCGCACAGCGACCAGAGACAAATTTTCGCGGGGCTTTTCTAAACTCGAAATTTTACTTCATGCGCCACGCGTATAAAACACTGATTTAAAGTGAAGTTAAAAATGCACTGAAAACCAACCCAACTTCGATATTTTTTTCAAAATTAGATGTTTTCATTCCTATCCATGCTGTAAACCTTCAGATATTCGTTGTTTTCTTGTAAAAAAACTTCGATTCCCTGTAGTCCTTCGTTCTGCGAAGACCATGGTTGGTCCTTTGAGCTGTAGCGTTTGTAAAACGGCAATAAACTTAGTAATCTAGAGTAATCCTTCAATTTGAAACTTCTAAGAACGAGTGTTGTCCACTCCCAGACTAAGCATGAAGTAAAATTTCGAGTTTAGAAAAGCCCCGCGTAGATAATTTGTCGAGGGTCGCGCAGCGACCCGAGACAAATTTTCACGGGGCTTTTCTAAACTCGAAATTTTACTTTATGCGCCACGCGTATAAAACATTGATTTCAAGTGAAGTTAAAAATATAGTATTAACGTTGGATATTTTTTATGGTTAAGTAACCAAATATGCATTCACAAATATTTGAATTATTCGAAAATTTTAATATTTATATTCAAATATGACTAATTTAGTGATTTAAATATTCATATTACAATATTTAACTATTTGAATTAATCGAATTCGAATCCCAGCCTTCATAGCGATGATTCGAATTATTTAGGAGGATTTGAATCCATGTATCAGGATTCGAATTTTATAAGGATTCGATTCCTTTTATAAGGATTCGAATCCTTTTATAAGAATTCGAATCCTTTTATAAGGATTCGAATCCTTTTATAAGAATTCGAATCCTTTTATAAGGATTCGAATCATCTACGTTTGGATTCGAATACGAATCCTTTTAAAAAAATGTAACGAATCCGGATCACGAATCCGTTTTCACTAAAGTATTCGAATACCTCTTTTGAATCCTCTAAAAGGATTCGAATCCGGGAATCGAATCCTGAATGATTCTAATCCTGCCCAGCTCTGTTTAAATTGCAGATTCTTATGCAGAGGTAATCAATATTTAGTACGAGGGTGGTCTGTAAAGTCTTTGTAAAATTAAAATTGAATCTACTCAAGTTTACGAGATGAAACTTTTTTAATTTCAACATTTCTGGGTATATGCTATCTCTTCAATGCCACTTAAGTTTATTTCTGTTAAAAATCGTAAATTTCACAAACATTTTTCATCCTACATTTTGCCTAATTTCTTAATAATTTTGAAGATTTGTTCGTGTAATGCATAAGTTTCCAAACTTATTTATTTCGTAGACCACTTACCATTTATTTTGTTTTAAGTAGAAATTTCGAAACCTCTTCTTTAGTACTATTCGGTAGCGAAATGTGAAATATAACGTACACTTTATTCTACTTAAGCTGTGAGGTTAAATAATAAAGTATACCTCAAATTTAACATTCCGCGTATGAAATAGGGGAGATTATTTTCACTAGTTTCATTTATATGAAAAAATCTTGCAGCCAAAAGCAGATAGGTATAGGTAGCTATAATTGAATTCTGCGTCAGAATATGTAAGAAAATACAAAGTTTTCCATTTAAAAAAATAGAGTTTTTTTTAAATAATTTTTCTTTTGTACATTTATTGGATATTGGTTTTAAACTATTTCACCATTTTGCATTTATATTTTGTAATTTAACTATATTTAGACGCCACAAACACATTCACACACATCCGTGAATCCAGGTGGAATCATTTTGTACTTTAAAATGACCCCACCCAGGGTCCCCAAAACAGAGATTTATCGGTTTAAAATGTTGAACACTCTGTATTCAATTATTATAAAATATATCACCATTAGGTACCTACGGATATTGGCTATTTGTAGCCACCATTACATCACTTCGATTTTCAATTTGTTCTGAGATCCCATTTTTAAAGTGAATTATGAATATATTTGTAGCTGGTATTTACACTTTCCTCTAAATGCTTTGTCGATATTTGCATCTTGGTTTTGATTTAACGATTTGTGCAGTAAGGCTATTACTTTTACGTCATTATTCAAGGAAACACAGCACACACTTATTGAAGAGCAATTGAACCAAGAAAAGAAAATCTGATGGAGCTGAATCCGGATCAAATGGAGGATGCGAGAGGACTTTCCAATTTCCTGCAATAATAAGGACCCTCGTGTAAAGTATGCAAATCATCGGTAATTGTAGAAGCTTCAAGTTAGTTATTTTTCTTCACAGCAATAAAAATTAAGATCACACATTTTATTTACCACATTGAAATATTTACCAGATGAAGTTATAAATGAAATCTAAGAGAAACTTTTCGAATGAGTATTAGTATTTAAGATATATTAGATGTGGGAACATTTTCTATTAATTTATACAAAGCCGTACAGATTAAAAGTCCTAGCACAGGAATGTAACAATATACAAACAAGAACATTTTCTTTTGAGTATACATATCCCGATATATATATAATTCAGAACAATATTAACACCTTGATTGATTGGTGTAAACGTAATGATCTCGACTTTAATATAAATAAATGTAAACATATAGTATTTTCTAGAAGAAATACCAATTTAAACTGCACATACTATATGAAAGGGTTAAGTTTGGACGAGGTTGGCAGTATTAAAGATTTAGGGATTGTTTTTGATTCAAAGCAAAATTTTAGAGAACACATCGAAATAATCACTCGGAAAGCTATGAAAATGCTAGGATTCATCTTCAGAAATAGCTATATGTTTAATGTATCAACTATTAAAATTTTATATTGCTCGTTGGTAAGGTCACAATTAGAATATGGTAGTATTGTCTGGTCCCCCTCTTACGTTACTCAAATTTCAGAAATTGAATGTGTGCATCAAAAATTTATAAAAATGATTTCGTTCAAATTAGGTTTCATTGATGCCAGCAATTATTACTTAATCTTAAACGATTTAAATTTCAAGACATTACAGTCTCGAAGACTTGAATTAGAGCTATGTTTCTTCCACAAATTACTCTCAGGAAATATACAACGTTCGGAGCTTCTAGGTTTGGTCAATTTCAATGTGAATCCTTATTGTACAAAATTTAGGAATTTTGCATTATTTAAGCTTGGCATTAATAAAACTAATTATACTTTTAATAGTCCGCTTAATAGACTATTAAGAACTTCTAATCAGCTTAATAATGATTCACGTTTTAATTTAATTGGTAGCGAATTTAGTTTATTTAAACGAAATTTAAAATTATTGATTTAGTTGAATTAATTTTAGTAATTTTTGTTATGTTTATTATAATTTTAATTATGGGCATTTATATTCAAACAAATTTGTTTTATGTTGATCTGACTTATTGATTTGTAGTATTATTTTTAACCGTTTAGTTAGTTAGAGGTGATATTACTTGTACATTTTATGTATTTAATTTTGAAATTGGGGATAATCCCGTCAATAAACGATTTATTTATTATATATATATATATATATATATGCTATATTTGTCCAGGCATTCGTTGTTTTTGAAAATCAGTAAATTTTAATCTTCTACCGAGTGTTTTGCTCCTTGATTTAGCATTATGTAAAATATCAAGATTAGAGAAGCCTGAAAATTTGGTTTGGTTGCGTAGCGAAGCGGAGCGACCAAACCAAATTTTTAGGATTTTCTAAACTCGATATTTAACTTCATGCATCACGCTTATAAAACTCTGAATTATTATGTTTATTATGTTTAAAACATACTTCTTAATCAGCAATATATTTTTAACTTTAGGATATTTTAGTGTTTTATACGCTTGGCGCATGAAGTAAAATTTCAAGTTTAGAAAAGCCTGCAAATTTGGTTTGGTCGCTCCCAAGCGACCAAATCAAATTTTCAGGCTTATTTAAACTCGAAATTTTACTTCATGCTTAATCAAGGAGTGAAAACACTCTTTAATAACTTCAAATTAAACGTTTTCACAAACAAGGAATGCCTGATATTTTACAACCTATACATCGGCATGTGTATACTTAAAAGAAAAATGTCCTGTATGTCCATACAAACAGATCTGTATACATATCCCTAAAGATAACAAATTTTAGTCGAACTAATCTCTTAAGCAAAATAGTTCATTAGTTTACAATTGAAAGGCTTATTGTAATAACATGATCAGCAAAAAAAAGGTGTATTATTCTTCGATTTTACTAAGAAGTAATATAAAAAACTACAGTATGCTCATATTCTCATGCAAACCGAAGCTTCTAAACTTGTCAAACAATCTACTATTAATTCTTAATATCATAGTATTACATTCTACATTTTTTGCTAAATTTTAAAGTCTAATATCTCAGTTTTGTTTACTTGTGGCATATCATGTTTTTACAATAAGCCCCTCAATTATTTAAAATGTAATTAGATTGAAACCTTAGATATCAGGAGAAAATAATTGAAGCTCTTTGAAAATCAATTAAATTATTGATATCCCTACTACTATTACAGTTATGAAAGTTATCAAGTATAGGAAATTCATTATAAAGACAGGAATTGAAATATTACTTAAATATTTCTATTAAACTGAATACAGTCTCTTAATACTTCTTTCGGAATTTTCTTTCGTAATTGGTTCACCGAATATCCAAACAACGTTTCTACAACTTGTATTTAGCAATTTCAATTTGAACAGAAATGTATTAAAATACCAAGAAGCAGACTAAACACGTGTTCCATTAAAGTAAACGACGCCTTAGGTGTGCACACTCCATTACACCCAGCAGCGGGGTGCATCTCTCGCCATTTTTCAATTAGGCGCCCTTGCGGATGCGCTTCCGGATTAAACTACAGAAACGCTAATGCACACTGGAAAAACGTAAAATTTCATTCTACCACCGCCGTAACCGGAAATTCAATTTGTACACACATCTCATCCACTCTCAAAAAAAAGACAAACAAAAAAAACGAATTCCCTGAATGCTTATAGGAAATTAAAAGCAACAGTTCGAATTAAAAGCGCGCGGGCAGTGCATTAATCAACGAAAATCCTGAATAAAAAAGAAAAACAAAATTTATCGCGATCACGTCTGCATTACACCCCTCTGTATGGGACGCAAAAACGGACGACTCGATAAAGGCGAGGAATTGGGTTACGTGGCGGCGGCGGCATTGAGGTTATGTCGTTTTGTGGGGCAGGTTGGAAAGCGGGCGAGCTGTCTCCTATAAATCCTCGGGTCCGAGAGATAAGGAAACAGTTGAAACTACTCAGAATTTCAAAGTTCTGTCCATGTCAACTATTACCATCGATAGGCGGCCGGAATTACCGGAGTCCGCTCGCTGTTCCGCCGGCACTAACTCAATCCCCGGACTTGAAAACAAATATATAAAGGATCGTGAAAAGTTCAGCTGGAGGCGGCGTGGCGTCCGGCGCGCACTACGTTTTACAGAAAAATCGTCGCTACATGTAAATCCGCGTGCTTTGTAACGGCGAAACAAAAAAAGGAACTGCAGAGCAACTGAGAATATGGTCTATAAATTTCTCAGTGAATAAATTTTAGTTACTTTTCCAAGAACTTTAGTAGTTTTTTTTTTGTAGATAACGACCTTAGTAGCATATTGTACCGAGAAATCATTTCATTTTTTTAAAACTAAATATGCATAGTGAGTTGTGAGAATTTTGATTGGTAGGATTGCAGACATAGACAAACAGGTAATTTTTGAGTCGAAACAGGAGGCGGAGTTAACATAGGATTTTCGAAAAAGGGCGTCTGAGTCTGAGACGGAGTTAAAGTCGAATATTTCATTTAGCGACTCTACAGCCCTAGTTTGAATTAGAGTTGGGCGATGTGGGAAGTGAGTTTTTTCTGGATAGTAGATTCAAATATTTCACCGAAGACTGGAAGCAGGGTAATTGGGCGGTAGCTTGATACCAACGTTGAGTTGTTACCGGGTTTGTAAATGCAAGTGATGATATCCTGCTTCCATTCCTTTAGAATAAGTTGGTATTGGTAAATGGAATTAAAGATAAGGATGATGTATTCGTGTACGTTATCAGGAAGGGATTTAAGGATCAATCTAGGTATGCTATCGTAACCAGGCGATGTATTTTTGCCTTTATGTAGTAATTCGTAGGCAGAGTACTACGAATTACTACATAAAGGCAAAAATACATCGCCTGGTTACAATAGCATACCTAGATTGATCTCATCGTGGGATTGGGGATTATGTTTAAAAGAATTATACCATGTATTGACTGTTTCAAGGAATGTCTTGTCGTATGTATCATTATCTGTCACCGTAAATGTTTGTATTAAATAATCTGCGAATGTGTCGGCTATTAACTGGTCATTTGTAATGGTCGCCTGTGTTGTCAGGTCCTGTTTTTGTTGTAGGTAGGCTGTCTTGTGGTATTTACTTAATTTTTTAATGTCGTCCCAAAATATTTTTTCGTGTTGTTTATTGATGTCATTACAAGTTTTTATCCAAAGGTCCTTTATATATACTTGGATAAGACGGTGTATGTCTTTATTAAATCTATTGAATTTAGATTATAAATTACTTTCGTCAATCAATTTAATGTCCCTGTATAATTGTCATTTTATTTTTTTAATACTAAATATGCATAGTGAGTTGTGAGAATTTTTTTTGGTAGGGTTGCAGACATAGACAAACAGGTAATTTTTGAGTCGAAGCAGGAGGCGGAGTTAACATAAGATTTTCGAAAAAGGGCGCCTGAGTCTGAGACGGAGTTAAAGTCGAATATTTCATTTAGCGACTCCACAGCCCTAGTTTGAATTAGAGTTGGGCAAAACGGTTCACTTAAGTGAGTGGTTCCGAACTGGTTCATTCCTTTTAGTGAACCGGTTCTTTGAACCGGTTCAACGGTTCTTTTAGTGCATATTTATGTTTTTTTTTCTATATGTCACATGTTATGTTTTCGTATAGATTATACAGGGTAAGGTTTTTTATGTTCTCTAAGGGAATCTCGGAAACTTTAAGAGATAAAGACGCCTTATCTGTCGCTTTTTTATTGTCTTATATAGTATCAAAGTATTTTAAAATCATTGCACATAATAGCGTTGTGATAATTTCACATAATTAGAAAACTTTTTTGTATTTTTTATGTAGCTGTATCAAAAAAGTGAGTTTTTAAATTTTGTTCGACATGACAATGCAAGTTTGCGCATTCTTAACTTGTTTTTGAATCTATTTTTCTCAATTATTAAAATAGATAGAAAAACAGTAAACATTTCACACTATATAATAAACTGGTATCAGATTTGTACTTTCCCCCAAATTTATGAATGTTCACACTTAACACTTTACGTTTCTCTATGTTAAAATAATTAAGAAAAAGTAATGTGATTTTATAAAAATAATGACATACCATGGAATTGATACAACAATTGCGGATATTCCCTGCTTTTTAAGAATTTAATTTAAAGCTTTAAACAAGTGTTTTCCACTCCCAGACTAAGCATGAAGTAAAATTTCGAGTTTAGAAAAGCCCCGTGAAAATTTGTCGAGGGTCGCGCAGCGACCCGAGACAAATTTTCTGGGCTTTTCTAAACTCGAAATTTTACTTCATGCGCCTCGCGTATATATATATTCTAAAATTTATGTATATTCAACCTTCACTTAAAATCTGTGTCTTATACGCGTGGCGCATGAAGTAAAATTTCGAGTTTAGAAAAGCCCAAAAAATAGTCTCGGGTCGCTGCGCGACCCTCGACAAATTTTCACGGGGCTTTTCTAAACTCGAAATTTCACTTCATGCTTAGTCTGGGAGTGGAAAACACTCGTTTATAGCTTCAAATTAAACTCTTTTAAAAATCAACGAATGTCAGTGAATTTACAGTTAAAATAATTAAGAAAAAGTAAAGTGATTTTATAAAAATAATGACATACCATGGAATTAATACAACAATTGCAGATATTCCCTGTTTTTTTATAGTTTAGTTTTAAGTTTTAAACAAGTGTTTTCCACTCCCAGACTTAGCATGAAGTAAAATTTCAAGTTTAGAAAAGCCCCGTGAAAATTTGTCGAGGGTCGTGCAGCTACCCGAAACAAATTTTCTAGGCTTTTCTAAACTCGAAATTTTACTTCATGCGCCACGCGTATAAAACACTATAATATTGTCAAATTTAGGTATATTCAACCTTCACCTAAAATCTGTGTCTTATACGCGTGGCGCATGAAGTAAAATTTCGAGTTTAGAAAAGCCCAGAAAATTTGTCCTGGGTCGCTGCGCGACCCTCGACAAATTTTCACGGGGCTTTCTAAACTCGAAATTTTACTTCATGCTTAGTCTGGGAGTGAAATACACTCGTTTAAAGCTTCAAATTCGACTCTTTTAAAAATCAACGAATGTCAGTAAATTTACAGTTAAAATAATTAAGAACAAGTAAAGTGATTTTATAAAAATAAAGACTTCATGGTGTGGCATTATTCTTATAAAATTACTTTACTTTTTCAAATCAAAACTGTTAATGGATATATCCATTTTGACGTCCCAGAGTTGATTTAGACCATTTTTGAAAAATGTCTGTCTGTCCTTCTGGACTTCTGTCATCACTATAAAGTCTAAACCGATTGAGCTGCTAAGATAACACTATAAACTTAAGCTTTTTGTTACAATAGTAGTATTCGAACAACTTTTGGTGAAAATGCGTAAATCGGAAGAGGTACCCTTACCATTTTTTTAGATTTTTCTTCAATATTGATAATATAAAATAATCTTGTTTAGAAAAGTTGTAGATAATTCAAAAGGTCATGAACAAATATGTTATATAATATGAGGGAAAATGGGGATCCTTGGAGTAGACCTTGTTGAAGAGTGAATGATTGGGAGAAGGAGTTACAGATTCTGACACTTAAGGATCGATTGGACAGAAAACTGTCTAAAATATTTATTAGATATGGAGAGACGCCTAGTGAATTACACTTAAACGACACACCGAATCGGCTTTTTGTACGTCTAGTAATAATATGGCTGATTTCTGGCCTTCAAGTCATGCTGTCTGGCAACTCGATGTGAGTATCGACAAAGGCAGGGAGGTTCACCGGTATTCGATAAAACGAAATTGATAAGGTGGGATAAGGTCTAGGATGTGGGAAGTGAGTTTTTTTTCTGGATAATGGATTCAAATAATTTACCCAGGACTGGAAGCAGGGTAATTGGGCGGTAGCTTGATATCAACGTTGAGTCGTTACCGGGTTTGTGAATGCAAGTGATGATACCCTGCTTCCATTCTTCTAGAATAAGTTGGTATTGGTAAATGGAATTAAAGATAAGGATGATGTATTCGTGTACGTTATCAGGAAGGGATTTAACTATCAATCTAGGTATGCTATCGTAACCAGGCGATGTATTTTTGCCTTTGTGTAGTAATTTGTAGTACTCTTCTTCTTTTATCTCATCGTGGGACTGGGGATTATGTTTAAAGGAATTATACCACGTGAATTAAAGATTAGGATGATATATTCGTGTACGTTTTCAGGAAGGGATATAGGGATCAGTCTGAGTATGCTATCGTAACCAGGCGATGTGTTTTTGCCTTTATGTAGTAATTCGTAGTACTCTTCTTCTTTTATCTCATCGTGGGATTCGGGATTATGTTTAAAGGAATTATACCACGTGTTGACTCTTTCGAGGAATGTCTTGTCATATGTATCGTGATCTGTCACCGTAAATGCTTTTTTTTAAATAATCTGCGAATGTGTCGTCTATTAACTGGTCATTTGTAATGGTCGCTTGTGTTGTCGGGGCCTGTTTTTGTTGTAGGTAATCTGCCTTGCGGTACTTACTTAATTTTTTAATTTCGACCCAAAATGTGTTTTCTTGTTGTTCATTGATGTCATTGCAAGTTTTTATCCAAGCGTCCTTTTTATATACTTGGATAAGACGGTTTATGTTTTTATTAAGTCTATTGAATTTAGATTTTAAATTACTTTCGTCAGACAATCTAATGTCCCTGTATAATTGTCGTTTGTATTTAATTAATCTTAGGATATATTTAGGAAGTGGCTACCTGTAGGGTTTTTTTGGAGTAGATAGGAGTGTTTTTAATTGAGTGGGTCTTTCCCACTCAATTAAACAAAACATTCCTATCTCAAAAAATGGGGAAACGGATTGAGGAGTAATTTCTTGATGGCCTTCAATGAACCACGTCATGTCCTCTGTCACTTTATTCACATCGCCGGTTCAGGAGCCTTGTGATGGTATATTATATTTGGAGGCGTGGGAATGAGAGTGGTTAAAGCAAGAGAGAACTTAATAGACATGTGGTCTAATCCTAGATTGGGTATTAATTCTAGGTGGTAAATAGGGTATCGAATGTTGCTAGTACACAGGAAAATATCAGATGTCAACGATTTATTATTTGACATAATAAAAGAGGGATCTGTATGGATGCGGACAATAGCTTTGAAATTTTAACATGATTGATGAAAATCTCCGAAATTAGCAAATGTATAAGAAGAATAGTAATAAAATCAAATTGGTGAAAAATGTTTAGAAAATTGTATGAATTATTAAAATCTCGAACTTTGATAGAACTCCATATTATTTTTTTTTTTATATATATAAATTTTCTCTTGTTTTTTTTAAATTTTGATAATTAAACAACAATAATCAATTATCAATTGTTTTAATGTGAAACAAGTGTTTTCCACTCCCAGACTAAGCATGAAGTAAAATTTCGAGTTTAGAAAAGCCTGAAAATTTGGCTCGGGCGCGTAGCGAAGCGAAGCGACCGAGCCAAATTAGGCTTTTCTAAACTCGAAATTTTACTTCATGCGCCACGCGTACACAACACTGATTTAATGTGCAATGGTTTTTAACCAATTGACAAGTAAAATAGTTTAGTAAGTCAATTATCATCATTTGTTTAAATGATGGGAAAGTGCTATGATGGACGACACATCACCATTTTTTTTATCAACATTAGTTTCCAAAATATATAACACAATTACATTTTTAAATTAAAACCATAGTAAAGTTTGAAATGAAAACACTTGGTTTGTTTCATTAACTTTTTAATTTATACCGACTAGTTTCGGCTAGAAGCCATTATCAAAGAATGTGAAACGATAGTTATTTACAATTTTATATTTCATTAAAAAACATTATTAGCCATGAAACAATAACAATTATTGAACAAGTACAGTTCTTAATCATATACTCTAACGTTTGTTTAATTTTTGCCAAATGACCCTAATTCCAAGTTTATGACTTTTTGTGGGGTTATGTGACAAATAAAATATATCACATGCATTCGGGGATGACCGTAGATAAGTTGTAGCTGAAGCATGTAATTAACATATAATTTATGTCATAATGTTAATAGTTAACTTTTTGAACATCTCTTGTAATATTTATATTTTAGTGAAGTCTATTTAACACCAAAAATGAAATCATTACAACAATGAGACCAACTGTTATAAAAAATCGAAATTGATTATATATTGTAGTCATTATTTTAGAGCTAACTGTTATATATTTTTTTAAATAAAATAGAAAATGTATAATAAATTAGACAAAGTATTATTATAAGTACATTAATATTTCAAAAATCTGAAATGAAATTTTAAACGTATCTGAAAATAAGTTTCATATACCATTAAAATAATACCGAAAACGATTGTAAATCAAACAACCGCGTCAATAAAAATTACGCACCGTCATCGCCACTGCGCTTACGAAATGCACGATCCGGTAATGAGCGGATCCTAACTCACTCGCTCCTGACCCGTTTCGTGAGTGTCACTCCCGAACCACTCATTTCGCGAACCGGTTCAGGAGCGGATCCTAACTCGCTCACGAACCGTTTCGTGAGTGTATCACTCCTAAACCACTCATTTCGCGAACCGGTTTAGGAGCGGATCCGCAACTCCTTTTTTGCGAACCGGTTCAGGGGTGTTCTTTTTAGTGAACCGGTTCAATTAAGTGGTTCAGGAGCGGATTGTCTATCTCTAGTTTGAATACATCTAAAACCTAATCTTTTAAATTAACTCAGCTATGAAAAATTGAAATTTAATAACTTTAATCAGATATTACTCTAAATTGATGCTAGTAAGAAAATTATCTTTTCTACAAAAGTTTCTATATTAAATTGAAAATTACTATTGAAAATGTGATAACAATGTTTTTATAAAGACTGTAAAAGTTTTCTTCTCATGAAAATATGAGGTGGGATAAATAAAACGGTAGCTGAAAAATAATACGATCGCAACCGATATGCAAACAGGATCATAAATATCCGGACCGTATTGCCTCTCAAAACAGAAATTTACGTGTTGGAGGCGGCAACCGCCCTCCACCATCCCCGAGCAAAAATTCATCTGTTATACTTTTACGGCTTATCCAAAGTTTGCTTTAAATATAAATCAAGCAAAGTTATCGCCGCCTATGTTTTAGGAGTTGTCCGAGGTGTTAGGAATAGAGGGCAATAATTAATGTGGGGGGTAAGGGACAACGTGGAATTCCATTTAATTGCCAGAGAACGCATCAATTAGGTCGATTGTTGGGCGAACTTGGCTCTATGGCTCAAGTTAATAATTAATATGATATCGCAGTAATCCGAAGTTGTAACTTCGTAACTGGGGGGTACGGTCACAAAAGGGACCGGGGATATCTATTATGCACAAGTGGGGCCGTGCTGCTGGAATGGGGCCAAAGATATCCACGACGTGGCGCGGCGCAGCGCGCGGATATACGTGCATAAATTGTTTGGGCGTCTTTCTTTAATGCACTCGGTGAAATATGCCGTAGTGGGGGGATGGGTGCGTGGGGTGGTCCAACCCCAATCGATACACATACGGGCGATGAGTTATGAACGCCGACGGTGGACATCCCGTCCATGAATCCCTAATGGAAGCCCGACGTTGTCCGCGGGGCAAAAAGAACCGTCCTCATTTGTTTGGCCTGGCAGCAGATTTTTCACTCCCACCCCCCGAGATTAATAGTCGCCCGTACTTTATTATAAACTTTTATTGGCTCTTCAGGATCATAAAATATTTTAATCGAGCGTTGCGAGCGGACAAATAAAAAAGAAATAAATAAACACATCGGAGGGTTAATGGTTTATCGATTCGGGACCGTGGGGGGCACTGATCCGCACCGGGATTAATGTTTACACAGTTGCATGTGTGTTTATTGCACGCGGTTGATTGATGCCGGCCAACTCCGGCCCAATTAAACCGTCACTCATTATTAATAAGCCATCGTCGGACTTGATTACGTCCAGCGCAACTGTACCGACCTGATCAAGTGGGCGTTGGCTTTGACGGGCCCGCCTACTGTGCACTATTCACGAGCTCGTACTGATTGCACTTCAGATCCATGCACGTTTCATTACACCCTATAATATGCTTATTATTTTACTAATGACATCCAAAATTAGTTTTACCTATAATTAGATTAATTATTCTAATGTAATATGCCTTGTAATAGTTAATTATGATATTACTAAAACTTTCACATATGAGTTGCGCCAACACAGTGCACCAGGCTAGACAAAAAATCAGTTTGTAGAACAACGTCCCCAAATGTACGCCTCCCAAATGTACGCCTCCAATTTTCCTTTCACAACCACTAATCAACCATCACCACCTGGCTCCACTAAAGTCGGTAGAGTAAGGGGGGGTTATTTTATCTAAATCAAAACAGAAGACAAGGGCGCTACATGGTTAGATAATCAGACAGTGATGATTTAAGTTGAGGTCAGAAGGAAACCACCTAATACTTTTTAAACAAGAAAAATCATTATACAACTGTCTAGGACAATAGTAAGTAGGATCAAGACCTCCGATACAAGATTTATTTATCTAATGTTATATTCTATTTTGAAATAAAGAGAGTAATAAACCTACTGATTTTATTACCTTATAGCGAAAAATATATGTATCAATGTTCAGACAATTCCCCCACAAGAGTGATGGAGGGGGGGGGGGCTGATTATTCCGTGCCAGCTAAAGTTAGCCGCAGTCCTTCACAAATACATTCTTAGACAAGCGATTCAAAACCTTTTTGGTTGTTAGGTTACCCTACCGTCACAAAAAACAAAACACCGTATCATAAACGCATGTGTACAGTTTTGTTAGATTTTATTTGACAAACCTGTCAGTGAACAATCAAGTTATTTCAAAAGAAGGAACGACAAACAAGAACGAATTGAATCCCACAGAACAATAAACCTTAGTTAAATTGGATATTACTAATGTGCTCAGTATTGGATTAGTCACAATGTTATACGTTTACAATCACAATAATTTCCTCTTGGTTCTGCGACAAATTGTAAGTGATCAATCTCTGTGGATCCACTTTATTTCTTTTTAATTTCATTTAAATTACTCCTTTCCTTAAAAGTGCGATTCTTTTTGCAATCTATAACAAGTTAGTCTTACAAAGACTATATCAAACACTCATTGAAACAACTACTTCCCGGGCTAATACCCAAATTGTTACATTTGCAGTAGGTTACTGTATGTAACAGCAAACACTTGTTGTATAATTCAATGTCCGTTGGGGTATTAGCCCGAGAAGTAGTTGTTTCAATGAGTGTTTGACTTAGTCTTTGTAAGACTAACTTGTTGTAGATTGCGAAAAGAATCGCACTTTTAATGTTTGAAGTATTCTGCAACCAAGAATTGGCAATTTCATTTATACTCCTTTCCTTGTTTATAACGCAAAACTTTCGCCCACTATTAGAAATCTGATTTGCTTCTTCTTTAAATAGTTTCGCCATTGTTCGAAGGGGATTTTGAGCATTTTCGTAAAATTGGCGCGTTTGAAGCATTTTGACAGGCGTCATAAATGTCATGATGATAGAAACGCCAACTTAACATTTGACGTGCCAAACAATTGAAAATGTTCTGTTTCAACCAGAATTCATTGATTGAAAACAAATAGAAGTTAATGACGTCAAGGTAGAAAGGTAATGTGTTGGCTATAGCAGTGCTGCTAGGTCGTAACATTTATTAGCAGTAGATGGCATAGAAATAGGCGGTAGAATTGATAAAAATCTACCGCTTTCTACTGTTTTTTTTCTTCTTAAGGGGTCTCTACGGGGCCCAAAGAACAGTTTTATTATATATACGAGAGTCATTTCATTAATAATGCACAGTTTGGCAACACTGCGGAGTAAAGGACAATCCTATAGTGATTGTTACGTAAGTTGTAGCTTAAGGCTTGAAGAAGAAGCCAGGGTTTGTGTTGTATCGATAGGATCTTTTAATTTTTGATAACGAGAGTTAGAAATGGAGGGACCCATTCAAAACATCCACACAATTTTTGCCACACTTTAGCTGTGCCTTATTAATTTTTTTAGACAATAATTTTGATGATTTCTTGTAAATAAAAAAATGAGAAGAACGCGTATGTACTAACGTTTATAAATTTAAATATCTGTTAATAATTCGCAGTTTCTCCATTTAAAAATGCAATTTATATTAAAAATTATTGTGTTTTATGTTATGCAAGCTGTAAATACAACCAATCGTGCCAATTTTATTTTAAAAACTATGCGAAAACAATAAATCTATTTAGTGTGAGAAATCTCGGCTTTTTTAAATTTCATTCTTAGATATTCTTCTCTGTGGATGTTTTAATCGGGTCCTAAAAAGGAGCCCGCGCTGGTCTCGGATTAAGGATCAAAGCTTGACCTTCAACGTCAAATCTTCGTTTCAGCACTTTTATCTTTGATACTCAATCCGAGACCAGTGCGGGCTCCATTTCAGGCCCCGATTAAAACATCCACAGAGAAGAATATCCAAGAATGAAATTTAAAAGAGCGGAGATTTCTCACACTAAATAGATTTTTTGTTTTAGTATAGTTTTTAAAATAAAATTGACACGATTGGTCAAATCATCACTATTGATGAGATGTGAGTTAGAGACTTCGAATTAGAGTCAAAATCGCAGTCAAACAAGTGAAGAGGTCAATCATCCCCACATCAAACTAAATTTCGCCGAGCTCAATCTAAGGTCAATCAAATAATAATCTGTGCCTATGATTACCATGGAATCATCATGACAGACAGAGTTCTATGTGGATGAAGTGTCATAGGAGTTATTGTGATTTCATTCAAAAACTTAACTGAAAAATGCAGAAAATCCGACTTCAGTTGTTTGAGGATGGGCCTCTTATTCTCCACAACAACGGACCCTGCATTTTGCCAATGTCGTAAATGAAACGCTGTATGATTACATTTGGGGAATGTTACTTCATCCACCCTACAGTCATGACATAAGTCAACAAGAGTTTGACTAATCCCTAAAGTTGAAATAACCTATGCGATGATGTCGCTATTCATCTCCAAAAAAACTTTCTGTCGCCGGTACCCGAGCTATTCGTCAGATAAGATAATATTGTAAAGCTTCGCAAACGTTGAGACTTGGTAATTAAGAAACAGAGATGTTTTGTTGAAGGCTTGTAATGAGATTATATAAAAATAATAAACATGCTAAGAAATAAAAATGATGTGCATTATTTATGGAACGACCTTCGTAGGTGACCTTACAATTTTATTTTTCCATTTGTTTTTTTAAATGTATCTAAAATTTCGAATAATATAAAAACAAAACATGAAATCGGCATTCAAAATATTGCTTACGAAATACGGATAATTATATACAGGGTGTCTACGCTAAACCATTCGTTAAAAGTTTATGGGGCCGTTGCACTAAAAATTTGAAAAAAATCCTTGTCATACGGTTGAATCAGTTCTCCTCATGTGAAATATTTTTAACTTTATATCACTTCCGGTTTCACCGGAAGTAGCACCAAATTTGTTATTTCAAATAGAACACCCTATATATTAGTAATTTCTTAGATTCCTTGTTTAAATTGCAACATATTTTATTCAAATATACATACACTTATCTCTTATAGTTTTCAAGCAAAAAAAATATTTCTAAAATATTGACCTCTAAAAGGCATCTAAAAATCTGTCTGTAACTTCTCTTAAGAATAAGATAAAAATATGATTTAAATCTCTACATGTACCTAGAGGATGCCTCTATGAGTATATTAATTGGAAACTGTCAATTTTGACAATAAGTGTTCTTAAAATGTCAATATCGAAGTGCCCTCTTCAATATCTCGTAATTCAACTTTTTTTAAATGGAATGACCGATTTTTTAGCAAGTGGTACGATTGGTGGGAAGATTTCCTACAAAAAAGTAATAACAACTATACTCCTAAAGCAAGTGCTTTTCTAATTATTTCGAAGATTCGTTTTTCGTCGCATTTATGCAGGGAATAATGCATAAGTCGCAACTGAATTTTAGTAGGCAAGTAGTAATGCTTTTGTTTTGTCGCGTATGTAATGCGAAATGTCAAATAATAATAGTATATTACGTAACGAGAGTAGTACGCAGCATATTACATATGAGCGGACATGTTGCGCACTCGCCGCGCAGCGGCGAGTGCAGTATTCCGCGAGTATGTAATTGCCATACCACTCGAGAAACGTACGATACTTTACCTACGCCCTAACAAAATAAACAATTAGCATTAAAGAACAACTTATTTATTGTAATAATTTTGAATAGTACCATGACAATGATGGAAACGAAATTACTGCTTGAATAATATACAGGGAATAAAGTTGTACATTTTCCGACATTCTTTGTTTTTTAAAAGAGTTCAATTTGAAGCTTTAAACGAGTGTTTTCCACTCCCAGACTAAGCATGAAGTAAAATTTCGAGTTTAGAAAAGCCCCGTGAAAATTTGTCTCGGGTCGGGCAGCGACCCGAGACAAATTTTCTGGGCTTTTCTAAACTCGAAATTTTACTTCATGCGCCACGCGTATAAAACACTGATTTCAGGTGGGGTTCAAATATACATAGAGTTCACAATATTTTAGTGTTTTATACGCGTGGCGCATGAAGTAAAATTTCGAGTTTAGAAAAGCCCAGAAAATTTTACTTCATGCTTAGTCTGGTAGTGGAAAACACTTGTTTAGAGCTTCAAATTGAACCCTTAAAAAAACAACAACTAACTAAAGATTTAAAGAAAACAATCGGAATTTGGAATACGTATATTTTAAAGAAAAACTTCTTGTACATCAAAGAAATGTCATTACCCTGCATAAATGCGACGAAATAATTCGAAAACTACTCGCTTTAGAAGTATAGTTGTAAATACTTTTTTGTAGGAAATTTTCCCCCCAATCGTACTACGTGATAAAAATTGGGTCATTCCATTTAAAAAAATTGAATTACTTGATATTGAAGAGAGCACTTAGATATTGACATTTTAAGAACACTTATTGTCAAAATTGACAGTTTTCAATTAATTTACTCATAGAGGCATCCTCTAGGTACAAGTAGAGATATAAATCATATTTTTGTCTAATTCTTAAGAGAAGTTACAGACAGATTTCAAGATGCCTTTTAGAGGTCAAAATTTTAGAAATATTTTTTTTTTTCTTGAAAACTATAAGAGATAACTGTACATATGTTGAATAAAATATGTTGCAATTTAAACGAGGAATCAAAAAAATACTAATATGTAGGGTGTTCTATTTAAAATAACAAATTTGGTGCTACTTCCGGTGGAACCGGAAGTGATATAAAGTTGAAAATATTTCACATGAGGAGAACTGATTCAACCATGTGCCAAGGATTATTTTCAATTTTTTAGTGCAACGGCAACCCCATAAACTTTTAACGAACGGTTTAGCGTAGACACCCTGTATATATATACTCAATGACATTAGAAGCGTAACACCCAGAAGGAGTTATTATTTTAACTTGATTTTTTGCCAGTATGGTAGTCTTACATCAAGAATAAAATGATTACATTTTCAAGAAATTTTATTAAAAAAACAATCTAAAAAAAATTATTAATGTGTTTGGCGACTCCTTTGCTGTATACACTCCTGTAGACGTCTGGGCATCGACAAAATGAGATGGTCGATGTCTTCTTGAGGCATCTCGTTCCAAGCAACTTGAATTTCATCTATCAACTGTGCTAGAGTCTGTGGAGGATGGTGCAAAGAGAATATTCTTCTTCCCATGATATCCCATACATGTCCAATGGGATTTAAATCCGGCGAACGGGGCGGCCACGCCAAAACATTAACACCAGCTTCATTAAGAAAGTTCATAGTTCGACGAGCAATATGGGGACGTGCGTTATCTTGTTGAAAAAGTACGTCTGGGCGGCCATCTAAATAAGGCAACAAAGTCGGTCGTATGACGTCTTCAACATAACGCGCAGCTGTCATACTGCCTCGAATGAATACAAGAGGTGATCGACTACCATAAGCAATAGCAAACCTTAGATCAGGTCGTTCTCCACGGTAGCGTCGTACCCTTCTACGGCCATCATGCGTGCCTAGACAAAATCGTGATTCATCGCTGAATACGACACCGTGCCATTCTGCCTCCCAATGCTACCGTTCTCTGCACCAGTCCAACCTTTGGCGACAGTGTCTCGCTGTTAAAGGAAGCACTAATCTTGGACGGTACGAAAGAAGCCCAAAGGATTGCATGCGGCGATATAAGGTTCTCATACTAACGGGCCTACCTTCTTCTCCAATCCATTGATCACCGATTTGACGCGTAGTAGCGAAACGGTCTCGCAGGGCTATTTGTCTTAAGCGCCGATCTTGACGTTCTGTGGTACGCCTTGGTTGACCAATTGGTCTTCTTCTTGCTCCTCTACCTTCTTCTGTCCATACCTGATACACACGTATTACAGTTGCTGCAGTGGAATCAATACGGCGGGCAATTTCGCGATAGGACATACCGACATCTCGATAAGCAACAACTCGACCCCGGTCAAAATCGCTCAAATGGTGATATTGTGGACGTCTTCGGACTCGAGGCATTTTATTTAAGCTTAACACACTCAACGGAAACACGAAAACTAAAAACATCTGTACTAAACAGCTCATATAAATAGTTTTATCAAAAAAGAAAAAGTGAAATATATTTTTTTTCACAATAAATATAAAAGGCACAAGGTTGAAATTGTTATCAATGTATGCTTTAAATATAGTCACTCTGTTGCTAAAATATGAATTCAAAAAAATCATTCCTTCTTGGTGTTACGCTTCTAATGTCATTGAGTATATATATATTTCATAAATCCCGACCTCCTATTTATTTTTGAAATTTTATAATTAGAGTAATTTTATAAAAGAAAAAGTAACGGCCGGTTTCATAATAATTGGGTTAAAGTGACTTTAACAAAAGTCGACTTTAGGTTAAAGCCGACTTTAAATATTGATGCGTTTCATAATCAATTCCCGATCTGACTTTAATAAAAGTCAACTTTAAGGTAACGAATATAGGTTGGTTGCGCCTTTTTATAGCCATATATAACCGTGATTTTGATTATTTATATTTCAATTATGTCATTGAAAATGCCGATGTTTCATTCATTTATTTATCTATTTCTATAGTGTTTCTATAGTGTGGCTGTAAAGAAAATTGAACGATTAGAAGAACTATTCGAGCTGGCAATAAAATTTTATACAATCTTGAAAGACATAAATTTGCACTTTGCAACAAAGTACATACATGTACATCTTTATCGTAGCACATGTATCATTTCAATTTTATAGCTAGATTTTCTTGTGTAAAATTGTGTAGTAATACTTCGCATATTTTTCTAGTACCTACTCTACTACACATCTGAACATGAAAAGCTTACATTAAGGCTTACTATAGAAGTCTTTTTAGATATATCTCTTATCTACATGTATACAAAAATCGTTCACTTAATAAAGGTTGTTATAAAGGGTATTTATCTTTTAAATAAACATCCCGATGCGTATTCATTTTGAGGCATTCATTATATTTTTAATGAGCTCAAATTGAAGCTACAAACGAGTGTTTTTAATCCTTGATTAAGTATGAAGTAAAATTATAAAATCCTGAAAATTTGGTTCTATTATGAAATTAACTTTAAATGTTTAATTGTTTAAATAGTATCGCAATAAACAAATACACAATTTTGATAAGTTTATAAAAATAAAACATAATTTTGATTAGTTTATAAATTAAAAAAACAAACAGAACTATAAACATTATTGGCAATAGAAAATATGACTATTTATCAAAGTTCGTTTTTAATTTAAAAAGTAATTAATAACGAATTAAATATTTAATAACCCGTATAAAATTGGCGTATCCGACATTATGAAAACGGTGCCATTTATTTCCGACGGTCGAGGCGTCGTTATTTAATTGCTCGCGTCGTCCGCTCTCTTTTTTTTTGTTCCTCGATTTATTTTAGCAGCCGAATCGAATCCCGTCCGTTTCATTTTATAAATGCACCAAGTTATTTATTCGCTGCCGATAAACGTTTTATGATATATTTTAATAACCGCGCGAATTATGCGGACAGTGAGATGTTTTTCACGATTCGCTAAACTCGTATCTCGCGCGGATTTAAATACGGATGATTTGTGTTTGTATGCGGTATAATGTTCGGTATTTTCCTAATATGTGGTGTATGTGTTTGGAAGCATAACGTAAATATTTATACAGGCGCGTAGATAGGAATTATTTTTGGGGGGGAGTTATCACTTCTTACTAGGGATGTTCCGATTGTGAAAAATGTATCGATATTGAAAATCGATTATATCTTATAGTGAAGTTTGGAAACGGCAAAATATAATATTGAAAAATATCGATATTCAAAATATCGATACTTTTCGATACCTAATATTTAGGATTGTATACATTTTCAAGTATCCGTTGTTATTGAAAAGCGTTAAAAAAGACTAAAAATCAAAATTTTCAGGATTATCCCAACTCAAAATTTTACTTCAAACTGGGAAGTAAAAACACTCGATATATAATATCAACTTTTGTGAATTTCATAAATTTTCGTTCATGTTAAAAGGTTTGCACGAATTTCCATGGTTTTGATTAGTTTTCAAGTTTTTGACGAGTTTTCACGAATTTCCGATCTCCTTTAATTTTCTCAATCTCAATTTAATTTTTAAAACTTTTCCTGTTTTCCTACAACTCCTAGGTTTTTGTTAACTTTAAAAATGCTAATACTTTTAATGAATTTTCAAGTTTTTCAACAATTTTTAAGATCTTGGCAACTTTAGTGATTATTTTCGGTAAATTTAAAATTTTTGACGCATCTCATGAAATTTCAGTTGGTTTTTAATTTTTTGGCGTTTTTCCGTAAATTTTCAAGGCTTTACTCAATTTAAAAAAAATGTTTTTCTTGAGTTTCCGAAATTCCCGATCATTTTAAAAATTCTGACTTTTTGTGAATTTCCTAGGTTTTCGTTAATTTTATATATTCTAACACATTTTATGACTGTTAATTCTTAATACCCTAGCAGTCTTTGTTAGTTTCCAGAATTTACAATTGATTTTTTATATCTTGACGATTTTTATACAATTTAAAGATTTTCAAAATGTTGACGATTTTTGTAAATTTCCAGTTATATACAATTTTAGTTTATATTGTTAAATACAAATTTAACTGCTTCCGCTAATAAAAATATAAAAATCGACTTGAATTAAGTCAAAAATATAGGAAATGATTACAATTGTATAGTGTTTTAAAAATTCGTAAAGAATTGTCAATATTAAAGAAATTAATTGATTACACAAATTTTCTAATAATTTCGCATTTTTATCGACATCAGGAACATTTCATAATTTGTTACACAAAAGTTGAATTAAATCGTTAGTTATATAAAGTGTTAAATTAAATTTCTGGACATTATTCAGAAATAAATAAACATTGTATTGACGTTTAAAAGTTTAGAAAATATATTTTTAAAAACAAACTTTGGAACATCACCAAAACTTCGTACAATGAATTTTTCTCCTAGGTTTTTCGATGTAAATTTTTAGACGTTCATTGTTTTATTGAAAACATTTAATTTAAAACCTCTAACGGGTGTTTTTCAATCCCTGACTAAGCATGAAGTAAGATTTCAAGTTTAGAAAAGCTAGAAAATTTAGTCTTTGTAAGACTAACTAGTTGTAGATTGCGAAAAGAATCGCACTTTTAATGTTTGAAGTATTCTGCAACCAAGAATTGGCAATTTCATTTATACTTATGTTTGAACGGTAACGGGACCGCCAGTCTAAGGTGTCAAATTCTTTAGAGGAAATGGCAAAGCTATACTGATGAGAGATAAATCTCGAAACGCTTCTATAGATGGCCTGAATAATTTGACCCAAATTTTTACATTTGTAGTAAGCTACTGTATGTGACAGCAAGCATTTGTTGTATAATTCAATGTCCGTCGGGGTATTGGCTCGGGAAGTAGTTGTTTCAATGAGTGTTTGATATAGTCTTTGTAAGACTAACTTGTTGTAGATTGCGAAAAGAATCGCAGTTTTAATGTTTGAAGTATTTTGCAACCAAGAATTGGCAATTTCATTTATACTCATAACTGTTTTTCAAAAATAAAACATTTTCATGAAATAAAAAGCAAACGATAGCCGAAGATCGAGGCTTTCAATTGACGTAAAGGTTGATTGTTTTCAAGCTCAAATCAAGGCCTAAATTTTAAACCAAAACAACTGCTTTTTTCACTGTGCATGTAACTTTAATAAAAATCGCACGCTGAAATGATTTAACACAACTTTTTTCACAAACTTAATATTTTCATTAAACAAAAAGCAAACAAGAGCCAAAGAATGTAGCTTTGAAATTGTGTAAAGCTCAATTGTTGTTAGGCTTAAATGAAAAAAGTAATTCTTGCATTTTTCGCTACACCTCAATAAATAGTGATTACCTTCACATCTAAGTGTTATATATTTTTAACTTTACTGTAAATCAGTGATTTATACGCGTGGCGCATGAAGTAAAATTTCGAGTTTAGAAAAGCCCCGTGAAAATTTGTCTCGGGTCGCTGCGCGACCCTCGACAAATTTTCTACGCGGGGCTTTTCTAAACTCGAAATTTTACTTCATGCTTAGTCTGGGAGTGAAAGACACTCGATAGATTAAAATACAACACAACTGTTAAAATATGTATCATATTAGAATTTTGTCATTAAATCACTATGACTGCTATTGTGATGTTATGACTTACAATCATAACATCACAATAACCGAAATCTTAATAAATTGCTTGACTGTCTTTGGACTAACATAGGAATTTGTCATATTATATCTTTATTGATCGTGTTTTGACTATTGTGACTATAATTGGCTTAATTGACTGTCTTTTGACTATGCTAGGATTTTGTCTGATTATATCTCTCTATACAGTCCATAGAGAGATATAATCAGACAAAATCCTAGCATAGTCAAAAGACAGTCAATTAAACCAATTACAGTCACAATAGTCAAAGCACGATCAATAAAGACATAATATGACAAAATCCTATGATAGGCCAAAGACAGTCAAGCAATTTACTAAGATTCAAAATGTCACTCCAGTATTTCGTTTATAAACAAATACATTTTCCATCAGTACAGTAATTAATCAGCTGGATGCCTGTCTTCAGGGGTGATATGTAAGCAAATTATGGGTCTTAGGAGTTGTCAAATGAGTGAGTTGTTTAACTGTTTCCAAGGCACTCTTTACAAAAAACAAAAGATTATAATTTTATAAAATGTACAATAAACTATAAGTGTGATACATCATTTAATTAAAAAAAAATATATTCTTCCAAAAAATATAAAAATCCAAAATAGCGCCCATAAGAGAAACAAAAGTTTGCTATGGTCCCTGTGTAAATGTTATAGTTATCTTAAAATAAAATATGTTACTAGATTTCTTGTTAAAAAGTGCTTGTATAATGTCAAAGTTGTAAATGTCAGGATTCAATAGTTTTTGGACATAAAAATTAAAATTCAATTTTAAAAAATTTGTTTTTGACATTATCTTAAAACGAAAGAAGATATTTCAAATTTGTTTTTATATTATTATTAGGTAATAAAATACGCAACTTTGTCCCAATTTAACCGACTCTCTATCTCTTCAAATAACCGAGATCCCCATACATTCTGTTGAAATACGGGCACCCTGTATATCAAACATCCCTACTTCTTACCAGTTAATAAATTTAAACCATTAACGACCGGGCATTTATAGAGTTAACTCTAAAAGTTGATTTTAAGTAAAATTGTGCACTTCTTTTATGATGTCTATGAATGACTTATTATATTACATATTGAAAATGTTTTCTTTAAATATACATAATTTATACGCTGTGTTTTCAGGCATTCGTCGATTATGAAAAAGGGTTCATTTTAAAGTTTCAAACGAGTGTTGTCCACTCCCAGACTAAGCATGAAGTAAAATTTCGAGTTTAGAAAAGCCTGAAAATTTGGCTCGGGCGCGTAGCGAAGCGGAGCGACCGAGCCAAATTAGGCTTTTCTAAACTCGAAATTTTACTTCATGTGCTACGCGTGTAAAACACTAAAATATTGTGAAGTTAGAAATACACTTCAAAATACTTTTTTAAAATGAGTAGTAATCAAAATATTTAAATAACAAAATGTTTACATTATTCTTTACGCATTATCAAGTCAGGTCAAATAATATAATGTATCAAATGAACTAATTTGGCAATTTAACTAAGAAATAAATTATAATGGTTCGTTAGTGCATCAATGGCGTTTAATGGGTTAATATAAAAAAAAAATTAAAAAACAAATGAACAACTAAGATTTAAATGTAATAAGATCTAATAATATTCATTTTGGTAAACGTATGCCAGTAAACAATCAGAAAAAAAATCATTTTGGTGTATTTTAATTTTTACTCATTATAATTGATGTAAGGTCTTAAATGTGAGTTTTTCGGGGGGGGGGGGGGGGTTATAACACAACCCCCCCCCCCCGATACCATCACTGCTGTATCATCTGTAAAATTTACAGAATAGACCGCATCAATATAATTACGAGGCGCATCCAGAATGTAAGTTTCCCGATTTTTTCCCTTTAATATAAACGTAATTAGCCGTGTCAATTGCGCATGCGTAATAGATCTATAACATATGAATCATGTGCCAGCTAAACAGGTCCCGCCTGGTACCAGCAGCGTGGCAGCAGCGGTCCGAAATAGAAGCTCATTCCTTCTCCCGCCGCCTGCGAGGTTCGGTCGCTGATAAAGTTCTTTAATGCACAAGCCATTGCACTAATTGAAATTCATTCTCAGCTCTGTCAGGTTTATGGGCCGAACATCATGAGTAGACAGATGGTGCGTCGTTGGTGTAGGCAGTTTTTCGAAGGTCGTCAAAGTGTCCATGATGAAGAGCGCAGTGAGCGACCGTCCCTGATCAATGATGATCTTGTTGAGTTGGTGCGACATGCCATTTAAAACAAAAGGCATGGAATGCTTACTGCAGGTGTTGTGCTCCTCCATGACAATGCTCGTCCACATTCGGCTCGGCACACAGCAGCTGTTTTGATAAAATTTGCCTGCAGTTGTTTGATCATCCACCCTACAGTCTTAATCTTGCTTCCAGCGATTTTCACGTTTTCTTGCACCTCAAGAAATTCCTGTCCTTCGGTGAGCGTTTTGGCAATGACGAAGAGCTAAAGACGTCTGTTACACGCCGGTTCCATTCACAGGCGGCAGAGTTCTACGACAGAGGGATACAAAAATTGATCCCACGATACGACAAGTGTCTCAATTCTGGCGGTGGCTATGTTGAAATATAGCTGAAACAATGTTGTACCTGTTGCCAATAATCTTTTTCCTGAAAGTGTGTGTTCTTTTTCTAAATCGGGAAACTTACTTTCTGGATGCGTTCGTACTAATATCGTTAATCAATATTAGGAACAGTAGCCCTACCATTGATCCCTTTCTCCACCAGAGTCTCACTTAATACGTTCTTCTGCACTTGGAAAGATATTGGCGGTTTTTGAGGAATGATACGATAAGACTAAAATATTACCATGAACACCGACATTATATAACTTATCACGCACGCAATTTACACATAATGAGTCAAAGGCCCGCGAGAAGTCATAAAATAAGCCTGAGACCACTTGCTCTTTATCAATATTTTGAGATATTTTTTTGACTAAGTCAACAGTTGCTGATTCTGTCTAGTGGCAGTCTCGAAATCCATGCTGGGTCCGTTTCAGTATTCCGTATTTTTTAATGTAGCACCATATTTTATTCACTAATTCTTGGAGAACTTAGAAATTGTATTAAGTATGTATAGATCCACCCCAAAAGACAATCCCGTATTTAAAATGGGACTCAATGTTTGAGTTATAGAATATTTTTGCAATTTCAGCAAAGGTGTTGCGCATAAGTATGCGAAGACCGTTACATCCGCTGCTTACTTTTGAGTATAAATTACACAGCCCAACAAAAAAAAAAAAGTTTTGGTGGCTAATCTAATTAAGAATCAACATTTCTTTGTTTCCATCACGCACATTTTTTAAATAAATTTACTAGGTGTATATTTATGGTTTTTTAAATATTTGCGAATAAAAATTTAATGACATTCGAAAAATTGCTAGGCTACTGAGATAAAATTGTGCTAGTGAAACATCGAGCATTTCTAAGCAACCGCAGTTATTTTCCAAAACCGAACTTAACGACTTAGAGACTTAGGTCTTCCAAAGGATCTTTCGGAAATTTTAGCATCTAGACTTCAAAGTAAAAAATAACTGGCAGAAGACGTTAAAATCTCATATTTTAGGAAACGCGAGTCCGAGTATTCAGGATATTTTGAAAAAAGACAACCGTCTAGTTTATTGCACCGACATTCCCAGTCTGATAAACAAACTTGGGGGCACGTACAATCCTGATGACTGGAGGCTTTTTATTGATTCTTTCAAAGGAAGCCTTAACGCTGTTCTCCTGCACAATGGGAATGTTTTTTTTTTATCGGTACCGGTTGCCCATTCTATCGAAATGACGGAAAGCTACAAAAATATTAAAGTAATGCTTGAAAAAATCAAATGCAATGATCATAGTTGAAAAATTTGTGGGGATTTGAAAATTGTGGGACTTCTACTAGGCCGGCAGTCAGGGTATACAAAGACCCGTGTTTTATGTGTGAGTGGGACAGTTGAAGTAGACATCAACATTGGAAGAAAAAGGATTGGATAAGAAGAGATAATTTAACTCCCGGATCAAAAAATATTCTGCACGAAAGTCTTGTTGATCCACAAAAAATCTTGTTACCTCCACTGCACATTAAACTAGGATTAATGAAACAATACGCTAAAGCTTTAAATAAAGATGGAGGCTGTTTCAAATAACTTTGTAGAACATTTCCCGCTATCTCAGATGCAAAACAAAAAGAAGGAATTTTTGTCAGTCTTCAAATAAGGAGATTAACGAAAGATCAAGAATTTGTTAATACCATGACCAAAACTGAGAAAGATGCATGGATTTCATTTGCTAATGTTATTGAAGGTTTTTTGGAAAACAACAAGGATCCTAACAACAAGGGAATTGTGAAAAACATGCTACAGAAATTTATGGAATTGGGATGTAATATGAGCATAAATGTTTACTTTTTACACTCACATCTTGATTACTTCCCCGAAAATCTTGGTGATGTGAGTGAGGAGCAAGGTGAGAGATTCAACCAAGACATGAAAGAAATGGCCATCATAAAAACATTCCACCAATCTTGATACCTGAAGATTGGTGGAATGTTTTTATGATGGCTGATTACTGGTGGTCAATAAAAAGGGACAATCCGGCCCTGGAATACAGAAGAAAATCCACTAAACGAAGTTTTTTATCCAAGAGGGATAGATCGGGAAATAAAAGAAATTAAAGATTGTTTAAGACTTTTTGAAATTTAGTTTACTATTTGTATTTTGTGTTTGTCTCTGTAACAATTAAAGTAGCGTTTATTTTGACCACATTTTTTATTAATTTATTTTCAACATTGATAAAAAAAAAACCTTGTGATAGGGCAAAATAACACTCGGATTTGAATTCAGCAGATCAAAATTATACAAAATCAGATGTCAGATCGAAATCAACTTTCAAAAAGTCAAAATTTGTTGGCCTGTGTTATTTATGGGCTCTGAAAATAAAAGTGTTTCATCCAATATTATTCCCAAAAATTTTACGCTGTTCGTAAACTTGTAATCTATATTATTAAGTCTTACAGATGTTGGTGTAAGTATTGCTTGAGTGGTCTTAACTATAAACTGCAAACAATAAGTTTCAATTAATAGACTACTAAGATAATAAATATCCTAATATATATTTATATATTATGTTTAAAGTGTGCAAACTATAAGAAGCGTAAGCTTATTTTCTCGAATTCAAATAGTTTTGAATTTGAATTTATCTTGTTTTAATAAATATCCATTGAAACTGCTTCTGGTGTAAATACAACGCCAGGTATTGAAGTTTACACTAACATTTTAAAATCTTTTTTAATTTGTTACAACACAAACTAATACTACTGGGTATTTTTTTTTTAAGTATACTTATCTTAATTATATGCTGTAAATCATCAGATATTCATTGTTTATTAAAATAGTTTAATTTGAAACTTCAAACGAGTGTTTTTCCATTCCCAAGTTAAGCATGAAGTAAAATGTCGATTTTAAAAAAGCCTGAAAATTTGGATTTGCCGGGGCGCGCAAGCGAAGCGAGTCGCGTCCCGGCAAATCCAAATTTTCAGGCTTTTCTAAAATCGACATTTTACTTCGTGCGCCACGCGTATAGAACATCCATTTCAAGTGAAGTTCAGAATATATTCCTTATAAATAATTTGTCACTTTGTTTATGAAACAAAATTATGTTTTCCAGTACTTTTTTTCAATGTAAAATCATGCAACGCATTTTCTATAATTGCCTTTAGTTAGACACAACGCATTTTGTCTAGACAATGTGAGAAATGACAGACTAATGCAATTTTATTCGCCTATTGTCTGATTTTAAGAGAAGTTCTGTTGTTCACAATATTTCACTGTTTTCAGTGTTTAATACGCGTGGCGCATGAGGTAAAATTTCGAGTTCAGAAAAGCCTACAAATTTGATTTGGTCGCTCCGCTCCGCTACGCGATCAAACGAAATTTTCAGGCTTTTCTAAGCTCGAAATTTCTTTTATGCTCAATCTAGAAATGAAAAATAAATAGTTTTGAATAAGAAATGTTCACACGTTCGTTAGATTTAATTTATTTAATTAATTTACCCGAAAATGTTTCAACTGGGAGACCTTTACAGGTATCACTTTATAATCCTGCCCAAACAATCCCTGTAATTTAATAGTTTCGGAATTATTCAGATAATGGCGACGTAAATTATTCGGTAAATCCCGTTGCAACTAAGAGCAATAATCCGAACTCGAGCCAATTTTACCGTGATTGCGCCCGCATTAATTACAATGCCGCCAACCCGACGGTCCGACAAGGCATACCTGCCACGAGGATTGCATAATGAGCGATAGGCGCGTAAATTGCCAATGGCGTTCGGACAACGCGATACCGGCCAATTTACTGCCGATTAGCGCCACGTTTCCGATGGATTGATAGTTTTTTTTTGTTGTAGTTGCGTTCCTCTGGCGCACACAATTGCCTATTAATTTTATAATTGTCACATTGTTTGATTTATGCAAATATTTAGTTGGTAAAATATTGTTGGATATTTACCACATCCACAGATATGTTATTTAAATATGGTTTACCTACGCCCTATCTAGTAACCGCATCTTACCACACTGTCATCTTGACGCGTATGATTGACATTACCTATACATGCACGTAATAGCTTTGAAAAGTATATTACATGCTGACAGCTGATTGATTACCGCACAACCAAATAACATGTATTTGATGTATATTGATCAAGTAGGAATTTAGTTTTCATCAATGTCATGTTACTATCAAAAATTATTGAATAAATAAGTTGTTCTTTTATGCTTATTGTTTTTTTTTTTTGATAGGGCATAGGTAAAGTATCGTACGTTTCTCGAGTGGTATGGCAATTACATACTCGCGGAATACTGCACTCGCCAATGCGCGGTTCGTGCGCAACATATCCGCTCATATGTAATATGCTGCATACCACTCTCGTGTCGTAATATATTATTATGATTAATACACACATCTTATAAAAAAAAACATTCACACTCCAATTAATGTAATTATTTTGAATCATGCAACATGCCAAGCGGCAAATAGTTGGTCAGTTCAATCAATGTCCAGAAAGTGAATTAACTCCAGCAGCAAACTCGTACACCGGGCAAACAGCCGACAGAAATAATAAAAGTGGAAGTGGATTAGGATTTACCCAATTAACTTTAACGCTCGTTCCAATTACAAACAGATGTAATTCTTACAATCGAAGCCAAACGACCACTTCCTAGAACAGTAAACACCCACCGTTGTAAAAGTGCGCACCAATTAGTATGATAATTCCCGCAGTTTCACCCCCTAGTGCGCGCGTGTGTGGGGGCGCTTTAAAAATTAGTTGCGCCCCCCGTTAAAGTGCCGGCAGTAATATTTCCAACTGAACCGGCCATTTTATCGGCTCGCAGTATAACCGAAGGTGAAAATTAACTGCCCCCGGGCGTTTTATGCGGCCGTAAAACGCTTTTGTGATTAAAATTATGCTGCGCATTAAAAGTTTAATCGCGAAATCATAACAATAGAAATGGCAGGGATGGCCCGGATGCGGAATGGCGCTTGTTGCAGGCGGCACGCGAAATTGTGGGCTACTGTTGTGGGGGTCAGATGGAAATTTTATTGTTTGTGTATATGTAGCTGGTTTAATTTGTTGTTTATACAAAGGATTCTTATGAGTGCGCAGTAATGATGTTAACAACTAGTGTGTTAAAAAGAGAATGAAAGGATGTGTTGTTTATAGTTCTCAGTAGAAATGGCCATTAAATGAGTTGATCGTTTTATTTTAACAATGATTTAGAACCGTATAAAAAATTACCTTTGTAAACTCCAATATGTGACCACTAGGTCATCAAGATGTTTAATACAAGCAAATAACATCAATGCTTACGTCGCTGCTAGTATCGCTTCTAACTATAAGCGTGAGGGGGGGCTGGGGGTGCCTGAGATAAATACTAAGGTAACTAGTACTAACCAGGGTTGTTATGTTTAAAACACTTTGTTTTAAAACACTGTTTTAAACATGTTTAAAAACAGCCGTCCTGTTTTAAACGGTTTTGTTTTAAACATGTTTTAGATCCTAAATTTATTTAAAACCTTTTTTTTATTATCCTAAATTTGCTAAATTATATTTTATACTACTTTATTGAGATTTTTTGTTTACGTTTTTAAATGTTAGCTGGGCCCGCCGTGGCCGAGCGGTTGAGCCGCCGGTTTCGCCAATCGGACACGGAGGTGATCTGGGTTCGATTCCCAGCGGAGGCGAGTAATTTTTCTAACGAAAAATACTCGTCTCCGGTTCCATGGATGTGTGTGAATGTGTTGTGACGTCCAAATTAGTCGAAATATATGTTAATATAACATAGATATTATAAATCAACGTTAGTGGCTGAATGGTAATACCTATGCCAAACAAACCAAAAAAAAAAATGTTAGCTAAATTGTTAAAGATATTTCAAATTACATTATTAAAAATAACATGTTATTACAATAAAATATCACAACTGTGTATGCATAAATGAGATTTTTAAATACAGGATATTTTTCTCTCAGGTATACATATGCATACACTGTAAATATTACGACATTCGTTGTTTTTTTTTAAAAGATTTCAATTTGAATCATTAAACGAGGGTTTTCCACTCCCAGACTAAGCATGAAGTAAAATTTTAAGTTTTTAGCCTAAAAATTTGGTCTCGTCGCTCCGCTTTGCTACGCGACCAAACCAAATTTTTAGGCTTTCCTAAACTCGAAATTTTACTTCATGCTGAATCAAGGCATGGAAACACTCGTTAGTAGCTTTAAATTGAACGTCTTTCGAAAACAACAAATGCCTGAAAATGTACATTATATGTATCAAGGTATGTATACTTAAAACTAAAATTCCTATGTATATGTCATATTAAGTACGATAAATAATATTATTTTGTTTTTTCCACCTACTGTTTCTTTGTTTGTGGAAATCTTGTATATCTGGGGTGTTTAATTGTAATACGGGCATTGTACATGTCGTTTTAAAATTAAGTATAATTTTAGTATCTTGAATGCACATGAATAATTAGCTAAATGATTAGTTAGCTATAGACAATATATTATAATAATTTTAACAATAATATAAGATTCTTCATCCCACTATTTGAGTTTACATTAGGAAACTTAAATACCAACTTTATATTCATAATCAGCAATCTTAAAACCCCTCTCTACATATTTTCACTGATATTTGATCCATTTTCGACTTTTGACTAGCGTTTTGAGCATTTTGACCACTGTGTGGCGGTCAAAAGCAGAAAAGTAAAGTTTATCGTTTATTGCTGGTAAATTTTAAAATTATATGCTCAGTTTATAATATCAAAAAATTAAACTTATAGTTTTCCTACATGCATTATGAATATAAATATATGATATTAAATTTATACAATCAATAGTCTTTTGTCTTAATATTAATATATATACAGAGAGTGTTATTTTTCTTTGAAGTATCCATATGCATACGTTGCACATTTTTTGATGCTTGGTTTATTAAAAGAATTTAATTTAAAGCTTTAAGCGAGTGTTTTCCACTCCCAGGCTAAGCATGAAGTAAAATTTCGAGTTTAGAAAAACCTGAAAATTTGGTTTGGTCGCGTAGCGCGAAGCGCGGAGCGACCAAACCAAATTTTCAGGCTTTTCTAAACTCGAAATTTTACTTCATGCGCCACCGGTACAAAACACTAACATATTACGAAGTTTAAAATATACCGCTAAACTTTACATTGAATCAATATTTTGTTCCGGTGGCGCATGAAGTAAAATTTCGAGTTTAGAAAAGCCTGAAAATTTGGTTTGGCCGCTCCGCGCTTCGCGCTACGCGACCAAACCAAATTTTCAGGCTTTTCTAAACTCGAAATTTTACTTCACGCTTAGCCTGGGAGTGGAAAACACTCGCTTAAAGCTTCAAAATGGATTCTTGAAATAAACCAAGCATCGGAAAATGTTCAACTTATGCATATGGATACTTTAATGAAAAATTCTCGTTATGAAAATGTTAGGTTTTACATAAAACTCTCTGTATATTTATATTATAATTACTGATTTTATATAATTTATCCTTTATATACCCCCAAAAAAACGATTCTGAAACAAGCTTACTACGATCAATAATATAATATTCTCGAAATAATTAAGGAGAATTTTAATAGATTTTAAAGAAATTGCAAGTATATCCACCCCATATGATATATCATTAAAAAGAGAAATAATCCCCTATTTATTTAGATCAAAGCCTATGACTTCCATTCTAAAACACACAACTTTGTATTGTATCTTAGTTTATAATGAAGATATCAATAATCTGTTTATGTTATTCAATTTTTCTCAAAACAGTGCCTAGAAACCATGTAACTCTTGTTTTTATAAAATAATAAATAACTGAGATAACAATAAAGTTTGAAAATGAAAAATAAAGAGTTTTTGACTATAACTCGAAAACAAAACGCGATAGCCGATTTTTCAACAAAAATATATTACTAAAAGGAAATAAATTACGAGAAGGAAATAAACTAAAATATGGCTAAAATTAAAAGTATTTTTACTGGTACTAATATAGAAAAGATATTGTTTCTGTTATAAAACCCAATGTTTTACTCTCCTGCTCAAAATAGCAATTGCAATTTTGTCAGTAAATATGTCTAACGATATAGAATTATTTATAGATACTTGTATGTCTGTATTCTTGTTGAAAGCTCCTTAGCAGTTGACGGAAACGACGTCATTCAACATCCTTGACTCCCGCGATTAAATTATCTCAAAACGCGAAGTGCATTCAAGTACTCAATAGAGATAAGCCAACTACAAGCAGAATATCTCCTCTAGCCTAGTTGCCGACTAATGTATTTGCGGATTCAGTTTTTTTTGTGTTCAAAAGGGGTCGTTTGTATAATGTATGCGCCACCGACATGGATGTCATAAACTATATTAAAAAAGGGTAAACAGTTTTTTTTTCGTCCCTTTGTTTTCTGCTCTACTTTAAATATACGTTTCTCTCTTAGTGTGTGTGTGTGTGTGAGGCGGCGGTGGTGGATGCGGCGGCGGCGTTTCTCACCCCACCGACGTTATATTTTATTCATTCCCTAATGTACGTCATAATTTTCGTTTGGCTTTTTATCCAGGCTCAAAAGCGTGCCAAAGCATATGTAGGACACCCGGGGATCCGTGAGGGGATTATAGCCAAGCACATAATTCAATTACATTTTCGTGCCGGTCTTTCTAGTCACGCTATTACGAGGCCTGTTCAAAAAGTTTCACTCAAGTTGATAGATACGCATATTGTTAAGCGGTGTTGGGCTTAATCGAAACTCAGTATCGGAATAAGGAAAAATCCAGCGATGTTCAACAAATCACATTTATTTACACGCTATATACAAAACAACTTAGTGGTACCGTAGCACCAATCGGTCTCTCTTCAGAGGCGGAGGGGGTGCGCAAGCGCTAACACATATTGCTGAATATTTTATAAAAATCAGACTGTTCTCTGTACACTTTTTTTACATGTCAAGATACTTAGTACGTCAGTAAAATAATTTGGATCGAAAGCAAGTAATGCCAGCACAAGATGTATGAAGATTAAGGCCCCTGGCAGTAGCAACCAAATTTTTAGGCCCAAAAAAAATTACTTCTTGCCTAATTAGGGTTGGAAGCACTAATTCGAAACATATAATTGAACTCATTAAAAAAATAAATAATGTCTCAAAATGCATACGCATCGAGATATGTATACTTGAAAGAAAAAAATCCTGTTTACAGCCCCACCAATAAAAATGCTAACAAGTTGCCACTGGACAGTTTATTTCATGATATTATATTTGAATTAAATATATAATTAATTCACCATGTTGTATCCTTTTTGTATTATCTAATCGTTAGATACATATTTTGTGTGTTAAGCATTTATCATCAGAATTTATTTAGAAAATAAAGTGCGAAGAAAGGATACACCAGTGTATATTAATTATTGATTATACTCTTCACGAAACTCAAAAACATATATTTATTAAATTAAATAGTTATACATTTTATTGAAGTTAAAGTTCTACAAAGGTAACTCTTTTTTTTATTTTATTGAATATCGTAAAAATCAACAAACCCATAAAAATTCAATGATTTTTTCTCAATCAACATTAAACACAGAATTTATTTAGAATTGAATGAATTATAAGTAACATACGAAAATAACAATATTTTAACGCGTTTTCCTAAAATATAAAGCCAATGTCGAAATATTATAAAAATGGAATAAATTGGGGGCTACTCTCTTTTAATAATCAAAACGATATAAAAATCATAACTATCTGTGTATGTTCTATGATTTTTATAAACTTTGATTGAGTATAATCGAAATTGAAATAATTGGTGTTTTTTTTAAACTATACAGGGTGTCCGTATTTCGACAGAATGTATAGGGATCTCAGTTATTTGCAGAGATAGAGAGTCGGTTAAATTGGGACAAAGTTGCGTATTATTGGACCTAACAATAATCTGAAAACAATTTTGATATATCTATTTTTGTTTTCGAGATATCAACACAAAACTGTTTTTCTGAAAAATAGTTTTAATTTTTTTATTTAAAAACTACTAAATCTGGACATTTAGAACTTTCACAATATACAGGCACTTTTTAATGAGGAATCTAGTAGCATATTTTTTCTAAGATAACTATAACATTTACCCGGGGACCATAGCCAACTTTTGTTTTTTCCTATGAGCGCCATTTTGGATTTTTATATATTTTTTTAAGAATATTTTTTCTGAACTCAGTGATGTATCACACTCATAATTTATTAGAGATTTGATATTTAAAATTACGATATTTTCTTTTTTGCAAAGAGTGCCTTGGAAACAATAAAGTCATGTCTGTTAATCAATAAAATCTTAACAGAAGTCAATCATTTTTGGCACTCAAAATTAATTAATAACTGTCAACCTTTTGTAATAATAATAATAAGTATTTATTATTACATAAAAGTTGCACAAACTAAATTTATTCTACTTTTATTATTATTATTCCAAAACTATTCACAAAAAAATTGCATTTTTTCGCCACATCTCGGCAAATATTGATCACCATCATATTTAAGCGTTATATATTTTCAACTTTACTGTAAATTAGTGGTTAATACGCGTGGCGCATGAAGTAAAATTTCGAGTTTAGAAAAGCCCCGTGAAAATTTGTCTCGGGTCGCTGCGCGACCCTCGACAAATTTTCTACGCGGGGCTTTTCTAAACTCGAAATTTTACTTCATGCTCAGTCTGGGAGTGGAGATACTCGTTAGCTTAAAATACATCACAACTGTTAAAATATGTATCGGCGGGCATCCGACGGTATATATTTTAACAGAACTGTGATTTATTTTGAACTAACGAGTGTAATCCACTCCCAGACTAAGCATGAAGTAAAATTTCGAGTTTAGAAAAGCCCCGTGAAAATTTGTCTCGGGTCGCTGCGCGACCCTCGACACGTTTTCTACGCGGGGCTTTTCTAAACTCGAAATTTTACTTTATGCTCAGTCTGGGAGTGGAAGATACTCGTTAGTTTAAAATACATCACAACTGTTAAAATATGTATCGGCGGGCATCCGACGATATATATTTTAACAGAACTGTGATTTATTTTGAACTAACGAGTGTAATCCACTCCCAGACTAAGTATGAAGTAAAATTTCGAGTTTAGAAAAGCCCCGCGTAGAAAATTTGTTGAGCGTCACGCAGCGACCTGAGACAAATTTTCACGAGGCTTTTCTAAACTTGAAATTTTACCTCATGCGCCACGCGTATAAATTCAGGGGTGATATGGAAGCAAATTATGGATCCTAGGAGTTGTCAATTAAGTGAGTTACTCAAGTGTTTCCAAGGCACTCTTTGCAATAAACAAAAGATCAAAATTTTACATATAAAATGTGTAATACACTATAAGTGTGGTGAATTTAGAAAAAAATATTCTTCTAAAAAATATGAAAATCAAAAACGGCGCCCATAAGAAAAACAAAAGTTGGCTATGGTCCCTAGGTAAAGGTTATGGTTATCTTAAAATAAAATACGTAACTAGATTTATCCTTAAAAAGTGCCTGTATAATGTCAAAGTTGTAAATGTCTGGATTCACTAGTTTTTGAATAAATAAATAAAAACTTAATTTTAAAAAATCCGCTTATTGACAATATCTCAAAAACGAAAGAAGATATTTCAAATTTGTTTTTATATTATTATTGGGCCCTAAATTACGCAACTTTGCCCTCATATAACCGACTCTCTATCTCTTCAAATAACCGAGATCCCCATACATTCTGTTGAAATACGGACACTCTGTAGAACTTTTTATCAATAATTACGACAGGAATTGAGTTTTAATCAAATATTCATTATGAAGAATGGTTGATGACATTATATTTTGAACACGATTTGAGGCATATGGTCTCCTCGTCTGTTGTTAACGAAGCGAATCCTTTCTGTCTAATTTTGGACAACACTGGATTTAAAAAATATATCAAATCAAAGTTAAAATTTCATTAAGAGACTTATTTGGTTCGATTTTTTTTTTATTAAATAAACTTTAAAATAATTACCATCAAATTCACAGAATTTACTAAAAATTAATTGCACTCACACCTGCTTTAAAGAAATTTAAAATATCTAAACGCATTTTCCTAGAATATTGAGCGAAACATTGAAACTATGAAATATAATCCACCATTTTAAGTTTCTTCAAAAAGTAATATAAAATATCAAGATAACAAACAGAAATCAATAATATTTTATTGGCTACAATTAATATTTAAATATCTCCACTGGATATTGCTAAATATCAAATATATATCTTAAAAAACGATCACCAAACTAATCTCTTGAAATTTTAAACAAATGGCAAACAATAGCGCTCTAAATTGGAAATCTAGAGATTGCAGGTTGAAACCCTGTCAAAAGTATTAACATTTTCTGTCCCTGCAGGGTGTTGATTCCCGCTTCTAGGGTCATTTTAGAAGAAAATTACATGAGCAAATTAAAATTAAAAACAATATCCTACTTATTTAGGTCGCTTTCTGGTAAAAAATCCGACGCCGTTTACTATTTTTATCAATTTTTTTTAAATAGAAAATTAAAAAAGGTAGCCTCAAGCCGGGTAGCATAACGCAAATATGGGTGTTTTTAGCACGTAATTACGGCCATTCAGAGGTCTAATACTCGACTTTTATGTCTAAATTCATCAACGCCGCACCCGTAGCTTTCATTTAATTCCCCTTCGGCTTTTAGCGCGTTCGTATCAAAAATGATAATTGAAAACGGGTGTTCCTGAGGCTAATTATTTGCAATTTTCATATTTTTTAAAATTCGATAAAAAAATAGTAAATGATGTCCAATTTTAACTAAATAGCGACCTAAATACGATTTTCTTTTTCATTTTTGTATACTCTTGTACTTTTCCTCTAAAATGACCCTGGAAGCAGGAAAATGGATAAATGGTTATACGAGGTGTGGAAATTAAGTGATGAGATTGGCAGCATAGCGTTCGATACGGCAACACTGGAAGCACGTGGCTTGGAGGGGTGACAGATGGACATGCGATAGGCGTTCAGTACAAGTTTGAACTTGATCGAGTCATTGCGCTGTGCGTAGTCATTGTTCTCGTGAAACCGTATTTTGAAGTGCGTTCTAAAAATGAGTGATATTAATTTCGAGCAACGGTGTGCTATCAGGTTTTGCTTGAGACTTGGGTACAGTGCAACAGAAACTTTTGCAAAACTTCAGCAGGCCTACGGAGACAGTGTTTTGTCAAGAGCCCAGGTTTTTCGATGGTTTAAGGCATTTTCAGAAGGAAGAGAGTCGATGGAAGATGAATCACGCAGCGGAAGGCCTGCAACAGCAAGAACCGATGAAAATGTCGACAGAATCCGGGAACTTGTGCGTTCAGATCGTCGGTTAACGATCAGAATGATGGGGGAACAGTTGAATTTGAGTCACACCACCGTTCATCACGTTTTGACCAATGAATCGGGGATGAGAAAGATCTGCGCGAAAATGGTTCCAAAAAACCTTTCGCAGGAACAAAAGGACATTAGAAGGGAAAGGTGCCTTGACTTTTTGGAATCGATTGAAAATGATCCACATTTTTTGGAACATGTCATCACTGGTGACGAGAGTTGGGTGTTTGAATACGACCCGGAAACAAAACGCCAGAGCATGCAATGGTGCACGCCAGGCTCTTCAAGGCCCAAAAAAGCAAGAATTAGCAAATCAAAAATTAAATGCATGCTGATTTGTTTCTTTGATAGCCAGGGAATCGTCCACAAAGAGTTTGTGCCTCAAGGCCAAACAGTAAATCAACACTTTTACCGCGAGGTTCTTGAAAGACTCCGAAAAAGGATCATTCGTGTGAGATCACACATCAAGAACAATTGGATCCTGCATCATGACAATGCGCCGTGTCACACAGCAATATCAATAAACCAGTTTTTGACCAATAAAAATATTCCTGTGGCTCCTCAGCCTCCTTACTCACCTGACTTGAGTCCTGCTGACTTTTTCCTCTTCCCTAAATTGAAAATTCATCTGAAGGGACGTCATTTTGGGACACTCGAAAACATTAAAACGGCTGTAACCGACCAGCTGAAGGCTATCCCAGTATCCGAGTTCCAGCACTGCTATGAGGAGTGGAAGAAACGTCTCCAACGCTGTGTGGCTTCCCAAGGGAATTACTTTGAAGGAGGCAACATTCAATTGTAATTTTATTCGAATAAAACTAATTTAAAAAATCAGTCTCATCACTTAATTTCCACACCTTGTACATGTTAAATCCCTATGAGGTACCTCATATTTAATTACATTTATGTATTTAGTTGATTTATTTATTTATGTAATTAAATTAAATTAATTTATATTGAAATTTTGTTCGAGAAATTATTTATAAAAAAGCAAACTTGTACACAATTAATATGAGATTAACTGAACTTGTTTAGAAACGAATGGATTTTCCTTTTTCTAATGATAACAGCCAACTATGGTTTTTATTTAAAAAAAAATGTAAGTTTGTGTTCTATCTCGAAAACGAATGTCGATGTAAAAAATCTGATAACATTTTATTATTCAGTGTAAAACTTTGCCATTTAGAGTTTTCTCTATCTCTTTTAATAACTGAGAAAAATTTATTTGAAAATATCGATACTTTTCACTTTTTTCAAAATATCTAGTTACCCGTGACTTTTTGAAAATTTTGTAAAAGTTTTTTTATTCAGTTTTTAAAACTGCCCATTTAACCGTGTCTCTATTTCCTATAGTTTCCGAGACCCCACAGGGAACTCACCCTGTATATACCTTAAAAAAGAATTCCCTGTATATACATTTTCATTTTATGGATTTAAACATTTCCATACAATTTTTATTACTACATATTTGTCAAAGTATTTTTCAATTGTAATACCTGTTTTTAATAAAATTGTAGTATTTTATATTGTAAATGGATCTCAAAAATAAATAAATACATTTAATTTTATCGATTTGTGCAAAAATTATTTCATTTAAAATTTATGTTTCATGGGCAATTTTTAGAAAATGGATTATAATTGGTTATAATTACATTTTACAATTTTTATTTAATTTTATTGTTGGTTTGACAATTTCTAAAGATTTATAAAAATCCACAAATTTCCTTTTTTAAAAATGTTGACGATTTTTTAATTAATTTTCAAAATATGTAACTTTAATCATTTTACAAGTGTTTTCCACTCCCAGACTAAGCATGAAGTAAAATTTCGAGTTTAGAAAAGCCTGAAAATTTGGTTTGGTCGCTCCGCGAAGCGGGGCGACCAAACCAAATTTTCAGGCTTTTCTAAACTCGAAATTTTACTTCATGCGCCACGCATTAAAACATTGATTTTATGCAAAGTTCTGAATGTAACTCAAAATTTTACTTTATGCTTGATCTAGGAGTGGAAAATACTTGTTTGAAGCGTCAAATTGAACTCTACATAAATATCTAAAGATTTACAGTTATTAGGATATGTATACTTAAAAGAAAAACTCCATGTATATTAGTTATCACAACTTTTAATTTCTAACTTTCTTTAAAAGGTAAGAAATGTAGATTTAAAATATTTTTTTATACCAAAAATATTTATTTCAAGTTTTTATAAACGAATATTTTTGCCTTAGATAAATTAACGAACTGCAGAAAACGCATGTAAATTGCTTTAAATTATTTACCGAAATACCGGTAAAACATCGGCAAAACACAGGTATATTTTGAAAAGCATTTTTAGTGATTAACCGGTATTCCAAGTTTGTACAAAATAAAATCTGTAAAAATAGTGACGCAGGAAAGTGTGCTTGACCAACTTTACCCCGGATGCAGAAACTTTTTCCCCGCTGTGTACGCATTAGGGACGAAACTAAATTTAATCCCCCTCGGACCGTCAGAAAGGGTATAATTAGGTTCGAACCTCTGTAACAACGTTTTTAATCCAATTTATATTAAAAAGTGCACGCCGTTGCCTAATAAAGCTTATAAACGGATCAGTCCGGTTGGGGGCTGGTGTGGGGGGTAGGCAAACAAGCTTTCGCTCCCCGAACCCTTATTAATCCGCGAATTTTTGGTTGATCTACCAAAACTGAAGCGAGAAGAGTTTCTCACTAACCATCATTAATCCTAATTATACCGCCTCCTTTCGACCAGTATAAATAATAATTTATACGAAAGCTCGCGATCGTAAAGCGTGCGCATAATTAGTCGACATAAAGATGGGTGGGTAGCATTAAATTGGGGATGGGGAATCGTTGAAAGCGGGGAGGGTATTAAAGTGCTCGCTCGGACGGAATCGGTTACAGTGTTTCATTTTCGGCGGTAATATAATTTTCATTTCGGCGGCGCGGCCCTCTTTCGGGGGGAATTTATGGACTGGGGGCAGCGAGGCCTTTAGTGCCCGTTTCGCGTTTTATTGTAGGCGGCCGTGGTATCCGATATTCTTTACGAGAATCAATTATAAGGAGGAATGAAAGTGGGGCCTTTTCGAGAAGGTCAAGGTTTGATTATCCAGAGAAATGTTGGGATACGGCTCATAACAAATATTGCAAGATAAGCAATAAAATTTCAATTCATTCACTCAGAAAAATATAACAATCATAGATATAATCCTTACAAATACAAACACAATGAGTTATTTATACAGGCTGATTCAGAATCGATAAAAAAAAAACTACATCTTGTTCCTAGGATCATTTGAAGACAATATCCCGTATTTTTAGCTCACATTTAGTGTTTTAGATGTGCCCCTTAGGGCAGGTGGTGGCCGAGCGGTAACGTCGCCGGGCTGTATCGCTCGGCGAGCTACAATTCGGGTTCGATTCCCGTGCACGGCGAGACTTTGTTTAAAAATAATTTCTCGTCGTGACCCTGGGTGTGGTATGAATGTTAGTGTTTGTCCGTATGAAATAATAGCATACTACAAATTGTAATATTAACAATTAATAGAAATACAAATAAATATATATAAATGATGTTGGCTAATGGGCAAGTTCCCAAGGCCAGGCAAAAGCCAAAACAAAAAAAAAAATAAAGATGTGCCCCAAGATGTGACTTCAGATCTGCCTTGACCACAATACTCTTCAACCTTTTATTAGAGTGGCTTTAAAATACTCTTACAATCCTTGTTGGACACAGAAGTTTTGCATCGTTTGAAAGTGACATAAATATAAGTATACATCTGCGAAAATTTACGGAGTACACAAATTTTCGGCCTTTTATTATTTTTGTTCAAATGTTTAATTTGAAGCGTCTAACGAGTGTTGCCAATCCTTGATTACGCACGAAGTAACATTTCAAGTATAGAAAGCCTAAAAATTTTGATTAGTCGGTCCGCGAAACGAAGCGAAATATCGATATTTTGGAATATCGATATTTTCCTGCAAAAAAATCAATATATATACCGATATTTCTTTTTCCGATATATCGCTAGTATCGATAACATATGGTCAATATCATTACATACGATACTACTTATTCATGTATTTTATTAGAAATCCTTTAGTAGAAATCTTCGTCCACACAAACCTAGGGTTAAGTTTTGAAGGCAAATTACCAATGTTTCTTAAAATGTTTTTCTAATGAAAAGTAACACAATGAAAGATTTGATTAGCAGTATAGTTTGAACTTAATTTGAAATCGGTATTTTATAAGCGTGGCGCATGAAGTAAAATTACGAGTTTAGAAAAGCCCCTTGAAAATTTGTCTCGGGTCGCTGCGCGACCCTCAACAAATTTTCTACATGGGCTTTTCTAAACTCGAAATTTTACTTTATGCTTAATCTGGAAGTAGAAAACACTCCTAAGAATTTAACATTTTTATAAAAGCGACAAATCCCTCAAAATGTACAACGGATATGTATTGACTTGGCGGACGCAACATAGGAAATCGCATGTTAATTTTAAAGTGTTCAAATATTGGCTTCCCTATTTATTTCAGAGACAAAATGTATTTCACTTTTTTTAGAGGAAAGAATTCTAAATTTATGAATGTCCATACTTTACACTTTAGGTTTCTCTAAGTTAAAATAATTAAGAAAAAGTAATGTGATTTTATAAAAATAATGACATAGACAATTGCCTGTTCTTTTTAAGTTCAATTTAATGCTTTAAACAAGAATTTTTCACTCCCAGACTAAGCATAAAGTAAAATTTCGAGTTTAGAAAAGCCCTGTGAACATTTTCTGGGCTTTTCTAAACTCGAAATTTTACTTCATTCGCCACGCGTATAAAACACTATACTATTGTTAAATTTATATATACTCGAACTTCACTTAAAATCTGTGTTTTATACGCATGGCGCATGAAGTAAAATTTCGAGTTTAGAAAAGCCCAGAAAATTTGTCTCGGGTCGCTGCGCGACCCTCGACAAATTTTCACGGGGCTTTTCTAAACTCGAAATTTTACTTCATGCTTAGCTTGGGAGTGGAAGACACTCATTTAAAGCTTAAAATTAAACTCTTTTAAAAATCAACGAATGTCAGAAAATTTACAGCTAAAATAATTAAGAAAAAGTAATGTGATTTTATAAAAATATGGAATTGATACAATTGCGGATATTCCCTGTTTTTTTTAAAGCCCAATTAAATGATTTAAACAAGTGTTTTCCACTCCCAGACTAAGCATGAAGTAAAATTTCGAGTTTAGAAAAGCCCCGTGGGGCTTTCTAAACTAGAAATGTCACTATATGCGCCACGCGTATAAAACGCTATAATATAAAACCTGTGTGACCCTCGACAAATGTTCAAGGGGCTTTTCTCAACTCGAAATTTTACTTCATGCTTAGTCTGGGACTGGAAGACACTCGTTTAAAGCTTCAAATTGAAATCTTTAAAAAATCAACGAATATCAGAATAATTATAGCCAAAATAATTAAGAAAAAATAATGTGATTTTATTATAAATTATGACATATGGAATTAATACAACAATTGCGGATGTCAAAATAGCACAAGACATTGCTGTTACTTAACGACGAAAAACAACGCAAACAGCGTGATAACTGTGGTCTGCATAATATTACTTTATTAGGAGGATTTTTTCTGGTATAGTGTAAATCATTTCGAATACAATGAATTCAGAATTTTTTCCTCTACAACAAAGGTAAATACATTTTGTTTCTAAAATAAATAGGGGCGCCAAAATATGAACATTTCAAAATTTACATGGGATTTCCTATGTTGCGTCTGATAAATCAACACCCCGTATATGTGACTTGATTGATGCGTGTTTTAGAGAAATAGGTCAAATCTATCTAACCAATCATAAACATTAATTAATGATCTAACTAACCAAGATTTGACATCAAGAATAATTTTCTGTATCAAAATTTAAACGTTTTCTTTTGAAAATAATAATTAATTTCGATGTCTAATGTATTATTATAAATTTACAAAAAATAATTTTAAGTGTCAACAATTTCTTTCAGGTTTGTATAAAACCTCGTTTCATAAATGTCACTTCATATTTAAACATTTTGCACTGAAATTTGAAACGCCAGATTTTTATATTATTAACAGTAATTGTTAAGCGGTCTATTAGCAATTAATGTTAGTAATAAATCTGGCATATTTGTTTTAATTAAACACAAATTTTAAATATATTTAATTTGTTTTTAAACTTTAAGCTTCTGTAATTTTATTTCTATTCTATCGATTTCTTGCATGAAATAGTATATTTCATTAGGAGTCCAGAAAAAGGGATTTTTCCGTGCGCGCGTGACATGAGGCGTAGCCGAACACGGGAAGTCATGCAAGCACAGAAAAATTCATTTCTGGACGTGTAATGAACGCTATTTTTTATTATACTTATCTGAAAACATTATACATATCTAAAAACTTAAATTATTTTGTTATTTTCAAACTAGTAATTTTTTATGGTAGTAAATAAATACAACTAATTCGAAAAAAAATGAAATTGAATACCAGTTTCTCGAAATTTGATGGAGTTAGTACTTTTTTTTTAAAGCCAAACATATTTTTATCGTAGCGAATCAACACCATAATGAGTACGATTGTGCGGATTTGGCTTTTTCAGAAAAATAAAATAGAAGTTATATGATGTACTCACATTTTTTTTGTTTTTCATAGTTCCCATTCCGCCTGCGTTCGTGTCTATATCTGGATTTTACTAGCAGTCATTCTACGCTTACTTGTGCCGCTTAGGTTAATATAACATGCGAAATATCATCTACAAAATCAATGTATTCTAAGTCTGCGTATATTTCAACTAAACTTACGTATTTCACTGACGGAAAATAAAACTTCAGTGACAAATACATTGTTGCTATGGAAACATTTCAGAGCGCACGGAAAGGCGCACAAACAAACGTTTTCCGTGCGGTGGCTTGAAAAAGCGACGTTTTCATTATTCTAGAGGCATTTGGAAACGATGTGTTTTCAGATAAATATAATAAAAATAAAATGTATTTATTTCTTAGGTATCACTACTGAGTTTATCCATACTTTTTTGCTGCACAAGTCCAATGCAAAATAATAATTTTAGTCAACTTTCAGAGATCTGTAATGTTACATCAAGTCTCTTGATTTTTATATATAAACTTTACAACATTGTTTATTCATTTTTCAATTATTTCACGCAAATTTTATCAACATTTAAAGTTTTGGCGATGTTTCTAAGTATGTTTTTAAATAAAACTCACATTTTTTACACTTTTAATGCAAAATTGCAATTTCTGCGAATTGGTTTAAAAACAATGTTAAATGAATGCATTAATAAAATGTTCATTAATTTCAAAATAATCTCTGGAAATTTTATAGAAAAATGAATTATCGATGATTTTTATAGGTTATATTTTAAGAAGAGACACATTTTGTACATTTCACTTTATCAAACTTTAATAACTGCATGTTTTTAGTTTACGTGAAGTGATTATTACACTAAAAAAGACTATTATAAAAAGTTAAGTTCACTTTTTATTTGTATCGTTAGATGTACATTTCGAGACACAAAGAGCTCATTATCAATAACAAACTAAATTCTTACAACTATTTGCGTGGTATATATGTATATCTAAAGGGATTTAGGAAAAACCAATAAGTAATTAGCTAAGGGTTCGGCATGGTTTTTGGTGGGATTACATTCTCTGTGGGGCACTTTTTTGGCAATAAATCTAATATTGGATTATCTGAGGAACTAAGATAAAAATTTAGCAAAATTTAGTAAATTGATTCAAGCATATTTAATCTACGATGACCTGACTGCTTTAAAAGTTTAATATTGTTAACCGGAAATGTGTGTCCTGTTTCTAATGAATGGTGTGCGACCGCTGATTTGTCCGGGTTTTGAATTTTAAAGTAATATTGGTGTTCTTTGAATCTTTTTAATATATTGCGTTGTGTTTGACCTACGTATATTTTATTGCAATTGTTGCAGTTTATTGAATAAATTCCGGATTGTTCTAGGTGGTTTGTTTATGCAAAAGTATTGCCAAGTAAACTTTTTAATTTTGTATTGACATAAAAAGCAGGAGAAATGCTGAATTTATTCAATAAACTACCAATTTTCATACAAATTGATGGGTGGTAAATGAATCTAGGAAACTTTTTTGGGGCGGTTTATTTCGAGTTGATTAGGGTGGTACTTAATTTAATTTTGTGATTTCTAATGTGTCTGTTAATTAATTTATTAATTGTGTCTATTTTGAAATTTAATGAAATGCCTATTTTCCTGATTAAACTAAATTCCGTTTCTCTATTTTCTTTAGATATTGGTATGTTAATTGCTCGAAAAATCATGCTATTAAAAGCTGCTAATTTATGTTTAAATGGAGAAGATGAAGATGAGTGGATGTAATTAAAAGTGTGTGTGTTTTTCCTGTATATATTAAATTCTATTTTTTTATTGTTATTTATCAAAAGTAAATTTAGAAATGATATTTGATTATTTATTTCTATTTCATGCGTGAAACTGATACTGGGAAAAAGTTTATTTAAATTGGAAGTTATGTCTTTCACATTCGTATCTGTTTTGACTATTGCGATAATATCATCCACGTATCTATACCAAACCCTCGTAAAGTTAGTGATTGTTTTTCAAGGTGATTAAGAAAAATGTTGGCTAGGAAAGGTGATAGGGGGTTTCCCATTGCTGTTCTGAAAGTTCGTTTATAGTACGTGTTGTTGAATATAAAAGTATTGCATCCCATTACAAATTTCGTTAGTTTTAAGTTTTCTTCTATTTTGTCTGTTTCTGTTGAGTTTTCGATTAAAATTTGTTTTAATATTTCATAAGTTTCCTGTAATGGGAATGCTGGGAAAAAGTGCTTCAACATCAAAGGAAACAAATTTTCCATTTTGTGCAATTTGAATATGTTGAATATTTTCAGTTTAATGAATAGAGTTTTGTATTGACAAATCATTCTTAAGTTTAAGGTTTTTAAATTCGTTTACCAACCATTTAGTTAAAAAATACGTGAGAATTAATGTTTGATACAATGGGTCTCCATTTATCTCCGGGTTTGTGTTCGGCAAACAATACAACTTAGGTAGTGTAGGATTTTTCACTTTCAGTTTAAGTCTATCGTCTATCAAATATTTTGAATCTTTTTATAAGCTATTTAATCTAGTGTTATATATGTTGATAAGATTTTTGTTTGTTCAATGTAGGGTCGGTCTTTTAACATTAGTTCCACTTTGTTGTAATAGTCACTTTTATTGACTATCACAACCGCATTACCTTATCGGATTTAATGTAAAAGACTACTTTTCTTTTAACGATTTTACGGTTTTTGCTCATGTGTTTTTCCGGCTAATGTTGTTGCGTTTTGGTTTCTTTCTGTGTCTTCTCAATAATTCTCAATTGACACTGTGAATTAATTAAATAAATACTATTATCGTTTTTGCTATTCATCGTGTTCGAAATGCGCATATAGCCTACAATCAAAAAGAGTAAAGTAAGGAATAATGCAATATAAAAATTTTAATTGAAGATTATTCAGATTTCTAAATTATAAAAAATGTTGAGCCGATGCATACACTCTAATTTTTTTTTATAATTTAGAAATCTGAATAATCTGTATTTAATATATGGATGTATACCTTAAAAACATTATATGCATTTTGAAGGAGCTTAGTTTATTTAATATCGACAGCAAATATAATTAAAAATCATAAATGAATTACTTTTACCAAAACTAATATTCATGAGCATCAGGTTAAAACAAATATTAATAATAGAAAAACCATAAAAGAGGTACACTTCTGTGCAATAAATTATTTTCATTTGCTGATATTGTCACAACTTGCTCCATCGCAGAAATCCAATTCCATCCTGAAAACTAAATGTGCACATCCTTTTCTTATTACAAACTTTAACTGAATTCTCCGAACGGAGCAACGATGACAGAAATGGTTATAGCCTATTAGTTTACTTGTTATACCGTTGTAAAAAAAAACTCAACAATTTCAGAAATTTAGTTACTCCCCAAACTATGTTGATCACGAAAGCACTAAAAACACAGTGCTCAATTCCGCGACAGAACATTCTTCGAGCTGTTTCCAGCTGCATAACAGCCTGAAACCGTTAGCGACACCCCGATATACGCGAAAATTAACGGTCTCGTCACATGACTGCCCTTCGAATACCACCGAGAACCCCCTAACAGACATAACCCCCCATCGCGTCGCGACGCTCGGTGCACCAATGCAATTCACTCGAGGGCCCATTAAGGGCCGATCCGCGATAGTGCAAATGAGTCCCGGAGCGTCCCGAAAATTTGCACACGATAACGATCCCGGAGAATACACCCTCGAACGCGATGATACGAAAAGAGTGGAATAGGGAATACAAAAAAGCGGAGAGGAAAAAAATAACAAAACAACGACGGAACAAAACAATAGGGGGAATAGATGTTCGGGTTGCGGATGGGAACACGCCCTCGATGCGATCATTATTTTTATGTGGGTGAATACCGCGATCGGGATATTGAGCAATATTTCTTGCGGAAATCTATAATGAATTACTGTTAGTGTTACGGTTGCGGTTGGATTATTATATTCCTGTTGATTCGATTAAAATGCGACAATTTCATTTGTAATTTTGATTGATCATGGCATCTCAAAACACGCTATATCTAAACTTGTATACAGTGCTTTCGAAAAGAAGTCCATAAACTCATTAAAATCTAAATTATGAACATTAAAGAAAAACTCTCAGATAGGTCGATTTTTATTATTAATTACGCATTTGGTCAAATAATAAAATTATATACAGGGTGATTCGTGTAAGAGTTGTGTGGTCATTTTGTTAAACGAAAGTTGAACATTTTTACTAGACATATTTAAAGGAAATTAATATTATACATACAATAAGCTTTTTACAAGTTTAGGTTGAATAGAAAAATAATCGAGAAAAATAACTTTTGAATTAAAAATTGTCAACTTATGCTAACGACATTTGAATATAAACAAACTCGTTTAACTGTCAGTTTTATACTGTTTACGTCGCATAGACATCTTTTACAAATTAAAAATATATGTGAACAGTTTAGGCATTTAAATAAGTTTTCTTTATTACAATACCTAAAATACCATGTTTATTAAATCGACATTTTAAAATTTCAAACTAATTTTTCTTGATTATTTTTTTATTCGACCTATACTTGTATGCCGGGTGTTGACTTAACGGACGCAACATAGGAAATCGCATGTTAATTTTGAAGTGTTCAAATATTGATTTCCCTATTTATTTTAGAGACAAAATGTATTTCACTTTTTTGTAGAGGTAAAAATTCTAAATTTATGAATATTCATACTTAACACTCTACATTTCTCTAAGTTGAAATAATTAAGAAAAAGTAATGTGATTTTATAAAAATAATGACATACCATGGAATTGATACAACAATTGCGGATATACCCTTTTTTTTTAATTCAATTTAAAGCTTTAAACAAGTGTTTTCCACTCCCAGACTAAGCATGAAGTAAAATTTCGAGTTTAGAAAAGCCCTGTGAAAATTTGTCGAGGGTCGCGCAGACAAATTTTAAGTGAAGTTCGAATATACATAAATTTGACAACATTATAGTGTCTTATACGCGTGGCGCATGAGGTAAAATTTCGAGTTTAGAAAAGCCCAGAAAATTTTTCTGGGCTTTTCTTAACTCGAAATTTTACTTCATGCGCCACGCGTATAAAACACAAATTTTAAGTGAAGTTCGAATATACATAAATTTGACAGCATTATAGTGTTTTATACGCGTAGCGCATGAAGTAAAATTTCGAGTTTAGAAAAGCCCAGAAAATTTGTCACGGGTCGCTGCGCGACCCTCGACAAACTTTCAAGTTTTATACTGTTTACGTCGCATAGACATCTTTTACAAATTAAAAATGTATGTGCACAGTTTAGGCATTTAAATAAGTTTTCTTTATTAAAATTCCTAAAATTCCATGTTTATTAAATCGACATTTTAAAATTTCAAAGTCATTTTTCTTGATTATTTTATTATTCGACCTATACTTGTATACCGGGTGTTGACTTAACGGACGCAACATAGGAAATCGCATGTTAATTTTGAAGTGTTCAAATATTGACGTCCCTATTTATTTTAGAGACAAAATGTATTTCACTTTTTAGTAGAGGGAAAAATTCAAAATTTATAAACATTCATACTTAACACTTTACGTTTCTCTAAGTTGAAATAATTAAGAAAAAGTAATGTGATTTTATAAAAATAATGACATACCATGGAATTGATACAACAATTGCGGATATACCCTGTTTTTTTTTTAATTCAATTTAAAGCTTTAAACAAGTGTTTTCTACTCCCAGACTAAGCATGAAGTAAAATTTCGAGTTTAGAAAAGCCCTGTGAAAATTTGTCGAGGGTCGCGCAGCGACCCGAGACAAATTTTCTGGGCTTTTCTAAACTCGAAATTTTACTTCATGCGCCACGCGTATAAAACACAGATTTTAAGTGAAGTTCGAATATACATAAATTTGACAACATTATAGTGTTTTATACGCGTGGCGCATGAAGTAAAATTTCGAGCTTAGAATAGCCCAGAAAAATGTTCTGGGCTTTTCTAAACTCGAAATTTTACTTCATGCGCCACGCGTATAAGACACAGATTTTAAGTGAAGTTCGAATATACATAAATTTGAGAACATTATAGTATTTTATACGCGTGGCGCATGAAGTAAAATTTCGAGTTTAGAAAAGCCCAGAAATTTTGTCTCGGGTCGCTGCGCGACCCTCGACAAATTTTCACGGGGCTTTTCTAAACTCGAAATTTTACTTCATGCTTAGTCTGGGAGTGGAATACACTCGTTTAAAGCTTCCATTTGAACTTTTTTAAAAATCAACGAATGACAAAAAATGTTCAGCTAAAATATTTAGGAAAAAGTAATGTGATTTTATAAAAATAATGACATACAACAATTGCGGATATTCCCTGTTTTTTTTTAATTCAATTTAAAGCTTTAAACAAGTGTTTTCCACTCCCAGACTAAGCATGAAGTTAAATTTCGAGTTTAGAAAAGCCCCGTGAAAATTTGTCGAGGGTCGGTGCGCCCAGTGAAACTTTGTCGAGGGTTGCGCATATACCGGCATTCCACATTCCTATTCAAAACATGAATCCAGAAATGCACTTATATTTAAAGAATGTATTGGGAAATATTTTAATATTGTCTTTCTTTGTTCTGTATCAACAACATAATCAATGAACAGTCCGTGGCAGAAAAATTACATTCGCAATTCAAAGCCGCACATCAGGAACCCGTGTCGCGACAAATGCCGTACACGAATTCTGCATATCAAACCCAGTTTCTTTTGACATATTTTTGGAAACTAAAGTATAATTTTAAGATATTACTAAAATAGCACGATGCTGCCCATTATTTATTAAAAGCATAATCAAAATTTACATTGCTCTTATGAAGATTTCTAAGCAACGAATAATTTTATTTATCATTTATTTTAGATTAATCTATTTAATATCACATGTTTATAATAATTACTCGAATAAATTAAAGCAATATGAAGAAGAAATAATGTTTTCTATGGAAGTATTGCACGAATTAATGTGATTATTTAAGAGTGTTCCATTAGTTGATTTATATATAATCTAAGAAACATTGTTTTTAAAAAAGAATAGTGTCAATTTATTCGCAAAGCTTAAATGTGCAATATGTATATGTTTCATTATTGTTAAAGATTAATCGTTGTTCGTTTTTATTGCCAAATAACATGTGAATTTCCGACCTTAAATTGCCCGCCATATAAATATTTATATTTTACATTTTTTTTATATTTAAACAACAAGCTTTCGTAATTGTAATGAATCCATAAAATTATGTTTTTTGAACTAAATCCAACCGGTAATTTGTCGGTAAGTTATAAATAATACAATTGTTTTCGGGATAAAACTCATTAAATACATGAAAGTGCAATTACTTAATGACTATCTGCGCTTGGATATTCAGATTTGTCCATAAATAAAATTCACAATTTAAATTTGTCACAGCATGTAACAGCAGCAATACGTAAAGCCCAAAAAGTATCGACAGTCTTATACACTGTGTCTAATGGATAAAATATCCCTGATAATAGTTTCTTAAAATATTTAATGCTTTTAATTAAAAAATAAATAAGTAAACTGATTAAGGTGTGTTGAAATTAACCGCATCCTATTTAGAACTTAAAGCAATATTTTAGTAATTACTTCTACTTAAAACTATAATTAATTAATTTAAGACTTTGTAAAGTTCAGGATTAAACCTCTGAAGTAAACTATTTCGGGCAACACCCCCACTATGCGGTCTTAATAAACTCACCACATCCAACAACAGCGAGTAATTTTTAATAAGTACGTCGTGCAGATTTAAAGCTGCCCGTTAAAGTGGATATTGCGTGCTACCAAAGACTCGTGTGTGAATATTTAAAGGAGCAATTTAGCAAGATTGCCGACACTGCATGTTGTTTATTGTTCATTTCGCGACGTTCCGATGCAAATTCCCTAATGGCGACACTTGATAACCCAACCACTAACGCACATACATCACACCTGCCTTTTAATTAAAAACGTAGAGCGCCAATTAATCCCACAGGCAAATATTTGCTGCGGTTATTAGGATGTCCTGATTTTTTTTGCTTTTGCAGTAATAATCAAAAAAGATAACAACCTAGGCGCGCTTGTTGTAATGGAATGCAAATTTACTTTGAAATAATCGACTTCTTTTTTCTTTTCGTTGTTCCAGGAAGGGAGCAGTATCCACTCCGGAAAATGAATAATCTCGAGATTTGAATACATTTACAAGTATAAACACGGAGGGAATAAGATGGCTGCGGGCCGGCCTCCGCCTAGGCCTTAATTGAGTGCGTGAATTGGAGGAAAGGGGGCTTTAAAAGATGGAGAAAGATTCCGGGCATTACTGCTACGAGCCCTACACGGGGGTCTCCAAGTCCGCCACTAGCACCCTGAAGAAGGACAGCAAGGTCGAAAAGTCGACGACGTGCTGTAAGTGCCTCACCAGCTCGAGAAAATCCAAGTCGAAAGCCTTCCTAACGGGATTAGCCACCAACTTGGGCATCTGCGTCCTCCTCTTCGGCTACACTCTGATCGGATCAGTGATCTTTTTAGCGATAGAGGGTGGAAACGGCGAGCAGCATCAAATCCTGGCCACCACGTCCCTGGCCACGAACATGAATTACAAGCGGTCGTTTAACAGTAGCGATTTCAAGTTAAAGACGGACGAGTTCCGGGCTAAAACGGTGGAGAACATCTGGGATATCACGGTGAGCCTGAACATCCTCTACAGGGATAACTGGACTCGGTTAGCTGCCCAGGAGATCACCAGATTCCAGGACGAGATCCTCAAATCAATAGCCGAGGAGAACTCGAACCCGGATTTCACGGTCGAGGAGAGAAAAGCCGGGATCGCGAACGAGAACTTCGAGTGGACGTTCGCCAAGAGCTTTCTGTATTCGCTGACAGTTCTCACCACAATAGGTGAGTTTTACCTTTGTTTCAAGTAATTTTAATAGAAATATTTATCAGTTCTAACATTTATCTTTTCAATATTACATAAAGTATAGTTCATAATTAGTGTTAAAAACGCTGACTATTGCTCAATTTGTGTTAAATTAAAAATAATAAAATTAATAAAGATTTATATTTAAAAAATATGTACTTAGGTAAAAGAGAAACAATGTTTTGCTATTAAAAGATTGTCTAAGAATAAAAACATAGTATAGCGACGTCTCTAGCAGCGAGGACTATATCGATATTCCGTGCACAAATTTGTGTCGAGCTGCAAGGGTTCCAAAGCGTTAATTGTTCGCGGTATAATGTAAATAAGGGATCTCTAAACTACGGCTCGTGAGCCAAATGTAACGCGTACCCTCCACGAATCCGGCCCTCGACCAGCAGTTTACATTTTGAGAGAATTTTAAAATGTTATAATGTTAGATCTGGGTCAAGATTTATTATGTAGAATTGTATACAGGGAGTTTTTTTTCAAGTTAAGATATTCCAATGCATGCGCTGTAAATTATCAGCCGTTCATTGTTTTTAGAAGAGTTTTAGAAAATTCGAGTGATTCCACTCCTTGAGTAAGCATGAAGTGAAATTTTGAGTTTAAAAAGGACTAAAATTTTATTTAGTCGAGTAGCGAAGCAGAGCGACAGAACCAAGTTTTCCGGTTTTTCTCAACTCGAAATTTTAGTCAATGCGCCACGCGTATAAGACACTGATTTCAAGTGAAGTTTACTTGGTCACAATATTTCAGTGTTTAATACGCGTGGCGCATGCAGTGACATTTCGAGTTCAGAAAAGCCTGAACATTTGGTTTGGTCCCTTCGCTTCGCGAAGCGACCCATCCAAATATTCAGGGTTTTCTAAACTCTAAATTTGACGTCATGCTTAGCCTGGGATTGAAAAACACCCGTTTAAAGCTCCAAGTTGAACTCTTTAAGAAAACAACAAATATCTGAAAATTTACAGTACATATTTCTGTTTTTTTTCCTGATGCACTGCACCCTAGGTGGCTTATTATACTACCCCATATTGCCTTACTCACGCAACTATTCTGAACTCAATGGCCTGCACTAGTTTGTACAGGTCCTTCAAGAACCATTTGGTACCATTTGACTGTTCCCAAATATGAGCCGTCTTATGTTATCCAGCGCATTGCAACTGCACACAATATCCATTGCTATTTCTGGTGCCATATCACATAGTCGACAACTCGGGTCGCCATTATACTGGATTTTTTTTTAATATACATACATGTATGCGTGAACTGTAACTGTTCCGATAATCGTTTGTTTATTAGAATCGTTTAATTTATAATCCTAAACGAGTGTTTTCCACTCCCAGATTAAGCATGAAGTAAAATTTCGAGTTTAGAAAAGCCTGAAAATTTGGTTTGGTCAGCTTTTTCATTGCCCACGATACCGGAGTGATCCGGCGTCCAAACAAGTGTGACCTTCTTCTGTCTGGCCAGGTCATTCAGTGCATCGAAGCAGTCCAATACCAATTCTTCTGGCTCTTGAAAACCTTTAGTGTCGCCTGGCTTTCGGACATGATATAGATTTGCCTATCTCGACAGTCCCTCTTTATGTTGGTTCTCGCGCATTCTATAATTGCGAATATTTTGCCTTAAAAAACAGATGCCAGACTGCCCAGTGATTGAGCATAGCCTGTCTTCATGTTTTCATTGTAGAATTCTAATCCAGTACCTGTATCTGATTTAGAACCATCCGTATACCAGATTATACTTTGTTTGTGGATATCATCTCTAAAGCCATCCTATTCCTTGCGGTCTGGAATTGTGACTTTAAAGAGTGCATTTTCAAGGTATCTGACTGTCATATTGTCTGAAATCATTTACGGTAGAGGTCGTCCTATGTCTGTCAAGATTCTTCTATGTGTGGTATCAACTCTTATGTTGACCGGTGATAACTGCAGCCTGTAGAGTGCCAGCCTCGCCTTCCTCACTATCAAAATATGAAGTTGTATGATGTCTATGATCTCCATGGCTGATACAGGCAAGCCTTTGAATCTTGCTGAGAATTTATATGGTTGTGTGTTGCGTGACTCTAGGCCACCCCACCAAAGCAGCATACATGATTTCGGGTCTGACCACTCTGGTATAGAGCCAGCATACCATCCCTAGTCTGAGCCCGCATGTCCTATCGTACATTCGTCTAATTACCGCAAAGATAATTTCCGGTTTGCGTTTGGTTTTTGAGATATGCAAGGTCCAGGTGAGTTTAAAGTCAAAGTTTACTCCTAAGTACTTCACCTTGCCTGATATTTCAAGTTTACCACCATTAAGAAACAGAGGTCCTAGGCCCTCTAATTTCCTCCTACGTATAAATGGGACAAGGGTGGTCTTAGAGGGCGAGACTTTCAGTCCCTCTCTAGCACACCATTTGTTAACCACGTTCATAACACGTTGCATACACTAAACCATCTGCGTATCTTAGGCAAGAGTATCCCTCGGAACTCCTCTCTGAGGACAACCACAGACCACCCCGAATGCTAATGTCTGGTCAGCAAACGTATAGACTATCCTTTGTGTTGGGTGGTCTAAAAATATATTATAGGTAAAAGTGGTATACCTAATATATAGGGTTTTTCAAAAGTAAGTAGTACTCTAAACTACTCGTATTTGGGCTGATTTTTATGGATATTTGAAAATAAGAACAATATCAGATCGCTGGGAAAACGGGATTTTTGTTGGTCGTCATAGCAACAAATTGTTTAAAAACAGTTGCATGAATAATACCATTGTATGTAAGTGTCATCACAGGTTTTTCATATTAGAACACAATTTCTTTTGTCAAAAGAAATGGTTTTGCCTCTGCAAACTCGCATTGGATTTGTCCAATGTTATTACGAATGTGGACGGAGTTTCTCGGCAGGCTTTCGACGGTTTCTTACCCGTAACGGTCTAAGAGCTGGCCCATTCACTCTGAGAGCTTTTCAAAAGCTGGTAGCAATATTTGAAGAAAGTGGTGCTGTTATGGATAAAAAGAACAGGTAGACCCACTGTGGCAGAAGATGTTGCAGTTGCTGAAGTTTTACAAGAAACGCAAAATTTAGCAAATGAAAACAAATACGAAACATCTACTCAGAGCTGCGGTTTATAGTGTTGAAGAAAGGTTACTTCTTGTTCAAGAAGAAAATGGCAGCCACATACAACATTTACGATAAATGTAATATTTTTAATAAATCCCATTTCATTCTGTACATACAGGAATTTTTAATTTTCAAATCGCTCAATGATTATTCAAAATATCAGTATTGCAAAATACGAATTACTTTTAAGAAAGCCTATATATCAGGTGTTCAATTAAAAATATGATCGAGTTGGCTGTGAAATTTTCAAAACATTGTGAAGTAGGTCGTACGTGAATTTGTCAGTCGCTCCTGTCAAATAACTTTCAACCAGAAATCACTTGGGTTCTAGTGTGTAAACCATTGGTTATATAGCTTTGAAAACAACTGATCTATAAAAATAAATAATACAATAACTATTAGAACAAGGCAAACTGATAAGCTACTGATTAACACAATCTGACATTTATTTTAGGTATGACAAAACATAAATTAAGCTGCGACTTCACTTTTTCGTTCCATTCTCTTCTATCAAACAAGCAACGCCTTTTCGATCATGTATTTAAATGAACACTTGGCATTATTAAATTTAAAAGTGTTACATTCCATGACAACTGATATTATTAAATTCAAAAGTGTTAAATTCCATTACAATTTCTGTAAGTTTAATGTTTTTGTCTATTTTATTTCGTGGAATTACATTTTCAGTTAATACATTTTCTAGGATTTTTCAATAAAATTTTTAACCCTCCTAAGAGGTCTTTCTCTTTATCCTGGTTTTTCCCTAGGTATAAAGAAGACGCACAACTGTTGTTGAAATTAGTTGTTATTTAACAGCTGAGGCTGTTACTTGGTGAAATTCCATATCAACACTTTTAGAAAATAACACACTTGGTTAAGATTTCACTGTTTATTAGTTGACACTACAACAATTGTTTCGCCACACAGTGGCTTCATCAGGCAGATGAATGATAGGATATCATCCATCTGCCTGATGAAGCCACTGTGTGGCGAAACAATTGTTGTAGTGTCAACTAATAAACAGTGATATCTTAACCAAGTGTGTTATTTACTAAAAGTGTTAGGTGTTATTTATAGTGAGTGCTTAGCACTCGAAACATGTATCTTACGATTAGAAAATAAAGTGTGAAGAAAGGACACAACAGTGTTAATAATTAACTACTTATAGTGCCCGATTGTTGTAGTTTATAACTTCAAAACAAAGTTGGCTCATTAAGAAAATAATCGTTGTAAATTTTATCAAATTCTTATAGGCAATTGATTTTATTTATTTATTTATTTATTTATTTATTCATATTCAACGGGAAACCCCTTTTACAAAAACAAGTTAATGCTTAAATATATCATGTATAAACTATACTAAATTTAAAATACACAATGTAGACAATCTAGATAGTAATGCAATGTATTTGAAATAAATCTAAAACTAAAACTAAATAATTATACTATGCTCACTAAAAAGCAGTTATTTTTTATTGTATTAAACACCGAAATCATGCAAAAAAAAAATTAACAACACTAATCAAAAAAAAAACCTCTAAGTGGGTTAGATGATTCTTAAATGTAACTAAATTGGATCCGAATAACGATATAAATTCCGTGTCCAAACTATTCGCAGCTCGCATCATCCTTGCAATGGGATTATTATGACCATAATTAGATGAAAACGTCCTCAGGCGAAAAATTGGGTTAGACCTTAGACTACGATCATGGCAGGGTACGTAGAAGTCAAGCATGGATAAAATCTCTGGACAATCAATCGCTCCGTTTACAATTTTATGTAGATAAATTAAGTCGTTAATTGTGCGACGATGTTCTAGGGTTTTCATTTTTAATTCAGCCATTATATCTGAATAAGAGCCAAGTGAATGGTATTTAACCAACTTGTACTCCATCGTACGAAAGAACTTCTTTTGTATGGTTTCTAATCTGTTGGTGAGACCCGATGTATGCGGTGACCAACTTATTGATGCGTATTCCAAGTTAGAACGAACCATAGAACAATATAAAGTTTTCAAACACGATGGACTCAGAATTCTACATACTCTCCACACGAAACCCCACATCTTTAATGATTTGTTGCATATATTAGTTATATGAGATATGATGTTTGATTTATTTTTAAATAATATTTGTAATTTTTTATTCTTCGTGGAATCGTCAAATATTTTATAAAAACTATCGACTTGGAGCTTTATAATGCTTCACAGTACTTAACTTTTTCTCTCTTTGACAATAAAATGATCCTTTATTTATAAACAATTATAATAGGTTTCATTTTGTGTTACATGCATATTTTAGAACATAATGTTATCTAAATATTCTCTAAATTTATCCTCGAGAAATTTGAATTTCTATAATTTTGTTCTGCTTTGACTTTGATTTTGAAACCAAAATATGTTTTTTTTTTTTTAGAATAACACTCTTCAAATTTGCTGTCATGGTATTATTTCGCGTTCATTCGCGTATTAAACTAAATCATTATGAGTTTAGTTTTTTTTTAGAGTATGGAATGTTCTACGAATACATTATTGTATTAATAATTAAATTCCAACATGTAATACTTATACAAAAGTTGATAAATTTACTGTTGTAAAACTATGTAAGTTATGGTTTTGAGAAAGTAAATTTATTTTAAAAAAAAGAGAATTTAAATCTCCTAAAGCAATTCTAATCGACAAGATTATTCGAATTCATTTCTGAGATTTGCATCAAAGTTTGTTTTTCTGTGTTTTTGAACTTTGCGTTAAATCAGTGTTTGATCCGCCTGTCGCATGAAGTAAAATTTCGAGTTTAGAAATGCTTAATCAAAGAGTGAAAATGCTCATTGGGAGCTTCAAATTGCATGTTTTTATAAAAAATAACAAATGGATGAATACTTATTTAAAATAAAAACTCGATGAATAATCAAGTTTTGTTTAATATTATTTTAAGTTAAAGTAATACCTATATTTTGTTTTTATTATTAAACTAGGGTTTCCAGTCCATTAGTAAGCATGAAGTAAAACTTTGAGTTTAGAAAAGTCTGAAAATTTGGTTTGGTTGCTGATTTATGGTGAAGTTCAAAAACACATACATCAACGTTAACCCATTAACGGCCGAGCATTTAAAGAGTAAACTCTTAAATTTGGTTTTAGGTAAAATTCTGCACTTCAGTTTATGATTTCTATAAATCACTTATTGTATTACATACTGTACATTTCGAAGCATTCGTTGATTTTATATAAAAACGTGCAATAAAACTAGTCGAGTAAATAGTAAAGTAAAAAATTGTGAAACAAACCAAGCGTAATTTAATTTAAACCTTCATTATCAATATGTGCAATATGAAGTTAACAATGAGTGTTTCCATTCCCAGACTAAGCATGATGTAAAATTTCGAGTTTAGAAAAGAAAATTTTCAGGCTTCTCTAAACTCGAAATTTTACTTCATGTGCCACGCGTATAAAACACTGAAATATTGTGAAGTTAGAAATACACTAACATTTTTTTAAATGAGTACTAATTGAAATATTTAAATCTTTTTTTATACATTTTCAAGTCAGATTAAGTAATATATTACAATAAAGTAACTTATTTAGTAAAATTACTAAAAAAGTTACTTACTGTAAGTCAACAAAAAATTATTAATGTTGCGTGTATGCATTAATGGCGCTTAATGGATTAATTAAATGAACACAGAATCAGATATTTAGTCTGTCAACAACTATGTCCAGTTTTAATAATAAATAATTATGCTTTGAACATTTTTGTTAATTAAACTCTATTAAAAATGTTATTGGTTGCAAAAAAATATAAATTAAAATTTATTTTGTATCGATGATTCGAAAAACATATTCTTCTCTTACGAATCCTTTACTCGATTATTCGTGATTTGAATCATATTATGTAATTCGAATTCGTAATTCATATACTTTTGTTGAGGATTCATTCCAGCTCTGGCATAATGTTAGTAAGTACTAATTTAGGACGATGTAAGGTAATTCATATTTAAATTCTTCCTTCTTTAAATGAGGACAGGTCTAGTCTTCATTTAAAAAAGGAAGGAATTGAATATGAATTCTGTAACAAGTTGAACAGGCATGTTTTTTTTATATATAATATAACTTGTATTGAAGTTATAAGAGTAATTATAGTTAAACAATAAACATCAATCATCCAATAACACATTCTTCTAAGTAGGTAATATTAAAACATGACACAATCCATCAATCAGTTCCATTAAAAGTATTCCTTGGAACTCGATAAATTTTTTCCCGAGTCCCGGGCGAGAAAATTCATAATTTCATAAACTATACGGGTAGCTTCCTCATACTACACTTCCAAAGTTCGCCGAGATGAGTTATAAACCCCACCCTCGCACCCCGAGCACGCTATTTTACCTGCGAAAGCCGGGGCGATAAATCAAGCGGGCTTGTCCTCGCCGAATCCCAAACACCTTGTGCACCCTTAATATTCACTTAATAAAACCTTACCCCCGCTAATTTGTTTCGCACCCTCTCGCGTTTCGGGGTTAGCCAAATTGAAAATATTCAAAATAGAGAGATTTGTGCTCGTGCGTCGTCGCCGTCATCTTGAGTTCATTTCATACCTAGTGCTTGCAAAACAAGTGCCGTCGACATCTGGGGAATAAATTTGCATGTTAGTAGGTTGGGAGGATGGAGGGTGATTACAGACGGCGTATGTCAGGAATTGTGTATGAGTTTGGTGCTATTAGGAAGGTTTATGAAAAAAAAACTATGTTGTAAAAAAAGGTAACACAGTAGCTAAATATCGCATGTTCAATTAAAAAAAAACCTCTAGTGTGCCATGATTTAATCTTTTTTTAAATTTAAATTGGCTACACGCTTTAGAAATTGACATAGAAAACGTCAGGCATAACATTTATAATGTGTAATTTCAGAGTTACCGACGTACAATATTTTCCAAGGCACTCTAAAGGTTTTTTTTTTATTGAACATACGATACTAGTTAACAAGGAAACTTTTGATATTATTTCTAAATATATAAACTGTATAGCTAGAATCATGGGTGACCGCAGAATCTATTTCAGGGAGGAGCGTAATATAATAACACAAAATTTGAATATTGCACTTAAACTTTATTGTTTTTAGCAAATTTAATTCGAGCAAAGTTACCAAATAGCTCGACCTACGGTCTCGCGATTTAAAGTTGCCGTTTAGCAGAGTGAGACACAGAGAAGTAAAGAACAGACAACCGCTGATAAGGAAGTGGTGGTCTCTCGGAGCAAATAGCCATATTTTTAACTGTATTTTCTGCCGAGCTAAGAGAAATCTGTGCAGAAAACATTACAAATTATATCTACGTTCAAATAAAAAAATTAAAAATTTGAATAAAAAATTAGCACTGTGTAAATCGACAGAAATGATGAAATGTGATTAAAATTTTGATAATCAATTTTCGACCATTAAATGAACGAAAATCAAGATAAAAATATAAAATCTTAAATAACGTGAAAACGGCCTTCTGTTAGTTTTGACTATTAACATTCAATTATAACGTTCAGGATTGTGAGTCAAAATGTATACAATATTTTATAAATGTTTATTTAATAATATATACTCGAAAATGACGTTTAAAGATATTTTTAATAAAATGTAAAAAAAGTCTATCTGTCAAAATACGGCAAATGTCAACTGTCAAATGTGAAATATGATATGTAAATATCAAATGTCAAATGTAAAATTATTGTTTTATGCGGGTGGCGCATGAAGTAAAATTTCGAGTTTAGAAAAGCCCCGAAAATTTGTCGAGGGCTTTTCTAAACTCGAAATTTTACTTCATGCTTAGTCTGGGAGTGGACGATACTCGTTTTTTAGCATTATAAAGTTTTAATAAGATTTCCAACAAATCGAGATTTTTGTTGATTTATAAAAGTCTCATGAGATTTCTAATATTTCGAGATATGTTAATTTTTTTTAATAATATACACTCTAAAATTACGTTTTAAGATATTGTTTTGTGCGAGTGGCGCATAAAGTAAAATTTCGAGTTTAGAAAAGCCCAGAAAATTTGTCGGATCTTTCCCGATGGTCTGCCTGCTTCCCTATTAAAAAAATGTGCATTCGCGCTTAGTAGACCAATATGGTTACTTTTTAAATTGTCACTATCTAGTGGTTGTTTTCCATCTTGCTGGAAATTAACAAACATAATTCCAATATATAAGAATGGCGATAACAAACTTGTTCAAAATTATCGCCCTATATCCATAATTGCAAAAATCCCAAAATTTTTTGAATAATTGATGACGGATTTCTTAACTAATTCATTGCAATCTTCAATCTCTCACAAACAACATGGGTTTCGAGTGGGGGCATCTATGGAATCTAATTTATTGTTATATGATTCTTACATTGTCAACGCCTTGGAACGCGGTTTTCAAGTTGATTCCATCTATACCGACTTCTCCAAGGCGTTTGACTCTGTTGATCATACGTTATTACTCAACAAGCTTCATTATGTTAGCATTACTGATATTCTTTTACGTTGGATAGAGTCCTACTTAACAGATAGGCTGCAAGTGATTAAAATTGGTCAAATAACATCAAGACCCCTAAAGGTTACTTCTGGTGTTCCTCAGGGATCACACCTGGGTCCCTTGTTCTTTAATATATTTATAAACGACGCTACAAGATGTTTTCAGAATGCCAATTGTTTACTTTTTGCTGATCATATGAAAATTTATATGCGTATTGAATTGACTCTTGATGCAACGAACCTGCAAAAGGAACTTGATCACTTTTATAGCTGGTGTAACGATAACAGATTAACGCTAAACATCAAAAAGTGTAATATCATTACTTTTTCACGAAGTACAAGGTCGGTCATTACAAATTATGTTTTCAACGATGTAGCAATAAATCGTGTTGATAGAATAAGGGATTTAGGTGTTACTGTAGATTCAAGGTGGTCATTTTCACACCATATTTCAAATATTGTCACGAAAGCCTATCAGATGCTGGGTTTTGTAAAGCGTAACAGTAAGAACTTTACAAATAGTAGAACGCTGGTAACATTATATAATTCGTTAGTGCGACCCTACTTGGAATATTGTTCAACGGTATGGTCTCCATACACTGAATGCGACATTAATAAAATGGAGCAAGTTCAAAAGAAATTTATAAGGTACCTTGCCTATAAATTTAGTACCGATCAGCCCTACTTGGATCTTTTGACGACTTTTGGCCTTCGCAGCCTTAAACAAAGGCGTGTAGAAGCTGACATTAAGTTAGTATTCAAACTACTTAATGGATATTTGGATTGCCCTGATCTGTTGGAATTGGTTGGTATACGGGTTCCACCGCGCTCTCTTCGGTCTGACATTACATTCCATATCGGCTACAGGCGCACGGATTATGCGAAATATTCCGCTTCTGTTCGGGTTTTGCGTCACGCAAATATTTTAAATTTTGACTTTTTTAATGGGTCTTTTTCATTATTAAAGCGCCTTTTAAAAGATTTGTACATTTTCTTGCTTAGTTTTAAGTTTAGTGTTTGTACATATTTGTTTTTTTTGTATATTGTATTTTTAATGTAAATGGCAAGCCGTTGAAATAAATAAATAATTAAATTAAAAAAAATACGGCAATTATAAACTGTCAAATGTGAAATATCAAATGTCAATATCAAATTCCAAATGTGAGATTATTGTTTTATGCGGGTGGCGCATAAAGTAAAATTTCGAGTTTAGAAAAGCCCCAAGAGAAAATTTGATTTATAAAATTTTGATGAGACTTTCGACATATTGAGATTTTTGTCGATTTATAAAAGTCTCATGAGATTTTCAATATTTCGAGATTTTCGTCGATTTATAAACATTTCCTGAGATTTTCAATATTTCGAGATTTTTATCAAATTTTCAATATTTCGAAATTTTTGTCGATTTATAAAACTTTGATGAAATTTTCGACAATTTGTAATTTTCAACATACATAAAATTTTATGAGAGTATTTTGTGAATTTTGTTGATTTATAAAAATTTCGTCAGATTTTCAATATTTCAATGTTTTCATCAATTTATAAAATGTTCATGAAATTTTTAACAAACGGAGAGTTTTATCGATTTATAAAATGTTGATGAAATTTTCAATATTTTAAGATTTTTTGATAACATTTTAATAAGATTTTCGATATTTCGAGATTTTCGTCAAATTATGTAATATGTTTTTATGTAAGATTTACAATAAATTTTTATTTAGATTTAGATTTATTTTTAAAAGCGATTCGTAAATTATCAAATGTATCTGTTTTTATATTAGATGACTTTTTTGATATGTAGCCAAGGGGAGCGGAGAAAAATTGACAAAAAATTATAAAAATTAACAATGAAATTTGACAATATCGAAGAAAATCTTTAAAACTGATAAACCTCTAAACACTGAAAACCAATGTCAATGCCATAAGACGAAAATCAGCAACATTTAGATAAATTAATAAAAATTATAGAAACTAATGACCCGTCAATATTTAGTTGATTTAGTCCGAATAATTATCGGCCAATCTCATTCCTGACCTTAATTGGCAAAGTGTTCGAACGTATTTTGCAATCTCAGTTAACCGAGTACTTTGAACATTATGAGATATTTTGTAAGGAGCAATATGGGTTCAGAAAAGGGCGATCAACCACCGAAGCTATATGTAATTTCGTTGAAATGACTGTTGATCGTTTTGAGGAGAAAAATACTTGCAAATCTACCTTTCTCGACCTCTCGAAGGCGTTCGACTGTGTCTCCAATGAAATTCTATTAAGAAAGCTATATTTCTATAACCTGCATCCGGATAGCTGCATACTACTATCATACCTTAGTGATCGAAGGCAGAGTGTACTAGTCTAAAATACTACCTCTACTATGCAGCCTATTGTACGAGGTGTGCCCCAAGGATCTATCCTAGGGCCACTTCTATTTTTGATATATACCAATGATCTTCCTAGTACAATAGATCAAACAAGCGTTGTGTTATATGCGGATGATACTACTCTGATAAGCAAGTCAACACACTTGGATGGGGTCATAGCGCTGCACTCGGGGGCATAATCGAGCGCATCCAGATGGTTTTGTAGCAATCGCCCTAAACTGAATGAAGCAAAATCGGCAAGTTTACCGTTTTCCCTCGGAACAACTTATCATCAGGTGGAAACAACAAAATTTCTTGGAATGCATATAGCGACAAATCTATCGTGGAATACTCATGGTGAAGCCCTAGCAAATAACTCGCTACTAGCACATTTGCCATTCGTTGCCTATCTAAACAGATACCGCGTGATGTTCTGCGAGTTGCATACTTTGCCAATTTCCAATCACATCTTTCGTACGGACTACTTGTTTGGGGTCACTCTGTAATACGGCATAGGATGTTTGGATTGCAACGGAAGACTGTACGAATTCTAGGTAACTACGGTTACTCCGTGGATTGTAGGCAGGCTTTCATGGACATGCATATTTTAACGTTACCATGTCTGTATGTCTATGAATGCCTGTTGCACATCAAAACCAATATTGAATCGTACAATACTTATCCAAGTACCAATACCCGCCATACTAGACAAAACTTGAACGTTTACTAACAATTTATAAGACTTTCTAAATCCCGAACAGTCGTAAGGTACCACGCAATTTAATTTTATAATGCACTACCACAAAAAATCAGGGACTTGGTCGTTTCCAAATTTCGAAAAGTTATTAAAGAGTTTTTGATTGGAAATGCATTCTACAGTTGAGACGAATACCTAAATTTTAATTTTACTAATTTTTAACATGTTTGAATGTACTCGTATTTACCTATATGTATTTTTAACGTATGTGTGAATGTATCTATATATTAGTTATAATTTACTTATTTATCTATTAATTTATTCATATATTTATTCATATATTTAGTTGCCTAATTATTTGTTTATTTACCTGTTTATCTATTTGTTTATTTATTCATTTTACCTTTAACTCAAAGCGTAATTCTAGTAATTTCGTAGGTTTTTGTCTCAAATATTCAACTTTTATGTTAGTATTAAGTAACATTATGTATTGACAAGTGTAAAGCTTCTTGCTGTTAACACAATAAATTTATTTATTTATTTATTAATTGATGAAAATCTGAAAACTTTGAACAAAAACGTTGGAAATTTAGATATAGTTGAAATAATGTACATTTTTCACAATAATAGTTGGTGTCCGAAAATGTATATGTTTTAGGGCTCGTACTTTACCCAATTTGATTATTTATATTGTAAATAGTGGCACTTCTCCCTTATCATGCAACGTTGTTCCTAATTTTTTTTTTCGACTTTTTGTTGGCAAATATTTTATAATTTATTTTCGGGCAGTAATCCGGAGACACCACCGTATACTTATAATTTTATTATGTATATTTTAGATAGTTAAATTTATTTTTTAAATTACTGTTTTGATTTATATTATAATTGTTTTACACCTTTTAAAAAATGTTATCATCACAACATTTGTGATGATAACATGTAAGAATGGTCATTAGACTGTGCCAAAAAAAAAAATCGATTTTTTTTTATTTTGCTGTTCATTAAGTATATTTATATATATTTAAATTCATTAGGATTCCCTAAATTTCAACCAAATCGAACAGTATTTAGAGGTCCATCAAGTCCAAAACGTGGTTTTAGATACTTATTCCCAATTTTTTACACGTTTCATGACACCAATCTGCATTAATGATGGATCTGAATATGGGGATAAATGTTTTCATTAAAAAACAAAATATTGTGTGTTTTATTATCCCAGACTAAGCATGAAGTAAAATTTCGAGTTTAGAAAAGCCCCGTGAAAATTTGTCGAGGGTCGCGCAGCGACCCAAGACAAATTTTCTGGCCTTTTCTAAACTCGAAATTTTACTTCATGCGCCACGCGTATAAAACACTAAAATATTGGAAAATTTATGTATATTTGAACCATACTTGAAATCAGTGTTTTATACGCGTGGCGCATGAAGTAAAATTTCGAGTTTAGAAAAGCCCTGAAAATTTGTCTCGGGTCGCTGCGCGACCCTCGACAAATTTTCAGGGGGCTTTTCTAAACTCGAAATTTTACTTCATGCTTAATCTGGGAGTGGAAAACACTCGTTTAAAGCTTCAAATTAAACTTAAAAAAGAACAACGGATGTTGGATAATTTACAGCTTATGCATATGTTTACATAAAAGAAAAATTTCCTGTATGATAGCACAGTTCATATATATCCAGTTAGCCAGTCTATATATAAAATTTGGTAACCGCGTTTGGATGCTGCATCCAGCAGCGAGACCGGTGGTTGGTGTATATAGTCATCTGTCTTACTCTTACCCCATATCCTGACCATATACTCTCCATTTCTACTCGATTTCCAGATCTCCTATAAGCTGGTTATGGTTCTTTGGGGAGTGCGCATTTCTGCAATGCACTTAGGCCTCATTAGGCCCATTGCGCTTCCTCCCGTCGATTACCCAGCCTCAGCTCAGCCAGCCTACCTGGTTAAGGTAGTCTAGCAAATCCCTTATGTAAGCCATTGTAGGCCATCTTTCTCCTATAAGCATTGGCTCCCCTTGATGATAGTAAAGTAAACTTGGATATATTAAACAAATTCAACAAGTTATAAAAAAATACAGAACCCAATTAAAACATCCACAGAGTTTCTCCGAACAATAATTATTAGTGTGATTAATTTTTGTTTAGGCACAAGGTGCTTATATTGATAATTAGAGCCATTTTTGGAGGCCTTAAATTCGTGATTTCCACTTTCCACCAATAACCTAATTTTTTTAGTGTCGCGATGTGCTTTATGAAGTTTTAGCTTTAAGTAACATTACATAGCTTTATTTATAATGATAATTTAGATGCTATCACTCGCCATTCAAGATTACATAAGGAACAAGTTATTTTTATAACGTGTTTAGAAACTAACCAATTTCTAAACTTCTTTTGTTTGAAAAGTCTATATATCTACATTGTAACGTCAAAACGTTGGCTAAAAAATCATAAATATAAACTATAAAAAACGGAAGCGGCTAATGAAACGCACACAATATCCGTCATTAACCCTTTAACGGCCGAGCAATTATAGAGTTAAGTCTAAAAGTGGATTTTAGGTAAAATTCTACGCTTCTTTATATGATTTCTACGAATGACTTATTGTATTACATTCTGTGAATTTTTCTTTTAAATATAAATAATGTATACGCTGAAAATGTGAGGCATACGTGGATTTTGTATAAAAACATGCAATATGAAGTTTAAAACGTGTATGTCTACTCCCAGACTAAGCATGAAGTAAAATTTCGAGTTTAGAAAAGCCCAACGTAGAAAATTTTCAGGGGATTTTCTAAACTCGAAATTTTACTTCATGCGATACGCGTATAAAACACTGAATCGCCCCCCCTCCCGCCGGAATTTCAAAATGCTAAATTTTTGTATGTAAAAGCGGCCCTGGAAGAGCAAAAACACTATTTTTACCAGTAAACCCATCATGAATTTACCGTAGAACGGGTATTTGTTGTCGAAAATTGAGTAAATAACTGACTGAGAAATAGCTATTTTCAGGATTGTTTTTACAAAAAAACTAATAATCTAAATCGTTTTAAATTGGCTCCAAGTTTTAGGATCATTTTGATATATCATACAATGTTGTACAGTAATTAGAACACCCACGGTGCTAGAATTAGTAACTACCAAAATTGTATGATTTTACCCATTGTAAATCACAGCCTTAAGACATAACTTTACTCTCGTTAAATTAATAAACAACAAAACTTTCGTGAAATATTTATTCAGTTTTTGCAAAAAAATAAATAAAGCTCTAGTGGTTTTATTTATGCTAATATTTGTGTTCCTTGTGGGAAAACTTTCTGTAGTAAATTTTGAATGGCTTGTGAAATACATGGCCAGTGGGTGCGTAATAAAAGCACATTATCCCATTAGTGGACAAAGTTGCAGCACAACTGTTCGTGAACAGTAATGTAAAGCAGCGTCCACTAATGGGTCAATTGTTATTCGCCATTATGATAAAATCTGTGGCAATTCAGAGTAATGCGGCAATTTTCTAAATTACATGCATTATTGTAAATATTTCATACTCCGATAACGACATATTCCTACATACTCAAACGAGATTTAACTGTTTAAAATTACTATAAAAAAATCAATAATTCAAATAGTTAGTTAAGCTATTTAGAATCTGAAGATGAAGTCATCTCTATATGTTAGTGGAAATGTCTCAAAAACCGGTGTATTGGACAAAAATACATACAAGTTATTGAGTATCAGAGCTGGGCTGGATTCGAATCATTCAGGATCCGGATTCGTTACATTTTTTTAAAAAGATTCGTATTCGAATTCAAAGGTGGGTGATTCGAATCCATATAAAAGGATAATCCTTATGAAAGGATACGAATCCTTATGAAAGTATTCGAATCTTTACAAAAGGATTCGAATATTTATAAAAGGATTCGAATACTTACAAAAGGATTTGAATCGTCAAAAATAATTTTGTGTGTTTTTAAATTTCTCGTTAAATCACTGTTTTATACGCGTGGCGCATGAAGTAAAATTTCGGGTTTAGAAAAGCCCAGAAAATTTGTCGAGGGTCGCTGCGCGACCCTCGACAAATTTTCAAAGGGCTTTTCTAAACCCGAAATTTTACTTCATGCTTAGTCTGGGAGTGGAAAACACTTAGTAAAGGTAAATCTTTAAATTCTATTAATTATCCACGTAACGTACTTAATGAATTTTACACCTGAAACAACGAAATCATGATTTCCCGGTAAAATGTCGGTAAACCGGTTTAGATTCATTAATTTATTGAATACCGGGTAAATTACCCGTATAATTACCCTGTATAAAAAATGTACGAATCAAGTTAAAGCGTATTTAGTTATTAATCAATAAGTTAAAAAAAATTATTAAGCGTTCATTTTAAAGCTTAAACGAGTGTTTTCCACTCCCAGATAAAGCATGAAGTAAAATTTCGAGTTTAGAAAAGCCTGAACGTCAAAATCCAAACTCAGGCTTTTCTAAACTAAAAATTTTACTCCTTGCACCACGCGTACAAAACGCTGATTCAGTGCAATGTTCTAAATTTAGATGCTTGCGATTTATGGCGCCCAACTAGGGGCCACAGCGTTAGCCTGGCCCCAGGTTGGGCGCCAAAAAACCTCAAATGCAACCGTTTTAAGTATTTTTAAACGAGTGTTGTCCACTCTTAGCTTAAGCATAAAGTAAAATTTTGAGTTTAGAAAAGCCTGAGCGTTCTGATTTAGACCCGTAGCGTCCAAACTCAATCTTTTCTAAACTTGAAATTTTACTTCATGTGCCACGCGTACGAAACACTAATCAGTGTGAAGTTTTTAACTTTAACTTTCACAATTTATGCCGCCCAACAAGGGCCTAGCATTAGCATGGCCCCAGGTTGGGCGCCAAAAAATCCTCAAATCTATGCAAGTATTGAACAATTTCTAGATAATTAAGAACACACTTACACCGCGTTACCGTTTCGTATGGCATAATCTGAGATATGTAATTTGTTTTTCAAAGCAACCGAGATGCCGACAGTTTATAGACACTCGTTATAATTTAATTGCTATCATTTCCAACTACTTCTAGCCAACGTTTAGATAAAGTTTTTTATTTCTCTATTATAAAATTCTTCAAATTTTGATTAAAAAGCAGTTGGCAAATCCATTTTTAGTGTCTCTGCATTATGATTATTTGTTCAGTTTACACTGCCATGGCTGGAGATACTGCAATGGTTGTTATCATAATCTAATGAAATTTTTCTGTGACGAAATTTTTTAGACCAACTTTGACATTTTCAATTGTCATAGCACCTTCATCAAGGGGACTGCAACTATTTTTTTGCCAATTTGGTTTTTTTCCAATCGGAACTTATACAGCGTTCAGTGATTAATGTGTTTATTTTCATTTCGATAATTTTTAATTGTTTCAACTGAAAAATTGTCATCATTTATCTGCCTGTGTGGCAAAACAAGTATTGCAGTGTCAACTAATAAACAGTTAAATCTTAACCAAGTGTGTTATTTACTAAAAGTGTTGAAAAATTGTTGTTGTTACGAAAAAATCGTGGTCATTAAACTTTAAACTCTCTGTACATATAAAATGTTTTTATGTTATAATGCTTAGATTATTAACAAACTTTATCATCTCTATCAACGAGCACAATATAAACGACATTAAATATTACTAATTAGTAATGATATATTTTTTCAGTAATGCGGAAAATCAAGTTATTCCATGATTTTTAAAAATTATAAGTTTTTAAAAATTTTCAGTAAATTGTTATTGTTCTCTAAGAAAGAAGATAGTTACGAAAAAACTTAAAGATAGAAAAATTGTCCAAAATTTTCTTATCTAAAACTTTTGTTTGAACGATTTTTTTGTATTACCATTAGTTATTGAGTTATTCGCAACTCTTGCGAAATACAAAAAAGCGTAAATTCTCGACTTTCCTCAATTTTGACAAAAAACGTTATAACTCAAAAACTATTCGAGCTACAGAAAAGTATAATACATGCATTTAGGCTGTTGCGGCGAGATCTACAAGATGGGCGTGTTTGTTTTTATACAGGGTGATCCATAAAGTGTCTAAAAGAATAAGTCGATTGTTTTTTTTTTCTAAATCAAGAAGGCGAGTGGTTATCAAAAGTTATTAATACTATATACAAGGCTGTTTTCCACTCCCAGGCTAAGCATGAAGTAAAATTTCGAGTTTAGAAAAGCCTGAAAATTTGGTTTGGTCGCGTAGCGCGTAGCGCTACGCGACCAAACCAAATTTTCAGGCTTTTCTAAACTCGAAATTTTACTTCATGCGCCACGCGCGTAAAACGCTGATTTATCCCGAAGTTTAAAAACACACACACATTCCAATAAATAGTTCTAAGAAGTTATTCCATGATTTTGTGAAAATTATAAGTTTTTACGTAGCTTTCAACAAACTGTCGATTTTTCTCCAAGAAATAAGATAGCTACGAAAAAACTTCAAGATAGAAAAATTATCCAAAATTTTATTATCAAAATCTTTCATGCTAACAACTTTTCTGCATTCCCATTAGTTATTGAGTTATTCGCAACTTTTGCGAAATACAAAAAACTTTGACAAAAAACGTTATAACTAAGAAACTATTCGATCTACAGAAAAATATAATATATGCATTTAGGCTATTGTGGCAAGATCTACAAGATGGGCGTATTTGTTTTAATACAGGGTGATCCATAAAGTATCTAATAGAAAAAGTCAGTTGTTTTTTATTTATATTAAGAAGGCGAGTGTTTATCAAAAGTTATCAATATTATATACAAAACTGCTTTCCACTCCCAGACTAAGCATGGAGTAAAATTTCGAGTTTAGAAAAGCCCCGTGAAAATTTGTCGAGGGTCGAGACAAATTTTCGGGCTTTTCTAAACTCGAAATTTTACTTCATGCGCCACGCGTACAAAACACTGATTTAAAGTGAAGTTCAGAAACATACAAATACATCTTTAATCAGAGTAACAGGGAATCAGATGTTTAGTCTGTTATCAACGATGTTCACTGTTAATTAAAATAATTAGGTTTTAAATATTTTTCTTAAACAACTGGTAACGATATTTATATATAAATGGTTGAAAAAAAAAAATTAAAATCACATTTATTCTTAAAGGATTTGTATTCGTGATTCAAAAAAACAGGATTAGAATCTTTGATTCGAATCATATTTACCTCTTACGAATCCGTTATTCGAGTATTCGTGATTCGAATCATATTAGGTGATTCGGATTCGTGATTCGAATCCTTTTTACGAGGATTCGTCCCAGCTCTGTTGAGTATGTTGCGAAATTGAAATTAGTTTTGTTTATAAATTATTGATAAATATTTGAAGATATTCCAATTATTTATCAATAATTTATGAACAAAACTGATTTCAATTTCGTAACATTATTAATAACGCGTAGCGGAGCGACCAAACCAAATTATCAGGCTTTTTTAAACTCAATATTTTACTTCATGTGCCACACGTATAAAACACTGAAACATTGTGAAATTCAAAATATTCTTGTTTAGTAGTATATTTTCAATCCTACTTTATCAGTTTTTAATAGTGATTTAGCAGTAATTTTTGCTTTTATAATATTAATAATAAACATAAAACGCTGACAGCAGGAATTCAAAGTAAATAATTGATTTCATTTAAAATTGACTTAAATAATTGAATAAACCTTAAAGACAATTATCTTGTGTTTCAAATGATCAAGCCAATGTAGATCACAAATTAAAAATAATTGTACACTTTGTTCTTTTACATTTTTTTAAACAATAAATTTCCATAAATTAATGTACATTTTAACTTTAATATTATTCAAAAAATAATAATTTACTTCTTGTTAATCTACATGAACATTATTTTATTTGTTTTTTACATTAATATCTTTGAAGGGATAAATAATTCCAAATTTATCGTTTTTTTTTTAATATACGTGATTTAAAGGTACAAAGTATTATTCAGAAAATAAATATATTGTGAAAGAATCTTTAAACCTTAAACTATTTTTATAACGAGTGTGTATAAACTGTCAGCATCTCAGTTGCTTTGAAAAACAAATTACATATCTAAGATTGAGTCATACGATTCTGTGAATCTTGGAAACGTGAAATAAATTTAATTATGAAGTCAGAACCTACTTGGATGCCGTCAATTTATAGACATTCGTTAAATAAATCACCCCACGTTTTTGGAACTTCATCTGTATAAATAATATAATAATTTTAAAATGCATGCACAAGCATAAAAATCACTATATTTTTTATTTTTACATGGTATATAAATAATTTAAATAAAATGATTAGTAACAGACGTTTATTTATTTCTAAAGTAGCCTAAAAAGAGTAATGTAAGGTCCAATATAAATTACAGTATCTTTTAAATAGGTGCCTGTCGGCACCTAATTTTGTTCACCTTGTATATTACAAGCCTTAAGTTTTTCATTGACACTATGTTTTTGCGGTTGCTCGTAGGACCATATTAGTTTTACTCCAATTTATAATTTTAAAAATGCAAACAACCGCTATACCAAAATAGCTTTATTTTGAATAATATATATTATTATTACAACATTAAATAAATATGAATTAAATAGTACTAACGTTCTTCTACTTGATTCATCATTCAAATTATAAAATGCATTTTGTCATTGACTGGAAAATAATTCCTAAACTATCACTTAAAATCACTCTCGAAGTTGCGCCTTCAAAACACAAGCTTTAACTGACCATATCTTGGAAATGCTGCACCCTAACTATAATTCCCCCTAATCCGATAATCCCCAGGTATTATTCTTGGAATCATTGGTAATTAGGTGTACAAATATAACAACAAATATTTTGAGTTTTGGTCGAGTTTGTGGGCGTTCTGTCCTACTGTAAAGCAGCGAGATTTTCAATTTTATTCGCCATTTCAAATAATCACCACCAAGCGTACACAATATTTAGCTATCTCAAATTAACGTTAACTTCTCAATAGGTTTTGGTAAATACCCCTCATGCGCGAAAATGCGGTCGCAGCTCATTACGGTGGCAAGAAATACAACCGGAGCTTACTTTTAGGATACACCACGTCAAAGTAACAAAACGACTAATGGCGAGTTTCACCAATGTCGGGTAAATCAAACAATACTTTTTCATGGAATAAAATTTAGTAATAGTTACATACATTCCAAAAAAATCAAGCGAATAACATTTTTTAAAGTCGATGGCATAAAAAGTGACAAATAAATTTAATCTTTGAATAAGAACTAACTGAAGTCAGTGAAACACAAAATGTAAACGTTGTGTTAATTTATTTGAGCGGTGTATTTGATTTTCCCGGCGCATTCACCAAATCAATCACATTAAAATGTGACTTTTACATTTAGCGATATAGGGATACATATTTAACAGTATTTATTATAACTTAATCTTTTTTAATGTCTACATTTGATTATAATATATTATATTTTGTCAGGTATTTGTACAATCTGAATTTAGGTTTTTGTTTGTCTATTCGTTCCAAACAACTTGATAAATTCTTTAAGAATGAATTCGTATTTTCGAATTAGTAAAAATATTGTTTTGGCTCTTACAAGGCCGCTTTTACATACAAGCATTTAATATTGTGTAAATTTCGTGGGGAGAATTCAACCCCCCATTTTCCTTCTCCCCTGGCTATGGCCTTGAATATTATATTGATAAATTTCGAATTTGCATATGCTCTTTTCACATGTTTGCCAACCATTAAACAAAAATATTCTGCTTTACACTCTAAACGTTCATTCTTAATTAGCCTAGGTTTTATTAAAGAACATTTCAGTTTGTGTAACAATTTTCCTGCGCAATCGTTCGATCATTATTAATAGATTTACGAATGTAATTTGGAAATTATTAATATTATTGTATCTTATAAAATACTAGACACTAGTTTTTTGATCAAGTACTTATGTGTTTTGTCGACTTTTTCACAGGTTTCGAATAATCATATGAGTTTCTAAGGTGTCTGTTATATATCAGCACATTTTACTATTTGTGAAACGACTTGTTTTTCTTTTCATCAAATGGTTTGTAATCATGATTTTCGATTAATAAAATGGGATTGTTAAAAAAGAAATGGGCGATTTGGCATAAGTGAAACCTCTTGATATAAAATTGGCATATGGGAAAAGTGTTTAATGAAAATGAAATTTATTAAACTTAATACATTTATTAATAAACATTATTACGAAAAGGATTCTAATCAAAGAGAGGCCTAAAAATATGACAAACTTGATTTAAACTAGTGCTTGAAATTTAAATATTCAAACATTAAACTAAACATATTTCAAATATTGAAATTATTCGAACATTTAATTTTTTTAAATATTTAGTGTTGAAAAATATATTAGACATTTTCAAACACTCAATGATTCAAATATTTGAATAATCATATAGTTTAATTGATTAAATATTGATTAAGTGAATGATACATCATATCAAACGTACTACGTGTATTAGAATATTCGAATTCTTAGAATTTATTCCTTAAAAAAATGTCGATTGTTGTTTTATTTTATTTTTAACATTGATTTTTACTCCTTGATAAACATGAAGTCAAATTTTAAGTTTAAAAAAGCCTGAAAACTGGATTAGAATGATTTGAATCTACATTTTTGGGCTTTTCTAAACTTGAAATTTTACTTCATGTGCCATTCGTATAAAATACGGATTTTATGTGAAGATGAGAATATATACTCAATGACATTAGAAGCGTAACACCAAGAAGGAATGATTTTTTTGAATTCATATTTTAGCAACAGAGTGACTATATTTAAAGCATACATTGATAACAATTTCAACCGTGTGCCTTTTATATTTATTGTGGAAAAAAAAATATTTCACTTTTTCTTTTTTGATAAAACTATTTATATGAGCTGTTTAGTACAGATGTTTTTAGTTTTCGTGTTTCCGTTGAGTGTGTTAAGCTTAAATAAAATGCCTAGGGTCCGAAGACGTCCACAATATCACCATTTGAGCGATTTTTACCGGGGTCGAGTTGTTGCTTATCGAGATGTCGATATGTCCTATCGCGAAATTGCCCGCCGTATTGATTCCACTGCAGCAACTATAATACGTGTGTATCAGGTATGGACAGAAGAAGGTAGAGGAGCAAGAAGAAGACCAATTGGTCAACCAAGGCGTACCACAGAACGTCAAGATCGGCGCTTAAGACAAATAGCCCTGCGAGACCGTTTCGCTACTACGCGTCAAATCGGTGATCAATGGATTGGAGAAGAAGGTAGGCCCGTTAGTATGCGAACCTTATATCGCCGCATTCAATCCTTTGGACTTCTTTCGTACCGTCCAAGATTAGTGCTTCCTTTATAGCGAGACACTGTCGCCAAAGGTTGGACTGGTGCAGAGAACGGCAGCATTGGGAGGCAGAATGGCACGATGTCGTATTCAGCGATGAATCACGATTTTGTCTAGGCACGCATGATGGCCGTACGACGCTACCGTGGAGAACGACCTGATCTTAGGTTTGCTATTGAGAGGCATGTACACAGGACTGCTGGAGTAATGGTTTGGGGGGCTATTGCTTATGGTAGTCGATCACCTCTTGTATTCATTCGAGGCAGTATGACAGCTGCGCGTTATGTTGAAGACGTCATACGACCGACTTTGTTGCCTTATTTAGATGGCCGCCCAGACGTACTTTTTCAACAAGATAACGCACGTCCCCATATTGCTCGTCGAACTATGCTTTCTTAATGAAGCTGGTGTTAATGTTTTGGCGTGGCCGCCCCGTTCGCCGGATTTAAATCCCATTGAACATGTGTGGGATATCATGGGAAGAAGAATATTCTCTTTGCACCATCCTCCACAGACTCTAGCACAGTTGATCGATGAAATTCAAGTTGCTTGGAACGAGATGCTTCAAGAAGACATCGACCATCTCATTTTGTCGATGCCCAGACGTCTACAGGAGTGTATACAGCAAAGGGGTCGCCAAACACATTATTAATTTTTTTTTAGATTGTTTTTTAATAAAATTTCTTGAAAATGTAATCATTTTATTCTTGATGTAAGACTACCATACTGGCAAAAAATCAAGTTAAAATAATAACTCTTTCTGGGTGTTACGCTTCTAATGTCATTGAGTATATAAAGCGTTGAGAGCTAAAGTGGATCAAGTCCATTAATTATAGTTTTCAGATAATCAAGATTAAAGTTGATCACCACTAGTTGAATCCTGAAGTGATTTGAAGGATATTTTTTTTTATATATTATATTACTGTAGTTTGAAAAGTCAATAACAATAATTAAAGGAGCAATTCAATTTTAAATTAGACAGTAATGGACTTGATCCGCTTTGGCCCTGACATATTTTTTTTACATAAGGTCGAAAAAATGATTACACCACTATCATAAAATGCTTTAAATGCTGTCATCAAAAAGAGATTCGTCATTAACTGATTCTGCAATTGCTTTATTCAGGGATGTGACTTGCTTGGGTCTTGCCTCTCAACAAATTTAGACATTTTTGTGAACATGGCTACTTTCGAGAAGCCTATATCTACATTTAAAGTATTTTTTAACTGCAGTGTGCAAGGCTCCTTTCGATCAAACCTCATACACAAAATCTCTAACCACTTGACAGGATGTCCTTTATTCATTTTTTTCTTAACTATCATGTCTTCTAGTTTTTTAGTGGTTTAAATTGCAGGGGTTTTTATTTTGATAGTCTTTTCTTTTTTAGCAATTTTTAGCATGAATCCAGTCCTGGGTAGTAAAGATTTTAATACATGTTTGTCAAGATTCTGAAGTAGCTAATTCGTTTTGCGAAAGCATATATTCTGAGGATGAATCAAAAAAATCCAAACATTCATCGGAATCCATAATTTTGAAATTTTGTCAACCAACACACATGCACGAGTACAAAAACAAATAACACTTTAGCACAGAAATTTCACGAGAGTTTTTTAGGGCTAAAGACAATTGCTGGCATTTGTTAGAAAATAGCATTAGCTATTTACTTTTACTACAGCTCTGAAAACATACACTATTAGCAAGTATAAATCCGCAACAAATACAATACTTTTGGGCTTGATCCACTTTACAGAGGCGCTTCATATATTACTAAAGGTTGATAGGTAAAATCCAGTTTTTGGGGTAGTAACTAGTTCCGGCACCATCGATGTTCTGATTACTGGACAAAATTGCATGATACAAAAAATAATGCTAAAACTTGTAGGATTTTATTGTCACAAATTTAAAACGATTAAGATATTTAGTTTCTTTGTAAAAAATCCTGAAAATAGCTATCTTTTGCGTCATTTATTTATTCTCTTTTAGGCGACAAAAACTTGTGCTACATAAAACTTAAGGGTGTCCGTAAATTCTGCATTCAATTAGCTCAATATTTAAAAAAAAAGTTCAATATACCTCACATTTATTTTTCAATGCTGGAAATAGTAATATAGGTCTCTCTCACTTTAGCTAACGGCTAGTAAACCGCAACCTTAAGTTTAGATTTCATAGCGACGAATAGTAAAAAGTTGAACACATTTTCTCGAGGAACACATTTGTAGCATATTAAAATCACATAGAAAAATAATTAAAATAATCATTTACATCATTTCTGCTTATATCTGCACTATGTTAAAATGTATGATTGTAATATATAAAATTGTTCATATCCTTTACTTACTCTGAAACATAACTAATTAGAGTGACTTATTGAAATAAATAACAAAAAACGTATTGAAACTGTTGATCACGGGCCGTAATGAACACAATTATTTTATGTTATTTCAATAAGTTACTTTAATTAGTAATATTTCGGAGTAAGTAAAATGACCCGTTATTTAATGGATTCCGTAAAATATGAAAAATTAGGTCGTGTAAAAGTGTTTGCATGAAAAAAAAAGGGAAAATTTAAACCCCGCGATAATTTACCTTAATGAAGCAAATGAAAGAATTCCACGTAGCACGAAGTGAATCCTGTAGTTAAGTGAAAATTACGGAAAGTGAAAACAGAGATTAACGAAGAGGTTTGTTTTTCCACTTTTCCCTCTCGCAGGAAAATTAATGGTAACATTTCCACGTCCTTGACTGGCCGGGTGGCGAACTTTCCCTCTGTAGCGCACGATAACAACAAAAAAGTTAAATAGATTCGCGATTGTGAAAATATCCGAACATTTCCTGTTTTAATGCGCAAATCGATTGAAAACAAACGAGCACCGCCGCCCGCGCCGAGCCGTCAATACGCTTCGACGTTTTTGATTTATCAGACCGGTCGTAATTCAAAAATACCGTAAAAATAAATTTGCACCGGATAAGCCGCTCATTAATTTCTCTGAAAATAATTAAAAGCGCTTAATTAATTTCACGCGCGCGCGTCATTTAATGAATTTTGTGAATTTCAACAAAAATAATAAACCGCGAGCACCGGAAATTCATTCTACCTTGATTGATAGGATTTTGGGAAAACGGGGAAAAACTTTGATTGAACATTCATCACGTTTTCTCGCGTCGTGCATTAGGCTAATCCGTTTCGGATGCGCCCCCCGCGCCCCGCTCGGAGTGAGCGAAAGGGGCGCTCCATTAATTCACAGTCCCTCCGTCTTGGCCGCAACTTAATAGAAAATCGAAATTTTTCCCGTTGCTCCGCGAAAATCCGTTAATTAAAGATGGCGGCGCAATTAACGCCGACGCCACAGAAATTGGTCCCTCGGATTAATTTAAATTAAGGACCGCAGAGTGGAAATTAATTAATCTCAGTCTACGGTGCACCTGATAACACAGAAAATGTCCATGTCATATACATGACGGGCCCCCATTATTTAAAATGGTATCCACTTTAATTATTATTATAGATAACGCTTTACTGAATTCATTTTTCATTCACACAAAGGAGTTGTTAATTAAAAACGAGCTTTAAATCATGATAATAATAATAGACTCATTCTTAGTTCTAATTTTGAGTTATAAACTAGGAGTAATTTAATATACCGTGTGTCCCATTAATGCATCGGGGGATATCTTAGCTCTCGTTAAGAAAAAAATCTACGCGAAAGTTTCTTGACTTTTAGAGCGCAATAATGTGAACAGATTTTATTATATCTGTATTCATGTAAAATGCAAACAATAAGTCTTAATTAATAAGAGAACCTATATATATTTTTTTATATATATTATATTTAAACTGTGCAAACTATAAGAAGTATAAGGTTATTTTCTCAAATTCAAATAGTTTTGAATTTTAATTACTCATTTTATATCTGCATACATTATTAAAATATTTATCTTTAATACTTATTTAACGGAAGGCCAATACACAAATATAATCATACAGAACAAAAACATATAAATAAATAATTCAATACAGAAATCAGCACAATAAAAACGTGGTACTAATAATAAAAGTATATAACAATTTAAGAACAAAAATAATTATGAATATGATTATTTTAATATTATAAAGACAGTAGCAAATGCACCTTGATATTTTAAACAAATCACTATTTTATTATTTCGTTTCTGAATTCTTCATAAAAATGAAATTGTCTTTCGAAGAAGTTTTGGAATTTTACATTTTTGTTTATTTGGTACATTTACATTTATTTATTTTCACAGTTATGAAGTTTTTGTACCGGTGGCGCATGAAGTAAAATTTCGAGTTTAGAAAAGCATGAACATTTTGGTTTGGCCGCTCCGCCCTTCGCGCTACGCGACCAAACAAAATTTTAAGGCTTTTCTAAACTCGAAATTTTACTTCATGTTTAGTTTGGGAGTGGAACACACTTATTTCAAGTTTCAAATTGATTTATTTTTAACAACGAATATCTAAAGATTTACAACATATACAGTGTAATTGGGACATGTATACTTGAAAGAAAAACTCCCTGTGTGTACACGTTGAGGGATAAATTGCGATTGATTGGCTATAATTTTTAATGGTCATATAGGCAACCCAATTTACACATAACTTAAAAAATAAAGGTGTCAAATTGTTTTGGATGAACATGTTACATAAAACTCTCTGTATATTAAGTACCTTTCTAAAACTGTTTTTATTAGTAAATATCCCCCCCAAATTGCTCTCTGGATCCGCCACTGGCTAGATGTAACTAAATTTTCCAAAATGTGCTTCTTTTGTAAGAATAATACAAATTCTAAAGAAAACTGGTCGAATTATGAAAGCAAAATAGTTGGTTAAACGAAATAAATATTTGCAAATTTCGTCATGTGAGATCAAATTGATGCAGCATATTAAATCAGTATTTTATACGCGTGGTGCATAAAGTATAATTTCGAGTTTAGAAAAGCCTGATAATTTGGGCTTTTCTAAACTCGAAAGTTTACTTCATGCCTAATCAAGGAATGGAAAAACTCGTTGGAAACTTTTAAGTGAACGATTTTATAAAATCAATGAATACCTGAAAATGTACAGCATATACTACAATTAGTGTATAGTTGAAATAAACATTCCCTGTATTTTTAAATGTGTATAGTAATAAAATAAATCTGAATAATGGTTTTAAATCGCCTAGAAAACGAAATGAATTCAGTTGACACAAATAAAACACTTAAACATTGTTTGTATAACTGAGGTTTTTATTGTAACTATAGTTTTGACAACTTTAATTTGTCATGATAACTTGATAGTTACTAGTTAAAGTTGTCGAAACTATAGTCAAAATAAAATCCTCAGTTATATCGTACATTCAATAAAATTAAACCTTTAGTGTGCCATGGAATAAAGTGTAGGTTGGCAACTCTGAAATTATACATTATAATTATTATGTCTGACGCTTTATATGACAATTCCTAACAACTTAAATTTAAAAAAAGATTCAATCATGGCACTCTAGAGGTTCTTTTTTATTGAACTTACGATACAAACAAAGTTTAAGTATCTTATTTGTGGCAATTGTATTTATTTTGTTTTCTAGGCCGTTTATAACCACTATTCAGATTTATTGTAGTTTGATAATGACAAGTTAAAGTTGTCGAAACTATAAACATGGTTTATAGTTTAAACAAAGACTTAAACCTTGTTGTCTTATTTGTGTAAATATTGATGTATAACGAAGTAGAAGCCTCCACAGCTAACAGTTTAAATACAATTACATTAAATCAATGTTAGTGATCATATTCATAAAAGTAGATGCAAATTCTGAAAATATTAAGATAAAGTGTTCAACAACATTCCTTGGTTCTTTTAAAATTATATTCACTTGATAAATTTAGATAACTGAAAACCCTTACTAATATACTCATAAATCTTGAGAAAATTCACTTTTTACTGGGAAAAAATCCCCCTTTTATAATATTTGAATACAAATCATACAGGAGCCATTTATAACGTTATAATATATCGGCGAATCAATTTGGAAAGTAGGCTGAAAATTGTGTGTGAATAATGCGGGGCATCCCTCGGCTCGTATAGCGGGCCCGTTATTATACCCTCCATACCCTCTTCAGGATTCCAGTCCGCCCCCCTGAAGCATTTTTTTTTTCTCTTCGCTTCTCTTCTCTCATCCACCAGCAACCCGATCGGAGGAGAATTAAATCCGCATCCCAGTTTTCCACCCCATTCCTCGTCCTTTCCCTTGTGGACCTTCTTAGCGGAGAACCTCCCCCCGGGGGAGGTTTATATAATGTCTCGTTTAGGGGCATTTGTATTAGACACGGGACGCGCCCAGAAATCTATACTACGGCGAGCGCCGGAATAAATATTAATAAGATAGAAGAACACATGAGAATTTACTTTGTTATATTCTGGATAAGTAATCAATACTCGTTTAAAAAATAAAAGTGGTCTATAAAAATTGTTTTTGTCGTCAAGATATTGGAAGAGAAAGCGAAATGGAATTTACCGAGAAATCAGACATTAGACTCATCTAATGTTCATCTAACGATCGTGCATTTTAATCAAAATAAAAACAATAGACTATCACTAACCTATTTATAAACCATTGACGATCCTTTAAAACCCATATTTTGAAATACTGTACTCAGTCAATTCACTGAATTTACATATTTAACAATATTATGCTTAAAAATCTAACACATATCTTAGTTAAATCGATATGTTACTGCGAACAACTCGACCTCAACTGGCAGTATTTCAATTCGGCACATTTTTTGCGCCCTTGATAAACAGACGTAAATAGGATAATACATTTAAAACAGGCATCATTGTATTAAAGTAAAGAGGATACTATATATAGTTTCCTCTTTGATTAAAGTAATATAATGGGAATTTTAATTGTATTAATTTAAAAAATAACAAAAGAGGAATCTTACTGACGAGAACACAAATATATTAATATTTTATGAAAAAATCCTAACAGATTTATTTTATCATCAGACAACAATTATTAATGTAGAATAAAATTAATTATAATCACTTAATTTGGATCACTTTTTCTATAACAATTATTTCGACTAGCTTCAGCATAGATAAAAATATTAAAGAAATTAAACGATTTTTATTTAATTTTAATTAAAAAAATATTTAACCTTGTTTCACCAAGTAATCAATGAGAAACAAGTGCTACTAATCATTCTTCTTAAAAACAGAACAATTTTATTCGCAAATTATTTACACAATTAGTAACTGATGAAAGAGATGTTTTGAATATCTTACAAGTTTCTTATTATTTTCTCGGATTTTAACGTAATCAAAGATTTATTCAAAGATTAGTGGATGAGTAAAGTTAATCAGTCGTAATGCAAAGAGGACCAAGAATTTTCTTTTATAAAAATTGATTTGCTTATGAAAATATATGTTTTTTGACATATCTTTAAAATAAATTATGCTAGATCAAAATTGCTGACATAGTTGTATTTACAACTAAATATGAAACTTTAAACGAGTGTGTACAGTTATTTAAATAAAAAAACACTTGGTATTGTTTCACAAATTAAAACTTTATTCCGACTAGTTTCGGTTTGTTAGACCATTTTCAAAGGAATGTGCAGAAAAAAATATTGTCTAGGTATATATACATATTTTTGTTTCAGGTAATAAGGGAAGTCAAAATTGGGGAATTCGAAATCTCCTCGTTGTGTTAACTATGGTTTTTTCCATTTTTATGGCCCTGTTAATCCCCAGGCCTTCTTTTAGATTTAGTGTTTATCCTTTATTACCTGAATGCAAAATCTTAAAATTATGCGGATTAAAGAAGTGATTGAATGCGATGCAATGTTTGGAAAAGCCATCGCATCGCATTTATTAATCCATATCTGCATTTTCGATTATTCCTAAATTTTATTTCATTATTATTTCTGTAGCCTAATTTCCTTTGTTATTTATTTATTTATTTAACGGAAGATCTATTTTACAAAATACATTTTAACAAAATTATATAACTACGAGAAGAATACAGTAATACTTATACATAAAATAAACTTACAATACTAAGATAAATAACAAACATTTATACGCTTAAGTTTGCTGATAAACTGTGAGGGTGAGAAGCAATTAAAAATATCAAAATTTGGATGCAGTGATAGTTTATTTGTACGCATAAACCTTGCAAGTGGACTATTATTCCCATAATTTGTCTTATGGAACTGGATACGAAATAAGGGTAAATGTCGAATTGAGCGATTAGATTGGCTAATAGAGAATGTAATTTGCGACAGAAGATATGGGCATTCAAAAATGTGACAAATTAATTTATGAAAAATAACAAATCAGCATACACCCGGCGGATACTTAGTTTATCAATACATTGGATAGACAAAATTGTATCTAAATTTGTGCTGGTATCAAAGCCTAACTTGTACGCAAGTACTTTTAAAAATTTGTTTTGAACGTTTTCTAAAGAATTAATATAAACACATTGAGTTGGTGCCCATACACTGGATCCATATTCCAGATGTGAACGTACAAACGCGAAGTAAACTCGTTTAAATGCTGCTGGTGACAAGTCTCTACCCATTCGTTTTATATAACCTAACATCTTTCTAGCCCGATTACAAATTGCGTTAATATGGCTGGCAAAACACAATTTTCTATCAAGGATTATACATAAATCTTTAGTAACACTTAATTGTTCAAGGTAGTGACCATCAATTATATAATTAAATTGTATAACACTTGTTTTTTTGGAAAATTTCATAGTTTTGCATTTTTGTACATTAAAAAACAAGTGATTATCTTGACACAAATTATAAACAGATAATAAATCATTTTGCAGCAGTAAACAGTCTTCTAAAGACACAATTTCTTTGTACAATTTCAGGTCATCAGCAAAGAGCAAAAATGAGGAATGTTTTATAACCAGTGATATGTCATTAATAAAGAGTAAAAACAGCAATGGACCACAATGCGAACCCTGGGGAATACCCGACGGCACTTGAATGGTATTCGATAAAAAGTTCTTGATTTTAACACACTGCACACGGTTACTTAAAAAGCTGTGTACCCACTTAACAACATTCGCATGGAATCCCAATGCAGATATTTTAGCAATTAAAATATCGTGGTTAACACGATCAAATGCCTTCGCAAAATCGGTAAATACAGTATCAACTGAATGGCTAGACTCGAAGGCATTATTGATAAATGAAGTAAAAGTCAAAAGATTCGTTACTGTAGATCTTCCAGTACGAAATCCATGCTGTTCATCTATGAGTATGTTTTTACACATCCAATTTAATTTTCCGGCTACGAGTTTATCAAGTAACTTAGGTATAACGGATTGTATTGATATACTCCGGTAATTTGATACATAATTCCTTTTGCCAGACTTAAATAGTGGTGTAAAATAGCTTCTCTTCGAAAAGTCAGGAAATATATTTTGTGTGACAGAAGTATCAAATAAAATGAATAATGGCGATATGATACAAAAAATACATTCTTTAAAAATAGTGAAGGGATTCCGTCAGGGCCTGTGCTATTGCTGCTTTTCAAATCATTAATTTCATGAAATATATAATTTTATTGGCATATAGGTTGCTTCTGAAGTGCTAGAAAATGTCGATATAAATGCAGGTTTATTAGTACTGTAAACTGTGGTAAAATAGTCCGCAAATAAATTAACATTTGTTTTTTTGTATTTGTATTTAATCCCCATTCGTGCCTTGTTTTGTGTGTTATTTTCGTTAGTCGCTGCAAAGGGTCCTGCTGGTGTGAAGTGTGTATCCCTGTGATTGATCCCTTTGTTTTTTTTTGCATATACATTTAAAAAATACAGAATAATTTTTAAGCATAATGGTTCATCTATGTATGATATGCGAAGGTGCTATTACGCCCAAAACTCCATATATTGCATGTTTCTGAAAGTGCAATAAATCCGGTCATGTTAAGTGCATTGACTTAGATTTCAATACCTCTGACGAAATTATTTGGTATTGTGTTGATTGTTGTTCCTATCTAGTAAGGGATCATCCGCTGATGACTCATTAAATGAATTTCTTGCTGTGCGTGTATTTAAAGAAGATATGAAATCATTAATTGCAACCAGGTTTAATGACCTGGAATCGAAAATTGCACAACTGGAAACTAAATGCAATTTATTTAATAATGAATATAAGTTAAATAACAATATTGAAGGGAGCACGGAGAAAATGATGATGGAAATGGAGGAGAGAAGTAAAAGGATGAGTAATGTTATTTTTCCTACAATCCCTTTAGAAAGTAGGCTTCTATGCTCGCAAAACTCAGAGGAAAGTAGGCGATTCCCAAGGAGACGTCACTTGTTGTCACTTTGTCGCTTTAAAGCGACAAAATAAAAAAAACACTCGCTAAATCAAATCGAATAATTATGGAAATGAGTAACGATGAAGATTATTCAACATGTACACTACCAGATATGACCGAAGCCGCGAAAATAATAACATTAAACCTACTGCCGGATAAGTCACGCCTAAAATACGAACGGGAGTATGAAATTTTTCTAGAATGGTGCCGCTCAAAAAAAAATGCAACACCTAGCGAAAGTGTACTTCTTGTGTATTTCTCGGAACAGAGTAAGAAGTTCAAAGCTTCTACTCTATGGTCGAAATTCTCGATGTTAAAAGCTGTCTTATCAGTTAATCGCGACATAGATATTGGTCAGTATAAAAAATTAATTGTTTTCTTGAAAAAACAAAGTGTTGATACAAACCAAAAAAATCTAATATATTAACTAGGAAAGAAATTGAATTATTTCTGCGTACTGCTCTTGATCAGATATATTTGTTGAAAAAGGTTATATTAATTTTGGATATTGCCGGCGGATGCCGATGGGATGAACTGGTGAATATGATGTTAGATGATGTTGAAGATAAGGATTCAATACTAATTGTGAAAATCCCCGTCTGCAAAACCAACAAAAGCCGCACTTTTACTGTTACTAATGATAAAAATAATGCAATTGATTTCTTATCACTAATCAGACGATATATTGCTTTAAGACCACAAGATAATGATACACCATGTCGTCTATTCCTGAGATATTCGAAACGTAAATGTTCGAAACAGGTAGTGGGAATGAATATGATAGGTAAAACACCTTATGTAATAGCTGAATTCCTAATACTGACAGAATCAAATATATATACTGGCCATTGTTTTCGCCGCACATCAGCAACATTATTGGTTAATGGTGGTGACTTAATGCAACTAAAACGTCACAGAGGATGGGAAAGTTCATCTGTAGCAGAGGGATATATTGACGAGAACATTGCTAATAAAATAGAAACTGCACATAAAATATTAGCTACACCAACGCAAGTTTTTGATTCTATATCAACGGAAGAACATATTGTTTCAACGGTAGATGGACCTTCAACTTCGAAAATAAGAATTAAAAACTGTAAAAATTGTAATTTTACCTTTTCTGGAAAAGTTTGAATCAATGTTATATAATGTTATAATTAAGTTCATTAAATCTTTTGAAGTTTATTCTTTGAACATTATTGTGGCGATTGAAGAAAAAATCTTATGTGTAAATTGAGCGCAAAGTGTGATTGGCGATCTTAAGAGATTGGCGCTCTCCGCTGCGCGTTGAGCGCCAACTTTCTCTTGCGATCGCCAATCGACCACTTTGCGCTCGCAATACACAAATAATTATTATTTAATTGTCCCGAGCCTATTACTAATGACATTCATAAAAAATAAAATGAGACCCGCGTGGCATAAAAAAAATCCTAGAACTAAGAGGTGTCCATTTTAAACCCACGTCTCTTAAAAATGATATTTGAGAAAAATTACGAAGCAATGGAAGTCTAAAAAGTAATGCACTGAAGAGTAATAAACGCTTCCATTTTCGGGCCGATAAAACAAAAAAACAACTTGATTATCTGAAAAAATGACAAACTGACATGGAATCACGTAAATCAATGGATTAAACCTTAGAATTAAATACAACAAAGGAGTTCCAATTATTACTTCTAAGCAGCCACGGATCTCAAAGAACTTCAATTCTGTACAAAAAAACTAATGGTTTGTTACCAAAATTGTGGGGGGCTAAGAAGCAAACTTCGAAATGTTATGTTATCGATTATAATGATTATAATGTAATTATTTCGAGTGAAACTTGGCTTTTCAAAGACATCTCTAATATTGAACTGCAGTTAAAAATTTAGAATATTCACAGGGTGCCAGTATTTCAACAGAATGTGGGGATCTCGGTTATTTGAAGAGATCGAGAGTCGCTTATATTCGGGCAAAGTTGCGTATTTTAGGGCCCAATAAAAATCTAAAAACAAATTTGAAATATCTTCTTTTGATTTTGAGATATTGTCAAAAAACTGATTTTTTTAAATTTCGTTTTTATTTTTTATTCAAAAACTAATGAATCCAGACATTTACAACTTTGACATTATAGAGGCATTTTTAAACGAGAAATATAGTAACATATTTTATTTTAAGATAACTATAACATTTACCCAGAGACCATAGCCAACTTTTGTTTTTCTTATGGGCGCCATTTTGGATTTTCATATTTTTTGGTAGAATATTTTTTCCTGAATTCAATGATGTATCACACCTATAGTTTAATGTACATTTTTAATGTAAAATTTTAATCTTTTGTTTTTTGTAGAGAGTGCCTTGGAAACAGTTGAGTAACTCATTTGAGAACTCCTAGAACCCATAATTTGCTTACATATCACCATTGAAGCTGATTAATTACTGTACTGATAGAATATGTATTTGTTTATAAACGAAACACTGGTGTGACATTTTGAATTTTAATTAATTGCTTGACTATCTTTGGACTAACATAGGATTTTGTCATATTATATCTTTATTGACCGTGTTTTGGCTATTGTGACTGTAAGTGGCTCAAAAGACAGTCTTTGACGATGCTATGATTTTTTTTATTATTTCTCTCTATGGACTGTATTTCGGCTATTGTAATGTCATAATTGTAAGTCACTTAAATCACTATATGGATAGCTGCCTTTTAACTTACTAGTATTTTGTCAATAAACCACTATATTGACTGTATATACCGGGTGTTGACTTGGCTGACGCAACATAGGAAATCCCATGTAAATTTTTAAATGTTCAAATTTTGGCTCCCCTATTTGTTTTAGAAAGAAAATGTATTTACCTTTTTTGTAGAGGAAAAAATTCTAAATTCATTCGTGTTAACGTTTATCACTTGTTGTATCAATTCCATGGTATGTCATTATTTTTATAAAATCACATTACTTTTTCATAATTATTTTAGCTGTAAATTTTCTGACATTCGTTAATTTTTATAAGAGTTCAATTTAAAACTTTAAAAACTTTAAACGAGTGTTTTACACTCCCAGACTAAGCATGAAGTAAAATTTCGAGTTTAGAAAAGCCTGGTCTTTTCTAAACTCGAAATTTTACTTCATGCGCCACGCGTATAAAACACAGATTTTAAGTGAAGTTCGAATATACATAAATTTGACAATATTATAGTGTTTTATACGCGTGGCGCATGAAGTAAAATTTCGAGTTTAGAAAAGCCCAGAAAATTTGTCTCGGGTCGCTGCGGAACCCTCGACAAATTTTCACGGGGCTTTTCTAAACTCGAAATTTTACTTCATGCTTAGTCTGGGAGTGGAAAACACTCGTTCAAAGCTTCAAATTGAACTCTTTAAGATAACAACGAATGTCAGAAAATGTACAGCTTTATTGATCAACTAGTAATTTAGTTTTCATCATTGTCATGGTACTACAAAAAAAAATTGTTACAATAAATAAGTTGTTCTTTCATGCTCCTTGCTTATTTTGTTAGGGCGTAGGTAATGTATCGTACGTTTCTCGAGTGGTATGGCAATTACATACTCGCGGAATACTGCACTCGCTCCAGCGCGGCACGTGCGCAACATGTCCGCTCATATGTAATATGCTGCATACCACTATCGTTACGTAATATACTATTAATGATTTTATGAAGCACAAAATTAGGAATTAATGATTTTTTTAAATAATGGTTTGCACTACTATTTCGTGTTTTCTTTTTTTCAAATAACATGACAATTAAGTGTTCATTTCAAATAAATTGTTATTTTTTATGAAAGTTCGTGAATGGAGGATTTTTATATAAAGTAGAATACAAATGGTAAAAAGAAATACAAAATAGTAGACTTCAAAATTAAGTTTAATTAATTTTTTGTCATAACATTTTATGTAAATGCAGGGTGTCCACAGATTCATTCTCAACATGGGGATCTCGGTTATTATAAAAGATAGAGATTTGATCCTTAGCTAAAATTTTACTAAACCCTACAAAAAAACTGTTAATGTTTTACGTAGTTTAGGCGCTATAGCGAAAAAAGTGAATTATTGATTTTTCTATTGTCTGCTATAGCTCATTTATTTTTAGAGAAAGTCGAGTTTAAATTACGTGTTCTTAAGGCACTTTTTTAATAGGAATCTCGTTGAGTTAGAAGAATCAACTTTGTTACTTCTTACGGGGGTTATAATTGGCTATGGTACCATTGAACTTTTTTTTTGTTTTCAGAAATGTATAATTTGTTATGTCTAACTAATGTCGTACTTGTGTCTATAAAATGATGTTTCCCTAATTGAACGACCCACGTACAACACACGCAACCCACGGTTGGTGTTTACACAAGCGTATTCACACCAGAGCAGAATTTGTTATAATTACTCTCTATGCAATGTGGATGTAACGTAAATTTTGCTTAATGTTCGGTAATAAGTTGAATGGAGTCGGTCAGCGGCGGGGCGAAGTCGTTACAAGTTTCTATTTAATGCACTAGTCGTGTAATCTAATTAACCAGAAGCTATTACGAGGAAATTGAAAAGTGCGACAACTCGTGGAAACTCGCACGGACACGCGTTTGCTACACGGTTAATTACACTCGTACGACGGTGATAACCAAATTTCATTTCCGGTGGGCTGTGAGGAGAAGTCAAAAGTTGACTGAGGTTATTATAACTTTTTTCGTTTAGGTCCGATACACAATTTTAAAATTGTACAATTTATTTTTTCTACTTCTAATTCAAAATGTATTACTTATGGGTCCTTCGCTGATTAGTAAGCGTGATACATTGAATGCGATCTTTTTATTACGTGGTCTTTGCCATACAAACCATTGTAGTTCTAGTGTTACAATACACCTATTATTTAACTGGTTGCGCACATGAGCCTTAGAGTTAAAGTTGGAATACGTAAACCTGCAAAAGGTCAGAAATTCCAAAATGTATACGCTCGGCTTGCGTAACACAGACTGAATGGGGCCCCCGGATGGGACAATTCGGAGGTAAATCAGCACCGCCGACACATTAAGACCACTCGCAACGCTCAAAACTGCCGAATAAGAAAGTTAAGTATAAATCGAAACTGAAACGTTGAGTCGAGTGCCGTTGTACTTTTCAGTGCGTGAGAACGGAACATTGCGGAGCGTTAGCTGAAAACCAAATTTTCAGACGTTTCTAAACTCGAAATGTAACTCTATGTTTAATCAATGAGTGGACACTCATCAGTAGTTTCAAATTAAACTCATTAATAAAACGAATACTTCAACATGAACGAAATCGGGATATGTACAACTAAAAGACAAATTTCCTGTATTTTTATGTCTACAGCCCCACCAATAAAAATTCTGACGATCCGTCACAGCTCTTAATTATTATGAAATATTATTACAACTCGCTAAATATTTAAATGCTATATAAAATCATAATCATCCTGACAATAATTCATTTTTTAGTGTTCGCAATGAAAGCTACAATTTGTAAATAGGGTGCGGTGCGTTCGGTGTAGTACGCCCGCTCTTGTGCAAACAATTTGTTTCCGGAAGATTTTCGGCGCTTAGCTTGTCAACCGAAGACGTGCATAAAACATCGTGCAATATCAAAATCCTCGACAATCCGGCAAGTTTCATGTTTCAACCGTGTTGGACTTCCATATGTCAACAAAATCGAAGAAATGTACGTGCGCTACCAAAAAATGCTTTTGAAAGTATAAAATCTTTGTTATTACAAAAATATTACCAACATATCTAAAATACTTTGTAAAGATTTGATAATATTAATAATAATTGTTTTATACCAAAAAAATTAAACATTGTTTGCATTTTCAAGAATAACATTTTCGTAATTTTATATATTTTGTTTATTATTTATTATTTTCTCGAATTCAAATAGCTTTGAATTTGAATTTATCTTGTTTGAACTGTACCGTAAGTTAAATAATAAGGTCTCACATTCTTCATACCTGCTAATGACATAATCCCTTTTTTACCTATAAATACCGACCATATTTTTCACTTATTCTATTTCTGTGTACCTGTTCATTCCACACACAACACTTTTTCCAAGTAAGTTTATTTAAATTTATTCCTAAAGTTTTTTTAAAACGTCATAAGCAAAGCTATACTGAAGAGAGATAAATCTCGAACCGCGTCTATAGATAGCCTAAGACATTAGCTTTAATCCAAGTCCTTTTACTTCTATTTTTTTGTTATTTCTCCTTTCATTTTTAATTTGTACTTGTTAGTTGGTTTGAAGAGAATTTTACCTAAACCTTACATATACTTTAATAGAGCGTTGTAACAAATCAAATTAAATAAAATTTTAAATATTTCATTGTATAATTCAATATCCGGAGGTCTATTTGCACGGGAAGTAGTTGTTTCAATGTATATTTATCGTCTTAAGTTGTCTAATTAATTAAGACATTGTTTGCATTTTCACGAATAACATTTTCGTAATTTTATATATTATGTTTAAAGTGTGCAAACTATAAGAAGCGTAAGCATATTTTCTCGAATTCAAATAGCTTTAATTTTGAATTTATCTTGTATCAATAGATCATTAAATTGGATACCAATTACCATCGCAACCACTTGAATTATAATAAATATTTACAATGAAAAACATGTGTACGCTTTTTTTTATTAAATTGAACTGTACAGTCGGCGCAACCCAAATCTGAACGCCAAAATTTAATCGTGTAATTTATACTTTGCATCACAGCCGTTTGTCGCAATTAAATTTGACAGCTCTCAAAAATTATTGTCAATATTCAATTGTATATACTTTTTGTTATTTGTCCGTTTATGGTAGATCTGTTGGACAATAAAGATTGTTATTATTATTATTGTTATTATTCTCCCCTCTCTTTGTAATACCACTGCCAAAGCCCGAATACAAAAATGAATTTCAGTAACAAATACCAGAGCTGGGATAAATCCTCAAAAACAAGATTCGAATCACGAATCCGAATCACCTAATATGATTCGAATCACGAATACTCGAATAAAGGATTCGTAAGTGAAAAATATGATTCGAATCAAAGATTCGAATCCTCATTTTTGAATCACGGATACAAATCCTTTAAAAATAAATTTGAATTATTTATTTGCAACCAGTAATATTTTATTCTATCAGTTTCTATTAATAAAAACGTTCATTTATCGACTAAATTTCTGATTATATAATGATTTTAATTAATGATAATATATGTGGTATTGAACTTCATTTTAAATCTGTGTTTTATACGCGTGGCGCATGAAGTAAAATTTCGAGTTTAGAAAAGCCCCGTGAAAATTTGTCTCGGGTCGCTGCGCGACCCTCGACAAATTTTCTAAGCGGGGCTTTTCTAAACTCGAAATTTTACTTCATGCTTAGTCTGGGAGTGGACAACACTCGTTCTTAGAAGTTTCAAATTAAAGGATCACTCTAGATTACTAAGTTTATTACCATTTTACAAAGGATACAGCTTGAAGGACCAATCATGGTCTTCGGAGACCGAAGGACTACAGGGAATCGAAGTTTATTTACAAGAAAACAACGAATATCTGAAGGTTTACAGCATGGATAGGAAAGAAAACATCCAATTTTGAAAAAATATCAAATTTGGGTTGATTTTCAGTGCGTTTTCAACTTCACTTTAAATCAGTGTTTTATACGCGTGGCGCATGAAGTAAAATTTCGAGTTTAGAAAAGCCCCGTGAAAATTTGTCTCGGGTCGCTGCGCGACCCTCGACAAATTTTCTACGCGGAGCTTTTCTAAACTCGAAATTTTACTTCATGCTCAGTCTGGGAGTGGACCGTCAAGATTTTCTACATGTCGAAATTTTCGATATTTCTAGATTTATGTCGATTTATTCACAGTTTGTTTTTGTATTAAATGCAGCTTTAATATTAAATAAAATCGTTTTCTTTTTAGGAATAGAATATTCACCCATTAAGAGCCGAGCAAATTATAAAGTTAACTCTAAAAGTTAATTTTAGGTAAAATTTTACATCTTTTTCTATAATTTCAATAAATGATTTATTATATTACATACGTTGATTTTTTAAGAGTTAAATTTAAAATTCAAACGAGTGTTGTCCACTCCCAGACTAAGCATGAAGTAAAATTTCGAGTTTAGAAAAGCCCCGCGTAGAAAATTTGTCGAGGGTCGCGCAGCGACCCGAGACAAATTTTCACGGGGCTTTTCTAAACTCGAAATTTTACTTCATGCGCCACGCGTATAAAACACTGATTTAAAGTGAAGTTGAAAACGCACTGAAAATCAACCCAAATTTGATATTTTTTCAAAATTGGATGTTTTCTTTCCTATCCATGCTGTTAACCTTCAGATATTCGTTGTTTTCTTGTAAATAAACTTCGATTCCCTGTAGTCCTTCGGTCTCCGAAGACCATGATTGGCCCTTCAAGCTGTATCCTTTGTAAAATGGTAATAAACTTAGTAATCTAGAGTGATCCTTTAATTTTAAACTTCTAAGAACGAGTGTTGTTCACTTCCAGACTAAGCATGAAGTAAAATTTCGACCCGAGACAAATTTTCGCGGGGCTTTTCCAAACTCGAAATTTTACTTCATGCGCCACGCGTATAAAACACTGATTTAAAGTGAAGCTAAAAATGCACTGAAAACCAACCCAACTTCCATATTTTTTTCAAAATTAGATGTTTTCTTTCCTATCCAAGCTGTAAACCTTCAGATATTCGTTGTTTTCTTGTAAAAAAACTTCGATTCCCTGTAGTCCTTCCGTCTCCGAAGACCATGGTTGGTCCTTCGAGCTGTAGCCTTTGTAAAATGGTAATACACTTAGTAATCTAGAGTGATCCTTCAATTTAAAACTTCTAAGAACGAGTGTTGTCCATTCCCAGACTAAGCATGAAGTAAAATTTCGAGTTTAGAAAAGCCCCGCGTAGAAAATTTGTCGAGGGTCGCGCAGCGACCCGAGACAAATTTTCACGGAGCTTTTCTAAACTCTAAATTTTACTTCATGCGCCACGCGTATAAAACACAGATTTAAAGTGAAGTTAAAAATATACTATTAACCTTGGTTATTTTTCATGGTTAAGTAACCAAATATGCATTCACAAATATTTGAATTATTCGAAAATTTAAATATTTATATTCAAATATGAATAATTTAGTGATTTAAATATTCATATTAGAATATTTAACTATTTCAATTATTTCTTGAATTAATTTCTCATCTGGCACTTGGTGAAACATATTACACTATGTAAAGTTAATTAAAGGAAAGGCACTTGGTATTGTTTCACAATTAAATCTTTATTCCGACTAGTTTCGGTTTGACAAACCGAAACTAGTCGGAATAAAGATTTAATTGTGAAACAATACCAAGTGCCTTTCCTTTAATTAACTTTACATAGTGTAATATGTTTCACCAAGTGCTAGATGAGAAATTAATTCAAGAAATTATTAGTGCCAGTAAAGCAAAACTCATCGTCATGTACAGAAGAAATTTGATGAAATTTGCAAAGTCAAATAACCACATTTGGTTCATTCGAACGTGTCATAAAGAGAAACTCAAACCAAAGTTCATGAAAATCCACATCAACCAGCAATCAAAAGAAGCGCAGGAAGTCGTGAAAATGGGCCTCATCAACTGGGTACAGCTAGAAATGAAGAAATGGTACAACACCAGAGATAACCTGTCACATATCCGGAAGCTGCTCCACACAAAACTTGTAAATGTTCTACATCCAATTGAATTTGATGTCATCGACTCCAGTTTTCGACAAGAAGCAAAAGAAATTGCATACAATCAATTCAAGAAACAAAAAGAAAAATTAATTCGCCTCAAAGAAGAAAGAAAATCTAATTCACTGCAGACAGGATATATTAACATGCTACACCTATCTATGCCCAAGGTGTATTAGCGTCGTTTGACTAGAATCAAATAATAACGAAACATACTGTATATTATAATTAACAATTAATTATTCAACATTTTTGCTTATGGAAAGGGTGGTGGCAAACGACGCACCTCGGCCAGCTGCAATGGAGGGTTTGTCGTTGGTTCGAAAAATTTATATTAATGGGCGCCACTTGGTTTATCAAATACCACCTACCTTAACCAAGAAAGTACACTCTCCCTTGCCATTCGCAAATGCTATATTTTTAAATTTATCGAGTAAACGGTACTGCTTGTTTGAATGATTGATAAGGTATTATGAAGAACAACAATCAAGTAAATTCATTTAAAGAAAATTGTACATTTATTATAAATAAATCAAATTCAATTCAAAATGCAACATAAAAAAAGAATCGGCAATTAATTAATATTCGGAATATGAGTCAACAAAAAAATATATATATATATATATAGAATTAACTATTCATGTAAAATTTCACCGAACCAATATTCAACTACACAATCTTATTCTTGCCCTAAAATATAGCTATATCTTTCGGTTCACAACCCAGAATTAATTATAATATTATTTATATTAATAAATTTTATAGAAAACGGAATAAAATAAAACCATAAAAATATTAACGCCTACATATAAAATTAATATTTGTAAACAATTACTGAATGAAACACTAAATTTATTTAAAGAACTGATAAATCTTATTTTTATTAACAACGCAAAATAATGTCCGTGAATGATTTTTTTTAATAATTGATTGAGACAAAAAAAAAAAAAAAAACTAATCGATTTACTTAAATTTACACAAAACGCGAAATTGAACTTCCAATAATTACTCATAAAAAAATATGCTATTAATTTTATTTTGTCATAAGCGATTTCGCTTGGAAATGAATTGCATTAATTAAATCGTTGTTAATGATAAGAAAAGGAAATACTCATCGGAAAAGTGTTGTCTTCACCTTGGCGACGCGACCTGGTGCTAGATACGAGCGCAGCGGGTGCGTACGTAGAACGATGACGAACGTGGACACCGAAAACTCTCGTCGCAGAGTTCCCCGCACCAAAGGATAATTACACCAACTCCAATGAATTAATATCCAACAGGAAAATCCAATAAAATGCCAAATTTTATATACCATAGAAAAAAACTCTAAAACACACGGAAAATAGTTTAGAAAAATGAATTTAGAAAATGAAAACCACTTACCCCAAACAAAGGGAGTTTTTAGAAAATCACGTGCTTCGAGTACTTTTGTTCAGAGAAAAATCCGATAAAATATCGATTAATCGGCCGTTAAGAATATAAATCAAATCAACGAACACCGACTTTAGCTTACTAAATTATACAAATCCAGATAACTGGTGTGATATCAATAAAATCACAATTACAAATTTAGCATTCAAAACTCTGTCTCTACTCTTTCGCACTTAAAAACAAAATGGCTTGGAACGAACGTTCCAGAAGAAAATTCCAATAGGCATGCGCTAAATTTTTAAATAATTCCAAAAACGTACAATCATTATATGCAACTTAATCAACAAATCAAATTTAAAAATTCAAATAAATGAAATTGAATGAATATTAAATTAATATTAATTGTAATATTCATTATGAAAAATTGAAATGTAACAACTCCCCCTTTTCTTCCCGAGTGAAAATTTCTCCAAAATTTTACACGAGCAATAAAAACTAAATAATTATCATCTTGTGAGATAAATGTTACCGAATATTATAAGTGTTTATAAAATAATGAACCCCAAAAAAAAACAAAATCATTAATATTTAATAAACATTATTCAAACGAGGAAACGAATATATAATTCTCAACTCTGTTCCCTACTAAACAGTAATAACCAAAATAGATACTAACTCAAAAGAATAAGAAACAAAAACAAAGAATGAACAAACCTTATTTTCGACAGTAACCAAATAAACTTTTCACAAGAAATGTTATAGAAGAGCTTACACATGAAAAGCAACCAATGATAATAATGTACTTTAAAATCCGTTTAACGAAATAAATTGTGAATTTTCTTAACACAAGAAATCCAATAATCACAACATCACAATCTTAAACTATACTAACCATGTATACAATTATCCGGCAAATCAACCGATGCTCTAATTAGCTACTGTTGCTTACATGATCTAGTACTCATCATTGCCAAGGAAAACAAATAGAAAATAAGAAAAGATTTATTCAAACAAACAAAACAAAGAAAAATAATTCAAATGCCCCGTTAACAATTAGTTAAGGGTTTTGTTGCCCCAACCTCGCAACAAAAAGTGGAGTACGAAACCAACCAAAGATAATACAACTCCTCCCGCTCAATTTTCAATTACTCAAGCAGAACAAGGTTTTAAGTCTTTAACATGCCAGATACCTTTCGCAACGCCTAATTCGTCTTCTAATTCGTAAGTATTGTATCCGACCTTTCGCTTGATACGAAATGGCCCAGTAAACTTTTTTCCTAACTTAGCAGCATAAAATTTCGTTGCATCGGAAATAGAATATTCCTTCTTATAAACCAATTGACCTTCTACATAATCTACATGTCTACGCCTAAGGTTATATCTATCTTTAGCTCGTGTATGTGCTTCTATTAATTTCTTAGAAATATCATTATACAGTTTTCTGAAACATTTCTCTCTGACTTCAGACCTAGACTCTATTTGACTATTATCGAAACCTGGACTTTCATGATCTTTACCATCTAAAACAATTTCTCTGCCAAAATTAACGAAAAATGGAGTATGAGAAGTGACTTCATGACGAGCAGTGCGAAGGGCACATGTCACCTTCGGTAATTCCTCATCCCACTTTCGCTGATTTTCTGAAACGTAAGAAGCCAACATTGTCTTAATAACTCGGTTAACCCTCTCAGCCGGATTAGCCTGTGGATGATAGACTGGATTATAGAATACATTTACACCATACTTTTCTACCAAACGAGTAAACTCTCTACACTTATACTGTACTCCATTATCACATAGAATCGTCTGCGGAACACCAAACATTAAAAACACATCATTCTCTAGATGCTTTACTACAGTAACACCTGTAGCTCTTCTCATCGGAAAAGTGAGACAAAATTTACTAAAGCAATCCGAGACAACAAGAATATAGCAGTACCCACGAGAAGATTTTGGTAACGGACCTACAATATCAGTACAAATTACCTGCCAAGGCCTACTTAATTTTGGTCTCGAACCCATCAATCCAGCTTTATTTTTCTGTTCAGGTTTAAATTGTTGACACACAGTACAACTTCTAATATATCGAGTGATATCGGCTTTCATACGAGGCCAAAAATATTTTGAAGATATTCTATGAAATGTTTTAAAAACACCCAAATGACCTGCTGTACTGGAATCATGATTTTCGAAAAGAATTTTTGCTCTCAAATTTTTAGGGATTACCAACTTCCAATTCTCGTTGCTATCAGGAAAATGTGAAGTATATTTAGTATACTTGTAGATTTTATTATCGTGTACGCGCCACTGAGGATATTTTAAAGGAGAAGATACAATACTTTTACTAAGACGAACATACCAAGGATCATCAACCTCATCAATTTCAAAACTATTAATGACTAAATTATAACAAAAATCTGAATCCACATTAACAGGTCTATTTTCTGAACAACAATCACGGGATAAAATATCAGCAACAACATGGTCTTTACCCTTTCTATGGATAACATCGAAATCAAACTGCTGAAGTCTTAACGTCCACCGACCTAAACGACCTTGTGGTTGGGATAGATTATTCAGCCACACTAGAGAATAGTGATCAGTGACAACTGTAAACTTAGAACCTTCTAGATAGCATCTTAATTTTTCCATCGCCCATATTACCGCCAGACACTCACGTTCTGTGGTTGAATATTTCCGCTCAGCAGAAGTCAAAGATCGACTAATATAGCAAACAACATGTTCTCCGTCTTGATGAGATTGCGTTAAGACAGCGCCAATACCATATGCAGAAGCATCGGTTTGCAAAACAAAAGGTAAATCAAAATCAGGACATGTCAAAATAGGGGCGGAAACTAAAGCGTTTTTAATACCTTCAAGAGAACGATCACAATCATCTGTCCACATAAAACTTTTTCGTTTATGCAACAAGGCAGTTAAGGGTGCAACTAATGTCGCAAAATCTGGAACAAATCGCCTATACCACGACGCCATACCCAAAAGTCTTCGAACTTCAGTTTGATTAGAAGGGGTTTTCATACTAACAATCGATTTAACTTTATCAGGATCAACCTGAACACCACCACGATTTACTACATAACCTAGATATTTTAACTCAGGCTTGCAAAATACACACTTATCTTCACTTAATGTTAACCCAGCTTTATCCAATCGAAGGAATATTTCTCTTAAAATTTCTATGTGTTTCTCAAAAGTAGGAGTTACCAAAATTATATCGTTCAAATAGACGAATACGTACGGTTCTAAATCAGGACCTAACACAGAATCTACTAAACGCTGAAAAGTCGCAGGCGCATTGTGCAACCCAAAAGGCATTCGATTAAACTGATATAATCCACGACCAGGAATAGTAAAAGCAGTATACTGTTTGCTTGATTCTTCCATTTCAACTTGCCAATACGCGGATTTGATATCCATTGTGGATAAATATTTAGCCCCTCTGAGTTTATCTAATATCGCAGAAATATAAGGAAGAGGATAACCATCTCGTTTAGTTACTTTATTAAGCTTTCTAAAATCGACACAAAATCTGTAAGACCCGTCTTTCTTAGGAACCATTAGAATTGGAGATGACCAAGCACTCGAAGATTTCTCAACTACACCAAGTTGAAGCATATTATCCAATTCAGCATCAATCAGTTTCTGAATATGTGGGGAAACAGGGTAATACCTTTGTTTAATTGGGGGACTATCAACGACAATTTTATGTTGAACGACATTTGTGCATCCTAACAAACCCGACACTCTTTTGAAATAATTTGACGTTACAATATTTAATTCATCCACCTGACACTGTGTTAACAATTCACGAGACTCTAAAGAATTTACCTGACAACTAATTAATTCTTCTGAAGAAAAATACCACTCTCCTTTCCGAAGATCAGGAACAACACCCATCTTAATCCAAAAAGAAATTCCCAAAACTACCATGTGTCTTAATTTAGGAATTACATACAAATCAATCACAGATACTCGATTTTTCAATCTAATTGGGACAGAAACAATTCCGACACAATCACTAACATCACCATTCGCGACCGTACAAGAGATTTCTCTAACTTTTTTAAGGGTTAAGCCCATTGCTTCCAATATATCCCAACAATCTTGATTTATAAAACACTGGTTGGCTCCAGAATCTAATAACCCATAAAATTCTCTACCATAAATCGAAATTTTAACATAAGGACACTCAGATCCTTGCACTTGTGCTAAAATATAATCTAATACGGGTTTTGTTTTACCTAACAATTCATTACTCAGAGAAAAATTTAAACTAGCGACATTAACATTACATGTATTTACAACATGACTAGAATTTGTGATCGGATGATTAGAAGAGAAGCCTAGCCGATCCCCTAAGAGCTCCTTCTTCCGTTTCCCGGACGACTACAATTCGGACAATGAGGTTTCTTAAAACCAACTTTACCACAACCAAAACATTTTATTGTACGCTTATCGCACTGAGAAGCTAAGTGATTTGGATCTTTACAAATATAACACGTTCTTATTACTCGAGATTCTACAACTGCATCACTACATATTTCTCTACTAGTTGATCGATAACTAAATTGAGGTTCTAAGTCAGACTTACTTGAAGGAGGTTTAAAAGTATTGACAGAACTTTTCGTAACTTGGAGTTTCTTACAAAGTTCTAACAATTGAGCTTCAGATGTGATATCAATTAAGCTAAGTTGTTTTTGAAAATATGGCAAAATGTTTCTCAAGAGAACACGCATTCTTATATTCGCACTAACAGGAATAGTTAAACGACAAAATAAATTTGACATCACAGCTAAATAAACACCTATAGACTCATCATCACCTTGCGTTCGAGATTTAATTTGTTCCCATAATTTATCATTATAATCGAAGGGTAAAAACTCTTCCAATAGTAACTTTCTTAAATCATCCCAATTACTAACCAAATTTCTATTAGCCCTAAACCATATCGCCGCAGTACCCGAAAATAAATCAATAGCAGAGTGAAAAAGAACATCTTTACTAACATTCCTAGCAACACACAATTCATCCACTCTCTCAAGAAAAGAAGTTACACTCAAACTATTACCATCGCCAGAAAAACACAAGTCCCATTTATGCACCGGTACGGGTTTAAAATTTAACATTGAAAATTCTCGAATATTTATATCATTCTCAGTAGAATGACTTGACCTATTTACGCCTGAAGGGCTAGAAGCACTTGGTATCTCTTCTTCACAAAAATTAGGATCTGAAGGAACTGTTACGTCAAGAGATTTTGAAGCTAACTCTATTTTTAAATCTAAATCGGCCATAAGAGACATAAGAGTTGTTAGTAATTTAGATCTAGATGAGATAATCTCACTATCTTTCGAATCAATTCTTTCTAATCGCGGAAGTAAATGATTAATTTTAGTTTCAAGTTTCCGTTTAGCACTACCAGTGCCAGAAAATACCTCAATTGCATCTTTAACTTCAGTTACTTTCTTACTACAAATTTCAATTTCAGAAGCATTATTTACCATCGGTACAAAATGAAATGTTTTCCCCTGTTTTTCCAACCGCAAAATTCCTCTAAGACATTTTCTCAATGAATCACAATTACCTTCCGCCTCAAAACTTCTAACGCGTAATTCATATTGCAACTCATCAACAGATAATCTGTTAACATCCATTTTTAAGAAAACAATTTCAATCAATTATTATTAAAAATCAAAGCAATTAAGTTTCAGTTAATATGATGTCGTCTTTACCTTATCAAACAAACAAACTCAATAAATTTAAATAAAGTAACGAAAACAATTTATTAATCAACTTTCTTTTGAAATCTAGGACAAATATCTTTTAATTAAGGGCCCCACGTTGGGCGCCAAAAATATGCTACACCTATCTATGCCCAAGGTGTATTAGCGTCGTTTGACTAGAATCAAATAATAACGAAACATACTGTATATTATAATTAACAATTAATTATTCAACATTTTTGCTTATGGAAAGGGTGGTGGCAAACGACGCACCTCGGCCAGCTGCAATGGAGGGTTTGTCGTTGGTTCGAAAAATTTATATTAATGGGCGCCACTTGGTTTATCAAATACCACCTACCTTAACCAAGAAAGTACACTCTCCCTTGCCATTCGCAAATGCTATATTTTTAAATTTATCGAGTAAACGGTACTGCTTGTTTGAATGATTGATAAGGTATTATGAAGAACAACAATCAAGTAAATTCATTTAAAGAAAATTGTACATTTATTATAAATAAATCAAATTCAATTCAAAATGCAACATAAAAAAAGAATCGGCAATTAATTAATATTCGGAATATGAGTCAACAAAAAAATATATATATATATATATAGAATTAACTATTCATGTAAAATTTCACCGAACCAATATTCAACTACACAATCTTATTCTTGCCCTAAAATATAGCTATATCTTTCGGTTCACAACCCAGAATTAATTATAATATTATTTATATTAATAAATTTTATAGAAAACGGAATAAAATAAAACCATAAAAATATTAACGCCTACATATAAAATTAATATTTGTAAACAATTACTGAATGAAACACTAAATTTATTTAAAGAACTGATAAATCTTATTTTTATTAACAACGCAAAATAATGTCCGTGAATGATTTTTTTTAATAATTGATTGAGACAAAAAAAAAAAAAAAAAACTAATCGATTTACTTAAATTTACACAAAACGCGAAATTGAACTTCCAATAATTACTCATAAAAAAATATGCTATTAATTTTATTTTGTCATAAGCGATTTCGCTTGGAAATGAATTGCATTAATTAAATCGTTGTTAATGATAAGAAAAGGAAATACTCATCGGAAAAGTGTTGTCTTCACCTTGGCGACGCGACCTGGTGCTAGATACGAGCGCAGCGGGTGCGTACGTAGAACGATGACGAACGTGGACACCGAAAACTCTCGTCGCAGAGTTCCCCGCACCAAAGGATAATTACACCAACTCCAATGAATTAATATCCAACAGGAAAATCCAATAAAATGCCAAATTTTATATACCATAGAAAAAAACTCTAAAACACACGGAAAATAGTTTAGAAAAATGAATTTAGAAAATGAAAACCACTTACCCCAAACAAAGGGAGTTTTTAGAAAATCACGTGCTTCGAGTACTTTTGTTCAGAGAAAAATCCGATAAAATATCGATTAATCGGCCGTTAAGAATATAAATCAAATCAACGAACACCGACTTTAGCTTACTAAATTATACAAATCCAGATAACTGGTGTGATATCAATAAAATCACAATTACAAATTTAGCATTCAAAACTCTGTCTCTACTCTTTCGCACTTAAAAACAAAATGGCTTGGAACGAACGTTCCAGAAGAAAATTCCAATAGGCATGCGCTAAATTTTTAAATAATTCCAAAAACGTACAATCATTATATGCAACTTAATCAACAAATCAAATTTAAAAATTCAAATAAATGAAATTGAATGAATATTAAATTAATATTAATTGTAATATTCATTATGAAAAATTGAAATGTAACAAACACCATAAATAATGATTGTATAGGTGAGAACATTGATATAGAGTTTTATCCCCGAGTTGTTAATTTATCAAACACTCAGTTAAATTCATTTGAGACTACTTTATTACAAAAAGGGTTCAAATACAATCCGAATATAGAATCAAATAAGTCAATCGAAACAACAGCTATAGATGCAGAAATTATTTGTAATAAAGTGTTCTCAGACAATGAAAGGTCATTAATAAAAAATAAAATTGCCAAAGTCATAACACAACACAAAAGAAAATTAATTATGAAAAATAAAAATTCATCAGAACTAAAAACAATTAAGAATTTAAAAAAGAAACTAGACAATAATAACTTGGTTCTCTGTAAAGCCGATAAAGGTAACACCGTTTCAATAATGCCTAGAATTGATTACATTAAAAAAACTGAAACTTTACTAGATTCTGTTAATTTTACAATCTTATCTAAAGATCCCACGAATAAATTTCAGTTAGAGTAAAAAAATGCATAAAATCTTGAGGAAATGTAATACTTGATAAGAATCAATATAAATTCATCAAAATGAATCCTAGAGCACCCATATTATACGGATTACCTAAATTACACAAAGAAGGCATTACGATGAGACCTGTTGTATCATATTTATATGCTCCAACATACAAATTATGCAAATTTCTTAATTGAACACTACCTTCGTTTATTAATTTCAGTCCACCACATGCAATAAAAAGTTCAATAGAGTTAGTTAATAATTTAAAATCGTTAGTGGTCCCCTATAATGCAAAACTGATATCGTTTGACGTAAAGAGCCTTTTTACGTCCATACCAATTCAGAGCCTAACTGTAACCTTAGAAAATTTAATCAATAAAAGTAATAATTCTGATGAAAGTAAAAAAGAAATGTTGCTATTAATTAATCTGTGCCTTAAGCAAAATTACTTTGAATTTAATGATATAATATACTCACAAACGGAAGGGTTGCCAATGGGATCACCATTATCACCTCTATTAGCTGAAATCTTTATGTCTGACTTTGAAGTGACTCTTCTCAGTAAGACAGAGGCTAAACCAATATTTTACTGGGCAAGGTACGTAGACGATATCTTTTGTATTTGGACTGGAACGACAAGACTATTAAATGCATTTGAAAAGTACCTAAATTCCATCAATAATAATATACAATTTACTACTTAAACAGAAATGAACAATAGCTTAAACTTCCTTGACATAACCATTATTAAAAATAATAAAAAAACTAGAATTTAAAATACACAGAAAAGAAACATATACGGACTCAATCATTCCAGCCAATTCAAACAACACACAACAAATAAAATTAAGTACATTTCACTCTTTTATTAATAGATTAATTAATATTCCTCTAAGTGAATCTGATTTCAGACAAGAATTAAACGTTATTACAAAAATTGCCGAAAATAATGGTTATAACAAGGAAATTATAAATAATTTATTAAAAAAGCATAAACAAAAACATTTAATTAAATACTTTTACGCACCTGAGCAAACAATAGAATATAAATGGCATAAATTGAATTTTGTTAATGACCTGTCATATAATATAGTCAGTCATTGTAGGGGAAAAGACTTTAATATTGTATGTTCAAACCCTTTAAATTTAGGCAAACTATTAATAAACAATAAATCGAAAACTGATAATTCAAAGAAATGTGGAATTTATGAAATACAGTGTGATGAATGTGATGCAATTTATATTGGACAAACCGGCAGATCTTTCGAAATCAGAATGAAAGAACATAAAAAAATTGTTTTAGATAATAAACCAACAACTGGCTTTTCCAAACATTGCATCGCATTCAATCACTTCTTTAATCCGCATAATTTTAAGATTTTGCATTCAAGTAATAAGGGATACGCACTGAACCTCAAAGAACGAAATGAACGAATTCCCCAATTCTGACTTCTCTTATTACCTGAAACAAAAATATTGTATATATACTTAGGAAATATTTTTTTCTGTACATTCCTTTGAAAATGGTCTAACAAACCGAAACTAGTCGGAATAAAGATTTAATTGTGAAACAATACCAAGTGCCTTTCCTTTAATTAACTTTACATATTTGAATTAATCGAATTCGAATCCTAGCATTAGTAGCGACGATTCGCATTATTTAGGAGGATTTGAATCTGTGTATGAGGATTCGAATCCTTTTATAAGGATTCGATTCCTTTTATAAGGATTTGAATCCTTTTATAAGAATTCGAATCCTTTTATAAGAATTCGAATCCTTTTATAAGGATTCGAATCCTTTTATAAGAATTCGAATCCTTTTATAAGGATTCGAATCATCTACGTCTGGATTCGAATACGAATCCTTTTAAAAAAATGTAACGAATCCGGATCACGAATCCGTTTTCACTAAAGTATTCGAATACCTCTTTTGAATCCTCTAAAAGGATTCGAATCCGGGAATCGAATCCTGAATGATTCGAATCCTGCCCAGCTCTGACAAATACCATGACAACCAAATAGCGCTCATATTTGGGGTGTGTCGGCTGTACTTCTTATGTAAATATTAATTTGTTTTAGAATGTATCTAACTACTTTTAGAATAATCCCAAAATTAAAAACAAATTTCTAATTACTTAAAATTACCTTGTTAATGAAAAAAGCACTCAATCAAAACGTAGCTTCTTATATTTTCTCTCTATCTCTCTCCCTCTTTGTCTTGAAACGCGACCAAGGCTAATTAATTACATTACTACAAAAAAAAGTGCGTGAACTGTCTCGCGAAGAAGCCGAAACAAAGTCGTAATTATGCGTAACTCGGGAAAGCACTCGGCCTTTCAAGACGAGGGAGGCGTGGGCGGCGAGACTCTTCATAATTACACCCTGAAAACATGTTAATTAAAAACGCATTAATTAAACAGGCGTACTTAGCAGGGCTCTGCCGTGCGATTAAACGTAAAACACGACGGGGGCAGCGGAATTTTTGAACGACCTACTTTTCTAATCCCTCTTTCAAGTATGCTAACAGTTTTCGTCGCCGAGTTCGTTTAACCGTCACCAAGTTTATTTTAAATGGTAATTTTTTGGGAGCGCGTGCACGGGTTGATTTATGTCGGTGCACTTTTGTTAAATCAAATGTTGGTTGGAATTTATGCCTGTATTCGTAATTCCTGGGGTAGGGAATATTTTCAAAGAATGGGTTGCATTCGTTGTGAACAGCCGAAATGTTCTACTTACAAAAATCACGGTCGTTACGTATCTTTACCATAAGAAATCTGCACAATGCATATTTATGCATAATGAAAAGTCGTAATTTTTTAAAAATATCGGTAAAATGACATCTTAAAAATTACCAGATTTTATATAGGGATTTCTACGTGGGTGGATCAAATATAAACGAGCTTTTATTTTTCACATAACGTACACTTCTGTGCTATAAAATTAAGCACACAATATATGTTATAGTTTAAAACGGACATGATGAGTTTCCTAGTTACGAAAATATGTAAATATCTAAATTTCCTTAATGTCAAAATGCTGAGTCATTTAGACAATAATTCAAAAATCCGAATTCTACCTAATATAGAAGATGGTTTTTCCATTTTGGCTTTGTTGTATTTATTGACTGAAGCTACTTGTCTGAGTTTACTGATATTAACACTGCTTTTAATGGATTTTATAATATGCTAATGAACACGCTGATACTATTTATTCCAAAATACAAATCTAAAGCACTACAAAATACCCGCCCTGGTATAGCCGGAAGAATATTAACCTATTAAAAGAGAAGAACATAATTAGGAAAAGAAGTAAATCGAACTTAAATTAAAAAGTGGAATTTAAAAAAAATCGTTCTTTAATAAAAACTAAAATCAAGTTAGCTTATCGTGATTACATAACTACAGTCGAAAATCAACTTGTCAGTAATCCCAAACAATGTTGGTCCTTTGTAAATTCAAAAAAGTCAGCTAAACCAAGACTTCCTTCTTCATTACTTTGCGCGATCCTCGACAAATTATCACGGGGCTTTTCTAAACTCGAAATTTTACTTCCTACTTAGTCTGGGAGTGGAAACACTCGGTTAAAGCTTCAAATTGAATTCTTTGAAAAATCAACGAATGTCAGAAAATGTACAGCTAAAATAATTAAGAAAAAGTAATGTGATTTTATAAAAATAATGACATTTTTCTTGTATAGTGTAAATCATTTCGAAAACATTTACTTTAATCAAATTACTACAATATCTTTTGCCATTTTGACAACCGCAGTTGTTGTTTCAATTCCATGACATGTTATTATTTTTATTTAATCCCATTTTTTTTCATAATTATTTTAACTTAGAGAAACGTAAAATGATAAACGTTAACAGAATGAATTCAAAATTTTTCCCTCTACAAAAAAGGTAAATACATTTTGTTTCTAAAATAAATAGGGGAGCTAAAATTTGAACATTTCAAAATTTTCATGGGATTTCCTATGTTGCATCCGCGAAGTCAACACCTCGTATACCGGTTGTACTACAAAATAGGATCATCCTCTTTTGTTTTTTTTTTTTTGTTATCAAAGATATTCATTTTTAATTAGGTAGGTAATTAGTAAACGCAAATTAGAGTTCAGTGATGAACAAGAAACCCCAGTAGCATTTCCGGTTTCGCCGGGTATCCCATTTAACATGTCAAAATTTATATAATTTTGACATTTTAATTGAATTCCGTATTTTTTTTTTTGTTTTCTGATACAGGACGTATATTTTACACACAAACCTAATTCCTAATTGGAGGCGGAAAATAAAACGTTGTATAATTTCTTTTATTTCAAACAAAAAATCTGAATACTTTTTTTTACCTATCTCGTTTCGTTTCCGAGATAATCGGATTCAAAAACAATGTTTCATTTTTCGCCTCTATTTAGGAAATATCCTGTATTTATCTTACTTAGTTTGCTAGCTTGATGTCCTCTCATTTTTCATGATATTTTTAGACATATTAAAGGAAAAATAGTTTTTTTGCGGATAGCCGAAAAGGTCAATCCTGCGATCAACATCTTTACATTTCTTTTTCTATTTTATTCCTTAAATTAATTATTTTTACTTTGGCACTTTGTAAAACATAAATTATTCCAAGTGACTGTCATCTAATCTAACCTCAATTACTGTCGAATCAGGTTAGGTTAGAAATTAGGTTGGGTTAGAAAAACGAACGAGTTATCAAATTCAGAATAATAATATTTTTATAATTAATAAAGTAAAATGTGTTGCTTTTATTGAATTAATGCCCCTTTAACTTAATCAGCCATTAGTACTTCTTAAAATTTGTAGAGTATAAAAATGTTGTAAATTAGCAAGATAAGAATATGCGAATGTATAAACAATTTGTAAATAAAATAGTGGTATTTTATTCACAAATTGTTTATACACTCGCATATTCTTATCTTGCTAATTTACAACATTTTTATACTCTACAATTTTGACTTAATCAGAGGTTTAATCAATGAATGGATGATAAAAGTTAGTCAGTCGTGGCAAAATGTTTTTTTTATCTACAGCAAAAGCACATATTGCTAAATAGTAATCAAAAGTAAATAATTTGCAAATAATTGTAAACATAGTTATTAATAAAGCACTTCTGATAAAATCAAAAATTAGAAAAATTGAATATTATATTAATATAAATATACGTTATATGAAATAAATAAATAGCAAGCACAAATATTACAATCATAATTTTTCCCTAGATTTAAATTTTGCGACAAAAAAGTTACCAGATTCCTTCATTTTAGGTGTGTAAATTAGGTTTTTGATTAGTTCACTCTTATAAAAAACAGACTAAAGTTCTTGAAAAGCTCTTGGGTGAGTAATTTAATAGGGATATACTTTTACTATAATTTATATCCTCATCGTTTTCATTACGCGCAATAATATTTTACTTAGTCTCTCTCGTAATTCGAAATCCCGAATTAGTTTCCACTTCCAGAATAAATTACCGAAATTAAAACCTTGCACGGCGGCTCCGAAATTTATAAATCCCTTCGATTCCGTTCGCGCGACCTGCGCCCAATTAAAACCCCGGATTATTTAATTGGAACGTCTCGGGACGAGATATTACCCCGTACCCACGCGTAAATTTCCCACCACCGAAGAGAAGAAGCAAAAAAAAACTTCCCCATTAAAACTGAAAAGTCCGGCCCTCAGGTAATTCCACTTCGGAAGTTAATAAGATCAATCCCTTTGAAGTCCGGCGAAAAAAAATATGATGAAAAGGAAAAATCCAGCCTTTCCGGGCCGATTCTATCCCCTTAAGGCCCGAAAAAGATTCAAAACACGCCTTATTAAAATTCATGCGGCGCCTCACTGAACGAACGCACACGAAAAACTGAGATCATCACGATGATAATAATAATAAAAATAATAATCGCGTTTGGACTCTTCGCTTCTTTTTTCGCTTCCTTCTTTTTTGTGTTCCGATAGGAATTTATAAAACACCGGAACGGAAGTCGACGGGAAACGAGCATTTGCAAGTATAAATCGGGTTGCAGATTTTCACCCCCGGGGTCGTCTTTTAAGGGAGTGATTAGGATTCGACTTGAATAAATTTACTTTTTCCTTCGGCAGCTGGATATATTTATTCCATTATCTTTAATGTATTTACGTGAAAATATTGTTTTCTCCTTGCCTTTCATCTCGATAGTGTTGGAATCAAAATAAGAGATGTGAATCAACTAGAAGCAGAAATGTGTAATTGACTTATAAAAAAATTGAGAAATCTAGTTTTAAAGTTGGAATTATATTAAAACCAATAAACAAAACAGCAGAGTGGTTATGTGAATTTACAGAAAATATATGGGCATTATTCGAATCCTCGATTTGAATCCCTTTAGAGAGTTCAAAAGAGGTATTCGAATAGTTCAGTGAAAAAGGATTCGTGATCCTAATTCGTTACATTTATTTAAGAAGATTCGTACTCGAATCCTAATGTAGGCGATTCGAATTTTTATAAAAGGATTAGAATACTTACAAAAGGATTCAAATCCTCCAAAGGGATTCGAATCGTCAAAAAATCAATAGAATTCGTTGTGAGGATTTCCATGAGAATTTGTTTTTATTGTTTTTGAACTTTACATTAAATCAGTGTTTTATACGCCTAGTGCATGAAGTAAAATTTCTAGTTTAGTAAAACCTGAAAATTTGAATTTGCCGTCGCGACTCGCATCGCTCGCGTGCCTGCAAATCGAAATTTTCAGGATTTTCTAAACTCGAAATTTTACTTCAAGCTTAATCAAGGACTTCAAACACTCGTTAGAAACTTCAAATTTAATACTTTTATAAAAACAAAATATGATTGAAAATGTATTTAAAAAAAAATATTTTTCATAATTGAAAGTGATTTATTATTGAATAATCAAGTTTCGTTTAATATTATTTGAAGTAAAAGTGATACTTATAATTGTTTTTTGTTGTCAATGTCGGCTATTCATGCCGACTTATGCCCGACTGTTAAATGTCACAAATGGGTTAAAATATGCATTAAAAACTTAAGAAATACAAAGAAAGTGTTAGAAAGTTACAGAATAACGCTTAAATTATACCAAAACATGACAAAAAATAAACTAATAAAAAAACCGGCGCATGTTCACAATATTTGTCTCGGATCGCTCGCGACCCTCGACAAATTTTTACGGGGCTTTTCTAAACTCGAAATTTCACTTCATGCTTGGCCTGGAAGTGAACAACACTCGTTTATAGCTTCAAATTGAACTGTTCTAAAAGAAACAACGAATATTTAAAGATTTAAAGAAAATAGGCTGAATTTGGAATACGTATACTTGAAAAAAAAACTCCTTGTGTATAATATTAACTATTTTCGACATGTTTGTCGATTTCCAGAATTTGGCAGTCAATATTCGTACGTCCTATCAATTTTTTAAACTCGAAATTTTACTTCATGCGCCACGCGTATAAAACATCAGTGTTTTATATGCGTGGCGCATGAAGTAAAATTTCGAGTTTAGAAAAGCCCAGAAAATTTGTCTCGGGTCGCTGCGCGACCCGAGACAAATTTTTACGGGGCTTTTCTAAACTGGAAATTTTACTTCATGCTTAGTCTGGGAGTGGAAAACACTCGTTTAAAGTTTCAAATTGAACTCTTTTAATAAACGACGGATGTCGGAAAATTTACAGCTTATAATAATAATAACAATCTTTATTATCCAACAGATATACCATAAAAGGACAAATAACAAAAAGTATATACAATTCATAAACTAAATAACAATAATTAATGAGTAAACATAGTTAATAAAAGCATTAGAACATATATATTACCATAAATAGAAACCAAATCTTTTTACCAAAAAGTCGTTACAGAAAAATATCCCTAGATATGAGATTTGCATTACGGCACATATGCGTAATGGGCGCTCTTAGTAACACATTTGTATTTGCGGTAGAAATAAAAAACGTAGTGTTATGTCGCGATGCAAGACGGGGTACATACATTGATTTTTACTAAAGATAGTTATTGAGTTGAATCAATATCATTGGCAATTAACTAGCGTAGGAACATTGCACTACAATTTTCTCCACGTTCGGAAAGAGATACGCATTTATGCTGTCTGAGAATTTCAATGTATTCCATCGAATGATCAGGATAAACGCCGCTAATTTTAAAAGTAAGGAATTTAAGGAATCGCTTTTGTACTTACTGAGGAACCGGACATGTAGAGAGGATACCAAATGATTGATGCATACTCTAACCGGCTTCGCACGAGAGCAAAGTACAGCACCTTTAGCAATTGGATATCAGTAAAATATCGTGATATACGCTTTAAAAATCCAAGCATTTTAAAGGCAGATTTACCTATCGTGTGTATGTGATCTGACAAAGTTAGCTGCGAGTTAAACCAAACACCAAGATCCTTCATTTTAATATCACGAGGTACAGAAGTATTCCCGATTTTATAATCATTCAGTACTGGTTCTTGTTTCCGAGTATATGATCCCACAACACATTTGTTTGTATCAAGAGATAGTTGATTAGCGGTACACCAATTATCTATAATATTTATGTTTTCTTGCAAAAGCGCGCAGTCGTATTCCGTATTGATAGTACTATACAATTTTACGTCGTCAGCATAAGCCAAGACTGGACACTTTATAGATGCGATTAAATCATCTATATAAATATTAAACAACAACGGACCTAACTTTGACCCCTGTGGTACCTCAGATGTGGATATGAAATAAGCTGATTTAAATCCATTATACTAAACATAGTTCTTACGATAACCCAGGTAACGCGCTAAAAAGTAAACAATGTTCAGAGAAAGTCCGAATCAATAAAGTTCATTTAGTAAGATTTGATGATTAATGGTGTCGAAAGCTAGAGAAAAGTCGGTATAAACAACATCGACTTGTCTGCGCTTATCAATCGATTCACAAATATATTGAGTAATAACTGCCAAATTAGTAATAGTTGATCTGCCAGTGCAGAATCCATGTTGTTGTGGAGACATGTATTTTATCGCATGACTATAAATAATTTGATAAATGATCTCTTCAAAAACTTTAGAGAAGTTTAAAAGAATAGATTCTTCGACTTATTACTGCCATCTTTCAGAAAAAATCATATTTTTAAAGACATATTATAAATGATGGATAAAGGCTCGGCAAATACGTATTTGCAATCTTTAATCAAAGAACATGGAATGCCATCATCACCACATACCTGATTTCCTTGAATAATAGGCATCAGAAGGGTTTCACGGTTGTTATAGGTGTCATCGATATTATTTACAGACCCTTTTACTGTGAAAACGTTCAAAAATATAGTTGCGAATGCGTCGACAATTTCTTGAGGAGAAGAATAAGTTATTAAATCACTATGGTAATTTTTCGAGAATTGCTGAAATTTCTGGGGGACCTACCTCTATAAGAGGTTGCAAAAACTTTAAGCTAGAGGGTATTTCAATGGGAACATAAAACTGAAAACTAAGTTTTTAGAGGTTTGTTGAAATGTCAAGGTAACTTTTCGAGAATTGCTGAAATTTCTGAGGGACCTAGCTCTGCAAGTGGTTGTAAATTTTAAGTAGGGGTATATTTATATTTTGTTTAAACATTAATTAATGATTAATTAAATATCACTATTAAGTTCACCAGGAATTCGTGTTGTACCTTTTTTTAAATTTACAAATTTCCACAAATCTTTTGGCTTAGTCTTGAGGTTAGATTGAATTGTAAATATATAATCATTATAAGCACTAGATATTTGATTTTTAGTCAGACGACGTAACCTTGTGAACTCATTATAAGAGAAGTGTGAGTTAGATGTTTTTTTATTTACGATGGAAATATTGTTTCAATGTAATATTACGCTTAATTTCAACAGTAAACCAAATTGGAAATGTTTTCTTATTTGCATATTTTACTAATGGAATAGAATTTGACAAGATATTAAACAGTTTCGCATAGAATGCTTCACAGGTTTCGTTAACATCTAGAATTTTTTCAAGAAACGACCAATCTACATTAATTAAATCTTCATAGAGTTTTACATAGTTACATAGCTTTTTTGAAGTTCAATCTTAAATTATTATTAGAAGGAAAAGAACATTGTTTATTATCGTTCATAACTGAATCAAAGGTAATGCATAATGAAGGGTGATGGTCACTCTCCGTTAACATTGGGTACTCATCTCTTACAACGTTGACAACGCTATCAAAATTGCATAAAATTAGGTCTAATAATCTATTGTTAGAATTGCTTGCGTTATTTGGCTGCTTTAATTTTAGTAGTTGTATGAGATTAGATAATGTTAAGCATTTTGAATTATTTGGTGTCGAGTTATCAGAATAATTTGGTATATTGAAGTCCCCAAGAATCAATACCTGTTGATTCAAAAGATATAGCGAAACAGTTTCAAAGAATGTCTTCTTTCTTCATTTATAAAGGTATCCGGAGGTATATAACTAACCATAACGTAGAAGAAAGATGTCCGTGTGAAGCATTTACATATAACAAAATCAATTAAAGGCGCCTGGTCATCAATGTGCGGAATATCAACACTTTCAAATGAAATGTTGTTAGTAAATGCCACCAAAACACCCCCACCAGTTGTTCTGTTTGTAGTTTTAATCACATCTTACGACATTACATTCATTCGTAAAAAGCTCACTTGAAAGGACAGAATCACAGAGTCAGGTTTCTGTAAAACATATAACATCAAAATCAGTATTACATATGCTATTGAAAACTGTATGAGTTTTTGAGCGAAGGCCGCGTGTATTTTGATAGCAAATATTGAGAAGGTACATTCTGTTGGACGAATTTAGTTTTCCGAGTTTCCGGATAGAGTGACGATTGTTGGAATGCCGCGTATATATTTGATACTGAGATCAGTCTCTCCTGAAGATGAATGTTGTAGAAGTTCCTTTTTGGTCTCTCTGTATAATTCCACTTGAACTGGAGTTTGATCTTGCGATATAGAAATTTGTTTATTTTCGTTATTATTTCTCAAATATTTTACGTTTCTGAGAATGGATACAACCGATGATTCTTCTGGCAGAGTTACGCTAATCGGTCGTTTGTTAACACTATGAGATGCATTAAATCCACCCTGTCTGGAAGAATTTACTACATCTTGCTTAACGTTTAACACCGATAGAACATTCTTAACAGTGATAGTTTCACTTGCGTTTTGTAATGTTTTTGAAATACAAGATTCCTCCAACCCGTAAACTATTACGTTTCGCTTACGTTTTTCACGTTCTTGAAATTCCTGAACTATTTTTTCTGTTTCCATTAATCCAGAAGGTGCCAAAGATGGCTATTTTTTCAATAGTTTAACTTCGTGTCGTAGATCTTTAATGGCGCGCAGTTCAGTGATATACATTCTTTACACGTTTAGGTAATTTAACATGAGCTGAAGCTTGTAAAATTAACTCCAAATCAGGCCTAGATTTGGAGTTAATTTTACGAGCTTCAGCTCTTGTTAAATTTATACACGAAATTCCATAGTGGTTTTTGCAGATACAACAATCAACCATCGAATGTTGTTCATCTAACGCATTGCAAGAATTACATTCATGATTGTGGTAAATACAAAAGGACGTATTTCACGCTAGCGCCACCCACCACTGAGCGACTTAAAACAGAATGGTAAATAGGCCACGGACGGCAAAATAGGTGTTAAAAATTTAGTTATTCTAGGAGTGAATTATGCGTATTACGTTAGAATATTAATTTTATTTTTCATATAAATGCATATGTTTACCTAAAAGAAAAATGTACATTATATGAAATAATATACGCATTAACTGTGGTAAGGGTAAGATAGAGGAGGAGTCAAGAGAGGGAATACAAATAAGTAAGAATATTTTCCATTTCCTTCTCCTTTGTATTTCCCTCATTCTTTTCTCCCCTCTCTCCTACTATGAAAGAGGAAGTAAAAGATAGAGGAGGACTCAAAAAGATTAGCTAAAGATAAATGGGGATATTTTCCAAATATAACTATAGCATTAAAAGACAGATCTACTATATATATATTTTTTTGAAGTACAGTATGACCTCTTTAATCCAAACCTCCAGTAATCCGAACAGCGACAACTCGGAGCCATAATCCGAGCAACGCCTACTTAATCCGATCAGTAAAGTGATTCCTGCTACCTAAATGAGGAACAAATTGACATTTTCGGCATATAACTCTCTTTTTATTATAGTGAGATATTTTGCCGTTTTAACTTGTCATTTTTCAAATAATGTTTGTATCGTTGTTATTCCGTGTTAAATATCAATTTATTTAAAAAATAACGACCTTGATTGGAACAATATTGCCGTTTTTTTGGGAATGTATTGCTATTTTTAAAACAAAATGACAATTTTATCCAACTATGACATTTTAGGACTCTTCTGACAATTTGTTTTGTTTATAATTTAGTCAAATTAAGTTAGGTTAGATGACAAGTTGCAACGAAAGAAACGAAATTTTTCTAACCTAACCAATCTTTTGCCCATCATGATTGTTCGACTTTACTTGACGTAATTGAATGTCACTTATTATCGTAACATTACTGTGTCAACTGTTTATTAACCATAAAAATAAAATATTGTCTTAAAATCACTTAATCTTTTAACTGCGATAGAAATGTTACCATTAAATGACTATTGTAACATTTTGGCTGTGTGCTACTTAGTCGACTGTATTTTCACTATTATGGCATTTTGACTTTAACTTACGTTAGTCTTTTGACGTCTGACGTAAAAAAATTACATTCCGTTTTAATCTCATAGAACTTTCTTCGGTAAATAAAACAACAACAGTAAACGTATTTCATCAATTGTTAATTGTTTCTCTGATAAAACGAGTGTTTCCACTCCCAGACTAAGCATGAAGTAAAATTTCGAGTTTAGAAAAGCCCCGTGAAAATTTGTCGAGGGTCGCGCAGCGACCCGAGACAAATTTTCTGGGCTTTTCTAAACTCGAAATTTTTCTTCATGCGCCACGCGTATAAAGCGCTGATTTAGTATGAGAATGGCCTTTAATCAATTCACAAGTAAAATAAGTTTAGTGTGTCAATATGTATGACGTTAACTTAATTTAGTCCTTAAACGTCTGACGAAAAAAAAATAAATTCCGTTTTAATCTCATAGAACTTTCTCTGTAAATAAAACAACAATAAACGTATATCGTCAATTCTCAATTGTTTCAAAGATGAAACGATTGTTTTCCACTCCCAGATTAAGCATGAAGTAAAATTTTAAGTTTAGAAAAGCTTGGAAATTTGGCTTGGTCGCGTAGCAAAGCCAAATTAGGCTTTTCTAAACTCAAAATTTTACTTCATGCGTCACGCGTATAAAACGCTGATTTCATATAAGAATGGTCTTTAATCAATTGACAAGTAAAATAAGTTTAGTCAATATGTCTAAGAGTAGTATTGTAAAATAATATATTCATCTGTAAAAGGAAAAAAACATTATAAAATGAAAAAAAAAAGGTGACAGCAGCCCTGCAGCTTAGTGAAAAATTGCGTAGAATTGCAATTATCAAGAGTGTCTATAAACTGTCGACATTTCGGTTGCTTTGAAAAACAAATTACATATGATAGTTTAAGTCATATGATTCGATAAATCTCTGAAATCTCAAATAAATATAATTATATGCCTAATTACGAGGTATGTTTCTGAAATCAGAACCTACTGGGATGTCGATAGTTTATAGACACTCGTTATAACAACTGTATTCCCATTAGACAATTAAGATAAAAAAAACATTTAATCCAATAATTTACCATCCGAATAGTTTTAACCGTTAGTAAGCGCACTCATTAATAATAATAATTACAAAGCGCATAAGTGCACTCCGGCGCCGTCGCGACGCTAATACCTCCATAATTAGATCGCACTCCGCCGCTCGTAAAACTCGGTAATTAATTCGGCACAAATAACCCATCCACATCCACATCCACGTTTTTCTCGCTCCTGTTTTTACGGTCGAATGGAGGAAGCAATCAAAAGGTGGGTTTTATGGTGCAATGTCGGATTGTAATTAGAATTGGATTAGTCGTCGATGCAAATGCGAGAAGGGTGGCCCGGGGGAGGGGGAATCGTAGAGGACACGTCAGAGCGAAACTACTATCAAATTTCAATCGGATTTCGATGGAAAAACGGGGAACGACACCGGGAAACGGTTTGTGTTTGCACATGCCGGGTTACACGATTTCACTTGCAAAATTTGCACTGTCAACAGGGATTAGTAAATGTTTGGACAGACCTCGGGCTTTCATAATGTTATCTCCACTTAAAATCAAATGGCTGCTATTAATGCGCCAACCTTATAGGGTTGTTTGTAATTGGTTGTTCGCAAAACGATGTATTTACATTTCATTCAAAATTCATCAGAAATGTGAAATAAGTGGTAGCAGCAATGGTATATCGTGTTGCTAATTTGATGAAATCATCATGAAAATTAAATTTATTTATTAAATTATTTACCAGTCTATCTTTAAGAGTGAGCTCAAAAAAAATATTAAAGCAAAAAGAAAACTGTAAATAACTTTATTTGTTGGATGTCTAATGAAAATGTGAGAACCGGAGCAACTAATATTTTCGAGGATTTTCTGCTGGAACTAATCCTGGGACGAAGCTAGGACGAATCCTCAAAAAAAAAAAAGATTCCAATCACGAATCCGAATCACCTAACATTATTTTCCAATAAAGGATCCGTAAGAAAAAACCATTTTTTTTGCAACCATTAACGTTTTTAATACCAGTTTATATTAATGAAAATATATATTTAAAACCTATTTATGTATTATAAGCACTGAACATCGTTGATCGTATTGATAAATACGATTAAAACAATCAGTACTGTGTGCAGCAGAGTATTTGGTTTCTCCTAGAAAAGTGCTATTAAAGAGTGTTATTCAAGTCAGTTTAAAGTGTGAGTTATCAACAACTACTGGAATAAGTGTTTGCTTATATTATTGAAATTATTTTTCATTTATCTACCTCAGTTTCGTGGTTGCTTTGAAAAGCAAATTATTTAATTATCAATTTTCATTTGATTAATATCCGATTTTTATACTAATTCGACCTTGACCGCCTTGTTTTTATTAACTAAATTGAATTGAATTTAAAAAGAACACCGTTTATTTCTGCTAATTACTTCGAGCGGTCAACAGGTTTTATTAAGTGAATTTTATTTATTTTATCAATATAACTCGGCCATTCCATAAACTAGTGCACACTTTTTGGGGTACATCAGGAATCTTAGCGAATTTCACATATATTATAAAGGCTATCAAGACATGGTTTTTGGTTGTTACTAGAGGTTAAACAAATGATTGTTGCAAATATTATAACAATATAAACTTTTAGTACACTTTTATTTTGAACTCAAAAATATTGTAAACCGTTACTGATACAAAAAAAAGTATACTTGACTTTTTTATGCTAAAATGTTCAAAGTTTAAAATATTTTTTTTTTTCCAAAACGAAAAAACTTTATTTAGATAGATTTTTTTTAATAAATTAAACAAATCTTACAAAATAATCAAATACTCATGTTTTAATTTTCTTGAAAGAAATATATATTATACCCCAATCCTTCCTAAGAATATTTCCGTTTTCAAAAAGAGGGGCACTTTAAAACTTTTTAAGATATGTTTTTTTTGCAGGAGCAAATCTCAGAAAATAATCAAATACTCATGTTTCAATGTTCTTGAAAAAAATATATATTATACCCCAATCCTTTCTAAGAATATTTCAAAAAGATGGGCACTATAAAACTTTTTGAGATATGATTTTTTTACCCGAGCGCTGCATTGACGCGAGGCGTTCACCGCGATCCGGGCCATTACACCATTGGCGCGAGCGCCTCATGTCAATGTAAAAAAATCATATCTCAAAAAGTTTTAAAGTGCCCATACTTTTGAAAACGGAAAAATTCTTAGGAAAGATCAGGGTATAACATATATTTTTTTAAGAAAATTAAAACATGGGTATTTGATTATTGTTTGAGATATGTTTTATTTATTAAAAAAAAAATCTATATAAATAAAGTTTTTTCGTTTTGGAAAAAAAATTATTTTAAATTTTGAACATTTAAGCACAAAAAAGTACAGAATAACTTTTTTTCTATAGGTAACGGTTTACGATAATTTTGAGTTCAAAATAAAAGTGTACTAAAAGTTTATATTGTTATACCTTTTGACACAATAATTTGTTTAACCTCTAGTAGCAACCAAACACCATGCCTTGATAGCCTTTATAATATATGTGAAATTCGTTAAAATCCCTGATGTACCCCCAAAAAGTGTGCACTTAATTATGGAATGGGCGAACTCCATTTAAATTGATTCCTGTGTACTATTAACCTTTTATTTTTACCTTTCTTCCGCGGTCTGCCTGCCCTTGTTTGTTTTTTTGTAAAGTCACTACTAACGACCCCCGTAGCGTTAAGTGTGTAACCCTGTTTTAATCCTTTTACATAATTATGTATTAATCGTTAAAATAGTAAATAAATGTGGAATCTGTGATCAAGACGTCACACCAAACACACCATACATAAAATGTGAAGGAAGATGTCGTCGATCAATTCACCTTAAATGTACTAACCTGAATGATTCAGAATTTGCGTGTACAAGCAGGCACGTGAATATTAAATGGCATTGTAAAAAATGTCATGATATCAGTCAAGATCCTGTAGATTCCCTAACTCCTGATACACTTAACAAAACATTGGATGATTCCTTCAAAAGAATTAGTTATTCTCAAATATGTTAACTAGTTTTAAGAGCCATATAAATATTCTGGAGATTGATTCATAATTCAAATAATAACTTCAACGTAGAAGACGTAGTTAGTGAAGTAGAAGAACGACAGCGTAGGTCATGTAATGTTATGGCTTACAAAATCCCTGAAAAATCAAGATCTACAGACCGTAAAATCGAAATGAATAAAGCTGCTATTCAGGACATCGTTGGTACCCAGTTTGAACCTACTAGTATTATTCGTATAGGCAAGCCATCAACAAAACCAAGACCTATCAAAATATGTTTTAAGAACCGATAAGCCGCGATTGACTTCTTAACGGTCTCAAAATCTACAAAAACGAAGAATTTTGAATTCAAATCAGATTTACCAAACAACCAACGAGATTTTTTAAAAACCCTAAACGCAGAACTAAATGAGAGGAAACAACATGGGAAAACAAACTTAGGCATTAAATATGTTCGTGGTATGCCAAAAATAGTTGAAATGGACAGTGCGACTTATTCTAATACAAAAAACTATACAGAGAGTTTTATATAACACCGAACATTTTCATAACGAGAATTTTCCTTTTAATGATCCATATGCATACGTTACACATTTTCCGATGCTCAGTTCATTAAAAGAATTAAATTTGAAGCTTTTAGCGATTGTTTTCCACTCCCAAGCTAAGCATGAAGTAAAATTTCGAGTTTAGAAAAGCCTGAAAATTTGGTTTGGTCGCGTAGCGCGAAGCGCGGAGCGGCCAAACCAAATTTTCAGGCTTTTCTAAACTCGAAATTTTACTTCATGCGCCACCGGTACAAAACACTGGTTCAATGTAAAGTTTAGCGGTGTGTTTTAAAATCCGTAATATGTCAGTGTTTTGTACCGGTGGCGCATGAAGTAAAATTTCGAGTTTAGAAAAGCCTGAAAATTTGGTTTGGCCGCTCCGCGCTACGCGACCAAACCAAATTTTCAGGCTTTTCTAAACTCGAAATTTTACTTCATGCTTAGCCTGGGAGTGGAAACGCTTGAAGCTTCAAATTAAATTCTTTTAATTAACCGAGCATCGAATAATATGGAACGTATGCATATAAATACTTAAACGAATACATCTCTTTATGGAAATGTTCGGTGTTACATAAAACTCTCTGTATATTTATTTTCACAATGTCGGCGGCCTTAGGTCAAAATTAAACATTTTACACAATTTAAGTAATTGCTCCATCTATGACATTATTATTTTTACTGAAACATGGTTTGATGCTGAAATTATAATATATTTCGATGTGATAGGTCTAAATATACAGGCGGTAGTGTTTTAATAGCAGTGAAGAATTCTATTGAGTGCACTAAACTAGTTAATACATTTGACAATGTTGAACATTTATTTGTAAAAATGTGTAATAAGTTTATTATTGGCGCCACTTATATTCCTCCTAATTCTTCTCTGTCTGTTTATGAAAATCACACTATGAGTTCTTATCAATTATGCATCGAATACCCAAATTTAAAGTATATATTCTGTGGTGATTATAACCTACGAAGTTCACTGGTTGAAAATAATGCTAGTTATGACTGTCCAGCTATAGAGTGTTGTGTTAGCGATTGCTTAGCTTTTAATAATTTATTCCAGATAAATTGCTTAGCTTTTAATAATTTATTCCAGATAAACAACATCCCAAATTCAAGAGAAGTCTATCTTGACTTAGTTTTTTCGAATGTCAATGAAATTGGTAATTATAAATCTATTGACAGCCTTCTTGAAAAAAGTACTCAATTACGGTGAAAAATGCGTCATCCGTTCAATATCTTGATACGGATTTATATTACTTTGATTTTAAGGCAGCTGACTATAGTTCGCTGAATCAATATTTATATTCATTAAATTGGGATATTATTCTTGATAACAATGATTTAAATATTGCTCTAGAAAATTTCTATGAGGTTGTCAATACAGGTTTAAACTTGTTTGTTCCAATAAAAAGAAAGAAGTCATCTACTACTACACTATTTGGGATGGTTTAAATGTGATTTAATCGAAATTATTCATAAAAAGAAGAAAGCTCACGCTCGGTATAAATCTATTATTCTACAAGAAATTTAAATCTCTTAGATCTCAATGCGCCAATTTAAGTAAAAGTGATTATGAGCATTATATAAGTAATATTGAACAAAATATTAACCATAATCCTAAATCATTTTGGAGTCACGTTCACGAATGCAACCAAACTAATTTGTTTCCAAAACATATGTCTTACGAAAATATTTCCAGTGACAGCGGTGTAGACTGTGTAAATTTATTTGCTAGTTTTTTCTCTACAGTATACTGCTATGATAAAACTCCCACATATTTAAATACTGACATTAAAAGTGCGTTCCTTTAAATTATTTAAATGTTGATATTTCTGTCATGTTTGAAGGTTAAAAACTTTTGCCTGATATCTTCAATTTGGTTCTCATTAATCACTTGATGAGAATGTCGATAAGTCAAAACTAATCGGAGAGAATAATAAATAGTAGTGAAACCAAGTGACTTTTATTTAATTATCAATTTTGCCTGATTCTTGTCAGTGTAGCTCTGATGGTTTGCCCCCTTATTTTCTTACACAATGTGTTTATTCTTTAATAAAACATATTCAAATTCTTTTCGAGCATTCGCTAAAATATTGCGTGCTTCCAGAGTTATGGAAACACTCATACCGGGTGTTGACTTGGCGGACGCAACATAGGAAATCGCATGTTAATTTCAAAGTATTATTGGCTTCCCTATTTATTTTAGAGACAAAATGTATTTTACTTTTTTGTAGAGGGAAAAATTCTAAATTTATGAATGTTTACACTTTACATTTCTCTAAGTTAAAATAATTAGGAAAAAGTAATGTGATTTTATAAAAAAAACGACATACCATGGAATTGATACAAAAATTGCGGATATTCCCTGTTTCTTTTTTAAAGTTCAATTTAAAGCTTTAAACAAGTGTTTTCACTCCCAGACTAAGCATGAAGTAAAATTTCGAGTTTAGAAAAGCCCCGTGAAAATTTGTCGGGGGTCGCGCAGCGACCCGAGACAAATTTTCACGGGGCTTTTCTAAACTCGAAATTTTACTTCATGCGCCACGCGTATAAAACACTATAATATTGTCAAATTTATGTATATTCTACCTTCACTTAAAATCTGTGTTTTATACGCGTGGCGCATGAAGTAAAATTTCGAGTTTAGAAAAGCCCAGAAAATTTGTCACGGGTCGCTGCGCGACCCTCGACAAATTTTCACGGAGCTTTTCCAAACTCGAAATTTTACTTCATGCTTAGTCTGGGAGTGGAAAATACTCGTTTAAAGCTTCAAATTGAACTCTTTTAAAAATCAACGAATGTCAGAAAATGTACAGCTAAAATAATTGTGAAAGAGTAATGTGATTTTATAAAAATAATGACATGCTATGGAATTGAAACAACAATTGCGGATGTCAAAATGGCAAAAGATATCTTGATTAATGTAAATGTTTTCAAAATGATTTACACTATACAAAAAAAAATGCTCCTAATAAAGTGGTATTATGCAGACCATAGTTATTACGACGTTTGCGTTATATTTTTTGTCGTTAATTAAGTAACAGCAATATCTTGTGCTATTTTGACATCCGCAATTGTTGTATCAATTCCATGGTATGTCATAATTTTTTCATGGCTTTTTCACATTACTTTTTCTTAATTATTTTAACTTGGAGAAACGTAAAGTTACAAACGTTATCACGAATGAATTCAGAATTATTCTCTCTACAAAAAAGGTAAATACATTTTTTTTCTAAAATAAATAGGGGAGCCAAAATTTGAACATTTCAAAATTTACATGGTATTTGCTATGTTGCGTCCGCCAAGTCAACACCCGGTATATTGATCCATTATACAGAACTAGAGATAGAGTTGATATTATAAACTACCGTCGAATCACAATACAATCTACAATTCCTAAATTGCTAGATAGTATTGTTTCTAAACAATTGATGTGGGCTTGCAAACATGTCATATGTGAATAACAATATGGGTTCATTGAAAATCGATCAGCAATTTATTCTGCTATCAAATGTTTTTTATTAGACGCTTTCGAGAATGGTTATCAAATTGATGCTATTTATACCGACTTCTCGAAAGCGCTTGATAGTGTCAACCATGCTTTACTGTTGAACAAACTCAAAAAACTAGGCTTCGAAAATCTTGTAATTAACAGTCTTTAAAGTTTAAAGATTCATAGCTATTTGTCAACAGCAATCAATGTAACATCTGGGGTACCACAAGGTTCCCATTGCGCACCAATTTTATTTCTTCTTTGTATTAAGGACATTGGGATATCTATTTGGGACTCCAATTACCTATTATTTGCAGAGGACTTAAAACTATTAATAATGGTCTACTTAAAATAAGTTACATTTAAATAGCTCTAAATGTACTACCATATCATTTTGCTGTTCAAAATCAATACCGTTTTCATATCATATAAATAATCTAATACTAAGTACTATTGAAAATATTAAAGATCTTGGTACAATAATAAATTGACATTTATTCCGTATCTAAACAACCTTGTATTAACCTCTCTCAAAACGTTCGGTCTAATTAAAAGATTCTCATCCTTATTTAATGCAAATACCAGTAGGTTGTTGTATACATTTTTTGTTAGATCTGAACTGAAATACGGCTCTATTGTTTGGAACCTTACATATGAAAAATGGTCGTACGAAATTGATATGATACAAAGTAAATTTTTGAGTATTGTTAATTTTAAGTTGGATTACAGTAGGATTGACTTTAGTCCTTCGAATATATTAACTCTTCTGAATCTAAAAGCATTAAAACTAGGCGGATAGTAATTGACGTAAATTTTGGTTTTAGGCTCATTAATGGGCTTGCTGATTGTAACTATCTATTATATTTATTTCCATTTATTGTATCAAAAAATACGAGATATACTACGAATTAAGGTTCAAATAGCCCAACAAGAAACTCGAAACTTTACTTTATGCGCCACGCGTATTAAACACTGAAAGCACTGAAATATTGTAAACGAGCAAACTTCACTTGAAATCTGTGTAATACGCGTGGCGCATGAAGTAAAATTTCGAGTTTAAAAAAGCCTGAAAATTTGGTTTGGTCGCTCCGCGCTTCGCGCTACGCGACCAAACCAAATTTTCAGGCTTTTCTAAACTCGAAATTTTACTTCATGCTTTACCTGGGAGTAGAAAACACTCGTTTAAACTTCAAATTGACCTCTTTTCAGAAAACATGGAATATTTAAAAATCTCAACACGAATTGGTGAAAAAAATCACAAGAAATTATGATTTAAAACTTTTCTAAAAGAAAGAATACTATATACTCGAGACCTAAATAGTATGACAATGTCATGTAAAGTCAAAATTTGACACAACTAGGAAAAATGGTTGCAGATACAGCTATGGACATACTCTCTAATAAATGTGAACCACACACTTCACACCAATGAGTCATAGAAAATCTCTCCCGAATTCCACTATATACATAATTTTTTATATTTTCCTTGTAAAATAGTAGCGCTAAAAAAATCCAATTTTATTATATTAAAAGAGCCGATTCAGGTTAAAGCGTGCACCACTTTTTACGCGTTGTCTCAAAAAATTGGACCGTTTCACATGGGCTTAAGATTTTCAATTTATATTGAAACTTGTAATATAACTTTGAATTTACACGAAGGTTTCTCGTGCAAGCGTAATATTTATTTTAGTAGTTCAAAGGTTCTTTCAATATTTTAATAGTCTTGGCAAGTGTGGGCAGATCTTTGCCAACAAACCGTCTTCGATATTTCCACAAGAAAGAAAGAGTTGAATGTTTGTAACGTAGAATTGTGAGAAATACGACTAATAAATGCATTCACGATAATAATTTGTCTCTTTCTATAAATAATAAATTAAATTTATAGGTTGTTCCTTAAAACCGTTCAAAATCAAGCTATAAACGAGTGTTTTCCCATCCGAGTTTAAGCAAGAAGTAAAATTTCGAGTTTAGAAAAGCCTGAAAATTTGGTTTGTTCGCGTAGCAAAGCGGAGGGAACAAACCAAATGTTTAGGCTTTTCGCGTATAAAACACTGAGGCCTATTTGCGCTCCGATTGATTAACTTTAATCATCCACTAATCATCGATTAAACCTTTGATTAAATCAACATTCTAGAATATAAGAATGTTATAAGTTATAACACATCCTAACTAAACATGTCTCTTTCATCAATGTGCGGTTGTGTAAACCTTTTTTAAATAAAATTGTTGTATTTTTAAGAAGTACTAATCACTGATTAAGTTATTCGATTTGGGTGCAATCGGGCATGAATATTGTAAAGTTTAAAATATACATCTTTAGCATACTGATTTAGTAGTATATTTTGATCTTTACTTGAAATCAGTGTTTTATGCGCGTGGCGCATGAAGTAAAATTTCGAGTTTAGAAAAACCTGAAAATTTGGTTTGGTCGCTCCGCTTCGCGGAGCGACCAAACCAAATTTTCAGGTTTTTCTAAACTCGAAATTTTACTTCATGCTTAATCTGGGAGTTAAAAACACGCTTTTAAAGCCTAATTTTGAACTCTTAAAAAACGACAAAAAACTAAAGATTTGCAGCGTATATAGTATATTGGGGTAGTATACTTAAAACAAAACTCCCTGCATGTGTATTTTAATTGCATTTCTTTAGTAATTTATTAAATAGCTACTTTTAATAAATTTACTTGGAAATCAGTTGATAACAATGTTGTAATTTCGATGGCATAATAAATCAACTTAATAACCCCGCTGTTAAAAACGATACCCCGATGATAGTGCACATTGAATGGGGGCTATTCGCGATTTTATCAGCGTGTTATAGTTCGATACGGGCCATTATCGAGGAGACAATTGGGCCCCGTAATGCATCCGTAATTGTTAATTATGTGCCGTTTAATAGCGTCCCGTCGGCGGATTAATTGAAACCGCGACCTGGAACGAGACCCAAACACAACGCGGAAATAACATCTAGTGAGAGGGGTTGCGGTGTTTGTTTCCGCTAATGGAACTGCACTGCATGCACAAAATCTCGAAATTTGTCAGTGTGCGCTGCTGCGCTGCGTTATTCTGATATTTTGCGGTAACGGCCGGCCGCCCGCGAGTGTTTGTTATTTCTCTATATAAACTGAAATACACGCGATGGCTATTGAAATTTTCACGACTTATTTACTAGCTGGATTAAACTCGTGTTAATTAGTTTGTTTGCAAATGTTTTAATAGTATAGTTTAATAGATTTATATACAGGGTGTTCAAAAAAAATGTATGAGCTTTGTTCTCACGTTGAAAAAAACAACAAAATTCATAAACTCTGAGTGAAATTTTGATTTATGTCATAGCAGAATTAGCTTGATATTCTGATAGAAATATTATCTGGTCACTAGATGTTATTTCCGCGTTGTGTTTGGATCTCGTTCCAGGTCGCGGTTTCAATTAATCCACCGACGGGACGCTATTAAACGGGATACACCTTACTGTCTGAACCGCGTATATGGTTGTCCATGGTCTAGGGCAGTGGTGGGGAAACTTTTTTTAAAACGGGCCATTTGTAATAACCAGACAATCGTAGCGGGCCAAAGAATAATGCTTAATCGTAGTTAGGTAGTTTTTATGCGGGTCGTCACATTACGAAGTAAGAACGCGTTCAAACATTCTCACGACTGCACTCTTAAACGGGCCGGATTAAACCTTTCCGCGGGCCGGACTTGGCCCGCGGGCCGTAGTTTCCCCATCACTGGTCTAGGGGTATTAAACAAAAACAAAACTCCTAATAGATCACATGTAAATTGTTTATAAACATCAAGTCATTTTCGTCAAAAAGTATTGTAAATTTTAAATGCATATCTGTATTTGAGAGTTAAACCTAAAAACGTCAGACTTTTTAAATTTTAGAGTGCTATTAATTTCTCGATAGAGTAGAAAATCCTGATTACAACAGTATAAAAATATGTATTTTAATAAAATGTGATGTGTAATTTACCTTCCACATACAGATATTGTTTTTAGGTACCTTGCGATCGTTTAAAACGCGATTTAGAGAAGGCTTTGAGTTTTAAATTAGATTGGCACTACTGGCTGTTAACACATAGTTTAGCATAACCTTAAATTTATTCTATCATTCAATTAGCAGTCTGGGCAACCGCACAAAAAAATGCCGCTTACTCTAAATCCTAATTTAAATGATGGCACTGTATTAGTATACACTGCAATTATTAAATAATTTACGAAAACGCAATTCGAATGAAAACAAATCGATTTCTTGACAGCGCATTAATTTAGGCCCCCGGGTTCGTATAGGGCGGTCGTGTCGTGGAAGAGGCTTCGGAATGTAACATGTGTCGCCGCGACGTCGCTTCAGTTTTTGCCACCCCCGCAGCCGGGAGCACGTTCTTATATCGCCGCCTCCGCCGCTGCCGGCGAAGCGACGTCGACAATTTTGCGCCCTCTCGATGAATGACGCTAATTTTCCGCATTCTTTCACCCCTCTCGCACATCCCCCCAAGTATGTAATTTACTTTGAAAAGAAGCCGGCGAGTACACTTTTTTGCCGTTCGCATTCCACTTTGTGTTAAGCCAGATGGAGACAATTTGTTACATGTACGTACATGTATTACTTAATGGGACGAGTAAATGTTTAGTCTATTAGGGTTTGTGTTGCATCACTTCTTGTTTTATTTTATTTATTTTTCTCCTTAGTTCTTATAATTAAATGTGAATTTAAATATTAAAAGTGCGATTCTTTTCGCAATCTACAACAAGTTAGTCTTACAAAGACTATATCAATCACTCATTGAAACAACTACTTCCCGGGCTACTACCCCGACGGACATTGAATTATACAACAATTGCCTGCTGTTACATACAGTAACCTACTGCAAATATAACAATTTGGGTCAAATTATTCAGGCCATCTATAGACGCGTTTCGAAATTTATCTCTCATCAGTATAGCTTTGCCATTCCCTCTAAACAATTTGACACCTTCGACTGGCGGTCACGTTACCGTTCAAACATAAGTATAAATTAAATTGCCAATTCTTGGTTGCAGAATACTTCAAACATTAAAAGTGCGATTCTTTTCGCAATCTACAACAAGTTAGTCTTACAAAGACTATATCAAACACTCATTGAAACAACTACTTCCCGGGCTACTGCCCCGACGGACATTGAATTATACAACAAGTGCCTGCTGTTACATACAGTAACCTACTGCAAATGTAACAATTTTGGTCAAATTATTCAGGCCATCTATAGACGCGTTTCGAGATTTATCTCTCATCAGTATAGCTTTGCCATTCCCTCTAAACAATTTGACACCTTCGAGTGGCGGTCACGTTACCGTTCAAACATAAGTATAAATGAAATTGCCAATTCTTGGTTGCAGAATACTTCAAACATTAAAAGTGCGATTCTTTTCGCAATCTACAACAAGTTAGTCTTACAAAGACTATATCAAACACTTATTGAAACAACTACTTCCCGGGCTAATACCCCGACGGAAATTGAATTATACAACAAGTGCCTGCTGTTACATAAACGCGTCTATAGATGGCCTGAATAATTTGACCCAAATCGGCTCATTTGCAGTAGGTTACTGTATGTAACAGCAGGCACCGCGAAGCAGAGTTTTTAAACAAAAAACGAATAGAATTTATCTTTCTGCGCACTCTTTAAAACTTTCTGTAGTGGAGGTAATTTTTCTACAAATATTATTTCCGATGAGTGCATTGATTTTTAGTGTAGTTGAATATAATCCTTTACTAAAGTTCTTATGCTCCAAACATGAGAGTATTTAAACAGGTCCTTAAGAACTGTCATCTGTGAAGAAACAAATAAATATAGAGGCAATTTAAAGTGTTAAGATGGCATACATTATGTAAATTAAATTAATTTAACATTCTTGCCACCTTTACTAATGCATCTGCATTTACAAGAGCGCTTAGCCGTTCATCAAAACACGTATCCCGGACCACACACCCAATCCCGACCCGCTGTTTAACTATACAGCCAGACTTAGCAAGTTGCAAGTTTAATTCCCAACAGCCAACAGCCGTCAACGCGATCCGGGTGCTGGTGCACCTGTAAAAATCAATTTCTTATCCGGCGTATAAATATAATATTTCAGTGTTTGGGTAACAACACAACAGTGTTTGCTGCGGTTTGCATTTGGCGGTGTTTGCGCGTTATTAATTCGGAGGCCCTTTGTGTGCATGACGTGTTTAATTATATTAATTTGCCTTCTGCACCGGTCCGTATAATTGCCCACCTGGAATTGCATTGTTTCTTACTCTGACTAATTAGTCGGAGGATTCAATTATACGAACTAAGAGGTCGCCGCGTTTATATAACCGCGTAAGGTCAATTGGCTATTAAGTGTGCTTCAGTTAGAAAATTTCAATCTTGCATCACCATTTCTTTTATGTAATTTTTAATTAACCTTTTAAAAGTAAAGACAGTGGCCCTTATGGACGAGCTGGCACTGTTATAATGACTGATTTAAACTTCCGTAAAAGCTAGTAATTATTAATATCAAGATATACTTTTGTAATATAAGTATCCATAATACAAAACACTTAAGGCTAACTAACTTTAAAACTCTTTTTATTTTAACCTATCCAGTATTCACCTCAGATAGATAAATAGAAAATTGTAGGGGTGGCCTCTTGGCCTGTACCACCGCGACCTTTTCAGATCTATTGTGGATCCCTGTTATCTTAGACGACGTGCTCGAGCTTCGCCTCTTTGATTAGCCCTATTAACCCTGACAGTGATCCTTGGGTGTAGCTCTCTGCGCTTGGTTTAGTGTTGCCCAGCTTTAGGTATCTAACCCTTGCCAGAGCCTCACATTTTCACAGGATGTGGAGAGGGTCCTCCTTCTTCCTGGCAGAATCTAAATATCGTATTCTCTGCTAGACCTATTTTGCTTATGTGTTTGTTAAGCCTACAGTGTCCCCTAAGTAGACGTATTATAGCCTTAACCATTTTCCTCTCTTGGTTGAGAAGATCGGTCGTAAAAGTCGGCGATTGTTTTTTGACAAAGTAGTATTCACCTCAACAATACACTGCTCAATATTACGACCGTATACATTTTTATTAGTATCAGTATCTCCCTTAGATACAAATTGAATGAGCCCGTGCGATATTGTGACCTCCCGGTACACTGACGGTGTGATATTGGTTTCAGATAAAATCGCTATAACAATGGAAAACAATTAGGGTGGGTGCTGATAAACGACCGCGCGAAATTGCCAAACAAACGGAAGACCCGACATCAAATATCCGCGACCGCGGAAAGTTCGTTAACGGTCTACAATAGACCGATTAAATTATTATTAAACGTGAAAGGACGATTGTTTAACTGCCGCACACGCTCCGCAAACACTACACACGCTCGGACTCGTAAACTCGGTTTATGATCGTGCTATAATTATGCTTTTAGAAAAAAAAGTTAATGAATTTAGTTTCACCACAATTAAAACCTGTTCATTCCCTACTTCACTTGTTTTCTTTTTTTTTCGTTAGATGTACATTTCGAGTGCTAAGCACTCGATAATGATTGTGTGATGTAATTACAACTGTAACAAGTTAAATTATCAATAACTAATTAGTTTACACTTGTAAATAAAACACGCTTTACTTTGTTTAACCACTGTATTTGTACAAATGCAGTGGTTAAACAAAGTAAAAAGTGTTTTATTTACAAATGTACCACAAAGTAAACGCCCGTTCAATTCGAACAAGGCCTCCCTCATACCTAAGCTGTTCCGAAACCCAAATTGGGACTTACTAAGATATTCTTTACATTTACTGCGAAGGTCATTTCATAATTATTGCACACTATTTTTTATTTTTTTGGTATAATCTCTTTAGAATCCTTCTACATAATCTCCCTGCTTCTCAATTACCGAGTCACAACGTCCCAGGAAGCTTTACAATACAATCTAATACGCCATCTTTCTTCATCTGACGAATGGCTTGGGTACCAGCGACAGATAGCTCTTTTAGAGATGAATAACGACTTCTTCACATATGTTGTTTTAACTTTGGGAATAAGTCAAAGTATGGTTAACTTATTTTAAGACTGTAGAGTAGAGGAGGTAACACTTCGCAACTGTAATCGTACAGCTTTTCATTTACGACGTTGGCAATGTGTGGGTATGCGTTGTTGTAGAGAATGAGTGGCCTAACCTTGAGCAACTTACACAATAATACAGGGTTATTCAAAAAGAAGGAACAAATTTCAAATGTTTATATCTTCAAACTAAAAAGGTAGAACCATAATTCCAACGTTCTTGGATAGACAAAAGTTTAACATTTGAACAGTCCAGGCAGAAGTTCCAACCACGGCCGCATTGGCGCTGTTACTTGTCTTGTAGATTGTCTGTAATGGCGACACGACAAGAATTAGCATTTTGTGTGCCGCAATTAGCAAAACTAGAGTCTATTATTAAAGTTCAACGTTCAACGTTCGCCTTCAGTTTAATAAACAGCCGCCTCGTCATGAGCAGATTTACCAGTGGCATCGAAATATCGTAGACGATGGGCATCTGCAAATAGAAAAGCACGGGATGTCCACGCACATCGAATAAAAATGTCGAGCGTATTCGTACAGTTTACGATAATGAGCCCAAAAGCCTCTCTTTCTAGGAATATTGGAATTGTGTTTCTATTATTTGTAGTTTGGAAGAAATAAATGTATCTAATCTGTTCCTTCATTTTGAATAACCCTGAATACTCCTGTGACACTTCACCTACATGGAACTCTGACTGTCATGATGATTCCATGGTAATCATAAGCAAAGATCATCATTTGATTGACCTTAGATTGAGCTTGACGAATTTTTTTTGGACATGGGGATAATTGACTTCTTCATTTGTTTGAGTGTGATTTTAGCTCTGGTTCAAAGTCTCTAACCCACATTTCATCAATAGTAATGATTTGATGCAACAAAACTTGACTTTCAATATCAAATCATCATTTCAGCACTTTGATCACTGATCCTCAATAGTCACAGTACCCGTGCGGGCTCTATTTTTAACTCCCATCATTAAAAACAAAACACCCTATCGATAAAGCACAAACACTGGCTTCTTTCTCAAACCTTAAACTACAACTTATGCATCGACGCGTCCTTTACTTCGCAGTGTTGCTAAACTGTGCATTATTAATGAAATAACCCTCGTATATAGTAAACAACAGTGTACCTTCAGAACGATTTTAAGTAAGGGCTCATCAAGTCATAGTCCTCTCTGTAAATACTTTACAGAGACTATTGAATAAGGTACCAAATTATTCAGCTTCATAAGCTTTAAAATTAATGTAATGAAACCAATACTGTAAAATAATTCTTCTTCTTGGTGTGTCATCTTCATTAATGAATGTCAGCAACAATTCTGGCAAACTTTTCACGGCTTTTTGCTGCTGTAATAAGAGTGGGAGTGTCTACAGTCCAGTCCAGTCTCGGATGTATTTCAACCATGAGCATCTTCGCCTTCCTGACCTTCTCTTGCCGTCTATTTTTCCTTCCAGCATTTCACACTTTTTGTTACGGTAGATATGTCCGAGATATGCGTCTTTTATTATTCTGATAATTCTAAACCAACATATTAGATTAAGTGATCAAAGATACTGGATTAAGTGATCAGCATAAATCTCATTATAATGCATCAATTAGAGATCCATATACTTTTAATGTGCGGTTTCGGTGGGAAACCCTGTACAACATCCTTAAACTGATATATTGAACATGTCAGCAATTATCTGGACTAATAATCGTAGATGCTTAATTATAATTGAAATAATCATCATAACAAATGTGTTATTGTTATTTTCTTATGTAATACGTTTTGTATCTCTTATTTCAGGTTATGGTAGCATAGCACCGAAAACCACCTTAGGAAAAGCAGTGACAATGGGCTACGCCATCTTCGGCATCCCCCTGACACTCCTCTACTTAAGCAGCGTGGGCTCGATCCTCAGCAGAATCGCCCGCGGAGTCTTCTCCAGAGCCCTCTGCTGCTGCCTCTGCTCAAACTGCGGCTATTGCTGCTACGACGAGAAGCGCATGGCTGAAAAAGAGCGCCGCATGAAGAAAAAGCGCCAACAAATGGAACTCCAGCAACAGCTAGCCCTACAAGAACCGTTCTACGTGCGCTCAAACTCCGGCTTTAGTTCAAGCACCGCAAATAATTTACACTCACCAATCAAGGATATCGATAGTATTAGTGGAACTGATAACGAGTCAAAAGCGTCCATACACGGATTGGCCATCCTAGCCCCGATTTTATTATGTTTGTGTATAATGTTTATCTATATTTGCATTGGTACTTTTGTTTTGTACAAGTTGGAAAACTGGAACCTCCTGGACGGTTTCTATTTTTGCTTCATGAGTTTGACGACGATCGGTTTCGGCAACATGCTTCCTGGAGGCGACCACTACGCCCACTACGAATCCAGCACGACCATCTGGTTCTGTTCGTTGTACATCATGTCGGGAATGGCTCTCACCGCCATGTGCTTCAACGTGGTGCACGACGAAATCGTCCACCGGCTCAAACACGAGGAGAAGATCATCAGAAAAGTCGCCTCAGCGAGTTTTCCCGACGATCTCAACGGCGCCGATCCGTTTAGCCTCGCCTCATGACAGTTCAGCATGCCCCAGAGCAAGTCGAGTAATCTGTACCATAGGAATATGACTGAGGAGACGCTGTTGAGCTCCGGGACGCCCACCTCCGTGGTGGACATCGGGCACGAGCTGGTCGCGGTCAATTCGAAGATACCGGAGGTGCTTGAGGGGCCCGTTCTGACCGGGGTGTACACGCTTCCGGAGGAACCGGAAAACGAGGAGAATACGGAAATGTAGATGTAAAATCATCCGTCATATGTATTCATTCAAAAGACATTCGATTGCGTGCGTGTTAAGGGATCTATACAATTTCAGTTAACTATAAGAGTGCGAAGAAATAAGATACTTACTATTGTAAATTAGATATAAAAAATCCTCTTACGAATTTGATTATGACGAAGTGATAATCTTCTAAATTTAAAAGAAAATAGGGATAGAAACGAAGATTAAACCTATTTGACCAATATTCTAAAAAAGATGGTTTTTAATATCCTAAAAAACATGTGAATGCAATAGAAAACGTGGATAAGCAAGAAAAGTGATCGTAAATAAATAAATGAAGATAAACGTATCAAAGTTATTCCAAATAAATGAAACTGTTTAGAAATAATAAATTATTGCAAAAAAAACCCTAACAGACAGACCATATTTATACAATAAAGTGTAAAAGAGAGTGATGCCAGTTATTTCAATTTCCTTTAATAATTTTACTTCAAATACTATCAAATTGATAAAAAAGAAAATCCATTTAACAATTCCATGTGTTCAAGATGTTATATACAAAGACTTTCTCATGCAATTTGACAAAAATGCACCCGTGAGAAAAAAGAAATAAAAATCGTACACAATAAAGTGGTTGTTTAATACACGAATATGTAGTGAATTCTTCTTTTAAGTGTACATATGCATACGCTTTTTTAAAAGAGTTCAATTTAAAGCTTTAAATGAGTGTTTTATACTTCCAGATTAAGCATGAAGTAGGTTAGAAAAGCCTTAAAATTTGGTTTGGTCGCGTAGCGAAACGGAGCGACTAAACTAAATTTTCAGTCTTTTCTAAACTCGAAATTTTACTTCATGCGTCATGCATATTAAACACTGACATACATTCTAGTACAAACATGAGATATAGTGCAAAATAATTAATCTATCAATAAATTCAAATAGGACGAATTTAACTTAACTAAATCGTAAAAAAGTACTTCTTGAAATAATATCAATTTAGAACAAAAAAAGTAGCTAAGCTATTGGTTGTATGACTTCTGCCCCTGTCAAAGAAAATTGCAAGAGGATTAATAACGAGAACAAAATTGGTTACAGGTTATCTCTTTACTGAAATGTAGTGGAGACATATTTATAAAACAGAACGAACAAATAATATGCTAACAAATTTGATCTATTTAGTACATAAAATAAATATTTACGAAAATATCGATAGACGGCTGAAAGACCTCGGTCGATGGCCTTTTATAAATCTTTTGGATTCAATAAATGGATTATTAATTAATTATCGATAGAGTTATACAGCTAGACGAAAATGAAACTGACGTTATGGAACAACATAAAAAATTCCTTGATTAATAAAAGTAAAGATAAATTCTTGGTCTCCTAAAGAACAATGGATGCCAGTGGAAATTCTTACACTCATAGAAAACGATAAAGATACAAAGGGATTAACACTAATAGATAAAGAGAGATTTATAAACAAATAATAATAATAACCCTTCCAATCTCAATTTGTATTTCTACAGGCCCCATAAGCTTAGAGCAAAATCAGAGAGGCCAAAAAGAAAAACGAGAACAATGATTCATTTAACTTACATAAATAAATGAAGGAATTCCCTGAGACTAAAAGGAAGAAACAGAAAGGTTTTATAAGATACAACAACGGAAACATTATATTAGATTTCGATAAAAATATTAAGAGGTGGGAGGAATGCATAAAACAGCTATTTGATGACAACAAAAATGATGTCGGAATAGAAGAATCTCTGCAAGGACCCCTAATAACAGCATCCGAGGTAAGAAAACGGACCAACATCAACCGAACTCTTCAGACTGCAACCTCGAAAATTTGAATCGTTTTGATAATTGCTAACGGAGACGATACTATTAGAAGTACATAACTTGTCTAAAACAAACAAAAAATCTGATTTCATATTCATAACATCTGAACGCAACGAACCCTTAAAAACACCTAGAGAAACTTCAATAAATTGGTGAAAACATTATTAAATTTTATAAATATTTATTTTGTCTAACCAAATCTTAGAGCAATTTGCGTTTGGGTATTTGTGTATACTTAATAAAAGAAAAACTCACTGTCTAAGATCTTTAGAAATGTTTGCTAAACAAATTGCAAAGGACGTTTCTTTAAAACTGCAACTTGTTATTTAATTTTAACTTCAGTTAATCCAAAAACGTCTATCTATTGCAAAATAGCATAGTAAAATGACAAAATATCAAGGAAAGTCCAGCTAATTTCTTTATTAAATCATAAAGATATTAAGAGGAACAACATAAAGCTAAAGTGAATAGGAAGTTTCTACAACCTATAGCTCTTATAATTCAATTTAAACCTTAGCTAATCCAAAAATGAGTATCTCAAATTCGAAAAAGTGTAGTTGATTTCGTAGTATTTATTTATTAAGAGTAAGGAAGTTGAGTAACAAAAATAAAGATAAACAGACCTGTCATAAAGAGATAAAGAAGAGCAACACGAAGCTAAAGCAAATGAAAATTGAACGAAATCCATAAAATAACATAAGGAAAACGTCAACATTAGCTCAAAAGACATACACTCAAAAATTTCAAACTACAGCCTCTTCAGAATTCTCTAAGTGGAAAAAAATACTGATATGAATGAAACTAACCAATAAAAAAGTTAACGGCCTTATGCATAGTCCGCTAATCGCAACTAACGGGTGACTAAGTAAGGTTTAGTTTAGTAAGTAGTAAAATATGTCGTATGCATTGTCCAACTTTAGAAACGATTAGCCACTAATTTTTAATCGCACCATATCCATAATTTTACAGTGACTAAACGTAACCTCAAATGTTATTCGCGTAATTGTCAGCGTCTAAGTTATGTTTCATAGAATAATGAGCTCTGCTTTTGTTCAAATTAGTGCTGTACATAATATATAAAATTACGAAAACTATTCGTAAAAATGCAAACAGTGTCTTAATTAATAAGACAATTTAAGACGATAAATATCCATTAAAACAACTACTTCCCGTGCAAATACACCTCCGGATATTGAATTATACAATGAAATATTTAAAATCTTATTTAATTTGTACGGGAAGTAGTTGTTTCAATGGATATTTATCGTCTTAAATTGTCTTATTAATTAAGACACTGTTTGCATTTTCACGAATAGTTTTTTCGTAATTTTATATATTATGTTTAAAGTGTGCAAACTATAAGAAGCGTAAGCTTATTTTCTCGAATTCAAATAGTTTTGAATTTGAATTTATCTTGTTAGTGCTGTACAGTTCACGAATGAGCGCAATAATCGTATGCTATGCCTGTGCTCAGAGAAATACGCACACTGTAGGGAGAACGAATTTCCCTAGAACGGCGGCTGGATGAAGGCCACATTCGTTCGTCCGTTTACAATTGTAAGTTAGCAAATACAACGTAATAATTTATCTTCATCGTACGTGTAGAGTTTTTCTTCTTTCGATTTAAGTGCAGTATGCGTATTTTTGTGGGCACAGAGAAAGCGCACGTTTCTTTTCAACACTAGTTCAAATCACTATGAGGTTCCACAATTCGTATATAAATACTGCTAATTCTACGCTGAAAGAATTTGTTTTAGTGTAAATTAGTTGGCGACATTGGCACAGAGGGCGTAGCAATCCTCGTTACATAGATACATATTGCAGACATCTATATTGTTATTCGTCTATGATTCCATTTGACAAGCAAACGACAGAAAAAGCAATGTTGCCGATACGAGTGACTAAAGATAGGCGCTACTAACAAGTATATGTTAAAACATGATTATGCATACGGCGTACTTGGTAAGACCTTAATCACGATTAGTTAATCAAACGTTAGTAACAATTTAATCACAGGACTATGCATAAGGCCGTAAAAGTGCAATTCGTTAACTAAGAAAAGATTATTAACATTTAAAAAAATAAGAAAAAGCTAAAAATGTAGTGCAGTGAAAATATGAAGAAATCATATTTTTGTGATACGAATATTACAAAAATGGAAAAATCTACAAACTAGAAAGAAATGAAAAAGAGAGATCTTTTATAATTACTAAACAAATAAATCATTCAATGCAGAATGTGAAATCATCGAGGCAAATCTCATGATCTCCAAACCTAGACAGAGGAAAAATTCAGTAACTGAAGGATTGATAATCAAAAAACTGTAACAAGTAAAATTGAACTGTTCCTTGCTGGAAATTGAAATTGAAAATTAATCAAAAAAAGAAATACAGATCCTTTAATGTTGCTAAACAAATAAATCATTTAATGCAGAATGTAAAATGATCGATTAGGTATCAGCAAAATATAATCGAGGAAAATCTCAAGATCTCCAAACCAAGAAACACGAAAAATCAATAATTGAAGAATTGTTTATAAAAAAACTGTAACAAGTAAAATTTAATTTTTTCTTACTAGAAATTGAAATTGAATATTAATCAAAAAAGGAAATAAAAGCGCCTGTATCTGAGTGATGAAAGTGTCATCATCGACAAATCAAGAATGAAATATGGTAATTGGAAAAGCAAGCAACTTGAGTTTTAACTAAATGATGACAAAATCGAACTACAGAAGACTTTCGCTTAAAGAATAACTACTAGATAATCGAAACTATAGTCAGATGATTAAGTGAAAAAGTGGTTACACAAATTAAAAGTGTTTTATTTACAAGTTTATTTACAAAACTAAAGAAGACTTTAAAGGTCATGTTGATCAATTGCTTAAACGGGAGAACCAAATATCACATATAAAAAAAAAATGATCAACGACAAAGCTGCAAGAATACAAACGATACGCTTAAAAATCAACGAACGCTAATAAAAAGAGTTTAAAGGCGACTAACTTGCAAAATTCTATAAAAAAACAAAACACACTAGCCCTCACAAAATACACATTCCTTATGCTGTTTCTATATAAAATATGTTACAATCCTATATACAGAGAGTTTTTCTTTTATGTATGCATATCCCAATTATATGCTGTGGTTTTTCAGATATTCGTGTTTTTTTTTTAAATTTAATTTGAAGCGTTAAACGAGTGTTTTCCACTCCCAGGCTAAGCATGAAGTAAAATTTCGAGTTTAGAAAAGCCTGAAAATTTGGTTTGGTCGCTCCGCGAAGCGGAGCGGCCAAACCAAATTTTCAGGCTTTTCTAAACTCGAAATTTTACTTCATGCGCCACGCGTATAAGACACTGATTTCAAATGAAGGTAACTTGTTTACAATATTTCAGTATTTTCCGTGTTTAATATGCGATAAACATTGTATTATTTGGTCATACTTGAGAATGTGTGGAAAAAAGTTAATATTTTGTTATTAAATATTTCGATTATTACTTATTTTTAGAAACATACGTTCAAATATCGTTTAGTGTATTTCTAACTTCACAATATTTTAGTGTTTTATACGCGTGGCGCATGAAGTAAAATTTCGAGTTTAGAAAAGCCTGAAAATTTGGTTTGGCCGCTCCGCTTCGCGGAGCGACCAAACCAAATTTTCAGGCTTTTCTAAACTCGAAATTTTACTTCATGCTTAGCCTGGGAGTGGAAAACACTCGTTTACCGCTTTAAATTGAACTTTAAAAAAAACCACGAATATCTGAAAAACCTCAGTATATAATTGGGATATGTATACAATAGTTCATACTTAATCTGGGAGTGGAAAACACACTTTTAAAACTTCAAATTAAACTATTTAAAAAAAAGCGTATGCATAGACTATTTAAATGAAAAAGTTAGAAGTTAAAATATGTTAGAACCCTAGATACAGGGAGTTTTTCTTTTATGTATACATATCCCAATTATATGCTGTAGTTTTTCAGATATTCGTTGTTTTTTTTTAAGTTTAATTTGAAGTGTTAAACGAGTTTTTCCACTCCCAGGCTAAACATGAAGTAAAATTTCGAGTTTATGAAAATTTGGTTTGGTCGCTCCGCGTAACACCAAACCGAATTTTCAGGCTTTTCTAAACTCAAAATTTTACTTCATGTGCCACGCATATAAGACACTGCTTTCAAGTAAAGTCCATTTTTTTACAATATTTCAGTATTTTCAGTGTTTAATATGCGAATTGATACATTGTATTATTTGACCTGACTTGAGAATGTGTGGAAAAACAGATAATATTTTGTTATTAAATATTTCGATTATTGCTAATTTTTAAAAACATATATTAAAATATTTTTTACTGTATTTCTAACTTCACAATATTTCAGTGTTTTATACGCGTGACGCATGAAGTAAAATTTCGAGTTTAGAAAAGCCTAATTTGGCTCGGTCGCTCCGCTTCGCTACGCGCCCGAGCCAAATTTTCAGGCTTTTCTAAACTCAAAATTTTACTTCATGCTTAATCTGGGAGTGGAAAACACTCGTTTAAAACTTCAAATTGAACTCTTAAAAAAAACGTATGCATAAACTATTTAAAAGAAAAAATCCTGTTATGTAAACTTAAATAAAAAAATTCCTGCTAAAATCCTGTACATTTGCCAGACCTAGACTTATAGTCTAACTACGACTCAGTTAGACCATAAGCAATTATCACTGAATCTACAACATTTTATAGAAAATTATTTTGTTTATAAAGATTATGTTCTTAATTCGATTAAAAAGCAGGACAAATTTAAATTAATTATGATCTTAGATTGCACAAAAACAGAAGATGACCAAATTTCATTCAATAACTATCCCAATTTGAAAAAAATTGAAAGATGACAGACATTTATTAAAGTATTATCCCAATTTAAAGAGATTGAAGAAGATTGAATTTGGAAATAAGCGTCCTTTCTTCTTATAAAGAATTTATGAATCAAACTGTCTTAAAAAAGCGCACTGGACGCAATTTTAATTCTCAGACCAATTTACTTGAAGAAGATCGAAAAGCCGTTGTGGAATCAATCAAAGACATCAACATTTCAAGAAAACGTATGTGAAGATCATCTTTAAAGAGAAACTTAGCTTGGATCTACTTTTACTAAAACTTTAACTTATGTATTACATAAGGGGAAAGTGTAAAATGTGAACACATTTTATCCTCTTTTTAATTTTTGTATTACATAAGTTAAAGCTCTAGTAGAAGTAAAGGGTGGTCCATCTAGCGGTTTATTGTTTAATCATATGTTTTCATATATTTTGACTCTGACCAATCTTTTGCGCTTAAAATATTGACAAAAACTCAGTATCGTACAACCGTGGTACAAAATGTACGAAATTCAACAACCTTGGGAAATATTGAAAAATTATTTTCAAAGTAACGGCTCTGTTGTCCAAACAGTGCGAATTCTGAAAAGAAATTTCAGTCGAAATGAAGTGAATAAAATCTGTGCAAATATTTCATAAGAATAGAATTTTAGTGGACCCGCCCTTCACTCCTTATCCAGTGCGTACAGACAAGAATGTTGCTATTGTAGCCACTGGCGGCTCGCGGCTTAACTTCATGTGAGGCTCAAATCCAAGATACAAAAAATGAGGTTGAAAGCACTACATATCCATTTTGTTTATCACGGAATTGCATCATTAATAAATGCGATTAACAGCACAACGAGCGCACCTTTTAATTCCCAAATGCATTACCTTGGCATTGTTGTTTCACGTGAAGTGGGCCACCGGCTGCCACTATTTGTAGCTCAAAGTATGACAGCCAATTCAAAAACATCAATTCGCCACTTCAGTCAACGGGGAGCTCTACAGAGGCATGACTAGCGACTTATGTGGCCAGAAATTGAGGACGTGAACTTGAACGATCTTTGGTTTCAGCAGGATGGCGCGGCACAGCACAGCCTATTAAACAATCGATCCTTTGTGCACTAAGTGCGGTAATCGCGCAATTAGTCGTTTTGGTGATATCAATTGGCCTTCACGAAGCTGCGATTTGATACCGTTGGACTATTTTTTATAGAGTGCTGATTAATATCTATGTTATGCAGACAATCTACAAACGATTCAGGCGCGTATGTACAATATTAGTCCCATTAGTACCATCGAAAATGTACTAAAAAATTGGGTTGACACGATGGGTTTCTGTCGTGCCAGCCGAGGCAGCCACATGAATGAAATTATATTCAATAATTAATGGGAAGGAAAGCTCTAACATTTTCAAAAATATTGACCCGAGTTTATTTTATTGCTTTTTTAAAAAGAAACCGCTAGATGGACAACCCTATAGATCTAAGCTAAGTTTATTTTTAAATATGATCCTCACATACGTTTACTTGAAATGTTTATATCGTATATTCAATAAAAAAAAGCTCTACAGTGCCATGATTTTATCTTTTTTTAAATTTAAGTTGGCTACATACTCTAGGAATCGACAAATAAAACGTGACATAATAATTATGATATATTATTTCAGTGTTGCCAACCTACATTTTCCATGGCACTCTAGAGGTGTTTTTTTATTGAATATACGATATCAACATTTCAAGTAAGCGTATGTGAAGATCATATTTGAAGAAAAACTTAGCTTGGATCTACTTCTACTAGAACTTTAACTTATGTAATACATACATAGAGTTTAATGTAACACCGAGCATTTTCATAACGAGAAATTTTCTTTGAAGTCTCCATATGCATACGTTGCACATTTTTTCGATGCTTGGTTTATTAAAAGAATTTAATTTGAAGCTTTAAACGAGTGTTTTCCACTCCCAGGCTAAGCATGAAATAAAATTTCGAGTTTAGAAAAGCCTGAAAATTTGGTTTGGTCGCGTAGCGCGAAGCGCGGAGCGGCCAAACCAAATTTTCAGGCTTTTCTAAACTCGAAATTTTATTACATGCGCCACCGGTACAAAACACTGACATATTACGAAGTTTAAAACACACCGCTAAACTTTACATTGAATCAGTGATTTGTACCGGCGGCGCATGAAGTAAAATTTCGAGTTTAGAAAAGCCTGAAAATTTGGTGTGGTCGCGTAGCGCGAAGCGCGGAGCGGCCAAACCAAATTTTCAGGCTTTTCTAAACTCGAAATTTTACTTCATGCGACACCGGTACAAAACACTGACATATTACGAAGTTTAAAACACACCGCTAAACTTTACATTGAATCAGTGATTTGTACCGGCGGCGCATGAAGTAAAATTTCGAGTTTAGAAAAGCCTGAAAATTTGGTTTGGCCGCTCCGCGCTTCGCGCTATGCGACCAAACCAAATTTTCAGGCTTTTCTAAACTCGAAATTTTACTTCATGCTTAGCCTGGGAGTGGAAAGCACTCGCTTAAAGCTTCAAATTAGATTCTTTTAATAAACCGAGCATCGGAATATGTGCAGCGTATGCATATGGATACTTCAAAGAAAAATGATCGTTATGAAAATGTTCGGTGTTACATAAAACTCTCTGTATGTTAAAAAAGTATAAAATGTGTTCAACTTTGGTTGAAATTGCATTCATTACAAAAAAAAGGAAATAGAAGATACTTTTTTAAAATTAACAAACCTTTCTTCTACTGGAACTTTAACTTATGTAATATATAAGTTAAAAAGTATAAAATGTGTTCAACTTGGGTTGAAATGTCATTAATTACAAAAAAAGGAAATAGAAGATACATTTTTAAAATTAACAAAACCTTTCTTCTACTGGAACTTTAACGTATGTAATACATAAGTTAAAAAAGGATAAAATGTGTTCAACTTGAGTTGAAATGTCATTAATTACAAAAAAAAGAAAATAGAAGATACATTTTTAAAATTAACAAACCTTTCTTCTACTGGAACTTTAACTTAGTTGATACAAAAGTTAAAAAAGTATAAAATGTGTTTAACTTGGGTTGAAATCTCATTAATTATAAAAAAAATAGAAAATAGAAGATACATTTGTTAAAATAACAAACCTTTTAGCTGGTTGACAAGTTGTAAAATAACCCAAAATACAACCCAAGTGTTTACAACTTTGCATATTTAAAATAATCTGTATAAATCTCGTAGTCCAAACATCAAATTTTATAAATATGCAATATAAATATGTATAAACGAAATTGTGTCAAAACAAAAGATTTGTAAAAAGCGCACTGTGTGACTTTACTAACAAAACTGTGTCAACATCTAAAACAAGTTAGAGACGATTTCCGCCTAAACGCACTGACTGTAATCTGTGCTATAATAAAAATGTGTCAAAATAAAACGAATTAGCAACCAAAACTTTTTCAAGATTTAAACAAACAAGTGAAAACAATTTCGTACACTGTGAATGTATAGATTCCTTTAAATTCGGTCGTCACGCTTTCAGCTTTAACGCGTTATAACTACACTCTATCTATCTATAAAAACTTATACCTTTTTATACCGGTTTATTCTGAGCGAGGGAGAAACAGAAAAAAATACGTCGCTGAATAAATCAACGGACTTTTTCTTGGACACTGTATATACTATATTTATATTAACACGTAAGGATTGAGCCCTATAAAGCCCATAGGTTTAGGTATGTCGATACCAAAAAAAATATGAATAAATAAAAGTCAACTTGCTGTTTCCCCCCAAAGTTGTACAGAAGTTATGTAAATGTTATGTCTGGAACTTTTTCAGGGTTTTTTAAAAAGATTTTTGCAAACAAAATAATTCCAAACTATTTTGTTAAGTTTTGTAAATAATACCAATGGAATTTGTGCCATTCTTTGGCTAAATTGGAAAGGTCTGATTTAGACAAGTAAATAAAATATAATGATAATTACGCCGGTAATATAATAAATTATTTTTCAATTTTCAACCTCCTATGATGTTTTTTGCTTTCCCTATAAAATGTTCTTTTGACTTACTACCTTTTCAGTTTAACATAAAGAAAAATTGAGTTTGTCAATAGTTTGCAGAATATTTAGAAATTATAAAAATGAATTCAAATTAATATCGACTTTCTGCAAAAATTTAGTCTCATTACCTTTTCAGTGTAAACGGCTTAATTGACCAAATGTGTTTGCTCAGTGGAATTCAACATAGGTATTTTTTAAGTTTCAAAATCTAACTTCTTTATCAATAAACTTTAGAAGAGAGTTTGTATGCTCCAATAAACATCGATTTTATAAAAACTAACAACTAATATAGTCGTAACATTTGTCAAATTTATTAACGTGAGATCAAACATTAAATCAAGCTGAGGATGCTATGAATTATAAACGTACATATCTAAGCAAAATCAGTGTTGTATACGCCTGGCGCATGAAGTAAAATTTCGAGTTTAAGAAGCCTGAACATTTTAATTTGCCGGGCGCTTCGCGCCGGCAAATCCAAATTTTCATGCTTTTCTAACCTCGAAATTTTACTTCATGCTTAATCTGGGAGTGGAAACACTCGTTAGGCAATAGTCGAAAGTTAATCGTGTAACTTCATTTGAGCCTATTGATTTCCATTTTGTCAGCGTTTAGAAAATATTATCAGTTTTTTATTAATATCTGTGAATTACATAGAAATCTGAAGATTAGTTGTTTTGTTTAGGGATATTAAAATACTTATATTTTTTGATTATCCAAACATTATTAGTGAAGTTCGAAGGTATGTATTTTTTAATATTTTTTACAAATTTCTTTAACATCTGATATTTAAGGCAACTACAAATTACAAATAAAAGTAAAACATTTATTTTACCTGAAAAAGCAATCAATTTTTAAAACGCTTTTAGTGAATAAATACTAAATGTTACCAATTTGAAATATTAGTTTTGTATTATATTTAGTTTTTAAATTTGTTAGGATAACGTTTTATTAATATTATCATTTATTACCTATTTAAGTAAATAAAATGGTTAAACAAAAAAGATAAAACATGATATTCTTCTCCAGAAGAAGCAGTAAATCGTAATGAAATAAACACACATATTCTCAAAATTGGTTTAAGTTATCATAATTTATTATAAAGAAACTATTTTTCACTCGTAAGATGTACCACAAAGTGAACGCCTACAACACAAAACAGTTAAATATTTTTCATATTGCTGTACAAAAAAACAAAAATATCTCGCCTAAAGTTGAAGTAAACGAAAGAATTTCTTAAAAATCATTGTACTTTGTGGCAGAATATTCTTCTAAGAAACACATTGCAGAAATACATTCAAATTCAGAATTTAATAATAAACTACTATTTATTTTGTTTCCATAAAAAAAACAAAACGTTATTAACAAATAACTATTTTTGATAATTGAATTCATCAAACTGAAATTAGTTGTCTTAAATTGTAATTATGTGACTCCATAATAATCTATAGGTTTTAAGATTGGTTAGTTAAGTTAGTTTTTAAATTTCAATCAATTTTTGTTATGCTTTCTCAAAATTAACGATTTTGCAGAAAGGGTAAAAAAATATTTCGCCTAAAGTTGATGATATGAGTCTTCAAACTAAAGATTTTCTTAAAAATGAATTTTCTGAATTTTTGTGTAGAATTTTATTCTTATAATCATAAAAAATCACATGTTACGAAAATTCGTTCAAATTCACAGAATATACCGGGTGGCCAGGAAAGTATTGCCTAGTTGCGTAGGCAATACTTTCCTGGCCACCCGGGCAATATAAATGGGTGATATTTGAGTTGTGGAATACTTTGGTTAGTAGCTTAACCATTGAAAGACAACTAATCTCACCTGATATACCATCTCATTTCTAAGTAATGAACAACTTTAGTAACAAACAAACACCTAATTTTATAACTAACCAGATTTTGATAAAAAAATCATACTAATTGTTCATACATATTTAAACTTTGATTTAACGTTAGAAAGACCAAAATGTATGCACTGTGAATCAAAAAGAAGTTCATATTTAATTGGAGTTTAACGGATTTTAATGACTAGTTAGGCTAGTTACTATAGTTACTAGCTAAACAGTCAAACACCGAATTTTAATAAGCTATCTAAGCTAGCATTGGTAACTTATTTAGATCAAATCTGACATTAATTTTTCATACATAAATAAACCAGATTTTGATCAAACTCGTACTAATGGTTCATACTCAACTAAACTTTGTTTTAACGCTAGAAGACCAAAATGTATGCACTGTGAATTGGCGTTTATAAAGTTTTTGAAGACTAGTTAGGCTAGTTACTTACTTACTAACCTAACCTGATATACTATCTTAGTAAAGTAATGAGCAACTTTAGTTACTGGTAACCACCAAATTTTAGTAAGTTATCTCAGTTAGCAATGGTAACTAATCTAAGATAACATCTGACATTAATTGTTCATACATAAATAAACCAGCTTTTGATAAAAGCTCGTACTATATGTTCATATATAATTAAACTTTGTTTGAACGCTAGAACGACCAAAATCTATGCACTGTGAATCAAAATACAGAAGTTCAAAGTTAGTTGGCGTTTAGTGGGTTTTTGAAAGCTAATTAGGCTAGTTACTTTGGTTCGTCGCTTAACCAATAAAACTGCAACTAACCCAACCTGATAAACTATCTCATTTCTAAGTAATAAACAACTTGAGTAACAGGCAATCACCTAATGTTAGTAAGGTATCTAAACTAGCATTGCTAAGGAATCTGTTATCATATCTGATCAAAGTTAATTAGCGTTTAACGCGTTTTTGAAGACTAATTATGCTAGTAACTTTGGTTAGTAGCTTAACCATTAAAAACTGACAACTAACCTAACCTTATATACTATCTCGTTTCTAAGTAATGAACAACTTTAGTAACAGGCAACTACCTAGCTTTAGTAAGTTATCTAAGCTAGCATTGGTAACTAATCTATTATCAGATCTTATCAAAATTATATGGCGTGTAACGCGTTTTTAAATACTAATTATACTAGTAACTTTAATTACACTGATTTACAACAATATGGTTAAGTGGGTTTTCATTGTTGTTCTCTACTAATTTGGGTACGCTGAATCCGATGCTCATTTGCTAACAAAGTCGCTTGATTTTAAGATATCTTATCTTAAAGTGGTCGAAATAGGCCATTTGTGGCATTTTGGGCCCCCAGTAACTAAACCTCCCGGTACTTCTGGTCGTCGAATAATGACGCGTTTTAAAGGCACAGATCTATACTTTTAGAATCAAAAAAGTGAATATTATTAACTCGCTTAGTTTTTGAGCATCTCAATAACCGTAAGCCATGTTTTTGTTTATTTTGCGCTCAAAATTAAAAATCAAACCGCCCTTCTAGAGTCAAAGTAAACGCCTTCAGACAGCCGACGGGCCGTCGGCGGCGGCTGGGAAATTTAAAATTGACTATCGACGACTTTTGATTGCGAGTCGCAATTCGCGATAATTCATCATTGTTGCAGGGATCCTCTTTCTTGATTAAGTTCCAAACAAATTACAAATACAAAATGCAGTAATAAAACATTTATTTATAAATAATATAAATAAGATGGGAACGACTAAAATGTCCTTCTCTTCGAGACTCTACCCTTCCAAACAAAAACAAAACCAAACAATAACAAAACATGGCTTACGGTTTTTGAGATGGCTCAAAAACTAAGCAAGTTAATTGTATTCTCTTTTTCCGTTCTAAAAGTGTATAGAGATCTGTGCCTTTAAAATGTATCATTACTCGCCAGAAGTCACGGGAAGTTTAGTTGCTAGGGGCCCAAAAATGCAACAAATGGTCCGTTTTGACCACTTTGAGATAAAATATCTCAAAATCCACGGATTTGGATTCAGCGCACCCAAATTAGAAAAGAGCAACAATGAAAACCCACTTAACCAAGGGGTGTTTCAATCTGTTTATTAGTGTTAGCAGCGTAAGCATTGAAATTGACAACTAACCTAACCTGATATACTATCTCATTTCTAAGTAATGAGCAACTTTAGTAACAGGCAACTACCTAGCTTTAATAAGTTATCTAAGCTAGCATTGATTACTAATCTAACATCGGATCTGATTGAAATTAATTGGCGTTTAACAGGTTTTTGAAGACTAATTAGACTAGTATCTTTGGTTAGTAGTTCAACCATTAAAACTGACAACTAACCTAACCTGATACACTACCTCATTTCTAAGTAATGAGCAACTTTAGTAACAGGCAACCACCTAATGCCAGAAACATAGGTGTTAACTTAAGCTCAGATAATATTGGATATCTAACTTAAATATCTTACCAGTAACCTCAGTAAACAACAACTAAGTAACTGATCGAGCTCCATGAAAATATCGATAACCTCGATCATTTGCACAAATCGAATAGTCGATCTTTTTTTATTGACCTGGCCCATTATTAATTTACAATATAAATAACTATTTCTGATGATTCAATTCAGAACGCTGAAATAAGTTGTGTAAAGTTTAAATTAGGAGATTACGTAAAAAAATCATAAAGTTTAGGTTTGTTTTTAAATTTCAATCAACTTATTTTATGCTATTTCTAAATTTGTTTATTGTTATTCAAAGAAAAATGTAGAAAATCAATATTCTATTATAAAATTCTTGCAAATAAAGATCAGAAAATGTTGAATATACTGAAATATTAAAGAGACTAAAAATGTCTATATCAGGAAAAGTATTTAATCCCTTAAGCGCAACAATATTTTTCCTTTTTTTAAATTAATAAATAAGTTAATTTGATACATTGTGTTATTTCACCTGACTCAAGAATGTGTGAATAAACATGTAAATATTTTGTTATTAACCCGACACCATATGGTAAAAGGGAATACTGATTATATATATATATATATATATATATATATATATATATATATATATATTGTTATTTAAATATTTCGATTATCATTCATCTAAAAATAAATTGTTTTCAGTGTGTTTTTAACTTCATAACATTGCAGTGTTTTATACGCGTAGCGCATGAAGTAAAATTTCGAGTTTAGAAAAGCCTAAAAATGTTTAGGCTTTTCTAAACTCGAAATTTTACTTCATGCTTTATCTGGGAGTGGAAACACTCGTTTGACTTTATGTATATTTAAAAGAAACATTTCTAGTGTGTAATATAATATGTCATTCATAGAACTCATAATTCATAGAACTCATAAGAAGTGCATAATTTTACCTAAAATCAGCATCTACAGTTTAGGTAATTACTCAGCCGTTAACCCGTTAAGAATTATAGAATAAACTTTAAAAGTTGATTTTAGGTAAAATTCGGCACTTCTTTTTATGATTTCTATAAACGACTTATTGTATTACATACTGGGAATTTGTTTTTAAAATATATGTACATAATGTCTATGCTGTACATTTTCAGGCACTCGTCGATTTTATAAAATAGTTCGATTAGAAGTTTCGAAAGAGTGTTTTCACTCCCAGATTAAGCATGAAGTAAAATTTCGAGTTTAGAAAAGACTGAAAATTTGTTTTGGTCGCGGCCAAACCAAATGTCTGAACATTTGGTTTGGCCGCTTTTCTAAACTCGATATTTTACTTCATGCGCCACGTGTTTAAAACACTGCAATGTTATGAAGTTAAAAACACACTGAAAACAACACTGATTTAGTATGGAATTTTCAAACCACTGTATTTATTTTATTAATAACATAAAATAAACAAAAAAAGTATTAAGAGATTGACATTTTCAATGTTTATAATTCGAAGATTTCTATTTTAACTTTCTCTGATTATATTTAATAATATTCGAGTATACGTATAAAGTAAACCGAATACGAATAGATTTTTGTTAATTTACAAGATTTTTCTTAACTTTTGATGCATTTCTTCAACCCTTTGTCAATTTTCAAGTAAATGATTACATAATTTCACAAATTTAGACACATTTTAATTTTTCTAAAAACTTGATCGTATTTGATTTGTTGAGCTCGTTTGAACCAGATTTAGCTTTCGTCACAATTGATCTATATCATTCATAATTACACATTCAATTTGTAGTAAATGCGGGGACGTGCATTATTCATCCGAATTTCGGGGCGGGGTGGGGTGTGGTGGTAATGACGGTGTGAATAGTTACTTTATAAATTAATGGTGTTCGCTGTGATTCAAACAGATGGCGCCTTAATGGCTTATTAATCCGGAAAGTTTAATCATAATCGATTTCGGAATAAAGCGCTCCGCGGGAGAGGAGGCTAAATGAAGCCGTCTCTTCAGGAACTAATGTACATGTATCATTAAATCGAACTAAAACCATTAAACCGACTCCCACGGTTAATTGAATGCCCCGGAGACGACGCGCCCCCGTTACCCAACTTCGGATATTTGTCAACCCACTGGGTAACTTATTGGATTTGTACCTTTAATCGAGTTTCACAGAAAAATGTATTAAATCTTCATGTAAATTAAATTAGAAAAGAATAACATTATACATGGTTTGTCCAGTAAGTAAAAGGAATTATGTCAAAATGTTATTATTCCTGTAAATAAGATTAAAATTTAAAAAAAATACCTTTAAGAACACTAAATGGATAGTGTTCTTGAATAGTATATTGTGCAACGAGCATATAATGATAGCTATGAAGGTCGGAAATTCACATGTTATTTGGCCATAAGAACAAACAACGATTAATCTTCCACAATAATTAAAATAGATCTTTGAAACTTATACATATTGCACATTGAAGCTTTGCAAATAGTTTGACACTATTCTTTTTTAAAAAAAAATGTTTCTTAAATTTTATATAAATCAACTAATGAAACACTCTTAAATGATCACATAAATCCGTGCAATACTTCCATAGAAGACATTATTTTTCTTTATATTGCTTTAATTTATTGAAGTTATTATTGTAAACATGATTTATTAAATAGATTATTCTAAAATAAATGATAAATAAAATTAATCGTTGTTTAGAAATCTCCATAAAAGCAATGTAAATTTTGATTATGCTTTTAATAAATAGGGGGCAGCATCGTGCTATTTTAGTAATATCTTAAAATTATACTGTAATTTCAAAATACATGTGAAAAGAAATTGGGTTTGATATGTAGAGTTAGTGTACGCCATTTGTTGCGACACGGGTTTCCAGTGCGCGGCCTTGAATTGCGATTGTAATTTTTCTGTCGTGTACTGTTCATTGATTATGTTGTTGATACACAACAAAGTAAGACATTATTAAAATATTTCCAAATACATTCTTTAAATATAAGTGCATTTCTAAATTCATGTTTTGAATAGGAATGTGGAATGCCGGTATATGTTGATTCAAGTGATGAGTCGGAAAAAATCCTTTTTCATTTATTTATCAAATTGAATGTGCGACACTCGGCGATTTGATTATCAAGATACTTAGTCAGCTTAGCGTCTAGAGTTCGAATTGGGTTATTGTAATTTATCATTTTTTGTACGGCTCTGCTAGAGGTGTCGCCTACCCAGATTAGAGGGTAGACCTCCTCTCGTGTTCGCATCTATTCCTTTTGTGTGCTTCATTGCACCAAATTAAGGAGTGCAGCACGCGACAGTCATGTACGATATTTGTTTTTAATAGTAATCAATTAAATCACTTATGTAGTTGCAAATAACATGAATATATATTTTATGTTGCCAGAATTTAACTTTGTCTACAATATAAATACAGGGAATTTTTCTTTTAGGTAAACATGTGCATAAACTGTAAATTTTCCGACATGAGTTGTTTTTTGAAAGAGTTCAATTTGAAGCTTTAAACGAGTGTTTTCCACTCCCAGACTAAGCATGAAGTAAAATTTCGAGTTTAGAAAAGTCCCGTGAAAATTTGTCGAGGGTCGCGCAGCGACCCGAGACAAATTTTCTGGGCTTTTCTAAACTCGAAATTTTACTTCATGCGCCACGCGTATAAAACACAGATTTTTAGTGAAGTTCGAATATACATATATTTGACAATATTTTAGTGTTTTATACGGGTGGCGCATGAAGTAAAATTTCGAGTTTAGAAAAGCCCAGAAAACATATTTTCACGGGGCTTTTCTAAACTCGAAATTTTACTTCATGCTTAGTCTGGGAGTGGAAAACACTTGTTTAATGCTTTAAATTGAACTTAAAGAAAACAGGGAATATCCGCAATTATTGTATCAATTCCATGGTATGTAATTAATTTTATAAAACATTACTTTTTCTTAATTATTTTAGCTGTAAATTTTCTGACATTCGTTGATTTTTACATGAGTTAAATTTGAAGCTTTAAACGAGTGTTTTCCACTCCCAGAAAACTTGTCTCCCAGAAAATTTGTGACAAATTTTCACGGGACTTTTCTAAACTCGACGTTTTACTTCATGCTTAGTCTGGGAGTGGAAAACACTCGTTTAAAGCTTCAAATTGAACTCTTTTACAAATCAATGAATGTCAGAAAATTTACAGCTAAAATAATTAAGAAAAAGTAATGTGATTTTATAAATATAATGACATACCATGAAATTGATATAACAATTGCGGATATTTCCTGTTTTTCTTTTAAGTTCAATTTAAAGCTATAAACAAGTGTTTTCCACTCCCAGACTAAGCATGAAGTAAAATTTCGAGTTTAGAAAAGCCCCGTGAAAATTTGTCGAGGGTCGCGCAGCGACCCGAGACAAATTTTCTGGGCTTTTCTAAACTCGAAATTTTACTTCATGCGCCACGCATATAAAACACTGATTTCAAGTGATATTCAAATATACATAAATTTTACAGTATTTTTGTGTTTTATACGCGTGACGCATGAAGTAAAATTTCTAGTTTAGCGACCCTCGACAAATGTTCACGGGGCTTTTCTAAACTCGAAATTTTACTTCATGCTTAGTCTAGGAGTGGAAAACACTGGTTTAAAATTTCAAATTGAACTCTATTACAAAACAACAAATATCTAAATATTTAAAGAAAATCATTTGAATTTAGAATACGTATACTTTAAAGAAAAACTCCCTGTATATACTCATATGAATTATCAAACTAAAACGGCATCTGTTTCGTTATACAGTTGTATGTATGTTGATAGAAATCAAAATCGTGAATATTTATCCAGTTTACTTGTATCTTCTGTAATTCAATACCCATTCATTCATTCGCATGGCGCTATGTAAACAAACAAATAACGCGCTTCGCACTCATCATTTTTATTATTCGTTGTGATAAAATTCGGCATGCACTATAAACCAATACATAGTCAAAACTACTTTCTGCAATTTTGCTATTTCCGCGCCATCTCGTATCCCAGAAACACATAACCAGCAAAAATTGGCCCTCCTAATCTCGAGAACGAGTTTTGCGGAACGAGCCGAAGGCGAGTGGAGCAAGTTGTTTGAGTGATTAATAGCCATTATATGTGAGTTATACACTATACTTTGTTCACGACAAGCATAATATACAACACAACATTTATTATATATATTTATAAAATACGCGTCAGTTTTAATGGTCGGTTTGGTTTTATAATAATTTGACAGATAATTGATGACAGATTGCGGTATTATGATTTAAATGTGTAATAGGGTTAATTCCACTTTAACATAAATATGAACAATCGTTCAACAATAAATAATACTCACACAGTCTACTCTTTTGTTTAAGTTACTTAGAAACACGCTCTTTGTAGAAAAAACGAACTCTTTTGTTTGGATGGAGTTTTCACGGTGCTAACGTTTGTTCTGCTTTAAAAAAAACATAGATAGGATAGAAGCACAATTGTTTAACTGATTTGAGAATGATGTATGTTTACAAACGCGTTTTACGCGGGTTAAACTAGTGAGAACGGCGTAGATGTTGACGCGATTACTTCGTACGTTAACAAAATGGCGTCGACGGCGTCATCACCACCATGGTCAAATGTAAGATAAAAGAAGCTGATTTGACTAGCACAGCGCTGTTACTGCATAGCGGCAAAAAATCCAACTTGGCAATTATTTATATTCGTGTTAGAAAACCACATTCAACACGCAAATCCTGTGTTTAATGTACTTGAGTGTTAAATGCACCCCATTTATACTGCCCACACAATTAAATAATGCACATATTATAAGATCGTCGTGAACAAAGTATTTTTTTAGGGTTCAATACGCAGTATCTCGCGATGTTAACACATCGTAGTTTTCCAGGAAGTCCTAGATGTATTAGCACTAAAACTATGGCGGAATATTGCGTTTCCGAATAAAATCTTAGGGAAAAAAGGCGGATTTAACGAGCGCTTTGTTGGAACAGCCTAAAATGCAGGTCAGTGTTTCATTAGCATGCAACAGTACGCCTGTTACATGCGGGCCGTGCAGGAAACGATTTATCACGTAATCTCATACCTCATAAAGTTTTCTTTAGATGTGTCATTAGTCAACATCAGAATGCACTTTGCAATTTGCCTTTGTTTTACGTTGTCATCATGAACAGGGTAATGTACTGAACAAACATAAATCATTAGATTATTTTTTTAAATTATTGTGCCTTTTGGGATTTTTAATGGTAAAGGCTTCATTGCATAAACCATTTAAAATAATTCGAGTACGAATTTAGTTAAAATTATGATTTTTAGAAAAAAAGGACCGAGTCGAACTCAAAATGTTGTCAAAATAAACAACTAAATTTGAAGAAAATTTTTGATTAATAGCATTATCAAACATTAAATTAAGCTGAGTAGGCTATGAATGACACACTTCCTTCCATATCTAGGCATATATATTTTGAATTTCATAATATTTTAGTATTTTATACGCCCATGAAAATCCCACAATTAAATTAAACACTCTGTATACCATATCTACATACATTTATACGCATTTCGAGTACGAATTAAGTTAAAATTATGATTTTCAGAAAAAAGGGGCCGAGTTCAACTTAAAATGTTGTCAAAATAAACAATGACAAAAAACATTTTTATTGTCTATGATTTTATTGTATGGTGTTGAAAAATCATTCATTTGCGAATAGTTAGTATAAAAAATACTATTTAAAGTTTTCAAATTAACGATATTGATTATAGACTCAGTATATCACAACTTAATTAAAACAAAATTTCGCACCTATTTTAATTAACAATCTATTCATTCGAGCACAACACATACACTCACACACAGATAAAATTCTCGCTCGAAAATCAACTGTGGAAAATCGAAAAACGCGGATTTGGGCAAACAATAGTAATAACATCACAGGGGTATTTAATTAATAACACCGAAATAGCACCGTTCGTCCCACCGGCGGGATGTTTTCGCCCCTAATACAAATGCATCAACTTTTAATTAACATACACACACACATACATATGAATGGACGGCAACCACTCAACAATTGAAACTTTTAATCTGCATACGTTTTCTCGTTATTGTTCCAGTTTTCCGGGGAATAAAAACCGGCGTTAATTAACGGGGAGAGCGTGTGCAAACTGCATTAGCACCCTTAAGTGACCCTCGTAAAGTTTTTTTGTGTGTGTGTTTTATAAATCGCCGCCGTTTTTCAACGCATACGCGGAAATAAAAGAGAATGGTCTTAAATGTGTTTAAATGTATGTAGATATGGTATGCAGGGTGTTTAATTTTAATTGTGGGATTTACATGGGCGTATAAAACACAAAAATATTATGTAATTCAAAATATACAGGACCGCTAAAAAAGTATGGATACAGCTGAATATTTAATTAGAAGTGTTAAAAGTGTTTAAATTCTATCATCTCACATTTTTATAAATTTTCTATCATCATTTAATATGAAAATACAAGGCTAACTAGATTTTTTTATAACCGCACGGGTGGTCAATTTTTTTTTGTTTAATAGATTTTTTTTCTGAATTCATTAATGTAACACATGCCCACCTTTATTTTTATTAAAGGTAAAAAATATTACAATTCAAAAATATAATTCTGGAAAAATAAAACTAAGTTAGCCATGAAAAATGCTGTTATTAGCGATCTGTCACTTGCATATTAGTCAAAAATTAAGCTTGTGTGTAATAATTAGTTTAACAATGGTACATTTAGTGAAACTGAGCATATGGAAATTCTTATGATTTAGGTTAGGGCAGTGATGGGGAAACTACGGCCCGCGGGCCAAGTCCGGCCCGCGGAAAGGTTCAATCCGGCCCGTTTAAGAGTGCCGTGGTGAGAATGTTTGAACGCGTTCTTACTTCGTAATGTGACGACCCGCATAAATACTACCTACCTACGATTAAGCATTATTCTTTGGCTCGCTACGATTGTCTGGTTATTACAAATGGCCCGTCTTAAAAAAAGTTTCCCCACCACTGGGTTAGGGCGACAGAAAGCGAAGTTATGCTCACTTTTTATTGGAGTTCATTCAAACCGGAATCTGATCTCCAGAACGACGGTCTTAAAAACCTTACGAAAATTTCAAGAAACTGGTAGCCCGTGCAAGACCTGGGCGATCACGAATTATTACCAATGAAGAAAATTCTTTGAATGTTATGTTGAATGTGTTAGAAAACCCAAAAAGTTCAGTACAATAGTTGGCTTTGAACCACAACATTAGTAGAGGATTCATATAAAAAATAATGAAACGTGAAAAATATCATCACTTGCTACAAGAATTAAGTGAAGACAATTTTGACCGCATCAGGATCCTAACTTTATTAATTGCATCTTCTTATCTGGTGAGCCAACTTTTTGTCTAAATGGACATGTTAACCGCCATAACTGTCGATACTGGTCTGACAGAAATCCGCATTGGATGGAGCAGATTCATACGCAGCAGCAAAATTAATATTTCGTATGGCATCATTGGTCGGAATATCGTAGGTATTTTTTTCATTAACGGCAATTTAACGTCCCAAAAATATTTGCAACTTTTACAACAACAGATTGTTTCACGACTTAGGGAACTATTTCCAAACCACATCAATCGAAATATACCAGCAGAAACCGTATCGTTTCAACAAGACGGAGCACCGCCTCATTTTGGTCGTCGAGTGCGTGAATATTTGGATGAAATATTTCCTGGTAGATGGGTAGGTCAAGGAGGGGCTACTGAATGGCCAGCTAGGTTTCCTGATTTGACCCCACCTGATTGTTTCCTGAGGGGTCATGTAAAAAATCGAGTGTATGTCAACAGACCATTACGAACCGACGACCTACAAAAACAAATAAGAAACAAAATTGCTAATATTTCTCTAAAGTTTTTGATTAATTCTTTGCAAAATTTTGCTCAACGTATTCATTATTGCCGGGAAGTAAATGGAAATTATTTTGAACATCTTTTGTAGCATAAAAATAATATATTTCGTGTTTAAGCTTTTTTCTATTATTAAAATGTGTTCTGTTTCAATTAAATGTCTTATTTTAACATTTATTATTCACTTTTATTTATATTTTGGTCAAAGTTCAGGCGGCAAAGAACTAACGATAGATAAAGACAACATTTCCAAGGCTAACAAAATGTTGTCAGTTCGATATTCTTTTTTTTAATTTGGATCGATGATCCTGGCATAGACTCTCGCCACAGCCATATCTCTTGTGTATTTTAATTTTTATTAATTTTTTTATAAACATTTATCGACAATCAGGAAGGAGGTAATATTTAAATAATCATTTCGATTAAAAAAAGATATGCATGTGTTACATCACAGAGTTCAGCAGAAAATTCTCTTTTCAAAAATAACAAATTTGACCACCCGTGACATTAAAAATAATCAAGTTAGCCTTGTATTTTTAAAATAAATGATGGTAGATAATTGAAAAAACCTGAGATGATAGAACTTAAACACTTCTAACTGTATCCCAAATTTCAATAAGCTCTGCTAAACCGTTTTGAAAATATTTAGCTCTATCCATACTTTTTAGCGACCCTGTATATACCTAGATATGGAAGGAAGTAGGTCATTCATAGCCTACTCAGCTTTATTTTATGTTTGATAATGCTATTAATCAAACATTTACTCGGAAATAATTAAATGTTACCCGTTCTTAGCCAAAATGTAAATGCAAACATAAATACAGGATATCTCTAAATTGATGCGAAAGGGTAATTTTTCAGCAAAAATTAGAGCGGCCAAACCAAATGTTCAGGCTTTCCTTAACTCGCATATAAAACACTGATTTCAAGTGAAGTTCAAAATATACTGCTCAGGTTTATAGGTTTATGATTCATAGCGAACTCGGCTTGATTTTATGTTTGATCTAACGTTGGTAAATTTTACAAATGTTTATTTTGTCCAACATCTGCATACTTATATGTACTGGAAAACTCAAACATACTTTTTATCAAGTATTAAAACTAATTCTGAAAATCGATTTAAGTCGAGTATTAAAGTTTCATTTTATGTCTTAAGCCAAGTCAAGTATTTTGTAAAAACGTCAAGCTACTTGACTTGGTAAATCTATCAATCATATTTACTTATAGAACATTAATGGCCGGTTTCTCCAACGTTGCTTAGGTCCTAGTCGTGTCTCAAACCGTCTCTTAAGTCAAATTTCCGTCAAAAATCGCTTAGGTCATGTTCAAGTCCTAAGTCACCGTTTGCCAGGAAATAAGACACGGATTCTAACCAAAAAATTGAAATATTTCGAAAAAAATGTCAAAACTTGAGGAATCTTAAATCTAGCAATTTTGAATATCAATTCAAGACAATTTTTTTTTTTTATGTTTGAAGGCAATATTTTAAAAACAATGTCAAAACTTGAGAAATCTTTTATCTAGCAGTCCGCATTTGTATAAAATGGTATATTATCTATATGTTATTTTTTATTTGTTTTAAATAGTTTGGCAAATAATCTGTGAAAATCTTTACAAAAAAACCCAACGATAAAATGCAAGAAAAAATGCGGATGCACACCGAAGACGCAAATTCCAAAAAAAAAAAACACTGTTTACACTCCGCACTTTCAGCGTCCGGTCGTGCACCCCCATAAACCAACCCCCGTAAACGTACGTCGCCCAACCCCCACCAAGATCATATCAACGACTAATACGAACCCTAAACACGGGAGGGTAAGAGCAAAGAAAAAACAACACACGAGAAAGGCGAAAAGAAGGAGCGAAAGAAAAAAATTAAACGGAACTTTCATGTCAGACTAATTCAATTTTTTATGTCAGAAACTTCCTAAACGCGCCGAATCCTCAACGCAATTAATTCACCCGCAAGGAGGGAAAAAACACGGTTTTCCTTATATTAGCGAAACGGGCAGAGAGCAGAAAAGAAGGAAGACGAGGTCGAAAGTTGGACTAGAAGTTTTTTTCCTGTCGGAAATACAAAAATAAATTGTTCTCGAAGTTTTATCAAATTAAAATAGAGCGAGTATTGAATTTATTATAATGGTTAGTAAAAGTTTTATGTTAATAATTGAACGTTTAGTTACTTAAAAATTTATTCGGGAACTTTATTATTTTATGTGTGTATTTAGCTTGTTGAACGAGAAAAAAACTTTACTTTTAATTAAAATAGTTTTATTATTTTATCAGCTCTCTTTTGGAGAACGTGGAGACGTTTATGTATTCAACGTTACACTACTTTACTTAATTTTTATAAGTACTACTTTTCTGATTTGAATTACTTCAATTTATATCGTATGTTCAATAAAATAAAACCTCCAGATTGCTATGAAATATATTGTAGGTTGGCAACTCTGAAATCGTACATTATAATTATTATATCTGACATTTTATATGAGAATTCCTAAAGCGTGTAGCCAATATAAAATTAAAAAAAGATGAAATCATAGCACGTTTTTTTATTGAATATGTGATATAATAATAAGAAGAACTGCAAGAAAATTAATTTGTAGGGCTTATTGTAATAACATGATAAGCCACACAATCAAAAATGCTGTATTATTCTTCGATTTGATTAAGCAGTAATATAACAAGCTATAGTATGCTCATATTCGCATGCAAACCAAAGCTTTCAAAACTTGTCAAACAATCTACTAATAATTCTTAATATCATAGTAATACATTTTACATTTTTTTTCTAAATTTTAAAGCCCAATATGTTAGTTCTGTTACTCGTGGCATATCATGTTATTACAATAAGCCCCTCATTTATATCCTACACTTCAGAATAATCATTCAATTTGAAGCTGCTAACTAGTGTAAATACTCTTTGATTAAGCATGAAGTAAAATTTCAAGTTTAGAAAAGCTTTAATTTATAATCTGTGTTTTTATTTAATATGACCAATCTAACTTGACATTTCAAGAATTTAGTGGAGTGATGCAGGTTGTGTGTTTTAGGTTAGGACAAGATTATTCACATGTTACGTTGCAAATCAACTTTTAATTTATAGGTTATGTGAGGGGAAATCTGTCAATTATATGATAATTCAAATAACTCACAAAGATTACGATTACAAATGTAACGAGTGTCCATAAACTGTCGGCATATCTTTTGCTTTGAATAACAAAGGCTAATATGAAGTTTACGGGAGATTCGCAAACATTTTTTTTGCTGACTCATAATTATTATTATTCGTTGTGATAAAATTTGACAGGCACTATGAACCAATATATAGTCAAAACTATTTTCTGCAATTTTGCTATCTCTGCGCCATCTTGTACCCTAGAAACACACTACCAGCAAACATTCGCCCTCTTAAAAGAAAAAATCCCTCTATGTGTTGTAAAGTTGCAAGTTGTAGCGTTCTGTTTTTTGAAAATCTCTGCATCGTGACAATTTATTAGACAAATTATGATTTATTTGTCACATTGATAATCATCTACTAACATCTTAAAATTTGATGTATAAAATACTCTACTGTCAAAGCAGGACTGCAACTGCAACTGGTAAATACACCCTAAGTTTGGTCATATTAAAAAAAATTGAGTTTTTTTTTATATTAATATTTAGTTTCAAATTATATTTTTGTCGCTTTGAATATTATTATTATAAAATATTATGATTACAATTCCGATGTATGTGTTACAATTCTTAAGGCATTCGTTATTTTTATAAAAGTATTCAATGTAAGGCTTCTACTCTCAGATTAGGCACTAAGTAACATTTTCAAGCTTTTCAAAACTTGAAATTTTACCTTATGCGCCATACGTATAAAACACTGATTTCAAGTGAAGTTCAAAAAACACTTCTTGTGTTAATACATGTTACAATTGTTTATTTCATCTAACCAAATGTTTCAAAAGTCGAAAGCCTATTTGAAATAATAATAAATAAGCATAAAAAAAATCTCTGCCCAGGTAGCTAATTACAACGTCAATAAAGACTATATACAACCTAAGCCTACCTTATAATTTAATTATAAAATATTATACAGTTCTTCAAAATTATATAAAATTTAAAAAAAATGAGTTTCAATAATTTTGTAACATTTAAATAATTTTTAATAATTATATATCTTTTGATAATTTTTTATTTCTTTTAATGAAAACACTAACACTTTCTTCACAATATTTTTTTATTTTTGCTAGATGTACCTTTCAAGTAAAATATACTCATTATCAATACATAGTACCTACTAGAAATGTATCTATCAAAAATAAAAAATATTGTGAAGAAAGTGTTAATGTTTTAATTCCAAGTTAGTTGAAATCTTCACGTAACTCATAAAAACCATATTCTTATTTCTTGCTAACTAAACTGCTGTGAATTGCTTGTGATGTTGTTTTGTTTATTTTTTGTGTATTATTATGTGTTGAGGATTTGGCCAACTAGATTTAATAGACTTTGTATGCAGTGTAAATTGTAATGAGAACGTCGCGTGTGAGAGGACATTTTTTCTGTTAAACAGAAAGTTATTTAAAATATACTGAAACAAAAGAAGATACGTTATAGGTGATCATGATTTACACATTTAGTGTGAGTGTCATTTGTATAAATATGGTGAAATATACTTCTTTTGAAATGTACTTTTATTTATATGCCTACCCTTTAGTTTAATTTTTCAGGCAGTGAAAACGATATCATCAAAAAAAAGGTAAGTGTACAAACTCATAAACATGCTTATAGAAAAAGATTAGTGTCAAACGTCGCTGTAAGATATTGCTTACCAGTGGCGGTTCGTCAAAGAAGGCAAGAGAGGCTTAGCTTATAATAATTTCTTACTGAACCTTTTGCACAATATGATACATTTTAAATTTCAAACAAGATAAATTCAAATTCAAAACTATTTGAATTCGAGAAAATAAGCTTACGCTTCTTATAGTTTGCACACTTTAAACATAATATATAAAATTACGAAAAAACTATTCGTGAAAATGCAAACAATGTCTTAATTAATAAGACAACTTAAGACGATAAATATCCATTGAAACAACTACTTCCCGTGCAAATACACCCCCGGATATTGAATTATACAATGAAATATTTAAAATCTTATTTAATTTGATTTGTTACAACGCTCTATTAAAGTATATGTAACGTTTAGGTCAAATTCTCTTCAAACCAACTAACAAATACAAATTTAAAATGGAAGGAGAGATAACAAAAAAAAATAATAATTAGAAGTGAAAGGACTTGGATTCAAACTAATGTTTTAGGCCATCTATAGACGCGTTTCGAGATTTATCTCTCTTCAGTATAGCTTTGCTTATGACGTTTTTGAAAAAATTAGGAATAAATTAAAATTAACTTACTTGGAAAAAGTGTTGTGTGTGGAATGAACAGGTACACAGAAATGGAATGAGTGAAAATATGGTCGGTATTTATAGGTAAGAAAGGGGATTATGTCATTAGCAGGTATGAAGAATGTGAGACCTTATTATTTACCTTACGGTACAGTTCAAACAAGATAAATTCAAATTCAAAAATTTAAATTTCAATGTCTGCTGAAACTAAAAACATTTCTTCTTGTTCTTCTAAAAAAAAGTATTGAAAGTAGAGCATCATTAGAAATAAAGTTCAGAAATGAAACTAAGCTTAAAATAATTTATTACAAAATATTTTGCAAAAAATGATATATTTTAAATTTTAAATGGCTGGTGAAACTTAAAATATTTCTTCTTCTGTTCTTCTAATAAAAAATAGAAACATATCCTAATGGGAAAATTCTTTCTCTATTGAAAGTAGAGCATCATTAGAAATAAAGTACATTCTTAATTATAATATGCTGTAGATTTTTTGGAATAGAAAATGTGGATAAGATGAGCAAAATGTTCACTCGTTTTTATTTAATTTTTAAATGTAAATATTACGTTCATTCTAACGATAAATTACACTGATTTACAACAATATGGTTAAGTGGGTTGTTCTCTACTAATTTGGGTACGCTGAATTCACCAGATTTTGAGATATCTTATTTCAAATTGGTCAAAATGGAAAATTTGTGGCATTTTTGTGCCCCCAGTAACTAAACTTCCCTTAACTTTTGGCCGGCGAGTAATGGCACATTTTAAAGACACAGATCTATACTTTTAGGATAAAAAAAAATACTATAACACGCTTAGCTTTCGACAAATCTAAACAAAGGTGTGAGCCATGTTTTTGTTTATTTCGCGCTCAAAATTAAAATACAAACAGACAGGCGACGGACCGTCGGCGTTTTGCGGGGAAATTTGAAATTGTCAATTGACGATTGAATTTTGATTGCGAATCGCAATTTCCGATAATACAAGCAAATTCTTCATTATTGCAGGGATCCTCTTTCTTGATCATCATACAAACAAATTACAAATACAAACTGTAATAATAATACATTTATTTATAAATAATATAAATAAGATGGGAACGACTAAAACGTCCTCCTCTTCGAGACTCTGTCCTTCCAAACAAAAATAAAACCAAACAAAAACAAAAACAAAAACAGCCCTTAAAATGCGCCATTACTCGCCGGCCAGAAGTCACGGGAAGTTTAGTTACTAGGGGCCCAAAAATGCCACAAATGGCCCATTTTGACCACTTTAAGACAAGCTATCTCAAAATCTGGTGACTTTGGGCCAGAACGGGCCTCGGATTCGGATTCAGCGTTCCCAAATCAGTAAAGAACAACAATTACTTCATCAATGTACTGGTTATACGTGATTTTACAGTTGACACGTAAAACAAATATGGTTGTGCCCGGCGCAGTCGCCATTAACTTAATAATACTCGTATGAAACTTCTTAAACCAAACAATAAATGTACCGTTTTGTTATAAAACCAAATAATTTGAATTTCTATTTTTCTAAAAAAAAACAAGATACGTTAATTTTTATGGCATTTATGTAAGAATATTTAAACTTAATCTTATAAATACGGATTTATTCGTGCTCGTATTTTTTTCGGATTTTATGTAAGCCATTAAAACACGAACGACTTTAAAGTGTTAATGTTTGCATCTAGATTACATATTCCCTTGGTCGCAATCGTTTTATAAAATATTTTATAGAAAATTGCTTGTTAAAATTGCTCTCTAATTTTTAAACTGTCATAGTATTCATCAAAATCTATCGAACCTTTTCTAACAAAATCTAAATAACGTAACGCAATCTTAAAAATAATTGCTCTGCATTATTTAGAATTATGTTAGATTTGGTCGCGTAGCGCTACGTGACCAAACCAAATTTTCAGGCATTTCTAAACTCGAAATTTTACTTCATGCTGATTTGAGGAGTGGACAAAGTCATGAGACTCTTCAATTTAAACAAAAATAATGAATTGCCTGTATATAAAATACAAAGAAAAAAACACTAAACGTTTGAATTTTATGATTATATACGAGCAAGAAATAAATTGGAGAATTGCAAATTTTAATCAGCACAATTGAAATCAAAGATTAAATTTTCTTTTTTCTTTTTAGGTACATATCTCAGGCAATTTGACCAGGAGATTAAATTTCGAAAACAATTATTAAACGAAGTAAACTTTTGTAAAAACTTTCACATCAAACATAAACAGTACATTTTTAACTTTACATCAAATAAGTGTTTTATTCGCATCGCACATGAAATCAAATTTCAAATTTTACGGCGGGAGCAAAGGTCTCTCCAACATAAAATATTTTTTATAAAATATAATTTTTATATATTCCAAAAAAAAATGATTCTTCTTGTATAACGGAAGCTTCTATAACGTTAAAATTAAATAAAATCTGGAAATAAATTTAAATTTACCGCGCATTTTAGGGTCAGCAACCTCCAGATGCGACGCCAGTGCTGAAGGATGTATGAAGATTAATACGCTTTGATTAAAACACTTGGTTTGTTTCACAAAATCAGTGAAACAAACCAAGTGTTTTAATCAAAGCGTATTAATTAAATATGTTTCACCACGGGTTAAGTGAGAAATTAATTCATCATATGTATAAAGATTAGTACCTCATAATAAAAGTGCGCCCATTTTGAATCCCTAATTATAAATGATCGCATAAGAATAGAATAAATAGATTCGATGAAAGGTTAAAAATGTGAAACATTGAATCAGTGTTTTATAAGCATGGCGCATTATATAAAATTTTGAATATAGAAAAGTCTGAATTTGGTTTGTGAACCAAATTAATAGGCTTTTCTAAACTCGAAATGGTACTTCATGCTTAATCTAGGAGTGGAAACACTCTTTAGAAGTTTCAAATTAAAAGCATTTCAAAAACAAAGAATGGTTGAAAATTTACAAGATATATACATCGGGGTATGTATACTTGAAAGAAAAATTCTCTGTATACATTACATACAAGGAGATTTTTTTTAAGTATACATATTCCAATTCCAGCGTATATACTTAAATCTTCGGATATTCATAGTTTATTAAAAGAATTCAATTTGAGACTTTAAATAAGGGTTTTCCACTCCTAGGCTAAGCATGAAATAACATTTCTAGTTAGAAAAGCCGCGTGAAAATTTGTCGAGGGTCGCGCAGCGACACGAGACAAATTTTCTGGGCTTTTCTAAACTCGAAATTTTACTTCATGTGCCACGCGTATAAAACACTGAAATATTGTGAAATTTATATATATTTAAACTTTACTTGAAATCAGTGTTTTTAATCTTTAGTGATAGATTTTGATGAAAACTGTGACTGTTTAAAAATTATTTTAAAAAATATTGCTCTTTAAAATTGTTCTCTAATTTCTAAACTGTGTTATTTTATATGAAAATCTATTGAACCCTTCTTACCAAAATTCTCAATATTCAAAGTATATTTGCATGCAATAGGACTTTTAAAAATCATATTTCATGCACTTTGAAGCTTTGACCTTTTGTAACTTTGATTAAAATTATTCGATATCATTTTATCCAACATTAAAATATTCTTATAAGGCTTTTACTTTTCTACATCAACGCAAAATTAAAAATTGTCCAAATTAATAAAAACATGTAGAGAAAAAAATAGTTATGGACAAGATCGAGTATCTCAAGGATCGATCAGTTGAAGGATCGAGCAGATCGATCAAAAGATCTGATCAAAAAGATCGAACCACTCGAAAAGATCGCGATGATCAAAAAGATCGAGCCGATCAAAACGATCGAGCCGATCAAAAAGATTAAGCCGATCGAAAGATCGATCTGATCAACAAGACCAAGCCGATCAAGAAGTTCGAGCTGATCAAACAGATCGAGCGGCACGAGAAGATCGAGCGGCTCCATCACTTGCACAGATCGATCAATCGATCTTTATTGATCGATCTTGCCCATCACTGGAAAAAATACTATTATTATTTCTAAATGATATATTCGTGGAATGAGGCAATTTATATTGCACGAATTATTATTAAAAATACCTTAATTAGACTTAATAAAATACGGTGCTCACATTTATTTGATTAATTTAAGGCAGTTTCGGCACATGTTAAATAACTTAAATGGAAAAAAAATGAATGCAACCTTTTTTTCATAGTGCAGTTTATTTTACAAACGCATTTGTAATGCTTAAAAAAATTACCAACATATTTTTTTAGATTTGCACCATATCAATTATTTATTTAAATTTTGTATGTTTGCCTACTCCCTTAATTGGCACATTAGATCTTAGAAGAACATGTTTTTTATAACGTATTATACTACGTGTATTACAGAAAAAATAGGACGGGGGATAAAGAAAAGGATGGCAGAATAGTCGAGTAGAGGACGGCATATCATTTTATAGATATGCACTGCAGTTTTTGTTGTGATACCGTGATTGCGGTAGGTTAAGATTCTGAAGTGCCGAGCCCTCGACCTGACTTTTGCCTTGAGGTTCTGGGAGTGGGTTTTAAAGGTGAATTTTTTATCAAATGTAATACCGAGATATTTACATGTAGAGGAGGGCGATATTGGGTTATTATATATTGTGACGTTGTGGGTGCAAGGATGGTGGTGATGTTTTATTTAATATTTATGGCAAAAAAAATAAATCTTGTTTACATAATTTGTTGGCAATAAATTAGAGTGCCTTGAAAAAAAAAATTGGCCTTTTAATACTGCTTAAAATGTTTATTGGCTTATATTTAATTCGTGTGTTCCGTTAATTAACTTATTATACATTTACAGTTTGTTATTATTTTACTTTAACATTTAATAAATACACATAATGTATACGCTGTAAATTTTCAGGCATTCGTCGATTTTATAAAAGGGTTCAATTTAAAGTTCTAACGAATGTTTCCATTCCCAGATTAAGCATAAAGTAAAATTTAAAGTTTATAAAAGCCTTAAAAAAACAAATTTTCAGTATTTTCTAAACTCGAAATTTTACTTTATGCGCCATGCGTATTAAACACTGAAATATTGTGAAGTTAGAAATACTTTAAAAAGGAGTAATAATTGAAATATTTAAATAAACATTTTTCTTTGCACATTTTCAAGTAAGGTCAAATACTACAATGTATCCAATTAACGTATTTAGTTAATATGATTCATAAAAGAAAACACTTGGTTAAATTTCACCAATATTTTGTTATTCCAATAAGTTTCGAGTTTGAGTCATTCTTCTTGAGAATGACTCAAAGTCGAAACTAGTTGGAATAAAAAACCAAAATATTGTAAAATTTAACCAAGTGTTTTCTTTCCAATTTATATTTAAATATGTTTCACTGCGTGAAAGATGAGAAACTTTATAAAGATATTATTAAGTTAGTAATTAAAAAGTAAAAATGATTTAATAATATTAGGTTATTCTTATTTATTCTATTCGACGTGAAGTTGTAACGTAGGTATTTATTTGTTGGGTCGTTGTTAATCATTTTTGACAACCTCACAATAAACTTTCAACTTTCAACTTTCAACTTTCAACTTTCAACTTTCAACTTTCCTTTATTTCGTGTTATTACAAAAGTGTACACTCGTCATGGGTAAGATACATAAAAGTATAATGAATAAATAAAATTTGCGTAAAAAATAAATAAATAAATAAACAATAATAATAATTGATATATATGGATTAAAATGAAAACATTGCATTGTACAATATAAATGTAAAACAGTGAAATATATGAAAGTAATACAATATCATTACAAACACATTAAAATTCTATTTAAATTCATAAATGACATTTGGCACTTTTTTACAGGGCACACTAATTATAGTTTTTGAAAAATATAATTTTAAATGTAAGATTTATTTTAGTTTATTTTCGACAAAAATATTGAACAAAAAACGAGAAATTAGGTATTATTGGGTTCAGAAAACTTATGTCTAATGTAATAAAATTTAAAAATTATAGGCAGCCATTTAAAAATGTTAAGTTGGCTATCACTTGGCAATGAAGTTATTATTGAAAAAATCTATATTTATGTCATTTTATTTGGCACCTTTTTTACAAGGCACACTAATTATAATTTTTGAAAAATATAATTTTAAATACAAGATTTATTTAAGTTTATTTTCGATAAAAATATTGAACAAAAAACAAGCAATTGGACATTATTGGATTCCGAAAAAATATATCTAATGTATTAAAATTTAAAAATTATAGGCAGCCATTTAAAAATGTTAAGTTAGCTATGATTTGGCAATGAAGTTATTATTGAAAAAAATCTATATTTAATTCGTTTCTTAGTATATAAACAGCCATTGATATAATTTTTTAGTTCAATAAAATTGCTCAATAAATAATAGAGTTATGTGGTTGGCGTTTTTTATCGAACACCCGGTATGTAAAAAGTGAAAAACCATCAATTTTACAATTGTTTTTAAAAAGTCTATTAATTTAAAGATCTTTATGGAAATTATAAACTGGATAAATGCGGTTCAAATTCAAATTCAGTTTTGATATCTGTTTTCTGGTTTCACAGAGTTTAGCTCGTTCGTGGACTAAACAGTGACCTGTATATGCACTTTGTGCATTCGTGTCATTGACGATGCCACTATGGAGCATTAGATGGCGTTAGCTATCGAATCTATTAATAGCGGTTAATTTAATAAACAAACATTTACTATGACTAAGGCTCGGATTATATGCAAAATGCGTATTTGTTATTAAGAGGTACATCAACAAAATTGTAAGTTTTCTATGCGTATCTAATGTTTTTTGATTAAAATAAGCCAAACATTAGATATGCATAGCAAACTTACAATTTTATTAACCTCTTGAAAACAAATATGCATATTGCATAAAATCCGAGACTGAAATATAATAATTACTCATGTTTGTATTATTCGAGTTGAAGTTGTAAGCAAATAATATGAACAAGTAATATTTTATACCCGACATAATAAATAAGTTAATAAATAATAATATAATAATAATAATAATAATACCTTTTTTCCCAACAGATATAAAATTATCCTATTACAGGGAAAAATATACAAAAACTAAAAGATAACCAGAGTAACAAAATGTAACAAAAGCGTGTATACGTAAGATACAAAAAAAATAAAGCGTTACACTTATTTATTAAATACATATGCAATCAATAACAAAAATAAAAGGGTATAATACAATCAACACAATATGCGTTGGTTAAATTAATTTATAAATACCCAAACATCCACATATTTATTTATCAAACAATAACACAATTAAAACGATTGTTTTAATTAATCAGTTGTTTGTAAACAGCAATAACCAATCAAATAAGTTTTAACAACCCCAATAAATTATATTTGTTATAATACGTTCTCATAAACTACAGTAAATGCATTATTTTTAACGTAGCACATAGGGTTAAATCAATAAATCTAGCACGATAAACATAAAAAATAATAGTTTTCATTAAATATCACTAATACAGCTTTCTTCTTCTTTAAACGCAATACTTAGGAAGCTAGGTGCCCGAAAAGTTGAATTATTTATTATTTTTATCAAATGTTATTATTATTATCAAATGTTATTGTTATTGTCAAATATAAATTGCATCGAATTCTGGTTTTTAATAACATCGAATTTGCTATTAGATATACCGGGTGTTGACTTGGCGGACGCAACATAGAAAATCCCATGTAAATTTTGAAATGTTCAAATTTTGGCTCCCCTATTTATTTTAGAAACAAAATGTCACTTTTTTGTAGAGGGAACAATTCTGAATTCATTCGTGTTAACGTTTATCACTTTACGTTTCTCTAAGTTAAAATAACTAAGAAAAAATAATGTGATTTTATAAAAATAATGACATGCCATGGAATTGAAACAACTGCGGATGTCAAAATGGCAAAAGATATCGTAGTCACTTGATTAAAGTAAATGTTTTCGAAATGATTTACACTATACAAGAAAAATGTCATTATTTTTATAAAATCAAATTACTTTTTCTTAATTATTTTAGCTGTTAATTTTCTGACATTCGTTGATTTTTAAAAGAGTTCAATTTGAAGCTTTAAACGAGTGTTTTCCACTCCCAGACTAAGCATGAAGTAAAATTTCGAGTTTAGAAAAGCCCCGTGAAAATTTGTCGAGGGTCGCGCAGCGACCCGAGACAAATTTTCTGGGCTTTTCTAAACTCGAAATTTTACTTCATGCGCCACGCGTATAAAACACAGATTTTAAGTGAAGTTCGAATATACATAAATTCGACAATATTATAGTGTTTTATACGCGTGGCGCATGAAGTAAAATTTCGAGTTTAGAAAAGCCCAGAAAATTTGTCTCGGGTCGCTGCGCCCTCGACAAATTTTCACGGGGCTTTTCTAAACTCAAAATTTTACTTCATGCTTAGTCTGGGAGTGGAAAAAACTTGTTTAAAGCTTTAAATTGGACTTTAAAAAAAACAGGGAATATCCGCAATTGTTGTATCAATTCCATGGTATGTCATTATTTTTACAAAATCACATTACTTATTCTTAATTATTTTATTTTAAAGAAACGTAAAGTGTTAAGTGTGAACATTAATAAATTCAGAATTTTTCCCTTTACAAAAAAGTGAACATTTTGTCTCTAAAATAAATAGGGAAGCCAATATTTGAACACTTTAAAATTAACATGCGATTTCCTGTGTTGCGTCCGCTAAGTCAACACCCGGTATGTATACTCAAAAGAAAAATTCCCTGCATTTACAATATGGTGTAGATTTTTGGAACGCACAAAATGTAGATATTAGAATCGAAATGTTTACTGATTTCAAACAAGATAAATTCAAATTCAAAACTATTTGAATTCGAGAAAATAAGCTTGCGCTTCTTATAGTTTGCACACTTTAAACATAATATATAAAATTACGAAAAAACTATTCGTGAAAATGCAAGAGTTTAGAAAAGCCCCGTGATTTCAATTTGTAAATTTAAATATATAAAGCATGCAACTACAACTACAATAAACATCGAGTTATTTATTTGAACGTTGGATTATCACGCCAACAATAGAACTGGTTATACGTGATTTTACAGTTGACACGTAAAACAGATTTTATTGTGCCCGGCGAATTCGCCATTAACAAAATAATACTCGCATAGAACGTCAATATAAACTTTTAAAACAAATAATACATGTACTGTTTTTGTTTTAAAAAAAAAACAAATAACGCGATTTTTTAATGTTCAAAAAAGAGTACAAGATCCATTATTTTTTATGGCTTTTATGCAAAGAGTCTTATAAATACAGATTTATTCGTGCTAGGATCTCTTTCGGATTTTATAGCGAACCATTAAAACAAGAACGTCTTAATAATAGTTGGAAGTTTGAGTGTTTGCATCTAGATTGCATTTTCTTATGAACTGTTCATATATTCATTTCCCATTATTATTAACTCTCGTATCTATCTTTATTTATTTATTTCGTAAACGGAAAATCTCCAATTTTATACAATAATTACAAAATATAACTTATATCTAATTCCTAAGTTCTATTTACTTAAAAATAGGTACATTATGCACAATAATCAGGAGCACAAAATATTGAGGGGGTGGAGTTATGCAAGAATACTTTCTAATTCGTTACGCGGCAATAATAGTTATTTACAAAACAAGTGCGGAAAAACAATTTTCCTAAGTGAACGCAATTTTGAAGCACGATTGACGAAGGAGTGAGTGCCTTCAAATGCGTGAATTTGGGAATATTTGTACGCACGAGAACTGTACGATTATTTTGAAACGAGCAAAATCATCACAATAATGCTGTCATGAAAAATGTTCAAGATCTCTTATATAATAATTCTTAATTTTGATTACTGCTGTCTTATGTAGCTCAATTTGAAATTATCCTGAGTGCAGACATGTATTAAAGGTGCAAGGTGCGTCGAAATTGCGACTACAAGATGTAAATTTACACAAAAACCCATCAAAATTGGTCTGAAAATGGATTTTTGGCAATTTTTTAAAGGTTTTGGAAAATGAAAGAATAAATCATCATCACAAGTATGTGATGTAACGTTATTATGATTGCTATGCTATCATAAGGCAAATTTAACATTAATTCAAGACAATATTAACTATTCTGTTAATACCGTGTGATTATTTAAACTATAAATTAGAGTGAGTAGGTGGCATTTTTTGCGCGGTTACCCAGAATGCTAATTGAATAACAGAATAAATTTGGGGTTACGGTAAACCATGTGTTAACAGTCAGTAGGGCCAATCTAAGTGAAAATTCAACGCCTACTCTAATTTATATTTTAAATGACCTTACGGTATTATTTACATTGGAGAATAATTATCCAATGAAATATTTCTTTACCTCTTCAAAGTATATATTTTTGTGATTCTATTTTTCACTAAGTGCCAAATTAGTTCATAATTATAATCTATTTAAAACTTATAAACAAATTATATTTACTTGAAAAACTATTATCGATTTATAATATTGTTTCATTCACAGTGAGATATGTATCTACATTTCTAGATAGAACCCTTACAATCATAATGAAATAAAAGCAATCTTCTTGCGATCAAATCAATGGCAACATAATAGAAAATGATCTCCTTTAAGCCAGCCGACGTTAACCAACAATTAACATTGTTCAGAAGTGTACAACTGCGGTTTCATCTGACGTTCCACGTCGAGGCTTCACTTTTATATCCCAACTTAGCAACGGTGGGAGCGCATTGTGCTCGACGCCATTGTTTTATAAAGCCACTTACGTACCTAATAGAGCGTTCAAATTTATTGTTTTGCTCGTTATTCATCCGATGGAGCCACTTGTTGTATATTGTCAATTGTTTTATATTATCCACGATCCTAATTTATTTATACGTGTTTTTTTTATAGCTATACTCTGTGTTTTACAAGACTTAACTAACCATAAACCTGACTTACACAGCTAGAATGATGTAGTTTAGTTACTTTTTTGCCGCAAAAATTAAATGTAGGGATAAATTATAATTATATTAATTCGCGATTTAGGCAAATATTTCTTTCATTTTTAAATTTCTAGAGGTTTTTTTACAAATCAAAGGTTATGTGTGTTACCCTTTTGAAAAGCTATTTTTTGGTTTCCTAACAGTGTGAAAATCCAATATGGCTGCCTTCAAAAATAAAAATAAAAAGTTGAATATCGTAACTCGATTTTCAGATTCTCCCTCGCTATTAATCGCCATTTTCTCTAATTTAAGCTACCTCGTGTATCTTATCGTTTCCGAGATACCAATGGTAAATGTGGAGATACGTCAGTGCACGGCCGGGCGCGCGAAAAGCGCTCGCCAGTAGGTTGACTCACCACCCTGCGGCGAGCGAACGCTCGCGTCCACACCTACGTCACGCGGTACGAGCGGGTATGAAAGAGCCGGACCGCAAGGCTTAAATAGGGCGCACACCTCCACAAACAGCATCAATTCCTTCTACTCTAGCTGGCTAAATAGAGGAACAGGCTAACCGAGCTCACCATAGCACACTAGGCCAAAACAGAATCCACACGGTAATGCCGGATTCTGCCCAAACCATAACAACCTCCGAACCGGGTACCCACGCCCTCTTCCGCAAGAGGCTCTGGAACGCGATCAGAAGGTCGGCCAAGTATCTGGTGGCACCGCGGCCGCTGTCTCCGTTGCCACCATCACCCTAGAAGGCGCACAGGAGGCGAAGGACCTTCCCATACCTGGTGGTGCCACGTCCGCTCTCTCCGATTCCTCCGTTACCCCGCAAGGCACGCAGGAGGATCGCAGAGGGACCCCCACGTCATCGGCCCGTCGACAGGAACAGCCCGAGGACACCGGCCTACCCGACACTACGGCGATTGCACGCGCCGCCTCTGCCATACACCGGGATCGACCCGCAAGGAGTCTCCCTACAGGACCCTCGCAGATTCAGCGTCCGAACGAGGAGCAGGAGGGCCGCTGAAGTGCAGCACCTGTATCCATATAAATGTGTAAATAAATCCATTGTAAATACGCACCGCTGTAAATAAAAACATTAACCAACGAACTATTTTCTTGAATATAATACAACAACCCCAAAGTGAACATCGAAAAATTCACCACCCTGTATATCCATTTTGATTGAACTGTTCAGATGACACAATAAACATAAGGTTTTTATTACAATAGTAGTATTCGACCAACTTTTAGTAAAAATGCGGAAGCCGGAAGTGGTAGTTTACTCTTAGCATTTTTTTTTATTTTTTCTTAATATTGATTACCATCATCATATGTCTCATTTGAGGACGCATCATAGGAAATTTACATGTAAAATTTTGAATGGTCATTTTTATCTCATGCATTGCCTTCATTTAATCGGAATGAAGTTAGAGTTCTTATATCAGTCAATAAGGATTATGTAGATGCATATTTTCTTTGTTTTGTTGAGTTTTATTTAAAATAGAAATTATAAATAAAAAGAAAAACTAGCAATTAATATCCTATAATAAATAATAGTTGCCATGCACTGTCATTAGAATAACTGTCACATTCATTCACTGTTGTTTTATATTTTTTTTAAGTAAAATGAGTATTTATTCTAATGTTTTAAATGTGTAACATCCCAAACACTTTTCTTTCATCAAAATGTAAATGTTTAAACAATTTGTGAATAAAATTACTGTGTTTTTAAGAAGTACTAATTATTGGTTACAGTTAATTAGCCGTGGTGCAATCGGTCATTAATTTAATTAAACTTAAACAACCAGAGACGGTTTTGGGTTCACCCTTTCTGGATCATCTCGCATATTATCCAAAATAGACAAAAAATAGCTAATTAATATTAAGAGGCGTACGAGAGGTGTCACTATCATTCACTGTTGTTTTAGATCATTTTTAAGTAAAATGAGTATTTATTCTAATGTTTTAAATTTGTAACATCCCAAACACGTTTCTTTCATTAAAATGCAAATGTTTAAACAATTTGTGAATAAAATTACTGTGTTTTTAAGAAGTACTAATTATTGGTTAAAGTTAATTAGCTGTGGTGCAATTGGTCATTAATTTCATTAAACTTAAACAACCATAGGCGGTTTTGGGTTTACCCTCTCTGGATCATCTCGCATATTATCCAAAATAGACAAAAAATAGCTAACTAATATTAAGAGTCGTACGAGAGGTGCGCTTCTCCAAACTAACTTGAAAGGCGTGAAAACGGCAAGGCGCGGGCAGAGAGGCGTTCGCCTGCGCTTCATCATCTCGGTGTCGCGCTTCTCGCCTCGCCTTCGCCGCGTCTCCGCCCGACACCTGTTTGGTGTGAATTGGGCCTAAGAAATATTAATAAAATACCTAACACGTTGTTGTCGATTACTGGAACCATATTACGTTGACTTTGATTATTTAAGTTATAAAATAGAGATAAAAGTTGAAATAAAATTTAGTACATGTAAATTCCCTATGATGCGTCCTCAAATGAGACATACGGTATAAAAAAATATTGTTGAAAAGTTGTAGATAATAAAAAAATAAACATTTACTGTGTATACTCTTTGTCGTAGCAACTATTTATTGTAAATAACTCAAAAACTATTTAATATTTTGATATATTCTAAAAGGGCAACGTTCAGTTGATTTTTACACAAAATTTCATAACGATATCCTGAAAGTTTTAAAAGTTATGAATGTCTGAAACTAGAATTGCATTAAAACTAGGAGAAAATGACCTTACAATATCGTATTTTTTTTTTAAATTAGTCAGAAAATATCGATGGAGTATTTTGATAATTAGACATATTCTGATAGAGCAATGTTTTCTTAACATCTACATAAAATGTATAGATTTATGGATTGTAAAATTTAAAAACATCATAACTAAAACATTTTAAGTGAGTTAAAATGTTTAAGTTATTATGTTTTTAAATTTTACAATCCATAAAATTTGATTTAAAAAACGCACTTTTTGACAATCAGACAAAAATATTACTAAAAACCATTGATGGAGTATTTTAAATTTGGACATATTTTGAAAGAGCAAGGTTATTAGGATTTTTTATATTACATCTACAGGATTGTATTAACAAACTCGAAAAGACTTTCATTCTGAAGCGATTGATGTAAACAAGTTATACGGTTCCATTTAAAAAAATCAAGTTACCTTGATTGAAAACTTATAAAGTCAACTATTTTATTTTATAGTTAAATAACTTAAACGCAACAACTTTATACTGCAGGCGATAGCGCCATCTATCCTCAAGAGAATGGCGAAATCTGCCACTATCTACTTCATTTAGTTTTAGATATATTTTAGTTTTACGAAACCACTGCAAACGTCATATTTGCCCATTATTGTTAAATTACTCCGAAACGGTACGACTTACACCAACTTTTTTTAATAAAATGACACGCAATGTTTATGAGAGATTTAAAAATCAAATAATATAAAGAGTGATCCATTTCAAATAAGCAAGTTGCATCCGCTACTGACTTTACGGCCCATCCTGTATATATAAAAATATTTTTAGGTTATGCAGCTTTTATAGCCAAGTAACTTTAGTGTAGAAACAATGGTTCTATCTCTAACGTGAGCCGAGGTATCCTCCGAGAACGCACTAATGGGACACCCTGTATATTCAGTTCTTTCAAAATAGTTAATATAATTAATACAATGAAATGCAAGTCTACTTATAGTTAGTACAGTCAATATAGTCAAGACAGTCAAATTACAGTATTTCATGTGTTTTTTTTTTCATCAAACAACATTTGTCAAATTGTCATTATTAATTTTGAAGTTTGAATTTTTAAATTTTCAACACGTAATGACAATGACACCATGACATTTCAGGACATTTCTGACAATTTATAACTTATTAAAATTGAGTTAGGTTACTAATTGTTTATTTCAGTTATGTAGAGTATTTAATCACAATAAAAACACTTTTTGTTCCTTACTTCACTTTTATTTATATTCGTTAGATTAGTACATTTCGAGTGCTAAGCATTCATTATCAATAACTAATTAGTTAACTATTGATAATGAGTGCTTAGCACTGGAAATGTACATCTAACATATAAAAATAAAAGTGAAGTAACGAACAAAAAGTGTTTTCATTGTGAGTTAGGTTAGATAACAAGTTGCGATAAAACTAATGTTATTTTTTAACCTAATCCCCCTCTGTTTCCATCATGAAATTTTGATTACACGTGACGTATTTTAATTGAGGATCATTGTGACATTACTGTGTCAATTGTTTATTGGCCATTATGCAATGTTCTGTTAAAATCACTTAGTATTCTAAGTGATAGTATTTTATCATATTTTTATATTTTTATTCGATATTTTTGAAAAACGAATCGAAGGTTCGTTTTTCAAAAATATAGAATACAAATATCGGGGTTCAAGCCCCCCCTAAATGTTCAAAATGTTAAATGTTTGTATATAAAAGCAATATATTTACCATTAAAACCCCCCTCGAAATTTGTATAACCCCCTCCGAAATGTTTATCTGGCTACGGCCTTGCTTGTTAGAAGTTTTAAATTGAACGTTTTACTCGTAATACTCAGCGAATGCCTAAACATTTATTAAATTTAGAAAATATACTTTAAAGCCCGAACGTATAGAAATTCATTTTACTCTAGCTTCTAAAAATATTACTTTTCTACACAAAAACGAACTTTGAAAACTATTATTACCGCAATATATTTACAAACGTAATTCGCAAAGGGATTTAAAGGAACGCTAAAAGCCCTTGAATGATGTGTGCACGGACAGCATTAATCCCGCTTTTACGTGTAAAACAGAGTTTACAGCTGTCGGCGTTTCCGTGAATTGTCACCTAGATAAATGGAAAAGTTGCCGTAAATAACGGTCGCCATGGCGACGCGTCACTCGACCCGCACAGCGCCATCTATTAGCCGGTGCAAAGCACAAAATTCAGACGGCCCGTGCGTATAATCCACTGCCCCCGGAGCAATTCAATTCCCGTGATAAATAACCCGTTATTAATTAAACGCGGCGTTGGGGACGTGTCGGAGGATGTGGGAACAATTCCTGGTGTATAGTTCGAGCCGAGTACACAGTTAATAGTCGGTGAGGGTTGGGATCGATCGGCTTTATTAAATATTTGCAGTGAACTCTGGTTCTGGACCGGGGATGAGCACAAAGAGACCAATCTTTATTTATTCACGGGGTCGCGTTCAATTGTTAAATACGGTCGGAAACCGCACTCGTCTCTGCACGTGTGTTCGTGGCTGTGTCTCTGCTCGTAATTTCGCTAAAAGTTTCCGGAAGTGGGAAATGGGTTCTTCTCAAATATTTATGGGCTCACACACTCTGATGCTCACATATACTCGCTCACATTTCTTCGATTTAGAATAATACGGATTGTTCAATGGTTTTAGGATTTTTGTTGATAAGCGTGTCTAATGGGGATTTAGGTTTAAATTAACAATTTTAGGTCAAAATTATTTAACTTTTGGTTAATTATAAAACCTTGTCACAATTTAAATGTTTTTGTGGGTTTAGTGTTTAAGTTTGCGATTTATTTTGGGTAAAATCTAACGTTTTCGGTAGTCACTAGTTCCAGCACCATTCGTGTTCTGATTATCGGAAAATATTACTTGATACATCAAAATCCTTAAACTTGGGGGATTTTAATGTCACCAATTTAAAACAATTAGGATATTTAGTTCTTTTGTAAAAAAATCCTGAGAATAGCTATTTTTTGAGTCCTTTATTTACTTCTTGTTAGTCAACAAAACCTTGTACTACGTAAAATCCAAGGGTGTCCATACATTTTGCACTCAATTAGCTCAACATTCATTAAAAAAATGTTCATGATATATTAAATTTACCTTTTTATGCTGGAAATAGAAATATAAGTCTATCTCACTCTAGTTAATAGCTGGGCAGAGTCTGTCTCACTCTAGTAAACCGCAACCTTAGGCATTATCGTATTATTATCGATTTCCCGGCGCATTCACCAGAATCAACACTGTTCTAAGGATATTTTAACATTTTCGTATTAATAAATCAATTTGATAGTTTATTTATTATTCTTCGTTTACAACTAATAGTTTAATATCGTGATCTGTAATACGAGATATCTATTATACATAACCTCAAATAACCAGTAAGGGTGATTTAGAATTCATTTAATTACAATGCGAGAAACCATAACTATACGTTCCTAACTACTGGATATATTTTAAACTTCACGTATAATCCGTATTCTAACGGGTGGGCCATCTAGTGGTTTCATTTTAAAAATGCCTCGGCTGGCTTCGCAGTAGCGCATTCTGTCACTCCAATTTTCCAAGACCTTGTTGATAGTTTCGAGCTGTAGCTCACGGATTGCTTCTATGATATTGGCCTGAAGTGCTTAAATCGTTTCTGGATTGTTAGCATAACATCGGTCCTTCACGGTTCCCCACAAAAAAAAATCCAAAGGGGTTAAATCGCAGCTCCGAGGCGGCCAATTGACATCGCCAAGACGGCTGATAACACGATTTGGGAATTTGGCTGTGTGGCATGGCGCGCCATCCTGCATAAACCAGAGGTCGTCCAAATCCATGTCTTCATTTTCATTAAAAAAAAGTCGGATAACATGGCTCTGTAACGCTCACCGTTGACGTTTAAGAGAAATGGTCCAATGATGCCACTACTCCACAATCCGCACTTCTCGACAATAACGTGCGGGTTTTCCGAGCCTCAGATGCGGCAATTTTGTTTGTTAACGTAGTCGCCAAGATGAAAATGAGCCTCGTCAGAAAAGATGATTTTTCGCCCAAAATCGTTGTCCAATTCAAGCTAAGGCCCAAACTGCGAAGCGATAACGAAGCGGATGGTTATGCGCCTTCAATTGCTGAGTCAATTGAACCTTGTAAGCGAATAATTCGAGATCTTTGTGCAGAATTCTCCTCAGGCTAGTGCGTGCAATGTTTAGCTGTTGAGATCGACGTCGAGTTGATGTTCGTGGATTGAGTCTCACACTCTCGGTTACAGCAGCCACATTCTCGTCTGTGCGCACCGTAGGAGAACGAGGACCATGAGTGTTGTTTAAGCGTAAAGCGACTCATTTCGTACCGCGGAGGAATTATACCGACTTTCTGTCAAGATTTCGAGCGGGAAAAATATGTCAGTCTCAAAATAACCTATGATTTAAAAAGAAACCACTAGATGGCCACCCTGTATACGCCTGACGTATGAAGTAAAATTTCGCGTTTAAGAAAGCCACTTCGCTTCGCTCCGCGCCCAAATCCAAATGTTTAGGCTTTTTTAAACTCGAAATTATAGTAAAGGTTACAGCTGGGCGGATGGCGCCTTTGCCGTGTTTGACAAGGACGAGCAAAAAAGCTCGGTCAAACCGTGTAAAGGGTGTTGGATGAACTGAGTAGAAAATTAAAGTTCTTAAAAGAACAGTAATTTCTCCCAGATTACCTTTCGAAACTGAAAATTAGCTAAAAAGCTTAGAGACAATTATTAAGCGGAGAAAGCTCGAGGTTCAAGAGTATAATCGGGTATACTCTCGTTCTGTTCTTCAGTCTGGTTGCGGAGTTCACTATTATTCCCTTCTCTGCTAGCTCTTCCGTAATTTCGTCGATTTCATAAACTAGTGGCATTCCTCTCACCACCACTTTGAGTTCTTTCTCGTCGCTGAGAAGGAAGTGGTGTTGAGCGGCTTTCATTCCGTCGAGGATGGATATTGTTTTGCGGTAGTCCACTGAGTTGCGTGAGTAGAGAATTTGATCACGGGAACGTTATTCACTTTTAAAGTCTCCTTTACGATCTTGATTTTCTCTGTGTCGTCGGCCTTTTTTCCTTATTCTCTGGCGGTGCCTAGGTTGTCAGTGCTGGTGTTTCTACTGGAAGGCGGAGGCCTGATTCGGTTTCACAGAACTGGATTTGCTGGTTCAAATTTGTGGTTTTCGGGAGGGCCGGGAATTGCCGGTCTTCGAGCGTTGTTGGGGGGCCGATTCTACTTCCGTCCGCCGGGCCTGTTGGTGGTGGGGGGGTCGGTGTCGTGATCGGAGCGTATGCTTTCACAACTAGGTGGCGGTCTTTGAAAACCGCCCTTGGGTGTTTCTTCTTTGTACAGGTGTTCTGTGTCGGTACTGTCAATCTCGCCGGTTGGAGTTCTGGGATGGCGGTGCCTTAGTGTTCTGTTGTCTTTTTCTTGTTTACTGGCGGAATGAACGGGTCATCCTCATTTTCGAGGGCGAATAGCCTCTCCTGAACAGTTTCCATGAATTTGCATTGTTTTGCGATTTCTTCCCTCAATTCGGCAATCTGTTTTGCGCGGAGATTTTCTGGTTTTTAGATCAGTTCAGACTGGTCCATCTCTTCATCCTCCAGGACAGCGTACGCTGACTTGTGCAGTTCGGGGGTTCCGGGGCCTCCGGCTCGCTGAGCCATAATTTCGTTTGAACCTTACTATATTCGCGTCCAAACGAAATTACGGGATTATTTCACTATGGTAATTAATTCGCCTTTCGATCGTACGTGTTCACACTTCGGCTTCACGGATCTGAATGCGGTTGCGGCTTTTTTTTTATTAACCTTCTTTTGAGGGGTTTCAGCCTTTCGGCTATGACTCCTTATCTTTCTGTCCCTTACACGCAGGGTTGTGTAAGCGATTATTCGATTATTCGAATATGTCTTGACAGGGTTGTGTTTTTGGAGCTCTTTTAGATCGTCATCGCTACGCCAATTTCGGCGATACCTTCATTTGGATGCTCGAGAAGACGATCGATCATCATCTCTCTTCTTATAGTAGCTCTCTCGGTGAGGTTGACTGCGTTTGTGTCTCTGCGTAGGTCGGCGTTGGAGATGTACCACGGGGCTCCGAGGGCTCTTCGTATCATCATGTTGTGAGTTGTTTCCATCGTCTTGTGGGCTTTTGCTGCACCTGTGATCCATACTTCCTCTCCGTATGTGGCCATTGGGAGGAAGACGACGTTTAGCAGTTTCATCCTGCTCTTCGGGCTCAGTTTACCCTCCTGTTTGATCAGGGGATACAGTCTGTTCATCCGGTTGAGCGTCAGCTTCTTTCTTCTTTTGACGTGTTCTACGAAGTGCAGCCTCCTGTCTATTTCGACTCCAAGGTACTTTACGCTGTTCTTGAACTTGCTCCGTTTTTTGTTTACGGTTATAAATTTGTCTGCAGGTCTTTTGTCGCCAAGGAGCAGGCACCCTGTCTTTTTCTCGTTGATCTTGATTTTCCATTTCTTTGCGTACTTCATCACTTTCGTTAAGGCAGCTTCTGCTCTCTTCTTCGTATTCTCAAGAGTTATTTCTGACGAAATGATGGCAGTGTCGTCGGCAAATTGGAACATTTTTGTGAACCTGTCGAGTCCGATCGTTGGCATATCGGCCACGTATACATTGAAGAGACTTGGGGAGAGCGGGGAGCCTTGTGGTAATCCCTCTGTGGCTGATTTCCACGAGGATAGGGTCTTGTTGACTTTTACCTGGAATCGACGGTTTTCGAGCCAGCTCGCTGTGATTCTAATCATCCACTTCGGGAAGTTGAGGGTTTGCATCTTCAGCAGTAGTCCGTTTCGCCAGACTCTATCGTATGCCTTCTCTATGTCAAGTAGGGTGAGGATTGCGGTTGATCTTGGCCTGTTCATTTTCCTTGCTGTTTCCACCAAGTGTGCTGCCTGTTGTACTGCTGCTAACCGCTGGCGAAAACCGAATTGTTCTGTGGTGATGATCCCCCTTTCCTCTGTGATTTTCTCCAGGTCTATTTTAAGGATTTTTTCGGTGATTTTTGCCAGTCCTGGAATGAGGCTGATTGGCCGTCTGTTTTCCACCTTGGATGGATCTTTTTCTCCTTTCGGGATCGTCACCACGATCGCCTTCTTCCATGTTGATGGAAAGTATCCATGTTTTCTCACCCCGTTTATCAGGCGCGTTATCCTGGCTATAGCATTCGGGTGCAGCAATTTTAGGGCCCTGTTGGGGATATTGTAGTATCCAGGCGCCTTTTGTTTAAGTATGTTCGTTATTTCCTCTGGCGTGATGTTTTCAGGGAAAGACTCGTTTGGTGGGCTCGTATTACTTTTTGCTCTGTTGGCCTTCGACTCAGTTAACTTATAGCTCACGCTGTTGTCGGAGAATTGCCCCTCCAGGTGCTCAGCTATCCTTTCCGCCTTGTCCTCGTCTGAATACCATTTTTGGCCGTTAGTGGTGATCGGTACGTTCGGATCTCTTCTTCTGCCAAACTTCTTGAGAAATTTCCAGAAGTTCTCGGGGCTCTCCTCCGCTTCCTGTATTCCCTCTTCCCAGCTGCATTCGTTTCTCTCAGCCATCATCGTCTTGACCTCTCTCTGAAGGCGGTTGAGCTCTGATTTGTCCTCCAGATGCCTGAACCTGGTTCACTTCCTTTTGGCCTCGTTTTTTCTTTTTAACAAGGCTTTCTCTTCGGCGCTTAGCCCCAGCCGGTTGTTGATGTTGGTGGTGAACTGGCACTCCTCCAACAGGTTCTTGATTTCCTGAGTCAGGTTCTCAGCTTCTTCCTCCACCTCGTCTTCCTCGAGTTCGTCTGCCGGTGCTCTGATTCCGCTGCTTCTGTAGCAGAATTTCATCCAGTTCGTTTTTGTCATAATCGTGTTTGTTTTGCTTCGTTTGCCAATACTCATTACTACTGGGTAGTGGTCCGAGGTCAGTTGAAATTCCGTTTGGATGGACAACGAATTATCTGTCTTATAGGTAATAAAAATGTCGATTATCGTATTTTCCCAGCGGAGAAGTGGCCACAGGTCCTCCACTGTAATGTTTCCGCTCCGGTACACGGCGATGAAACGTGTAATCTTTCCTCCCAGCAGAGTTTCTATCCCGATCGCCTCGATAGAAGTTCCCTCCACCTCGATTTTGCTGGCACACAAGTAGGACCTGTAGTACACCGCCACTCCTCCCCCGGGGCGTGCTTCTCGGTCTTTTCTAACGCAATTAAAACCCGGGATGATAGCTACCACTCCGGGTTTCAAGTGCGTTTCGCTTACTAACAGAATCGAAATATCGTTGTCGTTGGTGAAGATTTTTGCTTCGTCCGTTCGGGCGGTTGCGGCTGTTAGCGACATGTTTTTATTTGGGGTAACGGCTGGAATTCCCCACCACCCACCTAGTGCGACCGTAATCCGCTCGGATTATAGGCGCCCCGTAGCGCCGAGTCGGGCAACCTAGGGTATAAATATTTTGGAGAGGGCAGGTTTTTTTTCATTACAGAAATTAAAGCGACCGCATACCTACCCGTACGTTCGTTCGTTGTTTAAAAACTTCTCTCTATAACTCTGCAAAAATATGTCTGGTCGCGGAAAGGGTGGTAAGGTCAAGGGAAAGGCGAAGTCCCGTTCGAACCGTGCCGGGCTACAAATTAAGCATACAGTAATGATCAATCTGGGAGTGGAAGACACTCGTTACTTACAGTCAAAATACTGTCGACAGAGTGATTAAATGTATAAATACTATCAGTCAAAAGGCAGCCAACTGGGTGGCCTAAAGTCAAAATGCCGTAATAGTCGAAGTACCGTGATTTAGTGTGAAAACATCGTCATAATAAAAAACAGTCGACCAAATGACTTACAGTCAAAATATCATAATTTTCATAATACAATTAATAAAGTGATTAATCTGAAAATTTCGTCATAGTCAAATAATAATCGACCAAGGGACAACATCAGAATGTCACAATAGCCAAAACGCAGCCAGCAGACTGATCTAATGTGTTAGTCAAAAGACATTCGATCAAGTAACTTGAGGTCAAAATGCAATAATAGTTGAAAAAACAGTCGATCAAGTGATTAATATGAAAATACTGGAATGGTCAAAAGACAGGCGAACTAGTGGCTAAAAGTCAAAATATCAAAAAAATCGACTGAGTGATTAGTATGAAAATACTATTATAGTCAAAAAAACAGTTGAACTAGTGGTTTACAGTCAAAATGTCACAATAGTTAACAAACAGTCGATCGAGTGAATAATATGAAAATATTGTTATAGTCAAATGACAGTAAAACCAGTGCTTTACAGTCAAAATAGTCAACATACAATCGATTATGTGATAGATATAAAAACAGTGTTATAGTCAAAACTGTATTTATAGTAAAAAAAACAGTTTACAGTAAAATGTCACAATGGTTAACATACAGTCGAACGAGTAAATAATATGAAAATAATGTTAAGTAAATAATATGAAAATACTGTTATAGTCAAAAAACAGTCGAACTAGTGCCTTAGAGTCAAAATGTCACAATAGTCAACATACAATCGATTATGTGATTGATATGAACATACTGTTATAGTCAAATCGACTGTATTTATAGTCAAAAAACAGTTAAACTAGTGGTTTACAGTCAAAATGTCACAATAGTGAAAATACAGTCGACCGAGTGATTAGTATGAAAATACTATTATATAATTGATAACAGTTGATACACTAAGTAAGTTAGGAATATGGTTTTTTGAGTTACGTGAAGATATAAATTAAACTTGAATGAAAACACTAACACTTTCTTCACGATAAGTTTTTATTTTGCTAGATGTACATTTCGAATACTAAGTACTCATTATCAATAGCTTACTGACTAGATTACAAAAGATGCGGCGTATTTATACCTACAAATATTTCGGCAAATTACATGGGTAAGGGGATTATCGGGAAAAACCCTAGATAAGGTTAACAAATGTGTTAGTCGGAGCTGATGGAGGGTATTAAATCTAACAAAGGGTTACTTAATGGGCTTAAATCGAAATTAAGAACTTTGTTTTGCTGCTTTTTAATTTCTATTGCCTCCAACATATTTAATTTATTTTTTGATGAACATTCTAGAAGGCTTGTATTTTTTATCGAAAATTCATGACTTATAGTTATTGTATGATGTGCTACCACTGATTTCTCGGGATTCTGATTTTTTATGTGATAAATATTTTCTTTAAATCGGGTTCCTACATTTCTTTGTGTTTGTCCTATATAACGTTTATCACATTCATTGCAATTTATTGAATATATTCCTGATTTTAGCAAGTTATCTGTTCTACTGAATGTGTTTCCTAAGAGAGATTTTAATTGTGTATTTGTGTAAAGGGCAGGGCAAAGGTTACACCTTTTTAAATAACTAAGTAAGTTGCCAAATTTTGACAAAAACCAGTCCATTGACTACTATCCTTTTCAAAAAGCGAGGCATGTCACTTTCGGATGCTGTATTTTCAAAAGAAAAAATCTTGGAAAATATATAAATACGTATCTACATTCCTTTGAATGTTCCTCATTTATTTTGAGAAAATCAAATTTTTATCACATTTATTTACTGAGATATTAATAAAAATGTTTAAAAAGGTACCTACATTTTTGTGGAATTTTACTAAGATCAACTTTAACATTTTATATAAATTGATTGGCTACATATAAGAAATTGAAATAAATACATGTAATAGATCAGACGTTTATTTATATAACGACGCAAATAAAAATTAAATGTGTCCACCCTTTATTCCCCGATTTAAAAAAAAGTCGGCACCTACGTTCTCGGTTATTTTACAATCAATTTACATACAAATAACAGATATTATATATTACACAATTATATTGCAAAATGTATAAAACAAATTATGAATATATCAAATATTCCATTTTTAGTGGATTAAAAATTGTTCGAAGAGATATAAAATAATGACGGTGAAAGTGAGGCGTGGGGAATAGAGGGGGTCCCGCTCGGTTCATCGTCGTTACGATGCGAACGATGATGAAAGGTTTATAACGAAAGGGAAGACAGCAGTTATTTACAATTGGATTTATTTTACCGCTTAGCATGCCGCTTAGCATTAACGGCAAGCGTATGGTCGCCGTACGAACGCTGAGTTAGCATACTCGCATCTCTCTCTACGGCCTGAAAACTGACCTCGATTTTAATGACACACCTGTACTTTTTTTAAGGATAGTATTCAATTATTCATCACATAAAATGTACACATACGTTATGCCAAGTCCCATTTTAATACGATTTTTAATAACCGAGATTGTGGATTATCATTTTTTACGCTATAATTGTGGTAATAAAAATATTTAACATATTTTGTTTAATCACATTCGAAAATAGATTCGAAATAGATTCTAGTAACCACCTTATTTTTTTCATTAATCTTAAATATTTTATAACGAAGATACACGCGATGAAACTAGACCGTTTGAAAAGTTCATGAAAAAACACTACTTTTTTTGGTAAACATACGCCGAATATATATTATCTTTGACATTAAAATTCTAAAATAAAAATCATCACATGTACAAATGATGTATCTTTATGTGGTTTAAATTTCAAAACAATCGACCCCATCAACTTCAAAATATTTAACTTCAAAGTGACATGTCTCGCTTTTTGAAAAGGATAGTAAGTGTTATGCAGTTAATTAAAATATCATATTAGTCAAAATACAGCAGTGTCTTAAAAAATACGACAATTTTATTCACATATAAAATGTCTCTTTTTTAAAATCATTTAATATTTTCAACACGGAATGACAGTGTGTACGTGTCGATAATGAGAAGCTATGTTAAAAATATAAATTTATGTGTATAACGACTATTGTTAAAACGGGAAATTTTTTCAAATATAGTTAGGTATGAGAAAGAAAAAAAAACGACAATTGTATTCAGATAAATTGTCTTTTGTTTTAGCATAATTTGATATCTTTACACAGATTGACAGTGTGTCGATAATGACAAGCAACGTTAGAATTGTCAATTTATGTAAAAAATTACCAATTATATTACAAACGGGAAATTATTCTCAAAAAGTATATTTTTATACCAAAAATGTGCTGATAACAAAATAATTCAAAAGACGCGCTTTTATCAGTTTTTGACATATTTGAAAAAACATTTAAAATTTTCTAGAAAAAAAAAATGTGTGAAATTTGATATGCCTGGAGCCGTCGCCTCCTTGCCCTCCTTACTGCGGGCAACTACCTAAGTGAAAAATATAACCATTTCTTGTACTTATTTTGAGATATTAAAAAGAAAAAAAATAGCTAAATAAATAGCTTAATAGGGGGGGGGGAGGTTGATCCCCTAAATTCCTCCCCTATCTACGCCACTAATGTAGGGTTAGATAACACATGATGACACATGATCACAGTTAGCAGAGCTGGGACGAATCCTCGTAAAAAGGATTTGAATCACGAATCCGAATCACCTAATATGGTTCGAATCGCCTATACTCGAATATAGGATTCGTAAGGGATAAATATGATTCGAATCAAAGATTCGAATCCTGTTTTTTCGAATGACGAATACAAATCCTTTAAAAATAAATGTGGTTTATTTATTTTTTGCAACCATTAACATATAAATATCGTTACCGGTTGTTTCAACAAAATTATTCAAAACCTAATTATTTATAATTAACACTGAACATCGTTGATAACGGACTAAATATTTGATTTCGTGTTACTATGATTAAAGATGTATTTATGTGTTTTTGAACTTCACTTTAAATTAGTGTTTTGTACGCGTGGCGCATGAGGTAAAATTTCGAGTTTAGAAAAGCCTAATTTGGCTCGGTCGCTCCGCTTCGCTACGCGCCCGAGCCAAATTTTCAGGCTTTTCTAAACTCGAAATTTTACTTCATGCTTAACCTGGGAGTGGAATCACTCATTCAAAACTTCAAATTGAACTCTTTTATAAAATCGACGAATGTCTGAAAATTAAGTAAATCAAAAATTCACTGAATATCACTAAAACTTTGAAAGTCAGAGAAAAGTCATGGAATTATTTATTTATTTATTTATTCAACGGGATCCATTTACAAAACGAGACTACAGTTCAAGATTCTAAAACTAACAAAAGTACATATAAGACTAAAGTACAAGACAAAAAAAATAATAATAAATATACAAATACAATGATAATATTATATTCAAATTGAGCAAAACACTAACAATAAAGCCATATAAGATTATTAAATTTTCCAAAATCAACAGGCATCATAAAAATGACCTCAATCGTGAATATGCGGTACAGCCATCCACCAGCAGAACTTCAGTGGCACCTATCGGAAATCCCCAATGCACCGACAAGAATAACATACTGAGTGAAACTGACATAGTATATAAAAAACTACCGTCGAGGACCGTATCAATATTTACCGGAAAATATACCTACAACTTTAAAACAAATGAAATGAAAGAGATGCTGATTAAACAATTTGGAGACTATGATTTTTCTATCATCGATAAAAGACAAATCGATCATGAAAATGGAAATAACTACAACAACTTCAAAGTAACGGCTCCAGTAGAACTGAAGGAAGCTCTTCTTAATCAAGAAAACTGGCCTGAAGGAACTAATACTACATTTTTTTGTTTCCCAAGAAACCAACTACAGCGCACCCAAAGAAGAAGACAACTCAATTAAAAAAATAAAATAAATGAAAATTGCAAAACACGTAAAAATTTATAGAAGCAACTTAAATATTGACAAAAAAACAAGATTATTATCTCTAAAAACATTTTCAGTCATTTAATATTCTTATCAAATCATTCAGTTTGACGTTTCGAACGAGCGTTTCCACTCCCAGACTAAGCATGAAGTAAAATTTCGAGTTTAGAAAAGCCCCGCGTAGAAAATTTGTCGAGGGTCGCGCAGCGACCCGAGACAAATTTTTACGGGGCTTTTCTAAACTCGAAATTTTACTTCATGCGCCACGCGTATAAAACACCGATAAATCTAAAAACACGCAAAACAAATGTTTCATGTTAATCCTTACAATTAATTCGAGTTATTTTTGACGATTCAAATCCTTTTGTAAATATTCGAATCCTTTTATAAATATTCGAATCCTTTTATAAATATTCGAAACCTTTTATAAGGATTCGAATCACCCGCATTTGGATTCGAATCCTCTTAAAAAAATGTAACGAATCCGGACCACGAATCCAGTTGAACTAAAGTATTCGAATGCCTCTTTTGTATCCTCTAAAAGGATCTAAACGCACAGAGCGCACGAAAAAAACCGATTTGTTGTCGGTATTTCTATACTCTAGCAAATGTGATGTATTTTCAGTTGTCGAACACTGGCACTCGCCTGACGAAATAAAATCATTTAAAATTGAGAACTATGAACTTGCAGCATTTTCCTGTAGAGAAACATCCCGCGGGGGTGGGACTGCAATATTTATAAGACTAGAAACTATTATCAAATTTGAATGTCTCAGCTGTGACATTCCGACAATAGAAAAGGTTTTTGAATATAGCGCCATATCAATTACTTATAATAAGTCAAGATATGCCATTATCTCATTATATAGGTCGCCAAATAGTAATTGTGATTTATTTATTGATAATCTAAGGGAACTGATTGATTATCTGACTCCCAAATTTAAAAAAATCATTATTTGTACTGATTGTAATATTAATTTACGCACTACTAACAAAGAAATAAACTTGTTGATGGATACAATGGTTTCCTATAATTTATCTTATGTAAATCTTAAACCTACTCGCATCACTAAGAACTCCGTAACTTTGATTGACAACATTTTTGTAAATTTTTCAGGATATAGCTCCGATATCTTAGAATGCGGGTTCTCAGATCATCATAGAATATCTTTAAAAATAACAAGCTTCCAGAATCCAGAGACCAATACGTACACTTTGAAACGAAATTTTAACAACTGCAACAGAGTTAAATTTTATTCTGATGTTATGAGTTAAAACTTCAATTTTATCTTTGATTTCATTGACATTGAATCAAAATTTAGGATTTTTATAAATACATTAACAAGCTTATTTAATCAAAATTTCCCTATCAGAAAAATTAAAGCGGATAGGAAGTCTAGATCGTGGATAAATAAAAGCATAATCTTATGTAAATCTTAAACCTACTCGCATCACTAAGAACTCCGTAACTTTGATTGACGACATTTTTGTAAATTTTTCAGGATATAGCTCCGATATCTTAGAATGCGGGTTCTCAGATCATCATGCAATATCTTTAAAAATAACAAGCTTCCAGAATCCAGAGACCAATACGTACACTTTGAAACGAAATTTTAACAACTGCAACAGAGTTAAATTTTATTCTGATGTTATAAGTGAAAACTTCAATTTTATCTTTGATTTCATTGACATTGAATCAAAATTTAGGATTTTTATAAATACATTAACAAGCTTATTTAATCAAAATTTCCCTATCAGAAAAATTAAAGCGGATAGGAAGTCCAGATCGTGGATAAATAAAAGCATAATAGATAGCTCCATCCACTTAAAAAATTTGCACTGCTTGAGAAAGTCAACAAATGATAATAATATCATAAGCGAATATAAACAAGCAAAAAATAAACATACAATTCTAATTAAAACAACAAAAAAACAATATTTTGACTCTCTCATTAAAAAATCAAGTAATAAAAGTAAGACAGTATGGTCATTAATAAATAAAGAAATAAATGGTCAGAAAATACAGAAAAATATATCAATTAACTATAACAACAAACAAATAGATGATCCTGAACAAGTTTGTAACCTATTTCAAAAACATTTCTTAAATATCTCAAACCGTGACTCTTGTATAAATGCATTTGAGGTCCCCAACAGATATACGAACGAAACATTCTACTTACGCCCTATTAGCGAAGAAGAGTTATTAAAAATAATCAATGATCTTCCTTCTAACAAAGCAACTGGTCACGATGAAATTCCTGGTTTTCTAATCAAAGACATATCACGGATAATAGCAGGCCCTTTAGTACACTTAATAAACCTGGCTTATGAAAAGGAATTTTCCCAGCTGTATTGAAAGAAGCGATTGTTGTACCGATTTATAAGAAGAATGATCGAAGCAATGTAGAGAATTATAGGCCCGTGTCAATCCTTTCCTTTTTTGCGAAAATTTTCGAAAAAAGTATTCTTAACCGCCTAATGTCATACTTCTTAAAATTCAATCTACTCAACTCTTCCCAATCTGGGTATTTAAAAGATAAATCTACAATAGATTCAATTTTTGATTCACTTACATCTATCTACAAAGCCTTGGATAAAAAAGAAGTGACATTAGGCATTTAGTTCGACCTCGCAAGGGGTTTCGATCTAATAAACCATTCTCTACTTTTAAAAAAACTCTCAGCATAAGGCATAAGTGGAAATGCGCACAGCCTAATTAAGTCATTCCTAACCGATCGAACGCAATCAGTAGTTCTTAAAAGCAAAAACGAGGACATCTTAAATCATTTATATAGATCCGATAAACTAATGCTGGAAATGGGAACTCCTCAGGGGTCTACCCTCGCACCATTTTTGTTCATTCTGTTCATGAACGACGTAGACGATATTTTTTATGATATTCCTAATTTAACATTACGTAAATTCGCGGATGATACTTCTATTAGTGTTAATAATAAATCACCCGAAATAGCAGAGGAGCTTGCAAACAAGGCAATTGACAAATTTTATTCGTGGTGTGTCAGGAACAATTTGATGATAAACTCATCTAAAACTGGATATATTCAATTTAATAACCCAAGAAACAAAGACGTTCCGATAGTTGCTGATCTAAAATTAGAAAATAAAGCTATTAAGCGAGTAAAAAATGAAACATTTTTAGGAATTAGCATTACACCTACGCTAAATTAGGGTACCCATATAGACAAAATATGTTCAAAACTAAGGTCAAGCGGCTTTGCGACTCTGTCAATAAGAAGCTCGGTAAACCGCCCATCACTCATTGCTTTCTACTACGCTCATGTCCATAGCCATTTGTCTTCTGGTATTATCTTCTGGGGTCAATCAAGTCACTCACTTAGACTATTTACTCTTCAGAAGATGATTATCAGAAGAATTATGCACGCCAAGTATAGAGACAGTTGTCGCACTTTTTTTGTCGAACTGGAAATAATGACGGTATATTCGCTTTATATTTATAAATGTTGTCTGTACGTTTTTATGAACAAAGCTAAGTTTGCCTCAAATTCAGCTTATAACAAATCTGCAGAAACTCGCTACCGGAACGATTTGTCTGTACCATCCCATTCCACATCTCTGTATGAGAAAAGCCCGTATTATATGTGTGTGACGTTATTCAATAATCTACCGACAAATATTAAACAGATTACTGTTTTAAAAGATTTTAAAAATAAACTAAAAGAAATGCTAGTAAAGAGGGCATATTATTCAATAACTGTTATTTTTAACCAACTAATTTAATGTTCTGTTTTCTGTCATATTGGTATATTTTATTTAAGTTATTATTTTTTAAGCTCTAAATGTTATTTTAGCTAAACTGGTTCTTATTATATTATTGACAATTGTAAAACATGTTTACTGTGTCTATGTACAAGTATTTAAATAAATTTAAAAAAATAAAATAAATAAAAATTGCAAAACACGTACAAATTTATAGAAGCAACTTAAATATTGACACAAAATCAAGATTATTATCTCTAAAAACATTTTCAGTCATTTAATATTCTTATCAAATCATTCAGTTTGACGTTTCGAACGACCGTTTCCACTCCCATACTAAGCATGAAGTAAAATTTCGAGTTTAGAAAAGCCCCGCGTCGAAAATTTGTCGAGGGTCGCGCAGCGACCCGAGACAAATTTTCACGGGGCTTTTCTAAACTCGAAATTTTACTTCATGCGCCACGCGTATAAAATACCGAAAAATCTAAAAACACGCAAAACAAATGTTTCATGTTAATCCTTACAATTAATTCGAGTTATTTTTGACGATTCAAATCCTTTTGTAAATATTCGAATCCTTTTGTAAGTATTCGAATCCTTTTATAAATATTCGAATCCTTTTATAAATATTCGAAACCTTTTATAAATATTCGAAACCTTTTATAAGGATTCGAATCGCCCGCATTTGGATTCGAATACGAATCCTCTTAAAAAAATGTAACGAATCCGGACCACGAATCCAGTTGAACTAAAGTATTCGAATGCCTCTTTTGTATCCTCTAAAAGGATTCGAATCCAGGATTTGAATCATGAATGATTCGAATCCTGCCCAGCTCTGACAGTTAGGTGTAGTTTTAAAAAATCTGACACCGATTCATGCTCCCACTTCGACTTGGGTTAATTACAAAACTGTACTTCAGAATGTAAATTCATGTACTACAATTAAATGTTTAAATACCAATGCAGCTGCATAATTGCAATGAACTTGTACCATAACATAAAATGTTGCGACAAATCGAAAATTGCATAATGTCAAACATTACAAAATTTATACCTGTTAAGTCAGGTTTTTTAAGGAAATAATATAACCCTTTATCGAAACACTATTAAAAGAAAGGAATTTTCATTTTTGACACATCAAATGACAATTAACTGACAAATCCAAAGTTTGACACACACTGAAAAACGGAAACGTGTCCCAGCGTTTTATTTCCACCGTACATTGCAAATATCGCTTCGCGGAGCGACCAATACAAATTCAGGCTTTACTAAACTCACAATTTTACTTTATGCCTAATCAAGGCATAAAAACACTCGTTAGATGTTTCAAACTGTACGACTCTACTTACGACAAATTCACGCCCACATCTGTGGGTTTGACGATGAACTAAAATGTTCATAATTCGCTAATTCAAGTAAGAAACAGTGCGATGTAATAATGTATAAAATTGATAAAAATGGAATAAAATGAAAGCAGAGGGCGCCATTTTGTGAAAAGGAAAAATGAAATTGTACATTGGGTTGTATAAGTTTAGCGTCAACTTAATTTTCCATTCAGTTGAACTTCTATTTATTCGTCATTCAACGTCACCGCAAATAGCACCCGTTTTTTACTAAAAACCCTATGATGTTAATTTAGATAAATTACCGATTTCGTTTATACCGCCATCACACCCGACATATAAAAAAATCAACCCCTGTCGAGATTAGCCCTCTCTCGGTACTATAACTCGAGAGACCATCACCGTTTATGATAACCACTTTTGTGTTTGATGCACTCTCGACGCTTAATTAATAATAAACGCCGCCACCCCCACCCAGCCCCTCGGATTATCCAATACAACCCTCCGCCCAGAAAACGAAATAACATGTGTAAGTGCCGTTAACCCCGTGGAACACCCATAAAAAAAATCTCCAAATGAAACGGCCTACTGTCTGCGAAAGTGTCCGTTATTTTTTTCATTATCCATAAAGGCTGATCTTTATGGATGTACTTTTGGATAATGATTAATAATGGATCGGAATTCGCCGCCCCCGTTTTTCCTTTTTTTGTGTTTAATGGCGCCGGGCATTAAAAGTGGAGAGGAGGTAGTGAGTTACGGTTATTGCCCGAGGGCTTCAGGCTAACGGTGGCTTGAAATTGGATAATTGAAAATCTTGACGTTTACGGTTCGGGTGTTATGCCGTCTTTTCGATATAATTCAATTATTGTTATGATTGTTCCTTTATTGTTATATGTCAGGATTATGTTTATGTGTCTAAATAAAACTAAGAGTCAGTGGCGTATCGACGCCACCTCGGGCGAGGCTTTGAAATATTCTCGCGAGCACCTCAAGGATTGTGTCGCAATATCAAATTTACCGACCTTTTCAATTACCGGTAGTTCCATAGAGAAATTGTATACAGTAGAACCTCGTTATACCGGGATGGCTTTTGGCTATACCTAGCACGATATAAGGAAAACACGGTATATCCGAATATACAGAGAGTTTTATGTAAGACCGAACATATTCATCCAAAACAATTATTTTTAAGTTATGTGTAAATTGGATTGCCTATATGACCATTACAAATTGTAGCCAATCAATCGCAATTAATGCCTCAACTTGTACATACAGGGAGTTTTTCTTTGAAGTATAAATGTCCCAATTACAGCGTATATGCAGTAAATCTTTAGATAACCGCTGTTTTTTTTAAATGAGTTCAATTTGAAACTTGAAATGAGTGTGTTCCACTCCCAGACTAAGCATGAAGTAAAATTTCGAGTTTAGAAAAGCCTGAAAATTTGGTTTGGTCGCGTAGCGCGAAGCGCGGAGCGGCCAAACCAAATTTTCAGGCTTTTATAAACTCGAAATTTTACTTCATGCGCCACCGGTACAAAACACTGGCATATTACGAAGTTTAAAACACACCGCTAAAGTTTACATTGCATCAGTGTTTTGTACCGGTGGCGCATGAAGTAAAATTTCGAGTTTAGAAAAGCCTGAAAATTTGGTTTGGCCGCTCCGCGCTTCGCGCTACGCGACCAAACCAAATTTTCAGGCTTTTCTAAACTCGAAATTTTACTTTATGCTTAGCCTGGGAGTGGAAAACACTCTTTTAAAGCTTCAAATTAAATTCTTTCGATAAACCGAGCGTCGGCAAATGTACAACGTATGTTTATGTATACTTAAAAGAAAAATTCTTGTTATGAACATGTTCGGTGTTACATAAAACTCTCTGTATGTAATTTGTATAATAGTCACATACACACACGCGCATATATATATATATATATATATATATATATATATATATATATATATATATATATATATATATATACATATATATATATACATATATATATATATACATATATATTACTCGAAATTTTACTTCATGCGCCACCGGTACAAAACACTGATGCAATGTAAACTTTAGCGGTGTGTTTTAAACTTCGTAATATGCCAGTGTTTTGTACCGGTGGCGCATGAAGTAAAATTTCGAGTTTATAAAAGCCTGAAAATACGCGGGACCAAACCCGAAGAAACAGTGATACATATATATATATATATATATATATATATATATATATATGTATGTATATATATATATATATATATATATATATATATACATATATATATATACATATATATATATATATACATATATATATATATATATATATATATATATATATATATATGTATATATATATATATATATGTATATATATATATATATATATATACATACATATATATATATATATATATATATGTATCACTGTTTCTTCGGGTTTGGTCCCGCGTATTTTCAGGCTTTTATAAACTCGAAATTTTACTTCATGCGCCACCGGTACAAAACACTGGCATATTACGAAGTTTAAAACACACCGCTAAAGTTTACATTGCATCAGTGTTTTGTACCGGTGGCGCATGAAGTAAAATTTCGAGTAATATATATGTATATATATATATATGTATATATATATATGTATATATATATATATATATACATATATATATATATATATATATATATATATATATATATATATATATATGTATCACTGTTTCTTCGGGTTTGGTCCCGCGTATTTTCAGGCTTTTATAAACTCGAAATTTTACTTCATGCGCCACCGGTACAAAACACTGGCATATTACGAAGTTTAAAACACACCGCTAAAGTTTACATTGCATCAGTGTTTTGTACCGGTGGCGCATGAAGTAAAATTTCGAGTTTAGAAAAGCCTGAAAATTTGGTTTGGCCGCTCCGCGCTTCGCGCTACGCGACCAAACCAAATTTTCAGGCTTTTCTAAACTCGAAATTTTACTTCATGCTTAGCCTGGGAGTGGAAAACACTCTTTTAAAGCTTCAAATTAAATTCTTTCGATAAACCGAGCGTCGGCAAATGTACAACGTATGTTTATGTATACTTAAAAGAAAAATTCTTGTTATGAACATGTTCGGTGTTACATAAAACTCTCTGTATGTAATTTGTATAATAGTCACATACACACACGCGCATATATATATATATATATATATATATATATATATATATATATATATATATATATATATATATATATATATATACATACATATATATATATATATATATGTATCACTGTTTCTTCGGGTTTGGTCCCGCGTATTTTCTTGGCTCTGGTTCATTTTATTTTTAATTCGACGTTTCGATGACGTCGCAGTCATCATCATCAGGAATAACTATCAAAATTCCATTGCTCTAGCAACCACTTGTTTGACTTTTACGTACTACTTGATGCGTGAATTTCTTGTTTGGCTTCGTGTTACTCTTCTGTTTTGTTCATCTAATGATGTAGTAGTGACAATTGCAATTCTTGACGATGATGACTGCGACGTCATCGAAACGTCGAATTAAAAATAAAATGAACCAGAGCCAAGAAAATACGCGGGACCAAACCCGAAGAAACAGTGATACATGTTACGCCCGCGAAAATCTACGTTTTAACATATATATATATATATATATATATATATATATATATATATACATACATATATATATATATATATACATGGGACCCAGTATTTACTAATCCCCTTAACATAATAGGCTTAATGCAGGTATGTGCAGTAGCCACCTACATAAGAAGACATACTATATAATACAATAATGACGCCGGAACGTTTTACCTAATCAGGGCGGTACGCAGTTAATTGTTAAAATTAACATCTTTAAAAAAAAAAAAGAAACCTGAAAAATGACCCCGATATATCCGAATCACGGTATCTCGAGGCCCGGTATAGCGAGGTTCTACTGTATAAGAGGGGCAGACCCCATACCGATCTATGGAAACGCCCACTAGCGCTCCAGGTGGCCAGCTGGATGAACTAATAGCACGGAACACAACCGGATAAATCTTTAAAGTAAGGTTTGAATCCACGCTAATGGCGGGAGTTTGAAATCCTTATTGTCATTATTACCAATTAGTCATATAAAATATAGAGAAATCATAAATAAAATTATGTTATCAAAATTATACACATTGTTTATTATATTGTAAATAATATTTAATACATTGGAAGATATTACTCTGACTGCATTACAATTTATTTTCTTTTGTAAAGAATTTTTGAAAGATAAACAGTCGACGCAACCCAAATGTGAACGCTCTTTGGTTGTCATGGTATTTGTTATTAAAATTTATTCCTGTAATTCTGGCTTTGGCCAGTGGTATTACAAAAAGAGGCATCATCGGAAAGTTTTGGCAATAATTTTTGAGGGCAGTCAAATTTAATTGCGACGAACGACTATGATGCAAAGTGTAAATTACACTATCAAAACACTTGTTTAATGCTTCAAATTGAACTTAAAAAAAATCGAATATCTAAAGATTTACAGAAAGTAGACTGAATTTGGCTTTTCTAAACTTGAAATTTTACTTCATGCTTAGTCTGGGAATGGAAACCACTTGTTTAAAGCTTCAAATTGAACTCTTTTAAAACTCAACGAATGTCAGAAAATGTACAGCTTAGGTAAACATGCACCTAAAGGAAAAATTCTCTCTATAATTGTATTGTATAATAGAAACTACAGTCTTAACTAAAAAATAATATGTTATACGAACAAAGTTAAAGTGTTTTATTTTATTAAATTGCTATTATTTTTTTTTTCTTAAATTATTAAATTGAAGTAAATTAGAGTTGGCAGTGCCCTATTGTTTATTGTAAATTAAGGCTGTGAATTAGAATTTACAAAATAGTCAAATATTTATATAAATAAACTATTTGAATTATTAAGTGGTAAAAAGTATGTCAAACTACTAGTAAAACTAAATAAACTGATAGTTTAATTGATTACATTGGTTTATAATTAAACGTTATCAAAATTTATATATAAATATTAGAGTTCTCAGCTTTATTATAATCTATTTTTTATGAACAACTATTTTGTCAATCAATACTAATACTCTTAATGCTTATACATTGGAAATTTATATCATATTACAATAAAAAAGAATATGCATAAAGTACACGTGGATAGCAATATTACGAAGAATTAAATGTGGAAATACAATATGTTGCTAATGCTATTTCCAAATCGAATTATGTCATTTATCTGAGATAATTTTGATATTATTAATATAATTTAATAGAAAGAATTATTATTCAGTTACTGTAATTACTTAGATCATGAAGTAACCACATTTAAATTCAGCGCGCATTTGTGACGTAAACAACTCTACCCCCACTGCAAAATCTTTGATTCTGTCGATCCTTCTTACCGTCAGCGACGGCTCGCAGCCTAACTTCAAGGTCGGCCACGGCGTCAAGGCACACAAAATTTGAGGTTGGGATCGCGCTTTATAAACACAAGGAATTGCACATCAAAGTCACCTTTTGATAACGGATACATATTACCTTGGGTCTCTGGCCTACCCTGAAACTAGACTGCGAGCCGCCGCTGCTTACCGTATACTTAACCGTCCTTCGGTGACGGCAAAGTCGGGACCTCGAAGTGTAGGATTGCCGGGCACATAAGCACCCAGTACAAAGTATGTTTAAATTTAGTGTCCACTTTATAGTTTGAATTTGTGTTTTTGGCGTCAAAATGGAAAAATATGCGGTACTCTTTTATATATTGTGACTCTAGCAATTCCCGACAGCTGCTGCCTCCTACCGGCAGTAGTTAGTATTACGTGCACATTTTTATGACAGCCCGCTAGTGAACGCGAGAGGGCTTCTGTTTCACTGTGGAAATCACAAATAAACCAACCACGCAAGTGCAAAGTTTAGGCGACCATTTCAAGATGTCCAAATCTAAGGCAAAATCTAAACTGAACATGGCTGGTGGTCACGAGAAAGACAAGCTGGACCTTGAGCATCATTGTATACTACGCCTCCCAATTGTAAGTAGCTATTTCGTTCTGTGAAAATACTTTCATAACGTTAAAATCGGCAATACAATCAAAAGAAAGCAAAGCATAATTTAGATTATAAATTTTAGTTATTGAATGTAGGAAATTGTTAATGTTATAAAATTAATAATTTATCTTTACACTGGGCAACTGTTCTTAACAGCTTGTTTACATTTTTGTTGTGCCGTTTTTCAATTATTGTTTTTATTGAATTTCATTCTAAACATCCATTAAATTTGGTGAATTTTCTAAAAATGTGTTTAATTAGTTTCCCACTTGACCTGTGGTGAAACATTTTTGAATCTAATTCTGGATATTTAATTAAAACACTTGGTTTGTTTCACTAATTTAGTGAAACAGACCAAGGGTTTTAATTAAACATCCAGAATTAGATTCCTAAGAATGTAAATGCTGACTCAAAAAAACGATTACAAAGCGTAAGTTTGTTTATTTTATGGCCGTGAACAATATACAGGGTGGCGACAAACCTGAAAACCCAGAAAAAGTGAGGGAATTAAAGTTTTTTAGTAAAAAGTCAAAAAGTTTTTAAATAAATAATAATCATAAATATGCAAATAATATGGTTAAAAATTCTCTAAATTTACCGGTAATTTGCAGTGTTTTTGCAGGTATTTCTGTAAATTAAATAAAGCTATTGTTTAATTAAGCCAATTTAATACTCCAGTTTGAATCCGTGTTTTATACGCGTGGCACACGAAGAAAACATGTTCAGGCTTTTCTAAACTTGAAATGTTACTTCATACTTAACCAAGAAATACAAACACTCGTTAAAAGCTTAATACAACATCTGACATGTTGACTTATATTACATGTTCCAACAGGTGGGGTCTAAGAAACCCCCCACTGAACAAACACATTTTAGAAATGTTTCATCAACTTTAAAACAGCGTTTATTGTTGCTACTATGTTAAAATAACAGATATGTTTATTTTTCAAAAAATGGTTTTACAAATGTCTAACAAAAAATAACAAGAGTAAACCTTAATACTATAGTTACCTGTAGACTAAAATACAACTTTTAATGTATTGTAGATCTATGAGATAAATCAATTTTAACAAAGTTGGACATGTATTCAGGTGTTGGTGTCTGTCAAACACCAAGGGTCAAATGCCGGGTTAAAATTGAACGCTTTTATAAAAACAATGAATTCCTGAAATTTTCCAAACACTGTAATCACCAGGATCTGTGTTTTTTTTTTTAATATGACCGAACTATTTACTGCGAACAGTTGCAGTCCTGCTTTAACAGTAGGGTATTTTAAACTACAGATTTTGAAATGTTGCTAAATTATTATCAATGTGACAAATAAATCATAATTTGTCAAATAAATTGTCACGACGCACAGTGGGCCAAAGCATGAATAAACCTGGTCAAAATATGAAGTAAGAATCTGCTTCAAATTGGTTCCCATTTGGTTTTTGTGGTCGCTAATTACGAATTTGATGTCAAAAATTCAAACTTCAAAATAGCGGATCAAATATTCAAAAACCTATGCATAGATAGTAAATATCCATATTGGTTTTCCAAAACGTGTACATTGGGGATTTTGAGGTCTCTGATTACGGATTAAATGTGTAAAATTCAAAAATAAAAATGGCGGATCCAATATGGCGGATTAAATATTCAAAACTCAATTAAATCTTACAAAATTTATAAAATACAGGTTTTCGAGGCTGCTGATTGCGAATTTGATGTCGAAAATTCAATGCGGATCCACTATGGCGGATCAAATATTCAAAAACCGGTACAGAATTAGTAAATGTCTATACTGATTTTCCAAAACGTGTACATAAAGGTTTTCGAGATCACTAATTACGAATTAAATGTCAAAAATTTAAAATTCAAAATGACAGATCAAAATTTAATAATCTATGAAATCGTACAAAATTTACAGCATATAGGTTCTCGATATCTGCAATTACGAATTTGATGTAAAAAAATGATACAGTGGATTTAATATAGAGGATAAAATCATAATTGTGTTACATATATTTTACTGACAGTTCATAAAACGAAATCGCAATCGGAGACACTTTCTTCCGCGTCGTCATCGCTCTCAGATATTTTCGGCTGAAGGCGGTGCAATTAACAATTCCGCAACTTCAGGTGGTAATGGTATTCCATCATCTGCTTTTTGAGGTTGCAAGTTTCCGTCACGTATTCAAATATGTTATAACGCGTACAACATGTTGATTGGGATGCTAAAACATTAATTTATTACTATTGTGTGAGCAAATTGAACATTACAAAATCGAGAAAATGTAGTTGTTTTGAAATACTCGACATTTGAATTTCACGCTAATATTCTACTACCCTAAGAGCTGTCATAAAACTTTGGGACACCCTATATACTAATCCACTTTATGTATTTTCGCTCGCCATATATAAAGTATTGTCTGTTGACAGATAACGCGATTATCCCGTGGCATAGCATGGCCCGCAGTTTACGCAGTGCTTAGTAAAATCGTCATTGTAAGAAAACTAGCAGGTAGTAGCAGCTAGTTCTTGGTTTTTCCTTTTGAGTATAAAAATACGAAGCATGGAAGCTATTTTTCTAAGCGGAGAAACGCGGAGATTTTTATACGGCATAATTTGTAAATAGTTTACACTACGGAAATGAGGTTCAAAGGAACGCGAGATTTGTGAAGATATATTCAATATATTCGTGTATATATCTGTTAAACTTAACTTTCGGAGTGCAATCCATTAGTGGAAGACACGAATCGAGGCCAGGACTGCAAATTATTCGCGCAGCACACTTACAATTGCAGCTTCCAAAACGGCCACTTTTCACTATTTTGGTTTCACTAATCTTCGGTGTGTCATTCAAAGGAATGTCATTTCAACACTGAATCAGTGTACACTAATGCCATATACATCTAATTTTATGAACTAGAACTCGGTCGGTAAACTACTGTGCGATGCAGAGATTTTCCAAAAAGAGAACACTACAACTTGCAACTTTACAACACATACAGGATTTTTTTCTTTTAAGTATACTTTCACATATTCCATATAAACATTTGTAATATAATTGAACATGTGATCAGAACTAAGCAGTATATTTTGAGCTTCACTTGAAATCAGTGTTTTATACGGGTGGCGCATGAAGTAAAATTTCGAGTTTAGAAAAGCCTAATTTGGCTCGGTCGCTCCGCTTCGCTACGCGCCCGAGCCAAATTTTCAGGCTTTTCTAAACTCGAAATTTAACTTCATGCTTAGTCTGGGAGTGGAAAACACTCGTTAGAGTTTTTAAATTGAAAATTTTTGGTAAGATCACGAATGTCTGAAAATTTACATTGAGAAATCGTAACATGTATACCTAAAAGAATAATTCCTTGTATTTAGAACTTTTTTAAAAATTTAAACATGTAAATGAGCAGATGATAAAGAAGACAGATATTCCTGAGCAAGGAATATTACCTGATCCTCCTATCCTACCTGATCCTTAGAGACACTTTATTAATTGGTAGTAAATACAAATAATTTGAGGCGGTGATAGGTAAATACATTTGTAATGGTAATCTTGGTGAGTTAATTGAATTGTTATATAATTTTCAGATTTCCCTTCACGGAACCGACAAATTAAAAGTTGTTTTACAACATAACATATGATTAATCTTGTCCTAACCTAAAACACACAACCTGCATCACATTACTAAATTTTGATTGGTCATATTATAAAAAACAGATTATATGTATACATAAAAGAATTTTCCTATATAATCCCACTGAGCATAAAACAAATAACGTTCTATCAACATTGTAGTAACATTAAACGTTGTTTTAATGTTGATAGAACATTACTTAAATGTGTTTGCTCAGTGGGATAAATATTTCTTAATAAAGGAGGAAGCAAAATACGTCCACACCATGCTAAAAGACAAACCGCGCAAACTAAAAAAGAGCCTCAAAATCCAAATCCACGATGATATGCGCAACGGCACCGTTTACGTCAAGAAGAAGGCACTTCCGGCCAAATTGGTGGACTTACCAACAATTACCGAGGTTTCGAAATCCGTCAACAATGTGAACCTGTACAAAGTGGCCGATATTTCGCAAATGCTGCTTTGTGAAAATCCCGAGCATAGAAAGAAAGTTTCAAAAGAGGGGGATAAGTATATTTCTCCGCACGGACTAACTCCGCCAATGAAGAATGTCAGGAAGGAAAAGTTCAGGAAGACGATCAAGAATCATATTGATATGAAGGAGGTTGCTGATATACAAAAGGAGGTCGCTTTGTTGCTAAGAGCTGATAGTGAAGCGGTAAGTTAAAAAAAAATCTAAATATTACTTTAATTGTAAATTTATTTTGCTCTGAACATCTGAAATGAATGTTGGGAAGTATGTTCATTAAAAAAAAATCTCCAGAGTGCCATGGAAAATATTCTAGGTTGGCAACTCTGCAAATATACATCATAATTATTATGTCTGACGTTTTATATGTCAATTTCTGAAGTATGTAGCCAACTTAAATTTGAAAAAAGATTAAATCATGGCACTCTAGAGGTTTTTTTAATTGAACATATGATATATAATATTTGGTTGTTAAAACTATCGGACAAATACACCTTAAAACTGGCTATATTAACAAGTTTCCGAGGAAAACAATTACCCACTTGACATTGTAATCTTAGTAAATCCGGTATATATAAACTTGTTTGTCCCGATTGTGAAGGAGTATACATTGGTCAATCTGGTCGTAATTTTAGCACTCGGCTCAAAGAACATCAGCGCTCTTTTCGGCTTAATCAAATAGAAAAATCAAATTTCGCCAAACATCTAATCGATGAAAACCATTCTTTTGGCGAGGATGTACTTAAGATCCATTATGCCGAAATGGGCCAAAAAATGAACCTCCTAGAATCCCTGGAGATACAGAAAGCCCGCGCTAATCCGGGAATCCCCCTAATTAACGACCAGGTCGATGTATACCCCCATTTTAATGCTATTTTGTAAATAACCATTTTGTGTATATATACCTGTACCATACCGTAATTTAAGTTACTCTGTTTGATAATGGCAAGTTGAATTGCCGAAACTGCAGTCACGAAAATAAAAATAGTGTGTTATACAAACAAAGTTAAAGTGTTTTATTTCATTAAATTAAGTGATTTTATTAATTGTTTGCCTCGGAAACGTGTTAATATAGCCAGTAAATGACTACTGTTTTTATGTAAATCATGTATTTAAAGTACGATATATTAGAATATTAACAAAATATCGCACTTTAGATACAAGATTTACATGAAAAAAACGTTTCTGCAGAGACCAGACACTAAGCTTTCAACGGGGTCTCACTTAAATTTATATATTGTTTATTTAATTCGATAATCCTGAGATAAGTTCTGAGCTGAACAATAAAAAATCATCCAACCATCCAAATAATTTTCACTGGAAAGTTGTAAATAAAAATATAACAGTAACAATGCAAAATAAAATGCAACTTTTATTCCGTTGAATTAATATATACATTTAATTCATTCCTTTACTAAAAATAATTTTAAGTAATTATAATAATAATACAACTTTATTTCCATTCGTAATTACATACAGTTATTAATTAATAATATAAAAATTCAAAAGAAAATCCGTCATATACAGGGTGTCCGAGACCACCCGTATGAGGCATTTTTTGAGAAAACAGCTAGTCTTAGAGAGTTGGGATGAAAAAATTATTACTAAAGCCATATTGAAGAATCGAGTGGTGATATTGTTTTTTCCCAAAAAGGTTGGCATCCCTGATATTTCGCTTAAAAATGTCAAAAATTCAAGATTTTGAAACGGCATGATAGGTTAAGTGGTATCATTGAAAAGGTCTTTGAAAAATAATCAACTTCTGTAGGAAAAATATTTTTGTACCTGGCGTTTGTTTCGAGTAATTTTGGAATGAAGTTACCAAATGTCAATATCTCATGGCTACCTTATTTTAAAAGCAAATACTTAGGGCCAAAGTAAATGGAAAACAGTATGTGCTGTGAACTCTGAGTCGGAACTCTGAGTTCTATCCTACTATCCTGCAGGGTAGGAATTTAAGTATTTTTTTTTGATGAGGAAATCGGACCGTGGAGTTGGAAATTTCGTATAATTCCGACTCCGATTTTCAATATAATTATTTAAATATAAATGTGATAAACATATTACGTTTTTTTCTATCTAAAATTGAACCCAAATAGAGTTTTTAATTACAATGGAAATTTATGCAATTTGCATAAGAGAAAACCAAAATTTCGGTTTTTATTCACGAAAAATATTAGATTGCAATCATGCATATTTTCATAGTGACCATTAAACATTAATTTGCATTGCAAAAAAATGCATTAAGTAAAGTTTCAAAATGTTTACATGATTCGAAGCAGCAGTCGGACATCTGACATTGACATTTGAAACTCAATCTTTTAAAATAAGTTAGCCATGAAAAATTGAAATTTAATAACTTTGATCAGATATTACTCAAAATCGATGCCAGTATCAAAATTATGTTCCTTACAAAAGTTGCTTACTTTTCAAAGACACCATAGGTCAAAGTGGTATCATTACTTTTGACCTATGGTGTTTTAAAAACCTTGAGTTATTGACATTTTTAAGCAAACTCTGAGGGATGCCAACCCTTTTGCGAAATACCAATATCACTATTCGATTCTTTAATACGACTTTTGTTATACATTTTGTTGTCCTAACTCTCTAGAACCAGCTGTTTTCTCAAAAAAAGACTAATACGGGTGGTCTGGGACACCCTGTATAACAAAATAATGTAAACAAATTAACTATACTTATCTTAATTAAGAGGTAAATAACATACGCCATTTAAACAATCAATTGTTTAGTTGTATATAAACTTTTTTCAAGCAAGTAACTTTTATGCTTTTATTTGAAATAAAACAACGCAGTTGGGAGGGTTTCACTTTTATTGTTGAACACTGCAACATGTTTCACCACACATGTTTCACCACACAGTGACTTCATCAGGCATCTGCCTGATGAAGCCACTGTGTGGTGAAACATGTTGCAGTGTTCAACAATAAAAGTGAAACCCTCGCAACTGCGTTGTTTTATATCAAATAGTATTATGGAGTTTCATCATGTATCCGCCTCATCAATTAAATATTTTATGCTTTTGTTCGAAAATTATTTAAGAGGGACGTTCTTTAATCGCTAGACAATTATAGATCTTATAAGTAGTATGTTGTTGGATATCTTTATTGCGATATTCTTTAGTCATTTCTTGGTGATAAAATTTATCATTCATGTCTTTCTGTGCGTTATAATTGAATTAATAATCGGTTTAATTGTAATTTTGTTCTTATCATTGTTTTTGTTTAGGTCGCTGTTAAATATGAGCTGATCAAATGTGATAAGGATGAAGTCGAACCTGAAATCACAGGTATGATTCAGAGTTTATTATTTTTATTAATAAAAATTACAATTAGTCATTTCAATGTTTTTAATAATTCGATACTCTCGTAAAGAAACGAGTACTCTGCTTTAAAATTCTGTTACACAGATGCCACTTAAATCTTAACTAGGGATTTTAAATGTACAGATGTTTTCAATTACCGGTAGTTCAGTAAATTTATTAATCAAAACCGGTTTACTGATCATTTACAAATAAATCACAATATCGTTGATTTCAGTGTAAAAATCATACGTGGAAAATTAGTAGTTTTTAATTACTCGGCTTTAACGATAGTTTCCTCGTCTTCATCAAGCATGAAGTAAAATTTCGAAATTTCCAAAAGCCAAACGGAAAATCCAAATTTTCAGGCTTCTCTAAACTCGAAATTTTATTTCATTTGCCAGGACTATAAAACGAAAAAAATAGATTTTAAGTAGTCTGTATAAAGAGGATTAAAGATGCTCCTTAAATGTCATAGGGCCTACCAGAGCTGGGCAGGATTTGTATCATTCAGGATTTGAATCCTTTTGGAATATTCAAAAGAGGTATTCGAATAGTTTAGTTAAACTGGAATTGTGATCCGGATTCGTTACATATTTTTTAGAGATTCGTAGTCAAATCTAAATGCGGGTGATTCGAATCTTTATCAGCATTCAAATCACCCGCATTTGGAATCAATTTTGAATCTTTATAAGGATGAATCTTTATAAGGATTCGAATCACCCGCAGTTGGATTGGAATCACCCTCATTTGGATTCGAATACGAATCATCTTAAAAATATGTAACGAATCCGCATCACAAATCCAGTTTAGCTGAAGTATTTAAATCTTTTGAATCCTCCAAAAGGACTCGAATATTTATAAAACGATTCGAATACTTACAAAAGGATTCGAATACTTACAAAAGGATTTGAATCTGCAAAAATAATTTGAATGAATTGTGAGGAGTCGCATGAACATTTTGTTTTTGTGCTTTTAACTTTCACGTTAAATCAGTGTTTTATACGCGTGGCGCATGATGTAAAATTACGAGCTTAGAAAAGCCTGAAAATTTGGTTTGGTCGCGTAGCGCTACGCGACCAAACACCCAAAAGAGAACAAAATTACTAAAAATAAAGTTTTTGGTCCTATTTGATTTTTAACCAGTTTTTTTAAATTTTTTTTGTTCTTGAATTTGTCAATATTAACAATTTTCTGCTAATTAAGTTAATTGTAATGATTTTTTCAATTTTTTGCGTTTTTTTTTAATGGATATTATTTGTATAATGTTTATTTTAGAAGATTTTTGTCATTTACTTTATTTTACCAATTAAAATGTTGACGATTTTCATTGTTATTCCCATTATACAGGGAGTTTTTCTTTAAAGTATACGTTTTCCAAATTCAGCTTATTTTTTTTTTAAATCATTAGATATTTGTTGCTTTTTTAAAAGAGCTCAATTTGAAGCTTTAAACGAGTGTTTTCCACTCCCAGACTAAGCATGAAGTAAAATTTCGAGTTTAGAAAAGCCCCGTGAAAATTTGGCGAGGGTCGCGCAGCGACCCGAGACAAATTTTCTGGGCTTTTCTAAACTCGAAATTTTACTTCATGCGCAACGCGTATACAACACCGATTCCAAGTGAAGTTCAAATACACACAGTTACATGTTTAATCAGAGTAACACGGAATTAGATATTTAGTCCGTTATCAACGATGTTCAGTGTTAATAATAAATAATTAGGTTTTAAATATGTTTGTTAAAATAACTGGTAGTGATATTAAAATGTTAATGGTTGCTAAAAAGTAATAAAATCATTTATTTTTAAGGGATTTGTATTCGTGATTCGAAAAAACAGGATTCGAATCTTTGATTCGAATCATATTAATCTCTTACGAATCCTTGATTCCAGTATTAGTGATTCGAATCATATTAATTGATTCGGATTCGTGATTCGAATTCAGTTTTTGAGGATTCGTCCCAGCTCTGGTGCCTACCAACATTCAAGAAAAGCGAACGTAAAATAACTATAATTCTATGTTAAAAAAAACACTTTATTTAGGCTAGGGCGGCGAAATGTAATTTGCCTGTAGCAGCATAAACCCTAGCACCGGCCCTGCCTCTACGTATATTTTATTCTATCAAATATTAATGGGGTCGATTTAATATAAAAGTGGCACAAGTCAAAAAACCTACATTTTGGATGATATCCATTAATAAATTCTGTAAATATTATTTGACATCCCACTGAGCAATCACATTTAAGTAATGTTTCATCAACATTAAAACAATGTTTAATGTTGCTACAATGTTGATGTAACGTTATTTGTTTGTTTTTTGCTCAGTGGGATGTCATTAAACCGTATTAAATTAACTTAACTTTAAGACTATGTTCTGTCTAACAATAGCTTCGATACTTCTACAATATTCTATTATGTTTAAAACAATTATCCAATGTTTCTGGAAAAAAATTACGTAATTTGATTTGTGTTGCGTTTATCGCAAGGGTTCGATATTTTAAAATTAATGTCTAAAATGTATTTTATCTAATATAAATTTTACTTTACAGAAGAACTGCTGTTTGGATCGATGAGCTCCGATTCAGAGGTGAGAAAAATTCAACAAATTATAATTAAAAAAAAAAAATTATTTTAGTATTTAACACACGTAATGATTTGTGTAATTTTAGCACCAACACAAAACGGTAACTTTTCAGCAATGTGTGATTTATTTCAGTGACTTCCTCAATAAGTCTACTCATGCAAAACGATATCTACGAACAGAATCACACTCTTCTTCAAGGCCGTAGCCAGGAGGGGGATATGGGGGGTTCAACACCCCCCCACCCCGAAATTTTTAAAATGTAAATTTTTTCTATGTAAAAGCACATAATATTTTTGCAATTAAGCCCCCCCCCGCCTCCCCTAAATTTGTATAACCCCCTCCGATTTTTTTTCTGGCTACGGTCTTGCTCTTCGTAATATTGATTTGAAAAATTGTTACTAATCAGATTTGAAAGATCAATGAAATGTAACTTTAAAATCATAGCTAATGTGTTGTTAGCAAAATATGCTTTACACTTGTCATATAATTTAAACTACAATACGTTTCACTACATGAAAGATGAGAAACTTATTTAAGATATGATTTCTAACAAATGAAGTATGTACTGTATGTATGTACCTTTACAGTAGGCTGTGCTTTGATTAATTGATATACTTAATCAAAAATAATAGCAATGCGATTATCAACGATTATTGATGCTCAAAAAGAAATACCTGCATTGTTGTTCTATTTTTATTTACAATCTTCCAATGAACAATACAGATTGGATGATTTTTCATTGTCCAGCTCATATCTGCCAAAATATTGAAGATACAAAAAAAAGGTTTCATTGGAACTTAGTATACGCATCGTGATCTATAAAATGGAATAAACCATTTTTTCTATAGACCGACTATTTTCCGGAAAAATGTCATTACTTTTTGTTTTTAAATATTTTTTTGAGAATTAGATCCCTAATCAAATTCTATTTTGGGCATGATTTTGTTGATACTGTTGCGTACGGTATTTTAAATAAAGTCGATTAAGGGCCAGTTGCGCCAATCACGTTGAACTGGTTCATCTCTGAACTTGAGTTCAAAGTGACATTAGAACAATAGGAACTGTCATCTTGAACTCAAGTTCAAACACAAGCCAGTTCAACGTGTTCTGGTGCAACTGAGCCTAAGTGGTGTAATACTACTTTGCTTTTAAATTATGGCTAATAACATACAGTCCATATCAGTTGATTTTCCGCTGTATTCAAGGCGAGCATGACCAAAACAAAGATCGATTTTACCTAGGTGTCAGTGCTGTCATCAAAACAAAGTCCGCGTATTCAGAACCAAAAAAATGGCAAACGTCATTATCAAATTGTGTGGGTGTATTTACGCTCTAGTAGCGAATATTTTTGAAGAAATAGCCATGGTTTACAATAAAATAAGCAACAAAATAAGACTACCGATAATTAACGCGAAACATTGAAAAATATAAGTAGCACGTTTAACGTAAAGTACTGTTAGAAAAATAGTTCGAGGACTTTTTTTGATGACAACGGACTTTGTTTTGAAAAATTAAACTTTGCGGAAAATTAACTGACTGTAATTATTATATTCCTATAATATTGGTTTATTTATTTCAATTACCTGTCAAATTTGTTTATATCAACAAATGCTTGTCATATTTAACAATAATAAGTATTTATTAGTATCAACAAGTTTTCACTTTTTTAGAATACTAAGAATATTTTTTTTTTTTTAACTAAAATTGTACTTGTAATGCATTATTGTAAGGTGAATTTGATTAGGAATCAGATTTTCAAATGATATTATATAGGGCATTCCATTTAAAAAACGATATTTTACCGGAAAATATGTAGGCTATTGAAAAAAATGTTTGTTTCATTTTCTAGATTTAATACCTTAACACATAAACTGGACAATAAAAAATCAGCCACCCTTCAAATTACATGTTTCTTCTGTTGAAAAGGTACGGAAAGTGATTAAATTACACCGACATTTCCAATTGTGCCTGTATAATCAATCGTGTTCATTTCAGTGAACGAATATTTTATTCAGGGTAAGTTTTTTGTATGCTCTCTATTGGGATCTCGGAAGCTATAAGAAAGGGAAAGTAGTGCAGTTTTGCAAGCTTGCGAAAATGTCAAAGGTACTAACTACATACCGAGTGTTCGATAAAAACCGTCCAACGCCATAACTCTGTTATTTATTGGCATATTTGATTGAACTAAAAACCAGAGTCAATGACAGGGTTTAAATGCTAAGAAATGACAATATTGATTTTTTCAATAATAACTTCATTGCCAAATTATAGCCAACTTAATATTTTCAAATGACTGCCTATAATTTTTTAATTTTATTACATTAGACATTATTTTTCTGAATCTAGTAATGCAAAATTTCTTATTTTTTGTTCAATATTTGTGTAGAAATAAATTTAAAATAAATCTTTTATTTAAAATTATATTATTTAAAAATTATAATTAATATGCCTTGTAAAAGTTGACAAATGTTATTTATTGTAAGGTTATGTTAACCATGAATAATAAGGACCTAACTTAATGTAGAATAAAGCTAATATTAATTTAACCCATTAAGCACCATTGATGCAATAATATTTTGTATTTTCAAATATTTCGATTATTACACATTTTTTAAGTATATTTCTAACTTTACAATATTTCAGTGTTTTATACGCGTGGCGCATGAAGTAATATTTTGAGTTTAGAAAAGCCTGAAAATTTGGTTTGGTCGCGTAGCGCTACGCGACCAAACCAAATTTTAAGGCTTTTCTAAACTCGAAATTTTACTTCCTGCTTAATCTGGGAGTGGAAACACTAGTTCGAACTTTAAATTGAACTCTTTTATAAAATCGACGAATGCCTGAAAATGTACAGCGTATACATTATGTATATTTAAAATAAAAAAATCCGAGTATGTAATATAATAAGTCATTCATCGAAATTATAAAAAAGAAGGCACACTACATTTATTGCTAAAAAAATTATGTAAACAGAATTGTTATTATTTTTGGTATAAATTTTAAATTAAAACCAACATATCGGGCATAATTGAATTCAAAAGAAGAATGTCTTATATGATAAAATTAAGAAATAAATGCAGCCGTTTAAAAATTTAAAGTTTACTATTATTTGGTAATGAAGTTAATTGTAAAAAAATATAGAATTACTGTCAATTTATAGTATTGAAACGACCATTGACTTTGTTTTTTAGTTCATTCAAATCGGTCATTAAATAACTGAGTTATGGCGTTGGGCGTTTTTTATTGAAAACCCGGTATATATTTTGAAAAATCTAAGTGTCGATTTTTTTAAATCGATTTTTCTCGGTTATTAAAAGATCAAATAAAACTATAAAGGACAAAGTTTTAGATAATTTTACACTACATAATAAAATGATATCATATCTTTTCTATCAACATTAGTTTTCGAAATATAACATAAACTTACTTTTTTTTAATGGAAACCATAGTTGGGATCATGTCATCATGAGAAAGGGATTTTTCCCTATTTTATCAGATATAGCCATGAAACAATGACAATTATAAAACAATTGTGGTTATTTGTAATGTATTAGTTTATTTCATTTTTGTTGAATAAGTTTATTTGGATGTTATGTGTAGCCAGACATCGAAATTGGTACGAATAAATGCATCTATCCCATGGCCATAAAATGTCCAAAACGCCATAGAAAGTCCAAAACGTACAGCGAGGTTGATCTAGGTCAACCTCGCTGTACGTTTTGGACTTTTTATTCATTTATTAACGAATAACACCTTTTTTCAAAATATTAACATTATAAATTCGAATACAAAAATGAAGATACACATTTATTTTACTTATAAATATTATAATATATTTTTGTAAGGTTATGTGAAACAAACAATTGCAATTTTTCTATTACATTCATTTTTTCATGGCAAACTATTTTTTTGTTGTAAATAAAATAGAAAATTGCTTATAACTCGGTTGTTTTTAAAAGTAAGTATGACAAGTGTTATATCTGATTAAAGAGAAAAAAATCCGTAATGATGACATAGCCAAATATTTAAAAAAATGTAAGGTTGTGTTATATCTCAAAAACTAATATCGATAGAATAAATCTTATACAATTGTATTATTAAGTGTAAAATTATCTAAAACTTTGCCACTTATACCATTTTCTATCTCTTTTAATAACGGAGAAATATCGATTAAACAAACTTTGACATTTATTCAAATATCTAGTTAACCTTGACTTTTTTTATATTTACAAATGTCTTTCTATTCAGCTCGTTAAACTGCTCTACTTTGCCTATTTAACAGTTTCTCTACCTCATATGGTTTCCGAGTTCTACATAGAGAATATGAAAAAAACTCAGCTTGTATATTCTTTTTAATATTTCTAATTTCACACTTACATGCCATATATGTCTTAGGTAATTGAAATTGACTATGGATTAGCAAACTTTTGCAGTGCATATGAGATTGGTAACTGATTTATATCAGTAGTTCATTTATAAACACGATCGAGAAGGCGTTGCTTTTTTGAAAGAAGGAAGCGGAACGAAAAAGTAAAGTCGTAATTTAATTTACGTTTTGTCATACTTGACATAAATGTCAGATTGTGTTAATCAGTAGCTCATTAATTTGCCTTCTTGTTGTGTTATTTGTTGTGTTGTTTCTTCTTGCTTCGTGTGAATAAGCATTGAATTACCGAATAAAATAAAAAACTTTTATAAAACTAGGTTAGATTAACACTGTCAGGAACAGGTCAGGATGAAAATGAGTCAATTTTATACTGACCTATTGCGCCGTTAACTTATTTGGTATAAAAATTTAAAGATCGTTACTTATTTATTGACACGAACGACTGACAAATTTACATACTTGACAACATTTTGAAAATTGCCAACGCCAACGCGATTGTGTTTTTAACTAAACCCCTGAAAAATTTAATAGTATTTAACGTTTTATTTATTAGAACACACATACTTTCACCTACATTCAACACATAAGTGGTTTTGAACACGCCTTAATATGATGATAGAATTGTCTTTAAATGTTAGGAGTTTGAAACTGCATATGATGTATCAACATTTAACACTATTTTCATAATCATATACACTAAATTTTTATTAAGCATGAAGTAAAATTTCGAGTTTATAAAAGTCTGAAAATTTGGATTGGTCGCGTAATGAAGCGGAGCGACCAAACCAAATTTTTAGGCTTTTCTCGAAATGTTACTTCATGCGCCACGCGTACACACCACTGAAATATTGTGAACTTTTGCGTTTCGAAATTTTTAAAATAGGTATACTTGAAACAAAAAGCACCTACAAACAAACTACTAGGGCTTAAAGTATACATGAAAATAACCATCTTTTGTTAATAAATGTATAGTCAAAAGTGTCTTCCTTCAGGGACAGAGATTCTTAGAGATTTTTCAAGAAGCACCTAAATATAAAATAGGAAGCGATCTAGATATACAAACATGCATTTAAATAACGTCAATTTTGACATAATTCAATATTTATGTGATGTTTTTACTTTTCTTGCATTAATTTTCGTCGTACCTACCCGGTAGTACACTAAATTGCCTATAGTTTACTACCTACCCTTTGTTTCCATTACGACGAAAATGAATGCAAGAAAAGTAAAAACATGTCACATAATAGTATATTATGCAACGATCATTTAATGGCAGCTATTAAGACACTAGTATGAGAATTACGACACGAGCGACGAAGGAGCGAGTGTCGTAATGAATACGAGTGTCTTAATAGCCATTAAATGAGAGTTGCATACACTATTTTTTCTACGACTACTTGCAATTGAAAAATAATAAGTTTTATTTTCAAAATTTATTAAATTTATATTCAACTTATAAATTATTTTTATACACTACATTATATGAAAAAAAATTAAATTACAATATATGAGAACTTTGCAAACAAAAATGACAGGTTTTTAATCATTCTTTTTGATTTATACTAATATTTTGAATTGTACAGTTATTAAAATGAATCTGTGGCACTTTCGGTAGTTCTGAAACAACGTTGGTGGATGTTGTTATTGATGCTGATGGAGTAATGTTTATAAAATTGTTTGTTTGGCTGTGTTCTATCGAATTCAAAAGTTGATTGGCTACGTTGACTTTATTTTGGATTGACTCGTCAATATAGTTTCCAGCCACTGCGGTGGATTTCCACCCACCGTGGCGTTTTAGCGAGGTGATGTCACCACCAGCATCAACCAATATTGTGGCAGAACTGAGACGAAAGCAGTGTCCGGTGTATAAGTTGGGATCTGGAAGATTTAAGTACCTAGCAATTTCTTTGCCCATATTTCCAAACTTGTTTATTCCTACGCTTTGTACTGTACATTTTCCATTTGTATAATTTGTAAAAAAAGATGGGGTTATACAATGTTGTTGACGAAGATTCATGTAGTTCTTGCATATACCGTAATATTTTCCGGTAACTGAAAATGTTCGCGTTGTTTTTGTTTTAGTATCATTAATTGTGACTAAAATAGTTGTTCCAAAATCATTTACGTCTTTTAATTCCAACTTGTGCAGCTCATGCCTTCTACAAGCTCCCATAACACCAAAGATACATACTACCTATGAAAACAACAGTTTAAAATATAAATTTTAAACTAAAATTAACTTACCTTGGTCAATAAATATTTTACGTCTGGGGCTTCACCAATAAATTGCTTTATTTCATCAGTGGTAAAGGTTTTAGATTTTTTGGGTACACATCCTTCAGATTTTCTTTTTAACAAGGCAAGCAATTTGAAATATTTGGATATGTCCACTTTGTGTTTAATGGATAAAGTTGATTTAATAATGGAATAATGAGTCCATAAAGTTGTGGATTTTAATTTCTTGCACAATTCATCGAAATAAACTAATAATACATTTTCAAAAAAGCTGCTAACCTTATTTTTATTCCTCCATTCCATAAACTGAGAGTAACATTTTTCATAAATTTTTGCCGATTTTACTGGTAGTAAATTATTTGAGGTTTTTGAGGCTTGTTCTACAATCTTCGGAGGAGTTAGATTTTCAATTTCACTATCACTATCGCTCATTTTTGTCGATGTTTATACAATTACGTACGTTGACAAATTGACAATTTTAAATTGTCATTCCATCATACCCAGCATGAGCTTGCTACGATGTGAATGAAAATCTGTATCGAAATGAAAATCTGTATCGAAATGACCCTCATTTCGATACAAGTAGTAACTGTCTAATAAATCAATTTAAGTATAGGAGTAGAAAAATATTGAATTATGTCAAAATTGACGTTATTTGAATGCATGTATGTATATCTAGATTGCTTTTTCTTTAAATTCCGTGTGACCTATACAAAATAATTGAAAACGCAATTTGGGTTGCCTAGTTTCGGGTAATCTTTAAGATGCTCTATTTTCTAGAGAAAACACTTTTAACTACACATTTATTAACAAAAGTTGCTTGCTTGTTTGTAATTTTCAAGCCCTAGATGTTCCTTAAATTGACGAACACGCTGTAAATCTACATTTATTCTTTTATATTAATGTGAAATTAATTCCGTCCGTATATTGTGATATTACGTGTAAATATTATTTATTGATTAGCTGGTAATCAAAAATTATTCCAAACATTTAGGGTTCGTCAAGTCCTACCTTGTACGATATTATGGAATTTAACAATTAATCCCGTTCCTGTTTTCCCGTTGTAATCACATCCCCCTGCAGATTCCAGTTCGTAATTAAAGTCCTATTAAGTGAGTACGGATATTTTATTAAATAGATTCCTACGCCAAATTGAGATATAATTAAGGTCTGACTGTAACATTTCATTGTTAATAAATGTTTCAATAATTGTTGATTGTCTGATTTTTTAAAATTTTGTGTTTTCCTATAGTATTAGGTTTGCTCGTTTGTACTGCACTAAGTTGAACTAAGTTCAAGTTTGTGACGTCATCAATTCAAGCTAGTGTAACTTCGCATTAACAATTGCAGATGTTCAGTTCATGTAACGAACAAATTCAGTACAAAAAGTGCTGCATTTGTTCGTGTAACGTACAAACCAACTGCTACAGTCATTGGATGAAAAAGTTATTACTCTTCATTCAACGGTTAAGTTTTTAATGGCGGTTGAGTTTCAATAATATTTAATTTAATAAACTTTCAGTATACAGTGAATGTTACTTTTAAGTATGCATATCCCGATGTGTACGCTGTACATTTTCAGGCATTCGTTGTTTGTGGAAAAGTTCAATTCAAAGTTTCTAACGAGTGTTCCCACTGAACAAGACACCAACAAATAACGTTATATCAACATTTTAGCAACATTAAACGTTGTATTGATGTTGAATAAACATTACTTGATAGAGTTTGTTTAGTGGGTTTCCACTCCTTGATTAAGCATGAAGTAAAATTTGAGTTTAGAAAAGCCTGAATATTTGGATTTGTCGGCGCGCGGGCGAAGCGAGTCGCGCCGGCAAATCCAAATTTTCAGGCTTTTCTAAACTCAAAATTTTACTTCATGCGCCGCGTGTATAAAACACTGATTTTAAGTAAAGTTCAAAATATACATCTTTAGCATACTGCTTTAGTAGTATATTTTAAACATCACGTTTTTCAGGACTTTCTAGCCTCGAAATTTTACTTCATGCTTAATCAAGGAGTGAAGACACTCGTTAAAAGCTTCAGATTGACCGATTTTCAATAACAACGAATGCCTAAAGAAATACAGCTTACATGTCAGGATATGTATACTTAAAAAATTCCCTGTATGTAAATACAGGGAGTTTTTCTTTTGAGTATACATATCCCAATTATGTGTTGTAGATTTTTAAATATTCGCTGTTCTCTTAAGAGAGGTGAATTTGAAGTTTAAACGAGTGTTTTCCACTCCAAGGTTAAGCATGAAGTAAAATTTCGAGTTTAGAAAAGCCTAAAAATTTGGTTTGGTCGCGTAGCGCGGAGCGACCAAACCAAATTTTTAGGCTTTTCTAAACTCGAAATTTTACTTCATGCGCCAAGCGTACTAGACACTGATTTCAAGCGAATTTTAATGGTTCACAATACTTCAGTGCTTTCAGTGTTTAATACGCGTGGCGCATGAAGTAAGATTTGGAGTTTAGAAAAGCCTGAAAACCAAATTTTCAGGCTTTTCTAAACTCGAAATTTTACTTCATGCTTAGTCTGGGAGTAGAAAACACTCGTTTTAAGCATGTATACCTTATAGAAAATTCCCTGTATGTATACTTAAAAGAAAAATTCCCTGTATGTCATGAAGAAGTAGGAAAATCTGATAGTCAATGCCTTTAATCCTACTTACACAAAATTATGATTATCCCTTCAAAATTGTGAATGTGTGTTGATTTCTAAAACAAATGTGTAGTTTAGGTCAGCTTAATAAAATAATTTTTAATGTTTCTAGACTTATTGGAGATTATTATTAGATACGGGAGTTTGCAGAAAGTTTGCCCAGCGAAATAGAAATGCTATCACCGGCATGATGAGAAAATTTAGGAAGTTGCATATTTAATCATGAATAAAGTACCATATTTATGTATATTTGCATGAGTGGAATACTGCTGGATTTGCTTTATATTTTTATTGAACGAAATAAACATTATCTCCTAAAAAAATTGTAATATTATTGTAATTATCACCACTTGACACATTATTTAACAATTAAGTACTCAAAATATAAATAAAGTTGCTAATTCTTGTTTGCAGAATATTTCGAAAAATATTATATTATTTTACGCCGCCGCTATTCGCGAGTTTTGGAGCGAACAGACATGAAACACAAATTCCAATATTCTAAGTTATTCCATGATTTTTTAAAAATTATAGGTTTTTAAGAACCTATCATTTTTCTCTAAGAAGGAAGATAGTTACAAAAAAACTTGAAGACAACAATTTTTTTATCTACTTTTGTTTGAATCATTTTTCTGTAAGGACCCGATCAAAACATCTACAGAGTTTGTCAAAAGAATGCCCAAGATGAAATTTCGAAAAGCGAAGATTTATTCCACAAATAGATTTGATGTGGATTTTTAAAAATAAAATCAACACTAAAACAAAATACTTACAGTTCGCAAATAGCATTTTTTAATGAAGAAACTGCGAAATATTAACTGATATTTCAATTTCTAAAACTCTGTACATACAAGTAAGTACTTAAATTTTTTATTTATACAATTTATCAAAATGATGTACAAACGTGGACGAAGACCAGAGTAACAGGTAACAAAAATTGTGTGGATGTTTTGAATGGGTCCCTTTCTGTATTCCCATTAGCGAAAGGCGTACTCGCGTAATGTCTCGACATTTTTCAATGTTCACAAAAAAACGCTATAACTCAAAAACTACTTGAGCTACAGAAAAGTATAATTGTTTTTTTTCTAAATCAAGAAGGCGAGTGTTTATCAAAGTTATCAATATTATATATGAGAGTGTTTTCCACTTCCAGACTAAGCATGAAGTAAAATTTTAAGTTTAGAAAAGCCTCAAAATTTGGTTTGGTCGCATAGGGCTACGCGATCAAACCAAATTCACATTGAATCAGTCTTTTATAAAAGTTTAGAGAAGCCTAAAAGTTTGGATGTGGACGCTGCACTTCGCTCCGTATATAACACTGATCATGAATCACGAATCAAAAAAAATACAGACACACGAATTACACCACTTGTCTTGAAATCAGGGTGCAAATAATATTCTCTTGAACATTTGCCAAACTTCTCACTTGTTACACAATATAATAATGTTTTGTGCAATATTTCAGTGATGTGCTAGTAGGTTGGATTAATAACCAAAGAAACTCACAGAAATATAATTTTGTTTAATCACCTAAAAAATTATAAACATTTGTTTTTTATAATACACAAAAAAAAATCATTTGTTTTTTAGTTTCTTTTTCTTCTTGGGAACATCACCACCCTCCCCCCTACTTCTCTTCCCGTTAACTTTAACCTCATGCCCACCATTCAACAAACCAACATCCATCTCTTCATCTTCTTCAACCCCATTTTCCTCAATTTCACCATTAGTTTTCGCAGCTACATTTTTCTTTTTATGAACCTTTTTCTTCGCATTCATGGGAACGTCTGTAAACGTCATACCGTCCTCGAACCCCTCGGACAAACTCTGCATCCGCAACAAATCCGCCTGCTTTTTCAACTTTTTCTGCCCGGCGTTACCCTTTTGTTTCCTAGCCTTTTTACCACCCGCTTGCTTATCCTCGATATCATCCCTCACGGAACTCAACTTGATTGCTTCACTGTTGGCTGTGATGACTTTGGAAATTTTCAAAGTAGAGCATAATTTATTAAAAGCTATTTTGTTTTCTTTTTTTAAAACAACACACGTTGCGTAATTAGTTGCGCTAGTTCCGATTTGTTCCCAATCAATCGTTCCTGTTTGTATAGGGTTGTTTCTAATTGTGGTTAAAAGTGTGAATAAATATAAAATGAAGTTTTCTTTTGTTGTCGGTTGAGGGTTGTTGAATAAATCAAGAGTGTTCGCTTGGAGGAGTTCCTCACTTTGCACCAGTTCTGTTTGCATTGTGGTTTCATGCGCTTTTAAAAGCCGCTGGTTTTTGTAAAATAAGTTGATTAATTCGAGCGCTTGCCGCCGTCGGAAAGGCCTGACTTCGTCGTTAAAAGCATGCACGACTAAATTTGGCAGCAAATTGGTGATTTTCTCCCAAACCATGCCTACTAAGCTTTTGAATAGGACATAGGGTAGAAGACAGTCACGTTTTTCGAAAAACATGGTTTGTGCTTCTAACAAAATCCCCAATATTCCAGAGGTTAATTTCTTCCGGGTTTTCTTTGGAATATCTTCCTGATTGCTTAAATACTGCGTGCAGCGGATTGTGAATATGCAACATTCAGATATTTTGTCGCCGATTTCTTGGATTAAAAGCGCTGTTTTCGTTCCCTTTTCCAACAAACTATTCAACAAATCACATAGCACAGTATCATCAACGCCTTCGACTGACGCGAATTTTTTTATGTTCAGCAATTTTTTCAAGCAATACCGAACGCGATTTTGCAATGGCATCTGGTGGTTTTCTTTAACTGAAAACTCCAAAGTTTGCAAAAGCGGCAGCATGATTTCCAAGCAGTAAATCATGGAAACGTCCGGTGATTCTAAATAGAGGTCGATTAAATCGAGAACGCGTATGCGGAAATGCGTTAAAGTCTCGTCGTCTTTGCTCTGCTTCCTGGATTTTTTGCCTAGATTGGGTTTGAATTTTTTAAAAGCTTCACCTAAAGCGGAGTTCAACTTATCACATTCGGAATCGCTCATCGCATCCATGTCCACACTTTCCTCATCGGTTTCTGCTCCGTTTCCGCCCAACGCGTCACGCACAGCTTGCCGTAATTTATCATTCACTGTTTCTTCTTCAACTTCATCTTCGTCATCCACCTCATCATCAGAATTTTCTTCCTCTTCCTCTACTTTATCATCATCCTCTTCCGATTCGTCTTCATCTTCTTCATCATCAGAATCTTCCCCGCCTTTCAAACTCAACGGATTATCGCTGCTCTGCGGATCCAAAACCGACAAAATCTGATGCAACGCATTTGCGTTCAGATCCTTGCACAAGTAAGGAAAAACCCTATTGATCAGACTCCTCAACAAATGCGAGTTGTGCGACAACAAACTCAAAAACAAATCCACAACAACCTCGATCCACTCAATCTCCTCTTCCCCGTTCGCTCCTTTTTTATCAGTTTTCATTTTTTCGAAGCACGCGAATAATTCGTTAAGAGAATCACTGGCCAATTTCGGGTTGTTAATTATTTGAAAAATTAAATTAAGGAAGAGTGTGTGGAACACCGGGTACAAGTGCTTTTTCTTTTGCTTCGACTCGAATTTGTCAATTTCTCCGATTGTTTTGCACCAGAGTTCATATGCGGGTTCGGAAAATGGATGGCGCATTATTGTTGTGTAGTTTTCGGAGGTAATTTGGTTGTTTAAGTGGTGTACCAAGTGCGATAAAATTGAGCGAAGGTCGTCGAGCTTCGACATTTTTAAGTCGAGGGCGTGGAAAAATGTCTCATTGAGTGAAGCTGAAAAAGAAAATTAATTTTAAATACAGAATGCAGTTTATCAAACAAAATTTAGCAAACACATTACATAAAACTAAAAATGCTGATAATTAAAAATTGGGTACTATTATTATCACTTCACTTTCATGGTTTGTTGATGATTCTAGATTTGCCTCTTAAAACCTTTATCAAGCATAAGAATTTAGCCGTGTCCAAATCCGCAAAAATTTGTCTGAATCAGAAAAACCTCAAATTTGGTGATAAAATCACTGATTTGGTAACCCTCATTCTGACAATTTTTACGTATCATAACCTTACTTTATTTTTTATCTGCCCCAAAGGTGGGCAGTACTTGAGTACAAAGTTTATACTTTGAGTACTTTTCGTGTACTCAGTCTACGAGTACTTTATTTTCCAAGTACTTGTACTTGACGCATTTTTAGATTTTTTAGACTCAATAAACTTTAGTACATTTCCCACCAACTGTCAAAACGGTTTATGATAAAGGTGACATTTTATTTTAAACTTGACATCGATGACAATCTATCAATTTTACTTTCAACTTGGCATCGATGACTATAAATTTTTACATTTATCGTCAATTTTGACAATTAAAGTTGTTAAAATGTCAAAAAGTAACATTAACGACGTCAAAATTAACAGTCAACTAACTAATGGGACCAACTTATGTCCCTTATCACTATTAACTAAAGTCAGCCTATTGCTAAACGTCCTTTGAAGGAGGAATGGGTGGGAATAAGAAGCAATAGAAGAGTGACGAAATGGATGAGAGAGGATGGGGCCGGCGTAAGGACACTGGACCTAACCTAACATTAATGGCAGTTGAATTACCATTTTAAGTTGTATCTAACCTATTAGGTTAGATCAATTTAATCAAAATATATCTAGACTAACCTAAACTTAGATTGGCAAGTAATCTGACCCAATTAACCAAAATATATCTAATCTTATTAGATTGACATCTAATTCGACCCAAATTTCAACGTATCAACATAAATTGATGTTTTAAAGTGAAACAACAGCACCGACGTAAAATTACAGTTTCATCTAAAAATAAAAATTTATAATAATAATTAAGGCAGGGAATTTTTCAAATTTAAGTAATTAAAAAATCTTAATTTATAATAACTAAGGCTGGGAATTTTTCAAATTTAGGTATTCTAATATTCATTGAAATATTCTAATTATTCGAATATTCTAATTATTCAAGTATTTGAATATTCAAACAATCGAAGATTCAAATATTTCAATACTTAAATCACATCGCTTCGCTCCGCCCAGCAAATCCAAATTTTCAGGCTTTTCTAAGCTCAAAATTTTACTTCATACACAACCTGGGAGTGGAAAACACTTGTTCGACAACTATCAGAACCTTTAAATGACAACACTGATTTTTTAAAGAAAATGGAAAACAAATACAAAGTATAGTTATTTTCATAATCTTTACGAGTTTTGTTGATTATCTTGTTTGTATTTTTTTGTAAAAAAAACCCCTTATTTTCATTAAAAGTTTTAACAGTTTTCCAACAAGGATTTTCCACTCCCAGATTAAGCATGAAGTAAAATTTCGAGTTTAGAAAAGCCTGAAAATTTGGCTCGGGCGCGTAGCGAAGCGGAGCGACCGAGCCAAATTAGGCTTTTCTAAACTCGAAATTTTACTTCATGCGCCACGCGTATAAAACACTATCAATAAAGTGAAATTTAAAATATACTGATTAGGTCTATATGTTTATCATTTATAACATTATTAGATAAATTCTATAAAAAACCTATATTATGATTATTATGACAATTGAGGTTATGATGTAAATTTGAGCATTGAAAAACATATTCAAATATATAAATTATTCGAATATTTAAATATTTGTACAAAAACATATTCAAATATTCGAATATTCTAATATGTGCGGAGGCGCCAAACTTTCTCACTTTCCAGTATGAACCATAAGACATTTATAACTATAGTAACAGTTACAGTAAGTTGATGTTTCTCTCACAAAGTGGCATCTAACCTAACTTGACAAAGCGAAAACAACCTAACCCAATTTTTGACATTTCATCACTTCCTACACTTATAGTGGAATTTTTCAAATTAGGCACTCTCATGCGCAGAACGAGCGCCGTTTGTGTATTTCCGCTGCTCAAAAAAATGAGAAAGTGGAACCTGACTACGTTAGGCGCACATTTATTTGAAAAAAAGGAACCCGCCCGCACGGTGTGCATCAGACGAGGACCCTTTGGGATTTCAATGGTGTTATCTCTGCGAGAGCCAGCGCCGAATGGTACATTTACGCCCCAACGTTTTCAGGACTGTTACCTACGTTCGGGAAATGCTGTTCTACCGTGCAAGTGCCTAATTTGGGTAATACATCTATACTTTCAAGTACTCGAGTACCGCCCAGCCTTGAATGTAGCCAACCATAATAAATTTTAAAAAAATAATGAATACCTGCTAATTCACTTCCAATTCCCTTATTCTTCTCATCCTTCAACAGTGCCACGTCCATCAAAACCGCCAGCTGCTCCTTCTTCCACTCGATCTCCCCCTTAACCGCAGGATGATTCAGCAGCTTCACGATCAACTGCGACGAGTACACCCTATCCAGATTCAACCAAGTCTCCGTCGTTTCCTCATTCTTCTGCTTCACAACCTCAGCCAGCATGACTTCCCGATAGATCTTACACAACTTCTTCACCCCGTCCGGGTTCAACGTCGCGACAATTTGCTGCGTGACTTTACTTCTCGTCAGTTTCTCGAAGATGAACGTCCCAGGGTAAAATAACAATCGCCTCAAAATCGCGATTTTGTGTTTCGTCTTGACGTCTTCCTTTTTCACCACCTCGATTGTGGCGTTGAAGAGTTCGTAAGTCGCTTTTTGAACATCGTCTTGATTTTTCGAGTTTAGGGATTTTACGTGGTTGAGGATTTCGACTAGGTAGTTGTGGGTGTATATTTGTGGTAGAAGAGAAACGTCAGATAAGTTTTTAATGAGGGTGGTTAATAAAATGGTGGATCCGTGTAAGCGAGTTTGTGTTGGTCTTTGCAGGGCTTCATCGATTCGTTGGAGGAATTCAGGGATGTATTTCGTTTCTGAAATTTTCTTTGCTGTTAACTGATACACGGGATGTTTAAGGATGTGTGTAGTTGGAATAACACCCTATAAAAATAAATATTTTATTAGTATTTTTAAATTGGTATATGTTAAACTTGTAAGTCTAGTGAGATGATTTTATAATGTAATTGACTTTTGATGATGATATTGTTAAAATTGTTTTGTGATCAATTCAACTATCTTCCTGATCAGTTTTCGTGTTAGTAAAACATTATAGTAGATTACAATGGTTAGTTTACAACTAATAACTTAATAGCCCCCTATTTAAGGCACGAGATCCGTATTATACAAAACCTAAATAGGGTTATTTAGAATTTAGTTAATTTGAATACGAAAATGTGAATATGATCCTTAGAGCCGTGTTAAAGCTGTATGCTAAGGTCTATTAATAGGCTGTAAGTTGTTTTAAAAATTAACAGCCTTATTAATAGAATTGCCTCTAATATCATTATAGTTTAATGCAAGTTAGTATTGAACTATTGGTAGAATGAATGTGGCAACATCACATAATAATATGTGTACCAACTTCCTTTTAATTAAATTTTAATTGAACTATTGGTAGAATAAATGTGGCAACATCACATTTTAAAATTTTAATTGAAGTATTGGCAGAATGAATATGGCAACATCACATTTTTATGTGTACCAACTTCGATTTAATTAAATTTTAATCATTTAGAGGTTATGTTACATTGTTTGTTTGTAAAAATGTTTCTTCTGCTGAATTATTCTATTGCATTTTGTGTCTAACGAATTATTCCCCCCCTTGGTTAAGCATGAAGTAAAATTTCGAGTTTAGGAAAGCCTGAAAATTTTAGGCATTTCTAAACTCGAAATGTTACTTCATGGGCCACGGGTATAAAACACGGATTTCCAATGAAGTTCAAAATATACTGCTTAGGTATGTTTTATACAAATCTTAAATAAATCATAGCATAATAATTAAATAAATTTGTTTAACTATAGCATTTGAGGTTATGTATACCACCAATCTCGTGCATTAAACTATTAAATTATTCGTTGTAAACTAATAGTAATCTACTAGAATGTTTGATTAATACGAAAATATTAATATCATCCTTAGTACAGTGTTAGAGCTGTCTGCTAAGGTCTATTAATAAGGCAATAAATTATCAAATTCTCTGCTGACTTACCAATAAAATGTTGACTATACTACCAACCGTCTCTTGATTAACAAACTCATTATGTCCAATAGCCTCTTTAAAAAACTTCCCGTTAACAACATCGGGAAACTTATTGTGAGCCTCGACGAGGAAATAGAGGTTATCCAACGTGTAATCGCTCAACGGCTTCGTCAATTCAGCTTTCATTACACTAAAAACGGATTTTTCAAACTCTTTAGCTGTCAACTGGAGAAAAAACAATATTTTATTAGACGCTAAAAAAAAGCGATTAAAGGTAAAGAAAAAAGATAAATTTACGCAATAATACATAATTCAACTTACGGTGCTGATCATGTTTACAATAAAAATATAAGAAGGCAGGCTCAAGTAAGAAGTTTTTTTTCCAGCATGAATAAGCATACTGATGATTTTCTTCTGTTGTTCCAAATTGACGCTTTTGAACTGTCCGGATCGAAGAATCGAGCCACAAACCAAAACATGTCCAGTGAGAATATCAGAATTTTCCTATAAATAAATTAAAATAACAATAGTAGTTATTGTGACTTTAGATTCGACAACATTAACTTGTCATTATCAAAGTACTTTTAGTTGAAGTTGTCAAAACTATAATTACAATAAAAAAACATCAGTTATACAAAGTGTAATAGAGCAAATACACTTGTACACTTTTATGGCACAACTTGCTGTTGTACAATTTTTAAATAGCAAGCTTGTTCACTAACCATTAATTGTCATTTTACAGGCCGATTTGAGTGACTTTAAACTAGCATTTTGTTAATTAGTCAATATTTTGTTGTTGGCAAATGCAACTTGCTATTTGAAAATTGCGCAACTAAAAGTTGTAACTGAAAATGTGCAAGTGTAAAAAAACTGTAAGAGCCAGTTGTTAAACGGTGGCTTAAACTGCAGTTTTAGATAACCTTCACTTAATTTTATATTATGTTTCTGAATCACTTGTTGAGCATAATGTCTAATTTGTGTAAATCAAATTTTGTGTAATATGTAAATGTGAATATTTATTACTACTCGTATTGTACTTACACTTCTTGCATTGTTTTTACTCGTGTGCAACTCATCCTCGAGCAACTTTAGCACATCATTGATATCACACTCGATCCTCGGTGTTTGCAACAAAGTCGATAACACCGTAAAAAATCCAATCCTGGACGTATTCTGCTGCGCTCCCAGGCCCCTTATCAGTCGTTTCAAGACATATTTCAACTCGGTTTCCTGCAAATACACCAAACAATCAGGTTATGTTTACATCTGACACGCTTATAACCTCACTTTCACTCCGCCGTTTTTCACTGCCAGTTCCCTGATGAGTGTCGCCCCACTTTTCGCCCTCAGTTTCGGATCATCCTTGATGATGTTTGCGAAGCTTTTCAGAATTTGCGATTCTACGTTTTTCGACTTTTTAGGGACTTCATCTTGGGCCATGCTTTCTTCGCCCGCCATGTCTAGTTTTTGGAGAAAACGTGAATGGATTTGCAGATGTGCCAACGTGGGCAATTTAGACATAAAAGATACTAATGTTTGCAAGAAATGCGAATTACAAACAAATTAATGATTGAATTGCATTAATTCAAATTGTTAATAACAAATAAAATTACAGAAATTAATACACTTTCAATCAAATATATGATAGAAAAAAAATACAAATCCATACAGATAAATCTCATTGCAATTAAATCATTATTACAATATAACTTACTTAAGTATTAGGTCATTTTTATTGGCATCAACTTTTATTATTATCTTTATTAAAATACAGTTTTTTGTAGTTTCATTCGAATGTATATTTGTTTTCTCTCGAATTACGTATTTAAAAAATATAAGAAAATAAACCAAATTTTATCTAATTACGATTTTTCAATAAGATTTACTTCAGTAGTGCCTTATAAAATTTGCAACTTTTAATATTTTCCAACCATAATTTTTTAAATGCCTTGCAAACTTGAAGTCAGGAAAATCCCTAGATTTTAGGCAAAAAATGTAGACGAAGTATAAAGAGAAATAAATGCATTAAAACTATGAATTAATTAGACTTATAACTGAAAAAGTATCGTTTTCATAATTATATTAACTTTATGACTTTTTATATTCGATTTTCATAGAATGCGCAATACATTCTTATTTATTTTTTATAGTTGGCATAATTGATCATTTTAATTTTTTATGAATTATTCAAAAATAAACGTATGGAACCAGAAAAAAAACTTAACTAAAAACCTATCCCATACAGGAAATGTTAAATTTAACATTTATTATTAGTCTAGTCACAATCTAGGCGCGTTTTGTACTTGAAATGTAAACATAGATTGTGAGGGTACCGTTTACGTTAAATTTAATATTTTGCGTACGGAATCGGGGGGATTATTTAAATACTATAAACACATCATCACAGCAAATACGGACTTTTATAAACAATTCCTAAGCAGTAGCATTTGTTGTGGCACTCTCATATTTTAATTTGTACATTATTCATACAAGGCAATAATTGTTGACACGTAATATAGGCAACACAATGTACGTTTATGGTAGATACTGAATATAGGCAATACAATGTACGTTTATGGTAACCGCGAACAACGCTAGATGGCGCAGCTAAAATATAAGCAACAAAAGATGCACGTTCAAAGATATGATACATTGCATTACAATATTAAAAAACAATAAGATGTTCCGTTTATCGTAAAAGAACAGTCTATTTAATTAACGAGAATACATTTTGAATATATTGAATTAGGTTATTTTGTTTTCAATTATTTAATATTGTTTAAAATTGTGTATATTAACTTGCATATAACACTCATTCATTCACAAACTTCACAAATGTCAACATTTCATGACCATCATAACCACACTTATTCCAAGAAAACAGAGGAAAGTGTTATTTTTTAATTTTAATAAAACCAAATAGCTGTTATTTCAAATAAATTTGGCATAAGCATAAATTAAAACCGTAAATGTGTCTAGTATTTTTGCAAGCAAGCTAAAAATGGATCAAGAAACAGCGAAACGGTTGTTAGTGGAAGGGGGCACATTTATCTTCCTCGACGTCCCGGAAGCTACGGAATTCGGTATAGACACGAAATCGTGAAATACTATTTTTATTGGCATACTGGTTTCCTATGTGCACGTGATTACTCTACATGGTCGGTGGCCCGACCGTAGGACGGATTTTATGGAGATTACTCATGGTTCAAGAGCGATTCTCGTAAAATCCCATTCAGTAGCAGTAACTTTTGAATCAAACTTTTTAAGCATGACTGTTTAGTTGGGTTTGTAGTAATATTTGTTTTTTCATCAGAACAACTGTCAAATAAATGAACACCAGCATCGGGTAGAATACAATCAGCTTTAGAGTTGCAAGCGTGTAAAGATGCTGACCGGCCAGGTTTAGATAAGTCGGGTCAAATTATTCCACACAATGAGAGTCCGTCGTACAAAACAAACTAAAAGAACTGTGATCTTGAACTTGAGTTCAGCTTGAACCTGAGTTCAACATTTCTAGTGCAACTGGGCCTTACAGTTTAGATATGGTGGTTTCAAATTACATTAAGTGAGAGTATGTTTTCTTCCAAAGTTAGGTTAGGCTATAACTTGTAGTAGATATCATTATTAGGTTTTATACTTAAGATACATTTTCAGCCCCATTGATTTAATTGGAGAACTAGAACATACATAGGTTTCTTAGTGGGATACAGTCTGGAGGCTTTGGAGCATTGGAAAAACTTGGTGCAGCTTTTGTGCTGGTGCGAGAGGGCCATCAAAAAATACCGAGCGATTTACGACGCTCTCATCAGCCTACTAGAATTACAAATCAAGGAAATTCCCGAGGATTTTTTGGCCAATATCGTTAAGAACACTAATTTCGTTTACGTGAAGTTGCGGGATTTCTTCCGGGCTGTTTTACAATCCGAAGTCGACGGGAGGTTGAAATCGAAAGCCAACAGGTTGAAGAAGTGCCTCACCCAAGAATATTGTTGGGATTTTACACATCTGGAATCGAACGACGAGGAAGATGCGCTGGTTATCGTGGATCTCGGGATTTCTCTCAGTTGATCGTGTGTTTTGTTTTTAGTTTCATTTTTATGTAATAAATAAAATAAAAACAGCAAAGTGAGATTTAATGTTAAATAAAATTATGTTTTAATACTCACCAAGTATTGGTGTAATGCAAGTATTAAAAGGGAATTTTTGTTTTAAGTATACATATTCGTTCTTTTTAAAAATTGTTAAATTCGAAGCTTCTAACGAGTGTTTATAATCCCCGATTAAGCAAGAGCTAAAATTTCAAGTTTAGAAAAGCCTGACAATTTGGATTGGTCCTGTAACGAACACTGATTTATCGTGAAGTTTTAAAAATCACTATTCATTTTAACAATAACACAAAAATTCTTCAAAATGTGAAAATATTCTTATGATTTTACAAGAAACATTTTTAATTATGATTTTAACTTGGTTAAATTTCACTAATATATTGCTTTTTTATTCATATTACAATTTAAATAACTCACAAAGATTACGATTACAAATGTATTTACTTATCACCGCCTCAAATAATTTGTATCTACTACCAATTTATTAAGTGCCTCTGAGGATGACGTAGGATAGGAAGATCAGGTAATATTCCTTGCTCAGGAATCTGCCTTCTTTATTATCTGCACATTTATGTGTTCAAATTTTAAAAAAGTTCTAGTTCTAAATACAAGGAATTTTTCTTTTAGGTATACATGTTACGAATTTTCAATGTAAGTTTTCAGACATCCGTGATCTTATTAAAAACTTACAATTTAAAAACTCTTAACGAGTATTTTCCACTCCCAGACTAAGCATGAAGTAAAATTTCGAGTTTAGAAAAGCCTGAAAATTTGGATTGGTCGCGTAGCGTAGCGGAGCGACCAAGCCAAATCAGGCTTTTCTAAACTCGAAATTTTACTTCATGCGCCACGCATATAAAACGCGGATTTGAAGTGAAGTTCAAAATATACTGCTTAGTTTTGGTCACATGTTGATTAATTTTACAAATTAATATATGGAATATTGAAAGTATACTTAAACGAAAAAATCTCTGTATGTGTTGTAAAGTTGCAAGTTGTAGCATTCTCTTTTTTGAAAATCTCTGCATCGTGACAATTTATTTGACAAATTATTATTTATTTGTTACATTGATAATCATTTACCAACATCTCAAAATTTGATTTTTAAAATACCCTACTGTTAAAGTAGAACCGCAACTGTTCGCAGTAAATACACCCCAAGTGTGGTCATATTAAAAAAAAACAGAGTTTACCGGACAACACGATTAATCACTAATGCAATATTCACACAATCATTAACCATTATTTTATTCACTAAGCTTTTAGGGAATCATTGTAAGAGTACTCGAATAGAACTGCTTGTTTTTGTAGTTACATTTCAACTAAAAATTAGCACCTGTTAATAGGACACCAATAATTGTAATGTGAAGTAGAGAACACATATTTAGCCATTACTTGCCTATTTTGGGTCATGATTTCACATATTTAAATGAAATGAATATGAAATACTTATAAGGTTACGAAAGTAGTTGTCACATTTCATGAACCAGTGATGATAAAACTGTTTAGGTAAAGTAAAGTAAAATTCATTGTATTTTACTTTCTTTCTAAATTAAACAAATTATTTCGGTACAGCAAATTATTTCACTACTTTTAAATGCATCTTTTATAGAATAAAATATAAAACAAAGCATTAATTTTATCTAACCAGAAAATTTCGAACCCCACTAGATATTTTTGATTCCGCTGAAGTTTGCATAAGATCTAGCGGTCGCCTAATTTCAGGGCCGGTATTCCTGAAATTAATCGCACGATCGGTCGCCCGTCAACTGTCAAATTCACATGTTAAATCCCAATCTAAATGACAGATTTCATACGAACGAATCGTACGATCAATTTCTGGAATACCGGTCCAGAGCCCCTATTCAAAGCACCGATGCAATTTGTCATCGATGAGAATCGCACTAAAATGACGTAATTTTGGGAAGAATTTACCAAACGGTACGGAGTAAAATGACGTCACTTCTCACCGTTGAAAATTTGCACCGGTACTGTGAATACGGGCCCAAGAATGCAGAGCGCACGAACCTAGCGAGGCGACCGTGCGTTCGAATCGGTCGTACGATCTCTGGGATACCGGCCCTAGTGCTTATTGTTTTTTAAAAGTGTAATCGTTGATTGAAGTATTTATATTTCAAATAAAAATATTTCAATCAACGGTGTAATTACAATTTTTACCAAGCTATATTTGCTGTAACAAACTTAAAGCAAAGAAAACCCCTAGATTTTAAGCAGCAGATAATTTAATTTATTTTCTTGCAATAGCTAAAAGTAATCTTTAAAAATGTTGTTTATATTTATTTTTTGATGAAAAGTATGTAAATATTAGTATAATTAATTTAAACAATTTACGTTTGTTTATTATGTAACATTCATTTTTTCCAACAATTCAAAAATAATCAAGCACGTCACTGTCACGCTTTTTAACCACAACAACTTTCGTTGCATTGACGACGCGTTGAAAATTCCAACAATACTTAAAAATCTGTCTTTCATTCGTAAACGTCAACAATTGTCAAAATATAAGAACCATATAAACACCGTATATAGAAAAGGCAACGAGTTTTTAAGTTTGGATTTTTCATTATCCGCTGAAAATTCATTCAAAAACAATGCTGACATATGCGTAGGTTGGCTGCAGTGAATTTGTGGTGTTTTGGGCAGGCGCGTTCCATCAAGGTTAACAAAAATGGCCGGTCGACGTTATGATGATCGCGATGGCAGGTAAATATTCAATTAAACCATTAATTATAACGTAAATTATCGTTGTGTATGCGGATAATGATCGCTGTTGCCACCGTCTGCGCGCAGAAAATGTCGTTTTCGTTGGGGGAACGGGATTTATTTTGATTTCAAACACTCAACCGGCGCACATGCTTGCGCCCCCGGAACGTTTATAAATAGTGATCTAAACGTGATTTATTACGTTTAAACACGCTCAGAATATAAGATTATGGTCGTGTTTCATAAAATCTTCGAAATTTTAGTTTAGAAGCATTTTTGTTTAATTGAATTGTTTATATTTAAATAAGTGTTTTTAATTCCTGTGCGATGCTTGTTGTGAATGCAGAGATTTTGGTGGAGGTGGAGGCGGTGGTGGAAGGAGGACAGGAAAGAAGCCGCTGCCGACGGAGCCACCTTACACGGCCTACATAGGCAATTTGCCGTCGGGCCTCGTGCAGGGCGACATCAATCATATATTCCAGAATCAGAGCATCAAGAACATCAGGCTTGTGATGGACAAAGAAACCGATCGTTTCAAGGGGTTCTGCTACGTCGAGTTCGACACACTCGAAGATCTGACCAACGCGTTGGCTTTGGACGGGCTCGTCGAGGTGCAGAAGTCCATTATTAAAATTGACGTTGCCGATGGTGAGTGGTGATTTTTTTAAATTGTAATTTTGTAGTTTGTGATTGACTGATTTAATTGGAGAGTTTGTTGTTTTTATAGTAATTTATTTGATTGTGTTTATCATTAGATATAAACTTACTTAACCTATGATTATTTATGATAATATTTTTTAATGTTATCTAATATTTATTATTAAAATACTGAACACAATTTCAATTTAAATTAAATTTTTGTTAAAATTGTATTACCATATAAAATTTTGAATTAAATGGATGATAACATTTGTTTATTGTAGAAAAATACTTCATTATGAAATGAAGCATACTTTATTTAATTTACTAACATTGAAGTAATTAATTAACTATTGGTTGTTTGTAGTGGCATAGCTACATATAGTGGAGCTTGAGATGAAAGAACATAATTATAGGATACATTTTTAGATTATCGAATTATTCATGTTACCCAAAATATACGTATGCATTTCCCCGAAATATACATAAACTCTGTTTTTTTTTAATATGACCAAACTTCGCGTGTATTTACTGCGAATAGTTGCAGTCCTGCTTTAACTTTGGGGTATTTTAAACATCAAATTTTGAGATGTTGGTAAATGATTATCAATGTGACAAATTTATCATAATTTTTCAAATAAATTGTCACGATGCAGAGATTTTAAAAAAAGAGAACGCTACAACTTGCAACTTTACAACACATACAGGGATTTTTTCTTTTAAGTATACTTTCACATATTCCATGTAAACATTTCTAAAATTAATGAACATGTGATCAGAACTAAGCAGTGTATTTTGAACTTCACTTTAAATCAGTGTTTTATACGTGTAGCGCATGAAGTAAAATTTCGAGTTTAGAAAAGCCTGATTTGGCTCCGCTGCGCTACGTGACCAAGCCAAATTTTCGGGCTTTTCTAAACTCGAAATTTTACTTCATGCTTATTCAAGTTTTTATTAAGATCACGAATGTCTGAAAATTAACATTGAAAAATCATGACATGTATACCTAAAACAAAAATTCCTTGTATTTGGAACTTTTTTAAAATTTTAACATATAATTGGGCAGATGATAAAGAAGACAGATATTCTTGAGCAAGGAATATTTCCTGATCCTCAGAGACATTTAATTAAATTGGTGATACAAATTAAGGTGATCACAGGTAAATACATTTGTAATCGTAATCTTTCCCTTCACATATTCTACAAATTAAAAGTTGATTTACAATATAACATGTGATTAATCTTGTCCTAACCTAAAACGCACAACCTGCATCACACCACTAAATTCTTTAAATGTCTAAATTGCTTAGTCATATTAAAAAGAAAGGTCATTTCCCTTAATGTGTCATATTTTTTAATATTATTGTGATAGTTTTAATTTGTCACATTCTTGATAGTTTTCTTTATTATTTCACAAATAACTTAATTTTTCAGTGATTTTAAAATTTATATTGATCCTAATTTTATGATATTTGAATTGATTCAGTTACTTGAAGATAATAACTTTGATTGAAACACTTGGAACCTTTCTTCAACAATTTATTTGTAACTAGATGTACATTTGGGACACAAAGTAACCATTATTAATGGTTTGATACTCATAATTTTATGAACTTAGTGTTCAAAGTTTGAATGGATTATTTTCATATAGTTTCGTTACATTAGGTTTATATACAAGTTATTCATATGTTGTTACAATTACATAGATTAGCTTAATTAGATTACAATTATTCAAAATATGCAATTAGAATAATATTTTATTATTTATACTATAAATTTAAAATACAATAGTCTTAATTTCTTATTCGTCATACTTCAACATCTTGACAATTTCTTCATTATATCTGTTTATTTAATCTATAAACTGATTTACTGTTGAGTTTATAGATGAAATAAACAGATACAGTGTGATCAACAATGATTGTAGACAGGTTAAATTTCCCGCCAAAAAATGTTGGTACGACTGATTATATGAAAAGAAAATCCCCTAGATTGCTTTTCCATTGGCGTAGCAATTATTTTTTCCCAAAATAAATTAAATATTTAATCATAACTATATATAAAATTTTTACAGTTTTAATTAAATATACAAAGTAAATTGAAGTAAGTTAAGGTTTTGTATATTTTTAATAAACGTAGAGTTAGCATCCCTAATTTTATAATAAATGTTGAAAATGATGGCCTTCATTTTCTAGGCAAATGTTAACTCTACGTTTTTTATTTTGAAATACTCGTTGAAGCTCCTCCGGATTTATGTTCCTTATCTCTTCTTCAATTGCTGCTTTAAGCTCGTTTAGGGTATGCATTCGATTTTTAAAAACCTTATTTTTTAGATGCCTGAATAAATAAAAATAGCACGGAGTGACGTCTGGCGAACGTGGTGGCCATAATCCGTCGCTTACCAAGCGATCATCGTAAAATTCCCTCAAGTAATTTAATGTCGCCAACGCAGTATGAGGAGTGGCTCCATCTTGCTGAAAATAACCCATTATCTGTTCGTCATCATGCAATTGATTCAAAAATTCATCTAGAATGAGTGTTCGGTAGCGCTCGGCATTGATTATTTCGTTGAAAAATATTGGGCCAATTATCCGACGTCTCGAAATTGCTACCCAAACACCAATTTTTTGTGGATGTAAATCCGTTTCAATAAAAGTATGAGGATTTTCTGTAGCCCACGTACGATAGTTTTGGCTGTTCACATATCCTGACAAGTGAAACCACGCCTCGTCAGTAAAAAAGGTCTTGTCCAACATACCATTATCATTTAAATTCTGATTAAACCAATTGCAATAATCAATTCTTTTTTGGAAATCAAGTGGCTGAAGTTGATGAACTACCGATACCTTATACAGGTGCAGATGCAGAATTTTTTTTGCGGCTTTTATGCAACTCCCATACGATACTCCTGTAAAAGGATTAAACATTAAAATTTGTGCGCACCTTAAAATTGAGAACATACCCGTTTGAGCTGAAAGTTTTCTTAAAGATTTTGTTGGGCTTTGTTCAAGTCGTTGTTGAATGTCGCCAACAACCTCTTCTGTTAAGATAGACAGTCTTCCAGCTGACTTGCCCTTACAGATACAATTCTTTCCCTCAAAACGGTCAACAATGCGGGTTTTATGCGAGGAAAATGTTTTGTAAGGAATGTGGACATCGGGGAAGGCTTGAATAAATTGATTCAGATACTATTGTAATGAGTAAGTCCATGTGCCATCTTCATTCATAGTTCCACTTCGATAATGAGCCTTCAGGATGAATGCATCATGCTGTGGTGCAAACATCACGGTAAACACAAGCGAATTCTCTTAAAATCTGTAAATTTAGGATTAAACTTAAATTTTCTAATTTTCTAACCTTAAAAACAGCAAATCACTTACCACAAAACAAAGACTTATACAAAGTAGTCCTGATAAGAACTGATGTCTACGAAACAGAATGAAAAATAACTTAATTCGAAGAATGAATTAACATAATGGCAAAATACGACGCACGACGCTACTAATGTCAAATCGAGTTACTGTTTATTAATTTTTCCTTGGCATGAACTTGGAGCGATCAAATTCCCCAGATTTTTTGGCGGGAAATTAAACTTGTCTACAATCATTGTTGATCACCCTTTATAATGAAGAAATTGTCAAGATGTTGAAGTATGACGAATAAGAAATTAAGACTATTGTATTTTAAATTTATTCATCACAACATTATGTCAAGAAAATGCCATAGAATGCTGTAGAATTAAAATCACTCAGATAATTAAAAAAAAAACATCCTTCTGAAATAAAGAAAACCAATATTAACCTCACAAGAATTCTATAGTGTCAAAATTAAGGACATTACAATTTAAACAAAATAAAATTTGCACCATGTTTTAAAAGTATCCTAATGCTGTAGAACTAAGAAATATTTCTTTTAACTGTATGTGTTGAAAATACATGTCAATGTTAGAACTACAAAAAAAAACAAATGTGATGACCGACGAAAATCTGATAAGAATTGTCAAAACTTTGCATGCATGTCAAATTGCCACCGGCTTAAAACCACAAATTAACTTGCGAATAATTTTATATATACAATATCTTTGTTCAAACATTACCAATGTTTGTGTATAAATAATATAAAACATGAGTTTGTTGGTACGTCCTTGTTTAGGCTATGGACCTTCGGTCTTTCTGCCCTAAAAATATTAATGAATAATATTATTATTTTACTCGATTTCAAGTGTTTCTACAAATCTACAACTTCAATTTGAAACATTTTTCGATATTTTTAAATACAGGGAAAGTATCAGGATGGAAGGGAATTTTTCTTTTAAGTATAGCTGCATGTTCCGATTTGTAAATGTTCAGACATTCGAATTTGATGCTTCTAACGTGTATTTCCACTCCCAGATTAAGCATGAAGTAAAATTTCGATTTTAGAACATTTTCAGGTTTTTCTAAACATTGTTTTTAAGTGAAGTTAATAATATACTATTAAGGTTAAAAAAAAATGTCAAATTGAAGTATTCGAATATGCATTCACAAATATTTCAATTATTAAAAAATGTAAATATTTGAATATTTGTTCAAAAACATATTCAAATATCTGAATATTCGAATATTTGAAGAAATGTGTATTTTAACTAGTGATAGGATAAATTAAGATATTTCAATAATTGATATTTTTGGAGTGGTACATTTTATTAATTGATTATATTTGATAATGAATATTTTTTTGTTATTATATTTCCACCTATTTTAGGTGAGAAGCAAACGAAAAAAACTGTCTCACTTCGATTTCCATAACAAAAATCAATTTTACTTATTGTAAGTAAAGAGCAATAAAAGGTTTGTTTCTAAATTAATATAACAATCAATAACTAATAATCGATACAAAATAATAAATAATATCGAGAGATTTCAATAAATAAATTTTAATATGTTTTTTTTTGTAACAAATAAAAGAAGCGAAATTTTAAGCCATGTCAAACATTTTCCACTAGAATTCCACCAAAACAATCAAACAATATTTTGTCACCTCTGCTTAATTTTAATCAACTTCTGTAACTTTTTTTATAATTATTTTTCTTGCTTTATGAAGATTTGTGTCACTTAACCCTTTGACTTACGATTTAAAATTACATTTACGATAGAAACAGGGATTTTTTTTTTAAGAGGGGGGTTAGGCCATGTAAAATTTCTATGTTGGGACTATGGTTTGAGGATTGTTATAAGATAATATTTGACAAATTTCTTTTACAAGAATATGCATTGAAACTTTCGTAACAAAATGGCAAAATAGATTATTTTTTTTTAAAATGTATTCAACGCAGAAATACTTTTTGTTAGAGGTCTATTTCAAAATAAAGTAATTTATTATTTATATGGAAATAAAAGTTCATATCAAGATTCTATTTCTGCCATTTTATTATTTAATGGTCACTCTTGACGTGTGAAAGACAGAATGCAATACATTGAAGCGATAATCTGTCTAGAGTCGGAGTAGTTTTGCCTTCATATGACCCCCACATCCGCCCTCTGGCTACGGCCTTGCACTACGCTATGTTTAAGCCAGAATTCACAACCGAGTACCTAACCCCCTCTTAAGTATACTTTTGCATATTCCAAAACAAATTGCTGCAGGCGTTTGAATTAATCAAAATAAACATTTGTAAAGTTGATTAAGACGTGATGGGCCTAATCGATTACATTAAAGCTCTGCTGATGCGAACTCTAATAATCTGGATTCTCCAGTAATCCGGACGAAATTTAAATATTAGTTATTCACATTATGTATTCCAAAATCTGTATTACCTGTGATTCCGAAATCTGGATCAGACGTTGTGCGGCTCACCATTTATGTACGTTGCACTATAACCTCGTGTAAAAAGCCCAAAAACGATGAGTCGGGATTTCCCTGATAGTTAAAAAGCACCATGGTGCCTAGGAGACTACACAAGATATTAACTGGTGCGGAAAACACTCCATGATCTTTCTGCTAGCTCAGGAGGTCATAAATCATTGTTTTCCAACATTTATAGAGTTTTTTTTTTCCTAAAGAATACCTTAAATTTTTTTGTGGAGTTTTTCGTCAGTCACTGCGACTAACACAACGATCTCTAATATAGTTGTATTACTCAAATTAGGCACTTGCGCGGTAGAACAGCATCTCCCGAATGTAGGCAAGACAGTCCTGAAAACGTTGGGCCGTAAATGTACCATTCAACGCTGGCTCTCGCAGAGATAACACCATTGAAATCCCGAAGGGTCCTCATCCGATGCACCACCGGGCATGTGTGTTCCTTTCTTTCAAATAAATGTGCGCCCAACGTAGTCAGGTTCCACTTTTTCATTTTTTGAGCAGCAGATATAATAAATTCTATTGCATTTAATCAATGATGTTATTACTATTAATTATTTTTGACAGGCAAGAGGAATGATCGAGGGGGTGGTTTTGACAGGGGCAGGGGTCGCGGCGGTGGCTTCAGGGGAGGTCGTTCCGGTGACCACCATCGTGGAGGAGGTGGAGGCGGCGGCAGTTTTGGAGGAGATGACTTTGACAGACGAGGCGGAGGACGCGGTGGCTTCTCAGGTAAGTGTCATAATAAGTATTTTTTTTTTACATCAATATATAAATCCACCTTTATTTGGCATATAATTAACATACAATCATTATGGTAATCTTCATTTTTATTATTGAATTAGACCGTGACCGGGGTACCGGACACAGAGGCAACTACGGGAACTTCGGTGATGAAGCCGGCGGCGGTAACTGGAACAATAGAGGAGGCCCCGGTGGTGGTGGCCCAGGCGGCGGTGGCGGCAGAGGCTTTGCTAGCGGCGGAGGCGGTCCCGGAGGACCACCAGGCGCACGACCTCGTCAAGAGAGAAAACCGTTTACCGAAGACTTACCTAGCCCTGCACCAGGTCAGTATTCAACTACCAATTATACCGTGCAATAATTTAAATTGTAAATTAAAGTAGGCGGCATCTTTTTGTGCGGTTGCCTAGAATGCAAATTTAACGATGGAATAAATTTGAGGTTATGGTAAATTGTGTGCTAACAGTCAGTAGTGCCAAACTAATTTTAAATTCAAAGCCTCTAATTTATATTAAAAATGGCCACACGATACTAGTAAAACAACCAAATAACCTAAAATCACCTGCAAATTTGATATAGGAAAGTTTTCTTTTAAGTAAACATATGCCGATACGTACTCTGTAAATGTTTAGGCATTCTTAGTTTTTTATAAAAGCTTTATAAAGCTTTTACCGAATGTGTCCACTCCTTGATTAAGCATAAAGTAAAATTTCAGGCTTTTCTAAACTCGAAATTTTACTATAAGAGCCACCAGTACAAAACACTGATTTCAACTGAAGTTCAAAATATACAGCTTGAGAATAGTGCTTAAGAAATATATTTTTTATCTTTTACTTGAAATAGGTGTTGTATAGGGGTGGCGCATGAAGTAAAATTTCGAGTTTAGGGAAGCCTGAAAATTTGGTTAGATCGCTCCACTTTGCTAGGCGACCTAACCAAATTCTCAATCTTTTCTAAACTCGAAATTTTACTTCATGCTTAATCAAGGAGTAGAGTCGTTAGAAGCTTCATAAAGCTTTTATAAAAAACAATGAATGCCCGAACATTTATAGACTATGCACCAAACTAAGGCTGTAGCCAGGAAAAAAAAAAATCAAAGGGGGTTAATCAAATTTCGGAGGGGGGGTTAATAGTAAAAATACTCTTTTTGCTCTTACAGGGCCTCTTCTATATACAAAAATTGAACCCCCATATCCCCTGGCTATGGCCTTGGTATAAACCTCTATTGCAAAATTACAAAAATATAAATTTTGCAATTCATTTTTCAGATCTAACAAACAGGAGGAGGTTAAAGCTGGAACCGCGCACAGTGTCGGTGCCGGTGAACGCGCTGGCGGAGACATCGCAGTCGTCCACGATTTTCGGCGGGGCCAAGCCCCGAGAGGAGAAACCGGACAAGATATAAGCGCGCGCGACGAACTGTTACATATTTGTGGTCCATACATATATTACCTTTTAGTTCTTTTTTTTGTGAATTAAAAGAAATTATTTTATAATATACAATCGATTTAAAAGTAAAGAAAGAAAAAAATTAATATAAGCGAGGGGGGGTCGGAAAAATTGTGCGGCACTGTCTTCAACGAACCGTCCCTGGAGTGCTCCCCTACGTTTTGTTTTTAAATTTTTTAATCAAATCAGTGTAAATGTAGCATGTAATATAAGTACATATATATTCACAAAAGTAATAAATGGGGGGCGCACCGGGGCCGGTTTCCACAATAAATAGGGTGCTCGTCTTCGTAGCGCGCTTTTTTCTTTTTATTTGATCATTTCAGTGCTTGTGAAAAAATAGTGGAATTTCGTGCTTTCAAGGGTTCAAAAAGTCGCGTTGAATTCGGCGAAAAGAAAGAAAGAGAGAGAGAGGAACGTAACCTCGCTTTTTTTAACTTTATCTTCAGGTCGCCGGGGTTTGTTTGTTTCTTATTTTCATCATTATTTTTTTTTTAAATGTATGGAGTTTGTTCGGGGAGACGCTTATAATGACAATCTTTTCTCCTTGAAGGTATGACATTTCTGTAACAATAGACACTTTTCAATTTTTTGTTTCGATAAAGGCGGGGGTAACTGTACAGTCGGCTATGCAAATAAAATGTTTCACTTAAAATTAAATCTACAATATCATCAATTTAAAAATAAAAGTCGGTAAGTAAATGCCGCTTAGTGACTTTTATCTTTAAACAGACTTGATTCTAAATCACACTTTAAAATAAAATCGTGGTAATCACGCACTCCATAATGTAATTCTCGTGAAGAACAAACTATATGCTATCTACCATACGTAGTTTAACAAATAACTAGTGAACATTTTTGTATACACACTACTTTTATATACATACATAAAAAATAAATATTAGATAAAAATAGTCTTAATTAGACTAGATAATGCGCGATCTACAAGATTTTGTTTCAGAGTAGGCCATGATATACAAAGATAGATACAGGAATTATTTTTTTTAAGTATAAATATCCCATAATTGTTTAATGTAAGGCTTTCGTTCTTTTTTAAAAAGCATTAAATTTGAAGCTTCAAACGAGCGTTTCCAATCCAGGATTAAACATGAAGTAAAATTTCAGGCTTTTCTAAACTCGAAAGTTTACTTCATGCGCCACCGGTAAAAAACACTGATTTCAAGTGAAGTTCAAAATATACTACGAAAGCAGTATGCTAAGGATGTATGCTTTGAACTTAAAAATATTTCAGTGTTTAATACCGGCGGCGCATGAAGTAAAATTTCGAGTTTAGAGAAGCCTGAAATTTTACTTCATGCTTAACAATAAGTGGAAACACTCGTTAGAAGTTTAAGGCTTTCTTTAAAAAACAATGAATGCGTTCAAAATTGTAATACATTGAAAAATGTGTACTAAATTGAAAACTCCCTGTGTAACAGTCTGTAACAGTATGAACAAATGTTGGAATAAAAAACATTATTAGACATAAAATGTCAAAATTATAGAAAAATAAGACACACATAACGTGAGATCAATTTTCAGTCTTGATTTACAGTCACTCGTGACAATTCATAGCTCAGGCTGATTTTATTGTTGATCGTATATTAGTTTTTTTTTATTGGCCCAACAGATCTGGTGATTTTTTTATAAGTTGGATATTTGGTTTGATAGTCTGGTTGTTATTGTAGTTTTTGCCTTCAGAACAAATTTGAGGTTGTTTTTGACACAGTTGCCATGTGCTTAATTACCCCATCATAAAGATTAATAAAGTGGTGAAACATTACTTTTGACATGTTATCACCACTTTTCTGTCAAATAATCAATTGCAACATGGCATTCATATATCTACCGTGCGATCATTTAAATAATGATTTAGAGTAGGCGGTATTTTTTTGTGGGGTTGCCCAGAATTCTAATTGAATGATGAAATACATTTGAGGTTATGGTAAACTATGTTAGCAGTCAGTAGTGCCAATCTAATTTAAAATTCAAAGCTTACTCCAAATCATGCTTTTAACGATTGCACGGTATGTCATTACATGACAAACAGTAGGGACACTCAAATAATCAAAGAACCTAAGAAAAATAAATCCCAAATCTGGTTGGCTAATAAAAAAAAAAACGGAATACACGTTACATCATTTTTCTCATTCTGGCCAATTCTGAAACTTTCTTCCGCTCGCCCCTTATTATCAGTTTAAAGGTAAAAGACATTAAGTGCCACTTAACGGCTTTTACCTTTGAACCATCGATATATGAATTTTCTAAAATAAAGCATTTACAAAATAAATATAATGTACATAATTCTACGAGAGATTTTTTTGTAATTTTAAAAAAGCATTTATGTGAAGCTGTACAGTTTGCCCACAGGATTTGAATTTTTTTGTTTTCGAGATACAAAATGTACTAAAAATATAAACACAAATATCACGGAGTCGCTTCGTGGTGTTGTGTAATGCATGTAGTTTTTACATGCCGGTGTATAAAAAATGATAATTGAGATGTAAAGTATATTCTTTATTATTATTATGCAGCCATCAGGTCTTTCGATGGGTAAAAAAAAAACTTAATAAAAAGGAAAAGTTAATAACAATAAAAGTGTACGCACACTCATTTATTCTCTTTTTATTTTTTACAATTTTTACGCAGCGGGATCTTCAGTTGGTAAGGTGTTTAGAAATGTACAGCCTTATTAATAGAATTGCTGTTAATATAATTATAGTTTAATTCTAGTTCATTTCTACTAGACCTGTACAAACACGATACTAATATTTTGTATTAATCGAACGAAATCTAGATACTATTAAATTGATTAATTGACTATCGTATGTTCATTAAAAAGACACCTCTAGAGTGCCATGATTTTTTTTTTTGTTAATTTAAGTTGGCTACATGCTTTAGGAATTGACATATAAAACATCAGACATAATAATTATAATGTAAAATTTCAGAGTTGCCAATCTACAATATTTTCCAATGCACTTTAGAGGTTTTATTTTATTGAACATACGATATTAGTTAGTTCTAGAGCTGTTCCAAGTACAAGTAAAATGTACTCGTGCACTGAGTACATGTACTCCACACAAAATGTACTAAGTACAAGTACCTAAGACTTATTTGAGTACAAAGTACTGAGTACATCTAGTGACTAAGGAATGTGATGATAATAAATGAAAACATTTTTTTTTTATTTTGGGTTTTACGTCATCTATTTCCGCTGCTAAGGCCAATCATGACGCCGGAGATTAGGTCTACAGCTATCCGGGAATTTTGCCGAACCCGGTGGGAGTTCCAACCCACCGGTAGGGATCTTTAACGTGCACGCAACATCCAGGCAGTACACGGGTCCTACATGCATTTAACATCATATCCGAGAAGACGGAGTGTTTGGCATTTTTATCCTAACCTATATAAATGCAGACAACTTGTTAGGCCGGTATTTGAACCCCGGTCCGTGGCGTGGCAGTACAACACTCTAACCACTACACCACCAAGCTGCCCAAAATGAAAACATTAATACACAACATTACAATTTCGTAGATACTTAAATTTACCTAACTTAATTTCACAATTTGGAAATGTTCGGTTAGGTTAGTTTTCAAGTTGTAATGTAAGATTAGGTTAGATCATAGATTCTCAACCTTATTTTGCCCACCACCCACTTTGAGATTTTTTTTTCTAGAGCCCCCTAATTTTTTTTATTTACCATCTGTTGTGATTATGAAACAGCTATTGCCACGATAATATTTAAACGTGTAATATTATATACCCCGTAATTTTCTCTGGGTTTTCTACTGCCCCCCTAAATGTCTTAAACACCCAAAGGGGGGCGTTATCGCCCCCGTTGAAAACCTATAGGTTAGATGGTAATCGTAAAATTATGTTAAAGTACACATTGTGAAATTAGGTTACGTTAGGTTGGAGGACAAATTGTTTGATTCTATCTAATTTGGTAAAGTTAAATTAGGTTAGCTGTCAAGTTGTAAGCTAGGTTAAATTAGATAACAAATCATAAAGTTCGGTTAGTTGATCATTGTGAAATCATCTAAGATGTTCTTCACCTGTGGCCTGCTGCCAGTCCTCGAAAACTTAAACATCCTTTCTAAAAAAGTTTCTACAAACCATTTACTATAAAATAATCAGCAACAATCTAACCCCCACTTCATAATTTAGAGTAACAGAATTATTATAAAGGATCAATCGTAAAGATAGGTTAGAGAACAACTTGGGAATTAGGTTAGGTTATCATTTAACCCAACTTCACAATTTAGGTTAGCTACGATAGGTGTTACTTAAGTTAGGTTTGTTGACAAGTTGTGAAGCTATGTTAGGTTGAATGATACATTGTGATTTGGTTGCGTTAGGTGAATTAAGTTAGGTTATAACTTCATAAAATGGTAATCCGAGTAATTATCGGAAAGGTTTGTTCAGGTTAGGTTAGACTGGGTGCATGTAACTAAACAAACGGTAGTATCGTTTATCGTATATATCCTAACCTATTGTCTATTGTATCTAACCTAAGTAACTGGTTTCCAAACTGGAAATATTCTTATTTCAAAGTTTTCACAATTCTCACGTTTTACAAGATTTTGTTAACATAGTTTTGACATATTTGCTATTATTGACATATTTAGATTGAGTATACCTAGTGATACTAGTAGGCGCACGCTTGCGGTAGCCAAAGCACAATTTTTGTTAAAATTGGCACATTTCAATTTGTCGTGCGGGATGGAGCATCACACGTAGCACACACTAGCCTGATATATGCGCCAAATCCATACAAAATGAGACAACTGCATTTGTCACATCTCGAATGTCCCAATGCGTCATCGCTTAGAGTCAAAAAGTGGATCGATTTTGGGACATACGATTTGGGTCAAATGCATTTGTCACGTTTCGTATGGATTTGGTGCATATATCATTCCAGTGTGCGCTATGTGCAGTCAATTTTAATAGGACTTACGCACGGGCCACCGCAAGCGTGCGCCGTCTCGCTTCACTAAGTACTCAACTGTCAGCTAACCTTATTTAACATTGACATCATGTTTGAAACATTTGAATATTCAGATATTTAAATATGTTTCGAACGAATTTTTTTAATATTTGAATAATTTAAATATATAAATATCTTTTTGTATGAATGATTAATTGCTTAAATTTGACAAATTCTCAGCCTTAAGAGTATATTTTAAACTTTACTTGAAATCAGTGTTTTATAAGGTTGGTGCTTGAAGTAAAATATCGAGTTTAGAAAAGCCTGAAAATTTGGATTTGCCAGGCTTGCTTCACCCAGCAAATCCAAATCTTCAGGCTTTTTTAAACTCAAAATTTTACTTCATTCGCCAGGTGTGTACTACACTGATTTAAAGTGAAGTTCAACATGTACTGATTTATTAAGATATGTACATATATGATTTCTAGCATTCTAATTTAATAATTCTTAAATAATCCTATTTTGCATGGCAATTCAGGTTATGTACAAGAGATCTCGTGCTTGAAACTAGGGATACCATTCTATTAAATTATTAGTTGTAAACTAACAATAGTAATCTACTAAAATGTTACATTATTACAAAAATGCTAATATCATCCTTAGGACCGTGTTAAAGCTATATGCGTCTATTAATGAGGCTGTTGGTTTTTTCAATTAAATCTTGTCATTTGCTCCATCTTGTTGGAATCACAGTTTTCATTCTTGAATATCATCAATGTACAGTAGGTAGTAAGAATAATTCTATCCAAAGACTCAAAGTGACATCTACAATTACCTAACTTGACGATGTGATGTATAACCTAACCTCTGACATTTCTTAACTTTAAGCTCTAGAGTACACACTCTACTGGGTGGAATTAACCCTTGCACTTGTTTTCTAGCGTCTTATATTTATTTATTTTTCATAATTTCTGTTTAGCGTTAAGCTTCTCTTGTTTTATTTGCAATTACACTTCATAAAGCAAAATTTAACTTAACTTGACAAAGTGATATCTAACCTAACTTGATGAAATGACATCTAACCTAATGTAACCTTTGACTTTTCCCCATTTTGTGACTTTATTTTTATATTTCATAATTTTAGAAAACTTTGTGCTTCTCTAGTTTTATTTCCAATGGCTGAAATTTGTTGTTCCTCAGATCAAAACAATATTTATTCATTATAAGAAATAACAGAAATTGATAAGACAATTTCTGTTGACATAAAATCTTGCGTTTGTACGATTTTGTTACAAATGTCAAAATATAATACAATTATCTTAAAATATTAATAATTTTGACAAACTTTGAGCTGTTGTAATATGACAAGTTTGCAAATTTGTGTATAAATCCACTTTTTTATTTGGACAATGGGTTTATTATTACCTTTTATATTACTCATTATTACCAAAGACAAAATATTGTGACCGTTCATCGGAAACAACACTTGGGAGTTTACTGCCAACTGTTGGGAAATTTTCTGATGACCAGAATGTTAATCGTGAACGTGTTTAGGATTTTTGCAATTGTACAAAATAGACCGACCGGAGTACTGTTCATCAGATATACATCACAAACAAATCTAAAGAAGTTGAATGATGAACATTTTGATGAACTTTAAATAATAATCATTTTCACATGAAACATGAACATTTTATGTTTTTTGATGAACAAGAGTTAATATATTTTTCAAATTTAGTAAGAAACTTATAATATCGCTGCTTTGCTTTGATAATGGCACAAATGAAATTTGTTATTGTTTTAGGTGGAGCCTGCAATAGTTTACAAGACACTTTAATTCAAATATTGAAATCTCTATCTTCACTCGATTTATCTTATTTTTTGCACGTATTTTTATTTGTCTCTTAAAGCTGTATTCATTAAATAACTGTATTGAAACAAAATCACTTTTTTTTTAGTTGTGCCACTATCAAAGTAAAGCAGCGATATGTCAATCATTTTCTCGTAAAACGTCAAAAAGTCTTTCAACAACGAAAAAACCCGAAATTAATAATAGAGAAATGAAATAGCTTGTCATGTATAATGATAATAATAACTTTATTTAGCACTTTGCTATATAAACACAATTATTACAACAATTTTATTTTTAATAAAGTAGACAAATGAACAACAAAAACAGATGTATGGCATTATAAAGAGCATACAATCCAAATTTTAAGCATAATCCTAAATAAATTTTATATTAGAATTTAAAACCGAACTCTAGTGAACCCAGAATAATAAATGCCTGAGTAAGGTGAGGTATCATTGTATAATATTAGGCAAATTATCTGCAAAAAATAATGCTTCTTTGTCTACTTCCTTTTGTCTTTTTCAAACCGTCAGAATTAACACTACAAATTAAAAAAATATATTTATTTGTAGTGTTAATTCTGACGGTTTAAGGAAGACAAAAGGAAGTAGCTAAAAAAGAAGAATTAACGCTAATTTTATATTGGAATTTAAAACCGAACTCTAGTGAACCCAGAATAATAAATGCCTGAGTAAGGTGAGGTATTATTGTATAAAATTAGGCAAATTATCTGCCAAAATTAACGCTTCTTTGTCTACCTCCTTTTGTCTTTTTCAAACCGTCAGAATTAACACTACAAATTAAAAAAAATATTTGTAGTGTTAATTCTGACGGTTTAAAAAAGACAAAAGGAAGTAGCTAAAAAAGAAGCGTTAATTGTTACCATTTTTGCTTACAAAATCTTGAATAATATACTGAAACTGACGAAAACATGATTATCTCTATGTAAATGATTCAAACATCGTTACTTATTAATAAATGTTTGAATTATGTTGACGTGAAGCTATTTCAAATTACGTGTATGCCACTGGATTTAAGCAGCACCATCTCTTGATTAAACCATGAAATCATTAGATCGCCATCTATAAATTGTGGTCCGAATTAATTAAACGCCACCTGGTGTCCTATTGTTGTACTAAAACAAATGATAAAAGAGAAAGAATGCCACTTTTTCACTTCCGCTTACAACGAATCTGTAAAAAATTCAAAATTATATTCGTAAATATTGAATTTCGGATTAAATTTAAAAAATGATCGCACTTAAAACATGCAATAAGAAATGATTATTCACTAATTTATAATAGAAATAATTGTTAAGAAAAATAGAAATAAACAATGGTTTGTGTCTGGGATAAAATAAAATAATATCTTAAAGCTTCTGGTGTAAATTATTAATATAAAACTTACGCTATTTCTAATTATTATTGAATTTAAGTTAAAATAGCAGAAACTTCGGTTTAATTTTATGTATAGTAATGATTTTATATATTTAAGTTTATTTAAAATTCAATAGATGGCGCTTATTACATTTTTAAATTCAGGTTATTTAACATAAATAATAGTTTTTATAAACAAATAAATTACTTTTATTATATATAAAGAATTGTAATTTCCGTAATTTTAATAAATGTATAGTTTTTGTTGGAATTAACAATTTTTTATGTTAGTTCTACAATTCTCAATAGATGTCACTTTTGAGTACGGAAACGAACCATTCCGGAAATATATGTTTGATGATATTCAATGTGGTGTAGATTTACAAGACGGACCAGCCATCTTTTTAGTGTATCTTGTTTGTTTGGTGGCTTTAGATCAAAATTTATTTGTAATTAATGTCAGAACCACAGTCAGCGCTCCTGTTAAGAAAGCAACTAGCAGGTAAAGGGTTTAATTTTGGGCAGCGAGCGGCGCCGGTCGTCCGGAATTTCATTGAAAAAAATGTGACACTTCGATTGGCATGGACTCACACCGGACCCAGGCCCGGGCCCCACGCGCTTTCCGAGGCCCGGCGCGCGGCCGCCGGGGCCCCTGGGACGGAGTGCGCGCCCCCCGGCGAATCCCGGGCCCTCGAGGCCCCGGCTCGCCGGGCCGAAAATCAATAATAGACACTTTCTAATTTATTTCGCAAGGACGGTGCCCGCACGCACCATTTTATTTACTTATTTTATTGAAAGCAGCACCGGCCGGCGCCTCTTCTTACGCCCTTGTAATATATTTATAGCTTGTACTTATTTATAATTCACGGTTTATATGTAATGCAACACATAAAAAATTTAATTAACCTCAAATTCTGTCGCGAAAATTCTTTTGTTATGTGCGGATGTGTTTGGCTCTGTGTGCGTTTACGAGAGGATTTAATGTGTTTGTTAGGGGTGATTTGCCATTAATCCCCCTCGTTCTGCGCTGTAATCAATGGGTTTTAATTAATTTGCAGGCCTGGTTTTTTGTGAAATTTTTGGCAGCCATTTTAATCATATGTGACTTGATTAGCTGATAGGTGAACTTTGCAGTTCAATGTAAATAAGAGATATTCATTGATTGATTAAATTGAAAACGATATCCCTAATTGGCATTGATATTTCGTATATCTCATAAACAGACCTTGTTTTAACGTAATTAAGTTCAGTGTGTTTTAATTGACGGATTGTGAACGAATCATTAGATTCATTAGTCATTTTTCCATTATCGAGATATTTATTGATTGATTAAATTGAAAACAATATCTCTTATTGGCATTGATATTTCATATATCTCATAAACAGACCTAGTCTTAACGTAATTAAGTTCAGTGTGTTTTAATTGAAGGATTGTGAACAAATCATTAGATTCGTTAGTCATTTTTCCATCATTGAGATATTTATTGATTGATTAAATTGAAAATGACATCTCTTATTCTCATTGATATTTCATATATCTCATAAACAGACCTTGTTTTAGCGTAATTAAGTTCAGTGTGTTTAAATTGAATCATTAGTAATTTATCCATCAAGATATTCATTGATTGATTAAATTGAAACCGATATCTCTTATTACCATTGATATTTTGTATATCTTATAAACAAACCTTGTTTTAACATATTAAGGTTCAGTGTGTTTTAATTGACAGATTGTGAAAAAATTATTAGATTCATTAGTGATTTTTCCATCACCAAGCACATTTTCACGTGTCATCTTGATTTCAGGTGAGGTTTTCTCACTTCCCCTGTTCGTTACATGAACTAGTGCAGCTCTTTTTACACTATTTGCACTCAGAGCTGGGTGGTACTCGAGTACAAGTACTCAAAATTTGTACTCTGGGTACTTTTCATGTACTCAGTCCATGAGTACTTTATTTTCCAAGTACTTGTACTCGACCCATTTTTGGACTGTAAAATGACTCAGTACATTTGGATGCACCAACTTGAGTTTATTTTGATGTAACTGTCAAAACAAATGAGTTATAGCACTTGAAACCTTTATTTTAACAACTCTCAATTCTGACATTAGTCATTTAAACAAATGAAAACTACACTAAAATTTGTTAAACGTCGACTTATGTCAATTGAAAATATAGTTTAAATATGGGCTAACGCCGACCTACGTCAAGTATCATTTATAGTCCAATTGCCGGTTATGGCCGATTTGTATAAATTGTTATTATAGATTAAATATTGGTTAAATCCGATTGACAGCTGTCAACTCGAAGCAATGTGCTGCGAGTTATTTCTTGAATTAATTATGATTATTTTTAATTTTATAATAATTCATATATTTGAATATGTTTTTAAATGCTCAAATTTACAACATAACCTCAATTATAACGAAGTAAGTTTTTAGTATTTATTAATACTATAAATCATAAACGTACATGCCTGATCAGTATATTTTAAACATCACTTGAAATCAGTGTTATATACGTGTGGCGCATGAAGTAAAATTTCGAGTTTAGAAAAGCCTGAAAATTTGGTTTTTCTATATTTTGAATTTCATATTAAGTTAGTGTTCTATACACGTGGTGCATGAAGTAACATTTTGAATTTAGAAGATCCTGAAAATTTGGATTTGCCCAGGCTCGCTTCGCTCCGCCCGGCAACTCCAAATTTTTACGCTTTTCTAAACTCGAAATTTTACTTCATGTTTAACCTGAAAGTGGAAAACCCTTGTTAAAAAACTGTTAAAACCTTTAATGACAACACCGAATTCTTACAAAAAAAATTAACAAGATAATCAAAGAAACTCGTAAAGATTATGAAAATAACAACAGTTTGTCTGTTTTCCATTTTCTTTAAGAAATCAGTGTTGTCATTAAAGGTTCTAATAGTTATCGAACAAGAGTAATCCACTCCCAGGTTAAGCGTGAAGTAAAATTTTGAGCTTAGAAAAGCCTAAAAATTTGGAGTTGCCGGGCGGAGCGAAGCGAGCCTGTGCAAATCCAAATTATCAGGATTTTCTAAATTCAAAATTTTACTTCATGCACCACGTGTATAGAACACTAACTTAATATGAAATTCAAAATATAGAAAAACCTTTTTTTACCAAAGACTGCACTTTTTCGTGTATTTATTTATTGTTGTCATATTCTTTAGCCACTCAGTACTTTGTACTCGTAAAGGTACTTAATTATTGTTATGTACTTGTACTTGGTACTGAAGTACATTTTGTGTAGAGTAATTGTACTCAGTACTCGAGTACATTTTACCTGTACTCAGAGCAGCTCTGGTCACACCTCACGTCTCGAATGCCGGGTTAAATACCGTGCGATCGTTTAAATTGTGATTTAGAGTAGGCGGTATTTTTTTTGTGCGGTTGCCCAGAATGCTAATTGAATGATGAAATAAATTTGAGGTTATAATAGTCTGTAGTGCCAATCTAATTTAAAATTCAAAGCCTACTCTAAATCATGTTTTAAATGATCGCATGGTACAACACGTTTCAGACCAATCTAAACCCTCAAGCGTATTCCAAACCCCCGCAGTGTAAGGGTTAAACGTAATTTTACACTCAAGAATTTACATTTACTACCGAAAAATATTATAACTTTATTCAAGTGTAGTCATTTTGATTGTTAAAAAAGACATATTAAAAATTATTTAACACTTTAACTGCCACACAATGCACCAACCGTCGTATGTATTTCTGAGCAACTAGGCCATAAGACAGCCAGTCAGCGTGAATACTTAAACAAGTTTTAAATGTTAGTATTGGCCTTTAGCATCTATTTAGCAAAGGAATAACGATCACCAGTTGTCGTAATGGCTTGTATATGATTTAAAAAATATATATTAGGAGAAATGTACAAACAAATGGTAAAAGAGTAAACTCAGTAAAGTAACGTAAGAACCTCACGAAGCCATACAACGGTCGGTAGTCGTTTGTTTATATTTCCAAAAATGTATTAAATTTAATATCCTAACCATATTCCTATATTTAAAACCTTTATTAAAGCTTAAATAACAAAAATATTGCCTTTGGCCCACAAGTGTGTACATACAGAGAGTTTTATGTAACACCGAACATATTCATAACGAGCATTTTTCTTTTAAGTATCCATATGCATACGTTGCACATTTTCTGATGCTCGGTATATTAAAAGAATTTAATTTGAAGCTTTAAGCGAGTGTTTTCCACTCCCAGGCTAAGCATGAAGTAAAATTTCGAGTTTAGAAAAGTCTGAAAATTTGGTTTGGTCGCGTAGCGCGAAGCACGGAGCGGCCAAACCAAATTTTCAGGCTTTTCTAAACTCGAAATTTTACTTCATGCGCCACCGGTACAAAACACTGACATATTATGAAGTTTAAAACTTCAACTTGAATTAATTACTCTTAAAATAAATTACTACATATTTACATACAGAGAGTTTTATGTAACACCGAACATTTTCATAACGAGAATTTTTCTTTCAAGTATCCATATGCATACGTTGCATATTTTCTGATGCTCGGTTTATTAAAAGAATTGAGTTTGAAGCTTTAAGCGAGTGTTTTCCACTCCCAGGCTAAGCATGAAGTAAAATTTCGAGTTTAGAAAAGCCTGAAAATTTGGCCGCGTAGCGCGAAGCGGCCAAACCAAATTTACAGGCTTTTCTAAACTCGGAATTTTACTTCATGCGCCACCGATACAAAACACTGACATATTACAAAGTTTAAAACACACCGCTAAACTTTAAATTGAATCAGTGTTTTGTACCGGTGGCGCATGAAGTAAAATTTCGAGTTTAGAAAAGCCTGAAAATTTGGTTTGGCCGCTCCGCGCTTCGCGCTACGCGACCAAACCAAATTTTCAGGCTTTTCTAAACTCGAAATTTTACTTCATGCTTAGCCTGGGAGTGGAAAACACTCGCTGAAAGCTTCAAATTGAATTCTTTTAAAAAAACGCGCATTGGAAAATGTGCAAAGCATGCATATGGATACTTCAAAGAAAAATTATCGTTATGACAATGTTCGGTGTTATATATATATATATATATACTCTCTGTATAAAATATACACAAATGGCAGTTAAAGTGTTAAAAATAATTTTTTTACAGCTTCAATTTGTGCACTTGTTCATAACCTAAAAATTATTGATAAAAATTAGCCATCAACAGTTATCATTACAAAGGCTTGGGCTTCGAAGCTGCGCCATCAATTTCACTAATTACAACTTGTATTAATGCCCTTAAGCATAGAGGGCGCTATTGTTTACACTATAAAGTTGCTTCGATTAAATGGAACCCTATATTTTTTGAACACCACTCCACTCAAAATTTAATTTTCTTTCGATTTAGTTCATTATTTTCATCCGTACTTTGAGTTTTTAAGACAATTATTTAACATCTACGTATAAAAATTATTGATTTAAACAAAATAATATTAAGTTTAAAATCCAAAAAATTATATGGTTCCATTTAAAAAAAATGAAACTATCCTTGATTGAAATTTTCGAATTTCAACGTTTTTTATTTTATAGCCACCTAACTCAAATAAAGCAGCCTCTAATGTCAAGATAATGGCAAAAACAGCAACTCTCTATTTTACTTAGTTTTGAAACTATTATAGTTTTATGAAACTACTGAAAACGTAATTTTTTTTTCAAAGAAATTGTTCTGAAACAGTACGACTTAGACCGAATTTTATTAATAAAATAGCAATCAGTTTTTATGAGGAACAAAAAAATCAAATAATATACAGTGTGATCCATTTAAAATAAGCAAGTTGCATCCGTAACTGTCTATGGTGGACCCTGTATAGAAAAAAATAATTTTAGGTTATGCATCTCTTAAAGTCAAGCAACTTTGGTAAAGAAACTTTTTTCTATCTTTAACATGAGCTATGTTATGGGGTCGTGTGCCCTCTGGGCCTTCCGAAATTACCTCGACTTGAAAGATCTTTTGTAATTATCCCTGACCTCTTGCGTAGTCTACAATAACTTGAGGGTTAATGTGTACCATGTCATGAGGCACTAAAGTGACCACTAGACAGGCAGTTCCCCGTTTGAAGGGACAGGGCAGAGCATTCACAAAGTATAGGTGCTCTACTGTTTCTTGTGCCTCATTGCAATTGGCATCAGTTGTCTGACCCATCTTAGTGAGGTGGTATTTCAGAGGACAGTGTCCGGTTAAAGGGCCGGTTATGAGCCTTAGGTTGCCCTTGCTTAGCCTGAGAAACTGTTTGGCTCTTACAGCAGAGAAGGCGGTAAACCTTTCCGCCTGCCTCAGGTGAGCTAAGTTATCCTCCGATAATGCACTAATAGGACACCCTGTATATCCGATAATTTAATATTTATATAAATATCATGATATTTCCGATAATAATAATCATCGACGGCTAATTTTTAGGTTATAAACAAGAACCACACAAGTTGTATCTGTTCAAAAATGTTTTGTGAATGATTTTCAGCATACATTTTTTTTTTTCAATGAAAATTACGCTTGAATTTCTAATTTGTATATAATAAATTATTTTTAACATGTGAATTTTAACATTTATGTTTTGGAGGTTGATGATGCAAAGTTAATGGAAAATGTAACCACTTTCCTGATTAGACATTCGATAATTTTGTTTAAATGTATTTTTGTAAATATTGTGCTTATGCCAATATGAACCATAATAGCCAAGAACTCAAGGAGAGAATTCAACCCGCCTTATTAATAGATATTTGTAAACAGTTTAAAGACGCATGTAGACACTCAGATTATTTGTGTAAACTGACTTACTTGATCAGATTGTGTAACACAAATTAATAATTTGATTTATGTAAAATCTGTCATTTTGCAGCAAAACATAATAATCCATAATACATTTTTTTCAACACGTTGACTGTTCTAGGTTAAACAATTTGGTTATCACCAGGCCACTTTTATATTTTATGGCAATAACATAAAATAATCATGTATGAGTTTTCTTCTGGAAGTAAAAACATGGTGTGGAGCGGGTATAGGTATAATTCACAAAGTTCATTGATCAAATTTAGTGTGAATCATACATGATTCATACAACAGCCAACATGTTAACCCGTAACCGTTACACATTGGACTGTCAGAAATTTCACACACTTTGATGCGTAATAATTTCGACTACTAAACAAATAGAGCACTCACAATACCACCTGCATATTTAAAACAGATACACTTATAATAATAATAATTAATATAATATAAGGGAATTCCGAAGTGGTTCAGGTAAAGACAATGAAGAAACAATCGTGCATGATTGGAACGATGAAACGGAGAATAATTAACCTTTCGAGATAAAGGAAGAATAAATAAAAAATATCCTTCCAATCTCAACCTGTATTTTTACAGGCCCCATAAGCTCAGCGCTTGTGTATTATTATTGTAGCCCATCTTGCACCTGCAAGCGACTCAGAGATGGTGTAGGTACCAGGGTTGTTATGTTTAAAACATTTTGTTTTAAAACAGTGTTTTAAAAACAAGCGTCGTGTTTTAAACGGTTTTATTTCAAAACGTTAAGTTTGTTTAAAACGTTTTTTTTTATAATCTTAAATTATGTAAACTATATTTTATACTACTTTATTATAATTTTTTTGTTTGTTTTTAAATTTTAGCTAAGTTGTTCAAGATATTTTAAATTACATTATTAAACATATATATAATTTTATCACAACTGTGTGTTCAATTGTACAGGGTGATTCAGAACAAGTGTAAAAAAAATGCACATCTTGTTTATAACGTTGGATCCGATTTTTATTATTTAAAAAACTACTGCTGATTTAAAGTTTGTGACATAAAATTAGTATTATATACAATTCAAACAAAACACAAAATAAAAATTGCAATATTTATTAACGTGAGATTAAACTGAAGAAGTATCTTTTAAACTTCATTTTAATTCAATGTTTTATACCGGTGGTGCATGAAGAAAAATTTCGAGTTTAGAAGAGCCAAAAAAAGCCAAATCCAAATTTTTAGGATTTGGATTAAATACTTTCAACAATTTAGTTAAAATTTATTTTGCAAAACATTATTTACAAAACTACAGGTAAATTAATTATTTTTGATACAATTTAACAATTTAAGCAATAACATAACACAAACAGAAAAATAACAAATTCAAACTTCACGTTAAATCAGTGTTTTATACGCCTGGCGCATGAAGTAAAATTTCGAGTTTAGAAAAGCCTGAAAATTTGGATTTAGGCGCGGAGTGAAGCGAGCGCCCAAATCAAAATTTTCAGGCTTTTCTAAACTCGAAATTTTACTTCATGCTTAATCAAAGAGTGGAAACACTCGTTAGAAGTTTTAAACTATTTGATAAAAACGATAAATGGCTGCAAATTTTTTTAAAATATAATCTACTTTTCATAATTGGAAGTGATTTATTACCGAATAATCAAGTTTTGTGTGATATTATTTAAAGTACAAGTGATACATTAAATTTTTTTTATTATGTATTAAACGAGGGTTTCCAGTCCTCGGTCAAGGAAGGTAAAATTTCGAGTTTACAAAAGCCTGAAAATTTGGATTTGGGCGCAAAGAGAAGCGAGCGCTCAAATCCAAATTTTCAGGCTTTCCTAAACTCGAACTTTTACTTCATGGGGCCAGGCGTATAAAACACTGATTTAATGTGAAGTTTAAATTTGCTATTTTTCTGTTTGTGTTATGTTGCTATTGCTTAAATTGTTAAATTGTATGAATAATAATTAATTTACCTGTAGTTTTCTAATTGTTTTGCAAAATAAATTTTAACTAAATTGTTGACAGTATTTAAAATGATATTTTTAACATACAATTTTATAACTGACCTAAAACGTGTTTTAAATATATTTTAAACACGTTTTATATTTTTAATTGTTAATGTTTTAAACACCGTTTTAATGAAAAAAACACGTTTTGTAAAAAATGTTTGTTTTAGTTGAAATTAAAAAAAAACAATTAAACACCCTGGTAGATACATTTCCATCATTCGATACTAGGGATGTGAAAAAACTGCAGAAAAACCACATTCGAAGTTGTGGCACCGAGGTCTAAACCCGGGACTGCCCGCGTGTTAGCGAGAGCTCATCACCGCTACGCCACAGCGGAACCTTGAAAGTAGATAAAAGGTTATAAATCATAATATTTTTAAGGAATGGGCATTTTAAACATGTTTAAATATTTGCTAGTGTTCCTCAGACCCCACTGTACTGGTTACGGGTTAAACTGTTTCTCTCATCTTTCCAAAACAGCAACTTCAACAGAATATGTAAAGTTATTAAAATTAAAAACACTTGGTATTGTTTCATAAATTAATTTGTAAAACAATACCAAGTGTTTTTAATTTAAATAACTTTACATATTCTAATATGTTTCACCAAGTGCTAGATAAGAAATTAATTCAAGAAATTTAACACAATACGTCAACGAAAAATTAACAATTTACCAATTTCAAAAATATTTGAAATTTCATTCCTACGAAGGGAAGTAACAGTCGTACTTAGTAGAAAAAAAATTGACTATCATCGGTGTTTGCATTCCCCGTTACGAAGTTTTGTGATTTCATATTTTAGATTTACTAATTTGTATAAATTTTTACAAATTGGTTTGCACAATTATTTCGAAATCTAAAAGTACCTTTAGAGTTTCACTAAACATGTAAGTAGCGCTTTGTTGAGCATTAAAACCATCTTTCAAAGTCCATTAATAAGGCAGATTGTGTTTAATATTGGCTATTAAAGAATATTAGAAGAGACACGCTGTCGAGAGGTTACTATGACTCATCGCTATATTTTGCCTGAATCAAATAAACAGCAAAAGTATTCCCGTGTAATAATGTAACCCAGCGCTTTAATTTTATTTTATTTCACTACTTTTAAATGAGACAGATAATTACTAAAATCAAATTCCTAGTTTCAAAGGGCATGAGTCACAGCTGGAATGGCAATATTTACATTATTTCTTTGAAGAACTCACTTTTATCTTTATTATAAAAGGCAAAATAACAAAGTCAAAATTATCCTTACGATGAGTTGAATTATTACCGAATATTTTCATTAAGATAATTATTAAAATGAAATTCCTAGTTCCAAAGGACACAAGTCACACTTGGAATGGCAATATTTTCACTATTTCTTTGGAGAACCCACTTTTATCTTTATTATAAAAGGCAAAATAATAAAGTCAAATTCATTCGTAGGATGAGTTGAATTATTACTGAATATTTTCACAATAAACACTGTAAACAGAGAATCAACTTATGACTCACTTCCAATGACTCTTAATTTTAAACAAAATAATATGTATAATAATGCAAAAAATATGTTAAACAAGCTCAGTTTTAAACTTTGTTTCAATTGGAAATCGTCATATTACTCATTATGAGTCAGTAAAACATCATGAGTAATCAACATCAATATGAATTAAATGCGTAAACCATTGTTAAGTTTTATATTTTTGTCTAGATTAAATTATAATTGAAATGGCATCAAGGCATTGCAAATACAGGGAGTTTTTTTTTAAATACTCCAATATATTTTTATTTATTTATTTAATCAATTTGTGCTACTACAGAAATGTTTACACACGTCAATGATGATAATAGTATAAAAATAATTAATTCGATTACAATCACATTCATATTAAAATTTATTATACAACTATGCCGGAAAAATTACTAGATAGACATTCCGATATATTAAAAAATGCCTGTTTTGCATTGCATAAGCTGTAAATCTTCAGATATTCGTCATTTTTGAAAATAGTTGAAATTGAATCTTTAAAGGAGTGTTTTCCACTCCTTGATTAAGCATGAAGAAAAATTTCAGGCTTTTCTAAACTCAAAATTTTACTTCATGCACCACTGAAATATTGCAAAGTTCACAGTATGCTACTAAAGCAGTACACTAAAGACGCATATTTAGAATTTCACCTACAACCAGTGTTTTATACGCGTGGCACATGAAGTAAATTTTTGAGTTTAGAAAAGCCTGAAATTTTACTTCATGCTTAGTCTGGGAGTGGAAAACACTCGTTTAAAGCTTCAAATTGAACTCTTAAAAAAACAACGAATGTCAGAAAATATACTTTGTATGAATATGTATACCTAAAAGAAAAATTTCCCGTTAATCCACATACCTTTTTTTTTATTTACATTTATTACAAAAAACATAGTTGGTTATAAAATAGTAAAAAATATAACATTTAGGCTGCTTTTAAGGAGATTGTGTGTATGAGATAAGGGGGGAACATAGGGATTTAACATGTAAAACCTCATGCATTTTCCTTCCATGGTTATTTTAGAGGAAAAGTACAACAGTAAATAAAAATTAAGAACAAAATTTAATGTGTCATGAATGCTGTTTTGTTAAAATCCGAAGTCGTTTACCATTTTTTATCAAATTTTGAAAATTACGAAAATTTTAAATAATTAGCTTTAGGAACACCTGTTTTCATTCATCATTTTTAATACGAAGCTGTTGGAAATGCGGAAGAGGCATTAACCATTTCGCTACGCAGTTTAAATTTCAAATGCGTGCCTTGTGTATGGTGTTCGAAAACACAATGCCTACCTGTACGTATTTCATACCACAGGCTCATACCGGCATATACCGTGTGTCCCACGATAAAGGGCCTAAGCTGTAGCGGCTCTATTTTTGAATAAAAATAAAAAATAAAAGATATTATAATGCTAGGTGTTGATTGCTACAATCTGCTTGTAACAGACTTTTTGCAAAAATGTAAAATAACAAAAGTTGTCCATTGATTATTTTTAATTATACAATATATAGACTGCACATTAAAGAGGCACCAAACTTCGTACGCTCTCCACTCAAGAATTACAAGCTTTTGAAAGCATACGCTTTTCGCACATGGAGCACATAAAAACAAAACGTATGGATGCCCTTCTCGTAGCAAAAGGATTTTCTAAACTAAATTTTACTTCATGCGCCATGCGTATAAAACACTGAAATATCGTGAATATTATTGGACCAACATTTTAGAAACTCAATTTTTCACTTATGCAAATTTTATGAATTTCAATTTTCATATCTTAAAAATGTACAAATCCAGGTCTACCCTAACCCTTAAATCAAGGTTTAGTGTAACTCTCAAATCCAGGTCTAAGCTAACCCTCAAACCCAGATCTAACCTCTCACTCAAACCCTAACCCTTAAAACTAGTTCTAACCTATCCCTTAAGGCAGTGGTGGGGAAACTTTTTTAAGACGGGCCATTTGTAATAACCAGACAATCGTAGCGGGCCAAAGAATAATGCTTAATCGTAGGTAGGTAGTTTTTATGCGGGTCGTTACATTACGAAGTAAGAACGCGTTCAAACATTCTCACGACGGCACTCTTAAACGGGCCGGATTAAACCTTTCCGCGGGCCGGACTTGGCCCGCGGGCCGTAGTTTCCCCATCACTGCCTTAAGGATTTAAGGGTTAGGTTAGACTAGCCTAACCCTTGAGGATTTAAGGGTTAGGTTAGACTAACCCTAACCCTCAAAACTAGTTCTGACCTAACCCTTAAATCCTTAAGGCAGACCCAGTTCTAACCTAACCCTTAAAACTAGTTCTAACCTAACTCTTAAAACTGGTTCTAACCTAACCCTTAAGGGTTATCTTAGAACTGGGTCTGCCTTAAGGATTTAAGAGTTAGGTTAGAACTAGTTTTGAGGGTTAGGTTAGAGTTGGGTCTGAGGGTTAGGTTAGATCTGGGTTTGAGGGTTAGGTTAGATTTGGGTTTGAGGGTTAGGTTAGAGCTGGGTCTGAGAGTTATATTAGATCTGGGCTTGAGGGTTAGGTTAGATCTGGGTTTGAGGGTTAGCTTAGACCTGGATTTGAAAGTTACATTAAACCTTGATTTGAGGGTTAGGGTAGACCTGGATTTGTACATTTTTAAGATCCTAACCCTCAAATAAAGCTCTAACCGAACCCTAAAATTTAGTTCTAAACTAACCTATCAAGGGGTATCTTAATTCTTAAAACCAGTTCTAACGTAACTCTCAAATCCAGATCTAACTTAGCGATTAAATCCAATGGTAAAATAAAGCAATGACTTGCTTTTTTTTTTTATCTTGATCTTTTTATTTTTCACTGATTTTAAAATGTTGACAGAATTTGAATCTTGGAGGCTTTCACTTTGTACATACATTGTACATTTTCAGTTTGATATAAAGAAAACACTTAACTTTTTTATATATATATTATCATTTGCCTTTTACCTTTCGGTGTAGGCTTTTAACTTTTTTATACCACTTTTATTTTACTTTTAGTCAGTTTTACTTAGTTTGATAATGATTTCCGTGTAATTGAAACTAGTCACAAAAGTAAGATAAAAATAGTATAAAAAAGTTAAGTATTTTCTAAGTTCACGGAGCAAAACACTGGGTAATGCTGTGGTTATACGCTCAAGCTTCACATCAGTCTACAAGCTAAAACTATGCCGTGCAAACCCAGTTTCCTTGTTAAATGTGATACAAAGGATTCAGGATACAAACCTGTTCGCCCAAGTAAAACTGATGTGAAGCTTGAGCTTTTAGCCACACTATAAGAGCCACTTGTCTAGTGTTAGAAATGTTTTTAATAATGCGTGTTAAACACTATTGTATAATGAACTTTATCTAAATCATTTTAATTTGTTTGTCTTTTCTCATTTCAGAATTAAATAAGAACCCAGTGGAAGGTTTTTCTGCTGGCTTAATTGATGACAATGACATTTATAGGTGGGAAGTCCTCATTATTGGCCCACCAGATACACTATAGTAAGTAAATGAATTTGATTTAACTCGGTTAGAAAGTGCTGTCGGTATTGTCCTTTTATGCATTATTTAAACTATTTACACAAATGTACACAAAGTAGAATAAAATTTAGAATGTTTAAAAAATGTCTCAGCATACATTCCACCGATGAGTTACTTATGATAGAATTGCATTCATAACCTCATAACCTGAATAATTAATACATTTTTTATTATTGTTTTGTATAATAATTATTTATCTACTAACCCTCCTAGAACCGTTTTACACACACAAGATTTCTTGCAGAAATGTATAATATATTTACTAACAAAAAATTATAAATTTATTTAAGTGTAATGCAGCATTTTTTTCAATATTTTTGTCGCGAGAATTCTCACATGTTCAATATAGTTTAGAGAATACAACTCATTGCCTACTAGAATGTATTTTCAGCCAATCAGATGCAAGTACATACGTAGCAGTATGTGTATCGCAGCGATGATAAAAAATCATCGCAATGATAAGTTTGTTGTGGTCATAAATTGTTTTTTAAACGTCAAAGTGGTTAGACGTCAGAATTCCAAATATTAAAATGGACGTTGGAAATCGTTTTGGTACGGCTTCTAGCAGCAATATAAGTGAAGTAGTGAAAAATACGATACCGAAAAACACGGTGCGAAATAGAGAGTCGCATTGGCGACAATTTTCTGAGTTTTGTGCCGCTAGGAAGTTTCAGATAAGTAAGATTATAACATTTTATTCGTTATATTCTCTCACTAAATATAACTCGTGGTACGATTAATACCAGATGATATTTAGTCGTTAAAACTGAAGCGGCACATTCAACTCGTCCTACGGACTCGTTGAATCTGCAGCTCGGTTTCAACTTCAAAATATCATCGGTAATAATCTTACCACTTGTTGTATTATGGCTGAGAATACAACTTTCAGCCTACTAGAACGAATTTTCAACCAATGAGATGCAAGGAAAGCCGTAGGTACATGTTTATCAACGCGATGATAAAAAACAAAAGAAGTGGTGATAAGTTGTCCTGTCATTTGAAACGTCAAAATGGACGAAAATCGCTGGGGTAACGTTTTGTGCAGTGACATTAATAGAGAAGTGAAAAGTGCGACGCCAAAAAACACCGTCATAAACAAAGAATCACAGTGGCGGCAGTTTACGAACTTTTGTGCCGTTCAAAAATTTACAATCAATAGGGAAAGAACAATATCACAGCTGTCGATAATGTTGAGGGACTTGCATTATTTTATTCGTTATATTCTCTCACTAAATATAACTCGTGATATGATTAATTATCGATGATATTTAGTCGTTGAAACCGAAGCAGCACATTTAACTCGTGCTGCGCACTCGTTGAATCTGCAGCTCGGTTGCAACTCCAAAATATCATCGATAATAATCATACCACTCGTTATATTACGGGTGAAAATATTTTTTTGACAGATGCAGCTTACTGATTCATAATCGAGAAATTAGTTGTGACTGGTTATTATTATAAAGGGTGGTGGAGTATTTTTATTAATACCAATTTTTGCAACCAAATATGTGCTTTGTCGTTTTAAAATATTTATGCCACACCAAAAGATGGAGATGTTGAGGCAGTGGTGGATCCAGAGAGCAATTTGGGGGGGGGGGGGGGTATTTACTAATAAAAACTGTTTTAAAAATATATTTACCGTACGATCATTTAAAACATGATTTAGAGTAGGCTTTGAATTTTAAATTAGATTGGCACTACTGATGTTATCACATAATTTACCATAACCTCAAATGTATTTCATCTTTCAATTAGCATTCTGGGCAACCGCACAAAAAAAATGCCGCCTACTCTAAATCATCATTTAAAAGATCGCACGGTATTTTTTTTTAATATGACCAAACTTAGGGTGTATTTACTGCGAACAGTTGCACCCCTGTTTTAACAGTAGGGTATTTTAAACATCAAATTTTGAGATGTTGGTAAATGATTATCAATGTGACAAACAAATCATAATTTGTCAAATAAATTGTCACGATGCAAAGAGTTTCAAAAAAGAGAACACTACAACGTGGAACTTTACAACACATACAGGGATTTTTTCTTTTAAATATACTTATACATATTCCATATAAATATTAATGAACATGTGATCAGAACTAAGCAGTATATTTTGAACTTCACTTTAAATCAGTGTTTTATACGCGTGTCGCATGAAGAAAAGCCTGATTTGGCTTGGTCGCTCCGCTGCGCTACGCGACCAAGCCAAATTTTCAGGCTTTTCTAAACTCGAAATTTTACTTCATGCTTAGTCTGGGAGTGGAAAACACTCGTTAGTTTTTAAATTAAGAGTTTTAATAAGATCACGAATGTCGGAAAATTTACATTCAAAAATCATAACATGTATACCTAAAAGAAAAATTCCTTGTATTTAGAACTTTTTTAAAATTTAAACATACAAACGGGCAGATCATAAAAAAGACAGATATTTCCGAGCAAGGAACATGACCTGATCCTCAGAGACACTTTATTAAATTGGTAGTAGATACAAATAATTTGAGGCGGTGATAGGCAAATAAATTTGTAATCAAAATCATTAAACAATGGCATATTCAGAACAAACCTTATAAGTACTATAAACCAATTATGTTACTCTCTACTACCTATTAAAGTAACTTTTGTTTGAATTAAAGCGCATTGTGGTATCTATGGAAATGAGATGGCAGATAAACTGGCTAAATCAGCTACAGAGAAAGAAAATATCAAAATCCCTTACTCTGATATTTTACAAACATATAAATACAGTATGAAGATTAAATGGAAAAGAACATACTTAGAACAGTCAGAAAGTAGTCATAGTCAATACTATCTTATACATCCAACCTTGCCAGAGAAATCAGCATATATTTTCCAAACTATGACCAATAGATTTTTGTCATCTACTATTACACGCCTCAAATTGGGTCATGGATGTTTTCCAGCTCATCTCCATAAAATAGGTGTACTGGCTAGCAAAGTATGCACTTGTGGTGCCGAAGATGGAGACCTAAATCATAAATCACAATCCTCATGAATAACTTATCCTGTTTAAATTATTTACCTCCGTTTAATCTCGTAAATCTTCTTTCCATTAACAATATGGATGTTTTTGACTGCATGGTGAAATTTGTTAAAAATTCAAATATGAAAATATAATTTATCCTCTGTTTTATACCTGTGTATCAATCCCTTCGTTCCGTGATCGAGTAATGTGCTGTGTAAAGATTATAAAAGTCGTTATGAAAGACCCCTTAACGTGAAGAATTGTATCCTTGTTTTATCCTAAATAAATATTGAGCTGGCCATATGGACAAGTATCCGAGGCCAATAAAGAAAAGAAAAAAAAAATTTGTAATCGTAATCTCCGGAGTTTATTGAATTGTCATTTTATTGTCAGATTTCCCTTCATATAACCTACAAATTAAAAGTTGATTTACAACATAACATGTGATTAATCTTGTTCTAACCTAAAGCACACAACCTGCATCACACCATTCAATTCTTGAAATGTCAAATTGGTCATATTGCAAAAAAATAGATTATATTAGGGGGACCGGAAAGTAATGTCGTTTTTGCGGATGTTGGTCTTTGTGGTCGTCTAGCAGCTCATTGGGTAATTCAAAGTACTGTCAAAGACATTTTTAGGTTAGAGTGACTTGTTTTCTTGTAAGTTATAAAATTTTAAAGCTTTTTTACAATGTTTGGTGAAATGGTCAGTCAAAACCAGAAGATATACATATCCGGCATTGTATGCTTTTTGAATTTCATAAGGGTAATAATGCAACGGTTGCTACCAAAAGCATTTCCGATATTTATCCAAATGCTTTAGATGTTTGTAAATGCCAAAGGTGGTTTTCCAAGTTCAAATCCGATGATTTTAGTCTTTCTGAGTCTCATCGATCAAGAAGACCAACAACTCTGGATAATGAAAAAAACAAATCTTATCGTTCCAATGCCTGCAACTTATTGCTTCAGCGGTATAACATAGATGCATTTTTTCATAGACTGATTACCGGGGATGAAAAACGGGTTCTCTACGATAACCTAAAACGCAAAAGGCAGTAGCTCTCTCCAAATGACGCGCCACGAGCTACAGCAAACTAGGTTTACACCCCAAATGAGCCCTTTTGTGTGTTTGGTGAAATACTCGTGGGGTTGTTAATTTTTAAGTGGTAAAACCTGGTCTAACTGTTAATGCAGATCTTTATTGTGAACAATTGGATAAAGTACAATCTTTAATTGAAAAGTACCCAGCTCTTGTTAACAGAAAAGGCGTAATTTTGCAACAAGACAATGCAAGAAGACCGCACTGTGCAAGACGAACCCTAGCAAAAATTAATGAACTAGGATGGGAAGTATTGCCGCACCCATCATACTTACCAGATATTGCGCCATCTGATTTCCACTTGTTTCGATCGCTACAGCATTTTTTAGGTGAAAAAAAATTTAAAAATTCTGAAGAAGTTAAAAATGCCATCTCCAGATATTTTTATCAGAAACCTGGTGATTTTTATCGATCCGGGATTGAAAATTTGCACACTAGATGGCAAAAGGTCGTAGAAAATAAGGGTGATTGTGTTGATATTGATTAAATTAAAATATCGATAAAAATTTTGTTGTTTGAATTTAATGTAAGAAAAGACATTACTTTCCGGTCCCCCTAATATTTAGAACTTTTTTAAAATTTAAAAAATAAACGGGCAGATAATAAAGAAGACAGATATTTCCGAGCAAGGAACATTACCTGATCATCAGAGACACTTTATTAAATTGGTAGTAGATACAAATAATTTCCCTCATTGCCCCCCACCTGGATTCGTGCCTATGTTAAGGTCGTACTAGCATTAGCAGTAATTCTTGTGAAAAATATTTTTTACTGTGTAATACAGAGAAAAATATTTTTATGTATAAAATTCTAGCGAAACTCATATAAAATTCTAGAACAAATTTCTGCGAGAATTTGGGTGTGTGTGTGTGTGTAAAACAGCTCTTTGATTGTACTGAGATAATCTATCAGTATTTTATCTTTATTTCCCAACAAAATTACAATTTTTCTTACAGGTCAAAATGTTCTTATTACTATAACTATCATAACTAACTAATAATTTGTTATCCCATATCATTACAATGATATTGACTTATTTTCTTGTGAAAATTTTTTTCTGATTTACAAAAAATGAATACACATGGTGCTTTTAAATAAGTTGTCAGATGTGTGAAATAATGAAAATGTTATTGTCTAGAGTAAATTGCACAGTATCCTTGTAAACGCATACCTATCATAACATTAATGTTTCATTACAAATTCTGCTTATTAATATGCAACTATTGCTTCATATGCTTGTGCTGCAGTCATAAATATAATAGAAAGTTTATGAACCTTAGATTATGCATCCTTTAATAAAAAAAATAATCACTAAGCACTAATAAATTTAGTGATTGATGGCTTGATGGGTATAAATGCAAAACAACTTAACTCCATTTAACTTAATTTTACATAAAAGGCCATTTTGTTAGGCCAATACAAGTAATTAGGTTATCTTTTTTTTTTGTACCAACACATTAAATTAATTTTTTCGAAAACTGTATTACCAGTTTTGCAGTTTGACCGCTCACTTATTTTTAGTTAAGCTCAGTTTACAAAAATTAAAAACATATTTCTAGATTTCTGTTTAGATTGCAACAAAAATCATAATTAAAAAACTGCTTTTTAGGTCCATCGAGTATTATTTGTCTCTCTAAAAATACTTTGTGTTTAATTTATTAACGCAAAACTATAGAAATAAACAAAATAACATAAATATTGCATACAGGGAGTTTTTCTTTAAAGTATACGTTTTCTAAATTCAGCTTATTTTCTTTAAATCTTTAGAAATTCGTTGTTTTTTTAACAGCTTTACACGAGTGTTTGCACTCCCAGACTAAGCATAAAGTAAAATTTCGAGTTTAGAAAAGCCCCGTGAAAATTTATCGAGGGTCGCGCAGCGACCCGAGACAAATTTTCTGGGCTTTTCTAAACTCGAAATTTTGCTTTATGCGCCACGTGTATAAAACACTATAATATTGTCAAATTTATATATATTTGAACCTCACTTGTAATCAGTATTTTATAAGCATGGCACATGAAGTAAAATTTCGAGTTCAGAAAAGCCCATAAAATTTGTCTCGGGGCTTTTCTAAACTCGAAATTTTACTTCATGCTTAGATTGGGAGTGGAAAACACTCGTTTAGAGCTTCAAATTGAAATCTTTTAAAAACACAACGAATATCTACAGATTTAAAGAAAATACGCTGAACTTGGAATACGTATACTTTAAAGAAAAACTCCCTATATAAAATAAATAGTGCATATGACACATAGCTCAGTATACGATGAACTATACTCATTTTAAAACGTACAACTAATGTTAATACTCAATTTCCTTTACAGCGAAGGAGGTTTTTTCAAATGCCACCTTAACTTCCCAAAAGAATATCCACTTAGACCTCCGAAGATGAAATTTGTAACAGAAATATGGCATCCTAATAGTAAGTACAACAAGAAGAATTTATCTCTACTACATTTTTTGTTTTAAATAAAGCAACTCTGAATATTTTTTTGCTCTCCTATAATATGAAATTTACTGATATAGTCGTTGCCGTATTTTTGTTTTGCAGTTGATAAAAACGGCGATGTATGTATATCAATTTTACACGAGCCCGGCGACGACAAATTTGGCTACGAGAAGGCGTCGGAAAGATGGCTCCCTGTGCACACTGTAGAAACTATTCTAATATCCGTCATTTCGATGCTGGCGGACCCCAACGACGAATCACCCGCTAATGTTGATGCTGCTGTAAGTAACTTTTACAATTGTGTAGCGTGTGAGCCACAAACTTTTGTTTCTGAGAAGTTATGAGACTTGGGGTTGCTATGATTTATCCAGACAGATTTTGATTTAAAGAAAAATAATCAAGTTATGATTAAAAACAGATTAGGAAATTGACGAGTTATAAAAACCAAACAATAATTCAAATTTGGTTCTGTAAGCGAGATGTTAAATTTAACCATTTCATGCACACATTAATCTTAAATTTCCGGTCAAAAAATTATCACATTATTTTTTGATAAAAATGTAGTTCGAAGTGAAAATGAGCAGGTAAAATTTGTTGAGGAAATATAACAGTGCCCATGACAGACACGAGCGCATTCAAAATTGCCAGTAATCAGCGCCCGTGACAGACACGAGTATGTAGACGAAGTGGTTACCTTATATTCGTTTTTTTTTTATTGACCTATCAGATCTGGTGTTTGTTGTGATATTTTTAAACTTTGTTTAGTTCGCATCAATCTTGATTTAAAATCACAACCGTGTTGTTGTCGATTGTGGATCCACTCTTTTGTTTTCTAATACATTTTTTTGTTTACGTTTCTTTGCAGAAAGAATGGCGAGAGTCCTATACCGAATTCAAAAGGAAGGTAGCAAGGTGTGTTCGAAAATCTCAAGAGGAGTGTTAGTAGTGTATAAAATACAGTAATAATATTATGAATAATTATGAAATTCTGATACCATCGTAAACAAACAAAAAAAAACAACCTTTATTTTTTAATTCTCGACGTATTTACAATGTATATCGCAAAAACATAACCAATAATTATAATATACATAAATAAATACATCCGAAAGGAGCGGCGAGCGTGTTTCGAAAAATCGAAACGCGCACACATCGTCGATTTAAAAGTAAAACTCGTTAATTTCCTACACGCTGGTGATTTTTATTGTTGAATCGATGAACACACACACATACACACGTTTTTTATATACAAGCAGTAAGTGAAGAAAAAAACTACTCCTAATAGATTTTTATACGTTAAAATCGAGAGGTGAGTGATTTACAAAAAAAAGACTTGTTTTGTAATATTTCGAGAATTAAACTTTCGTGTCTGGTTTTCCTTAAATTACATTTCACGGTTAATTTAAGCAAGATCTCAGTATGCAAGCAAAACTCATTTTCCGGAATGAAAACCAACCACCGACGACAACGTAAAATAGGTAAATTATTCAATTGTTTTCCTCCCATTTTCGTTTTTTTTTCCCTCCTTTTCATTCTCTTTATTATTATTATTTTATGAAGACCTTCGTAGCCGCGTTCCCGTCTTAATGTTCAAGGGCCACTTTTCGAAAGCAGCATTAAATATTTATAAACCGTCCCCCCTTTTGTATTAAATTACATTCAGGGGGGGATTTGACAAAAAAAATCTGTTGAAATGAGTCGGTCTTACTTAAGCGATTGATTGGAATATTTCGTGTTCCAGTGTTTCAAAATGAATGAAAATAAATAAAAACAAAAGTCGATATCCAATGTATTTGAAGTGCATTTATTATTGTATAACGCCAATCTTGTGATATACGGTTCTCCTCTCTTTCTCTCTCTCTCTCCAACCTCGATGCTTCAAACACTTTGGATTGTCGCCACTTTCTTTCCTTTTCCACTAAATATAACGCATATATAAATGAGTTTGCCGTTTTTGTTTTTTTTTTTGTATAACGAGTGATTTATTGAACTGTAATGCGCCTCGTTTGTAACAACGGTCGTTTGGCGAAAAAAAAAACTTTAATTTAAATTTCATACATTTTTTTCCTATAATAATGATTATCTGTAGGTTATTTTAATTTAAATAAATTTTAATACGAATTTTTTGATTGTGTTTTTGTCTACGACGTACCTTTTGTTTTATATAAAAATGTAAGTTAAAAATTATGAATGTTTAGTAAATTAAATTAAATTCAATTAGCTGTCATGTAGAGTTTTTATACAGGGAACACACTCATTCTCGGAGGACATCTCTGCTCACGTTAGAGATAGAAACAACATTTGTTCACCAAAGTTACTTGGTTTTAAGAGCTGCATAACCTAAAAATATTTTTATGTAAACAGAGTGTGCCATAAAGACAGTAGCGGATGCAACTTGCTTATTTTAAATGGATCACCCTGTATATTATTTGGTTTTTGAATTCTTCATAAAAATTGTGTATTATTTTAATAAAAACATTTAGTCTAAACCGTACAGTTTCAGAGTTATTTCACATTTATGCATAAAAATTACGTTTGCGGTAGTTTTGTAAACTTAAAATATCTCTGAAATTAAATAAGGTAGAGAGTTGCAGTTTTCCCTACTCTTTTGAGAACAAGGAGCGCTATCAGATTCACTATAAAGTTGTTGCGATTAAGTTATTTGGCTACGAAATAAAAATAGTCGAATTTATAAATTTTCAATCTAGGGTAACTTGGTTTTTTTAAATGCAACTATATCATTTTTTTTAACACCAATCAACTCAAAATTCAATTATCTTTTGCTTATTTTTAAGATACTTTAACTTTGTCTATAGATTAAAAGTTATTAACAAAATCGAAAGCGAGTTTTATTTTAACTCGATTGATGTAAAAAAAATTATAAGGTCTGATTTAAAAAAATCAAGTTACTCTAGATTAAAAATGTATAAATTCAGCAATTTTTATTTGGTAGCTAAATAACCTAAATGCAACAACTTTATAGGGCAGCCGATAGCGCCCTCTATTCTTAAGAGAAAATTGCAACTCTCTCACTTATTTAGTTTCAGTGAAATTTTAGGTTTACCAAACCACTGCTTCATGTCGATAAATGTCAAATAATTCCGAATCGGTATGACTTAGACCAAATATTTTTAATAAAATAAATCGCAATTTTTGTGAGAAATTCAAAGCCCAAATAATATACAGGGCGGTCCATCTAAAATAGGCAAGTTGCAACCGCTACTGTTTTTATGACACACCCTGTATACATGCAAATATTTTAGGTTATGCAGCTCTTAAAACCAAGCGACTTTAATAAAAAACACTGTTTTTCTATCTTTAACATGTGCCGAGATATCCTCCAGGAACGCACTAATGGGACACCCTCTTTATCATGACCTTTATAATTAGTATCTATCCCAGTCTAACCTAAATAAGTGTCGTCTAACCCAATTGGTGAATGTGGTGACTCCAAACTACCATCTTACCTAACCTAACTGTCATCTACCAAACCTTATGAACCATCATTTAACCCCAACCTTATCTTAGAACTGTCATCTCTCTTGGGTAAGTAGCATTTTTTTTTCTAATTTATATAATTGCTGCCTAACTGAACTATCATTTAATTTGCCTTGTAGCATAACCTATAAAATTGAAAAGTAAACGATATTTAATTTAACCTACACTTGGTGAGAAATATTCTATCTACTCTGCTGAGAAATGTAATGAAGCTTCTTGCATAGTATCAGTATGTTTAAACTATTTTTATATATTTGTAAAATAAACGGATCAAAATTGTCCCTGCATTTTTAACCGGAACGTGACAACACCGCATTTCAATCGGTCTAAATTGCAATTTGTATAGGTTCTTTTATTTATTATTATCAACTTAAACAATTTTCAAGAATTTGAAAATGAAAAAATTGTTCCTGCATTTCTATTTCCACTGATTATAACGTGACAACACCGCATTTTAATTGGCCAGAATAAAGTTCGGTTTTGTAACATTGCCAACTTATTTTATTGAAAAAAATGAAACAATGAAATAAATTCCGGGAGCTATTATTTTAAAAATTAATACGCTGTAAAAATGTTCAGGCCTTCATTGTTTTCGTTTATAAAACCGTTCAATTTGAAACTTCTAACGAGTTTAGAAAAGCCTGAAAATTTGGATTTGCCATCGCGAAGCTCTCAAATCCAAATATTTAGACTTTAATAAACTTGAAATTTTACTTCATGGGCCGCGCCTATAAATCACTGATTAAATGTGAAGTTCATATTAAACTGCTTATGTTCAATAAATGTTACGAATGTTTGTGTCGTCTAAGCAAATATGCAGGTCTACTTAAAACAAAATAAAACCTGAATATTAAAACGATTTTCATAAACTTGTAAAATGAAATAATAGAAAATTGTCTCTGAATTTCTATTTTAAATCAACGTGACAACCCCGCATTTTAATCAGTCTTGAATGAAGTTCGTACAGGTTCTTTTATCTAATACTACCAACTTATTTTCTTAAAAAAATACTGAAATAAACATAGACATAAATTTATTCAAACATTTTTATGAGTTTGCAAAAAAAAGTAAGGAAAATTGTCCCTACCGGGACACTGACGGTCAAGGCCGTAGCCAGAGGGGGTAAACTCTACCAACGTTGACTCTACACGTCTTGTGCGCGTCAACATTTTAAAAATGGACAATATTCTTGAAAATTCACAAAAAGCGTTAACAAATTGGTGATTTAAAAAGGAAATCTTGAAAATAAACGAAAATTAAAAAATATAGGACAGTATAGGTAACTTTCTTATAATTTAATTATAGAGATTTAGTTACATATTCAAGGATATGCAGTTTTGTATGCTTATTTAGATTCCACTGAGAACAAATAATATTTTCGAAAAACTTTGAAGATATTGAGAAGAAACTGAAAATCGTAATTTTTGAAAAACATTCATATCTTTCTTAGTTGTAAGAATTTCGGAAACCTGTAAAAACAGTTCCAAAGTACATGTTTTTGTGCATAAGGTTCATTAATATCAACTTTTATTTTTCAAATAGAAGCATATAGCGGTATACATATCATTGAATTGTATTTTCTAGATATTTACAACGATGTGTAACATGCATGTTTATTGATTTTAATTGTTCAATTGTTTTTAATTAAACTAAATCGTTTTTATCTTTCTTATTTGTGATATTTTAGGAAAACTGTACAAACATTGTAAAAATAAATGCAATAGTGCATCAGATCGCGATTCATCCTAATTTCTCTTGCGATTTGTTTTTTGTTTTATTAGTAACAGCTTTTGTTTTCCTAATGGCAGCATTTGGCGATATGCATATCATTGAACTGTAGTTTTTACGCTGATCAATACAACTGTATTGGTTTATAGGTATATAACCATGAAAATAAACATTTTATTTAAACAAAAGTGCTGATTGACGTAACAACCTATAATAAATCCATAGTGGAATTTATTTTTCAAATAAGATTTTGCATTTGTCTTAGCTAACCTTAACCCAAGATAAATCGACGACAATCTGATGCACCATATCATTTACATTGACAATGTTTCTACAGATTTTCAATAAAGTTACAAAAAATAAAGATATGAACGATTTCAGAAAAACGCGATTTTCAGTTTTTCGCCAATAACTTCGAAGTTTTTTAAATCGTCTATTTTTTCTAAACAAAATCTCAGTAAGCACATAAAACTGCATATCTAAGTCCTTTAAACCGAATCTCTATCATAGATGTCAGAGCTGAGATGAATCCTCAAAAACAGGATTCGAATCACAAATCCGAATCACCTAATATGATTCGAATCACGAATACGAATAAAGGATTCGTAAGAGAAAAATATGATTCGAATCAAAGATCCGAATCCTCATTTTTGAATCAAGGATACAAATCCTCTAAAAATAAATTTGAATCTATTATTTGCAACCAGTAATATTTTATTCCATCAGTTTCTATTAACAAAAATGTTCATTTACATACTAAATACCCGATTAAATAATGATTTTAATTGATGATGATATATGTGTTATTGAACCTCATTTTAAATCAGTGTTTTATACGTGTGGCGCATGAAGTAAAATTTCGAGTTTAGAAAAGCCCCGTGAAAATTTGTCTCGGGTCGCTGCGCGACCCTCGACAAATTTTCTACGTGGGGCTTTTCTAAACTCGAAATTTTACTTCATGCTTAGTCTGGGAGTGGACCGTCAAGATTTTCTACATGTCGAGATTTTTGATATTTCTAGATTTTTTGTCAATTGATTCACAGTTTGTTATTATATTAAATGCAACTTTATTATTAAATAAATACGGTTTTTCGTAGGAATAGAATATTCACCCATTTAAAGCCGAGCAAATTATAAAGTTAACTCTAAAAGTTAATTTTAGGTAAAATTTTGCATCTTTTTCTATGATTTCAATGAATGTTTTATTATATTACATACGTCGATTTTATAAAAAAGTTAAATTTAAAGTTTAAACAAGTGTTGTCCACTCCCAGACTAAGCATGAAGTAAAATTTCGAGTTTAGAAAAGCTCCGCATTGAAAATTTGTCGAGGGTCGCGCAGCGACCCGAGACAAATTTTCGCGGGGCTTTTCTAAACTCGAAATTTTACTTCATGCGCCACGCGTATAAAACACTGATTTAAAGTGAAGTTAAAAATGCACTGAAAACCAACCCAACTTCGATATTTTTTCAAAATTGGATGTTTTCTTTCCTATCCATGCTGTAAACCTTCAGATATTTGTTGTTTTCTTGTAAAAAAACTTCGATTCCCTGTAGTCCTTCGGTCTCCGAAGACCATGATTGGTCCTTCGAGCTGTAGCCTTTGTAAAATGGTAATAAACTTAGTAATCTAGAGTGATCCTTCAATTTGAAACTTCTAAGAACGAGTGTTGTCCACTCCCAGACTAAGCATGAAGTAAAATTTCGAGTTTAGAAAAACCCCGCGTAGAAAATTTGTCGAGGGTCGCACAGCGACCCTCGACAAATTTTCACGGAGCTTTTCTAAACTTGAAATTTAACTTTATGCGCCGCCACGCGTATAAAACACTGATTTCAAGTGAAGTTAAAAATATACTATTAAGGTTGGAAATGTTTCATAGTTAAGTAACCAAATATGCATTCACAAATATTTGAATTATTCGGAAATTTAAATATTTATATTCAAATATGAATAATTTAGTGATTTAAATATTCATATTAGAATATTTAACTATTTGAATTAATCGAATTTGAATCCCAGCCTTAATAGCGATGATTCAAATTATTTGGGAAGATTTGAATCCGTGTATGAGGATTCGAATCCTTTTATAAGGATTCGAATCCTTTTATAAGGATTCGAATCCTTTTACAAGGATTCGAATCTTTTTATAAGAATTCGAATCCTTTTATATGGATTCGAATCATCTACGTCTGGATTCGAAAACGAATCCTTTTAAAAAAATGTAACGAATCCGGATCAAGAATCCGTTTTTACTAAAGTATTCGAATACCTCTTTTGAATCCTCTAAAAGGATTCGAATCCGGGAATCGAATCCTGAATGATTCGAATCCTGCCCAGCTCTGATAGATATTACCAAAGTTACCCATATTGTCCAACTCAAAGTAGGACATCCTGTATAATAAACGCAAATCGTCAGAAAGTTGACGGCAATCAAAAATTAACAGACATTTTGGAAGTTCACTAAAATTCATGAAAGCGTCAAAATATTAAAAATAAACAAATGCCTTAGAAATTCAAGAAGTGTCGAAATTCTAAAGATTAGCAAAAACCTAATGTGTGAAAGTAACGAAAACTGCCAACATTTTTTTAAAAATTACGAAAATTTATGAAAACTATCAATGTTTTGAAATTGAGAAAAAACTTAGAAATTTAGGAAAACCTTAGAATTGTATGAAAAACTTCAACATTTTTAAAATTAGCGAATATTTTGGAAATCTACGAAAATTGCTAAGAACTATTCAAATTCTTAGTAAATTTTCTAAATATATGTAAATTTTAAAAATGTTGAACCCCAAAATCTCGAAAATTTATGAAAATAAGGACCACTCTAGATTACTAAGTTTATTACCATTTTACAAAGGCTACAGCTCGAAGGACCAATCATGGTCTTCGGAGGCCGAAGAACTACAGGGAATCGAAGACTTTTTTACAAGATAACAACGAATATCTGACGGTTTACAGCATGGATAGGAAAGAAAACATCCAATTTAAAAAAATCGAAGTTGGGCTAGTTTTCAGTGCATTTTTAACTTCATTTTAAATCAGTGTTTTATACGCGTGGCGCATGAAGTAAAATTTCGAGTTTAGAAAAGCCCCGTGAAAATTTGTCTCGGGTCGCTGCGCGACCCTCGACAAATTTTCTACGCGGGGCTTTTCTAAACTCGAAATTTTACTTCATGCTTAGTCTGGGAGTGGACGACACTCGTTCGAAACTTCAAATTGAACTATTTTATAAAATTGACGACGAATGCCTCAAAAATTGCTTCCCTGATTATCAGTAAAACTGAAAACATCAGGGAATTTTATTCAAATTGAACAAAACACTGAAAGAAAACCTTTTTAAATAAATCTTGAAAAGTAACTAAATATACAGAAATTATAAAAAATATAAATACTATTGACATTTAACAAGAATCATGAAACAATAAAATATTAATATTATTAAAGTGAATTAAAATAAGAAATCATGAAAAAATACGAATACTGTCAACAATTATAGAAATTTAGAAAATGATTAGTCAAAAAAGATAATAATAATTGTGTAATGTTCATTTTTGAAGATTTCTATTTCTAGTTTATTTATCAATTAAATTTGTATCAAATTAATTGAGGCAATCAAATTCTAGAAGATTTGATAAGCGTTGTATTATGAACTTCACTTGAAATTAGAAGTTAAATTTCGAGTTTAGAAAAACCTGAACCAAACCAAATTTTAAAGCTTTTCTGAACTCAAAATGTTACTTCATGTTTAATCTGTGATCGTAAACACTCGTTCGATGCTTCAAATTGAAACTTTTCTATAATATAGAGAAAATTCGTGAGTCCTAAATTTTTGTTGATGTTAAAATGTTAACGCTTTCCATGATTTTCACGATTTTTATTAATTTTCAAGTTTTTGACGAGTTTTGGTAAATGTTGAAGTTTTTAGTTCTCCTTCAATTTTCTCAATTCCAGTTTAGTTTTCAAAATGTCATCTGTTTTTTAAAATCTTGGCAATTTTTACAAATATCCTAAATTTTCGATAAATTTAAATTTTTTGATACTCCTCATGAAATTCCGCGATTTTAGTTAATTTTTAAATTGTTTGCGGTTTTTCGTAATTTCCAATATTTTAGTCAATTTATAAAAACTTATCGTTTTTCTCGAGTTTCCGAAATTTCCTTTAATTTTGAAACTTCTAAAGTTTTTTAGGAATTTTGTAAATTTTTGTTCATTTTAAATATTCTAACATTTTTCATGACTTTTTGTTAATTCTTAAAACCCATACAGTTTTCGAAATTGATTTTTATCTTGACGATTTTCATGAAATTTAATGATTTTTAAAATGTTGACAGTTTTCGTGAACTTCTTAGATTTTAGTTAATATTAAAAATCAGAGCTGGGACGAATCCTTGTAAAAAGGATTCGAATCACGAATCCGAATCACCTAATATGATTCGAATCACGAATACTCGAATAAAGGATTCGTAAGAGATAAATATGATTCGAATCAAAGATTCGAATCCTGTTTTTTCGAATCACGAATACAAATCCTTTAAAAATAAATTTGATTTTATTATTTTTTTGCAACCAATAATATATAAATATTGTTACCAGTTCTTTTAACAAAAATATTCAAAACCTAATTATTTATTATTAACACTGAACATCGTTGATAACATACTAAATATCTGATTCCCTGTTACTCTGATTAAAGATGTATTTGTCTGTTTTTGAACTTCACTTAAAATCAGTGTTTAGTACGCGTGGCGCATAAAGTAAAATTTCGAGTTTAGAAAAGCCCGAAAATTTGTCTCGGGTCGCTGCGCGACCCTCGACAAATTTTCACGGGGCTTTTCTAAACTCGAAATTTTACTTCATGCTTAGCCTGGGAGTGGAAACACCCGTTCGAAACTTCAAATTGATCTCTATTTTAAATTCGATGAATGCTTAAAAATTACGTAAATAAAAAATTCACTGAATATCATTATAACCGGGAAAGTCAGAGAATAGTCATGGAAATATATTCAAATTGACCAAAACACTAACAAAAAAGCCATATGATATTATTAAATATGTCAAAATCAGCAGGTAAATTACCATACACGTAAAAGTTTATAAAATTAACTTAAATATTGACAAAAACAATGAAAACAATTTAACAAAATGGGGGTTTCCCACAGAAGTTAAAAGGTCAAGGAAAAAAATCTTGAATCAGAGATATGCCTCAAAAATTTTACATTTCAGATTGTGGCTAGCTACCATGTCAGTTTTACTTCAAATAATATTAAAGAAAATTTTGAAAACTAGATTATCTTTAAAAACATTTTTAGTCATTTAATGTTCTTATCAAAGCATTCAGTATGAAGTTTCGAACGAGCGTTTCCACTCCCAGACTAAGCATGAAGTAAAATTTCGAGTTTAGAAAAGCCCCGTGAAAATTTGTCGAGGGTCGCGCAGCGACCCGAGACAAATTTTCTGGGCTTTTCTAAACTCGAAATTTTACTTCATGCGCCACGCGTATAAAACAGTGATTTAACGAGAAATTTAAAAACACACAAAAGACATTTTTCAAGTTAATTCTCACAATTAATACGAATTATTTTTGGCGATTCAAAACCTTTTGTAAGTATTCGAATCCTTTTATAAATATTCGAATCCTTTTATAAGGATTCGAATCACCCACATTTGGATTCGAATACGAATCTTTTTAAGAAAATGTAACGAATCCGGATCACGAATCCAGTTGAACTAAAGTATTCGAAAGCCTCTTTTGAATCCTCTAAAAGGATTCGAATTCAGTATTCGAATCCTGAATGATTCGAATCCTGCCCAGCTCTGTTAAAAATGTTTAGAAAAGCCCCGCGAACATTTTCTGGGCTTTTCTAAACTCGAAATTATACTTCATGCGCCACGCGTATAAAACACTAAAATATTGTGAAATTTGTGTATATTCGAACTAAAATCTGTGTTTTATACGCGTGGCGCATGAAGTAAAATTTCGAGTTTGGAAAAGCCCAGAAAATTTGTCTCGGGTCGCTGCGCGACCCTCGACAAGTTTTCACGGGGCTCTTCTAAACTCGAAATTTTACTTCATGCTTAGTCTGGGAGTGGAAAGCTTCAAATTGAACTCTTTGAAAAAAAGAATGTCGGTAAATTTACAGCTTATGCATACAGAGAATTTTTAATTTGGGTATACAAATAAATAAATAAACCTTTAGGGTGCTCTTATATGGACGTTTTGAACGCGAGGCGGAACGGGAGCGGGCGCAAGCGTTTGCGTTTTAACACATGGGTTTATATGTGAGTTCCTAGACGGACGGGTGCTGGCGTTTTCTCCGCCTCGCACCCGTCCGTCTAGGAACTCTCATATAAACCCATGTGTTAAAACGCAAACGCTTGCGCCCGCTCCCATTCCGCCTCGTGTTCAAAACGTCCATATAAGAGCGCCCTTATTCACGGATTTACCATTTTATAGAATTTAAAAATATTTTACAAAATAATTCAATACTAAAGATAGAAACAAAAATATTAATGACAACATAGTAATCTTTTAACAACTCTCATAAACTGGGGAAATGTATTACAAAAAATATCAAAATCAGGATCCCTATGTATACCCAGATAAAAAAAACGTAGTCTATATAAAACAATTAAAAATTACGACATGTCTGTCATTTCCAGTTTATTTTTTTAATTATATTTATATAATTTGCAAATGTCTAAATTTATATAATTTATCACAATAGAAAGACCGTTATTCCTTACATCACTTTTATTATTTATTTTTATTATAAAAAGTGAAGTAAGGAATAACAGTTTTTCTATTGTGATTAATCACTTCACGTAAACTCGAAACAATACAGTTATATAATTTATCATGAAAATTGTTAACATTTTAAATAATGGCAAGAATAAATATTGTCAACGCTATTGGTATATTCAAAAGAAAAAAATTCCTGCATATTTTTTACTTGTTTTTTTTTTCGGCAAAACAATAGATGTCCAATAATGAATAATAGTGTCATATATACCGATTCAACCATATGGTATCGGTATTAACGATATATCGGAAAAAGAAATATCGATTATTTTCCATAGAAATATCGATATTTCAATATATCGGTGTATTTCGACCATTCCTAATCCCTACATTTCCATTATAATTCACAACGTGACAACACCGCATTTCTCAGTCTAGAATGAAGTTCGTTCCGATTATTTTTTAATATTACCAACTTTCTAATTTTAAGATTACCAACTTATTTATTTTTAATTTTACCAACTTAATAATTTTGAATATTACCAACTTATTTATTTTTAATATTACCAACTTATTTATTTTTAATATTACTAACTTTTTTTAAAATTACCAACTTATTTGTTTTTAATATTACCGACTTTTTTTTTCTGATATAAATAAAAATTTCATTTCAACTTCAATAGCACTTTCAAATTTATAACACTTTTTAAGATATTAATAAATAATAAAATATTAGCTACAATAATTTGTAATTGAATTTACTATAAAACATAAGATGAAGTTCCTATGCATCCCCCTTATTCAATAACGCTAACTTATTTTAAGTTGGAGTTGTTTATGGTACAAAAACACCTTGAAATAATTTTAACAATTCAAATACAATAAACATTTGATCAAATTCGTTTATATAAATAATCTGGAAAAAATTCAAAACATAACCTCCAATTTTTGACATATTTTATGATGTAACCCAACAACCATCACCAAAAATATTTACTGTTTAAAACACATTCTACACGTTCCTTTACATCCAACCTTCGTTATAACATGTGGAGTGGTTCATAGTGCTCAAGTGTAAACAAAGCCATGTTTGTCTACAGGAAATTGGCGCACAAGATAGTTCGGAGTCTCAGTACTTCTTCAGCATTGAGGAAGAGCCATTACGATGCCTTGGGGATCACACCGAAAGCCACACAGGCTGACGTCAAGGCTGCTTATTATAGATTATCCATGATTTACCACCCGGATAAAAATAAGGACAGCGTCGATGCGAGCGAGAAATTTAGGGAGGTAAGCGCTGCTTACGAAGTTTTAGGAAATGTCAAACTGAGGAGATTATACGATAAAGGTGAGTGCAAAATATTTACAAAAAAAAAAAAAACCTTTATTGGCATATCTCCACACTTTACATTACATTACATTTACCTTTACATTAGCTTATCTCATTACCCTCCCGTATCCCTCTTACCCTCCCTTCTCTTTTCCCTCTCCCTCCCCAGCTTTTCCAACGTCCTTACCCCGCTCCCATCCTCCCTCATCCACTGCACTAACCTTCTATTCCCTTTCGCTCCCAGCCACTCCTCTTTCACCCCCTCACATTCCTCCGCCAAGTGTCCCCACGTAACCCTCCCCTGTCCACACAACACACACCTTCCATATTCTTCCCCCATCCATACTTTCCTTCCTCTCTCCTCTGATCCACACCTCGCCCTTGCCACAATCACCCTATCCTCTCTACCCCATCCCTTCCTTATCAAATAATTCGGCACCCTCCCATACACCTGCCACCTCCCATACATATCGTTATACTGACTTCTGTCTATACACCCTTGCCTTTCCTGCCCTTCCACCTCCTTCCCTTTCCCCCTCACCCACTCATCCATCTTCACCCCATTTCCTAGCCATTCCATTACCTTCGCCTCCGACAGCCCTACCCTCTCATACATTTTCCTCCTCTCCCCCCTCCATCTACCCTCACCCCCACCCACACTCGTCACCCATACATCCTTCACCAATCTCTCCTCATCCAGTTCCCACAATCTTATCTCGTACCTGACCACCCTCACCATTGCCTCCTACTCTAGCCTCTCTCTGTTGGTCTCCTGAAGCACTATGTAGCTCGGCGTGGACCTTTCCACCCCCAACATGTGCTTCGGGAACCACATCTGCTCCCTCTCTATCACCTCGTACCCTCTCGTCCCCCACACTTCTACTCCATACATTAGCACCGTTCTTACACACGCATCCCATATCTTACACGCCACCGTCACATTGTTCCCCATCCACAAAAAATTTACATACGATCTCAATTAATAGCTTTAACATGTTGATTGCGGTGCGTGTTTCTGGGGGCATGTGTATACTTAAATATTCTGAGTTATAATGATAAGAGTTAATGTAGTTATTTGAGTTACGTGAAGATTTTAAGTCACTTAATTAGAACGCAGTTATACACTGGCGAAAGAAATTAACGCATCATTTGTGATTTTTTTGATATCTTGGAATCGAGTTTTCTTTGACCACAAACATATTTTTACAATAAGAAATCTTATCAAGCATGCTGTTTTACATGTTGTGTTTTGTCTGTTGTTCTCATGGTTTTCTGTCAATAAATAAAATGAAGCACTTTTCATTATTCTGACTGTAAGAAAGGTTCATATAAAATTTCTTGGACAAAGATTGCAGGAAATTTGGGAAGATATTAACCAAGATGAAATTGGATCATTAATTAACAGTATGAGCCGTCGCTGTCAGGCAGTTATTCGAGCAAGAGGAGGAAACACTAGATATTAAGTCTTATAATCACATGTTAACTTTTTTCCTCTTTTTATTTATGACATTATTTTAGTCATTAATGAAAGAAAATGTGTTGAAAATCATTATTATAGTTCAGTTGGTTTTGTTGTTATTTTTTTTGTTTTTAAACATCAAAACTTTATTTTTAAATTAAAAAAATTAATGTGATGCGTTAATTTCTTTCGCCAGTGTATTTCTTTCTTCACTTTTATTTTTCTATGCTAGATGTACATTTTGGGTACTATGTACATATTATCTGTTAGCTATTGATAATGGGTACATAGTACCCAAAATGTACATCTAGCATAGCAAAATAAAAGTGAAGAAAAGAATAAAACTGTGTCTTAATTAAGTGAAGATAAGAGTATTGGTAAAATGTATGGGTCCGTATGCATACCTCCTATTTAGTGATAAAAACACATTTAGATGCGTTAGTGATAAAAGTGCATTTAGATGTGTTGGATCATCTAAATGCACTTTTATCACTAATTGCAAGGTATGAATACCTTACGGGCCAATGTGTATATGAACAAGGCCGAACGCAAGATAAGACGCAGGTGAGTCTCGCCATGCAGGAAAAGTAAGACAGTTTTCTGTTACATGTATATTTGAATATGACAGCGCAAAATGAATTGCAGGGTGACATGATGCAGTTTTTGCACGTGGTGAGCCTGCGTGTCATAATTCTCGTGCCACAGTTTCCTGCGCGCAGTTATTGTGAATTGGTGAAAATAATGGAAGAACAGGTTATCGAGGCTGTGCGGACAGTTGTATACGATATAAATAATCCTGATTACAAGCTCACTCCATCTTAATTTGCGTTCAGTATCAGCAGATTTTTCTGCGCGACTATTTCCTGCATGACGTGAACATCTGCCGCTCATCTTACGCCCGACCTAATATAAAATACAAAGATAAAAGCCTTACACCCAAACGTAATTAAGGCAAAAGATTAAAAACAAATAATAATAATAAACTCATCACATCAGTTTACAAATGAATTTATATATTTTCATTTTTTGATTAAGGAATGACTCATATACACGGCTCGGGTCCCTCGCATGTAAAAGAAACTGAAGACCACCCGCAAGCCGCGTTTTACCGATCTCGAGAGCAGCGTTCTCGCCCCCCGCCTCCCTCTGGCAAAACCCCCATATACGATTTTGATGAATGGGCAAAGTCCCACTACGGTGCGACTTTTGCTCGTGACATGGAAATTAAAAGAAGACGAAAGATGCGGCAGCGGTTCGACGAAGACGTCAAGAACCAAGCGAAAATTGAAAATGTGTTGGGCGCCATGTTAGTGATGATGGTGTTTATTATGTATGTAACTGCGGATCATCGTCAAGATACTCCCTCTTATAATCGGGCGTTGGATAACTCGGTTCCTTCGAAGGTTGAGAAATGAGGTTTTTGTGATAATTAGATGAAATTTTTTAGTGGAGCTCGGTGCTCGTTCACTGATATTTTGATTTTTTTCTGAGGATGAGTTGTCGAGGTTATTTATTTTTGTAATGACTTTGTTGATTTACTGTACATTATTTAAAATATATCTGTTATAAAGAATGAATTGTAATAAAATCAATGTAAACTTATTTCAAATTTAACCTTTAACATTTATACTGAGTTTTACCAAGGGCAGTTAAATCGACTAATAATTATCCATCGAATAAAACTTAATAATATTTACATACATGCCAAAAAATCAATCAATTCACAATTTTTGACATTGATGACATGGGAAATGGCTTTTGCAATCGACAAATAAATTTAATCTTTGAATAAAATTTAAGTGATAATGACAGTGACGTCTTTATAATTAGAATATAATTTCATTTTATTTTTTTAACAGACCTTAAATAAACATCTTTTAAATTAAAATAATGTTTACATTAGTTGTTACATTGCAATGTCTAAAGTGGTATTTTCATTCTAACGTTAAAACTTAACCTCTAGATAGAACAACTAAACTGGGATCATATGAAAAACAATACACGATAAATATAATATGAATTTATTTATCAATTTTGGAACAAGTTTTAAATCAAACATATATCATTCATTACAATGTATAACAGAGAAAAAAAAGAAGAAGACAAAAAGAAAATAGTGTATATAATGTTTTGATTGTATTGGCAAGAAGATTACAAAAGTACGTGCTTATCTTACAGACACAGGTGTAAACACCCTAAAACTTTAATAATATCTCGTTAAATGCCTTTTGTTAACACTCTTCCATTTCTACCGGCTGCTCAACATCTTCGGAGGCATGTGCCCAGAATCGCCCAACGTTCTTAAAATAACCCTTCCGCTTGGCGTGATCGACATCCAGGTAATACTGGCGTGGTTCAAAGATAACCTCAGCCATGCTTCAGGTGGAAATTGTAAGGCCCTAAATACAAAGAAAAAAATAAAGCAATGTACACAAGAATTACAGAAACTTCGGATAAAAAAAATGGTTATTAAAGTTATCGGGAATAAAAAATTGCCCTTTTCAATGAATCTACTTTGTTATACATCGTTATTTGCCCAAATAAGAGACTTAAACTTTGTTTCTATAACAGATTTGTTGTGACTATAGTTTCGACTAAGGTTGGGAATTTTTAAAATTGAAGTATTCAAATAGTCATTCTAAAACATTTTTATATTTTAATATTTGAAATATGTTTTTCAATTAATGAATTTTAAAAATTCCCAACGTTAATTAAAACCTATCATTATTTTATTTTAATCTGGTGATATTTTAACAATAACTAAGTATATTTTTTAACTTCTTATTAAATCAGTGTTTTGCACGCCTGGCGTATGAAGTAAATGTTTCGAGTTTAGAAAAGCCTAAAAATTTGGATTAATCGCTTCGCTACGCGACCATTCTTGGAATGGTCGCGTAGCGAAGCGACCAATCCAAATTTTCAGGCTTTTCTAAACTCGAAATATTTACTTCATGCTTAATCAAGGATTGGAAAACCCTTGTTAAAAAACTATTATAACCTTTAACAACAACACCAGATTCATAAAAAAATTGAAAAACAAGATAATTAAAGAAACTCGGAAAGATTATGAAAATAACTACAGCACGAGTTTGTTTTCCATTTTTGTTATGAAATCAGTGTTGTAATTAAAGGTTGTAACTGCAGTCTAACAAGTGTTTTTTACTCCTTGATTAAGCATGAAGTAAAATTTCGAGTTTAGAAAGGCCTGAAAATTTGGTTTCCATCTAAAAATTTGTAAAATTAATGAACTAAACAAAACTAAGTCGAAGTATATTTTGAACTTCACTTTAAATCAGTGTTTTATACGCGTGGCGCATGAAGTAAAATTTCGAGTTTAGAAAAGCCTGATTTGGCTTGGTCGCTCGGCTGCGCTATGCGACCAAGCCAAATTTTCAAACTTTTCTAAACTCGAAATTTTAGTTCATGCACCAGGCGTATAAAACACTGATTTCAAGCAAAGTTTAAAATATACTACATATTAAGGCTAGACATTTTTTAAATTGAACTATTCAATTAATTATTCAGAAACGTATTGAAATATTTGAATATTCGACTATTTCAATTATTTATATTCAAATTCCAGCCTTAGTTTCGACAACTGTAACTTGTCATTATCATACTATTAAAACTTTTAGTTTGATATTCAAAAGTTAAAGTTGTCGAAACGTCTTCCAAAACATCGTAAGTGGCAATTTCTAAAAAAATGTTCCTAGTAAGTCAGATATCAATTTACCAATATTAGTATAAACCATCTACTTAAAATGCTTTTTAAAAAACGCTTATGACGATGTTACGTACCATTAAAAAAAATTACAAGGATTACGCAGTTGATAGAATAATTAGGTAGTATTTGTGTCTTCTGTAAAATTTGACACTTTAGACTTATGAGGTATCGGAAGTAGTTGATCGATAAGTGTCTTATTAAAATATTAAAAAATGTAAAATTATTTGATGTTTATTTACCTACAGACAAAGTATCTGATAACGTTTGCGTGACAGACGAGCAGAGTGTAGCTGTCCTTCTCCTGACTGGGCTCGGCTCTGTGGAAATACTCACGGAACGCCGCCTCGATTCGAGCGCCGTCTTGATAAAACTGCTGAATGTGTGCAAATTAACAAGGTTTTAGTCTCAAAGTGGGGCGCCTTGTCGGGTGACACTTAGCAGGCACATTCAATGACGATAATGAAAGTATTAGAAAAATTATGAAATTGCGACCGCAAATGAAACTTAAAATTACGTAGTATCATGCTTGTAAAACCAGGATTATGATGAGCAGGAAAAAGCAGATAACTTCATGAAGTTATAATTTGTTTAAAACTATGCCAGGTTTATAAGACGTTTAACATATAGGCTAGGTTGCATAAAGCGATGCCAAATTTGATCACATAGTGATCATGTAGTATACTGTTTCTGAAATGCATTTGACAATTAATCGCCTGGTCAAAATCGTGATTGCGTTGTTAAATATATCGTTAACTCAAATATGAGTTGTTAGTGTGATCGTGTTTTAAATAGGTAGTAGAATTGACGACGTGTAGTTAACTACACAATCAGTTGACAAGATGATAATAGTATATTTCATTATTAGTCTAGAAAAAGGGATTTTTCTGCACGTGCATGACGTTTTCCGTGCGGTGGCTTGAAAAAGCAACGTTTTCATTATTCTAGAGGCATTTGGAAACGAAGTGTTTTTAGATAAGAATAATAGAAATATGTTTTATACAACCCATTCATAATTTGATCACGTTGTCCAACTGATCAGCTGTTAATTGATCACATAGTTAACAATGCTTTATGCAACCGGCGGTTAGTGTTTATCGTTTAGTCCTGGGGTCTCCAAACTTTTTTCTTCGCGAGCTATAATCTGTTTTTTTTTTAATATGACCAATCAAATTTGACATTTCAAGAATTAAGTGGTGTGATGCAGGTTGTGTGTTTTAGGTTAGGACAAGATTAATCACATGTTATGTTGTAAATCAACTTTTAACTTGTAGGTTATGTGAAGGGAAATCTGACATTAATATGAAGATTCAATTAACTCACAAAGATTACGACTAAAAATGTATTTACTTATCACCGCCTCAAATTAGTTTAATGAAACCAAATTAAACTCAGATTCAAGAAACCTAGTGTGCACTTTCCTGTATGTTTTAAATCAAACGGTTTCACGATACCAAAGTTTCACGTGTTTCATTAAACCAGTTTCTTTAGTGTGCACCCCGCCTTAAACACTAAACGTTAATTCTTAGAAGTCAACTCTCTTAGAACGCGTATGTCCGTCCTACTCTGCTTAAACATTAAACGTCTTACAGACCTAGCATTAGATTTGCCTATAAATATGGTTGAAATATTGGATATTTCCACTTAGAAATGAGAATGCCCAAAAAACAAAGATGGAATGTATTTACAGATTTAATTTAAATTATAAAATTGTCCTTTAGTTTCACACACATATTATAAAAACCCATAAAATATTTTAGTACTTTTCTGAAAATAACATGTGAATATCAATCAACTACTTCCGAAACCTCGTAAGTCCAAAATGTCAAATTTTACAGGAGACAAAATACTAGTTAATTGTTATGTGAGCTGTGCAATTCTTCTGATTTTTTTTATGGTACGTATAACTTTATCATGAGCGATTTTTGGTACGTATTTTGAGTAGATGGTTTATAAAGAGTGTCTCAATAAGAGTGCCCCATTTAAATTTTGACTAATTATTTTGTCTGTGCAAGTGGCAGCTCTGAAATTTGACAGCTGTCATCTACAATTGCTTTGATTATTTATTATGGAGGACTACACAAAGAAACAATACGTTATCATTGTAAAAACCCATTACAACAATTGGAAAAGTTGCGCTGAAAGCGCTCGCAAACTTCGGGGAATTTTTCAGTTGTGAAAGTGCATCAAATGTGTCAACGATTCGAAGAGTGACCAATAAATTTGAAGAAGCAATTAAAATTGTCGAATTTGGGGCCCAGAAAATCCGAACAAGATCCAAAAGAAACAAATGCACCAAAATAAGCCAATGTTTGGCGCGATTTTAGGCAGGCGACGTGATTTCCCTGTGTTTTTTTGAAAATAAGTCTGACAATGCTGTAACTATCAAGGGTTTGTGGTACCGAAACATGATAACGGAGTTCTTGTGGCCTCACCTTAAGGGTATGGATCGCAAGATATGTGGTTTCATGCACATGAAAGAATTTATTTATTGGAGGAACGCTTTCCAGAGCGAATCATTTCCAGAAATTCTGATATCAACTGGCCACCGAGATCGTGCGATTTGAAGCCATGCGATTTTTTTCTCTGGGGTTTTGTGAAATCTCACGTTTATGCCAATGCTTTACGGTAGAGCCGAAACTTTGCGAAAACGGTATTGAAAATTTCATGAAAAGAGCAAGGATCTGTGTTCAGAACCGCGGGGGCCATTTACCGGATATTTTTTTCCGTACTTAATCAGAACATGCCCACTTTTCAATGCAATAAAAATATCACCACTCGCTTAAAAAATATGCGTTTTATTTTTAAATTAAATCGTGCACTCTTATTGGGACACCCTTTACTAATAATGGTATATTATTATCTGACTTAAGTAGCCAAGTAAAAAACCCTCCTGAAATTTTCAAAATCTTAAATTTTTGTATGTAAAAGCAGCCGTAAAAGAGTAAAAACATTATTTTTACAAGTAAACCCCCTCTGACATTTTTTTATCCCCCCCCCCCCCCCAGAAATGTTTTTCTAGGTACGGCCTTGATCTGACTTATAAGGAAATGTTTGTGAAAAATTATGTCTTACGAGGTTTCAGAAGTAGTTGATCGATATATTGATTATAGTAATCTAACCTAATTGTCTTTATTTTTTACTTACTTACAGCAAAAGTTATTCAAATATTATATAAACACTTACAAATGGTTCGGGTTTCCAATGCCCGATCGGAGGTTCTGGAGGGACCGGAGCACCCTCTCTAAGCAAATCACAGTTCTTCACAGGTAGCTATAAAAGCACGTTACCAATAATTAAGAAACATACATATTTCAGCAAAATACAACTTACTTCGGGTAAAGATTTTGAAATGAGATTACCAGTTTCTTGAGCTCTCGACATGGTCGATTTGATCATGTCAGTGTAAGGCAGACCCAGTTCTAACAACCTGATACCAGTTGCTTCCGCTTGTTGTCTTCCTAATGAAAGTATGATTAAAAATCTTTGAACGGTATTAACAAAAACTTGAGCCAATAAACCTTAAGGCTTTAAATCTTTAAGGTAGCACAAAAATTGGTCTTTACTAAGGCTGAGATTCGAATACAAATAATTCAAATATTCGAATATTTAGATACGAATATTTCATCCCTAAATTTTTCACATATTTGAATATTCGAGTTTGATAATGGCAAGTTAAATTTGCCGAAGCTGCAGTTACGTAAAATGTTATACAAAGTTAAAACGTTTTTTATTGATAAATTAACATGTATAATAAAGTAGAAGCCTCCACAATACAACATTTGAATAAATATTTAAATATTCGAATTATTCAAATATTTGAAAATGTTTTTTAATGAATATTTGAATATTTATATTTAAAACATTTTCAGCAATAATCAAAACATGTCTCCTATTTTATTTTAAATCTTGTAATGGATTAACAATAACTAAGTTTGTTGTGCACATGAAGTAGGTTATTATTATTATGGACGTGTGTGAAACAATTGTTAAAGCACTAATAAAATTTAAAAAAAAATAATAAATATTTCGAGTTTAGAAAAGCCCGAAAATTTGGATTGGTCACTGCTTCGCGGAGCGACCAATCTAAATTTTAAAGCTTTCCTCAACTCGAAGTATTGACTTCATGCTTAATCAAGGATTGGAAAACGCTTGTTAGAAAACTATTAAGACATTTAATGACAACATTGATTTCTTAAAGAATATGGAAAATAAACAAATTGTAGTTATTTCTATAATCTTATGAGTTTCAATAATTATTTTGGATAATTATGAAATCATAGAAAATACGTCCAGTTTCTATGCTTTGATAATTAATACTTTGTGTTTGTTTCCCATTTTAGTCAAGAAACTAGTGTTCTCATTAAATGTTTTAATAGTATTCTAACAAGTGTTTTCCAATCCTTGATTAAGCATGAAGTAAATATTTCGAGTTTAGAATAACATAGCAACCAATCCAAATTTTCAGGCTTTTCTAAACTAGAAATATTTACTTCATGCGCCACGCGTGTAAAACCCTGATTTACTGTAAGGTTAAATAACACACTTAGTAATTGTTAATCCATCACAAGATTAAAATAAAATAAAGATACCTTTTGATTAATGCTGGGAATCATGTAATTGAAGTATTCAAATATTCATTCAAAAACATATTGAAATTCACATATTTAAAATATTCGAATATTCAAATATTTGAAGTATTCGAATATTATAATATTTGAAGTATTCGAATAGTTGGAATGTTAGAATATGTTTTTGAATGAATATCTGAATACTTCAATTCAAACAATTCCCAGCCTTAGTCTTTTCTTACCTAAATCAGTTAGAATCCTCTGTTCATCAGATCTTCCATCTAAATTATATTGTCCGTGTCTGATCAAAATGATATGACGAGTCGCTTTTGGTGTAGCATTTTCTATTTTCTCATTTGCTATGTTGTCAGGAACTCTGTCTGAATCGATTTTGTTCGGATTGACCAAAGATGTCGGTGAACGACTAGATGAAAAAATAGCATCAATCAAAATATAATAAAGAAGATTTAGAAACAAAATTAGTTTTATTTATTTTTTAATTCCTCATATTGACACTACATTCTTGATAAATTGCTTTGCTAAATTGTGTGCAAGGGTAAATTTAAAACTTACGGAGAGTCCTTTGCAATAAATACTCGAAGAGATTGTAATTGAACAAATTGGATAAATGAGAACACCTTATTTACCAATTTTTTTCAATTACAGATTAACATTTAAAAGGGATGTTGCAGATATCAGCATCTGCATCCGCAATCGCAGAAGTTCCGCATTAATTTTAGCATCTTAATTCACATCTGCAATAAATCAATGCGGAGCTTTTACGGATGCTGATGTTGTACATGTCTCGACAAGAAATTGTAGATGAGGCTAGCGATTGATACACTTGCTGCAACCGTATTCAGTACTTTCGCTGAGTAACCAATAGGAATCTTGATTTCGGTCACTCGCCGGCTCGCAAGTGGTAAAAGCTGACGTGTTTATTTTGTTTAGCAATTCTGACTGTAAGTAAATCATTCACAAAGTGTTTGAACGTGATATCATATGGGCGATATGTGGCACCATTTTTTTTTTATTAAAAAGTTGATTACAAAATAAAGATCATTAAAAATTCTATTTTTTAATTTATTCATCTACTTAAATTACGTATCTCCTAGAACTCTACATGTGAGTCTTTAAATATTCGCATCTGCTTCCGCATCCGCGGATATTAAAAATTCTGCATCTGCAACATCCCTGTTTAAAAGTAAGTCAAATGTTATACCAAAATTTAATCAGATATTCTTTCTCTTAAGCAAATTTAATGCCTCAATTTTGAATAATCCAATATTACATAAAGAAACTTACTGATCCCAATTTTCATCCCATTTTACAGATGGAGTGTAATTTGTCGTCCACGATGCATAAACTCGTTTTTCATTAGGTTGGTGGTAATTTAAATAATAAACTGCAACCCCCGTTGTTGCACTACCGAGTCCCAGTAAAAGTTTCTGCATCTTGGTGAACGTTGCCATCTGCAAAGCAGCCAGAGCTATTCAATCTGGTTCTCAATTTTACATTTTCTCATAATTTGACAAAATAAATGTTTAAATTTGACTTTTGTTGACGATAAATAATAATTGTCAAAAATAACATTTGAAAAGTGATCCACATAGTTGAAAAGCTAAGGCCTTAATTACAAATTAAATGTTTCATTAATTATTTATTCAATTATGCCCAGAATTTGAGAACTAGTCGTGTTACAAAATAATTGTGGGCCTGCCCACAAAAACTATCTACAGTGGCTATGGAATCCCCAATAAATCATAGCAAAAATGGAGTCCGAGGGCCTACATGTTATGGTGTTGTGTATATTTAGAAAATTACGTAATTAATTAGTTAAATATAGTGACTAAATAATTTGTTATTAAAGAGTTTTAGTTTATTGTTTTACGAAATACGCTAACGCTAACGTCTACACTAAACTTGCTTGTTGTCCAGTAATGCAGTCCGTTACCATCAAAAAGCAAGTTTAACGTAGATGTAATGATACCGTATTTCATAAAATTATAAACTAATACTCCCTATTATCCCTTCTTTGTGCAAGTAGATACCGGTAGGTGTTGTTTTAATTTCGTTATATTGGTAATTACTTTACAGAAATATGGATAAATAAAGTTTGTTTAGCTTTTAGTATTACTGACAAACATTTTTAGACTTCATCCTGAAAAAATAAGAAACAAAAAGTTGAACTATTTAACAGCAATATATAGACTTATTAGAATTTGCACCCAGTTGATTGCTATTTATGCATTGCTAGCGATTAAAGAGTTTTTTTTACCATATTCGTTAAAGTTATTCTATAAATATAGTTAAGTATTTTTTTAGAAAAGTCTGCATTAATAAAACCTTGCTCCTAATTTGTCCTTGATATATAATTATACAGGGTTCATTCCATTATAATTTCAACATCTATCAATTTGTTTACGAACTTCGAATAGACTATATTTCGTTTTCACTGAAGATTTATTTGTATTGTATTCAATTGAACAAATTATTTGCATTTTAATAAAGCATAAAATAAAAAGTTCTACACTACATTTCATTTACCTTATTAAGCAACAATACAACCAACAATCCATTAAAATACATCTTTAGTCTTAAAAGATAAATAACACTTTCATTACAAAAACTATAATTATGCATACGTACCTGATAATAGTAGTGTGACATTAATTTAAATAAGATATTGCAAATTGTGTGCTTTATCATTAAAGTAAATAAGATTACAACTGTTAAATAATAGTTAATGGATTGTATACCTTACCTCTTAGAATCGGTTTTAAGACAACGTCCGGTTTTTGTGTGCGCACAAATAAAAATAAAATGCAGACGTGATTGAATTAATTAAATCACATAAAAAGCCGATTATTTTGAGGTTATGTTCAATAGAGCGAACGTCATTTGACTTAATGTTGGTAACTTTATACATACAGAGAGTTTTGCACGTTGAGGATTCGATGTATTGATTAAGCGCTACAAAAGTGTTGCCAATATTATTTTCTTAGGTTGGCAATAAGCATGCGTACCAACTGTTTATTTTTTATTGTATAGCTGGTTATCTGTCTTAAAAATTCATTATCTATGAGAGTGTCAGAAAAGTGTTGCCAGCCGTATATTTTTTGTTATGTGGTTGGTACCCAAATATTTAGTTGTTTTGTGGTTGGTACACTTGCCTGTTTCCAAACATAACCTCCAAAGTTTCGGTAACGCTGTGAAAACGTTTTCCAAGCAATTTGTGTAGTTTTCAGTGTGCAAGCCGTTCTTTAAATTTAAAGAATGGATACTGATTTATATGACGAATTTGGAAACTACATAGGGCCCGAACTAGACAGTGATGATGACGATGAAGAGGAGCAGGATAATTTCCAGGATGAAGAAGAACAACAAGAATACGATGTAAGTAAATTTATTTGGAGTAAATTACCACGCAAGCAGTGGCTTCATTTATGGGCTCTCAAAGTTCGAAGGCCGCGAGTCTCTAAAGGCATTATTTTTTTCTTCATGTGTCCTGCCCTCCATGAGCGTTGACTACCAATTTCATGATTTGTATTTTATTCCTATTTTGCTTTAAGTCTACTGCCAAAAAATACTGCTTTTGAGGGTAGAAGGTAGCATCTAATGTGATTGCAGTTTTATTCGTCTACAAATAAAGTATAGCTAGTTATTTAACAATTGAATTGTAACATTTCGTTCATAAATGCTATTTGTATTAAACACTTTGTTACAATTACTTGTGATATCAAACTTCTTCATGTTTTAAAGTTTATTTTTAATTTTAAGTTCTTCTTTCTTATTTAATCAATTAATTAGGATGAACACATGGAAGACGCAGAGCCCCAACCTATGGCGATTGTGTTGCACGAGGATAAAAACTATTACCCGTCTGCATTACAAGTATACGGGCCTGATGTGGAGACAATTGTTCAAGAAGAGGATGCTCAGCCACTTGATGTACCTCTGGTTGAACCGGTCAAAAAGAAAAAGTTCCAGCTGAAAGAGCAAGATCTTCCCGACACCGTCTACAACATGGAGTAAATTCCACTAAAACCAGTATATGGTATTGAATACCATTATAAAGAAAATTTCAATTTTAGATATTTAGCTGATATGATGGATAATACGTCACTGATTCGTAATGTAGCCCTTGTTGGGCACTTGCATCATGGAAAGACGACTTTCGTCGATTGTTTAATCAGGCAAACTCATCCCGGATATCAGGATTACGAGGAGAAGAATTTGCGGTATACGGATATTTTGTTTACAGAACAAGAGAGAGGTTGTTCGATTAAGTCTATTCCTGTCACGCTCTTGCTGCCCGATGTTAAGAATAAGAATTATTTGATGAATATTTTTGACACTCCAGGTAAGTGTAATTTGGATTTTTCAGTTCATTCTAGAGAAACGGGGATTTTTTGTTTTAAGTATATCTGAAGACATTTTTCTAAACTTCACATCAACAATAAAAGTTTTGTCTATCTTTATACTGACAATATAAAAATACAAGTAAAAATTCAGAATTTTTTTATTCAGGCCAATTCCGTACCTCATAATATCCTTCATTAACATTAAATGACGATTTGGTGTTCCGTATCTCTGCAAACCTTTATCACATTCAACGTTAAGCACCATGACACACGTTAAATTTTACAGTTTACATTTAAAAATTGCACGCACCAAAATCGTCGATTTTATGATAACGGTTACGCAGTTTCTGGATTAATTGTGCATAAAATTGTGTTCATGGATGCCGATGAAGTAAACTTTGGAGGTTTTATAAATATTTTGTAGCCAAGTGTAAGAATTATGAGGAAATAAATTATTTTGTAGCCACATATTTATGTTATATATTTTGAAACAAATTATGATGTAAAATAAAACCTCTTTGTGTTATTTTAGTAGTGTTGTAAGTGTCTACAATATGATAGATTTACTTTTTATTCACAAATATATATTTTTATTTTTGTCTTCTCCACTACTCTTTAGACAGAAGTTCCCACAGCACCAGGTTAAATTTTTACGTCTGACAGCCGGAGGAATGTTAAAGTTTGTTGTCTTTATTTTACTAGTTGAAAATACTATACACCATTTCTCTCTAAGCCTGTATCAAAACTACCGTGTGATCAGTTAAAACGTGATTTAGAGAAAGCTTTGAATTTTAAATTAGATTGGCACTACTGGCCGTTAACACATAGTTTACCATAACCTCAAATTTATTCCACCATTCAATTAGCATTCTGGGCAACCGCACAAAAAAATGCCGCCTACTCTAAATCATAATTTAAATGATCGCACGGTATCTTCTTTTTTAACGTTGGCCGATCAACACGTGTATCAATACGGAATACGAATTTATTCAAAAACGTCAGACAGCTGTTATCCCCGACCTTTATCTTAACATAACAGTCAGCTGTTAAACTTAACGTTTGAGATGAGGTACGGAATAGGGCTTTATATTTGTTGAAATTATTAACTTGAAGTGAACATTTCATTTTAAATAAACGTGCGTAATTTGGAATATAGCATTTATTTTTCTTTAGGTCATGTTAATTTCTCTGATGAAGTAACAGCAGCTATGCGTTTATGCGACGGTGTAGTTTTATTTGTTGATGCCGCTGAAGGTGTTATGTTGAATACTGAACGTCTTTTAAAGCATGCCGTTCAGGAAAGGATGCAGATTACGATCTGTATCAATAAAATTGATAGACTAATTTTGGAACTAAAATTGCCACCTCAGGATGCTTATTACAAACTCAGACACATTGTTGAAGAAATCAATGGATTGTTAACGTAAGTACAACCAGATTTTCATGAAAATTTACTTAAAAATTTAGAAATTATATTAATTTATCTGTATGATGATATTACTTAAAGAATATCAATTTTTGTTGCTCCATGTGTATATTTTGTTGTAGTTTATATTCAGACGATGTGAATCCGCATATTGTGTCTCCAGTTTTGGGTAATGTGTGCTTTGCTAGTTCTCAATATGGCGTATGTTTCACATTGAAATCGTTCGCCAGTATCTATAATCAATATTACGGAGAAGTGAATGTCGATGAATTTTCTAAACGTTTATGGGGAGACATCTACTTCAACTCTAAAACGTGAGTATACATTTTTAACCTTAAAATTCTTCTAAATAATTTTCTAGTCATATTACATTCTCTCTTATGAATTTTATAAGTTCCTAATAAGGCCGGAAATTTTTTAAATTGATGTATACCAATATTCATTCAAAAGCATATTCAAATTATCCGAATATTCTAGTTATTCATATATTTTTTTAAATATAGTTTTAAATGAGTATTTGAATACTTCAATTTAAAAAGTTTCCAGCATTAATCAAAAATCCTTATTTTATTTTAATCTTGTAATAGATTAAGAAATAATAAGTATGTTTTTGAACTTAGTATTAAATCAGTGTTTTATATGCCTGGCGCATGATGTAAATATTTCATGTTTAGAAAAGTCTGAAATATTTACTTCATGCTTAATCAAGGAGTGGGAAACCCTTGTTAGAAAACTATAAAACTTTTAATGATAACACCGAATTCTTAAATAAAATGAAAAACAAAATTATTAACGAAACTCATAAAGATTATGAAAATAACTACGGTTTGTGATTGTTTTCCATTTTCTTTAAGAAATCAGTATTGTCACTAAAAGCTTCTAATAGTGGTCAAACAAGTGTTTTCCACTTCCAGATTAAGCATGAAGTAAAATTTCGAGTTTAGAAAAGCCTGAAAATTTGGCTTGGTCGCGTAGCGAAGCGGAGCGACCAAGCCAAATTAGGCTTTTCTAAATTCGAAATTTTACTTGATGCGCCACCAGTATGAAACACTGATTTCAACTGAAGTTTAAAATACACTATTAAAGCAGCAAATTTTTCAATTTTGAGTATCAAATTTTTTATTAAAAAATATATTTAAATATTTGCATGATTCGAATGTTTAAATATTCGAATACTCGACTATTTGACTTAATCATATTCGAACCCCAAACCTAGAGTAATACTCTGGTATTTGATTCACTTAAAATTAGACAACCTGTATAAAGCTCTAAAGTATTTACATGAATGCCTAATTCTACTATACACAAACAATTGTTGTTTTTCGTATGGATAAAGTGTTTCCGATAAACTATATTTTAACAATGAAATAAACAATATACTTATTATACTGATAAATTTACAATAAATTGTATCAATATTTACAGGCGCAAGTTTACTAAAAAAGCACCACACAATTCAGCGCAAAGAAGCTTTGTTGAGTTCATACTCGAACCATTGTACAAAATATTTGCTCAAGTCGTCGGTGATGTCGATGCAACTCTTCCAGCAGTATTAGACGAATTAGGTATCAAATTAAACAAACAGGAATTGAGACTTAACATTCGGCCATTGTTGAGATTGGTTTGCAACAGGTTTCTTGGAGATTTTAGTGGTAAGTACTAAATAACACTTTTATTAACCCATTAACGGCCGGGCAATTATAGACTTAACTCTAAACGTTGATTTTAGGTAAAATTCTGCATTTCTTTTTATGATTTCTATGAATGACTTATTGTATTAGATATTGGGATTTTTTTTTAAACATACATAATGTATGCGCTGTAAATTTTCAGGCGTTCTTTGATTCCATATAAAAACGTGCAATATGAACTTTCGAACAAGTGTTTCCACTCCCAGACTAAGCATGAAGTAAAACTTCGAGTTTAGAAAAGCCTGAAAGTTTGGTTTGGTCGCGTAGCTTTTTTTATAATGAGTAAAAATCGAAAAATTTAAATAACAGAATATTTACATTTTTCTTCATACACTTTCAAGTCAAGTCAAATAATATAATACATCAATTTTTTTTTTCTTTAGTAATTTAACTAACAAAAAATGAATAATGTTACGTGTATACATCAATGGCGCTTAATGGGTTAATAGACAATAGAAAGTAGACTCTTAAAACTTACTTAACTACATTTTACAAAACTTGTTTTTAAAAAGTGTTATCAATATGCGGCTGTGTAAATGGGAAAGTTTGTTGTGGTCTTTCTACTTTTGAGACAAAGTATAACTCTATTTTTCTAACAACATTTGCCTAATGTCCATTACTAAATTTTCTTAGGTTTTGTTAATATGTGTGTCGAACACATAAACTCACCCCTCTCTAATGCCAAAACAAAAGTCGACCACATCTACACCGGCCCCAACAGCAGCAAACTCTACGAAGACATGACCAACTGCGACCAAGACGGCTTGCTCATGGTGCACAGTTCGAAAATGTACCCAACCGAAGACTGTACATTCTTCCAAGTTTTGGGCAGAGTCATGAGTGGAACTCTGCACGCAGGCACCGACGTTCGTGTCCTCGGCGAGAATTACACTTTACAAGACGAAGAAGATTCGAGAATTTTAACAGTTGGAAGATTGTGGATTTACGAAAGCCGGTATAAAATTGAGTTGAACAGGGTTCCTGCCGGTAATTGGGTGCTCATCGAGGGTATAGATCAATCGATTGTGAAAACTGCGACAATTACCGATTTGGTTATACATGATGATTTGTATATATTTCGCCCTTTGAAGTTTAATACACAGAGTATTATTAAAATTGCTGGTGAGTTTTTTATTTTATTATTATTTAAAGTTGAAAACCACGAACTGTTTCGAATCAATTAATGATCTGAAAAGATATTTTAAATTGTTTAATTGTTTTATTAGTGGAACCAGTCAATCCTTCTGAGTTACCGAAAATGTTGGACGGGTTAAGGAAAGTGAATAAATCATATCCTTTGCTAACGACTCGAGTTGAAGAATCAGGAGAACACGTTGTTTTGGGAACTGGAGAGCTTTACCTTGATTGTGTTATGCATGATCTTAGGAAGATGTATTCAGAAATCGATATTAAAGGTAAGTTTATTTTGTTCATCACATAATTCTAACATGTTTAAAAAAGTTGTTTTTAATTTTAATTAAATGCGAACAAAATTTAATACTTTTATGTATTTTCAATTCAAGAAGTTGCGACTCTGATTAAACTCTGTTCACATTTTATTCTCACCGCAGTAGGCTTTGTTAGAGTGACATTTTTGATGGTAGTAAACAAGTTACTAACAATTTGGTTATGTCATTGCATTTTTTTGGTTATGTGAATTGCTATGTTGCATTTTATAATATCCCTCATTCACATGTAAAACTATCACCATTGATTAAATAATATATAAGATAGGAAACGCAATGCATTAAAAACGTGACCCCAAAAATTGTCCAGCTTTGGCGTCGACACCAAGTAGGCGGTCAACTGAACTACACTATTTAAAATCTTACAGATATCTAGTTTGTGTAGAAGTTGAAGACCGGCAAGATATTTATGCGCTCCTGATACTCTCCTCGAGCGGAGCGGTTAGCAAGTAGGTGCGGACGTCCCGGGAAAGTGAGGGGGTTAGATCATTGGTTTTGGCTGATGAGTGTGCGTGAACAAGCAGACGGCCGGCGATTCTTTTAATAGTTTTCAAAACGTAATAATTGCGTTTATATTAATTGTCATATAAACAGACACAAAAATCCAGAAATATCATTCTTTAAATTTCCAAAAAAAGATGAAAGTAGACAAAAAATATGAATTGAGAATAGCGGTAATATAAACTTATTACAGTTAAAAACAATAAACTGCATACGAGTGTTATATGCGAAAAACATTTCGCTTCAAAATATATCATGAAAAATGGTGCTAGAAAAAATGTTCGCGAAATTCCTTCAACTTCAGAAGAAAACGTATTTAAATTGAAGTTGCCAATAAGAAAGTGCTATGGAAAATTACCAATAAACGAAAATGAAATTTCTACTGTGGAGATGGTGAGTTTTTAATATTCAGGACCGGCGTGTGCGGGACAAAATAGTCGTAAGAAAAAACAAGGGGGGGGGGGGGGTTACCGCTTGTAGTGCCCAAAACATATTTATTAATAGGCTTAATTAATGACAGGGATTCGCGAACAAAAATCTTAAGGTGTCCGTTTTTAGAGCTGCTCTATGGGTGATCGCAGTGACGGATCCAGAGAGCAATTTACGGGGGGAGGGGTATTGACAATTATCTGTTGTATTGTTTCAAAATATACGGGGTGCCCGTTTTTCGAGCTGCACTATCTCGCTTATTTGAAGAGATAGAGAATCGGTTAAATGGAGGCAAATTTGCGTATTTTAGTGCATACTAATAATTTGCTTTCACATTTCATACATCTTTAATTGTTTCGATGTAATTTGAAAAAAAAAGAAATTTTCGATATTTCAAAATGGATCATATCTGTCATTTGTAATTTTTTCCAAAATTTCTAAAAACATTCTTATAGCCCGATTTATGAACTTACTTCATAAACAAATTAAATCTGCAAACGATTCGTTATTGTTTTTCCAAACACGACTTTTGTTTTTGTTATGGGCGCATATGGAGATATCAGAGCTGGGATGAATCCTCGAAAACATGATTCGAATCACGAATCCGAATCACCTAATATGATTCGAATCACGAATGCTCGAATGAAGGATTCGTAAGTAAAAAATATGATTCGAATCCTCATTTTTGAATCACGGATACAAATCCTTTAAAAATAAATTTGAATCTATTATTTGCAACCAGTAATATTTTATTCCATCAGTTTCTATTAACAAACATGTTCATTTACCGACTAAATATCTGATTATATAATGATTTTAATTAATGATGATATATGTGTTATTGAACTTCATTTTGAATCTGTGTTTTATACGCCTGACGCATGAAGTAAAATTTCGAGTTTAGAAAAGCCCCGTGAAAATTTGTCTCGGGTCGCTGCGCGACCCTCGACAAATTTTCTACGCGGGGCTTTTCTAAACTCGAAATTTTACTTCATGCTTAGTCTGGGAGTGGACCGTCAAGATTTTCTACATGTCGAGAATTTTGATATTTCTAGATTTATGTCGATTTATTCACAGTTTGTTATTGTATTAAATGCAACTTTAATATTAAATAAAAACGGTTTTTTTTAGGAATAGAATATTCACCCATTAAGAGCCGAACAAATTATAAAGTTAACTCTAAAAGTTAATTTTAGGTAAAACACAACTTCGATATTTTTTCAAAATTAGATGTTTTCTTTCCTATCCATGCTGTAAACCTTCAGATATTCGTTGTTTTCTTGTAAAAAAACTTCGATTCCCTGTAGTCCTTCGTTCTGCGAAGACCATGGTTGGTCCTTTGAGTTGTAATAAACTTAGTAATCTAGAGTAATTCTTCAATTTGAAACTTCTAAGAACGAGTGTTGTCCACTCCCAGACTAAGCATGAAGTAAAATTTCGAGTTTAGAAAAGCCCCGTAGAAAATTTGTCGAGGGTCGCGCAGCGACCCGAGACAAATTTTCACGGGGCTTTTCTAAACTCGAAATTTTACTTCATGCGCCACGCGTATAAAACACTGATTTCAAGTGAAGTTAAAAATATATATATTAACGTTGGATATTTTTCATGGTTAAGTAACCAAATATGCATTCACAAATATTTGAATTATTCGAAAATTTTAATATTTATATTCAAATATGAATAATTTTGTGATTTAAATATTCATATTGGAATATTTAACTATTTGAATTAATCGAATTCGAATCCCAGCCTTAATAGCGATGATTCGAATTATTTAGGAGGATTTGAATCCATGTATCAGGATTCGAATTTTAGGATTCGATTCCTTTTATAAGGATTCGATTTCTTTTATAAGGATTCGAATCCTTTTATAAGAATTCGAATCCTTTTATAAGGATTCGAATCATCTACGTTTGGATTCGAATCATCTACGTTTGGATTCGAATACGAATCCTTTTAAAAAAATGTAACAAATCCGGATCACGAATCCGTTTTCACTAAAGTATTCGAATACCTCTTTTGAATCCTCTAAAAGGATTCGAATCCGGGAATCGAATCCTGAATGATTCGAATCCTGCCCAGCTCTGGGAGATATGCATATCATTGAACAGCATTTTTTACGCTGATTTCAATGATGAGCTACATGTTGACTTTTGCAAAATGTATTGTTTTTATTATATGTAACCATTGAAACAATTGAGCAATGTCCACAAAAACTATTTGTTTGTATAAGAAAATGTAACCAATTATTAGTAGACTTCCGTGTAAATAGCATTTCAACTACTCCATAGCAACTTGATATTTTTTGGTTGACATCACAGTTATCTGACACTTAAAAACATGGAATATCTGTGAATATGATTTCATTGCAAACCTTTGTTTAAATTTAAAATAATTGTAAAGTTTGTTGGCAATTTTCTCGGTAAATACTTTTCTTAAATTATTGAATAAATTACCAAGTCATTCAGCTTAATACGCTTTAAAAATAATGTAATAAGACCGGTACTGTCAAATAATTAGGGGAGCCAATATTAACACATTTCAAATTTGACATGTAAATCCCTATGGTCCGAAATATTTAGAATACAATCCAATTCAAGATATAATAGTAGGAACTAGGACGAAGTCAAGCTATTGGAAAAAAGAGATTAGTTTTTATGATTAGGGGGCTAGTTAAAAAATGGAAACAGCCCATCTCTTATTATATTGCGGAACGCCCAGTTCCAGGAAATATTTTAAAAGATTTAGTCCTTTTTAATATTAAAAAGTGTATGTCCATTGGACTTACAGTAAAATCAATTGTATGTGATCAGGGCTCTAACAATAGACGTGTTTATAATTTATTAAATATTTCAAAACAAAATCCTTTTTTTAACTATGAGGAAAATAAAATGTTTGCCCTTTATGACGCCCCACACCTATTTAAATCTATAAGAAATAATTTAGCTTCAACAGACATATTTGTGGATTATTTGCGTGTGTCGTGAAATGACATAGTACATGTTTATAATATAAATAAATAATTTCAATTATCATCATGTTTAACAAATATTACAAACTGGCACATATATCCAATAACTTTTGACAAAATGTCTGTAAAACTTGCAGTTCAAGTACTAAGTAGGAGGATGTCTACAGCGATCGAAACTGCTGTAAATACAGGTGATCTTAAGTCTTCAAGCGGAAACAATACAACAAGCTTTTTAAAAATTATTAACGATCTTTTTGATTCGTTAAATAGCCGCACGCTATATGATCAAAATCCATATAAGAATGGATTATCAGATGAAAATAAAGTCGTGTTAGAGACATTAAGAAACGGATTGGTTTATTTAAATAAAATTAAAGTTTATTCTAAAACTATGACTGAACGAAAGAATGTTTATTGCTTTGAGGGCTTGGCACATACAATTACAGGAATATTACAATTATTCGACGACATTAAGAACAGTGGGCATACATTTTTGTTAACTAATCGTCTTCAGCAAGACCCACTTGAAAATTTGTTTTCGGTCCTAAGGAATCGAGGTGGCTATAATAGCAACCCCACGGTTAAGGGTTTTCGACAGGCATTACAACAATCAATGCAAATAAGAATGCTGGAGACTATTACCGACAATTCAAATTGCGAGTTAAATGATGATAAACAATTATTTAATTTATCTGAAGAAAATAAAGACAGGTACATTTGATAATACATTAAAGTTAAATTGTTTTTATCGTGGGCCATAGGATTTTACATACTAAAAATGATACCTTGTGTTAATGTATTTTATCATATAATTTTGAAGCAAATTTTTATTGTTAGTAATAAATGCATTATTTTTCTTCACGATGCGTTTAATTAGAATAACTTAAACATGTTTTATTCCATGTAAAAATAAAATAAATAACTGTGCACAAATAATGAAAGTGCCTTGAATTTCAGATTGATTAGTAAGAGGATTAATTTAACGTGTATACTGTTGAAGAACGAGTGGAATTTGTAATTAAATTAATTATAAGAGGTTTGTCCGTTTTCGAGCAAAGGCATTTCAAACAATTTCTGTGATATTTTTTTGGATTTTTGTTATTGTTCTATTTCTATTATCTGCTAACAAATTATTAAATATATTTTTTTAATGGAATAAAACATGTTTATATTGTTCTAATTAAGCGCATCATGTAGAAAAATAATTGATTCATTACTAACAATAAAAATTTGCTTCAAAGTTATATGATAAAATACATTAACACAAGGTATAATTTTTAGCATGTAAAATACTAAGGCCCGCGATAAGCAAAAGATAATATATGTATAACTAAAAGTGGCCGTTTTCTTATTACTGCAAAGAATACGGCCACTATCAAGGGACATAAAAAATGGACATAAAAAAGCAGCGCGATGAACAAGCGATCTTTGTGCGCCACGTTACATTCGAAGCAAGTATCAGGAGAGCATAACGAGCACAACTGCACAGTTAGTTCTATAATACATCGTTCATTTGAGTGGTGTCTCCAGCTGACTGAGACGTGTAAGGCGTGCAAGGGTGGTTGTATATAGTTTTCATGAGCACGTTAGTATCCATACAGTTTCGCTTCTTATACTACTTATTCAATGCTATCACTCTTAGCATTTTGCCAAAATGTTTAGCAACGTTTTATTGAAATTATAGGTTAACAACCTGCTTCAATCAGTACTATTAAAAATACAACATGCCAATATAAACAAGCCTACTGCTGTGAGAATAAAATGTAAACAGAGTTTAACTGAAATTTTGGAGCTCGCGTGCAAAACTCGATAAACCTGAAAAATATTGTCAGGATACGCAAACAAAGTTTTCAGTTAACCAAAATCATACAAAACCTACATGAATTTTAGAGATTTTGGGGGATTTGCTAAAAAGTGTTAATGAATTCGTGTAGATCTTACCCAAAGTTATGAGTAACCGTTAAAAATTGAACTGTTAACTGTTGAGGCTTCTACTTCGTTATACATCATTATTAACATAAATAAGACACTTAAACTTTGTTTGTATAACTGAGGTTTTTCTTCATTATCAGACTACAAGACTTGTAGTCTGATAATGACAAGTTAAAGTTGTCGAAACTATAGTCACAATAAAAAAACCTCAGTTATACAAACAAAGTTTAAGTAGCTTATTTATGATAAAAATTGAAACCACCCGTGAGTTGATTTATCAGGTTTTGCGCGCAAGCTCCTCAATTGTACTCTCTATTTTTACTTTCCCTATTTGTAAAACAAAGAAAAAGTATTGTTTTCACGAACATTTTTTATACAATAATCGTAATCATTTCAGTTGCTGACCCGGTTGTCGCGTTTTGTGAAACCGTGGTAGAAACCTCAAGTTTGAAATGTTTCGCCGAAACACCGAATAAAAAGAATAAAATCACGATGATAGCGGAGCCTCTAGAAAAAGGTCTCGCCGAGGACATCGAGAATGAAAACGTACAGATTAATTGGAACAAAAAGAAATTGGGAGAGTTTTTCCAGTCGAAGTACGATTGGGATTTGCTGGCGGCTAGGAGTATATGGGCGTTTGGACCGGATTCCACGGGCCCCAATATTCTAGTCGATGATACTTTGCCTTCAGAAGTAGATAAAGGTTTGTTGAGTTCGGTGAAGGATTCGATCGTTCAAGGTTTCCAGTGGGGTACGAGGGAAGGGCCTTTGTGCGAGGAGCCGATAAGGAATACTAAGTTTAAGATTTTGGACGCTGTTATTGCTAACGAACCATTACATAGAGGTGGAGGTAAGTTAATAAAATTTGTTTTGTTATTTTTGTATCATCGCTATGTTATTAGGATAGTCTTGCTTCCTTTCTTTACTTTTGATCACTGCTAAGAATGTACCGTGCGATCATTCAAATTATGATTTAGAGTTGGCGACATGTTTTTTTTGCGGTTGCCCAGAATGCTAATTGAATGATGCATAGATGACGAACTTCCTATAGCAGACCCATAGAAAAAAAAAAATGAAGCTTCAAGGTCACACGCACACATTCGACACATTTGACACACCGACACATTTGACACACCGCGGCCATTTGTAATGCTGGTCAGTTCCCTAGATATAGGGGGGATTTAGGGGATCAATTGATCAATTGCAAAATACTAGAATAAAACAAAAGGCCTTTTTCTGTTAGCGATTTATTTTGTTATTATTTTTATATACATCTAAGTGACACAAAGTGTAACAAGTTTGACAAAACAAGTATAAAAAAATGGCTGTGATGTGGCTTTGAAACGGCACTTTTGAACGCTGAATTATTCATCTAGTTATAATCTGTTTTTTTTAATATGACCAATCAAATTTGACATTTCAAGAATTTAGTGGTGTGATGCAGGTTGTGTGTTTTAGGTTAGAACAAGAATAATCACATGCTATGTTGTAAATCAACTGTTCATTTGTAGGTTATGTGAAGGGAAATCGGACATTAATATGACAATTCAATTACCTCACAAAGATTACGATTACAAATGTATTTACCTATCACCGTGTCAAATTATTTGTTTCTACTACCAATTTAATAGTGTCTCTGAGGATCAGGAATATCTGTCTTCTTTATTATCTGCCCATTTATATGTTTAAATTTTAAAAAAGTTCTAAATACAAGGAATTTTTCTTTTAGGTATACATGTTACGATTTTTCAATGTAAATTTTCAGACATTCGTGATCTTATTAAAAACTTTCAATTTAAAAACTCTAACGAGTATTTTCCACTCCCAGACTAAGCATGAAGTAAAATTTCGAGTTTAGAAAAGCTTGAAAATTTGGCTTGGTCGCGTAGCGCAGCGGAGCGACCAAGCCAAATCAGGCTTTTCTAAACTCGAAATTTTACTTCATGCGCCACGCGTGTAAAACACTGATTTAAAGTGAAGTTCAAAATATATTGCTTAGTTCTGATCACATGTTTATTAATGTTTCAAATGTTTATGTGGAATATGTGAAAGTATACTAAAAAGAAAAAATCCCTGTATGTGTTGTAAAGTTGCAACTTGTAGCGTTCTCTTTTTTGAAAATCTCTGCATTGTGACAATTTATTTGACAAATTATGATTTATTTGTCACATTAATAATTATTTACCAACATCTCAAAACTTAATTACACAATACAGAATTCAAAACTTAATGTTTAAAATACCCTACTGGTAAAGCAGGACTGCAAATGTTCGTAGTATATACACCCTAAGTTTGGTCATACTAAAAAAAAACAAAGTTTATATATAAACATCTATGGAATGATGGAATAAATTTGAGATTATTGTAAACTATGTTATAACAGTCAGTAGTGCTAATCAAATTTAAAATTGAAAACCTACTCTAAATTGGCATAAATTAAGTAAAGTAAAGATGCCTAATTTCAGTAATCGAGTTCTACTTATTTATTTTTAAAGTATATAATAGTTAACTTTATATTTATTGTTTATAATTATTTAAGGACAAATTATCCCTACTGCCAGAAGAGTAGTATACTCGGCCTTCTTGATGGCAACGCCTAGATTAATGGAACCATATTTGTTTGTCGAAGTTCAAGCACCTGCCGATTGTGTCTCGTCTGTTTATACAGTTTTAGCTAAAAGAAGGTACATGTTATAAAGAATATTGTTATTTCATTTTAATACTTTTGTTTTTTATAACAGAGGTCATGTGACACAAGATGCACCAGTTCCGGGTTCCCCTCTATACACAATCAAAGCATTCATTCCAGCGATTGACAGTTTCGGATTTGAAACTGATTTAAGAACGCACACACAAGGACAAGCATTTTGTTTGTCAGTGTTTCATCATTGGCAGGTAAAAAATTAATCTATAAGACACGTAAGCGTTGTTTGTATAACTGAGGTTTTTATTGTGACTATAGTGTCGAGAACTTTAACTTGTCATTATCACACTTTATTAAAACTGCTACTAGGCAGTTAACAGAGACCCAAATTACACAACTAGAATATTGTGAAAAATAGTTAAGAGACTTGTGCTTAATTTTATTGCATAGCAGTGTACCATCGGTGTAAATTAAATGTTGGGACATGTAAAAGTTTTTTAGTTCGCATTAAACTTTGAAATTGTCAGTTAATTGTCATTTGATGTGTCGAAAATAAAAAAAGGATTTTGATAACTCCTTTTATTTAAATATTTTCATTGTCACTTTCATAACTTTAGAAACTTGTCTTAATCGATATAAATTTGGTTATGTTTGACATTATTTCGATTTGTCCCAACATTTTATGTCCACTGATTGTACATTTTTGTTACAGTTTTATTTATTTTTGTTTTAGATTGTACCTGGTGATCCTCTTGATAAGAGTATAGTAATAAGGCCTTTGGAGCCACAGCCAGCTACACACTTGGCCAGGGAGTTCATGATAAAAACGAGAAGGAGGAAAGGCTTGAGTCAGGATGTTTCGATCAATAAGTTCTTCGACGATCCTATGTTGTTGGAGTTGGCTCGGCAGGATGTCATGCTTAATTATCCTTTACTATAAAATGTGTAGTTGTAATTTTTTTATTCTGTAACATAAGAATGATAAAAAAATATTATTTGTTTAATTTATTCACCAGGTTTCATATCGCTGTTTGTTTTGAGTTATGTGAAGTAATCAATCACTAGTAAAACACGGTTTGATTTCCTATCGTCACTAATTTATTTTTGCTGTTGGGAGTACATTTCGAGTACCATGTACTGTTTTTCAATAACTGAATCAACATGTTACTCGAAATGTACATTTAACAGTACAAATAAATTAGTGAAGAAAGGCAATCAAACCGTGCTTTATAGTTTTTCCTACGACCGCTCCCGAAAACAGACATTTCGTTGCTATATTGAAAGGTGTCAATTGTATATTTGTGATTTGACAAGTAATGTCACGCTTGAAAATTGAATTTTCAAAACTAGTTTTGAAAGTAAAGATATTTAAGGATGTCAGTGTCAAAATTATTAAAATAAAATGAGTTGTGTCAAACATGTTTTGAAAGCTGCATTGCATGCTCTTATCTTGCATTTACTCGCTCTGCGGGCTCGTAAATGCAATTTGGGATTCGCATGCAATAATAACTTTCAAAACTTGCCAAACAAATTGCTATTAATTTTAATAAAGTGGTTTATCATAAATTTTGTTTAGAATAGAATTAAGAATACTATAGTTGCAAGAATTTTGTTTAAAAAATGTTAACAGCGAGAATTACCAGACAAGTAATGCCAACTACGTAGCCAGTTGGCTAGCAAAAACAGTCGATATCAAAAATGATCTTGTTGGCCCTAATTCGAAGGTATCCTACATTACTGTTTTGACACTGAGGAAGAAAGCTTAGCTGTAAAAATACTAGGTTGGTGCATTGGGTTGTGTTGGCCATATGCGCTATATCTGCTAGTTACGCTTCTGATGATGAGCGTCACGTGATTAAAATAGCTTAAGTTGGTATCCAGTTTGTGCCCACTTTTATTTAATGTAAATGTTGCTTTTTATGGTTGTTTCAGTAAATATTTTAGTGTACAAAGTAAATAAAGTGTGACAGATAGTAATATTTTAGACAATTATAGTAGGTTATATTAAATTATTGCTGATTTTTGCATTTATACAGATCATAAGCCTCTTATTTTAGCTTTAGCATCAAATTCAACCAACTATTTAAACAGAAAAATTAGACATTTATTTTTTTTATTATTTTTTTAAATTTATTATTATGGTGCTACTACAAAAATGTTTACACATGTCAATAAACGCGTAATATAGCTTAAGGTAACACAACACAATTAACTTCAAATATTAAACATATTTCTGGTGCACCATTTTCTCTATCTCGTTTTTAGATTAAATCATGCGCATTTTGGAAAGAAAATGTGACTAAAGAGAATTAAGAGTTCTACAAAGTTGCTAAATAAAGATGAACATATTCCATTTAAAAAAATTGCCGATTTTTGAGCGCACAAAAAAGGGCGCATCAATGAACAAAAATCGACCTGTTTCAGTGTTTTTAAGAAAACCAGTTAAGTTCGTTTTATTTTTAATATTCCATACTTTACACACGCCTTGTAAAATATTGCTACATTTAGTAGGTGACTACATCAAAATTACCCATCCTCTAAACAACAATGATACTTGAAACAAGAACATTTACCGCCGGTTGCACCATATCATCTTAAGATACATCTTATACAAGACTGTCTTACAGTCAAGCTGAACTTAAGATTTAATTGTGTTGCAACAACATAACAGATCTCTTGCCTTAGCCAAGTAAGTGCTTGAGCTAGCAACGTCGCAAAAAATCGCGAGCATAACCTCACTCCCATAACCTTCGCAGTAGTAAACATGAAAGAATAAAGTAGTAAATAAGTATTAAAACGTTAAAGAAACACTGAAAATGTCGCGAATAAACTATTCGGCGATGGAAAAGGAAGTGTTGATAGAGTTGGTGGATAAATATAAAAATATCATAGAAAATAAAGAGACAAATGCGGTAAGTTCAATATAAAATTTTGCATGCTAAAAAGTAAATAAAGAACTCATTTTTTGTCTTATTAAAGGTCAGCAATATTGAAAAGGTGGAAATATGGTATGGATACTTCATTTCTCCTAACTGATGCCACTCAGTGGTTTCATAACGTGATTTAGTTAACGATTCTGCTGAAAGGGGAGTCAAATTGATGGAAGAATTCAACAAATCTTTTACCAAAAACGAATTCCAAAAACAGTATATTCTTCAAGTAAGTGAAACTTAAGAAGGGGTACCTCGAATTCAGGATTTAACATTCGATTGTTTTGTTGTAGGTTGTACAGAAATATAGGAAGAAATATGCCCAGTGCACGAAAAAAGCAATGAATGCACTATTCGACGAGTAATGGTGAAAATGTTTTATACAATTATTTTTTAAATATAGAAATATAACAATTACCAATATTTATTGAATTTTACTTAATTTCACTTATATATAATCATTTAGTAGTGTATCATCATTATTGATTTAAAAATAAAAATAAAAAACACAAATTTCCTTCCTAATTGTGCGTTTTCAACTTTTTCAATCGCTTTGCGGCACGGGTTAATATTTATTTTTCGACTTGAAACTTGAAGAATACTATTTTTTCAGTAAAAAGAACAGTTTCAGGGGGTCCTGCACCCAAAAGTCCGACATTGAAAAATAAGGACCACCCTAATATATATATTTAATAAAAATTTCCAGTGAATTCAATGCAAGAGGCCTAGGACAATACAGAGAGGCCACCAGCTTAAGAAAACAGTGGAGCAACTATAAGCAAAAACTGCGTAAAGCTGTTGCACAAGAACGTCAGAATTTATATGCCACTGGTGGAGGGCCCCCATTGACATCGACTTGTACGCCAAGTCAAGATGATGCAATTATATTGACAATTATGAATGGTGAATCAACGTTTGGAATGAGCAATCCGTTTGATAACGATGAAGTAGAATCTGGTACGTATTTAAATTATAGATCTGTGTAGGCCAAAAAAGTGCACATTGCTAATGGTAACCATTAAATGGTTAGCAATCTATTTTATAATAGTCATAAATTTAAAGTTTTGTATTATATTATTAACAAAAGCACATATTTTGTTTTAAAAATGTCACATTTTGAAATACATGTATTTATGTGCCTGATGAAGCCACTGTGTTCACGAAACAACAATTAGGCCGGCCGCTCATTGGGTACGTTTTCATATAAAATTTAGTCTTACGAATACGCACTAACATTCCCGGTCTACAAAGTACTTTGGCAGCTCTCGGACTGCGTACAAATGAGTCACATGACAATAAATGTGACGACACTATTAGTTGACTTCATTTTGTTGAAATGTTAATTTTTAAAATTTGCTTCACTAGAGAAACAATGCATCGGTTTCAACAAACTCGAATGGAAAAATGACTTAATTATACTACTATTGTGGAAAAAACAAATTATGTTTTTGTTAATGATTAATATGGATTTTTACAGTATACACAACCACTTTTTAATTTTGAAATTTAATGCCTTTAGACATTCAGGAAGAAATGGGCGTAGATAACGAAGAAAACCAAAAAGAAAACGTAGACAACGTAGACGACACCATTGTAACCAGCAAAGAAACAAATGTGACTAAAAAGGAAACAAGGGTAACTAATAAAGAAGCAAATGCTACAAAATGGTCTGCTAGACGTAGACCACGATTAACTGACATGACTAATATCGAAAACGCTAAGATTGAAGTATTAAATGCCCAGCGAGACATTTATCTACTGGACATTAAACATAAAGAAGAAATGTTTAAATTGGAATATGAACATAAACAAAAATGTTTCAAAATTGAAGAGGATTTGAAAATGTCCCAGTGCAATAGATTAGCAAATTAATATTTGTGAAACGTTATAACCACCAAAGAAGATTATGTTACGTTACAAGCACTAAAACATATTTATTGTTGAATTTTTTAAATTTATTTATGAATTAGATCGAGCATTTTTTTTTAATTATTAGAAAGCATTAGGATTCCATTTGTGAAAAATATGTGCAACTGTGATTAAAACTATATTCTACAATAGTGGTTTGAATTTGTTTTTAGGTACTATATATGTGTTATATTGTGTGTATTATATCATTGTGTACTGCCAAGCAGTATAAACACTAGAAATATTTTTATTGATTTTTTTTATATCAATTGTGTGAAGGGCCTTATTATGATTTACATATTGAAGGTAAAAATAAAAAATAACAAAACAGTTGTTAATACAAAATAAATTTATGAAAATCAAAATTATGCATATAGCTATAAAATATTAAAATAATGTTCAACGTAGAAGTTCCTATAATTTAAACCATCCAAATTTAGCGGAGGATTTGGAATTTCACCAGCAACAAGGCTTGCTGAAGTTCATGCTGCATGACTGTTTGTTCTTCAGGAGGTTCGGGCTCACCATTTAATCTTGCTATATTGTGTAGAACGGCTGTACTGACAATTATTGGCAACACATTTTGGAGCTGCATTCGACAACCATAAGCCATTATAGGAAATCTTCGTTTCCATATTCCAAAAAGATTTTCAATTTTGGTTCTTGTTCTAATATGGCTATGGTTGTACATTTGTTGTCCCCTTGTTACGGCATTTATAAACGGAGTTAATAAGTACTTTCTATTCATGTATGCACTGTCACCTAAAAGTTTATAAACACTTACACTAATTACAAACTAATTACACTATAAACAAAAAAAATCAACTTTCTGTAATATATACCTAGAAGAATACTATCACCAAATTCACCATTTTCAAAACGATATTTTATTCTTGAATTATTGAAAATGGTAACATCATGAGTTGATCCAGGCCAACGAGCAACTATATCTTGGAACAAATAATCAGCGCTTCCGATAACCTGAACATTGACAGAGAAAAATCCCTTTTGGTTTCTAAAAACTTCAGCATTTTCTCCTCCTGGCGATAAAACTCTTACATGTGTTCCGTCTATGGCTCCAATAACTTTCGGAAATCTTTATATTTCAAAAAACATATTTTGAGCATTTCGGATTTCGATTAGATTTCTTGGCATGTATATATACTCAGGAGCCAACGCAGCAATTTTTCTGGTTACTTTCCCCACTGTTCTACAAATGGTTGCTTTATCTGCATTTACAAAATCACCAATGCTCAATAAATGACCACCTGTAGCATAAGCTCTTAAGGCAATTAATAATTGATTTATAGGAGAAAGCGAATTGTTCCTATAAAAATAAGAAAACATTTTCTTATACATCAAAATGTAAATATCATGTAAATCTACAGTTTACCAATGTAGACTGTAGATTAGAAGCTGTAATTATTTCGATATGTGTAGCATACCTATTTGTATGATGTACTTACCTATTTGTATGATATTCAAGTTCGGGCTCCAATCTTTCCAATAATGTCAAAACTGTTGGCTTTTGCAATCGAAAGCGAGTAAAAAATTCATTATCAGATAACAAATGAAAATAATTTTGTCGGTCGTATATACGTCGAGGGAGGTTTAAATTATTAATATCGTCCACTAAATTTACATCATCTACAATATCAACATCATTTATTAAATTCATTTTATATTAAATTCTTTCTTTTTATAAAAAAACAATAAAAAAATTCTTTATTGAACTATTTGAAGGTTATAATTTTGTCAACTCCAATCTTAAGCTCTAAAAATCGGCAACTTAAGAAATGGAACGTTATTGATCGTCTTAAGACGCTGAATTTGCTTGGTGCAACGATATTGCTTTCTTAAGTTCGACTTAATCTACATCTCAGGTTGTTTTTTCAAGACAGACTTAATATTACTTCATGCAACAATGTAAGCTTAAGTTAAGGCACATCTCATGCTTAAGATCCAAATCGGTGCTAAGATTCATTGGTGCAACCGGCGGTTAGTCTTTTTTCAATATTTATTGCTTAACACAAAAGACAGACCACTATTTTATCCCTTAAGTCATGAGAAATCTGTTTTTGTAAAGGTTGTCCATCTTTAAGACTTTAATCAATTGTTAACGTGTTTTTGTTGTTTATTATTCTAACAAATTAGACCCAGTTGCATCGAAATTATTTAACTAAGTTCCACTTTATATTTGAGATCAGTGGCGGCTCGCAGCCTAACTTCAGGGTAGGCCAGAGACTAAAGTTAATATGTATCCGTTATTGAAAGGTGACTTTGTTGTGCAATTCCTTGTATTTATAAAGTGCGATCCTAAACTCAAATTTAGTGTGCCTTGGTGCTGTGGCTGACCCCTAAGCTAGGCTGCGAGCCGTCACTGCTTGAGATTAAAATAACAGTTGCCATTCTCAATTTTAACTCGGCTCAACTTGTTTGTTGCAATTGGCTTAGAGTTATAAACATATTTTTCCTGTAATGATAGAAAAAAGCTCATTCGTACTGGAAGTTTTTCTTTTAAGTATATATACCATGTATCTTCGGATTACTGCCCGAATAGAAAAAACTTTTGTTATTGTCAATTTATCGACAAAAAGGGCTCATTTGACTAATTTGCATTTGTTAGTCATGACCTATGACTATTTTTTTAGTCATTAGTCATGAATTTATTTTGTTGATTAATGACTAATCAATCATTTTTTCGAATTTTTCCATTAATTGTGAAAATTATTAAATTACTGAAATTTACGAATTTTTCAAATACATTGTGAAAATTTTGTGAATTAAAAGAAAGATTCAAATTTCACCAACATTTAAAGAAATTACAGATATATGGTAATTTTTCGAAAACTATCAAATTACTGGAGTTCACAATTTTTTTTAATACAATCTAAATTGAAAGAAAAATGAAAAATTGAAGAAAGTACACATTTGTTGAATTTTGAAAGTAATGATATTCACGATTTTTTAAAACTTTATGAAAGTTGTGTAAATAAGATTCAATTCAATTCAAATTTCAAATTCAAATTTAATTCAAGTTTAAAGGAAATTAAAGAAATTTCAGATTTGTTGTAATTTTACGACAATTATTATAAACTACTGAAATACATAATTTTTTTTAAAACTTTATGAAAGTTATGTAAATTAAAAGCAGAGCTGGGATGAATCCTCAAAAACAGGATTCGAATCACGAATCCGAATCACCTAATATGATTCGAATCACGAATACTCGAATAAAGGATTCGTAAGTGAAAAATATGATTCGAATCCTCATTTTTGAATCACGGATATAAATCCTTTAAAAATAAATTTGAATCTATTATTTGCAACCAGTAATTTATTCCATTAGTTTCTATTAACAAAAATGTTCATTTACCGACTAAATATCTGATTATATAATGATTTTAATTAATGATGATATATGTGTTATTGAACTTCATTTTAAATCTGTGTTTTATACGCGTGGCGCATGAAGTAAAATTTTGAGTTTAGAAAAGCCCCGTGAAAACTTGTCTCGGGTCGCTGCGCGACCCTCGACAAATTTTCTACGCGGGGCTTTTCTAAACTCGAAATTTTACTTCATGCTTAGTCTGGGAGTGGACCGTCAAGATTTTCTACATGTCGAGATTTTCGATATTTCTAAATTTATGTCGATTTATTCACAGTTTGTTATTGTATTAAATGCAACTTTAATATTAAATAAAAACGGTTTTTTTTAGGATTAGAATATTCACCCATTGAAAACAGAGCAAATTATAAAGTTAACTCTAAAAGTTAATTTTAGGTAAAATTTTGCATCTTTTTTACGTCGATTTTTTAAAAGAGTTAAATTTGAAGTTCAAACGAGTGTTGTCCACTCCCAGACTAAGCATGAAGTAAAATTTCGAGTTTAGAAAAGCCCCGTGAAAATTTGTCTCGGGTCGCTGCGCGACCCTCGACAAATTTTCTACGCGGGGCTTTTCTAAACTCGAAATTTTACTTCATGCGCCACGCGTATAAAACACTGATTTAAAGTGAAGTTAAAAATGCACTGAAAACCAACCCAACTTCGATATTTTTCAAAATTAGATGTTTTCTTTTCTATCCATGCTGTAAACCTTCAGATATTCGTTGTTTTCTTGTAAAAAAACTTCGATTCCCTGTAGTATTTCGGTCTCCGAAGGCCATGGTTGGTCCTTCGAGCTGTAGCCTTTGTAAAATGGTAATAAACTTAGTAATCTAGAGTGATTCTTCAATTTGAAACTTCTAAGAACGAGTGTTGTCCACTCCCAGACTAAGCATGAAGTAAAATTTCGAGTTTAGAAAAGCCCCGCGTAGAAAATTTGTCGAGGGTCGCGCAGCGACTCGAGACAAATTTTCACGGGGCTTTTCTAAACTCGAAATTTTACTTCATGCGCCACGCGTATAAAACACTGATTTCAAGTGAAGTTAAAAATATACTATTAACGTTGGATATTTTTTATGGTTAAGTAACCAAATATGCATTCACAAATATTTGAATTATTCGAAAATTTAAATATTTATATTCAAATATGAATAATTTAGTGATTTAAATATTCATATTAGAACATTTAACTATTTGAATTAATCGAATTCGAATCCCAGCCTTAATAGCGATGATTCGAATTATTTAGGAGGATTTGAATCCGTGTATGAGGATTCGAATCCGTTTATAAGGATTCGATTCCTTTTATAAGGATTCGAATCCTTTTATTAGGATTCGAATCATCTACGTCTGGATTCGAATATGAATCCTTTAAAAAAAATGTAACGAATCCGGATCACGAATCCGTTTTCACTAAAGTATTCGAATACCTCTTTTGAATCCTCTAAAAGGATTCGAATCCGGGAATCGAATCCTGAATGATTCGAATCCTGCCCAGCTCTGATTAAAAGGAAGATTCAAACTTCAATAAAATTTAAAGAAATTACAGATTTATTGTAATTTACTATAAATGATCGAATTTATTGAAAACCTAGAAAGATTAAAATTTGACAAAAATATAAAGAAAGTACAGTTTGTTAAAATTTTTGTTGAAATTACTGAAATTTACGATTTTTTTAAATTGTTCTTAAAATTATAAAAATTGAAACAAAGATTTAAATTTGAAGGAAATTTAAAGAAATTACAGAATAATTGTAATTTTACTAATATTATCGAGTGAATGAAATTCACGAATTCTTTTTGAACTTAAAAAAAATGTATATTAAAACAAAAATTCAATTTTGATAAAAATGATTAACATCATAAAAATTCAAAGAAATGGATTTATTGAAATTTTACGAAAATTAACAAATTTCCTGACCAAAATTATGTACATACAATCTTTAAAAAAAATATGGGGAAAACAAACGAATTACTAAAATGAAAGTCTTGTTACGTGATGAGAATTAAAAACATTCAGAATGTAATTTAATTGAACATATAAAAAGTATAATAGATTTTCTAAAAATGTTCCTTTTTTTATACTTTCTCGACACTTTGGATAGGTCTCAATTGTTGACGTCTAGACACGACAATCAAGGAATTTTTCTTTTAAATATTTATAATCAGTGGCGGCCCTAGGTCGTTGCGACCGCACCGGGCGCCACCATAAGATCTCGCACTACCTAAAAATTTTGCTAGGGCCGCCACTGCTTATAATATCCCGATGTACACTATGTAATTTTTCAGATGTTCGTTGATTTTATAAAAAAATTCAATTTGAAATTTGTAACGAGTGTCGTCCACTCCCAGACTAAGCATGAAGTAAAATTTCGAGTTTAGAAAATATTGTCTTTTCTAAAATCGAAATTTTACAATATGCGCCACGCGTATAAAACATTGACAATATTGTGAAGTTCAAAATATACTGCTTATGTTTGATTTCGCGTTAATACATTTTAAAAAAGTATTATCAAATCTTGCGATTTCTAAATTCGTGCTTTATAATATGTTTCTTTTCACCTCTTAATATAACTCGAATAACTTTTTTCTTCCCTATATTTGGTTTGTTTGTATGAAATTATTTTAAGTGGTCAGGGAAAACAATCTGGCATCAGGGAAAAGTCAGAGAAATTTAATATTTCAATTTGGTCGCTACCATGTTTAGTGTTTTCCACTCCTAGATTAAGCATAAACACCAAATTTTCAGGCTGGTTGTAAGTGAAGTTCAAAATATACTTCTTTACTATACTGCTGTAAAATATTGTAAACTTCACAATACTTCAGTGTTTTATACGAGTGGCGCATGAAGTAAAATTTCGAGTACAAGAAGCCTTAAAATTTGTTTTGGTCGCGTAGCGCTACGCGACCAAACCAAATTTTCCGTCTTTTCTAAACTCAAAGTTTTACTTCATGCCTAATCTCGTTTAAAAATTTAAATTGAGCTCTTAAAATATAACGAATATCCAAAGATTTAAGCATATACGCTTATATCTTCCGTCGAGTCTTAAAACATTTGTAGAAATACTTAATCAACAAGACTAATTTACATGTAAAATTTAACAATGTGCAATTAACTCGACGATTCCCATCTTTCCAAGATCCGTGAACCCATACAAATAAATCGTGCATTTCTTAATACAATCCTTAATTAACAATTGAAGAACGTAATTACTCCATTTTATGTGCAAGTGCAAACGAATTTGATGGGGCAGGCGAATACACTTACTTTCTGCAGGACTAATTCACTTGCGAAAATCTTCACACGTAACTGGGATTTCAACAACATTCGCCACCAATTAAGCCGTGCTCATCTGCATGAAGACTCAACGGCTCGGCACACGTACCTATTCCCGGAAAGTGCAACGCCGGATAAGATCGTAATTAAACGCAGATCCGAGATTATCGAAAAATTAAAAATAAAAGGAAAATTGGATGAGGTTGTGAGGTGGTTTTCTTGTAATAAAAGAAATGATATTTATTTAGGGTCAAGATGGTTCGGGTGAGTCACTGGTCGTGCAATAAAACGGATAATGGACATTGTGAGTCATGGGATTCTGTCCATACAATTGATTAATCATCAATTGAGAGTGTGTCGATGTATCGATTGATTCCCTTTTAAGAGTTATTAGCAGATGTGTGGGTTTTAATTGGTTAATTGGTAAATTCGTGTTGAGTTAAAACAAAGTACACAGAAATTTTCTTTTAAGTATGCATATCTCGATGTACACAATGTACAGGGTGGCCCAAATTGGATGTTACTATAGGGAATGTCGATTATTAGAACAAACCCAATGCTGAAAACAGAAATTAGAATATTTTCTATTTTCGATTTTTATTAATATCTCACTTATTTATTATTTTATCAAGATAAGAATTGCAGGTACTTTTTGCCAAAGAATTAAAAGCAATTTACAGAGTTTTTCTATCTTTATTAACAAAAAAGATACAGCACTAAGTTGTATTTTTTTATATAGAAGTCATAGTCATAGCTGTGCGATTGATAAATTGGTAATTTTTTTCCTTTTCATTGATATACAATATGTTCATGTTATATTTTCAATTTATTAAGAAGATATACCGGGTGTTCGATAAAAAAACGCCTAACGCCATAACTCTGTAATTTATTAACTGATTTTATTGAACTAAAAACCAAAGTCAATGGCCGTTTAAATATTAAGAAATGACATCAATATAAATAAGTACCTACGTTACAATTTAATGTACAATAGAATAAATAAGTAGTGCTAGTATTAATTTAACTCATTAAGTGCCATTGATACAATAACGCAACATTATTATATTATTTTTTAATTACTAACTAAATAACTTAATTTGATACATTGTATTATTTGATCTGACTTGAGAACGTGTGAAGAAAAATGCTTGTTATTTGAATATTTCGATTCTTACGCATTGTGTATTTCTAACTTAACAATATTTCAGTGTTTAATACGCGTGGCGCATTAAGTAACATTTTGAGTTTATAAAAGCCTGAAAATTTAAACGCTTTTCTAAATTCGAAATTTTACTTCATGCTTAATCTGGGAGTGGAAACACTCGTTCGAACTCTAAATTAAACTCTTTATAAAAATCGACGAATGACTGAAAATGTACAGGGTATAGATTATGTATATTTAAAACAAAAAAAACTATTTATTAAATATTAAAGTTGTATTTAAAATAATAACAAACTTCTCAATCGAGAAACTGAACGGCGCATATTATGCATCGTGGTCGTACCAAATGAGGATGGTGCTGACGGAATGCGATCTCTGGTCGATCACCAGTCCCGGAGAAGCCGAACCGGCTGAAAATGCCTCCTCAAAGGACACAAAGTGCTACATCCCACGTCAAGGTAAAGGTCTCGCGAAAATTGCACTTGCGATCTGCGACGAACAGCAGACGCACATCCGTCAGTTGACGACTGCGAAGCTCGTGTGGGAGGAACTTCAGAGGTTGTATGCTGCGACAGACAGCAAGTTCCGAACAGTTCAACTGCAGCGAAAATTGTACTCGTGTAAAATAATGGACTTCGAGTTTTGGAGTGTTACTTGGGCCAATTTAACAAAACCGTTGCAGATCTAGCGAACATCGGCGACGCAATAGAGGATGGAGATTTGGCTATGACGATTCTCTGCGGATTATCGGACGAATGGGACACCGTAGTCTCAGCACTGTGTAATTTCCTAGAAGCAGACTTCACAAGCGCCACTGTCAAGCGGCGCTTGCTTGCAGAAGACTCTCGACGTACCGAGGGCCATGAAGTCCGGCAGAAGGAACTTCTGGCAAACATAAGGCAGCAAGGAAACCGGAAGGTCCACAGGTCCGGATAGTCATCGGATGGCGCGTCACAAGACAGAAGGGATGACAAGGAAAATAAGAAACCTACGCAAAAGGGGAGTCTCGTCTGTTTCAACGGTCAGAGAAGCGGTCACATCTCCCGATTTTGTCCTGAGAAGAAGAAAACGCACGAATCCGGCGATACGTCTCGGGTAGTGACGATGAGCGCCTACTGCGGGCATATGAGAATCAACAGCGACAGTTGGATCATCGATTCCGAGGCCACTCATCACATGACGCCATTTGATGATTATTTCTCGGACATCGACAAAATGACAACTACCGATTTCACCACCATGGCAGATGGCAGCACGACAACCTCCACCGGAAAGGGTTTCGTGAGGGTAAAACTCGTTAATAGTCATTCTGATTTTCAGTTCACAGCGAAACACACGTTGTTGGCTCCAAATATCGGCCATAGTATCATCTCAGTAGAGAAGCAGGGCGAGCTATACGTCATCAATGTGAAGCCGAGCATCGACGCCAAGCTGAAAACGCTGTCACACGGAAGAGACAAACATGAGTCAATCGCCCTGTGGCATCGTCGGATGATGCACATCAGCAAGGAGAAAATACTCGAGATGGCAAAAGCGGATTCCATTGTAGGATTGAAGGTTGAGCCGGGCTCTCTGTCCCCATGCAGCAGCTGTTTTAAAGGAAGAGACAAACATGAGTCAATCGACCTGTGGCATCGTCGGATGATGCACATCAGCAAGGAGAAAATACTCGAGATGGCAAAAGCGGATTCCATTGTAGGATTGAAGGTTGAGCCGGGCTCTCTGTCCCCATGCAGCAGCTGTTTTACAGGTAAAACAAAAGCCTCAACAGCGGCAACCAAAAGACAAGGACGGAGGTACTCGAATTTGTACATTCTGACCTAATGGGACCAGTCGATGTACCAAGCTGGGGAGGAAAACGGTATCTGCTTACCATCATAGATGACGCCAGTCGGTACATTTTCGTACGTTTCCTGGAGAAGAAGGGGGATGCATTAGGTGAGTTTAAAAAGTGAAAGGTCAAAGTTGAAAAGCAAACGATCAAACAGCTAAAACGAATCAGGACTGACAACATACTTGAGTTCTGTAACAAGAATTGGACAGAATTCTGCGAAAGCGAAGGTATCCGTCACGAAACTACGATGGTATACACTTCGCTACAAAATGGCATAGCGGAACGACGAACAACGATCATCTGAAAGCCTTCATCGTAAGAGCTGAACAGAAAGTCGACAAGTACTTGGATTCCCAGTAGGAATTTCGCGAAGTGGAGGATGCAGAAGATTAAGCGGATGACGTCTGATAGCAATAGAAGTGTGGAAGTCCGAGGAAGGGCACTGGACCATCGCGCGCGGATAGTTCCGAGAAACACAAGATGACACTTCGCCAGAGAACTCGGGACACCTCGAATCCACCTCGATCGAACGTCGTGACAGGCACCGTTTATAGCGTCCTCGTGCTACTAGGACGCTATAAACTTCACGATGTCATCACAGTGGTTGAAGGCGATGGCTGAGGAGATGAACTCGCTGAGGGAACACGATTCTTGGAAGCTTATTCCGCGACCAACTGGAGTGGCTTGTGACATTAATCGTTTTAAAGGCGGACTTCTCTACTTTTCCCAGAGGACTCGACCGGACATCGCGTTCGCCGTCGCCAAACTGGCCCAGTTTGGTCCAATTTCAACAAGCAACATTGGAACGCAGCAAAGCGGATTTTGGGGTACGTTAAGGAGACGAAACAGTACAGGATCATTTATCATCCCACAGGCCAGTCCATGTACGCGTACACTGATGCAGATTGGGCCACGTGTTCGAGCGACAGGAAGAGTACCAGCATGTATATATAGTATCAATCCATTGATAATGGTCACCTTGTGACCGAAATGTACATCTGGTATCTAATAAAAATTGTGAAGAAAGGTTAAAAGTGTTTTAATTAAAGTTACCAGCATGTATTTGTATTTATATACAGATAATAAGTACGGTGTTGCTTTACATTTAATAAAATCTATTATACTTTTTGTACATTTTAACGTATTTGCCAATGTTTGTACATTTGACGATTTTATTTAAAGTTTATAATTTTTGACAATTTTTAGAACAACTATAATATTATTGATTGTGATTGGTTTGTCTATTTTAATTATAATGTCACACTGTGGGCTGGATAACATAAAAATCGGCAAAATTAGACAAAAGCTTCTTGGATTCAAAAATTGTAAGGCAATTATTTAATTTTCAAACTTGCTGATTTTAAATCTTGAATACCAATTTCAACAAAACAAAATAGCCTACCGGATGCTACCTTTTTCGTTGTTCAAAATTCGCAAACAGTGGCAGCTCGTGAGAAAATGTATTAGTGTGACTGCAGTCATAAGCATACACTAAATTTGTCATGCCCTTATGAACGAGCCGCCACTGCTCGTAAATAACTACTTATTAACACACATTTGGTTTGGTCGCTTCGCTTTGCTACGTGACCAATTTTCAGGCTTTTGTAAACTCGAAATTTATTTATGCTTAATCTGGGAGTGGAAAACACTCGTTTAAAACTTAAAATTGAACTATTTTCAAAAACATAGAATATCTGAAGATTTATAACGTACATTGTATTAATTTATAAATACTTAAAAGAAAAATTCCTTGTATGTGCAATACTGCAATTATCTAAATTTTACAACAAAATCGAAATATCGATCAACATGATTCACCCCAATCTAATTGACACATCTCGCGGTTTGCGGTTTTTCTGTGCAAATGTTAGTTGAACGTCCTATTGATCACACATCACATGCTCGTAAAAACACAAACACACGCACGAATTTCTTAATTTGTGCTACTGGTTCACTTTCCAGGCCATTCAATACGAAATAAATAATACGCACATGTCGGTGCGGACAAGACCAATTGTCGTTACGATCCTCAACAATCGCATAAATCTCGCGTTTCGAGGACGGTAAACATAAATCAAAACTGATGGCAATTTTCACGATTCGTCGGAATTCTTGGAAATTACGAAAACCGACGTGAATATATGAATCATATTCGTGTAAATAACGTGAATTATTAACCTAAAAAACACGGGACTTACCTTCGAATGCGACATATGAATAAGTCGTGTGAACGAGTTTAATTTGAATGTTGTAACATTTAACGGGTGAATAAATATGATTTATACAGAACGGACATGTGATATGCTGATTTTATGTTGTTAATGTGCATTTTTTAAAAATCAAATTTCTAGTTTCTCTTAGTTCACAAAATTTGTTCAATTTTTATAAAATCAGTCAATTTGCAACTTCTAAGAAGCGTTTCCACTCCCAGGTTAAGCATGAAGTAAAATTTCGAGTTTGGAAACGCCTGAAAATTTGGGTAGGGCTTGACAGAAAAAATCGAATGTTAGGAAGAAAACGTAACTTTAAAATTCTTTGAAAGATTTGCATAAAATTTTGTGTAAGGTACGATTCACGAGAGGTGTCCCATGGTTTCCTTGATTTGCAGTGCTTTCTGCACCAATACATGTAATACAAACATAGTTTCATGTCATCAGATTACGTCTGTGAAAAGAGACAGAAAACTTCGTAATATGTCTGCTATTGTTTTTAGATTAAACAGGCGAAAACGTATGTTTCGGTATGCAGCTTTAAAATTTTAAGGTTAAACATCACATTTTGGCAATGGCTTCGTCAAATTAAATCTGCAAAAACCCAGCCACAAATCATTTTAATTAATGTGCACAATCGTTTTAAATGTGAGTTTAAGTGGTATAATTCCAATTTTCGCATCTACTAAATAGTTCAGGTATTTACAGAAATAAATAATGCATTTATGTTGATTTTGTGTAAGCTCAAACGAAAATGTTAGTTGAATCGAATGCGCATTCAGTAGATTTGGCAAATAGTCATCGGATTAATATGTTAATACAGGGATTTTTTCTTTTAAGTACACATATAGGTAATCTATTAGGTATACATATCCATACCCTTATTTTCAAAGAGTTCACTTTGAAGCTTAAAACGATTGTTTTTCGCTCCCAGGCTAAGCATAAAGTAAAATTTCGAGTTTAGAAAAGCCTAAAAATTTGGTTTCGTCGCGTAGCGCGAAGCGCGGAGCAGCCAAACCAAATTATTATTATTATAATCGTGGGATTTCATGAAAAGCGTCAACAATTTAAAATTCACAAAAATTGCCAAGATTTTAAAAATCGTCGAAATACTTGAAAATTCATTAAAAGTATCAACACCTTTAAAATTAACGAAAATCTATGAATTTTAAAATCTTACAATTTTATAAACTGCCAGGGTTTTAAAAATTAACGAAATGTCATGAAAAGTGTTGGAATATTTCACAAAAAAAAATGCTTTAAATTTCAAAATTGATGGAAGTTTTTTGTACAGTTTATCTAAACGACACTATTTCCTTGTACAGACTTAACAAGTAGGCTTTGAAAGCAAATAACAAAGTTGCATTTGTCAATAATTAAACTAATGGTTGACAAATTTTGTTTTGTTGTCATTTGATTTTGAAAAATGTTTACTCACAACGAAAATGTCGACATGTTATTAGTTTATGGAGAATCTTAAAATAACCCTAGAAGAGCAGTTTAGTTATACGCTCAGAGATACCCCGAACGTGTTATTCCAACCTTAAAAATATTTGCAAGATTGCAGAGCTGGGACGAATCCTCGTTAAAAGAATTCGAATCACGAATCCGAATCACCTAATATGATTCGAATCACGAATACTCGAATAAAGGATTCGTAAGAGATAATTATGATTCGAATCAAAGATTCGAATCCTGTTTCTTCGAATCACGAATACAAATCGTTCAAGAATAACCATTAACATATAAATATCGTTATCAGTTGTATTAACAAAAATATTCAAAACCTAATTAATTATTTATTATTAACACTGAACATCGTTGATAACAGACTAAATATCTATGTTACTCTGATTAAAGATGTATTTGTGTGTTTTTCAAGTACATTTCAAATCAGTGGTTTATACGTGTGGCGCATGAAGTAAAATTTCGAGTTTAGAAAAGCCCCGTGAAAATTTGTCTCGGGTCGCTGCGCGACCCTCGACAAATTTTCTACGCGGGGCTTTTCTAAACTCGAAATTTTATTCATGCTTAGTCTGGGAGTGGAAGACACTCGTTACTTTAAAATATGTCACAACTGTTAAAGTATGTATCGTCGGATGTCCGTCTTCAGGGGTGATATGTAAGCAAATTAGGAGTTGCCAAATAAGTGAGTTACTCAACTATTTCCAAGGCACTTCTTGAAAAACCAAAAGATTAAAATGTTACATATAAAATATACAATAAACTATAAGTGTAATACATCATTGAATTCAGTAAAAAAATATTCTTTCAAAAAATATGAAAATCCAAAATGGCGCCCATAAGAAAAACAAAAGTTAGCTATGGTCCCTAGGTAAATGTTATAGTTATCTTAAAATAAATTATGTTACTAGATTTATCGTTAAAAAGTGCCTATAATGTCAAAGTTGTAAATGTCTGGATTCAATAGTTTTTGAATAAAAAAATAAAAACGAATTAACGAAAGAAGATATTTCAAACTTGTTTTTGGATTATTATTGGGCCCTAAATTACGCAACTTTGCCCCAATTTAAGCGACTCTCTATCTCTTTAAATAACCGAGATTCCCATACATTCTGTTGAAATACGGACACGCTGTATATTAATAATAACAATAATAATATAAAATTTTTTGTATTGTTATTTCCTAAATATTTTAATTAAATAAATATTTTACATTGTTTACTGTATATTTACGAATATATTAAAAAATAAATACTTATTTCAGTAATTTAATATTAATTATACCATCAAATGTCTAAAAGTCTTTTGTTAAAAATCACCAGATATCATTAGATGCTTTTTTATTAAACGAATTTCACTATGGCTTTCGACGTCAAAAAATGTTTAAAACAAAAGTTGTAGCCAACGAAAAAAGAAACCTGTTTTACCTAAACACTTCTCATCTTTTGTTTTTGAATTAGAAACTAAAAAATGTAGTGGAGATCACCAACTCACCGATTATGGCTTTCGATGTCTAAATCAAAAAATGTTTCAAACAAAAGTTGTAGCCAACGAAAAAATAAACCACTTTTACCTAAACACTTTTCACCTCAGCTCATTTGTTTTTGTTCAATAAACCGAGAAAGAAAAAGAACACTCGTTCGTAAATTTTTGAATTATCATAAAGTCGTGTATTTATTTACACAACTTTATTATAATTCAAAAATTTACGAACGAGTGTCTTCCACTCCCAGACTAAGCATAAAGTAAAATTTCGAGTTTAGAAAAGCCCCGCGTAGAAAATTTGTCGAGGGTCGCGCAGCGACCCGAGACAAATTTTCAAGGGGCTTTTCTAAACTCGAAATTTTACTTCATGCGCCACGCGTATTAAACACTGAGTTCAAGTAAAGTTAAAAATATAAAAACTGTTTTCAGTTTTAAAAGTTATCAAAACATGTCAAAATTATTTAAAATTGCCAAAAACATTAAAATGACCAAAATGTCATCTCGTAAATATAAAAAATATCAAAAACGTCAAAAATTCGGCGTGTTGATAAAATCGATTTACATCAAAATTATCATTTTATGTCAGTACGTGACAGTTTGACAAAAACGTTCATACAAAAACGAAAATTTCTGTCAAAATCAGTAATAATGTCAAAAAAGTTACCTAATAATATAAAAATTGTTATCTAATGTAAAAAAAGTAAAAAAAATATAAAACGTCAGTACTGCCATCCAATGTCAAATACGTCATTTAATGTCAACATCAGAAATGGTAAAAAAGTAAAAAATTTCATTGTTTATCAAAAGTAACATCTAATGTGAAACATGTCATCTAATGTCAAGAAACGTAGTCTAATATCAAGAATATAATCTATTGTCAAAAATGTCATCTCAAAAGGTAAAATATATTCAAAAATGTCATTTAATGTCGAAAATGATTAAATATGTCTTGAAGAAAAAAAAAATCTCAAATTTGTGTGTTCAAATAATGAGTAAATAATTTTTGAAAATCGTTACAAATCTGAATAAAAATATTAAAAATCTTACATATAAACATTTTATATAATTTGAGGAGAAAATCTCGAAATATTGAAAATTTAATCAAAATTTTATAAATCGATAAAAATGACAAAATAATAAAAATCAAGATATGTTGAAAATAAACGTTTTTAGAAATAAATTAAAAATCTCGAAATATTGAAAATTTCATCAACATTCGATAAATTGAGGAAAATTGAAGAAATATTGCAAAACCTGATGAATCGACGAAAATCTCAAAATAATGATAATTTTATGAAAATATCGATTTGTTGAAAATCTTATAAAAATGTTATAAATCGACATGTTAAGTGTAAACATTTGATTCGGAATGTCAATTCATATGAAAATGGTCAAAATATAATTCGAAACGTCATAAATGTCAATGTCCGTGTGAAAATTGTCAAAATATGATATGATTACTAACGTCAAAAATATTAATTTGTGCGAAAATTGTCAGAATACGATTGATCACGTCCAACATTAAAAATATCATATTTGAGGGAATTATTTAAAATACAATTAAAAGTTTAAAATTTGACGGAAATTATTGAAATTTATCAAATTGTCAAAGTTCACAGAAATTATCGAAATTCATCAAAATGTTATATTTGGCGAAATTACCGAAAAACAATTAAAAATCTCAAATCTGGCAAAAATTATCAAAATTTATCAAAATGTCAAATTTGACACAAATCATGAATTTACTTGGTTTTTGATTTTATCACTTACAAACTAGTGTCGTCCACACCCAGACTAAGCATGAAGTCAAATTTCGAGTTTAGAAAAGCCCGGCGTAGAAAATTTGTCGAGGGTCGCGCAGCGACCCGAGACAAATTTTCACGGGGCTTTTCTAAACTCGAAATTTTACTTCATGCGCCACGCGTATAAAACAGTGATTTAACGAGAAATTTAAAAACATACAAAACACCTTTTTTCATGTTAATCCTCGCGATTAATGCTTTAATCGCGATTAATGCTTTAAATTTCAAAATTGATGGAAGTTTCAGAAACTCAAGAAAAACGATAAAAACTTGGAAATTAACAAAAATTGCAAAAAATTTGAAAATTAATTAATAATCGTGGAATTTCATGAGGAGCGCCAACAATTTTAAATTCACAAAAATTGCCGAGATTTTTAAAATCGTTGATAATCTTGAAAATTCATTAAAAGTATCAACATCTTTAAAATTAACGAAAATCTAGGAATTTTAAAATCTTACAATTCTACAAATTGATAAAAACTGCCAGGGTTTTAAGAATGAACAAAATGTCATGAAATGTGTTGGAATATTTCACAAAATAAAAATGTCTGACTTTTCAAAATTGACGGACATTTCAGAAACTCAAGAAAAACGATATGTTTTTCAAAATTGACTAAAAACTTGGAAATTTACAAAAAAATGCACAAAATTTGTAAATCAGTTAATAATCGTGGTATCATATGAAAAGCGTCAAGAATTTTAAATTCAAAAAAATTGCCAACATTTTAAAAATCGTCGAAAAACTTGCAAATTCATTAAAAGTATCAAAAATGTAGGAATTTTGAAAATCTTTAAAATCCTACAAATTGACAAAAACTGCCGGGGTTTTAAGAATTAAGTAATTGTCATAAAAAGTGTTGGAATATTTTCCGAAAAAGAGTCTGAATTTTCAAAATTGACGGAAATTTCAGAATCTCAAGAAAAACGACAAGTTTTTAAAAATTGACTAAAAACTTGGAAATTCACAAAAAAATGCACAAAATTTGTAAATTAATTAATAATCGTGGAATCTCATGAAAAGCGTCAAAAATTTTAAATTCAAAACAATTGCCAAGATTTTAAAAATCGTCGAAAATTCTACAAACTGACAAAAACTGCCAGGGTTTTAAGAATTAACGAAATGTCATAAAAAGTGTTGGAATATTTTCCAAAAAAAGTCTAAATTTGCAAAATTGACGGAAATTTCAGAAACTCAAGAAATTGATTAAAAACTTAGAAATTCACAAAACATAGCAAAAGAACTTGAAAATTCGTTAAAATTATAACATCTTTAAAATTTACTGAAATCCAGGAGTTTTACTAAAACAGACAACATTTTGAAAATAAATTTAAGATTGAGAATATTAAAAAAGAGTTGAAAAATGATTAAACACTTGGAAATTCACGTAAACTCGTCAAAAACTTAAAAATAAATTGAAATCGTGGATATTTTGATTTCTAACAAGAAGCGCCCCAGGCCTATAGAAAATTAGGCGCCCTCCAACTAAATATACAAAAAAAAATCAAAAACAAGAGGAATTTTAAACGAATTTTTCTTAATTTTTGAAATTCTGACGGTTATCCTAAATTTCGTAGACTTTTGTTAATTTAAAAAATGTTGACAGTTTTCATGACTTTTATTTATTTACGCTTTTTGTGAATTTAATAATACATTTTAGTTAAAATCAGAAATGTTGACGATTTCCATGCATTTCTAAGATATGCGTTAATTTACAAAAAAACTTGATACATTTTTATTAAAATTAGAAATGTTGACGATTTCCATGAATTTATAAGATTTGTCTTAATTAAAAAAAAAAAAAACTTGATACTATTAATGAATTTTCACGATTTTCGTGTATTTCCTAAACACTGGTTAATTTAAAGAAATGCCGAAGTATGTCATGTAATTCAAAGATTTTGGTTCTATTTGTAATATTTATGTTGTTTTGTTTGTTTGCCGTAACTCGAAAGACAAAAGTTATTTAAAAAATAAAAGGAACTTGAAAAAATGTTCTCTTGAATTTCAAAATTCTGACGATTATCTTGAATTCCGTAAATTTTTTGGTAATTTTTAAAAGATCTACACTTATTATTCGTCAATTTTCAAAATTTTGGTAATTTTCGTGAATATCCTAAACAAAACTTTTGTTAAATTTAAAACGTTTTTCATGAAATTTCACGATTTTGATTGATTTTCAAATACTTAGATCTTTTCGTGAATTTACTAGTTTTTAGTTCGTTTTTAAAATCTTCACGCTTTTCGTAAACATCCAAGATTTTCATTAATTTTCAAAAATTTTGACGGTTTTCGTAAATTTCGTAGATTTTTAAATTTAAAAATAAATTGATTCTTTTCATAATATCTTCACTATTTTCGTGAATTTCTAAATTATCATTACATTTAAAAATATTCGCGATTTTTGGTAATTTTCAAGTTCGTGACGGTTTGTTCTGATTACGATCAGCAGTTTAAACAGTTTTAAGTTTAGTATGATCATGATTATAATTATAATCAGGATTATGATTTCAGCCGTAAAGTCGCCTATTATTCAGGCATTTATTTGTGATTAACGCCAGACAATTCAATTTAAGTCCTTAAGAAATTCTAACGAGTGTTTTACAACCCCAGATTAAGCATGAAGTAAAATTTCGAGTTTAGAAAAGCCTGAAAATTTGGATTTGCCGGGGCACGCGAGCGAAGCGAGTCGCGCCCCGGCAAATCCAAATTTTCAGGCTTTTCTAAACTCGAAATTTTACTTTATGCGCCACGCGTTTAAAACACTAACCTCCATCCAGAAGACACTTTTCTAAATCTTGTTTTTTATGAAGATTTTCAAACTAATATCAAATGTCAAAGATTAATGCACTGCTCGACGCTTCGCTTTGTCTTTACCCTTAGTTTAATATAATACGTAGAATAAGTATAAATAAATATTGATACTTACCGGTAAATACATCACATATTATTTTCACTATTTTTAAAACAAAAGAACACTGTTAAATTGATGTAAATAAAAAAGGATTAAGGGAAAATAGCAGATAATAAAAACCAATAAACTTTTAAATACAGAGAAATGTTTAATTTAGAAACTTTTAAAAGATGATATGATAATATAAATATATACAGAATAATGATCAAGATCTACGATCTCCTAAGCATAAATTAATTAGAATCGTTTATATTCATATATTTATTTATATATTTATAAATGGAAGGGGTGGGCGCGGGGGGCGCAATCCCCAAAAGAAAATAAGCGTTTTCGGCACTGCGCCCCCCCGAAAAAACAATCATACAATAGAAGTAAAAAAAATCCAAAAAAATAAAAACGCATCCGTACACGTATAAAAAATTCGAAATCTCTAAAAAAAAAACAAAAAACTCGAGACGGAAAAAATAAAATAAAAGAAATTCGTGTTCTATATAACTATTATATTTTCTACATGCATTATTTAAAAATGTGCAAGTATTTTTTGTTTTTACATATTTAGCTAATATACTTTACTTGTACTTTCAAGTAAAGGTTTTTTCTTTTTTTTACGTATAGTTTTACGTTAAACTTTTTTTACAATGTGTTTTTTTTGGTTTTACATTGAAAATACATACTTGGAAGAGTTATACATAAATTTCCATCATTTTTTTAACGCATTTAGTTTTGCCAAAATATACAATTTTTTATCATTTATCATCCACTTTTTTTTCGAAAGAAAGAATAATTTGAGAACGGCTAAAATATTGCACTAGGGTTTTGTTTTTTTCAAAAACGTCTTTTTTTTGGTTGACACGCGAAAGTGTGCATTATTTTAACGTCTTTTATGATCAACATTTATACATAAATTATAAAACGAAACAATTATAAAAAAAAAACGGGTTTTTGTAATATTAATTTTTTTGAACTCGCGCGCGCTTTCTTCTTTATCATTTTTTTAAAATACTCTTTTATTATCTACGATATGCTTGGTATTTTCTTCATCTCTTCTGTTTTTTTCGTCATTAGAGTTTATTTAAATACACTAGAACTATTGAAATTAATCGTCCCGAAAAAAGCGAAATTAATTGAGATCTCAGATTTTCGTTTATTACTTCATTATTTAGATTCTTTTGTTTTTTTGTTATATATATACACACGCTTTTTGTTTTGAGATTACTGGCCTATTGAGTTTCATGCCCGATTTTCACTTAAAACTTAAAATTAATACGAAATAAAATATAAACAAAATGAAAGACTAGAAGATCTATTTTTTTTTGGGAGGTCTGCTTCTAAAAAGTACTAACTGGTTCGGTTGTTTTTTTTTTGTGAGACAAAAATCATCTTAAAACTAATCGAGTTTTGGCCTTTTTTCATTTATTAAATCATTTTTACGTCGTTTGCTTTTTTGTTTTTAATTTTTCCTCTTTTTATTAATGTAAATGTAAAGCACGATAAATAAGCAATATCACAATGTTTCAAACATTTGCTCTGCGTAGCCATTTAATTTTTTTTTGATTAAATTTTTTGGCTAATATATCATTTAAAATACGGTAACAGTCTTTTATAATAACTACATAAATATAGAAACAGAAACAGATTTTGCCTGCTGGCAAGAAAACCTTAATATTAACAAAAAATTGGTATTATAGTACCTAATCACATTTTTTTAAAATAATTTTTTGGGGGGCGGGGAGGTCGGGGTTGAATAGTTTTTGTTTTTTTCGATGATTGCACTTAAATATTTTTTATTTTTTTTATTAAATGAGGCGATCTAACCTCCTTGGGTTTGTGGAGTCCATTCGATCGTCCGCTCACTGAGAACATTTGTATTTAAATAACACTAACAGTTTTGTTTTTTGCTAAAAAACACCGATACTAAGAAGAGTTTGTTTGTTTTAATAGTCCCATCTTTCTTCTTCGTTTTCCGGTTTTTCCGTTTTCACATCAGGCGCTTCTTCTGAGGGTTCCGTTTTGTCATCCCCTTGTTCGTTCTGGGCGTCGTTCTCTTGGCTCACGGAAGAAGCGTCGCTTTGGTCGTCTTCGAACCTGTCCATTACTGGCGTCGGTTCCACTCGGACGGTTTCCTCGTTATTCCTTCGGCCGTAATCTTCGGTTTGCATCACACACACTCCGTTGATTATGACTTCGTCTCCTGTGGGTGGTTTTTCTTTCTCGTCCTGCCATTCGGGGTTGACCCACTGGGGTGCCGCGGGTTTCCGTCGCGAGGACCTCGCTTGCACTGGGGTTTCCTTTGGTTCGATTTTCACTTCACCGTGCAGGCTTCCTGATAAATTGGAATCTTCCGAACCCGCATTGCTCTCCATCTCATCCTCATCATCGTAATCACCGGGTTCCCGCTTAAGGTTCCCCATCGAGAGATCAAGCCCGCTCATTTGTTCCTTCACAGCATTATTCAGCGCACTAAGATCCATTTCCCCTCCAGGCAGCAACCCTCTGCTAATAAGCGCTGCTAGGTTGGGATTCGTCGCTAGGTACGGCGGGTAAGGAAGCGGCACACTCCCCAATCCCATCCTCTCCTTCGATAACTCTAAAAGTCTTTGGTTTAACAACAGTCTGAATTGTACGGGATCGAAAGGTGCTTGGTTTCCACTTTGGTCACGCGGGGGGATATCAGTAGCCATTCCGTGCGGAACCTGCTGCTTCAACCTCATCCTATGATTGTGGAACCAATTTGTGATAGTCCTACTCGACAGCCCCAGTTCTTGCGCTAGGAACTCAATCGTGGCAACATTCGGGTAAGGATCTAACGCGAAAGCCAGCCGCAGCGCTTCCTTCTGCTCCTCACTGAACAACACCCTCTGTTTTTTGGCGGATGGTGGTCCAGGTCCGGGGGAGTTGGAGTGGTAGAACTCCGAGGTGTCATTGGAAGACGTGTCTGAACTGTTATCGTGCGCACCAGGTCCCGAAGACCTCCTCCTCTTGTTGGCTTCTCGGCGTTCGTTCTTCAGCGCTTGCAACCGGTCGATGTTGTGAGCGTCGTTGAGCCAAAGCTGCATCCTGATGAATGGTTCGCGTCCTTTGATGCTCAGCATGTGCCAGGGTTTGGGTTTCGAGAGTAACTCGGAGACTGATCCTTGGGAAAGACCTAAAACGGCTTCACCAAAAATCTGAAACATCAAAGAAAATAATTGTAAATAAACATGATTCTCATAAAATAATTCAAATTAGTTTTACAAATTTTGTTCGTACGGGATTTTATGCAAAAAAACTTTTATTAGCATGTGATCACCAGTAAAATCAAGCTAAGTTGATAAGTCAAAAGGAACTAGTTGTCAAGTAATTGTGGTCAAAAGGAACTAATTATCAAGTAACGGTGTTCAGAACGTACTAGTTCTCAAGTAATGGTGGTCAAAAGGAACTAGTTGTCAAGTAATTGTAGTCAAAAGGAACTGGTTGTCAAGTAATCGTGGTCAAAAGGAACGAATTATCAAGTAACGGTAGTCAGAAGGTTGTCAAGTAATGGTGGTTAAAAGGAACTAGTTGTCAAGTAATTGTAGTCAAAAGGATCTGGTTGTCAAGTAATCGTGGTCAAAAGTAACTAATTATCAAGTAATGGTAGTCAGAAGATACTAGTTGTCAAGTAATGGTGGTCAAAAGGAACTAGTTGTTAAGTGATGGTGGTAAAAAAAAAATAATTCAGGCGCGCACCGTGGGGGATGGCTCACGGGGTTGAGCCCCCTCCAAAACTAACTTAATTGTAGTATTTCTACTGGGATGATCCCCCCCCCTCCTAAGAATCGTAAGCCACCCCTAAGACCGGGATGATGACCCCCCCCCAAGAAACGTAAGCCTCTTAAGACCGGGATGACTCACCTCCAAAAAAAAAAACCGTGAACAACTCAAAGACCAATTTCTGGGTGCGCCCTGGTGTATAATTTGTAGATCCTTACCTTTTGTCCAATATTATTCGCTAACAAAGCCTCCTTGATCTTCGTCGTGATAACCTGCGTGTCCAAATCCTGCGTGAGCGCGGCCATTTCGTAGACACTGGGTGATATATGCTGGTGCAAACTCCTCAAAGACGCTTGCTGTTGTACCATGGGCGAGTGGGGAATGCCGTGAGGACTGTGGTTGGCTTTCTTGAGGTGTTCCGCGTTCTGGAGGTTGATGGCGTGATGCGGGGGCACGCCGGGAGGCGTCAGGAGCATCGGTGGCGGGGGCGGTTGCGGGTTGTTCTGGTTGAGCGGGGGTCCGAGTTGCAACGATGGTGGCAGAAGGTTCTGGCTCTCTTGTTGCATCTTGTTGAACAGGCCTGCGGGGTCGTTGATCATCTTGGGTGGCATCGGTTTGCTGATGGTCGCACAGGCTGTAACAAAAAATAGTTGGTCAGATGTCGGTTTGATGTGGAGCGGAGTGGAAACAGCGACCACAGTGCTTTTTTTAATGGAAACTCACTTTCAACGTGCCATGGCACTACTATAAACAAAAGAGAAAACAATCGTCAGGTAATTTGCAACCGTGGTGCTTATAATGTTACAATAATTTATCACAGGTATTAATACTTCCACAAAAGGAGCAGGTTGTGATTCAGTAAACGCAAGTAAAAAAAAATAACGTTCAAACAACAGGTTCAGTTGCACCAAAAACGTTGAATTCGAATTTAAGCTGAACTTTAGTTCCTATTGTTCTAATGCGACTTTGAACTTGGGTTCAGAGTTGAACCAGTTCAACTGGCCAGAGCCGGCCGAAACAAACGCGGGGCCCGGTGCAACCTTAAGTTGTAGGACCTTGAATAGGCGTAGATCCACGGGGAAAGGGGAGAAATTCTCCCCCTCCCCCTCACCAATAATCAAACGATAAAAAATGAAACTACTTACTTTGGTATGTCGTATCAAATGACCAAACTTTGTAAACATTCAAATTAAGTTAGTTTATTTTCTATTGATTGGATTTCGGATTTCGTTTTTGTGACACTGGTTCATAGGAGTTGAAGTATATGGATTAAAAAAACCAAGAAAATGAAACTATTTTGATTTTTTGAATCAACAGTGCGGGGTCTTCAGAAGCAACTGGCTTTTAGAGGTTATTCTTTGTAGCAGCAGTCGTTTACTGAATCACAGCATAAAACTAAATGTGGGAGTATTTAATTGGAGTATTTCATTGGTTTGAAGGTAAAAGTAATGTACTTTTTACTATTAAACCGGTGATTTATACACCAACTACTGTCGTTTCTTATTTTTTTGATAGAAAACAAATAAATAATCTTACCTCCTCCATATCCGCCTGTCCTCATGAGTTTTTCAGGTGCAATTTTGTACTGGCTGGCTACTAATTTATGAACAGCGTTGTCGTCCTCCAAAAACATCTTCATCCTAATAAACGGCTCCCTACCCTTCTGCGTGAGCATATGCCAAGGTTTTGGCCTCGCCAACAAATCAGAGACCGACCCCTGCGAGAGCCCTAAAACGGACTCCCCGAAAAGCCTCTGGCTTATGGAATACTGGCTGAGCTGCTCCTTCACCTTCTTCACGATATCCTCGGTGTTTAAATTATTGTACATATCGAACTGCTGTTGCGTGATTGGAGGTAAGACGGCTTTGAGGGGTCTCTGGCTTGTGTTGTGATGGGGTTGCGACGGTGGTTGTGAAATAAGGGAGTTTGTGATGGACGCCATGCGCTGGAGGGGGCTCGCCACTGCAGAACTCGTGAATTCTTCGGCTGTGGCGGGTGGGAGGATGGAGTTGCCCAACGGGCTGGACGCCGTCGAGCTGGGGAGGGGGGTTGTGATGGGTTCAGGTTTAGGCCGGACTAAGCTGAACGCGGAATGTTTGCTGTCTTCGTCTTTGAGGTCTTTGTCGTCCGTGCCGTTCACCAGCTGTTTTATTTTATCTTTGGGAATGGAGAGATCTTGGACGCCGCCGTTGAGCGGGTTTTGTTGAGCCAGGGCTTGTTGTTGGAGGGCCAGGAGGCCTAGGTTGGGGAGCGCGCCTTGGGCTAGGTTGGGGAGGCCGCCTTGGCCTGGGCCTTGGTTGAGCTTCAGGATCTCCCTGTGGTAGGCGTCTAGGGCCATCCTGATTTCCTCCTGAGTGCGATCCATTGGGTTACCGCTAAAGAGTTGAGGAAAAAACATACTACATATTAGATAAGCTCACTGCTCTTCAACAAGTTTTAATTGGTTAATTTGGTTTTTAGCACAAACAGATATCTACTTTTAAAAAACTTTGTGAATATCAGGTACTCTCATGGCTCCTATAAGGAGGGGGGACTGACGGGGCTTTAATCCGAGGGCGCGTGATTGGTTCCTGGTACGGCTGCTGCTGCGTTTTATTCAGTTATGCACGGGGGGGGGGGGGGGGGGGGCGAATTAGGATGTGAGGGCTATGGGGGATGGGCAAATTGGGATATGGGGGCCATGAGTACTCTTACATAGTTTTGAATAAGCATTAAAGCATCTCCACATTATGCCAATTTGATTAGTCAAATGGCATTGCCAAAACTAATTAAGATTATATTGGTCGGCTAATTGATATGTTTTAGATGTTCACTAAATATTTTAGATGCTTACCATCTGAGAGAAAATTGACAGAATTGCTTGTTCAATTGACAAAATATAAGATTTTGAGCGAATGAGAAATACAAAGTTTTGGCATAATATGGAAACACTTTAAGATATCAACTTTGTAGCATAGGCGTAACCAGAATCGATATCAGGGGGAAAGGGGACAAAATATTGTGCCCCCCAACAATAAATACGATTTCTTTTAGTCCTGGGGTGGGGGCAAGTCCCCCCCCCATGTACCCCTTTGGCTACACCTATGCTTTGTAGTAATATAAAAAGATTTGATAGTTACCCTTGGAAGGCATTGGGGTTCCTAACATCCTCCAATCTCCTACCCATCAGTTTGGCAAGTTCTTCCTGGTAGATCTTCATAACCTTTTCCTGCGGAATATCATCATTCTCATACTTCTTTAACCTCCTGTTCTGCGAGGAGTCCTTTGAAAATGGTGACTGGCACTGCCCGTGGGGTGATTTCGAATCGTCGTTACTGTGACTATCCTCCACCTGGTTCTTCATCTGCAGGTGCGAAGCCTCGTTCAGAATATGCGCTATCCTCTCATCGGTCAAATCGTTTTCTGGCCGTCCGAAAGTGGGAATTCCCGTGTCTTTGCCTGAGGAGGAAAAATAATCTGTAAGAATCAAACGATTCCGGGTTTTAAACAAGCACGCCGAACGTTAGCATGCAATTATAAACACAAATGAAGATTGAAAATGAAAAAAACACAAGTCTGGCTTTTCTGTATCTGTATCTGTATCTGCGTTCATCTGCGTGTGTGTGTGTGTGTGTGTGTGTGTGCGAGAGCGCGGCCATTAAAATGAAATTACAATTGTTGAATGTGTAACGGTCGGTGCCGTGTGACAGTGTACCACAGTGACAATTTAATATCACCCGTTCGGGATCTGAAATCCGCATTTATATAATAATAATAAAACGCGACCAGTAATTACTTCTTATGAAGTCCCCCTCGACGTCATGGGAACTTGGCCGTATAATTCCATCATCATCAGAACGTGTGTTTTATTTCAAATCGGTGCGCGGAGACGAGGAGAAACAAAAAGAAAAAAATGTCGCTACAAAACGAAAGTCTAGTATTCCGTGTTTGTGTGTGCTCGCAGCCGAGCGCACAATGTTTTTTGCCGGGCGCACTGAAAAGATCCCTTTGTCTCGCGCGCGCAAAATTTATCATCGGCGTCTCGACGCTCGAAAGACACGTAATTTTAATTAGCATGTGGATGCGTATCGAAACGAATTCGTGCAAAAACAATAACGCGAAAAAAAAAAGACGCATAAAAATCCCCCCCTCATTGGATATGACGGACACTTGTATGAAGGGAATTACATGATCCAATTGGTTACTGTCTCTGATAAAAGAGGAGTTTATAGAATGTTTTCATAGAGGCGCACGGCGCGCGTTTGTTTATTGTCAGCGGCTTCATTTACACGCACGCCATCGATCAACGCTGAAAATATAAAAAAAAAGAAAAAAGAACGACACCCATCACTCAGGGAAAATGCACATTTTCCTGCTCGAACGCGAGCGTTTTATCAGTTTCGATAATCGAGAGCGTGCACTCGAGTTCTGGGTGTTAGCGATCGTTAAAATCACTTAAATAATTGAAAGGTACATTCCAATATGAAATCTACAATTAAAAAAAAAATAGTTTAAACAGATTATGAGCAAATCAGGAAAACACAAATGTTCTCAGAATGCTGTTTATAAAGATCCGATCAGGGAAGCGACACTGCAATTTAAATTGCATTTTTTTGATAATAGATGTCACCCCCTAAGATGCCGTTATTTTCGATGCAACGCATTTTCGAGGCAACGAATTTCTAGTAATCAGGAATCCTATAAGATGGTGCCAAAAACGGCACGTGGGCTGTCGCTACTCTGGATCCGAGGTAATTGGATGATACATATACTACAGTCTATTCCGGGAATCAATGCATTCACGTCATAAATTTATGTAATTTGAATACCAGAATACGATCAACATATTTAAACCAAGTTTATAAAATGACCAAGAAATCATAAACTGGATCAATTTCAACTAGAACAATTACATTTTGAATACTATAATAAGATTAACATGTTTCAACCATGTTTATAAGATGAAGGAAATAGCCGCCATTGACTGGTGTGCTCATCACATAATGAAATCGGGACACAACAAAGGACTAATTACTATTATGTCGGACAGCCAGGCCAGAGGGAATTATAGGACCTGAACCCGCTTTCGGAATACCTCATGAAATCGAAAAGAAAATAAACCGACGCAAGTTAGCAGAGGAGCACAAAAAGGCATGGCACAACCAAAAGAGAATAAGGTACACAAGACTCTTCCTAGATGGTCCGGTACCTAGCAGCACATTGACTCTGTCAGGACTGAGCATAATGAAGCTACAAAGGACTAGTCACTGGACACTGTGACCTGAATAAGCTCATACACAAGATGGGAACTGAGAATAGGGGGGTTTTCTCAGTTCCCATCTGTTGTGTATGTTTGGAAGAGGAAGAAACTCCCCAGCATCTACTGTGTACATGCGAAGCCTATAAAAGGCAACGCACGGAGCAATTCAGGAAGCTTGTGCTTCCTGAATAGAGCCTAAGAAAATCCCCTGGCTGAAACTTCATAGAAGGCACAGGAGTACACAGGAATAAATCATCCAGAGGCACACAAAAGGACCATGGAGACCGCAGTGCAGGGACGCTAAACGACACCACCTCATGTGACAAAAAAAGGAATCATAAACTGGATCAATTTAAATTGGAACAATTAGATTTTGAATACCAGAATAAGATCAACATGTTTTAGCTATGTTCATAAAATGACCAAAGAATCATAAATGTTATCAATTTTAACTGGAACAATTTTGAATACCAGAATAAGATCAACATGTTTTAATTATGTCTAAAATATGATGAAGGAATTACCAATTGGATCAATTTCAAATGGAACAATAGGAATAAATTTTGGTCCAGTTCCAACTTCAACAATTCATATTGAATACTCTCGCTTGGCATCTTAATAATCTTACATTGTTGCAAAAGTCGATTTAGTAAAGAGCGAGCCTGATTTCAAAACAATTGCATTGTCTCCGCAAAAATTCACACACGTTACAAAATGTCCGCTCCGGTATGTCTCTATCTGAGCAGTCCATCTCTTTCTGCGCCGCTCATGATTTCCCCCATCCCGCCACTCTCTCTCTCTCTCTCTCTCTCTCTCTCTCTTTACCAAACAGTCGAAAAGCAATAAACGCGAACGTGCATTTGTTATTATTTTATCTGGATGACGATGTGCTCTGAATAAGTTTTTAACCGCGGCGGCAACAATGCTCAATTGTTGGGGATTATCGTGGGCCGCGATCGAAACAACCGTTTTTTCTTTCTTTCTTTCTGCTCGTTCCCTGCCCGTGTGTATGTGTGTGCACACACGAAAAAAAAAATGAAATTCAACAATTAGTCGACCAAATCACGCAAACAAATGAATATTTATGGGTGGATTTTGCACGGTAATTGATTGTTTACGGAGGTGAATGTTAATTGAGCCAAGTTTTCAGGAGTTGTTACACGTGTTTTAGTTTTCTTTTTTTGTTGATATATCATATTGGCTTTGATTAAATGAAGTTAACATAATTGTGTAGTGGATTAGAATGATGAAGAGATTTGGAACGATAGATTTTAGAATGTTTGTGTGAAATACCTAAAAGAGTAGGTACTTTTACGACGATATTTAGGCCCAGTTACACCAAAAACGGGGGGTCCCCAAAGTTATTAGTGCCCAGGGCCCCATAAAAGCTTAAGACGACTCTGACTGAAATCTGATCTGACATCTTAAACTTGAGGTCAGCTTGAACTCGAGTTCAAGATGACAGTCAGAGTCGTCTTAAGGTTTTACAGGGCCCTGGAAACTCGAGTTCAAGATGACAGTTAGAGTCGTCTTAAGGTTTTATGAGGCCCTGGGCACTAATAACTTTGGGGAATCCTAAAACTGTATTTCTTCTTCTGTTGGTCATTCGTTGTTGGTAAGTTATGTTAGCAAAGTGCTTGGCTCGGGGGCGCCTTGGTTCACGAGGGCATTAGCCTAGCGAGCCCGAGTGTAAAGACGGGCCTGATGACAGTTCCTATTGTTCTGTCACTTTGAACTCAAGTTCAAAGTTGAACCAGTTCAACGTGTTTAGTGCAACTGGCCCTTAATAATTTTGTTCGATTTTCTGAAAATTATAAAGCCTCGAATCGGGTATCAGGAGGACCCGCCTGCAAAGCCTGGTTTTATAAGTTAAATTCAATGATATAAGTTATCAGAAAACCAGATAGTTTGTGCCGTATTCGTTAGAAATTAGATCTAAGCTGCTATTATCCATCTGAGATAATAAGAAATATTAATATATAACAATTTTTGGAACATTCTTACGTAAATTCCATTAACTTTTTTTTGTTTAGCATAAAAGATCTTATTTTGCAACAAAACTCCATTGACAAGACAAGAGAAATGTTTCCCTCAAACTAACCCAAATTATCCGTCCCGATTTCAACAATCGCGTTCGTTATTATTAAGAAATAAAATTTAAAGTGGTCACGAAACGCGGAGTGAAATCGTCCGCTATGAACACGAGTTGAACCAAAATCGTTCCATTGTTCTCTTATCTCCGATGCTCTTTTGTCTCTTTCATGGTTTTCATCGGTAAAACAAAGTCAAGTGAATTAACTTTTTCCTTTAAATACGAATTTCCTCTTCAAAATCACCAGTTTTGATTTGTGTCCCCATAAAATAATCCTCGAATCTATTATTTAAAACTAAACCACTTGATTTATTAAGTTTTGAAATGTACAATATATGTTTACGTGCTTGAGAGCTTTGGAGGTATTTACATCTAAGAAGCTCGACAAGTATTTTTGTAGTTTTTAAGGTGATTTAATTTTTGGAATAGTTGGACGGTTGCACGTGTCTTTAGTAAATCTTCTTGAGAACTAACAAGACGCAAAGTATGCGCTTTGCTTGTTTCTGTGTAGATTTTGATATTGGAGATTATAAATCGGTATAGTATTTGCTCTTTATATCTCTATGGTTGGATTTCAATTTTCTATGGTTGGCAACAGCTAATTTCTACCAGCGAACGGTCAGATCGGAAGTAAAGGACAAGTGTCATCCGTGAAATAAATGAAATTAAGTTAACAGAAAATGTAATTACGAACTCCAATTCACAGATGCATACAAATAATTTAAACGTTTTGATGCAACTTGGAATAGTTGGACGGTTGCACGCGTCTTCAGTAAATTTTCTAGAGATTTAACAAGACGCAAAGTGTGCGCTTTGTTTGCTCTTCTATAGAGTTTCATGATGTCGGAGATTGTAATTTTACCGGTAAACCGGTTAACCGATAAATCGTCATGTGGGTTTATTGCTATAGTATTTGCTCTTTATATTTTACTCTATAGCTTCATGATGTTTGAGATTGTAATTTTACCGGTAAACTGGTTTGACGATAAATCGTCAAGTGAGTTTATTGGTAGTATTTGCTCTTTATATCTTACTCTATGGTTCAATTTCAATTTCTTAAAGTTGGCAACGACGATTTCTACCAGCAAACTGTCAGATCGGAAGTAAAAGAGAAGAGTCATCCGTAAAATAAGAGAAACTAAGTTGAAAATGGCAATAGATCAATAGAAAATGTTATTTTGAACTCAAATTCAGAGATGCATAAAATTAATTGACATATTTTGATGCAAGTCAAAAATGTATTATAATTGTCAAAAATAGTCCAAAAACGTTATAACTGTCAAAATATATGATTATTGTCATGAAAAACGTAATGTATCAAAATATCACAATAGCCGAAAAAAATCATAACAAATACAATACTGTCATGTCAGATATTGTCAATTCACATACCGAAAATGACATTCCATTATAGTCAAAGAATGTCATTATTATCATATATTGAAAATATATGAGAAAAACGTGAACAAAAATATGAATTAGCAACAAAATGATACCAATTTTGATGTGTATGTGTGTGTAACTGTAAATAATGTCAAAATAGAAAACAAACAAGCGTTAAAATGGTCATTATTCTGTTAAATTTGACAACTGTCAATAGTGATTCACAAAAACTCAATTGTTGTTGTTTCCACAATTTTCAACAATTTTCGCGTGTTTTTCGTTTTTCAAGACAAGTGTTGACATATCAAGTCACTTTTGACATGGTATTTAAGAGCGTCATTGTGTTTTGTTTTACATTTTCGACAATTTTTCTTTGTATTTTTCAACATTTTGACGCGATCACTAACCTGACATCTTAATGAATGTTTCGTATTTTTTAAATATTTTGACAGTTGACGTTTATTGGACATAAGGTCGGTATCGACAGTTGACATTGTCATTTGTCAATATTGACAGTTAACATTAGTTTATAATGACATATGACATTTATTTTGATACTTCAATTGGATTTTTTTTAAATCCTTGTATGCAAACTGTTGAGTAAATTATAAGATATTTCGAAATTGTTTTTGTAATTATGATTTATAGAGAATGTTTAGAAATAATTTGATTAAATGAATTGGTTGCTTGGATTGCCGGATTGTATCCACCCCCTCATTTTCTACCTTATAGCATATTAACCGACCCATTGCGCCTTCTAAGAAAGCCAACACAAATGATATTTTGATTATTAGTTCCTTACATGCACACACAAAACAGAAACCACGAGAAAACAGAGAAGAGAAGGAGGTAAATATTTATTCGGGTTCTCACGATTAGCGTCCGACTTTTTCCAGTATCAATTTAAAATAATTATCGTCGTATCCGCGGCGAGGAAAAAAAAACCTCAACTTATGACATTTACCTGGCGTTATTAGCGTCTCGTTCTTTCCCGATTTTTTCGGTAAAATTAATCAACTGCGATTATTCCGCAATTAACCCGGGTCCTCCTTAGCGCGGCTTCCGATTCCTCCGATGCCTTAAAGAGCGATAAAAGTGTACAAAACAGCCTCGCGTGTCGAGTATATATCGCATGTGTAAAAATACCGTAAAAGTTTTTTATAATTCCGAACCGTGATAGGAATCGAATTTCCCCCCCGGTTTTCTGTATTCGGTCGCTTCCCCCCGCGCGCCCCCCGCACACGTTTATTACGAGCCACTACACGGCACGGGCGCGCACAGTTTTTCGTGCGAAATCGAACCCTTGGCCCCTATTAATATTTTTCCTTTATTATCGATTTGGTTGGTGAGGGGGAGTCGGGGGGGAGCGAAGGGGTTTTTCGATCGAATTGCATTTGGGCTAAATTTAGGTTTCATTGGCACTCTTCCACGCGGTGAAAAAATTGAAAATTCGATGAGTCATTTGCGGGAATGGAGAGGTCCGCACGCACAGTTGACGTGTCGTAAATTACGGGACAGATTTTGAAAGGAATTTATCGCGGGTGTTTACGCGGCCTGAGGATCACTGACAAATTCGTTTTATTCCCTGGAACGAGCATCAAAATTCATTCGAAGCAACGCCAGATGAGCGAAACGGCAGCCCATTAAAGTGCAATGTGTGGGAACTGACTGAGATTTATCGGGGTGATTTTTTGAACAACCATGAAACTTGACCAATGATCTCCAAATATTTCGGAACAACAGTTAGTCTATTGTTCCAAAAGTTTTCGGACATCATTGATCAAGTTTGATAGTTGTTTAAAAAATTGTGACGGATTTATCAAGAGGACAACAATAAAACTTGACCAATGGTGTCTTAATATTATTGGAACAACGGTTAGTCAGTTGTTCCAACAATCTTGGGACATCATTGGTTAAGTTTGATTGTTGTTCAAAAAATCCTATCGATGATTCTAATTAAATTCTTACTTTATTAGTCTTTACAATATTCAATCTAAACACTTTATAACAGAAGCTACATCAAGTTGCCAATTTTAGCGTTTCTATTTTCAAAACAGTATTTTTTTTAAATTCTTTAATGGCCTTAGTAACTATAGTTGACAAGGGCGTAGCCAGAGGGAGAAGAGGAAATGTTCAGGCTTGTCTGAACAACAATAAAACTTGACTAATGATGTTCTAACATTTTCGGAACAACAGTTAGTCTGTTCCAACAATTTTGGGACACCATTGGTTAAGTTTGATTGTTGTTCAAAAAATCCTACCAATAAATCTCAGTAAATTTCCACTTTAATGAACTTTACAATATTCAATCTAAACACCTTATAATAGAAGTTATATCAAGTTGAATATTTCAGCATTTCTATTTTCAAAACTGTTCTTTTATTTTTTAATGGTCTTAGTAACTATAGTAATAATAATAATAATAATAATAATAATAATAACCATTTATTTCCGACAGACATGATGTCTTACAAAGAAGGTAGTAGGCATGGGCGTAATCATAGGAAAGGGGGAGTAAGGGGGAAAACCTGCAGACCCCGCACCCCTTCTGGATATCAAAAATTGTATAAAAAGATAGTCAATTATTAGTGTTTTATTTTTGTTAACGTCGGCTTCCACTCCCTGACTAAGCATGAAGTAAAATTTCAAGTTTACAAAAGCCTAAAAATGTTCAGGCTTTTCTAAACTCCAAATTTTATTTTATGCTTAATCTGGGATTGGAAACCTACGCTAAAGAAAAACAAAACACTAATAATTGACACTTCTTAAGTTTTTCTACATTATTTGAACACCTAAGTCCCTCAATAATCAACAAATTAAAAAATGTTTGTTTTAAACTTCACTCAAAAATACCAAATAATTACAAAATATGTGAAATGTGACATAATCAACAAATCGTAGGTATTAAATGTAACAAACAAGTTATTAAATGATGTCAAAATATGTCATAAATTACAAACAATGTCATAATCAACAAAATGTTAGTTCAATAAATAAATAAAAGACGTCACAAATGTCTAACAATTCTTCCAATCAACGAAATCTGGTCAATGTGATATAAATTGTCCAAATATGACGTTTCGATTTTTTTTTCTTTTTCTAATTTATTGGCCATGTCCAAAATACTATAAATAGTGTCAAAAATATTATTTATATAAATAAAATGCTGTCACAAATGTCGAATAATCCTCCAAATCAACGAAATCTGGTAAATGTGACACAAGTTGTCAAAATATGAGGTTCCGAATTCTTTTTCTTCTTCTAATTTATTGGCCAATGTCAAAAATATTATTTAAATAAATAAAATAATGTCACAAATGTCAAATAATCATTTGGCATTCTATTTCTTCTTCTAATTGATTTCAATGTGATTGGAATGTGTCATGTATATGTCAAAAGTGATACAAATTTATGAACGTGTCACAAATGTTTGTGTAATTGTATTTCTAGTTGTTTGAAAACATTTTAATACCAAGTAGTCGCAGTTTCAATTATATTATATGTCCAAACATTTCCATTTCTGACTGCAAGAGCCCTCCACTGACTTCCCTTGGCTACGCCCATGTGATATAATTAAAATAAATTCAATATTTAGTAATTTCAAATTTAATTTAAGGAATTACGATAATCTCTAGTAAAATCGTGGAAGGTCGTCAATGTTCGTGACGCGAATTATAGTTTAATAAGCCATCAGAGCCGATGAGTTATCATAGTCTCGGGCCGTTCCGAAAAGCAATTTGGCGAGTTTATTGAATGGCAGGAAGTGAATCAGAGAGCCGGGTATTTTATTTTTTTCGTTACTCCGTTAATTGCGCATGAATTATTTATAAATCACCGAAAAAATTACTTTTTGATTTATATTAATAATTTTCGGGGGCATGCATAATTTAGGTGGTCACGGGCTCGCGCACACATAACCTTTAAAGCCTTGAACACATTATTTTCTGGGAATTTTCGTTTGTTTGTTTGAAGCTTACCTTTCTTTGGTATGAGCGATTTGAGGAGCATGACCGCGTGGTCGTCGCAGGCCCACGCGTGCATCTTCCTGTAGGAGTCCCGGCCCTTTTCCGTGAGCTTGTCCCAAGGTTTGGGTTTCGAGAGGAGTTCGGAAACTGTGCCCTGGGATAGGCCTAGGATGTACTTGGCGAACAGTCTCTGGCCGATGTTGTGGATCGAGAGGAGCTCCCTGACCCTCCGGGAGATGTGCAGCGTGTCCAAGTTCTGGCTGGCGTACTTATCCATGTTGTAGCGAAGCATCTCTTGAAGTTTGGCTTCCATTGGGTCGCCTTTGGGGATGAGGCTCTCACCCAGGCGGCCTACCATGGATCCGGGCGCCATACCTAGATCCTCGGCGAAACGGAACGGGGATCTGTGTTCGTGCTCGAATCTGTACGGGCTCTTTAGCTCGTCACCCCTGAGGAAGTTGTTCACGTTGAGCATCGTCGCCGCAAGCGGAATATTATTGTTGCTGACATGGTGGTTGTTGTTGTCCTCCGGACTCTTGGGGTTCCCGTTCAAGATTGGCGATGGCTGAGGTCCGGTGATCGATTCGACGGGTTGGGGCGTCGACGCGGTGCTCTTCTCCGTGGAATCGGCCACCGTGGGCGTCGGCGTCTTCACTGGACCATCTGTTGGGGGTGAGGGCGAAATTATTTGGTTGTTCAGATGTTCGATACTACGGCGCCAATTGGCGACGATCTCCTCCCCTAACAACGAGCCAAATTGCTCGACGTTTTGAAAAGGGGGCGGAAGCGGGACTTTCGGGGAGGGTGGGGGATTAGTGTTGTCTGATTTCTGATTGTCAACACCTGGAAATGGAAACACTCGGCGTCACAAGTTGTGAAGGAAGCCCAAAAATTCGTCAAAAGCAAACAAACCCAGGAAAAAAACAGGTAGGAGGGGGATCCGCACTGTAATCCCAGGTATCAGACTAAGATTACTTTACCTCATAATTTGATACTTAATGTCAAAATATCATGCCTTTAATTAACGTTATAACAACATCTTATTGCCTTTAGCCAACATTCGAACAACGTCACATTGCCTTTATAACAATGTCACATTGCTTTTAGTCAACATCATAATAACACCACATTGCCGTTGTCCATCTACATCAGTGGTTCCCAAACAGGATAGCCAGCCTAACCTAGCTAGGGTTAGGTTAGTCTGTCGTATAGCCCATCACTAGTTACATACATTAAGATATTTCATATGCAACTGCTTATAGATTCGGTTAGTTTGCGATTTCTACTCGATTCTTACAAATGACTACAACTACTGGTATAAATACAGTACAGTTATCTTATCGAATTTCGAATTTTACTATTTGGTGTTTGGGCGTAGCCAGTTAAAACAGGTTGAGAATCACTGGTCTATATCATTACAACGTCATATTGCCTGTAACCAACATCATAACAACATCACATTGTCTTTTGTCTACATCAGTGATTCTCAAACAGGATAGTCAGCCTAATCTAGTTTGGTTAGTCTATCGTATAACCTAACACAAGTTTAGACTGTAAAATTAGGATATGGCATATGTAACTATTTTCAGATTAGGTTGATTTTCAATTTGTTCGGTTAAGTTGGTTAGTTTGAAACTTCTAACAAGTGTTTTCCACTCCTTGATTAAGCATGAAGTAAAATTTCGAGTTTAGAAAAGCCTGGAAATTTGGATTTGGGCGCGGAGCGAAGCGTAGCGCCCAAATCCAAATCAGGCTTTTCTAAACTCGAAATTTTACTTCATGCGCCAGGCCTATAAACACTAATTTGATTTGAAGTTCAAAATTAGGTTAGCTTAGTTTATGATTTATAGAAGATCGCCTAATCGATTCTTACAAATGACTTCAACTGTTCGAATATCGCTTACTCGATCACTGAGATCTTTTGCCTCGACCCACAAAAACTCCATTCACGATGTAGCCAGCTAAAAAAGGAACCACTGGTATACATCGTAACAATGTCAAATTGCCTTTAGTCAACATCATAGCAACGTTACATAGCCTCTGGTCAACATCATAACACTAGTTAGATTGTAAAATTATAATATGGCATATGTAACTATTTCCAGATTACGCTGATTTTTAATTTGTTCGGTTAAGTAGGTTAGTTTTAAACTTCTAACGAGTGTTTTCCACTCCTTGATTAAGCATGAAGTAAAATTTCGAGTTTAGAAAAGCCTGAAAATTTGGATTTGGGCGCGGAGCGAAGCGTAGCGCCCAAATCCAAATCAGGCTTTTCTAAACTCGAAATTTTACTTCATGCACCAGGCATATAAACACTGATTTGGTTTGAAGTTCAAAATTAGGTTAGCTTAGTTTATGATTTATAGAAGATCGCCTACTTGATTCTTACAAATGACTTCAACTGTTCAATTATCGCTTACTCTATCACTGAGATATTTTGCCTCGGCTCACAAAAAATCGATTCACGACGTAGCCAGCAAAAATGGTTGAGAACCACTGGTCTACATCGTAACAATGTCAAATTGCCTTTAGTCAACATCATAGCAACGTCACATTGCCTTTGGTGAAAATCATAACAACGTCACATTGCTTTTGGTCAACATCATAACAACGTCACATTGCCTTTAGTCAACATAGTAACTTCACATGCCTTTAGCCAACATTATAACAACGTTATATTGCCTATAGACAACATAATAACAACGTCACAATCCTTTAGGCAACATCGTGACAACGTTACATTGATGAAGTCAACAAAATAACAAATATGATCTTTAGGCAACATCACGTCAACGTCACCTTTGCCTTAAGTCAACATCGAAGCATCGTCACATTGTTTAAGAACCCATTGGTTGGTTGACACCTTTGTTACCTGCTATTGTGTGTTATTCATCATTATGACGATAAATAACTTCAGTCTGTTACCTGGGATTTGTTTTGTAAATAAAAGTATTTAGGATCGCACCGCAATAAAAGAAAATATTTCAATTAAATCCCGATAAAAATGTAAATAAAAAAAAAATTCCTCACCAACACAAAATAATCTTATAAGTTCATCAACGAATGTGATATATAACTTCCTTCTTTCACGGTTCAACGAAAGTAATTTATACCAAGAATACTAATTAAAAAAAATCCATTTCTTTTCACGCGAAGCATTAAAAATTATGCGCAGCGAACGCTTTGTGTTCCACTCCTCGCCAAAAACGAAAAAGAAAAAAAAATGAATTAAGTTATTTGTGCGCACTCACAAAAGATAAACATCTCCTCCGCATTATTTCAGCCGGCCATCTTTACTTAAGCGAGCGCGCGCGCGCACGCGCCTGACTTTGTCTTTCAATTTGCGCAACGAGTCTTCCTTATTTTTGACACAAATCTTCAAATAACAATAATCATAAAGAAAAAAAAAAGCGTACGGATCTTATTACAATAAACGATTTCACAAAACAGATCCAGTTCACATGGTCGCGCGTGTCGCAACCGCGGGCTCCATAAAACAAATAAAGAACAATGCACGGTTCTTTTTATCGCGCGTTTCACTAAAAAAAAGCGGGCTCGTTGCACAAGGTATTTATTTAATAACTCAACTCGTCTTTTCTTGGACAAATATGTAAAGTAATCAGTTTTGTTTTGCCGTTGGGCAATTCGACCTTATTCTACGCACGTGAATGACTGAGATGGGATGTTTGAGGGGGGGAAACGTGGGGGGATTTTTACGGGTGGTGTTGATTTTGGTTTACCTTCTGTTTCGGACGCGGGCGTCTTTGATTCCCGCTCGGACGGTTGCTGCTGCTGTTGCTGCAGCTGCAGTTGCTGTTGTTGCTGCTGGAGTTGTTGCTGCAGTTGTTGTTGCTGCTGTTGCTGCTGCTGCTGCTGTTGAAGGTTCTTCGTTCGTTCTAGTAAAGCCTCTACTGTTTTATCTGGGTTATTCGAAAAGTCTGGCCTTAATATACTGAAATGAAAAAAAACAATGAAATTAGGGAGATAAACAAAAAATAAAAAAGTTGATGTTTTCAAATTAGATGAGGAAGATCTAACAACTCAACTTTACCTTAAGAAACCTAAAGTAAAGACAATGTAGATTTAAAACATATGTTATAAGATCTAGCAATTCAAGTTCAACTTAAGAAACTTAAAGCAGAGACGATCAAGATTCAAAACATATGAGAAAGATCCTGCGAGTTAAGAAATCTAAAGTATAGACTAATATATGAAGAAGATCTAGTAGTTTAACTCCAACTTAAGAAACTAGAAGTAGAAACGATCAAGATTAAAAACATGTAAGAAAGATCTAAGAACTCACCGTTAACTTAAGAAACTTAAGGTAAAGACGACCAAGATTCAAAATATATGAGGAAGATCTAGAAACTCAACTTGAACTCAAGAAACTTAAAGTAGAGACTATCAAAATTCAAAATATATCAGGAAGATCTAGCAACCCAGTTCCAACTTATGGAAATTAAAGTATAGACGGCCAAGAAAGAGGAAAAGGATTAGAAGCTGGGAACACAAATTGATAATTAAAATGTGGAACTAACACCCTTTCATTTTACAACTTCAAGATGATTTTAGATACTTTTACGAATGGCTACTTCTACCAACTCAACTTTAACCTAAGAAACTTTAGGTAGAGACTATTCAAAACGTATGGGGAAGATCTAGCAACTTAACTCTAACTTTAGGAAATTAAAGTAGAGACGATCAAGAGAAAGGAACTGTTCCATATAAGAAGGATTTATGTTAAAAGCTAGGATCAAAAAGAAATTTTAGTTTGTAAAGACTTTTCCAAGTTGCTTAATATTTAATTAAAGTGTGGAACTAACAACTTTTCTTTTTACAACTTCAAGATGATTTTGTATACTTTTCCAAATTGCTACTTCTAGCAACTCAACGTTAACCTAAAGAAATTAAGGTAGAGACAATCAAGATTCACAATATATGTGTGAGGAAGATCCAGTAACTTAACTCCAACCTGAAGAAATTAAAGTAGAGATGATCAAGAAAGAGGAACCATTTCATATAAGAAAGATTTATGTTAGAAGCTAGGAGCAAAAAGAAAAACTTCATTTTTTGAAGATCTTTCAAAGCTACTTAATATTCAATTAAAGGGTGGAACTAACACCTTTTCTTATTACAACTTTAAGATGATTTTGGATTCTTTCCCATATGAGTACTTTACTTTACAGAATTGTTTGATTACTTTTAGGAATTGCAAAGTTACCACCATTTTGAATTACCGGTATTTTGATCATTTTGAAGCGAAACCGGTTTACCGATAGTCTCCCGGTTAATTACAACCGCATAGTTTTAAAGAATAAAAGTCAATAAATACAACGAATGAATAGCATTTAATGACTTATTCGTAACTAGGGTTTCTACTGATTGGTTAAGCATGAAGTAACATTTCGACTTTAGAAAAGCCTGAAAATTTGGATTTGGGCGCAAAGCGAAACGCAAATGATTAGAGGTTCAAGAGACTCAGGAGATACTAAGACTGACGAGATAAAGTATTTAAAAAGATAAGATTTACTGCAAGAGACACCAACAGGACACGCAAGAGGTAAAAGGTTTAGGTTTAGATTAAGGGAGCAGCACCTCAGAAGAGGTTCACACTTAGGCCTAGATAGACTCATTGTAATGCCACAATTATCTCTTTCCTGAGTATTACAGGAACCATTTAGAGTCGTTAAGGTAAACGGGTTAAGAGATGAGACCGAATAATCAATATACTTTAAACCTAAGAGATAAAATGTAAACTAGATACTAAGAAGTTAAGGAAATTAGGCGCGCAAAAGACTGTAGGTTCAAGAGATTCAAAAGATACGAGATATTCAAGAGGATATGACAGATTCAAGAAGACAAGATTGATTGTAAGAGACTTAAATAGCAAGACACCCAAGAGAAAGAAAAAAGTTAAGATATAAAAGGGTCACTGAGACAAAATATTCAAAATTCCAGAAACCTCAGAGATGAAGTCAAAATACTCAAAAGCTGAAGAAACTATAAGTGCAAAAGACTACAGGTTCTAGAGACTCAAGAGATACGAGGTATTCAAGAGATAAAAATACTCAAGAGATAAAAGGTTCAAGAAGACACGATTTATTGCAAGTGACTCAATAACCAAGACACGTACAAGGTAAAAGACTGCAGGTTTAAGAGATAAAAAGACTGAGGAGATACACGATTCAAGAAGACAAGATTTAATGCAAGATACTCAATAAGCAGGACACTGAAGAGGTCAAAGAGATAAAAGATAAAAAGGCTTATGAGACAACATTTTTAAAATATCACAAACCTTAGAGATACGATGAAGTCAAAATACTTAAAAGCTGAAGAACTAAAGGCGAGAAAGACTGCAGGTTTAGGATACTCAAAAAATACGAGATATTCAAGAGATAAACATTCAGAAAGACACTAAAGGAGTTCAAAGATAAAAAGGCTTAAACCTCAGAGATAAGATGAACTCAAGATACTCAAAAGTTCAAGAAACTAGAGGCGCGGAAGACTGCAGGTTCAAGAGACTCAAGAGGTACAAGATATTCAAGAGATACATGATTTAAGAAGACAAGATTTGATGCAAGAGCCTCAATAAGCAGGACACTCAAAAGGTAAAAGGGTTAAGAGATAACAAGGCTCATGAGACAATATTTTTAAAATACCACAAACCTCAGAGATAAGATGAAGTCAAGATACTCAAAAGATAGAGAAACTAGAGGCGTAAAAAAGACGCAGGCTCAAAAGACTCAAGAGATACGAGATCAAGACTGACGAGATAAAAGGTTCAAGAAGACAAGATTTCATTCAAGAGACTCAATAAGCAGGACACTCAAAGGATAAAGGGGTTAAGGGATAAAAAGGCTCACGAGACAAAATATTTAAAACAATTTAAACTTCAGAGATATTAAGATAGTAAAAACTGAAGAAACAGAGCAATATAATATTGTATAACATTAAGAGCGAACGAATACAATCAAAGTAGATGACGCTAGGGGAAAAATGTACATTAGGTTGCATAAGTTCAGCATCACCTAAATTTACCATGTAATTGCACTTTAAGATGTTGAAATCAATTTTGAAGCGCCAATAAAATAAAGATAACTTTTTAATTACTTCCATCGACATAAAAAAGGCGCGAACCGTGTATCGGTTTTATCGTGTTGAATTAAAAGCTTGTTTGAGTTGTAAATTTGATTTTCTTTTTCAGCGTATGTGTGTCTGTGTGTTTGTGTATCGAAACGAACATTTTGTCATGTAGATTAGGAATGAATTATAATTGGAACGCGACCGATTCAGCGATTTCGAGTTGAGTGTATGATGGAGCCGGGTCCCGGGATAAATAAGTTTCGCTTCGATCGGGAAAGCGCGCTGAATGGTTTTCCTAGATTAACGGAATATTAACGACGGCGGTGAAAAAATAATAAGCAGGGGCGGAAAATTAATGAGAGAGTAGTTGAAAACGCACATCTGGTGTTTTGATAGTTTTTTAAAAAGCCTCGCGCGCATAACGTAAATTAATCCCTCTTCAGAAGGGGATGATGCTTATTTCTCTTTAGTTGGATTATCTAATAAACTTTCTTGTAGCAAATATGTGCTGAATATTTAGATGGGAGGATTCACAATATTTAATTGACCCAGTTTAATTGATTCGCAATATTTAATTGAATAAAATTAAAGCAGGTGGCGCTATTTTGTGAAAGAGAAAATAAAGTTGAACATTAGGTTGCATAAGTTTAGCCTCACCTAAAAATACCATTTAGTTGCACTTTAAGATATTGAAAAACCACAAAATAAAGCAATTGTCTACTATTACTAACACATTAACGGCCGAGCAATTGTAGAGTTAACTCTAAAAGTTGATTTAAGATAAAATTCGAATCCAAAATTTGGATTCGAATTGCAATGTACCGGCATACGATTGCTTTTTTAAAATGGGATTTGAGTACTTCTTTGGAATCCTCTAAAAGGATTCGAATCGTGAATGATTCGAATCCTACCCAGCTCTGGTGTTGAATGCAAAGATGGAAGAGGACACTAGTCTCGTGAAACATTTGACAATTAGATCAAATATTTGAAGTATCTAATTGTTTTCTTTGATACTTTTTCGATATACCTATGAATACTTACCTAATTTCCCTTTTGAGATCATCGTAGTCCCTTTGCGAGTCTAATTTTGATTCGAGCCTTGCGATGTGCTGTCTTTTCTGTTCTAGCTGTTCTTCCAGCCTGGAGATCTCTGAGATTGATGATTCCTGCAGTTTGGTGATGCTGACCTGCAGCCTCTGGACCTCGTCTAGTAATTGGTTGATCTGCGAAAGAAGAAGAAGAGCCGTGCATGATTAAGGGGAAACGAAATTTTAATTTGGATCGATAGCGCGCTGCTCCCCCTCCCCCGTAACACCTTACAAACATAAAGGGGGTAGTACAGATTAATGTCTTCATACGCGATAGCGATTGATTGATTCGCCCGGATACGTGCCAGGCTCGCGTCTCCCTCAGTCTAATCAGAGAGGGCCGCGGACGGACTGAGAGGACGTGCGCCAAGAATATTAATGGGGTAGTCAATATTGGGGGATTATAATCATGCCGATTGGGAAAGGGTTTGTTTCGCTTGGAAATTATTCGCACCCACCGGAACGAAAAGCGCTTGATATTTTCTCGCTCACTGGATTATCGCATTTGTCTCGGACCGCAAAAATCGGGATGGAATTACCGATAAGTGGAACCCTTTTGGCCGTTCCTTAATTCCGTTATCCGAATAAATATACCCCGCGCCAATTAGTCAAAATTAGCGACCGGACAAAAACAATCGGACCGAGGCCGGAAATTTTTTGCGCCCTTTCCGATAAATCACGTCCCTTTTGCCGGAGAGAGCAACCGGCGTATGCAAAAACCGTTGAGGTATCTATTTGAAATATTGGTTTGTATTTATCATCTGCGAAGGGTTTCCTCTTCCGTTTCCCTTTTCCACCCCTTATTTTCCAAGCTGTTCGATTGTTTTTTTTATTTCGGGGCCTCCCTTGACGGACCGCGTTTTTTTTTAATGACAAGGGATGCATACTTTATGCTGACGCCTTGGAATAATTAATAAATACACCGGGGGATCATTTCAAGGGTTTTTATGTATAGAGAGGAGAGAGAATTCCGGCCGGACCCTGAATTTCATCCAATTAATATTAATACGTGACATAAGCAGAAAAATGAAATAAAAAATAAAATAATCCCACACAAAAGAATTGCCTTTAATAATTTCCAATTATTTTAATATCACCTTGTTAAATTCTTTATTTTTTGCTAAAATAGGAAATTCAGGGCACACTGACTTATGGTCGATAGAAAAAGGAAATAATAAAGTATATTTGATATTTTAAAGAATCTAAAGTTAATTTACTGTATTTTTTTTTTAATAAAGATATTATAGTAGTTAAAAATTGAATCACTAATTCTGCCCACTATAGTACTATAGTACTTTTAAACAAAGCCTTTTAGATTCAACATCTTAACAGAATGGAGTAAGGATACAGAAGCTCCGCCTACTATACACGATACACAAGCTCCGCCCACTATAGTACTTTTAAACAAAGCTTTCTAGATTAAACATTTTAACAGACTGGAGTAAGGATGTAGAAGCTCCGCCTACTATATACGATACACAAGCTCCGCCCACTGTAGTACTGTTAAACAAAGTTTTCTAGATTCAACATTTTAACTGATTGGAGTAAGGATACAGAAGCTCCGCCTACTATAGTACTATAGTTGAAAACAAACACTCTAGATTCTTTAATAGACTGAACTGTGATTTAGGAATATTATATGTTATTTTTAAGTTAAAAAAGTAATGCGTGACGAAAATCCTGGCTACTTCCATGTTTGTAGCACTGATAGTTGATTTTCTTAAAATGAACAAGGCCTATTACTTGCTTTGTGACCCTCCTTGCTCAGAATCCTAGTTACGCTCATGTTGTTAGCACTTTAAATGTTTTAAAGTTTGCATTTCCATAAATATCAACTCACCACGCAACAATTTGCTTTTATTGTTGCATCATGCAAATATTTCTAAGGTTTTCACTAAAAATATTTGCACAGCGTTTAAGAGAATATCAAAAAAAGCAGATTGTTTGATAAGAAGCTTGGGGGAAATTTTATTGCTCTCGATTACCTCGAATTAGTGTGATTAATTCTGCTCCAAGGTTTTTCTAAGCTGGTGTTTATAGCACCAGAAAAATCAACACGTGTGATTTATTATTTGCGTATGATTAACCCAAATTCTTAAAAATTAGAAAATGCACACTTTGTAAAAATAAATGTTTCTAATTTTTGGGAATTGGGTTTAAAATTAGAAAATTTATATTGTTGGCGATAAAACAGTATGAATTTTCTAATTTTAAACCTAATTCCCAAAAATTAGAAAATTCATACGTGTTCATTTAAAAACCCGATCGAGAAGACGTTGCTTTTTTGATAAAAGTATATGGAATGAAAAAGTGAAGTCGCAGCTTAACTTACGTTTTGTCATACCTGACATAAATGTCAGATAAATGTCCACTCTTATGGTTGTTGTGTTGTTTCTTCTTATAAATCAGCTGTTTGCACAGCTAAATAAATAATGGCAATTGCAATATAGAATAAAATAGAACACTTTTATAAAAGTGGGTTAGATTAACATTGACAGGAAACTCGATCGGGTTTTTAACTGCACACCTGATAGTATATTGATAATCACCAAGAAGTATGAATTTTCTAATTTTTGGGGATTTGGGTTTCTTATACTACTTCTCCTTTCAATCGTAGCAATTTTTAAATTTGAGGTTTTAATAATAGTTCTAAACATACAGGTTCTTAGAACCAATTGTCAATTTGAACAAAACCAGTACATTTAGTTCTACATTTGTATTTAAATTTAGAACTGAATATACTGGTTTTGTCCAAATTAACAATTGACTCCATGAAACCTGTACCTTTAGAACTAGTGTAGTATAGTTTAGATTATTAGGTTAAGTAGTATTTACTAAATCTTGCCTAAAATTAATATTTGAAAACCCCAGTACGCAGTATTTACTAAATCTTGCCCAAAATTTTAAAACCCCAGTATTACGAAAAGATCAATTTAAAGATCAATTTTGCATAAGATCTAATATTATTTACAAATATCGAGGATTTATAGAGAGCTAGAAACAGTACAAGTTCTAAATGTTTGAAAGATCAATGTTGGATAGGATCAAATATTAGTACTTAAAATTAGGGTTTTGTAGAGCTAGATTAGTTTCGACAAAAACAGTATCTACAAGTTCAAAAGTTTTTGATTTTGAAGATCAATTTTAGACAAGATCTATAAAATACTAGTTCAGAATATTGAGGTTTTATACATGTAAAGCAAACTATAAGTTCAAAATGTTGAGATTTTATAGATTAATGTTGAACAAGATTCAATACTAGTTCTGAATATTGAGGTTTTATGGAACTAGATCAATTTGGATCATGAAAGTCTTGATTATTGTGTGATCAACATATTCTTTAGAAGTATTTACTATACAGAAGAGCTTTTGAAGTTGTATGTTAGAAAATGGTCCATAGGTTGTTAATGTTACTGAATTGTTGGTGCTTTTTGACCAACATATTCTTGATTATTGTGTGATTATCATTAGAAGTAGAAATACTTCTAATGATATACATAGTAAGTATGATAGATAGTAAACTATGCAGAAGAGGTCGGGTTGCTGGGAGCTAGATTGTTAAATTTATGTATATTATTGAATTTTTGACTTACTTTAACACTCTTTTCCGAATCCATCACTTACTTAGTATGGATGAAACTTATCGCAGCTATACCTAGATAATACTGAATCTATAATCTCGGTGCCATCGCAATTATACGATATAATCATGAACAATCACATATAAATAAACGTCGCCAATGTGCAAACAGGTGACGAAAAGTCGAAAAGATAATGGGCTGATCTTTACAATAGGCGTTTAAGACGCCTTATGGCAGAAAATCAAACATTTCCAGTGTTGACAAAATAATTAAATTAATAAATACCTGCAGATAAGATATGAACAATAACGCGGTGGCATGGCGTCGCGTCGTAAATTACGGAAAGTCGGGAATAATAAAAAATAAAAAAAAAATTAAAATAGAAGGAGGCAAATGATGTGTGAGATAGTGAGTAGGTGAGCGCGCGCGCCTCGCGTTTGTTTCGCCTCTCCTCTCTTGACTCGGCTCGGCTTTCCTCTTCTCTTGTTTTATTATTTATGTCGCCCAGGAGCGGGACCGTATAGATCCTAATCGGGTATGAAATTTTCAGGTTTATTTCAGGCGCGAGCTAATAAATACAATAATAAAACGGCGTGTTAAGTGTGCGGCGTAATAAACTGGGAGGCCGATATGTAAATTCGCTGGTTTATTACCGATGCGGATCGGTGATAATGTTGTCGAGAGTGCTCGAGAGTCGAGATCTGGTTGAGGTTTGTGCGGATTGCGTTTCTTTAATTGACTCGGTTTCGTGAGAGTGGGGATACGCAAGCCCCGCCTACTATAGTACTTTTAGAGCAAACACTCTAGGAATCCCTTGAAAAAGGCTGAGAACTCGTGCCTTAAAGTAAGAATTTAATGTGAATTAACGTACAATTACAATTTCGTTAAAAAATGAAGAGACTTCTTTCACATAAACTATAGATTGATGAATATTATGAAAAATAAAAGCATTTATTAGTGCGCCATTCTTAGAATTGATTATACAATTTTAATGATTCTAATAAACTTTTTTTCATTGTTAGTGATTTTTGTTATTTTATACAACACTCATGTTAATATCTATTCCACTTTGTTTTCCTGATTTCGGTCAATTTTCAAGTGTAGATTTTCATCTGTTTCTATGATTTTCATTATACCATATAACAGTGCTGATTCATTTCAATTTCATTATTCTCATAATTTTCTAAACTCTAAATTTTACTTCATGCGCCACGCATATAAAACACTGATTTAACATTACACCTTGTACCTTTCATCGAGTTTATTCATTCTGTTGTTATGCAAGCATTTAAAATTAGGGATTCAAAATTGGCGCGCTATTATTATATTAGTACCTCGTACATCCCACGGCGCTGGCGTCGTATCTGGAGGTCGCTATCCTTAAAATGAGCGGTAAATTTAAATTTATTTAGACATTATTATTGTAAAATGTATCTTCTGTTAGAAAAATAAAGTGTATTATTATTATTTCATTTAATATAAACGGCCTAGAAGATTATTCTAAGCATAATCAAAGTTCAGAATAATCTTCTGTTAATACAGATTAATTATCCCTGTATAATTGTTTCTATTGCGTGAGCTAAAGTCATGCGTACTTAAGTCGATTTAGGCACCGCCCACTATGTGCTTTTGAAATTAAGAGTTAATATGTATATTATTAATTTGCACGCAATATTTACATATATTACTCCATAAAGTATTTCCGTGAGATTATCATTTAAGTAATTAGATTTTACTTTCTTTAATAATATAAATGCTAACAGAAAGATTGGTATCAGCAAAGGGGAAAGGCAAAGAGTTTATTGGGTAAATAGTTTAATTTATGTAAAGGGCTTTTTTTTAATATTCATATCTTGTAGCATACTCTGTAAAAGTTCAGGCTTTCGTTGTCTTTATAAAAGTGTTAAATTTGAAGTTTCGTACGAGTGTATCCACTCCCAGACTAAGCATGAAGTAAAATTTCGAGTTTAGAAAAGCCTTAACATTTTCAGGCTTTTCTAAACTCGAAATTTTACTTCATGCGCCATGCGTATAAAAGACTGTAGTATATATATTTTTATATTTTTAATTCTGCGTTAGCTACTTTATATATAATACTGATTAAGGAGTGGAAACACTCGTTAAAAGTTTCAAATTTAACACTTTTACAAAAGCTATGAATGCCCGAACATTTACAGAGTACACATCGGGATATGTATACTTATAAGCAAAATTCCTTGTATATACCTTAAAACGTAGATTTTCGCCGACATGTATATAATAATAATTATTATATACGAGTATATACCAGCATATATTACGTTAGAGACAGAGAAGTTTGGAGATATAAACATATATATTCAATATTAGTGTGTATTTGTATGTATTTTGTAAGTAAACAATTGGCAAATTCAATTTTCATGTTGTATTTTTTATGTATTTGTGGAATAGAGCGAAAAAAAACGCGTCGCGTCTTACTAATGAAGCGGAGCGGGGTTCGTGTCCGGCCAAAGGCATTTCTTTGATTGCCCCTGATGAAGGGGGAGAAACCGAAAACCCCGCCCCCTTTGTGTGTGTGTGTGAGCCGACGGCATTGATTTTCTATTAGAAAATATTCCGAACTACTAATTTAAATATTACATCTCGTATTTTACCCCAATCAGTCAAAGCTCCCCAAAGGAAAGGGGTGAGAGCAGCATATAGCTTAATCACCTCCTACGCCCCCCTCGCACGTCTAAGCTCCCAATAATCAATAATTATACTCAAATATAAAGAGAAAAGAGCTGGCGAATGCTGATTTGCAAAGGCACTAATGAGTACGACGGAGAGACCCAACTAAAATTCGCGCCGCGCGGGGGGCTGAGCGGGAGGAGATGGGACCCTCGCCTCACCACCCCCGGCGCTCTCACGTTTGTTTCGCCTTATCCGTGCAACTCTTGCATGCGCCCAAAACATCATCTGCAATTTGCGAATTCATATAAAATTTCCAGAAAAAAAAACTATATTCAGACTCCTGGCAGATTTTATCTTGTAAATTAGCCGGATTAGGACCACCCTCGTTATTTTTTTGCATAGATACATGCCTAACTCATGATATATTGATATGTAAGTGCGAGGGCGAACGAAAGGGGTTGCTAATATGAGAAGGGTAAAAAGGAAAGTACGAATGCGCGCCCTCCTCTCTTTATCTCCCTATTCCACGTCTCTCTGTGTGTGTGTGGATGTGAGTGCGGATCGACAAGTAAAATCCAGATAATTTCAAGGGGTCGTTTCTGGTTTTAAATTTCGCCCTGGCCGGCCCTTAATATTGATTAATATTTTTCGTAGCCGGGGGCGCGGGTGGGTGGCGGTCTGGGGGGGCGGCTTCAACGGTCTACTCGCTTTTTGCGCTCCACGTTCTTCGTACGGAACGAAAAACCGCGGTCACTACAAATCCCCAAGGAGACTGAGTGACTGACTGACTGGGCGGTTTGCGGATGCGAGGGTGGGCAGAAGGGGTTGGGTTTTTTACACTCCGACCCCTTGAAAATTCAATATAGTTACACGAAGTGCTTTTATTGAAAGTATCATATTTAAAAAAAAGGTTTTAATTATTAAATTGATTAAATTGCCAATACTTGGTTGCATAATACTTATATACACAAGATTAGTGTGATTTAAGCTGGCTCCACAAATTGGCTCACATAGCCAGGCCAATGTTTGTTCCAACATTTGCTGTTCTTTCACACATCACAAGTGGGTATCTATATATTGGTTAGCAACCACCAATTGTCACTTGTTTCTTTGAAGTGGGACAAACAAAAGTCAACCCAATGGCAATGTGCAAGTTCAAGCGCCAATGTCCGACAACTTCTTCATTCACACGTTAGCCAAGTGATACTTCCCATATCGTATGATCAATGTGTGGAATTGGTTTGACAGCAGGAAATCACATTCTTCTTCATTAATAAAGTCTGTTCTCTAAAAGATATGGATTGTGTGTGTGGCATGAAATCTTAGATTCGCAGACGCATTTCAGACTTCCTGGTCTTCATCAGTGAAGTCTGTTCCCTAACAGATATGGATTGGTGTGATTCATAGCATGAAATCTTAAAGACTTCCTGGTTTTCTTTAGTGAAGTCTGTTACCCAACAGATTTGAATGGGTGTGATTCACAGCATGAAATCTTAAATTGACAGACGCGTTCCAGATTTCCTGGTCCTCATCTGTAAGGTCTGCTACCTAACAAAGATAGACTGGTGTGATTCACAGCATTCAATCTTAAAACGAGTTTTAGACTTCCTACTCCTTATCAGTCAGGTCAGTTCGCTAACAGATATGGATTCATGCGATTCACAGCATTCTTCAGTGAAGTCTGTTACCCAACAGATTTGGATGGGTGTGATTCACAGCATGAAATCTTAAATTGACAGACGCGTTCCAGATTTCCTGGTCCTCATCTGTAAGGTCTGCTACCTAACAAAGATAGATTGGTGTGATTCACAGCATTCAATCTTAAACGAGTTTTAGACTTCCTACTCCTTATCAGTCAGGTCAGTTCGCTAACAGATATGGATTCATACATTGAACATACATTGAAAGACGTGTTCCAGATTTCCTGGTCCTCGTCAGTGAGGTCTGTTTCCTAACAGATATGGATTGATATTCAGCAGCTCTTATCCACTACAAATTGTTAGTTGTTCTTTTCTTTTCCTTTGTGAATTCATTGATTCTAATCTAAGAATAATGACTAATTTAATCCTCCATTTATAATTAGTCCTGGAACCAGGCACAAAAATGTAGAATAATTACTAATTTATACCTTACTTTAAGTTTAGAACTAGGAACACAAATTTAAAATAATTGCTAATTTATACCTTCCTTTTATAATTAAACCTACAACCAGGCACAAACATGATTTTTTTATTCTAGTGGGTAATTCATGTCAATTATGGGAAACTTTTTAAATCAAACTCGAGGTAATCGAAAAAAATCTTTCATCACCCCTTTCCTGGCAACCCGGGGGCGGGTGTTCCATACCAACAAGAAACAAAATGTGGCGAGCAAACACAAAGCCAGGGGGTGGGGGGAAATTAAAGACCTGGCCGCAATTAAAAATTCAATTCACGGAATGAAAGAAACTGTGATTAACGGTGCAGCGGCGCGCCGAAAAGAAAACGGGGGTAAAAAATGTAATTGCAAAATCACCAACTCTTAAATCAGAAATAATTAAAATCAATTAATTATAAAGGGAAATTTCTATTTAAGAAAACAATGAGGAAAAATTAAAAGAAATGAAAATGTTTGTATTAATGTTTTCCTCAGTAAGGAAACGACTAATGGGAAATGTTTTGTTTTGTTAGATTTTTTTTTGTAGACTGAAGTACAAGTTTTTTCTTCAAGTATACATATCTAGCTGCATACGCTGTAAATTTTCAAGCATTCGTGGTTTTTGAAAAGCGTCAATTTGAAGCTTTTATCGAGTGTTTCCACTCCCAGGTTAAGCATGAAGTAAAATTTCGAGTTTAGAAAAGCCTGAATGGTTTGGTCGCTCCGCGAAGCGGAGCGGCCAAACCAAATTTTCAGGCTTTTCTAAACTCGAAATTTTACTTCATGCGCCACGCGTATAAAACACTGATTTTAATTGAAGTTCAAAATATACTGCTTTATAATAATTCTTAAGCAATACATGTTAAAATTCACGATATTTCAGCGTTTTATAAGCGTGGCGTATATTAATCGAAATCGTGTACAAAAATTAGCGTTAATATTGTATAAATTCCTCTGTCCGTCCGCCGCACCCGCGCGTAGCGGAGCGACCAAACCAAATTTTCAGGCTTTTCTAAACTCAAAATTTCTTTTCATGCGCCATGCGTATAAAACACTGATTTCAAGTGAAGTTCGAAATCTACCGCTTTATGATATTTTGGTGTTTTATACACCTGGCGCAAATTTATTGAAATCGTGTAAAAAAAATTGCGTCAACGTTATATTAATTCCTCCGCCCGTCCGCCACACCCATTCTATTTTTTGTTCATTTTTAAATTTTCAATTTAAAGCTTTTAACAAGTGTTTTCACTCCTAGATTAAGCATAAAGTAAAATTTTGATTGTAAGGAATCCTGAAATTTTCCTTCATGTTTAATTTAGGAATAAAAACACTCGTTAGATGTTTTAAATTGAACGTCTTTACCATACTGCTTTATTAATGTATTTGGAACTTCAAAATTTAAAATTTCTAGTTTAGGAAAGCCAGAAAATTCGCGGAGCGACCAAACCAAATTTTCAGGCTTTTCTAAACTCGAAATTTTACTTCATGCTTAATCGGGGAGTAGACACACTTATTACAATATTAAAATTGGATGCGAAAAAAATTACGTTTTAACATATATACACACATACATATTCAAATAATTCAAATATATATTTTTCAATAAATAATTGAATCACATAAAGAAAAATTTAACATAAAATAAATGAGTTTGTCAATAGTTTGCAGAATATTTACAAATTATAAAAACTATTTAAAATTAATATCGACGTTCTGCAAAAATGTAGAGACTTGTCTCAATGACTAAATTTTTGCAGAACGTCGATATGAATTTGAAAATTCCCTTCCCTCTAGTATATTTTAAACTTCACTTCAAATCAGTGTTTAATACGCGTAGCGCATGAAGTAAAATTTCGAGTTTAGAAAAGCCTGAAAATTTGGTTTGGCCGCTCCGCGCTTCGCGCTACGCGACCAAACCAAATTTTCAGGCTTTTCTAAACTCGAAATTTTACTTCATGCTTAGTCTGGGAGTGGAAAACACTTGTTAGACAGCTATTAGAATCTTTAATAATAACACTGATTTATTAAAGAAAATGGAAGCAAACACAAACTGTAGTTATTTTCATAATCATTTTGAGTTTCGTTAATTATCGTGTTGTTAATTTTTTAAGAATTCATTGTTGATTTTAGAGATTGTTATAGTTGTCTAACAAGGGTTTTGTAATCCTGGATTGAGCATCATGTGAATTAATATTTCGAGTTTAGAAAAGCCAGAAAATTTTCAGGCTTTTCTAAAGTCGAAATATTTATTTCATGCGCCAGGCGTGTAAAACATTGATCTAACATAAAGTTCAAAAACACACTTGGTTATTGTTAATCCATCGTAAGATTAAGAAGCAGCAAGTATGCATGTTTTGATTAATTCTGGGAAATTGAAGTATTCAAATTTTCATTCAAACACATATTTAAATTTGAATTTTCAAATGTTTTACATATTTGAACATTCAAATGTCAGGCATATTCGAATTAAATAATTGCCAAACATTTGAATAATTGAAATATTTGAATAATTCAAATATGTTTTTGAATAAATATTGGAACACTTCAATTTTAAAAATATTCAGCATAAATTTTATCATTACTTCCATATTTAAAATGTACCACAACCCCCAAGATTATAGAAAGTACTGTATAGTTGAGGCTGTTAGTTGTTTAATCTCTACAGCGTGTAATCGAACTAATGTATATATATATATATATATATATATATATATATATATATATATATATATATACCTAACACAAGAACGTTCGGAGTAGTGGAAATATATAAAGAAAATTAAAGTATATTTCTATGTATTTTGCACTTGCTTGTAGAGTTAAAAGTATAATTGTATGTATTTGCATGTATTTATTGAAATTAAAGTATATTTGTATATATATTGTGTGTCTGTATTTGTAGAAATTCAAGTTTTATTGTATGTATTTTGAATGTATTTGTAAAACTTAAGGTTTAATTGTATGTATTTTGCATGTATTTGTAAAACTTAAAGTATATTTGTATGTATTTTGCATGCATTCGTGGAAATTAAAGGATATTTGTATGCATTTTGCATGTATTTGTAGAAATTAAAGTTTATTTATATGTATTTTGCATGTATTTTTAGAAATTAAAGTATATTTGTTTGTCTTTTGCATGTATTTGTAGAAATTAAAGTTTATTTGTATGCATTTTGTATGTATCTGTAGAAATTAAAGTATATATGTATGTATTTGTAAAAATTAGGTATTGTTAAGTAATTGAAATTTTAATAAACGATCTATTAGTGAAAGTTACAAGAGCATATAATGAAAGTAATACTACTCCAGTAAGCACTATGTATGATGTTTACTGAAGTCATAAAACTGTATACTAAGATCTATTAATAAGGTTGTTGTAGTTTTAAGATATAAGGAAATGAAGAGGGATGGTGGTGTAACTTAAATTGGCGCAATTTTTATTTTTTACAATTTTTTAATAACTAAAAAACAAAGATTATTATTAGTGTTTTTAAATTTAGCGCGTTTTATTGGGTTTATTGACCTTTGTTGTAAAAGTAAAATTGTTTTCATTAACATTTTAATAAATAATATATATAATATATATATATATATATATATATATATAATATATATATATATATAATATATATATATATATATATATATATATATATATATAATATATATATATATAGTAATATATATATATAGTGAAAGTTATAAAAGATTATAATGAGAGCAATACTACTAAAGTGAGCACTATGTATGATGTTTATTGAAGTCATAAAACTGTACACTAAGATCTATTAAGAAGGTTGTAATAGTTTTGAGATATAAAGAAATTAAGAGGGATGTTAACTGGCGTAATTTTAATTTTGCACAACTTTTTAGCACCTTAAAAATAAAGATGATTTTTAGTGTTTTCAAATTTAGCGCTTTTTATTCGGTTCATCGACCTTTGTTATAAAATTGAAATTATTTTCAATGGATGCTATTGCTGTACAAAAAAATTGTACAAGTGGGGATATTTTAGAAGCTCGTTTGGAATGAATGAATGATGATTGTCCATGTTCCCATCACGCCTGGTTACCCTCGAGTGCTCCAAGAAACACCACCGAGCTTTATCTATCCTTTACGCACGGCATATGCACGTATCGATGAAATTAATTAGAACGCACCAATTAAGTCAGCCGAGCAATTAAAAAAAAAATCTAAAACCCAGAAGAGAAGAGCGAGCGAACGCGGGAGAGCGAGAGGGTATGAAAAAATAATAAAACCGAAGACCCATTATCTTAAAACTCCGCGCGGTGATGGAAAACCCGCGCGCCGGAGGAAAAGAGGGGGAGACTAGATGGCAAATGTGCAAATGAATAATCTGTGTGTGTGGCGGTGTGCATGTGCCAGACAGAGACCGAACGAATGATTAATAAGCGCACGAAAGACAGAGACGATATGTAAATCAATCGATATTGCTCAGACTTAGTAGTATCACTCTAATTGTCAGTTCTGATGAGTGGGAAGGGGTGGATATTTCGAGGGATGAAACCGAAATGTATAGATGGATGGAATGTGTATGGGAGAGAGGAGAGGATTATATTTCTGAAAATTTACATTCAAATATTAATGCGGAGCAACGTACTTCCCGATTAAATTTTCCAATCCCCCTTCGACCCTCTCCCTCCCCCACCCCCATACGCGGGTAGGCACGCACACCAGCCACCCCCCGAAATGAAAGATATCACGCTTTTGATACTGTGAAACATAACCGAAACAATAAGCCATAAACATAAAAAAAAGAAGGAAAAGTTTTATTAGTTAAGGAACTAGTCGAGAAGTGTTACAAAGACCCCTTAGCGAAACTTTTCCCTACTGGTAATCATTGGAATATGTGTATACATGAAGAGGGTAAATATTATTTGCTTTTACTTTTTCCTTTTTCATTTAATGGCTTCAAGCTAGAAGAAGATAATTTAAGCTGCAGATCACTGGCATAGCTATATATGAAAAGGCTCTGCTTTATTAGATTTTTTTGTAGATATACTCATATACACGATATTTTTATTTAAGTATACATATCTAGCTGCATACGCTGTAAATTTTTAGGCATTCGTTGTTTTTAAAAGCCTGCAATTTGAAGCTTCTATCAAGTGTTTCCATTCCCAGGTTAAGCATGTAAAACACTGATTTCAAGTGAAGTTCAAAATATACTGCTTCAGAACACTGCTTAGACAGAACATTTTAAATTTCACGATGTTTTAGTGTTTTATACGCGTGGCGCAAATTTATCGAAATCGCGTAAAAAAAAATTGCTTCAATTTTATGTTTATTCTTCTGCCCGTCCGCCACACTTCCGCTATTTCTTGCGTCAATATTACAATAATTCTTCCGCCCGTCCGCCGCACCCTTGATATTTCATAAGGTGAATTTTTCTTTTAAGTATATATATCTGGAATCTGTAAATTTTCAATTTAAAACTTTTAACGAGTGTGTGTCTACTCTCAGATTAAGCATGAAGTAAAATTTGGAGTTTAGAAAAACCTAAAAATTGGTATGGTCGCTCCGTTACTCGGAACGAATAAAGCAAATTTTAAGTTAAGTTGTTAATGGATTAGCAAATAATAAAAAATATAAAATTACCAAAGAAATAAACAGATGTTAACTTTCTTCCAAGAAACAATAAACATCTCGACAAATTTTTCAATCATTGTTGAATTAAATTGAAATGTCTGCGCTTGTATGTCTTATTTAAAATTTAATAAATTCGCTGTTTTTACAAAAGGGTTCAATTTAAAGCTTCCGAGTGTTTCCACTCCCAGACTAAGCATGAAGTAAAATTTCGAGTTTAGAAAAGCCTTAAAATTTGGTTTGGTCGCTCCGCGAAGCGGGGCGACCAAACCAAATTTTTAGGCTTTTCTAAACTCGAAATTTTACTTCATGCGCCACGCGTATAAAACACTGACATATTGTGGAGTGTAAAAACCATCGTTAAAAGGTAATAATTTGTTGTGCTTATAGGCAACCAAACTTACATATTAAAACGTCAAAAGGTAGCAAGCAAACTTACGTATTAATATGCCCAAAGGCAATACTGGTTTGTGTTTATAGGACACTAAACTTACATATTAAAGGCTATCCTTTTTTTAGGTCAAACATACATGTCATCAGCGACGGCTCGCAGCCTAGCTTCAGGGTCGGCCACAGCTCCAAGGCACACAAAATTTAAGGTTGGGATCGCGCTTTATAAATACAAGGAATTGCACAACAAAGCCACCTTTCAATAACGGATACATATTACCTTGGGTCTCTGGCCTACCCTGAAGTTAGGCTGCGAGCCGCCGCTGCATGTCATACGTCTGAAGGCGTTAATTTTTGTGTTTATATGCAGCCAAACTTGCACAATAAAACGTCAGAACGCAATATATATTTTTTGGACGTACTCGAGCTGTATAAGGTGATAACATCTTTCTAATATAGCTCTTTTTACAGTGATAAAGATATTAATGGGGAAAATGAGAAAAAGGAATAAGAAGAAATCCAAAAATGTTTATAAAACGTCAACAGGTAATCAAACTTACATATTAAAACGTCAAAATAAAATATTTTTTCTAGGCAACCAAACATACATATTAATACAATAAAGAGTGTTCATTGTGTATTAATAGGCAACAAAACTTGCATAATAAAACGCCAGAACCCAATAATTTCCTTTTTCTGACAAATTGAAACTGTAATAGGTGATAACATATTTTTAATACAGCTCTTTTCATAGTGATAATGACTTCGATAGGACAAAATAAGAAGATAGAATTGACAAAATTTGAAAAAAATCCTAGAATTGAAATTGAATTGAAAATGATCATTTGTTATTTAAATGTGTTTGTTGAATTTAGAAATTGTGTAAATATGTTGGGCCAGTGAACTTAAATGTATAATTATGGCAAAAGTTCGTTTTCGATGGATTAAAATTTCACGTGGAGATTATTCGACGTGCACAGAGGTGTTGAGAGTGCGGAGTGTATTTTAGGAATCAGACCGTCTAATTGGCCCCCGGGAACGGAACATAAAAATTGCAGCGTTATTAACACATCAAATTTTTTTGAGGAAAACCGTCCGATTCCCCCCCATGACGGACGGACGTAATGTACCTTTTATCGGTTGGCAGCGGTGCATGACGGCACCGGTTATTATTTTAATAATTCCACGACCGCCCCCGCCTTCCCAGACAGATGACCAATTCGGAATTTCACGATGTTGAAAAAATAAACAAGAGAGAATCGACCGGAATCACATTTGACGTCGCACATCCTTGGCAAGATAATTCCCTGCTTCCTAGCGCATGAAGAATAAAAAATGGATTACAATTGAAATGTATGTCCCAATTAGAAGAAGGAAAAAAGTTGTAGCAGGGAGATAAGATTTTGATTTATTAATTATTTCCATTTGATTTATTGCGTGTGGGGTTGTTGTTTTTTCGTAATTAAATCCGCGGGATGTACCATCAATGATAAGGAATCTCCGATGAGGGGGTGGGTTAGGGGGATGCCATCCCTACTTCAGCCGAACGACACGCCAATAACAAAAGAGACAATCGAAACACGGGGGGGTTGAGGCGCGTTACGTCTTAAAACAAATTAAGATCTGTGCAATCCATAGAGCAAAATCCCCCGAGTGTCATCTCAATAGATTGAATCAAAATGGCTGCCATTGCACGCATAATTGCTCCATCTCGCATACTCAATCCAAAGTTCACTACTAAATCTCGAATTACTATAGGGAATCTCGTGCTTAGGCACCTGAAATACGTGATTCGCCTTCGGTTAATGTTTACAATTTACCCAATTGCCGGGGAATTTAAGGCGTCACTCGAGCCCCGCACACATCCGCCACCGCAGCCGACGTCCCCGATTGAAGGGGGTCGTCGCGGAAGGGTTGCTCGTCATCAAGAAGTTAATGGTGGGTTTTAACTTTTTTTGTTCGTCTTCTTGTATTTCCCTTTCTTTAGCAATTCGTGTTGATGTTTTATCAATTGCTTCGTTATTTCATTAGCTTTCAGCTTTTAAACTTAAACATAAATACGTTTCATCGTATTAGTTATCTCATATACCTATGTATTGTATATCTTCAGGTATCAATAATGACAAAGCTGCTCTCAATCAATTGATGAACAAAACTCTAAGTCACACGACCCTTAATCAAACAAATCATGAATGACCTTGAATATTTTTCATTTGTCAATTGCTTGATAGTGGCATCATATCAATTGATGAAAACGACAAGAAAGATCATATGATGCAACTGTTAATCAATTCACGAATGACCTTGAAGCTTTTTACGTTCACTAGTTGCTTGATAGTAGCATCATATCATACATTGCTTTTATTATCGTTTGATGAAGATGACCAGAATAATTATATCATACCACTAGCAAGCAATTTATTAATGACCTTGAAGCTTTCAACATTTGCGAATTGATTTATAATCATATTAATTGATGATTTCTATCATACCATTAGCAAGCAATTCATTAATGACCTTGAAGCTTTAAACATTTGTGAATTGATTTATAATGGTATCATATTAACTGATAAGGATAACCAGAGGATATATATTAGCCATTATAAACTACTTCAAGCATAACCTTGAAGCTTCTTATATTCGTGAATTGGTTAATTGTGGTATCCTATGATATAGTGTTTTTGTTATCAATTGATGAAGATGGCCAGAAGAATCGAACAAAATGATCGTTGCTTCATTTCTTTTTAAAACCATGCTTTATTAACCGAAGACGAATCACCAAGTATCTCATTATTTTCTATTTTAAATTCTCTCAAGTTTTTGGGATAAACTTTAGAGAAATTAAATTAAATAAGAAATTAAATTAGACAGAAAATGCTTTAACTAGATTATTTTATATTTAATATTTCCTTAAATATAAAATAAACTAGTTAAAGCATTTTCTGTAGAAGATCGTAGGTTTCATTTGTTGCCAGTTGCGTTGCTACAAACGTTAATATCTTGAAGGCGTTAAATTAGGAGATCAAACTATGAATTATAAATGCCGCAACTATAGTTTGTTTAAATTTAGCGCAGCAACAGACGCTTGCCATTGGTTGGCGTTGACGTCACTGTCGGACGCACGGACGCACTGACCTTACTGATAGTCGCGGTAACGTCAATACCAAGCGTGTTGACGTTAATTTTTAACGCGTTCATTCCACTGTCAGATGCTTTGGAGTAACTGTCAGACGCGTTGAAGCTACTGTTAGACGCGTTGAAGCCACTGCCAGATGCGTTAATGTCACTGTCTCTTGAATTTGAACGAAATTTATTTCGAACTTAACAATACATCAATATTTTTCACGCGTGGCGCATGATGTAACATTTCGAGTTTAGAATGTAAAGAAATTTGGGTATGCCGGCGCTACGCTTTTGGATGAGGGTTATTGTTCGACTAAAAAGTCTAAAACGTAAGTGTATTGAGTGGGAGACATTTTGAATCACTCCGGATCCGAAAATTGCGTCAAAATGCGCTAAGAAATGAATTTTTGGCGTAATAGAAACAAAGGGAATTCGTCATGACCGCCGAAAATCTGACAAGACGTCAGAAATGCCAAAACTTAGCGCGTTCATCACGGCCTATTTATTAATGCATCACCAAAACAAACAGTTTCCTATAAAAGTTAATACAATAACATCAATTCATGATTTTTACTTTAAAACCAAAGTTACGAATTAATAAATTTATTAATTGAAATATATTTCGAACTAAAATAAATTCGTGTTTTATATGCGTGGGGCATGAAGAAAAATTTCGACTTTAGAAGAGCTTCAAAATTTGCGCTTCACTTCGCGCCGACAAGCCCATATTTTTAGGCTTTTCTAAACTCGAAATGTTACTTCATGCCTAATTAAGGATCATATTTCATAAAATTAACTCATTCATCCACAATTGACCATGAAACTTTCGCGCAGATAGCGATACGACCTTGAACAATTTTAGTTCAAAACACACACCTCTTGTAAATTTCGAAAAACAAAAAAAACGTGTTTAATTACGATCTGTTATTTGTTATTAGTCTGTTAGAGGGTGGCTGCGGGGGATTGAGCAATGAAGTGTGCGGGGGAGGCGGAGTAGAAACATATTACTTTCGGAATTAATTGGAATTTATAAACGGGGAGTTGAGTTTCAATATTTCAATAGCAATTAGAGGAGTTCTCGTGGCAGGTCGTTTAATTGATTCGGGATCTTAATTTGATTCCTCTCCTCCGCCTTCGATTTTTTTATTCATCTTTCCGACAATTCAGACTGATATTTACAAAAAAAACTTAACAAAGTAAACTTCAATTCGGATATTTTTATAAAAAATTACTAATGTCCGGTTTTACAAACTTCAATTACATCTTATTCGTTAAATCTTAGTCATTAACTTGTAAATAAAACACTTTTTACTTTGTTCAACCACAGTATTTTGCACTTAATTTGTGACCATAGTTTCGACTATCTAGTAGTCATTATCAAACTTAATGTTTGATGACTACTATTTAGTCGAAACTATAGTCACAAATTAAGTGCAGAATACAGTGGTTAAACAAAATAAAAAGTGTTTTATTTACAAGTGTATTTAAGATGTACCAGAAAGTGAATGCCTACAACACAAAACAGTTACTTAGTCATTAATGTAAATAGAGTTTACATGGCATTGATGTTAATGACATGAAAAATGTCTATAGACAAATAAATGTATTGTCTACAGACATTTTTAATGTCATAAACATCAATGCCATGTAAACTCTGTTCACATATTATTCTCACCGCAGTAGGATTATTTTTTCTCTCCTTAAATTGGCATGTTGTATTTTTGATGATAATGATTGAAGTACTGTGCGATCATTTAAAACATGATTTAGAGTAGGCTTGAGTTTTACATTAGATTGGCACTACCGATTGTTAACACATAGTTTACCATAACCTCAAATTTATTCCATTATTCAATTAGCAGTCTGGGCAACCACACAAATGCCGCCTACTCTAAACCTTAATTTAAACGATTGCACGGTATGTTGTTAACCTATAATTTCAATAAAATCTACTATCGTAATATTTTTACACGTAAATGAGGGATATTATAAAATGCAACATTGCACTATACATAATCTAAAAAATCCAATGACATAACCAAACTGTCAGTAACTTTTTTTACTACCAACAAAAATGTCACCCTAACAAGCGGTGAGAATAAAATGTGAACAGAGTATAATGTAAATGCCCGTTTATAATAATAATAATAATAATAAATCTTTATTTTATCTTCAATTTGGTTCTCATTAATCACTTGATGAAACATGTTTACTATATTGATACTTAAATAAAAGTCACTTGGTTTGTTTCACTACTATTTTTTATTCTCTCCGACTAGTTTCGACTTATCGTCATTCTCAAGGAGTGAGTGAAAATGACGATAAGTCGAAACTAGTCGGAGAGAATAAAAAATAGTAGTGAAACAAGCCAAGTGACTTTTATTTAATTATCAATATAAATCTTTATTGTCCAACAGGAAACATATCCTAAAATGTTCAACTTTCAACATGTTTGAATTGGTTTGTGATGCATGTTGGTATCTGATGAACGGTACTCGGCCATTTTGAAAACTTTAACCCGTCAATACCAATCGGTCTATTCTGTATGATTGCAAACATCACAAACACGTTCACGATTAACAGTCCGGTCATCAAAGAATTCCCCAACAGTTGGCAGTAAACTCCCAACTGTTGTCTCTGATGAACAGGCCCATTGATTTTTGACTTTATCTGGTGTTGGTAAAGCCTGGCATGAACTTAATTTTTACAGAAATATTTGTTTCTTCATCTATCAGACACATTAGACTGATATTTAAAAAAAATAAAAAAATAAATTGCAATTCGGATATTTTTATAAAAATTAACTAAATATTAATAAACTAATTCCTTACACAAATATTAGCTGCATTTTATTTAATTTATTTAAACAAATTTATCTAAACAAAATTGGCATTTCGCTAATATACGCACACTTATGACGTAAAATTATAAGTGACGCAATGACAATTAAAACAAACGCTTGGCAAGTGAGAACAAGTGAGAGTCTGGAGTGGAGAGGAGGAAAAAAAATGAAAACACATTGTGAAACAGCGGCAGTGAATATTCGGATCCGGAGATAACTCAGGCTCGGGGATTACGTAATCAATCAGTCAATAATTGACTTTTGACATCTGGGTGACATAACTGGTGACATTGATAGTGGCGAGTGCCATAAGGATGCGTTATCGCACAACCATCAATTATTTGTTTTTGTGCAAAAAAGAAATCAACTGATTAATTAATTCAAACAAAATGTATGTAATTTTTAATAGTATAATTGCTATTAAAAATTAATAGCAATCCAGAACTAATGTTATCGATAGTTGATAAAAGTAAATTCCATTAAATACATCGAAAAGTAATAGTTTAAACGGTTAAGTGTGGAAGTTTCTACTTCGTTATGCATCATTATTTACACAAATAAGACACTTAAACTTTGTTATACAAACAAAGTTTAAGTGTCTTATTTGTGTAAATAATAGTTTGTTATAATAATGAGCACCTTGTGTCTTGAAATGTACATCTAACTATACAAATAAAAGTAAAGTAAGGAATACCAGTGTTTTAATGTGTAGAAAAGTAATGATGAATAATGCGTTTTAATTTCAGTTCAATAATTAAATGCTGTAATTTTTTAAATCAGTGGTTCTTAATCAATATACCTGTAAGGATTTTTTCTCAAGACTAAAGTTAATATTTTTTCACCAACATTTGCTAAACGTAAATTTATTTACGTACCTACATATAAAAGTTTTCAATTTGAAGATTCTAACGAGTGTTTCCACTCCCAGGCTAAGCATGAAGTAAAATTTCGAGTTTAGAAAAGCCTAAAAATTTGGTTTGGTCGCGTAGCGCGTAGCGCTACGCGACCAAACCAAATTTTCAGGCTTTTCTAAACTCGAAATTTTACTTCATGCGCCACGCGTATAAAACACTAAAATATTGTAAAGTTTAAAATATACTGCTCATGTTTGATTTTAAGCTAACACATTCACTGGTTGGTTTTTGCAAGTGGGTTATTATGCACTTGAAAAGTCTAAAACTTAAGTGCGTTGCGTGGGAGACATTTTTAATCACCACCGATTTAAAAACCGCGTTAGAATCCGTTGAGAAATGTATTTCTGGCGATAGAAAGGGATAACTTTTAAATTCGTTATGACTGCCGAAAATCTGACAAGTCGTCAGAAATGCGAAAACTAAGTACACGGCTTATTGAATAATACAATCACTGAAACGAACAGTTTCCTATAAATGTTAATACCATATGAGCGAAACGTTTTATCCTCTAGCATGCCATGACTTTTTGTTTACATTTAAATGCGAGTTGGTACCACTGACAAATCTGCGTGACCTGACGCGTTCTGACATTTGATGCACGACGACAGGATTATGTATGTACGTATTTTGTATACAAAATATTGACATTGACAATTGCAGTGAGAATTATTATTGTTTTCAATAATTTGTTACCAACATAATATTTTTTAGAAATAACTTCATAGATTTCTAGAGCAGGGGTTCTCAACTTTTTTCAGCTCGCGCCCCCTCATAACTCCATGCCCCCCTCTCCCTGATTTAATTTGGGTTTTTTAGCTAGATTGAAGGCTTATTTCACTTCACCTACTCTCTATGAAATCTGTCGCGCGCCCCTAATGTGGCGTGCCCCCACGGTTGAAAAACCCTGTTCTAGAGGATAAAACTTTTAGATAATATGGCACAATAACAGCAATTCATTATTTATATTTTGAAATTAAAGTTATGAATTATTAAATTGATTCATTGGCAATGAGCTTTTTTTTTCGTTCATGCTTTTAAAATTCATAACAGAATTGCGTTTCAATTATTCGAAAACTCCATAAAAATAGATGACTTTCCGTGGGGGATGCTTCCTTAATATATATATATTTTTTAATTTCTTTTATGTCCCAGATAAAATTATTCCCTATTTAAATTCTATTAATTTTTTACGATCACCCACCCGGGAGGCGTCAATTTAAAACAAAAGACGTCCGATCCGTCTGATTTAGGTTAGATTGTCATATTCTAATTGGTCCCCGGACGCGCTCTCTCCCCGATCATTAAGCATCGGGGGCCCCGTTTAAAACAAACGAAAGTAGTAGGATCACGATCCAATTAATGGCCGCCTCTTCTCTCCTCTCCTCTTTTTTTTTATTCCTTTATACCCTCCTCCCTGGAAATGTCACCCCAGCCCCGCGCAGTAAATATCATACGGTAATCTACTTAGGACTGATTTGCATGTTCGGCGATATCGGGGTATAGTAATAAGGGGATGGCGAGGGGGTTAGGGGGTGGCGCGGCCCATCTGACTAATTGCAATCGGAATCGTCATCGGGGGTTCCCCGGGGGGCAGTATTGGGATCGATGATGATTGCATTCGTTAAAGGAGATTGTATGAAACCTGTGTGTGTGTGTGTGCGCGCATTGATTATCGGAAGTTTTATAGTTTAGGGATTAATGAATAAGGGGGATGAAACTAATCCTTGGGGGATACCAACGATGAATTGATTACAATTATAATAAATATCATTAAACTAGAAAACCGCAGTAATAAAGAAAACTCGAGAAAATTGTACGAATAAAAAAACCGTTTTATAGTTTGGGGATTAATTTATAAAGGGATGAAACTAGTTCTTGGGAGATACCAACAATGAATTCAATACAATAATGTTAAATATAATTAAACTAGAAAACTGAACGAAGGAAGAAAAAAACAGAAAATTGTACGAATAAAAAAACCGTTTTATAGTTTGAGGATTATTTTATAAAGGGATGAAACTAGTCCTTGGGGGATACCAACAATAAATTAATTACAATAATGTCAAATATCATTAAACTAGAAAACTGAACGAATTAAGAAAAAATCAGAAAATTGTATGAAAAAAAAACAAGGACACTGTCCTGAGTACTAATCCTTGTGGGATACTAAACATGCATGTAGAACAATGTGCTTTGCAGAGTTTCACACCTATAACATTTTATTTTCTGCAAATTTCCAAACAAAACGTGATTTGAATGAAGAAAAAACAGAAAATTGTATGAATAAAAAAAAAATAGGATTTATGTATAAGGGGATGAAACTAGTCCTTAGGGAATATCTATAATAATATTAAATTTCATTAAACTAGAAAACCGAACGAATGAAGAAAAAATCAGAAAAATGTACGAATAACAAAAAAACAACAAACACATTGTTCTCAGTACTAATCCTTGTGGGATACCAGATATGCATACCCAAACAATACGAATACTTTGCGAAGTTTCACACCTATAACGTTGTATTTTGTGCAAATTTCAAAACAAAAACGTGGCTTGATACACTAATTCACATTCAACTAATCGAATGAATATTGATAAAAAAAATTCGACTCACCGCTCGACCCGGCACTGAGATCACTAATGATCGCCGGCCGTTCGATCGCCGATATCGAAATTGTATTAGAGGCTCGCGATAACCTTTTTTATAAATTAGATACACTCTCACAAATAAAATAATAATGAGTGAAAAAAAAAAACCGGAGAGATGGAACGCAATTCCATCGGGTATCCGTTTGTTGGGAGAGTTCTTAATTAATTTTAGAAGGACCCCATGGCCCAATCTATTTCTGTGATTCGAATCCAACCGCTTTCACATATTTATAGGTGTCGTATGTGGAGTCAAGAAGAATCTATTGGTGATCGAAAATAATCAATTTGTATTTTTAGAAATGCACGAGTTTATTTGTGGATTTGAAAGAAGTTGAAAATTTTATTGTGGGGAGAACATTCGAGATTGTCTATTGATGAAAGAATTTATGTATAAAAGTAGTTTCATATGTGGACTGAAGAAGAATCTATTGGTGATCGAAAATGATCAATTTCTATTTTTAGAAATACATGAGTTTATTTGTGGATTTTAAAGAATCTGAAGATGTTATTGTAGAGACAACATTCAAGATTGTCTATTGATGAAAGAATTTACGTATGAAATCTGTGATTCGAACCCAACCGCTTACACATATTTATAGGTGTCGTATGTGGGCTGAAAAATAATCTATTGGTGATCGGAAATAATTAATTTGTATTTTTAGAAATGCATGAGTTTATTTGTGGATTTGAAAGAAGTTGAAGGTTTTGTTCTAGAGACAGTATTCGAGATTGTCTATTGATAAAAGAATTTATGTATGAAAGTAGTTTCGTATGTGAACTAAAGAAGAATCTATTGGTGTTCGAAAATAATGAATTCGTATTATTATAAATACAAGAGTTTATTTGTGGATTTTAAAGAATCTAAAGATGCTATTGTAGAGACAACATTCGAGATTGTCTATTGATGAAAGACATTTATTTTAAAGAAGCGGAGCGGCCAAACCAAATTTTCAGGCTTTTCTAAACCCGAAATTTTACTTCATACTTAGCCTGGGAGTGGAAAATACTCAAGACGCTTCAATTTAAACAAAAACAACGAATTCCTTCTATATAATTAAAAAAAAACATTTCTTGAATAATTTTCTCACTTATCACTTGGTGAAACATTTTTAAATATTGATAATGAAGGTTTAAATTAAATTACACTTGGTTTGTTTCACAATTTTTTACTTTACTATTTACTCGACTAGTTTCGCGTTTTACAGCATTATCAGGAGTGGTGATAATGCTGTAAAACGCGAAACTAGTCGAGTAAATAGTAAAGTAAAAAATTGTGAAACAAACCAAGTGTAATTTAATTTAAACCTTCATTATCAATATATAAAAAAAAAACACTAAACGTTTGAATATTAAAATCATATTCAAGCAAGAAATATTTTATTTCTGAGCCGTTAAAATAAGCTTTAAATAGCACAATTGAAATCAATAAAGATTTACTTGCATTCGGAAGTACATACATTTATTTTATATCAATTTCATTGTGGAATTGAAGTGGGGAGTTTAACATGAACGAAAACACGTAGTCACGTTATGAATATTTCCTCGCTAATTACAGCAGCCCCAGTCTTTTCCACATGCTGAGATTTCCAATACGGACTGAAGTGAAAGAGAGGTATTCAATTTCGCGAGCTAGGCAAATAAAAACAAATCCCTTCGTGATGTGGGGGAGAGGGCCGAATCCCCGCGGTCCGCAAGTAAAAACCCACATTACGTATGCATTAGTAAGTTAGTTCTGAAAGCCGCGCGGACGTCCGCAGGGCGAATTTTCAATACCCTTTTGTTCCAGCATGTAAGATAATATAAGGGTTTTTTTCAACAAGCTCCGCTTTTTTTTGTATTTTTGAATATTCGCGCGCGCTCACTCGCGCTATTATTCCCCGGCCCTGGCTAATGATCCGGATAATGCGCGATACAAATATAGATTTCAATAAGAAAACTGCGATTTATGTACGTGGCTGCGGTGTTGTTTATTTTGGACGGGGCGAGATGCTCGATAATTTAAATGTAATGGACTAAGAACAAGAAAATATACGTGTATTTGTTTCGCGGTGGAAATAGATCGCGCGCCCCGCGCGAGTACTGAAATCGTCTCTCGCGCGCGACAATAATAACGCACTTGAAAAGTTTTTAGCGGTGCGGCGCATCGTCGGCATACCAAGAAATATGACACGCGCCAAAAAAACAAAACAATGCCGGTCGGACGTTTAAACGCGCCAAATACGCCGAAGCGACCACCTCAGGAGCTCGTAAACGTCAAAGCGTCATTAAAACGTCAAAATTAGAGGTTATGTGCCTCCGCCACATTAAACTTATCTCAACGCCAAAGTACTACCCTTTTCAAAACTATCAAAATAACATTAAACTGTCAGAAATGTAAAGATATAATGAAATCTATCAACAAGTTGTCTAATCCTAATTCTCTCAAACTATCTAATCAAACACAAAGATAAGCGATATGTATAATATCAACAATATGAAAATTAAGGTTATGTTTTACGTCAACTGACTGTTTCACTTTTAGTTGGTGAAATTTAATATTATATTTAATGTCAACACACGCAATGTTAGGAATCATTTTCACACAATGTCAGAAGGCATCACTTTCATTTAGAATTAAGAGCATTGCTATACCAATAACAAATCACAATCAATAAAAAATGGAAAGTAGTGAGTATGTCAAATTTATAATTAAGGTTCAGTTGCGAGAGAAAAAAAACTAGTACAGCAAAATATTTGAACTGGACTCACTTTGATTTTTCAAATTGTCAATCAAATTGACAAATCTGCGGAAATGTCAAACGAAATTTAATTAACGTCGACATGCTTTAACTGACTAAAACGCAAAAGGCGACAATGCCGACCTATTTAAAGAGGGTATTAGCATCAGAAACATTGCAAATGAAGTGAGTGCATGTTAACAAAAGCACCGTCTTGTAGGCTAAGAAAAAAATTGTTGTTATCCTGTATATGACAAGTTTGTTTTACAAGAAAAAAATATTATATTTTAGAAGTGGCTAAAGCTCCCTGCTTTTTTTTTTCTCGCAACTGTACGCATCTAACGGATGCATACATGATTTTAGATTATTACAATCTTTTCATTTAATTTTTTTTATGGAAGAAACTCGTATATTCACCTTTTCGCGAAAACAACACTCTCGCGATCGAAACGTGAATACATACAATAAAAAAACTTGGACAGGGTCCGTAATTAATAACACTGTTTTCTTACCGTCGGGCGCGTTGGCGCCCCCGTGCAGCCCCCCGCCGCCGCCCCCCGCCACTTGACGTAAATTCAATACACGTCGCGTCGTTATCTCGAGCGATAAAATACGGGTAAAGGCTTCGCGTGATTTTAGAGCCCCAATTTCGTAACAACAAACGGACGCGGGGCGAACGCACGTGTCCAGAGGGGGAGGGAAAATGGGCGGTCGGCGCAGGGGGCGCCACTGGACGCGAAAACAATTGAATAAACGGATAACGGAATTCAGACGTGCCGCGATGTAAACGCGATTAACGTAAATCATCCCTATAAATAATTCGAGAGGAATAAATGGGAAAAAATAATAACACCTGCCTAACTGATTTTATTTTGTTCGCCTTTTTTATATGTGTATGTGTGTGTGTGTGTGTGTGTGTGTGTGTGCGCGCTGTTACAGAGAATTTGATATGGGAAGCCGTGGTTTTAAATCATTCTATTTTTATTGAGTATAATGAATACAATTGTAATTTTATAAACTATTACTAATTCTAAATATTACTTCAAAAACATTGACAGATATACCACCATTCATCTGATTTGAACTTTCTGGATACGAGCATTTGGAGTAGATTTTAGGATAGATGACTCCCCACTCATATCATTTCAATTATTTGAAAGCGAGGAGTTTTGGTGGATTCTAGGATAGTTAGTTAGAATCTCCAGAGGCTTATCGACCAAGCTTCTGGAGATGCCAGCTATCCTAGAATCTACCCCCACTCCTCACATTTTCTGAATACGAGGAGTGAAGGTAGATTGTAGGATAGATGACTTCCCCCCCACTTATATCATTTCAATTATTTAAAAGCGAGGAGTGTTTGGGTAGATTCTATAATAGTTAGCATCTCCAGAGGCTAATCGACTAAGCTTCTGGAGATGATATCTATCCTAGAGTTTACTCCCACTCCTCGCATTTTGTGAACACAAGGAGTGGGGGTAGATTGTAGGATAGATGACCCTCCCGTCACTCATAACATTTCAATTATTTAAAAGCGAAGAGAGCTTGGGTAGATTTTAGGATAGTTAGCATCTCCAGAAGTTAATTGACTAAGCTTCTAGAGATGCCATCTTGCCTACAATCTGCCCCCCTCCTCGCATTCACATAATTTAAAAGATATGAGTGGGGCTATGTTCTAGAATCTGCATCTTCTGGAGATTTGGATATTATCTACAAATTGGTTATGAAATCATTTGTATTATATTATTCAAATAGTACAAATAAAACGAAGAGGGGGGAAGATACTAGGATAGACGCTTTTCTCTACCCTAATTGATGGTTCAAGGAATTCGTTCTGAAGAGTATGAATTTAATTTGAATCTATCAATACTATAATTACGAAAGCTTTTAAGTGCATTGAATTTTTCCACATGTTTGGGTTTTTATGATATCTAAGGTTTTGTTAGGAAACTGGCGTAATATGTTACAAGCAATCACAAAATTAGGAAATCATTAATTCGGGCATTCCACAAAACCCTAACTAAAACTTTTTTCTACCAAACAATTTCAGCAACCACAAACTCCCGGGATGGAGAGCGTCAGGGTCAAGCCCGAAAACCGTCCGCGCTAACATTTTTCTCGTAAAGGGGGGCCCGCACTCGTGAACGGGTCGCGCGCCAGTCGCAAAAACCCCATTTCCCGCCCTCCTCGCCACCGTTTGACAGCCAATGACGGTTTTAATGAATATGGATTTTTGCTCGGGCGCTCGCCTCGCTCTCTCCCCCTTTTCCATCATCCACCTATATAAGATAAATGTATTGTCTTTCTCCCATCCATTGTATAATTTCTCTAATTTATTACTTCATATCGAGTTCCCTTATCCATCTGAACCCTTTCAACCCGTGAGCCGCCCTCGCAACGACCCTTTCGGAAAACCGCCGCCTGCGACTCACCCCCCCTCTCCGCGTACACACACTCTTTCCCATCGAGATGAAACAAAAAAATATATGCATTGATTACAAATTTCGACACCTATAAATACTCCCAATCCCCTTTTTGGTCTCTTTCAAACACCCCTTACGAATGAATATATTCAAAAAAAATCAATGGATCCTCAAAGCAGATGCATATGTAATGTATACAGAAAATTTTTCTTTTAAGTATACATACCTCGATGTATATATCTTGTAAAATTTCAAGCAGTTGTTGTTTTTGAAATGCATGCAATTTTGAAACTAAAGAGTGTTTCCACTCCTAGATTAAGCATACATTTAAATTTATATGCACATTTTTTTAAATTAAACGTTATAGAAGCTTATTTTGAGCTTTGATTATTCATACTGTTAATTTTTATCAGGATAAATAAAATGTATAATTTATTAATAATATTTGTTGTTATATAGAGCTTCGCTCGCTCCGTAAAACTCGACATTTTAGCTCATGAGCGACTCTTATAAAACACTTATTTCATGAAAAGTTAAAAATATACAGCTTATGTTGGGTCTTACACATATTTACAAATGTTTACTTCGTTTAATCAACGAATACTCATTTTATTTAATTAGGCGAGAAAGTTAAACGTATTCGTGCTTATAATACCAAAAGTAATAAGATGTTACTTGTTTAGGTTATCAAAAGTGAATAATGGTAACAAAATGGCATTATTTTTGGGGAAATCGCTTAATTAATTGCAAAGATAAACTCCACAGCGATACAAATATATTCGCATTTTTTCGAATTTCTTGCCTAGTTAAATGAAATAAGTTATATTTTGAAATTCGATGTTCTGGATCAATTTGCTTGCGATATGTATACTTAAAATAAAAACCCCTGTATATTTTTTGTCACACTTGTCATGCGAAATAATCATAAACCGTAATCAATACATATACAGTAGTGCCAATGAACCCCAGATAAGACCTAATCGCCGATCCGATTCGTCGAAGAACGCACACACACACACTCGAACATGTGCCGCCGAAACGGAAACGGAAACTGGCCCGTCCGTTATCGTTCGGAGGGGGCCCGGAGCCCTTATCGTCGCTGGCATGTCATTGTGTTGGGGAGCCCGCGACGCGATAGTTTCGACCGAGTTCGAGCCACTCACACATGCGTGACGGCTATTAGCCGAGAAACAAAAGAAGAGCGCCGAAGAAAAGAGAGGAGCGCGCGGACCCGGTGTACCCCAAGGGTCGACGTCAGGTGCGCTCCGCCTTGTGTCGATAAGCGAATTCAATGAGCGGACGTGTTGATGTATTTTAAATGGATCGGAATTGTTTGTAATGATGGGCTTGTTTAGGAAATGTATAGGTTTTACTGATGAATAATGAATAACGCGCAATTTAAGGAGAGATTTTTGTGAATAATGAATAATGATCAATTTAAGGAAAGATCCTTGTGTGTTAAGAATTAGAATACAGATGATAATTGTCTGCATATTGCAATGTTCGTTCTCAAAATATTTTTATAAGTTAATAAATGTAAACTAAAATTTGTTGTAAAGAATTTAAATAAAATTATTTGTTCGATAAAATTAAGAACCTTAAATTTGTTATATGAAACTAAGATTCTAATATTTGTTGTAACCAGCGACGGCTCGCAGCCTAACTTCAGGGTCGGCCACAGCGCCAAGGCACACAAAATTTAAGGTTGGGATCGCGCTTTATAAATATAAGGAATTGCACAACAAAGTCAATTTTCAATAACGGATACATATTACCGTGGGTTTCTGGCCCACCCTGAAGTTAGGCTGCGAGCCGCCGCTGGTTGTAACAAATATGCGTTTTGTATGTTTTTAAAATGTCATGAATTGTCGGATCTAACTATGGTTAAGAAGTTAAGTTAAGAATTTGCACTTTGAGTGCTGTATCTTTTTATAAAGTTATAAAGCTACTTAAGTCTAATTAATGCCAATCGTTATTTTGGATTCAAATTTAATGTTGTACTTTCGTACGAGGAATGTATTTACCTAATCAATCAAATAATTTTTGTCAACCTGTCTGAATCCTTACAAACAAAACCCTCCCCCAAAAAATAATTTCCATATTTCCTGAAAATCCAAACAAACCACCTCGCTTTCTGGACAGGTAGCACTTTCGGCCCCTCAAAAAAAGTAACCTGATGGACAGTATTTCCGGTTTCCGTGCGTTTTTCCCCCAGTCGGTGTTCGTTTGTTTTAATCTAAGAAATTTGCATACAGGTGGAAGGATGTCGTGGGGGGGTTTAAGGGGGGCCTCGGTGGAATCAATCATCACCCTAAATAACAACGTCTTAATTGCGGGTCGTTATTCAAATGAGCCGTACGTGGAATTAATTGTCGGAAAGAATTTTTCCTCCTTTATGAGGCGTAGAAAAATTTCCTGCGGCTAGGGCTCGCTTTTCGCGGCCAGGTCAAGTGCATAAATTTGCATTGTTATCGCCGTACTTGCCGACAATTAGCCGATTTGTCGACCTTTTGATTCTGAAAGGTAATCATTATGCTATCAGGGGTTTTGTGATGTATGTTCGATTTTAAAAATATTCATATAAAATAAAGCTATCATTCGAAATACAAGATATTAATTCAGGGCTATTCCGTACGCGAAATGTTAAATTTAACGTATTAGTTATTATTAACCCCACAATCTAAGGCCCAGTTGCATCTGAAACGTTGAACTCGAGTTCAAGCTGAACTTTAGTTCAAGATTACAGTTCCTACTGTTCTAATGTCACTTTGAACTCGAGATCAGAGTTGAACCAGTTCAAACTGATGCAACTGGCCCTAAGTATACATATCTGTATGTGGAAGGTAAACTGCACCAAGTCACATTTTTTACTTTCCCCCAAATGCAAAACAAAGGCAAAGTATTGTTTTCGCAAAAATGTTAACATAATTTCAACTTTGGCAGAATATTTCAGGAAAACCCGTCGAGATAATTTAATTTTCTTTTTATTATTTCCTCTTCGCTACGCGACCAAGCCAAATTTTCAGGCTTTTCTAAACTCGAAATTTTACTTCATGCTTAGTCTGGGAGTGGAAACCCTCGTTAGGCGCTCAACCAGACACGTATTTTACAGTTGGAGTTATAGAGTTAATTTATATTTCATAAATTAACGTCTACAATATATTAGAAGTTCCAGTACTCAGGGCTATTCCGTACGTAAATGGTTTAATTTAACGTACATGTTATTCTTTGACATCACAGTTTAAGCGAGTTTGATATTTGAATGTAGGAGGTAAACTAAAGTAAACAATCTTGATTCAAACAGTATAAATAAACGTACCTATTTTAAAAAAATAGTGATGTGTCCATCATGGCGCTTTCCCCGTCATTTAAACAATTGAAAATTAACATAGTAAACTTATTTTACTTGTCAATTGGTTAAAAACCATTTCACATTAAATCACCGTTTATACGCGTGGCGCATGAAGTAAAATTTCGAGTTTAGAAAAGCCTAATTTGGCTTGGTCGCTCTGCTTCGCTACGCGACCAAGCCAAATTTTCAGGCTTTTCTAAACTCGAAATTTTACTTCATGCTTAGTCTGGGAGTGGAAACCCTCGTTAGGCGCTCAACCAGACACGTATTTTACAGTTGGAGTTATAGAGTTAATTTATATTTCATAAATTAACTCTATAACTCCAACTGTAAAATACGTGTCTGGTTGAGCGCCTAACGAGGGTTTCCACTCCCAGACTAAGCATGAAGTAAAATTTCGAGTTTAGAAAAGCCTGAAAATTTGGCTTGGTCGCGTAGCGAAGAGGAGCGACCAAGTCAAATTAGGCTTTTCTAAACTCGAAATTTTACTTCATGCGCCACGCGTAATAAACGCTAATTTAATGTGAAATGGTCTTTAACCAATTGACAAGTAAAATAAATTTAGTATGTTAATTTTGGTGATGTGTTCATCATAGCGCTTTCCCCGTCATTTAAATAATTGAAATTTGAATACAATATTGTGTCAAGAATGAATATAATTGATTACTCAATAATGATATTCCATTTCTGTACAATATTATATCAACATTGACTATCATTCATCTTTTAATATAAACATTGAACATATGAACAATAATGTATAAATGGCATCATTTAATATAGATATTCAATACATATCAATATTGTATCAATAACAAATAACAATCGGTATTGAGAATATATTTGTATTCACATTGAATCAATAGTGTATCAACATATATCATCTTGATAAAATAACTAATCAATATAGAATGCAAAAATATTCTCAATTACGATTTTCATATTTTAATTCTATACTGTTACAATAAGATCTCGTGTTAACATTTAATTTTTATTACAAAATTGTAAAATTGTTCTTCAATATTTATACAAGATTAACTTTATACTAGGGTAGACTTAAGTAGCTTCATAACTTTATAAAAAGACATAAAACGAAGATGCAAATTCTTAACTTAACTTCTTAAGCATATTTAGTGCATAGTGGACATTCTTAACTTAACTTCTTAACCTATTAACTACCGAGCAATAATAGTGTTAACTCCAAAAGTTGATTTTAGGTAAAATTCTGCACTTGTTTTTATGATTTCTATGATTGACTTATTGTATTACATACTGTGAATATTTATTTTAAATATATGTAAGGTATACGCTATAAATTTTCAGGCAATCGTGGATTTTATGTAAAAACGTGCAATATGAAGTTTCAAACGAGTGTTTCCACTCCCAGACTAAACATGAAGTAAAATTTCGAGTTTAGAGAAGCCTGAAAATTTGGCTTGGTCGCGTAGCGAAGCGGAGCGACCAAGCCAAATTAGGCTTTTCTAAACTCGAAATTTTACTTCATGCGCCACGCGTATAAACGGTGATTTAATGTGAAATGGTTTTTAACCAATTGACAAGTAAAATAAGTTTACTATGTTAATTTTCAATTGTTTAAATGACGGGGAAAGCGCTGTGATGGACACATCACCATTTTTTAAAAATAGGTACGTTTATTTATACTGTTTGAATCAAGATTTTTTACTTTAGTTTACCTCCTACAATCAAATATCAAACTCGCTTAAACTGTGATGTCAAAGAATAACATGTACGTTAAATTAAACCATTTACGTACGGAATAGCCCTGAGTACTGGAACTTCTAATATATTGTAGATGTTTTTAAATACAGTTGAAGTCGGTAATAACGCGGGTTTACGTTATCTTATAGTAGCGGTATAAACAGACCGCTAGACTGGAGTTAAACAAAAAAATTGTCGTCGCATTCTCTCGGAAATTAAACTAAAAATAGCATAAAAGACATTTGTAACCTTCTGTCAAGCCTACTCATTCATTTGTTTTGCGATAACTTATAATTTGTTGTTCAAAATTGGCGCGCTTTCATTATATTAGTACCACATGCAACCTATGGCGCTGGTGTCGTATATGGAGGTTGTTGGCCTTAAAATGCGCCGTAAATTTAAATTTATTTGAACTTTTTCTTAATCTAGGGCTAGTTGCACCAAACACGTTGAACTAGTTCATCTCTGAACTCGAGTTCAAAGTGACATTTGAACAATAGGAACTGTCATCTTAAACTAAAGTTCAGAGAAGAACCAGTTCAACGTTTTCTGGTGCAACTGGGCCTTAAACTAACAGCAGCTTGATTATACATGAACTGTTAGTTTATGTTGGCGTTATATCCGAACGCACGTTACAAAATAAGCGTTATAACGCGTTATATGTGCTTATTAGTAAAAAATTTAAAGGGTTTTAAAAAAGAAAATCTGATATAGGGATTATAATACTATTAAATCTCGATTTGATTCTATCGATGCAGACCCGAGGCTCTTAACAGCATCAAGCGCTTTTCATCCACCCCCGCAACATCAACTGATTTTTTTTTAAAAGAGTAATCCCCTATACGACTTCCCCATCTCCCGAAAAATCCCTGATTCCCTTGTCCCGATTCGTTATTTCCCCGCTTCCGGATTTACAGCAGGCAGCGGTCGCGGCCCGTAATCCGTGAAATTACGCAACTTTCAATAAAGTTCACCGGGTGTAAACAGGTATTATTACCTCCCTCTCCCTATATATATACACGCCGAGGAGAAAAGATAACCGATACCGCCCCGCGCGTAATCGGTTTATAGCTGCGAGGGTGGAAAAACAAGTGTATCCCGTCCTCGTGTTAATCCTACTTAAGATGTTGCGCGCGGAGGGGAAAAATTATATTTTCTGCGGGGGTAATTAGCGGGACGCAGGTGCTCTCTTTCGCACGTTTTAATTATGTATGAGTTTACGGAGGGTAGATTTTATTCCAAGGGACTTACCTCTTTATCTTTGGCGGCGATCTCAGACTCGAAACTGTGACGGTCCATGTTGCCCTCTTTGGCTTCGCTCGTCGGCGACGAGTTGGTTGCTATTTGTTCTTTAAGGGTTGATACTTCTTTTTCCGCTAATGTTGCTCTCTGTAAGAAAAAAAATCATCATTAATAAACGAAAACTATAATTCATAAGCTTATGTACCGTTTAAATAAAAAAAAGAGTGGAAATGCATTTAAATTTACCGCGCTTTTTAAGGTCAACAACCTCTAGATTAGTATCCCTGTATTTAAGAGAGTAGCGCAAACGCATCCATCTTGACGCCTTTAGGTGCCAAATTCAAACTAAATCAAATTAACAGGACGCGCGTCAATCATTATAGAATATGATTGGTTCAGTTTGAATTTGGCTAAATTAAAAATATACTGCTAAATCAGTATTAAATATATACTGCTTAAGCAGAGTTAAAAATGTACGGCCAAACAAGAATATATTGAATTTCCCCTAAAATCAGTGTCGCTTGGCGCATGAAGTAAAATTTTGAGTTTATAAAAGCCTGAAAATTTGGTTTGGTTGCCCCGCTTCACAGAACGACCAAACCAAGTTTTAAGGCTTTTCAAAACTCGAAATTTCACTTCATGCTTAGTCTGGGATTGGAAACACTCGTTAGAGGCTTCAACTTGAAGTCATTAAAAAAATGCCTCAAATGCATACGCATCAGGATTTGTATACCGTAAAGAAAAATACCCTGTACGTTTATGTCTGCAGTTAATCTACAACAAAAACCCAAAATAAGTTTCTATAACATTTGAATAAAAAAAAAGTGTAATAAATTTAAATTTACCGCGCATTTTAAGGTTAGCAACCTGCAGATACGACGCCAGCGTCATAGGGTTTATGAGGTACTAATATAATAATAGCGCGCAAATTTTAAACCAATTTATAACTAAAACCCAAAATAAGTTTCTATAACGTTTAAATAAAAAAAGGAGTTAAATTTAAATTTAGCAACCTCCAGATACGACGCCAGTGCCATAGGGTTTCTGAGGTACTAATATAATAATAGCGCGCCAATTTTGAACCCCTATTTATAAACGACTGAATAATAAAAGATTGAATAGACTAAATGAAAAATTAAAAAGGTGTAATGTTAAATTAGTGTTTAATACTCGTGGTAAATAAAGTAAATATGTTATTTTTTTCAATTATAACGTTTTATTTGAAATCTAAGATGAGATTCTTGAAGTGGAGGAGTGTTTCCCATGCGTTTGACATTCCCACTCTCGTAAAAATAGTTTCCAAAATTTACAACCGACACACATGCGTCGCGGGAATCTCTCCGAAACGGAAAAGAAGCACATAATATATGTATCTCAGTCCGGCGATATTTACGCACGGTTTACCGCCGCTTTTAATGGTGCATTCACTCAATAATCAACAATTGATATGTTAATTACGGACAATCGCACGGCCGGCTTGATACTCAAAACACGCACAAAAAAGAACCCAACGCGTACATACGAGAAGTAGAAGAGAGAGGGCGTTCGAATGATTCATTAGCCATAAGACCAATTTTAAACCAATGATTTAGTGTGCGTTTCCGGTTAGGGACACTTAAATATCTCTCCGAAACCATATGTCGAAGACCGTGGAAAAAAGTCTTCGACTCCTCACGGAAATGTAATTAAAAGCCATCCCCTGAAAAAAAAAGAAACCGAGAAACAGAATACGTTTGTAAAAAATATTTTCGGTTTAATTAAGTAAAAAGTTTCCAACGGCAATCCGCTTAAAGGAAGCAACCGATAACTTGATTAGTAATCGCATCTGCTAATTAACTAAGTAACCTACCCCTTTGTGCACAGGTGGAAAAAAGCGAAATCCCCGGGTTTAAATAGGACAAAAAGTAAAACCCTCTAGCGACAGGAATTTATATTGGAATATTCCTCTTTATTAATTGCAACTTGAAGATCTCGAGAGAGAGAGCGGGGTCGGAATTAAATAAATCCCGTTAAAAAATATATATAGTCTTTTGTTTCAATCGGACAATGCTATCGACGTTTGAGGGTAGACGAGGAATGAGGGGGTTGTCATCCGGGTAGTAGCGACTCTTTGATAACTAATTAGCGATCCGAGGGGCGCCAACCCTTTTAGAAAGAGGAGGGCGCCGGCCCCAATGAAAGAAAACCGCATCTCACTCAACGCACCGACAAGATTTTCAACCCCTTTTTCGCGGGGATGAGGAAAACGCGAGGGATGAAAGTATTAGAGTGTGTTTTTTTTCGTGATAAATTTTAAATTGTTAATTTGAGTTTAATTGTTGTGATAAGGGAGCTGATTGACATAAAGATGTTTTTTTGAAGTAAATTGGGGTGACTTTAGCTTATTGAAGATGTTATTGTGTTTGTAAAGTGCAACTTGATGATTGAATATTAATATTTCATAATATTGTGCATTGACGTAAAACATAACCTCAATTTTTGCGCCAACTTAACCTAACTATTGGTTTGTTTAAGTCGATGACTTCATTATCTTATAACAAGTTTAAAAACACGTTAAAGGGCTTTCTGCAGCAATCGGCTTTATTAATGAATTTTCTGAAAATGTCGGTATACAGGAAGCACCTAGCTGAACTCACATATTGGAGTTTAACTATTTTTTTTAATTTTACCCTAATTTTATATTTGTATTTATATATTTGACTTGTCAAATTGTTGTTAACTCAACCACCAAGACGAATATATTATTATTACTATTATTATTATTGAATATACAGGGAATTTGTGTTGTAAATGTTCTTAATGATTCAACATTAATAAACAAAATATTTCATAATTTGTGCATAACTTTCTCTTTGACGTAAAACATAACCTCCATTTTCTCATCAGCTTAACAAAACTATTTGTTTGTTTGTATAGAACATACAGGGAATTTGGGTTCTCAATTGTCAAGCATTCGTTGATTTTATAAATTTTAATTTGAAGCTTCTAACGAGTGTTTCCACTCCCAGGTTAAGCATGAAGTAAAATTTTGAGTTTAGAAAAGCCTGAAAATTTGGTTTGGTCGTGTAGCGCGCAGCGCTACACGACCAAACCAAATTTTCAGGCTTTTCTAAACTCAAAATTTTACTTCATGCGCCACATGTATACACCACTGAAATATCGCGAGGTTTAAAATATACAGCTTATCATAAAGTGACATTGAATTTGCCAATTGTTTGCAGAATATTTACAAAATATAAAATCGAATTAAAATAAAGTATCGTTTAAATTATGATTTAGAGTAGGCTGCATTTTTTGTGCGGTTGCCCATAATGCTAATTGAATCATGGAATAAATTTGAGGTTATTGTAAACTATGTGTTAACAGTCAGTAGTGCCAATGTAATTTAAAATCCAAAGCCTACTTTAAATCATTTTTTAAATGATTGCACGGTATTAATATTGATTTTCTGCAAACATTTAATGTCGCTGACTTTTCCAAGTTGTTTTAATGAATATTTGGAAAAGTCTTAATTTTTGCAGAAAGTCGATATTAATTTTAATTCGCTTTTATACAGCTTACGTTTGATATAACGTTAATGAATTTTACAAATGTTTATGTCATGTAATCAAATCTCGGGTTTTTAAAATTCGAGAAATTTGCTTTAAGATATGTTAGTGAATTTATAAGAAAATTAATCCTATATTTCATAATCTGTGCATATGTTTCTGGTTGACATAAAACATAACCTTAATTTTTGCATCAACTTAACCTAACAGTTGGTTTGCTTGTATGGAATATACGTTTAAAATTTCTGAAACACATTTATAAGAAAATAAATTCTATATTTCATAATCAATGCATATATTTCTCGTTGACGTAAAGCATAACCTTAATTTTTGTATCAACTTAACCTAACATTTGGTTTGCTTGTATGCAATATGTGATTAAAATTGCTGAAACATATTTATCAGAAAATACATCCTATATTTTATAATCTGTGCATATGTTTCTCGTTGACGTAAGACATAACCTTTATTTTTGCATCAACTTAACCTAACATTTGGTTTCCTTGTATGGAATATATGTTTAAAATTGCTGAAGTACATTCATAAGAAAATAAATCCTATATATCATAATCTGTGCATGAGTTTCTCGTTGACGTAAAGCATAGCCTATATTTTTGCATCAACTTAACCTAACATTTGGTATGACTTTGATACATTTATGAAGGTGAAAAAGTGTACATTTAAAATAATGACATGTTGAGAATCTATCGAAACCTCATGTTTTAAAAAAAACATAAGTATTTATATATATTTTAAACAAGTGGTTTGAATATATGCTAAACATATGTTGCTACATCAATATACACTTCTTTAAGTTGAATGTAGCAAAGTCATACAGCACGCCACGTATTTGCCATCAATTTGTATATCCAAGTAATTTCTGGTGTACTTCCAACATTGAATCAAAACTTTCTTCGGGGGCCGAAATTAAAAGCTTTTAAAGCACGATTTGTACCTATCCATCCTTCAAAACACTTCCTCTATAAATACAGGTCCCGGTGATTTAGTCTGGAATGCGAGCGAAAGACAATCGGACGTCTCTCTATTTGCGGCACCACCGCCGTCCCCCGCCCGCCCCCCGCGCCTCACCCGGCGCGCGGACGTATTTCACACAGTCCACCTAAGTTATGATAATGCGACGCCATAAAGTGGCCATAATTTTCAGAGATTACGGCGATTACGCGACGATATTTATGAATTATTTCTTTAACAACGCGACGACGATTATATCACGGGGACATACACAACTTCATAATTATAGAATGTAATTTATAAAATGGTTTGCGTCGAATGGGAGGGGGAGGGGGAGGGTAAACACAGCGGCAGACTCGACGACGCGCTGCGTCGCCTCCGCTGGTATGCCGAAAATGTCAAAAATTTTAGGTTAGGAGGTTAATACGGTTCACTGCGCACATTAAAATATAAACTGCATGAAAACTAAAGTAAATAGATATATACTTCTTGCCGTGGTATGTATATAATGAATACGTTGTCCATAGAATTTGGCAACTACAAAGTTCGAAGGACCAATACATATATATATATATATATATATATATATATATATATATATATATATATATATATATTTGCTTCATTTGTGTATATACATTTAATTTTATTTAAACATTAGGTTTCTATAGATTCTTAATATATCGCTGCTTTATTTTGATAGTGGCACAACTAAAAAAAAGGTGGTTTCTTTAATACAGTTATTATCAAAAATATGGTTTTTGCTTTTACAGAGCTGCTTTTACATACAACAATTAACCATTTTGAAAATATGGGGGGGGAGGGGGGCTTGAACCCCCATATCCCCTTCCCTGTAGATGTGTAGAGTTATCACAATTTTTCAATTTGTGCATGAATATCGTCGATTCGATATTAGTTATTTATTATTTGATTAGGATTAGTCAAGTTGATTTTATATTAACTTCTGTATCACAATTTTTCAATTTTTGCATCAATATCGTCGATTTGATATTATATATTCATTATTTGATTAGTCAAGTTGATTTTTTTTATTAACTGACGATACAATTCTGTAGATATTTTTTGCATCCAGTTTCGACCGCAGACGAGTGCGAACTGTCAATTTAACGTTAATTAGTAGAAATGCGAATACAGTGAGGTTAGGATCCCGTGAGCGAAGGGGGTCGCGACCCTCTGTGGCATCAGCGGCGGCGGCGCATTTTCCGTCTCTCTTTTTTAATAATAGAAAGTAAGAGAAGTCAATATTGACAGTGACATTAGATGCGAACCGCAGATATATGTCCAATATGCAAAGTACACACTCGCACAGCGACAGAGATGGGCTGTATATATGAATGATAAATATCTGGCCATATGAGCGGTGCCACCCCACGCACTTTAAATACGCTACATGGGGTGGGCTTGGGCCCGACCCTCCGCTACCCCCGAAGAGAAGACAAAAGCGATATCTTTAACCGCGATATTGTTTGAATTTTTGATCAGGATTTATGGTCCGTGCGTCATGTCATAAATCCACTTACACGCGCATATAAAATATATGTTTTTTTCTAGGTGGGAGGGGGTGGTTTTATGAAGACGAATATTAAATAACCGGGCGCACTATATTTTTTAATAATACCGCCCCCTCTATTCCACAATTCACAATCTCGCTACCTATAAATCAATTTCTTTTAGGGAGAAGAATCCGAAGGTTTCAATATGTGTGAAATATAACGATGCCATTGTTCTAAAATTAAGTACAAAAAACAATAAATGCAATAAAACAAACATGCGATTCTTTGCGCAATCTACAACAAATTTGTTTAGCTATACAGATGAGAGTTAAATCTTGAAACGCGTCTACAGATGGCCTGAATAATTTGACCCGTATTGTTACATATACAGTAGTAAATTTTCGAGTTTAGAAAAGCTAGAAATTTTGGTTTGGTCGCGTATGTAACACCAAATACTTGTACCGTGAGATCATTTAAATTATGATTTAGAGTAGGCGGTATTTTTTTTGTGCGGTTGCCCAGAATTCTAATTAAATGATGGAATAAATTTAAGGTTATGCTAAACTATGTGTCAACAGTCACTAGAGCCAATCTAAAACTCAAACTTAAAGCCTACTCTAAATCATGTTTTAAACGATCGCACGGTATAATACAATGTCCGTCGGGGTATTAGCTCGGGAAGTAGTTGTTTCAATGAGTGTTTGATTTAGTCTTTGCAAGACGATTTTGTTGTAGATTGCGTAAAGAATAGCACTTTAAATGTTTTGAAGTGTTCTAATTGAAAATTTAATGTAATATAATTTATTTCAATATCTTGAAATGAGGATAAACTAAAATTGGAAGTTTCACGATACAACCAGATGATACCTTCTGAAACTTTCCGACCCAAATCGGCATCCAGCCGCGCGCGAAAAGCGAACTGAGGGGATCGTTTTCGATATCGGCTGTCAATTAAGTTTTAATCCGTCAAGTGGATGTTGGGTACGGGATGAAGAGGGGGAGGAGGAGGAGGAGGAGGGGGTGGAATAAATCCATTTACGTAACTCGACGCGAACAACTCGAAACAATCGCCCCCGACACCCTCCCGCGTCCCGATCGCAGGCGGCTACGGCGGTGGTACATTTCTTATCGATTCAGCTGTCGTTCATCTCCCAGACGAAATTAACAATAAATAAACCCGCCCGCACAGTCGATATGTTGCCGAAACCGGATGCCGGGCTTCTACAGGATGGACAGTCGCCGGAGAGCCTGCGGGCGCCAGGAAGAAAACAATTGAATCTCGAAAGGGGGACGAGATGTTTTTTTTTTATAAGTTTCAATTTGTCTTAAGTGGATGTTAAGGAGATCTAATATAAATTGAAGTTTAATACTCAATAAATACTTTATACAATTTGGCAAAATAGTGGTCCTCGACAAAGTTCGAAGGACCAATGTAGGTATATACTAGGCGCGTTCAATTGAAACCCATGTTTACTACATGAAAAAAATGTTCAACAATTTAATTACAAATAATTACAGTCACAGCTAAGACAGATTTCGTTGTTTAACTAACCAAAGTGTACTTTGCTCAAATTTTCAGGCTAATTTTCTAAACTCGAAATTTTACTTCATGCGCCACGCGCTTGAAACGCTGGTTTATCCCGAAGTTTAAAAATACACACAAATTCCAATAAATAGTTCAGCGTTATTTCATGATTTTATAATCATCGTTTTATACGCCTGGCGCATGAAGTAAAATTTCGAGTTTAGAAAAGCCTAAAAATTTGGTTTGGTCGCGTAGCGCTACGCGCTACGCGACCAAACCAAATTTTTAGGCTTTTCAAAACTCGAAATTTTACTTCATGCTTAACCTGGGAGTAGAAGCACTTGTTAGGAGCTTCAAATTAATATTTTTATAAAATCTATGCATATACACACTTAAAATAAAAATTATCTGTATGTTTATTTACTACACACTCTTGAAAGGCTAGAGCACTTTAAACCAAACTTGGTACACTAACTACTTACAACCTATAAACAAACACAAGGCGTGTTAAAAAAACAAACACAAGGCGTGTTAAAAAAATTTAGCACTCCTGGGGCACGAGTAAGTTGCAAAACGCAAAAGTGGTGAAAGCGCCGGGCCTTCTGAAATTCAGGTAAATAATCACCATGATATTTCTACTAGTTCAAAATAAAACAAATTATTTATTAACCAGATTCTAAAAATCACTCCATTATTAAATATTCAGTCTACTCCAGGACTCATCAATTATTCGCAATTGGGCGATTAAGTCCGGACCACTCCATTTTTTAATCATTCCTTTAATTCAAATTGACAACTCCGGGGTAATGGGCGCTCTCGGTTTTTTTTTTGTTTTCGCCAGGGGGGATCGCGGTGGGCGTTAATCGCCCGGATTATCGGCCGTAAACCGGGGTTTTAAGGTCCGGATCGGGCGCGAATTAAACACCCGATTGATCGTCCTTAATCCGCGAAAAAAAAAACGGTTTAATTGCCCGCTAATGCGGTCGGTCTGTTTGATGAAAAAAAAGAGAGAGCGAGAGAGAGAGAGAGTGAGATAACGGATTAGTGGGGTGGAAAAATGTGGAAGCGGTTTTCGTTAATGATCGAGAGTCGATTGTTTTTTCATTGCTGGGTTAACAGTTTACAATTAAATTTTATTGTAATTAAATGCATTCAAAAACGGTCTGGTTGAGCGCAATAAAGAATTATTAAAACTACGATTCTATAAATACGTGTTCAGCAGTGGGTTAAGTTATTTAGCACTAAATTTTGAATTAATAATAGTTAATTTAATGCTAAATAACTTTATAGCTTTAAGCAATCGGTCGGTAATTTGGTGAAACAAAGGTAGGGTACGGAAATATTAAGGATAAGTAAAAATCAATTTAAAATTGCCGCGTAATCTAAGGTCAACAACCTCCAGATGCGATGACAGCGGCCTAGGATGTATGAAGAACTAATATAATAAAAGTGCGCCAGTTTGAATTTACAATACTTAAAGTATTGTATAAGAAAAGAATGAATAGGTAGCAATTAAGGGTTTAAAATACGAATGCTTGTAAATGATAACATCTCTCTATGGGACTGGTTAGTCAAAAAGGACCGCCATTACGCTTAACTTGTTAAAATTAGTTTTGATTCATTGTCACTTAAATAAAACACTTAATTTGTTTAGGTTTCAAAATTATATTTATTCTACTACAACAATTGTTTCACCACACTGTGGCTTCTTCAGGTAGATGAATGGTACAGTGTGGTCAAACAATTGTTGTAGTACAATAAATATAATTGAAAAACCTAAACAAATTAAGTGTTTTATTAAAGTGATATTATGGAGTTTGAACAACTAATAACCTCAACTATACAGTATTTGATTCATTGTTATTATTAAATTGATGAATGTTTGTTTTCCGAAAATAAAATCGTACAACATATTAATAATTACAAAAATTACCGGTTACAAAAAAGAGCTCACTTTATTCAATAAACAATCGAATTATAAAAATTCGTTGCGCAATCGGGTGTTTCTGGCATGACTTTTGGTTCGCGTTCGTCTAACGAGCGCGCGGCAATTTTCGTGGTAATTACGGGTTTCGCCTGTCAAATTACGGACCGTTCACGATTTTTTTTTCGGTATATACATATATTTCATATATGTGTGTGTGCTGTGGCGTGGATAATTTCTCAAGACCGATATTTCACAAACCCGGAAACCGGATCGATCGAACCGAAGATTATCCTTGAAAACAAAAATTGGTATACTCTAGAATAGTTCGGATTTGAGTAATATATACAACAATGGATGATTTGACCCAGATTAACAATATATAAATAGGATAATGATCTGTATATCGTAATACGGGTTTAAGGATATATGTTTTAATGATCTTTTGCTTTTTATTATTTAATCCGTGATTATGTTTAGGATATTAAGACGTTCCAATTAGCGATAAGCATGTTGGGAATATATTTTTAATTTGAAACTTATAACGAGTGTAAGAGCTAGGCGGTACTCGAGTACAAGTACTCAAAATTTGTACTCTGAGTACTTTTCGTGTGCTCAGTACTCAGTCCACGGGTTCTTTGTTTTAGTTTTCTGTATTATAAGTATAAACAAAAATAGTAGATAATTCTTTAATTAATTGAAAAAATATATTTTCATACAATATTATGCTTTGATTTTGGGATCTTATGACTTTGACATCTACTAGAATTTTCTCGTTTTTCTAAATGGAATAATAAAAATGTTTTTTTATAAACGGAATATTCCTAATTATAAATAATATCCGCTATTGTAAAATTTTTGGTGAATATTAACGAGTGTTTTCCAATCCCGGATAAGCATGAAGTAAAATTTCGAGTTTAGAAAAGCCTGAAAATTTGGATTTGGCAGGGCGCACGAGCGAAGCGAGTCGCGCCCTGGCAAATCCAAATTTTCAGGCTTTTCTAAACTCGAAATTTTACTTCATGCGCCACGCGTATAAAACACTGATTTTAAGTGAAGTTTAAAATATATAAAACATTTTTGAATTATAGTTTTTCGTATTATCATTTATTGTACTCAGTAATTTGCTCTCATAACTGTACTTAAGTACTCGTGATTGCGTACTTGTACTTAGTACTCGAGTGCGATTTGCGTGGAGTACTTGTACTCAATACTCGAGTACATTTTACTTGTACTCGGAGCAGCTCTGGCTGAGACCAAGTTTTTAATGCAGATATGGACAAAATGAATAAGTCGTGTTTTCAGTAAGTTTTCCAGTAGCTTTAATGAGTCTGTTTTATGTAAAAATGAGCACCCCATAAAAACCAGATTTGTTTACTTTTTAAACATCACTTTTGAAAGATTAACAAAATACAGATGCACAAGCACTTGCAAGATATTACATATCACTCGATCGTAGAGTGATTTATTTAATCCATCCATTAACAGCGTGCGTCTTCAGGTGTTTTCCACGGGAGTCGAGTTCAAAACAATTTGGTTGGGGGTTTTAAATTTTCATTTCGCGGAATGAAACGTGCGCGAAACAATAGCTGGGGGCAGTTACCTCTCCTCCCATTATCGCCTCCTCTCCTGCCCCAGGTTTCTTATCTGAAAGAAAAACCTGCTGAGAGCGTCCCGAGCGCGGATCCCCGCGGTATCACTGATAAACACAACCAGTTAGAATTACCGCCAACTTGACAGAAATGCGCGCGCGGGGCCCCGCGCGTGGTCGACGTCTATTTTCGAGCCCCCATGCCCCCCGCATCCCGATGATTTTAATAAGTGCCAGATGCTTCGAAAATCGATGTCTTTATAGGGAGTTGTATTTATATTTAAAAGAGTCCCACACACTCGAGAGCGGAGGAGGAGGAAAAAAAGCGGTAACACGAAACATGTGTAGGGACTTAAAATCAATCTATAAATACAGGCGGTGGCGTACAAATAAACAAAACGGTTTCCCACGGGTATCTAGCGCGCTTTTGTTTATTTACACTCTCGTTTTAAACAAAAACCGTGGTGATTGATCCCGATTCCGGATTGATAATGGGATTTTGGCGGGACATCTAATCAAATCACACTTCCTTTTCCGCTGCTCGGCTCGGCGACAACAACAACTAAAATAATAATAATGGAAAAAATCGTATCAGGCACACACAAAAAAAAAGAAATAAAGAGGGAAAAAATACGGGGGTATTGAATGACCCCTTATGCAAATTAATTCATTGAAAATCAAACTGTCAGCGTGGAACAATGCCCGTCACTCCTACTCCTACGCGGGCTGGCGCGCGCGTTCGTTTTTCGTTTGTTTTGTTTAATAATCGGGGCCTTTAATGAATGCAAGAAACGCGTCCCCAGCATCCGGGACACGAAAATTCCCAACGGTGGTCGCTCAATGGGACACTGAAATAAAAATCAAACAACGCGCGCTCGCACACATAAAAAAAATGTATAAACCCGATCAGAAATAATGAATCCCCTTTGATTCCCCGGCCCATATTTGTCCATCGACGTTAAAATGGACAAATAATGTCAACAGGGGTGTAATTCATCTCACGGCCGATTCACGCATATGGTACACAAATTAAAATCCTCGATCGCCCGCACGTGTTTTTCATTTGAATCTCCAAAAATACACGAACATTTATTTGAATAAAGAACTAACACAAGTAGATAACCCTAAAGTGTGGTTCTTCTTTTGTTTTTTTCTCTTACTTTCTTTAACATTTAAAGTAAGTAAAGCTTCATTTTCGCAATTTCCACCGCAATCAAGAGTGCGAGCCGTCTTTAGCTTTAATTATAACAGGTGATCAAACCTTCTGGTTAATAGCACGGTAATTTTAATAAATATCATATAATTACGATAATTACTTAGCGCGAATATGTGTGTGAGTGCACGTGTGAGCGCGGATGGATGGCCGCCGTCTGGGCTCTTAACAACAACCCAAGACCCATGACGAAGAGGTGTTCGTATCCAAAAAAAATAAGGGATTAAACGCTTGGTTATGAAGATTAGCCATTGTAATCATTAACAGTGGCTTAGAAGCGAAACCGTGATGCTTCTAAGCAATTAGCAAGTGTGTTTAGTAAAGCGTGTGGATAAGTGTTAGATTTTTTTGAATTCGACTCAATAATGGAGCAAATTGGGTCACCAGCTTAATTCGAAGGTTATTGTGAGTTAAAGAGGCTGACTCACTGAGTTTGCTCGTAGTTAGCTTAAGAATGTCCTTAAGATTTCACTCGATAATAAAGCGAGTTGACTCTCCAGCTTAACTCAAAGGTAGCTCAATTATAACTCACTATAATTGAGCTACCTTTGAGCTAAGCTGGAGAGTCAACTCGCTCTATTATCAAGTGAAAAAAGAACCAACTCAGGTTGCTCGTAGTTACCTTAACCTTATTTAGGGAACTGTTTTACTCGGAGTGAGTTGACTTTCCACTTAACTCAAAGGTAGCTCAATAGATTCCTTTTGATTTGACTCAATAATGGAGCGAGTTAACTCTCCAGCTTTACTCAATGGTAGCTCAATTATAGCGAGTTGAAAGGGCCGACTTTTCTCACTCGATAACGGAGCGAGCTGACTCCCCAGCTTAACTCAAAGGTAGCTCAATAGATTAATTTAGATTTGACCTAATAACTTAGCGAGTTGACTTTCCAGCTTCATTCAAAGGTAGCTCAATTATAGCGAGTTGAAAGGGCCGACTGAGTTTGCTAATAGTTGGCTCAAAAAACGTTGGTTCATTCGATTTGACTCAACAATGGAGCGAATCGACTCACCAGATGAACTCAAAGGTAGCTCAATTATTTTGAATAAAAAGGGCCGAATCACTAAGTTTGCACATAATTGAATAAAAGTCACTTGGTTTGTTTCACTACTGTTTTTATTCTCTCCGACTAGTTTCGATTTATCGTCATTCTTAAGGAGTAATGACGATAAGTCGAAACTAGTCCGAGAGAATTAAAACAGTAGGGAAACAAACCCATTGACTTTTATTCAATTATCAATATTGTAAACATGTTTCATCATGTGATTAATGAGAACCAAATTAAAGATGTTTAACATAGTTAGCTAAAAACATCTTGATTCTTTAGATTTCTTTCAACAATAGGGTAAGTCGACTCTCCAGCTTATCTCAAAGGTAGCTCAATTATTGTGAGTTAAAAGAGTTGACTCAATAAGTTTGATCATTTGGAGTCTGTACCCATTTGTTTTTGAAGTTTATTATTGTTCAAAGACGAACACAAATATTGATGGATGTTTTTTTATAGATATTCAAGCTCCCATAAAATGAGCCATTAATGGCCCGATTTTTGATTTTACAAGCGGTTCAACTGTTCAAATTTAATTTTCCACCCGCACGGGTTGATTGATTCGCCCCGGCTGTCAATTACTCCCAACACATTCACCCGCGCCGTGTTTTACACTCGGTTTTATTTTTTTTAGTCCCAGATAATATCCCGTTGGCGTTTCCGTTTCGATATCCAATCAATCAACTCCGCCTGCGGTAAGCTGAAAAATTACACGGGCGCGTGTGTGTTATGAATATGCTATAATAAAATATCGACCCCCGGTTTTTCGGCGAAACGTTTGCTGCGGGGGTTTTTATCACCCCCATCCTCCCCCCCGCACACACACACACCTTATTACGTTTCCATCCTATGAATTGAAAAGTGTAATAACCTTTATAATATAAATTTTACGCGTTATGACGTATGGTAATCCGGTGCGATGTGAAATTTAAAAATACTGATTACGTTCCGCATCTCTCTGTCCGGGTATCGTTATTATCCCCGGGGCTCGGTGCCCCCATAAAACAGTGTCTCGGTTTGAATTAAAAATCAAAATATATTGCCCCCCGCATATATCCAGTAAGTTTAATAAGGCGGCGCACCCCCGCCCGAAACAAATGACGGTCGGTCATTGATAACGCGCCGCCTCCCCCTTTAACAATTTTTTTCTCGCTCTTGCGGGATGCGTTTCTCGTGGAATAAGGAAGGTAATAACCGGGGTTGGGTTGAAATATGCGGAATCCAATATACACTTCCGTTATTAACTATGTTGGGTTGGCTCGTTTTTTTTGCTGCTGTGTAACAGAGGGGGTGGGGAGCTGTCAATTGTTTCACAACTTATTATGATTTAGTAAGGTCTAGAGGGTTTGGGAATAAAGATCTCTACATTTCACGTTTCATTAATGATAAAGCTACATACAAGATGATTGAGAAAAATGATGAAGTTGCTGTTTGCGGGGTATATTGTCTTAAACACGATTTGATCTGTCGATTATAAGAACATTTTCTTAAACACGATTTTATTATAAGAACATTTTCTTAAAAGAAACGTTTTTCTAGTGCTACAAACTATGTTAGATGAAGTAACTAATTGGATGAATTATTGTTGAGGTTACGTTGAGGATGCTGGTATTTTGTGGATACGTTTGCGAGGCAATACAATTTAATCTAGTTTTAACAGGATGGTGTTACGTGTCATACCGCAGGAACAATAGGCAAAATAAAACATTGGCCAAATTTATTCATGTGAGATCAAACATAAAATCAAGCTAAGTCAACTATGAAACATTAACTTATATAACTTAGTAGTATTAGTATAATTTGAACTTAACATCAAACTAGTGTTTTATATGCCTGGCACATGAAACATTTCGAGTTTACAATAGAATGAAAAGTTGAATTGGTCGCGTAGCGAAGCAGATTTAGACTTTACGCTTCGCCCCACGACCAAACCAAAATTAAATGCTTTTCTAAACTGGACATTTTATTTTATGCTTAATCTGGGTGTGTAAAACATTATTTTAAGCTTAAAATTGGATTCAAATTGAGCATATGTATACTTTAGAAAAATCCCTGAATGGATTGTGGTTGTATATCCGTCATATTTTATATTCATGTATAGGAATATTGGATTTATAAAGTTGGCAGCATATATATAAAGAGGGAGATTTTGCCGCGCTCGCATTTGGGTGTGTCGAAGTATATATACGTTTATTCCATTACGGCGACTTTCCTTTAACATTAAACCGAATTATGCCATTGTCTCTTTCGCTTAACTTTATATCCGTAAAGGGGCGAGCGGGCGGGAGCGAGACGGCGACAGTTGTCTCTCGCAAAAGTAACACACAGCGCCTCTCGCACGGTATCTGACTGAAGTAATTCTATCTGTTAATTTTATTAATCCTCGCTGCGACTCTCTCTCTAGTTTCGCGCCACCCCCCGCACCACCCGCCGCCACTGTGTTTTTGATTTACACGTGCCTCTCCGTCTCCCTTCCCCTTACACTCCCTATAATCTTTTTCAGCAGCGGCGTTAAAACTTTGTCAAAGCTCGGATTTTGCTATCGGAACTCTCCACATGTATCCCCTAGCCCGTGAGTTTCCTTCCCTAGCCCGATCCCCTCTCGCGCGCGCGACGCATTCGGGATAGATTAGTTTAGTGTTTTGTTTTAAGGCACTTCTTGGATTACGCTATTGACTATTTCGTTTCGTTTCTCTTTCCGGCAGAAGGCATATGATTACGATTACATAACGGAACGGCTCGAGAGGCTTTTAACGCTGTGCGGGATTAGGCGTTTTGTGTGATGAGTGCGCTCTGGAGCTACAGAATTTTAGTTGATAAGGAGATGGCGTTAATGCCGTTCAGATGTTTATAGTTGAAATAGCAAAAAATCTTAATAAGAAACACTTTGTTACATTCAAAAATCGAAAACCTCCTTCAAACATACTGATTGCTTCATAAAGTAGCCTAAATGAATTTACAAATAGATGGTTAAACTTTTAACGATTACAGATACAGAATTTTAGTTGATTTAGTTGAAATAGCAAAAAATCTCAATAAGAAACACTTTGTTGCTTTGCAAATCGAAACGTTCCTTTAAAAACACCGATTCATCCATAAAAGAGCGTAGAAAACTGACAAATAGATGATTGAACTTATAACAAGTACAGCTACAGAGTTTCAGTTGTTACGAAGATGGCGTTAATGCCGCTGAGATGTTTTTAGTTGAAATAGCAAAAAATCTCAATGACAAACACTTTGTTCCTTTCAAAAATCGAAAAACTCCTTCAAAAATACCGATTCCTTGATACCTCGATATTAAAGAATCTACAAATAGATGGTTAAACTGTTAACGACTACATATACAGAATTTTAGTTGCTAAGAAGATAACGTTGGGACCGTTCAGGTGTTTTTAGTTGAAATAGCAAAACGTCTTAGTGATAAACACTTTGTCGCTAACAAAAATCGAAATCTCCTTAAAAAATATCGATTCCTCCATAAAGTAACGTAAGAAAATCTACAGATCGATGACTGAACTTCTAATAAGTACAGCTATAAAATTTTAGTTGTTAAGATGATGAAGTTAATTCCAATTGATGACTAAACTTCTAATAAGAGCAGCTACAACATTTTAGCTGCTAAGCTAATGACGTTAATTCCGTTCAATTGTTTTTATTTAAAATAGTAATAAATCTCAATGACACACACTTTGTTGCTTTCAAAAATCAAAAAGCTCAGTTAAAAATACTGATTCTCTGCATAAAGTCGCATGGAATCCACAAAAATATGATATAAAACACTAATTTGATATTAAGTTCAACCAAACCAAAATTTCAAGGTTTACTAAACTCGAAATGTTACTACATGCGCCACGCGTATGAAACACTGGTTGTAAATGAAGTCCGAAATATACGTCTTTAGCATGCTGCTTTAGTAGCATATTGTAAACTTTACAATATTTCAGTGTTTAATACGCGTGACGCATGAAGTAAAATTTCGAGTTTAGAAAAGCCTAAAAATTTGGTTTGGTCGCGACCAAACCAAATTATCAGGCTTTTCTAAACTTGAAATTTTACTTCATGCTTAATCTGGGAGTGGAAAACACACGTTAAAAACTTCAAATTGAACTTTTCAAAACCAACCAATGACAAAAAATGTCCAAAGCATGCACCGCGATATGCATACTTAAAAGAAAAAATCCCTGTATGTGGGAAGGTATAAACAAACAAAATTCTCTCATTTTCCGAATCGCTTGTATTTTTATTTTCTCTAAGCGATTTGTTGAACAATTTGTACGTACATAAATTTTTCTCTCTTCTAAATGTCGTTGACATTCGTAATGTCCGGGTGATTGCACAGAAATTTGGGACGATGTGCTGAGATTTTGATGAACGGCCAAAACTCTATATCCGGCCGTTTGGCGTAAACCGCAGAACAATTGCCTACGAGTGAATCACTAGCTAGACATTTTTGAAAATCGGCCAACAATATTAACAAAAAATAATTCACTAACAAAAAAAAACGGGTTAAATATTGATAGTTCAGAAAATAACTTCTTGCTAAACTCCGTTAATGTCTTTCCTAATCGTTCTAAAGTTTACATTAATGATGAAACAATTCACAGTAGAAGCCTCCACCATTAATATTTTCTCAAACCAAGTCGAATGATTGATCAAGAAGATTTTTTGAACAATCTGTATATGTTGATCAAGAATATTATTTTATCAATTTCTTAATATTCCTAAAGTTTACACAAATAATAAAACAATTGATAGTTGAAGCCTCCACCATTATTATTTTCTCAAACCAAGTCGAATGATTGATCAAGAAGATTTCTTAAACAATCTGTATATGTTGGTCAAAAAGAATGATTGATCAAAATATGTTTTAATCAATTTCTTTCCTCAATCTATCTAAAGTTTACACAAATGATAAAACAATTGACTGTAGAAGCCTCAACTATTAATATTTTCTCAATCCAAGTCGAACGATTGATCAAGGAGATTTTTTGATCGATTTTCTTCCTTAATCTTTCTAAAATGAAGAAACAATTGACAGTAGAAGCCTTGACCATTAATAGTTTCTCAAACCAAGTCGAATGATTGATCAAGAAGATTTCTTAAACAATCTGTATTTGTTGGTCATATTGAAGGTACATCTGTTTTTGTATTGAATCTTCTTAAGGTAAGAAAGTTTTGCAAAATTCTTGTATATCTCGAACATGCTTAGAATGATAACAAAACAAAATCTAGAAGGTTTTTTTAGAAGGTTAAGTATTTTTAGGATCAAACATTTGCAGCATGATTAAGAAAGAACACTTGATCATTCTGTAGTTTTTTTTTTACTTAGCTTTTTACAAAAAATCTTGTAAATCCAAAGATTTTCTTCCATGATTATTCTAAGCATGTTAGTGATATTAAAGATATTTGAAGTCATGTGAAAATCTGAAGATTTTCTTAGGTTGTTTTTGATTTTACAATTACTACTTTACTATTTGCAAAAATCTCAATATTTTCTGAAGATGTTCCTAAATGTTCCTTCTTCATCATTCTGTGGATGTTTCTTGTTAAAAATACTCAACGTTTTGCAAAAATCTTATTTATCTCAAGATTTTCTTTCATGATCATTCTGAGCATGTTAGAAATCTTGAAGATAGTTAAAGTCTTGTAGAAATCTCAAGATTTTCTGAAGATATTGTTGATCCTCGGAAGAGACATTTTCGGGAGATATTTATTTAATTTACTACTACTTATTTTTTTTTGTAAAATTCTCAAGATTATATTTCTTAATATTTCTAAAGACATTCGTGATCTTGAATGGGGTCAAAAATCCCGGGGCGTGAAACGCGGCCATCTTAAGTGTCTGCGGCGACACGGTCCCATTTTCTTTACGATGGGAACTGGTAGTCGTCATTTGTTTTTTTTTTGTTTTCGTTCTTCGCTCTTCGAGAGCGGCGGCGGCACGACTCCTCAACGCTATCTGGATCTCCTCACTCGGATTAAATCGATTAAGCGATCGCGGCTGTAAAAGCGCACCACCGCACAACAAATCGGATGGATGCCGAACGCCATAAAACAAGAACGGGTAATAACGTCTCTAATGTGATTCATCTGTACGAAACGAAACAAAACGACAGCGGGAAACAAAAAGCGAACGAAATGGACAGTGTGTAATGAAATTATGGCTAACAACCAGAAAGGTATTAAATTTACAATTTCGTTTTTACTTTCCTTACAAAAAAAACGATTCTTCACACAAATAGTATGAACTTAAGTACCATTCAAGTGTCATGACTTATATGAGTTTGGATAGATACGCTAGTTTGAGCTTATACAGCCAACTATACAAATGTGAATCTTATGAATTTGGAAAGAAGTATGAACTTAAGTAAAAAATAAACGATTCTGCACACAAATAGTATAAACTTTAGTACCATTCAAGTATCATGACATATGAGTTAGGATAAATAGGCTACTTTGAGTTTACACAGCCAATTATACAAATGTGAATCTTATGAGTTTGGAAAGAAGTATATACTTGAGTAAAAAATAAATGATTCTTCACACAAATAGTATGAACTTAAGTGCCATTCAAGTATCATGACTTATATGAGTTTATATAAATGACTTCACACAGCCAACTACACAAATGAGAATCTTATGAGTTTGGAAAGATGTAGTCTGCTTTGAACTTACAAGACCAACTTTTCAAAAGTGACTATGGTGAGTTTGGAAAAAAGTAGTATGCTTCGAACTTCCACAGCCAACTTTACATATGACTTTTAAGAGTTAGGAAAAATGTAGTCTGATTTACACTTTCACAGCCTACTGTACAAATGTGACCTGTATGTGTTAGGCAGAAAGAAGTCTGCATGAACTTACACAGCCAATTTACAAATGTGATGACTATGAGTTTATAAAAAAAAACAGTCAGAACTTATACATTCAACTTTACAAATATTTACCTACTATGGATTGGTAAATTAAAGTTCGTCAGCGTCTCTGAACTCGTCAACTTTTTCTCCTCAAGAAATATCTTCTATCCCAAGAATGTATGGAATTGATATCTTTAGGAAAAGAGATTAAAAAAAAAATTACGGAATGGAATTGAGTTTTTCTTTTACGTATGGATGTCCCAATTACAGCTTATATGCTGTAAATCTTTAGATATTGGTTGTTTTATTTAAAAGTGTTTAATTTCAAGCTTTAAACTTTGAATTCGTGGATTGGAATTGATCAATATTATACAGGGAGTTTTTCTTTTAAGTATGCATGTCCCAATCACAGCGTATATGCTGTAAATCTTCAGATATTAGTTGCTTTTTAAGAGAGTTCAATTTGAAACTAAAAGTTAGTGTTTTCACTCCCAGACTAAGCATGAAGTAAAATTATGAGTTTAGGAAAGCCTGAAAATTTGGTTTGGTCGCTCCGCGTAGCGGAGCGGCCAAATAAAATTTTCAGGCTTTTCTAAACTCGAAATTTTACTTCATGCGCCATGCGTCTTAAACACTGATTCAACGTGAAGTTTAAAATATATATTTGTAAATCACTATGCTGAAATAATATATTTTGAACTTCGTATCAAATGAGTATTTTACACGCGTGGCGCATGAATTAAAATTTCGAGTTTAGAAAAGCCTGAACATTTTTAAATAATTTTATAAACATTCCTAGATCATTTTAATTGATTTGACATCCCTTACATTTGTGTTTAGTAAGACATACTCATTCAATTTCTAGATCATTTTAGTAAATCAGATAACTCACGTTAGTGTAAGTCGATTTAGTACATTTAACAAAACTTTGCAAAAACTTGGTACCTTGTTTATTGTTTAATAGGATGACATACCTATAAAAATACTGAACAAAGGTGGGTGTATGGAAAAATGCATACTTTTTGCAATTACCTTAGGGTTTGTTAACTTTAATTAGTGCAATAACACTAACATACATTTATCCATCGTATTAATTTTAATAGTTGTATTTCGAATTGCGTTGATAGTATGGTATTCATGGTATACCTACTAAATTTCCAAATAATTTCAGTTGATGAGGCAAGGCATGTTGATGTAAATGGATAAGTGGATTTAGGACATTTAACAACATTTTGCAAAAACTCGGTACCTTGTTTATTATTTAATAGGATTACATACCTATTAAATTTCTAAATAATTTTAGTAGATGAGACAAGGTGTGTTAGTGTAAATGGATACGTGGATTTAGTACATTTAAAAAACTTTTGCAAAAACTTGGTATCTTGTTTATTAATTAATAGGATGACATACCAATTAAATCTCTAAATAATTTTAGTTTATGAGATAAAGTATGTTGGTATGAATGAACAAGTGGATTTAGTACGTTTTTTAAAATGTTGCAAACACTTGGTACCTTGTTTATTGTTTAATAGGTTGATATACCTATTAAATATCTAAATAATTTTAGTAGATAAGACAAGGTATATTAGTGTGAATGGATACGTGGATTTAGTACATTTAACAAAATTTTGCAAAAACTTTGTATTTTGTTTATTGATTAATATGAGAACATACCAATTGAATTTTTAAATAATTTTAGTTGATGAGACAAGGTATGTTGGTATGAATGGACAAGTGAATTTAGTACGTTTTATAAAATGTTGCAAATACTTGGTACCTTGTTTATTGTTTAATAGGATGACATACCTATTAAATTTCAAAATAATGTTAGTACACGAAACAAGGTATGTTATTGTGAATGGATACGTGGATTTAGTACGTTTAACAACATTTTGCAAAAACTTGGTATCTTGTTTATTGAGTAATAGGATAACATACCAATTAACTTTCTTAATAATTTTAGTTAATGAAACAAGGTATGTTGGTATGAATGGACATGAAGATTTAGTACGTTTTTTAAAATGTTGCAAAAACTTGGTACCTTGTTTATTGTTTAATAGGATGACATACCTATTCAATAATAAACAAAGGTGCATTAAAAGTGGATACCTTTCAATCACCTTGAGTTTTGAGCGTTTATGTTATGGTATTCCTAATTTGATAATCTTTTGAAATTTAACAATTGATTAATTCATGTGTTGATTTTATTTATGTTACTCTTAGTAATGTCTAGATTAGTTTGTGCTGCAGTAATACCATGAATGAGTTATTATTTTTGGTGGTGCATGAATGCGTAAGTAAAGGTAGGTATACAATCAATCTTGGGTGTTCTGACAGAAGTAGATTCATTTAGTTTTCAAATCAGGTGGTGTTATTGTTATTCCCCTGAATGCGTAAGTGTTCATGAATGAAGAAGGTATTCTTTGTCGAGGTGGACGCGTGGGCGGCACGTAAGGGTCCCCTTTTGCTCCGTTAATTGATGAACCCGGTGTGGGTGCCCGAGAAGGGTAGGTCCGCTCCACACACAAACCGTGGGTGTCGCGCCGGTCGAGGAGAAGAAGAAGAAGAAGAAGGTGCGGCGGTCAAAAGGGGAGACGCGTGGGCGCCGCGTCCCCCCGCGAACAGGTGGTCGCGCCGGGCCTCTGCCTCCCCCTCCCGCCGCCCAATCGGCCAATCGGCGAGTAGCGATTGACGGCCGATCGGAAAAATTGGAGCGAGTGCGCGCCAGTAAAAATAAAATTCGACGGAGCGGCGTATAAAAGTCGCGGAGGCTGTTTGGATGCATCTGATATCGGGAGCGGGAGGAGTTGAAGGAGTGTCTATATCGGCGGCAACTCCCACTCCCGATAACCCTTTTATATTCCCCCCCTTCCACTCCGCCCGTCGCGATTTTATTATAGTTTTGTCGTGTAGTGCGCGCATTGACCAGTTTTCTCTCGCGTACTCTTTTTTTTCTACTACTGCTGTATATCCCCCCTTAGTCTACTCCTTCCATGCCTCTTCTTCTGCATGCAGCGGATATACCGGGACCGTGCGCTCAGACTTGCTCCGGCTCTGACTCATCCCAGATTGCATTTGTTATTACTCGCTACAACTGCAACAAACAAATAATTGCCTTTGTTCTGCAACAATAATGGCATCTAATCATAATCGGCCGTATCAAATCTATGAATTATGCTCAGAACAACATAATTAGCTCTTTTATTACTCAATTGAATCTAAATTACACATTCTGTAGACTCAAAATTTGCACAAGAACTCAATTTTAATATTAACCAATGTATTATGTTTAAAGTGTGCAAACTATAAGAAGCGTAAGCTTATTTTCTTGAATTTAAATATTTTTGAATTGGAATTATTCTTGTTTAATCAACTCATTCTGTTGAGACAAACTTTGGGATACCTCCACTAATATATTAGCTGATTCATTTATTATTCGGAATTGAGTTGATATTTTGTCGCTTGATAACTATATCACTGACTAATTTATGACTCACACAGATTTAGCTAGGACTATTTTGGGATACCTTGACTAAAATATTAGCTGACTCATTTATTATTTTGAACTAAGTGAATATCTTGTTGTAATTATATCATTGACTAATTTATTACTTTGATTCACACATACTCGTACTCATTTAGTTGAGACAAATGTTAGAATACCTTGACTAAAATATTAGCTGACCCACTTATTAATCTGAAATGAGAAAACATTATGTAGCTTCCTAACTAAATATATCACTGACTAATTTATTTCTTTGATTTACACAAATTTATTTAGTTAGGACATATTTTGGGATACCTTGACTACAAAATTAGATGACTCGTTTATTATTATGAATTGAGTCAGTATCTTGTTGCAATTATATTATTGCCTAAAATATTACTTTGATTTACACATACTTGTACTCATTTAGTTGAGGCAAATGTTAGGATACCTTCACTAAAATATTAACGGACTCATTTATTAATCTGAATTAAGAAAACATTTAGTAGCTTCCTAGCTAAATATATCACTGACTAATTTCTTTCTTTGATTTACACAGACTCATTTAATTAGGACATATTTTGGGATACCTTGATTAAAATATTAGCTGATTAATTTATTATTATGAACTTAGTCAATGTTTTGTTGCAATTATATCATTGACTAATTTATTACTTCAATTTACACATACTCCTACTCATTTAGTTGAGGCAAATGTTAGGATACTTTCGCTGAAATATTAGCCGACTCATTCATTAATCTGAATTGAGAAAACATTTTGTGTTTATGTAATTTCATCTCTATTTTCCAAGAAGGAACAATCTGCCAACTTTCCTGATACAAATATCTTCATTTAAATAAGTAGAGATTTTGTGTTTGTATAATTTCATCTCCATTTTTTAAAAAGGAAAAATCTCCCAACTTTCTTGATACCATTTTTTTGTTTGTTGTTTAATTCGTAAAGCCTGTAATAGATCTCTCTCATTTCATGCCGTAAACCCATTACAGCAATTACTCTTTTTTCCATCACCGAAGAATGTCGGTAATTCTGATTTTGATTTCTGTGAGAATGCCATCATCATCGCAGACGTTCATCCGTTTTTTTCCTCTTTGTTTTATTTACTTTTTTTCGAACAGTCGGCTTCTCTTTTTTACGGTCGGTGGAAGAACACATGTTTTCGATATCTCATGGATTACCCCTCGTGGTCCTCGTCTTTCGTTTTTTTTTTCTTCTATACATCTCGATGAGCAGACATGTGTGTAAGAATCCGAGACGCACAATGAGTCAATGGGCGAGTGTGCGTGCGTGTGTTTACGTTGGCATTCCTGTCGTGCCTCCTGCCAAATGTGCTATTTTCGGTTTCTCATCGTCTCGGGGACTCAAAGCCGACAATGTATCGGTAACGAGATCGAATCGTTTATTCTTATGTTTTTTTATTTTTAATTGTGTGTTTCCAACGAATTCCAACGTTATGATTTATCGAAGGACAAGTGCTCATATGTATACCGCTTGGTTATATATAAATTGGGTGTTCAACAATTATTGAAGTCCTAGGCGGCTCTGGAATCAAACATTGATGCGATTCTTACTTCAAAATTATTGAATCTGACATTTGTAAAGTCATAACCTATTTCAGAGAAGTAAGAATCAACATTCATTTTTGATTCTACAGCCACCAAGGACTTCAATAGTTGTTGGACACCCGATATATATAAACATGTTGGACACTCGATATATGTACCTACATTACACCTAATCTGACCTAAACTAGAAATTCTTCAATAGATAAACTTTATGTCGATTGTTTGAACGTAACTGGAAGGGACAATGTAATTTGGGAATTGCAGGAGTACAATTTTCTTAAAATATCAGAAACCAATGCCACTTTGAAAATATTTAATAAAAATATTCGAATTTACCCAAACAGCACTGGCTTCATTTTTGTTTTTAGTCTGATAAAGGAATTTTCAACATTCAGGGACATTTTATGTTACTTTAATATTTTTGGTATTGAAAAGCAGCGCATTTCTTTAAAAGATACACTTTGTCGTTTTTTTGAACCTAACTGGAAGGAACGATGTAATTTGGCAATTGCAGGAATATAATTTTGTTAAAATACCAGAAACCAATGCCACTTTGAAATTATATAATGAACATATTCGAATTTACACGAACAACACTTTTTATTTTTAATCAATTGCAATTTAAAGTTTTTTTTTATATCCCGAAATAAATTTCTAATATTCCTTATTGGTAGAATTTCGGAAGTACTATTCTTCTAGATGCCAAAATAACATCAACTGGAGGGGGGGGGGGGGGGTAAGAGTCTTATTTTTGTTAAAAACTTATATGTCATTTATTTTCACGTAAAACGCCAAAAATATAAGATTTCTTGATGTCTACGCCCATGCCAGTAACCAAACTGTTTTGATATCCCGAAAGAAACTTCTAATATTTCTTATTGATACAATTTCAAAAGAGATGTTCTGGACCCCAGAAATATAAAAATATCAAAATTAGATAAGAAATCCTTTGTTTGATATCCCGATAATAACTTCTAATATTCCTTGTTGGTAGAATTTCAGAAGTACTGATACCAAACATATCTAACATCTAATCGAATTCCGGAAGGAAAACTGCCTAACATATCAAACATCCAACATCCAGGGAAATTGAATGTTCAGTAATTTCTCTAAATCTTGGAATTCCTAAAAGAAGCTACAATAATTTTCCTAGATCTTGGAATTCCCGAAAGAAATTGCCAAACATATCAAACATCCAACATCCAGGGACACTGTATGTTCAACAATTTTCCTAGATCTTATAATTCCCGAAAGAAACTTCAACAATTTCCCTAGATCTTGAAATTCCCGAATGAAACTTCTAATATTCCTTGTTAGTAAAATTTCGGAATTGCTGTTCTTCTCGATGCTAAAGATATTAAACATCCAGGGAATTTGCATGTTCAACAATTTCTCTTGGAATTTCAGAAAGAAACTGCCCAACATATCAAACACCCAACATCTAGGGAAATCGTATGTTCGTCAATATTCCTAGCTTTTGGAATTCCCGAAATACTTTAACAATTTGGCTAAATCCTGGAATTCCCGAAAGAAACTTCTAATATTCCTTGCTAGTAGCATTTTAGAAGTGCTGGCCTTCTGGATGCCAAAAATATGAAACATCCAAGGCAATTGTTATTCAACAGTTTCCGTAGATATTAGAATTCCCGAAAGAAGCTGCCAAACATATGAAACATCTAACATCCAGAGAAATTGTATGATCAACAATTTTCCTAGATCTTAGAATTTCCGAAAGAAACTTCAACGATTTTCCTAGATCTTGGAATTCCCGAAAGAAACGTCAACAATTTTCTAGATCTTGTAATTCTCAAAAGAAACTTCTATTTCTTGTTAGTAGAATTTCAGAAGTGCTGTTCTTCTGGATGCCAAAGGTAATAAACATATCAAACATCTAACATTCGGGGAATTTGTATGTTCAACAACTTCTCTAGATCTTGGAATTCCTGAAAGAACCTATATTCTTTGTTAGTAGAATTGCAGAAGTGTTGTTCTTCTGGATGCCAAACAGATCAAACATCCAACATCCAAAGAAATTGCATGTTCAACAATTTCCCTAGATGTTGGAATTTGAGTAATGCTTTTCATCTGAGTGTCACAAGCACTTGTAAATTAAAAACAAATGACGATCATTAAAACAACAGAGATCAAACAATCCAAAGTAACCCAAATCAAGCGCCTAATCCTCTGACACTCTTCTTCACCGGTAACCAAATCCGTTTCAACGCTGAGATTTATATCGCAAGTTGGAAGACAAAAGACGCTCGCGCGCGCGTTGTGACTTTATTTTTATTCCCACCTTCAATCGGCGACAGAAATAACCGCCATAAAGCCAACTAGATCACAGATTACTATTTATAAGACTTCGGTGCATAAATTTACGGGACCTAACCGGTCCGCATTGTCTGCACGATGGGGCAGAAAAAAAAGTTAGAAGAGAAACGCGCGGAATTTTAATTGAACCACGAACTCGCGATTTTGACAGGCCAGATGGATTCAACCTTTGGCGCAGCCGAGTGAAATGTTTTGAACGGCTTAACCTCAAAGTTCACAGAATGTGTTGAGCTGATGTTGGGAATTCGACATCGGTTTTTTTGTTTAGAAAGAACTATCAGGTGTTCATTTAAAACCACGATCGAGAAGGCGTTGTTTTTTTGATAAAAGGAAGTGGAACAAAAAAGAGAAGCCGCAGCTTAATTTACGTTTTGTCATAACTGACATCAATGTCAGATTGTGTTAATCAGTAGCTCATTAGATTTTATACGGTGCGATCATTTTAAACATGATTTAGAGTAGGCTGTGAATTTTAAATTATATTGGCATTAATGACTATTAACACATAGTTTACCATAACCTCAAATTTATTCCATCATTCAATTAGCATTCTATACTCTAAATCATTATTAAAACGATCGCACGGAAGTTGTTGTGTTATTTCTTCTTATAAATCTGTTGATTTCACGGCTAAAAAATCAACAAGTTCGCATTGAAATACCGAATAAAATAAAAAACTTTTACACAACTAGGTTAGATGAACATTGTCAGGAGCGACTGACAAATTCACGTACAACCTACTTCACAATGTTTTAAAAATTTCACAGCCAACTCGATCGTGTTTTTAACTGAACACCGGATATTATTAAAATAAATCTTTTGATTTGTTCGTGGTTTGAAGAAAATACGAGCATACCTTAAGGTTAGGTACTAGAAGAAGTTCCATTGAAGTTTTTTTTTGAGAAAACTATTAATAAAATAAATATTTTGATTCTTTCAAGGTTTTTATTGTAAACAAATGTGGGCATACCTTCTTTGAACCAACCATAAAGTAAAGTACTAGAAGAAGATCCATTGATGGTTGTGGTCTCTTACCTGAAACAAAAATAAACATAAGTAAACAAAAAATGATTAATTCGATGTTTTATTATAAATATGTGAGCATGTAAAAGCTTGATATTCTTTGAATCTTTCAATGAGGAAGAAAAAGAATCAAACATAAATTTTATTGATAAAAGCAAAGGAATTTCCAACATTAGAATCCTGCTTACAGATTTCTTTAATTATTCTTGATTTAACTAACCTAACCGATCTTTTTAATTTACAATCTCTACAGGTATACCACAAGTATCATCAATTACTCATTTTCCATCACTTCAATCAATTAATTAATCCTCTAAATTTTATTGGATAATCAGTGAATGAGGATGTAAAAGCTTGATATTCCTCGAATCTTTCGATGAGGAAGAACAAAAAGAGCAAAGGTATTTCCAACATTAGAATCCGTCTTTACAGATTTCTTCAATTCACCATCGCAAATAACACGAGCCGTTTTATTGTTACGGTCCGCTCGCATGCGTTCAATTGTTTCCTGATGATGGCTTTTATTGGCGCAATTACGGACCGCGCCGTGTCGACTGCTGCTCACCTGTGCGGTAGATGTCGCTCCGCGGAATTTTCTGGCAATTAGGAGCAGGTGCGCGCATACCGAGTGTGTCCAATCGCAAATGGTCGTCGAAACACGTGAGGTCAATTAAAAAGGTTCGCGACGGTCGAACCTCCCGTATTTTTCTTGGCATGGGGTACGTCCTAGGAGCCGCGGGATGTCCCCCTTCGTGCGCCGGCTTTTGCCCATCCGTGAATCCGGTGGCACGACAAACACGTGTATTTAGTATTAATTTGATGTGTTTTGATTTGTTATTGTTTTGATAGATTGTAACAATGTTTGAGTTGTGCCTGGTCAGTAATAAGTCATGAGATTAGTTGTAATGTTATAAAAGTTACCAAGGCCACAGCTACTAATTTTGATCGAAATCTAATCGAAATTATGTTGAGTTACCAAATCCAAAACTGTTGGCACAACTCATTTTAATTAATCAATATTAGACGTGTTTCAATGTTTACCACTTTATTTTAATAATTCTATGACTCGAATTTCGACATATTTATTGTAATTTTCAAGTTTGGCAAATTTACAGTGTTTCTATAGCTAAGAAGTATTAAATATTGGTGAATACAACACATCTCTTTGTTCGTTCAAAAGTTTTACACATAGATTACGGGATTGTTTTAGCTTCTTCTAAATAATTCAATTTGGTACCAAAGGTACAATGATATAGAATTTTTACTTAATTCAGCTTTGGAAAGGGATGTTTGCATTCCAATGCGTGATTTGCGAAAGTACTTTACAAATATTACAACTTATTTTGTTTTTCATCTAATCAACTTCAATACAACACAACTATTACATCCCTTCGTGACATATCTGATATAAAAAAACATAAGGCCACATGAAAATTACAATAATCATCTTTATTACATTGTTATTTCGAAGTGTTTGTGTTGAATCCAACAACGTTTTAAAAGTAAAAGTCTCTTAGTTGTATTCATTTTCAATGCATGGACATTAAGTGCATTAAAAATAAAAACACCAAAAACATGGGCGAAATCCCTCCCCCAAAATTTTGTATTGCGAACAATAAAATTTAAGAAAGTGCCCAAAGCCAAAATTAAACTTGTTTGAACGAGTGCGTGTCATTTCCATATTCCTTAGCAATGATAACACTATTAATAAAGTAGAAATAGTGTAAACTATTTTATTAATTTAATTTTAAGTATTGGATGATTAGTTTTGTTAGATTTTGAAAATCCGATATTGTTTTCAACGAATTTAGCACTGTAAACATTAAATTTAGAAAAAGTGCCTAAAATCGTAATTAGACTTCTTTGAACGAGTGCGTGTCACTTCCCGGAACTCTTGACCATCGAATCGATGACTCGGATCTTGTCTGAGGTTTTGACATTGGCGCTATGCACGATGAATTTGATATTCGCAGAAAGTCTGTTTAATATTAGCTTTGTGAGTACTGAAAACAAAATTGACAGTGAATAGGATTAATGGTTTCTAGCAAATATCGCGCGAATCTTGATCTAATTTAGATCAAGGCATAATCGTTCAAAGAAGTCTAATTTTAATTGTATTGTTTTAAGAATTGATGGTTTACAAAGATAGAACAATATTGGCAAGCATACTAAAAAGTATTATTCTCATCATAAAAATAAAAATATATCCTTGAGAAAATTAGTATTTTACTTTGATTGTATTCTATTTTTTCTGGTCAAAATTGTGTTGTCCGAGTGAGACTGAGCGCGAGAGTGAGTGAAACGGTGCGAAAATAAAACGAGGACGGATGGTTCCATTGAGAGGCGCGGACCTTTAAAAGGCCACGCAAATTACTACTATTTACGTCCAAGGTTCCGTCCGGTAGATCCGCGAAGACAATCGGTTCGTCCCTGGAATATTTCGTTTGTTTCTGTCGGCGATCGATCGCTCCGGAGACACGCGCAATTTCCGGACCAGAACGGGCAAAATCTGCGTCCGAAATCTTTTTGGAAATCGCTCAAACAGGATGCGGCTGTCTGGGGATTTGGTCTTATCTCGTATCAGCTCAAGATTCGCCAGATGACAGGAGTTTGCTATTTATCTCTTCCCGAAATTGAAGAAAAACATGATTTTACATCTGAACCAAAAAAAAAGTGGAGCAGTTTTTAGTAAAGCAGATATTAATTAACATTTGTGGCATCATAATTTTTGGATTTCACGAGGCGAAGAATTTTCGGAAACAGCTGAAAAATATTTACATATATCACATTAAAAGAATTATCAACATTTTTTGGGTGATTGAGTAAAGAATTTTATCTAAAAGGTAATTCTTAGCTTTATTACATCAAAAAAATGATCAACATTTTTGGAGTTGGTTGAGTCAAGAATTTTATCTACAAACTTGAAGAATATTTATATATATCATATCAAATGAATGATCAACATTTTTTTAACTTGACTAAGTACAGAATTCACCCAAAATCTTGATGAATATTCAACATGTATATCACATCGAAAGAATGATCACCATTTTTTGTACTTGATTGAGCAAAAGGCATTTACGCTCCCGTACGCACGCAGAGCTTTGCGGTATTAACTGGCATCAATTGTTATTGAAGTAGGATGTTACCAATACTGATAATGATTTCCCCTCCGGGGGGCAATTGTTGTATCCATTCTGGATCAATTACGTCAATGGGCACCGTCTCTATTGGTCAACAATGGCTGGGTCTCGGTACGAACAAGGACGGAGAGTGCGCACTCTTCTTTGCTCCGTGATAAAATCAATTGAATCCGCGTCCCAATAAACGTGCAATTCACCGGTCGTAAATAAATGATTGATGATTAGAAAATTATGGATGACGTCACGTCCGGTCGTTACTGGGATCAACCGGCTCCGCATCAAGAAATACAAAGTATTTTGTTTTTTTTTATTCTGCTGCTTCTCCATTCTTCGTTACACGATTATGTTATTTAATGAAGTATATGGTGTACTTATGTTATTCAATGAATTTTGATGGCATTGTTGTAAATCAATCGGGTTTAAAAAACATTGGGATTATTTGAAAAGTTGCCCAACTTTCATATTATAATCCAAATTTGGTTTGGCCATTTTAAGAATGTGTTTAATTCAAACCTATGACCAACTCAAACAATGGTTTTAGTTATTAGTATTCGTTATTTGGTATTAATTTTTGACATAACATCATTTTTGCAGATTATAAAAGACCAAGATTTTATTTCGCCTAATGCATAGAATAGAATAGAAATCATATACAGGGAATTCTTCTTTTAAGTAGGTATACATATCCCGTTGCAAATGCTGTGAATTTTTAGGTATTTCTTGATTTTGAAAGGTGTTTAATTCGAAGCTTCAAACAAGTTTTTCCACTCCCAGATTAAGCATGAAGTAAAATTTCGAGTTTAGAAAAGCCTGAAAATTTGGTTTGATCGCGTAGCGAAGGGGAGCGAACAAACCAAATGTTCAGGCTTTTCTAAACTCGAAATTTTACTTCATGCGCCAGGCGTATAAATCACTGATTTAATGTGATGTTGAAAATATACAATTTTTGTAATGTTGTAATGTTGAAAAAAGGAAAAATCCGTAAATAAATATACTGCGCTTTAGCATACTGCATTAGTAGTGTATTTTAAACTTTAGAATATTTCAGTGCTTTACACGGGTGGCGCATGAAGTAAAATTTCGAGTTTAGAAAAGCCTGAAAATTTGGTTTGATCGCTCCGCTTCGCTACGCGATCAAACCAAATTTTCAGGTTTTTCTAAACTCGAAATTTTACTTCATGCTTAATCTAGGAGTGGAAACACTCGTTTGAAGCTTCGAATTAAACACCTTTTAAAACCTAAAAATACCTAAAAATTCACAACATATGCAAAAACTAAAAGAAAATATGAAGTTTGTCAATTGTTTCGCTTGAGCTTTACTTGGAAACATAACTTATTTAACATTTTCCCATTTTCTACATTGTTTGTCGTTGTTGTTCTTTTTTTGTCCTAATGAGGATTAATGTGCGCAATTCATTTTTATTTATGCTCTGTTTAATGGTTTGCAATTACCGGCGACAGCTTAGAGAGAAAACATGAATCAATCCGCGCGCGCCTCTAATTAATTGAGCGCAATTACGACCATTGACTCTCTCGAAAGAAATGGAAAGAATCAGCGTGGCCAAAATTGATATTGATGGCCTTTGCTTGGACATAAATCTTGATTTCGTAAAGATTTTCTAGTTTTAAGTCCCAGCAAACAGGATGCTTGAATTCAATGAATGAATGAATGAATGAACAGTGAAACTTATAGAATTGGCAAAAGAAGAGCTAGATCTCCAAAAGCCAGTATCTGCATTAAGGTTTAAGGTAGATTTTTGAACGTTAGAATGTGTTAAAGTGTTCCATACATTTTTTGACTTTGATGCTTAAAATTTCAAAGATTAAACTGTGCAGTATGATTAGATTCATTGGAAGAACTTACATTTCAAGAATATTCACCTATATCACATCGAAATAATGATCAACACTTTTGGAGTTGATTGCCAAATATTCATTGGAAGAAAATGGATTTCCTACATACAACCTAAAAAGTTAAAGAATATTAACCTATATTACATCAAAAGAATGATCAACACTTTTGGAGTTGATTGAACAAACAATTCACCCAACAATCCAAAGAATATTTACAGAATTCAATGAATAAACAGTGAAACTTTTAGAACTGGCGAAAGAAGAGTGTATTCTTATTAGCTAGATCTTTAAAAGCCAGTATCTGCACAAAGGCTTAATTATTTTCACGTATATTTTTAAACGATAGAATGTGTTAGAGAGTTCCATCAATTATTGTTTGCCCTAGATGTTCAAATTTTAAAAATTAAACTGTGCTGTATTATTACATTCATTAGTAGAACATGGATTTCCTACATACAAGAACAAAGGTCTTCAAATTTCTAATGTAGGTATACAAAAGTTATGATCATCAAGATTGAATCAACGTTTTTGGGTTAGTTAGATCTTCAAAAACCTGCATCTGTACAAATGGTTAAGTATTTTCAAGTAGATTTTCAAAAAACAGAATGTGTTATAGAGTTCTGTCCATTTTTCTTTGGCTTAGATGTCTACATTTTAAAAATTACATGTGCAGTTTGGTTATATTTATTGGAAGAACATGGATTTCCTATACACAAGAATGTAAGACCTAAAAAGTTAAATAATATTGACCTATATTACATCAAAAGATTGATCAACATTTTTGTAGTTGATTGAGCAAAGAATTCAACTAACAACTTAAAGAATATTTACAGAATTCAATGCATGAACAGTAAAACTTTTAGAATTGGCAGAAGAAGGTCTCCCAATTTTTGATGTAGGTCTTCACCATTTTTTATCAACATTGCATCAAAGTTAACAAGCTGAAGTATATTTTCTGGTGTACAAAAATCAAATTCATGAAGGTTGCGTTATTTGTTTTGACTTAGATGTTCAAATTTCAAAAATCAAACAGTGCAGTATGATTGGATTCATTGGAAGAACATGAATTTCCTACGTACAAGAATAAGTCTCTACATTTCTGATGTAGGTCTTCAATAATTTCGATCATCAACATGCATTAAAGTTATAAACTTGAAGATGCAGTTGATGCAGAAAAATCAAACCCACGAAGGACCACACTGTCATGTCAATGAAACCACTAGTCTTCACATTTCTGAAGTAAGTCTACAAACGGTTTGATCATCAACATTACATCAAAGTTATAAGTCTGAAGCTTTTTTTATGTAGGAAAAGTAAATTCATGATCACACCGTCATATGTCAATGAATACACCAGTCATCAAATTTCTTATGAAGGTCTACAAACGATTGATCTTTAACATTGTATCAAAGCTAAGGTCCAGAAATATTGTAGAAAAATCAAATTCATAAAGGGCTACTCTGTCATATGTCAATGAATACACCAGTCTCCAAATTTCTTATGTAGGTCTACAAACGGTTTGATCTTCAACATTGCATCAAATTTATGAGTCCGAATTTTTTGTTTTGATGTAGGAAAATCAAATTCATGAAGGATCAAACTGTCATATTTCGATAAATACATTTACATCAACAAAAATTAAATGAGGAAAAGATTAATGCTCTTGAAAGCCTCACATCTCTACAAATATATTTCTGAGTGTTCTCATATCTTTCACAAAAATTGTATATTTTCATTTGTAATTGAATTTCCGTATATTTTTGGTTTGTAATTGAATTTCCTTTGACCACAGTGTCATATGTCAAAGAATATATCGAAGACCCTCGCCGAGTCTCATTTGCGGAATCCGCAAGGAGCAATTACTCCGAATTGACTGGAATCCGCCGAGATAATTATGAAATGGACAGTCAATACGGTCGTAATTATTAATTAACCGCTGCTAATTACCAGACAGAGAGACCAGACCGCGCCGCCGACGGCAACATAAAGAAAACAAGCGACTGCAGCCAAGACACCACGACGAAAACAAAAGTAAGCGCAGAGAGGCACCAAAAGAAAAAAAAACAGTGTGTGTGGATAAAAAGAAGAGCACTGATTTTCCTCTCGTGCTATATTAAAGCTTAAAACTTTAATATTTTAAGTAGACAACCAATATTTGTATGAAAGATAGTTGTATTTAAAAAGTGTGTAATGTATTACTTGTATATATATATATATATATATATATATATATATATATATTGGGATAAAAGAGACTTGTATTTAAAGAGCGTCTAATGAATTACTTGTATATTCGGTTGCATATTTATTAAATATCTAAGATAGCCTAATGTATTACTTGTATATTGGGTTGCATATTTATTAAACATCCAAGATAGTCTAATGTATTACTTGTATATTGGGTTGCATATTTATTAATATCCAAGATAGTCTAATGTATTACTTGTATATTGGGTTGCATATTTATCAAATAATTAAAATAGTCTAATTTATAACGTGTATATTGGGTTACATATTTATCAAATAATTAAGATGGTCTAATGTATTACTTGTATATTGCTGATTTTCCTCTCGTGCTTTATTAAAGCTTAAAACTTTAATATTTTAAGTACACAACCAATACTTGTATGAAAGATAGTTGTATTTAAAAAGTTGTATTACTTGTATATTGGGTTGCATATTTATTAAATATCTAAGCTAGGTTAATGTATCACTTGTATATTGGGTTGCGTATTTATTAAATATCTAAGATAGGTTAATGTATTACTTGTATATTGGGTTGCATATTTATTACATATCTAAGGTAGTTTAATGTATTACTTACATGGCGTTAAACGCCAGTATACGCTTCATTTAAATAGATAATCGTTTTTTTATTTGCAATTATAATGGATCAGTAATATCGTGAAAATGTAAATGTGTTATGTAGGAAGGAAAAATTCATAAACATATAATTATATATTTATATTACCTTTAATAGTGTCTAGGTTAAGATGGAAGAACAGTTGGGTATTTATTACCCGATACTGAATCTCACCTCGTGATTTGTGCACCATGATTTTATAGTTTTTTCTTTAGAGTACCTTTATGTTGCTGGGTATACAAATAAAGTTATTATTATTATTATTATTATGTATGTTGGGTTGTACATTTATTTAATTTGTTGTAGGCAATTTAATATACTAATAATGAGATGATTTAACGTGAGAATAAAAATAAGGAGTATATTTTGAACTTCACTTGAAATCAATGTTTAATACGCGTGGCGCATAAAGTAAAATTTCGAGTTTAAGCTTTTCTAAACTCGAAATTTTACTTCATGCTTAACCTGGAAGTGGATACCCTCGTTAATGATTGAATTGAACTATTAATTGCTATGTATATAATAACTTCTATAACTTCTATAAAAGAAAACAAGCGACTGCAACTAAGGTAGTACGACGAAAACAAAAGTAAGCACAGAGTAGCAAAAAAAATGGTGATGTGTTCATCATAGTACTTTCCCCCGTAAATTGCGTATTAAATCACTTTTAAAATATTTGTAGCATTATTATTTTCAAAATGTCTTCAACTTTTTGATAACTACAACTTTTATTTGAAACATTTTTCAATTGGATCAACACATACTGACACAAACCAATGACTAGATAAAAAACACTATTTATTGAATATCTCAAAAACTATAAGTGCTATGACAAAAAGTGAAGATACAAAAAATCTTTAATATTTTATTACCTACAACTTTTATTTGAAACATTTTCCAATTGTATCAGCACACACACTGACACAAATCAATGACCAGATAAAAAACACTATTTATTAAATATCTCAAAAACTAAGAGTGCTATGACAAAAAGTGAGTCCACAAAAAATCTTTAGTTTTTTATTTCCTACAACCATTTTATTTGAAACATTTTCCAATTGTATCGACACATACACTGTCACACACCAATAACTAGATAAAACACACAACTTTTGAAATATCTCAAAAACTAAGAGTGCTATGACAAAAAGTAAGTGAACAATACATCTTCATTTTGTTATTATCTACAACTTTTATTTGAAAGAATTTTTTGTTTGATGAACATTTATTGAAAAAATCTGAAAAAACTGAAAAACGCTAAGAGTAAAGTACCACTTCCGGTTTTCCGATTTTCACCAAAAGCTTTTCAGTTCTTCCGATTGTAACAAAAAGCTTAAGTTTCAAGTTTCTATCTTTAGCGGTTTTTGCGGTACAGCGCACACAGACACACACACAGACACACACACAGACACACAGCCAGACAAACAGACAGACATTTTTCAAAAATGGTCTTATTCGACTCAGGGGACCTCAAAACGGACATTTCCGCTAAAATTTTTGATTCGAAAATTTTCACGAAAACAATACTTTCCCTTTGTATTACATACGGGGGAAAGTAAAAACAGTGTGGTAACCTAGAGAGACAGGAACAGAGTACTGGTTTTTCTCTCGTGCTATATTAAGCTTAAAACTTTAAAATTTTAAGTACACAACTAATATTGGTACGAAAGATAGTTGTATTTAAAGAGCGTCTAATGTATTCTTTGTATATTGGGTTGCATATTTATTTAATATCTAAGATAGGTTAATGTATAAATTGTATATTGGGTTGCATATTTATTAAATATCTAAGATAGTTTAATGTATTACTTGGACATTGGGTTGCACATTTATTAAATTTTTTGTATGCAATCTAATATATTAATAATCAGATGATTTAACGTGAATTTAAAGATTGGGAGTATATTTTGAATTTCGCACTTGAAATCAGTGTTTAATACGCGTGGCGCATGAAGTAAAATTTCGAGTTTAGAAAAGCCTGAAAATTTGGATTTGCCGGCGCGACTCGCTTCGCTCGCGCGCCGGCAAATCCAAATTTTCAGGCTTTTCTAAACTCGAAATTTTACTTCATGCTTAACCACTCTTTTAAACAATTGGTCCTTTAAAGGATCATTTAGAATTATGATTGTTTATACACACTAAACTTGAAAAAATGAACTCTTTAAAAAAACAAACAACGTTAATTACTGATAACAATAAAATTGCTACTATTGGCTTTTTTGTCATTTGTTCTTTTTTGTTGGCAACACAAAAACGAACGAATAGCAAAAAAGCCAGTAGTACCAATTTTATTGTCTTCATCAATTTGCAACATTGAGTTATAAGACTAGACAATTTCTGACACTGACTTTTGTATATCTCAGATATGACACTGAAACTCCAATTGTTCTATTTATCGCGCTCACTAACCCACCGCACTCACTAAACACTAAACAATCCATATCACTATTTAACAATTTGTCTGATCACTAACTAAAATGTCGATTTCTAAACACCAACTGAAATGCTAAATTCTTAAAAGCCCGGTCATCTTTAGCATCTGTACCCGTACGCTGGCATCACGCTACTGTCAAAACTGTTAAATCTGTCTTTTCGCTTTTTATCTGTAACGATAAGTGTTTTAATTGTGTGTGTATGTAATTCGAGCGAAACGCGATTATTCAGCTATTAGCAGGAAACATTTGAGTAACGTTAATAATATCGAAACGAAAACAAATCGATGTAACCGGACGCCGGCCGGCGATATCGATGCTGCGGTATTTGATTACGGTGCGATTTTATTATTAGCACACTCTCTCTTTCTTTTTTTGTGTGTGCTCGTTTCGGTTATCGAAACGCGGGTCCAATCGAAATAAAAACAATGACACATTCGATATGCAATTACCGACCGATTGTGTTAGTGTATTGTTTTTTTTTTCTGTAGGGTTGTGTGTTTGGGTTTCTGTGTGTGTGTGCAGTGGGAGAATAAAGGTTTTTTTGATTAAAGGTTGGTCTGCAGGGGTGGTAAGCGAAAGGGTAATAAAGGGATTGATACTGATTATTTAAAATATATTTACATAGTTGCGAAATTAAATACTACATCAAATGGTTTTTAAGAATATTTGAAATTAGCGCCTTGAGAGTCATTTTAAAAGGTTACTTAAATAGAATTAATTCAAATTAATTTAAATCTTTGGAAGAGGTTTTTGAAAATTGCAGTGAGATAATTTATAAATTCAACGCTTTCATATAGATTTATATGCATTATGTAGAGCGTTTTTAAATTTAGCGCCTTGTGAGATTTATTTTTGAGGTTATGTATAGATATTTTTTTAATTTCCCGCCTTTTTTAAGAGAAATTACAGTACATACATATGGCGCATTTTTTAAAAGGGTAATTGATACCGATAATTTAATAATATATTACGTCAAGAGAGTGGTATGCAGCATGTTACATATGAGCGGATATGTTACGCGCGAGCCGCGCAGCGACGAGTGCAGTATTCCGCGAGTATGTAATTGCCATACCACTCGAGAAACGTACAATACTTTACCTACGCTCTAACAAAATAAACAATGAGCAAGAAAGAGCAACTTATTTATTCAATAATATTTTATGGTAACATGACATTGATGAAAACTAAATTACTACTTGATCAATATACAATGGCGGCCGACGAAATGTGAACGATGTTTATTAGCTATGTGAATATGACTTTTAATCAGGAGCGTCGCGTTTGTGCGAAAACAAACATTTGATTGACAGATTTATAAAAGTCATCCAAAAATATGCCTAGACATCTATCTTTAGACGAGAAGAACAGGGTAATAGCTAAACTAGAAGAAAACTGGTCTCTTAGCCGAGTGGCTGCTGATTTGAATGTAAGCAAAACCTGCATACATAATTTGAAAAGGCGATTTGAAATAAGGCAAGATATAAGAAGGCCACCCCGAATTGGAATAGGAAGGGTATCTAATGAAGAACAGGATGTTGCATTGGTGAATCATCTCAGAGAAAATCCATTTGATAGTGCCTTAGATGCTCGAGAAGTAACGGGTTTTGCGGGGTCTACTAGAACTGCTCGGAGACGTATTAAAGTTGCAGGTCTACAAAATTATCAAGCAGCCAAGAAAGTTTTTCTCTCAGAAAACAATAAACAACGAAGATTGGAGTTTGCCAACGAATTTGTGTATCGTGGGGATGATTTTTGGAACTCGGTCGTCTTTTCTGACGAAAAAGTATTTCAATCATGTAGTAATGGGAGCCTACGAGTTTATAGACCAATAAACCAAAGGTATAAAGAAGGATTCACCCGTCCAATAACAAATAGTGGTCGTTTTTCTGTTAATTTTTGGGCTTGGGTCAGTGTAAACGGACCCGGAATAATTTGGAAAATAGATGGCCATTTAAATGCTATTAAATACAGGGATATTTTAGAATATGTAATGTTGCCTTCAGTAACACAAACATTTCCGGAAAATTTTATATTTCAACAGGACAATAGTCCTATCCATACACCAAGAATTGTGACTCAGTGGCTAAATGACCACCGCATCCAAGTATTGCCTTGGCCTGCGAAGAGCCCTGATCTCAATCCAATTGAGAATGTTTGAGGATACCTACAAAAAAAGATTTACTCAAGAGATTTTAGACCTATGAATGCAGATGAACTTCACGAAATTGTTGAAAATGCATGGGAGGATTTGGCTGACAACTACAATATGAGGAATCTAGTTTCATCCATGAGTACACGTTTGGCAAAAGTTATCACAGCAAATGGTGGTCCTACAAAATATTAATTTCATAATTTCTACTTGTATTAAGAATAAATATGTTTAGCATTGTAATTAGCAATTGAATAATAGTCCTTTAAAACCTAAGTTACGCCACTGTTAAGAGTTCTGATAAATCTGTACAAAATTAGACAATTTCTCTATGACAACAAAATACCGTTCACATTTCGTCGGCCGCCATTGTACATCAAAGAAATGTCATTTGGTTATGCGGTAATCAATCAGCTGTTCAGCTGTCAGCATTGTCAAAGCAAGTACGTGCATGTGTAGGTAATGTCAATCATACACGTCAAGATGACAGTGTGGTATAATGCGGTTACTAGATAGGGCGTAGGTAATAGTATATTATTCAACAAGCGCATAATGAAAGCTATTAATCATGAGAATGAGGTTTACGGAACGAGCCGCAGGCGGGTGGAGTAAATCATTCGAATGATTAATAGCCATTATGCGCGAGTAGAATACTATACTTTATCCACAACCACAAAATGTATATTCATTCTTGCTTACTGCAACTTTTCAAGAATAAGATCATAATTCATTAAATCATTTACTTTTAATTATAACTAAGAAATACATATAAGAATACTATTTATTAGGATTAATGTTAATAGTAACGTTAGAACAATTATTAAACACAATAGGGGGCATTGAAGTGGGTACACCAAGATTTACGGTTTGATCCAAAATATCGAATATAACGGAATTTGTGCTGGAAGATGCAGCTGTTACATTATTTGCTGTCGATTCTATTGACGATGCAATTTTTCTGGCCGTTTCCTTTTTGTTTTCCAAAGAATCGTTAATATAGCCTTCTGCAACCGCAGTTGACTTCCATCCTCCATGACGTTTTAACGCAGTGATGTCTCCACCAGCATCAACCAAAAGGATTGGGTAATTTCAAAAAACTGGCGATATCCCTTCCCATTTTTGTAAATTTATTAATACCAATTCGCTGTTTAGTACACTTTCCATTTTGAAAATTTTGAAAGAAATAATCACAGTTTATCTGCTTTCGGAGGCACAAATATTTTTTACAATGTGGTAAAAATTACCAGATACTGTAAATTTCCTACAAATTTTAGTTTTTGTGGTTGGCACCTTAATCATATAGCAGGAATTAAGATCTTCTTTATCTTTAATTTTCATGTTATACAGCTCATTTGAACGACAAGCGCCCATTAAACCCATAATTAATGCAACCTGGAGAAAAAATTACTACAATTTTTAAAAAATATTAAAATAATTTAAAACTTACTTTTGCTGCAAGAAATTTGTCATCCGGTGCATTTGCAATGAAACTGTTAACATTTTCTGGGGAGAAAGTGTTGGCTTTTTTCGGAGTAAACCCTTCATTTTTTCTTTTCAAAAAAGCTAGAAGTTTGCATAGTTTCCAATATTGATGTTTTCAAAGATTTTCAATGTACTTTTTAGCATCGAATACTTCTGCCACAACGATGAGGTGTTGTATTTTTTTGATAATTCAGTAAAATACACCAAAACTAGCGACTTAGTTGAAGAATGTGCTTTTTTCTCCTTTTTCCATTCACAAAACGTGTTGTATGTACTTTGGTATATGTTGCGAGACTTTTTAGGCAACAAATTGATGGAAGCGATTTCTGCCGCGTCCCTTATTTCCGGGGGTGTCAACAAGTCAGGATCGGATTCCATGTTGCTTCTTTCACCTTCGATAAACTATTAACCACACTATCACAACACAATTAACACAATTTGCTTTCAATTTATAAATTGTTTTTGTTTATGTCAAAATTGATTAACATGAGGTATCCTGATTTTGTAGTGATTTCTTATTATTCACAGTTGAGCAGTGATAAGTCAAAATATTACTCACAGGTTTCATAACCTATTTATAATAAACGTCATTTTTATTGACTCTTAGCATGTATAATTATAATATTATAGAGTGGTTGTGGATAAAATATATTTACATAGCTGGAAAAAAATTAAATACTACTTTAAAAGCTTCTTAAGAATATTTAAATTTGGCGCGAGTGATTTTAAAAGGTTACCTAAATAAAATTATTAAATGTTACTCTTTGAGAGAGGTTTTTGGAAAAAGTAAAAGGTTTGGTCGCGTAGCGAAGCAAAGGCGCACAAAACGCTTATTTAAAGTGAAGTTCAAAAACACATTCAACAACGATTTTAGGCAACCCTATATTCATTAACGGTTGGCTTGCCTAGTATCATTATTTTAAACAATTGGTCTTTTCAAGGACCAGTTTTGAATAACGATCGTACATTTAAAAGAGCTGCTATAAATTAAGTTAGTAATACATTTTTATCAAAGATCTTTTTTTAGGGAATCTTCGCGGTTTATGATAAACTTTAAACAATCGAAGCGTTTTCGTTCGTTTCAGTCACATCATCTGTGGAAATTCCCAGATTTTCAATTGTGGAAGAGCGCCGCGGCGCCGGGTGCTGGAAAATCTGTTAGTAAATAGGATGCACGCCGTCGGGGGGATATAATTTAATTTAGAGACGTAATGTAAGAATTCCGGATGAATTAACTCTACTTGTCGCTAAACGTTTCCGAATGTTTAACGTTTTACCCTTTCTCAGCTATTACTGGCTTACTCATGCTCCGATGAGCCCTACAATGCTGCAGATTTATTGTTCTTGCGCGACGCCCCCCTCACACCCGCGCCATAACCAGCACCCTCACGGCCGCCCGCTCTTCCACCCCTTCACAGCCAGAAATCCGAATTAAATCCTTTCGCGACAGAAATCCGTTGAGGATTCATAAATATTTCAAGAGATATTTTTTCGTGCTGATCAAAATTATCTACATTCAAAAGTTTGATCTTAAATATATCTCAGAATACCAGATTGAAGTTATAATAACGTCATAATGACCTAAATACTACTCAGGGTACCAGATTGACGTTATAATAACGTCATAATGACCTAAATACTACTCAGGGTACCAGATTGACGTTACAATAAAGCTATAATTAAGTTTCTTGACACCATAATGACGTTTCTTTGCGTCATAATAATGTTTTTTCACGTCATAAGATTTTTCTTGACGCCAACGAGAGCCTGCAATGGGACAAGGAATATTATTGACGTTTCTTGACGTTACACTCAAAACATTCAAAAGTTTTTATCCTAAATATATCTCAGGATATCAGATTGACGTTACAATGGCGTCATAATGACGTTTCTTTACGTCTTAATAACGTTTCTTTAAGTCATAGTAACGGTTCTTTACGTTATAATAACGTTTCTCCACGTTATAACGATGTTTCTGGACATGCCGTTGTCCTTGTTTTAAGGCTCGATCTAGCACCATCTAGTAACTCTCAACTAAACTAATACCACAGTTCATATATATCCAGTTAGCCAGTCCCCATATAAATTTTGGGTACACGCGAAATCAAGTCTCAGAGAGAGAGTGAGAGAGAGACAATTTCTTTCTCCCTCTATTCCGCGCTTCTCGTTGTATCATATTCCAGATGTTGATTTTTCAATCTTGAAAACACGTTTTTTTTTTCTTTTAAAGAGCTGCGTGTTACATTCATTCGTGCGTTTCCTTCTACAATTTTATTTTCTGCGTTATTAGAGAATAGATTTTATGAAATTATATGTGAACGTTGTAAAATTCATTAAGTATTATTTATTTTGTACAAAAAACTTAAAATACAAAACTATTTAACTTTTGATAAAAAGTAAAACAAATACATCAACTTATCATTTTATTAACTAATCAGATCAATCCTATTGATCAGATCAAATCTACTGATCGATAAGGGTTTCTTTTTTAATTAGAGGGGTCAGTGCAAAATGCAGTTAAGTATTTTTTTTTTTAGTTTTTGAATTATTACCGTTTGAAGTTTTTAACCCATTAAGCGCCGTTGATGCATACACGCAACATTATTATTTTTTGATAATTAAGTTACTAAATAAGTTTATTTGATATATTATATTATTTGACCTGAATTGAAAATGTTTTAAGAAAAATGTAAATATTTTGTTATTTAAAGTGTATTATAAATACTTCACAAGATTACAATGTTTTATACGCGTGGCGCATGAAGTAAAATTTCGAGTTTAGAAAAGCCTAATTTGGCTCGGTCGCTCCGCTTCGCTACGCGCCCGAGCCAAATTTTCAGGCTTTTCTAAACTCGAAATTTTACTTCATGCTTAGTCTGGGAGTGGATACACTCGTTCTTAACTTCATATTGCACGTTTTTATATAAAATCGACGAATGCCTGAACATTGATAGCGTATACATTACATTGTTGAGGCACTCATTTTTTGAAAATCCATTATCACTTTAATATAATAATAATAATAAACTATTTATGATTTTTAACTTTTTATTAAATTCACGTATACATTATGTATATTTAAAGAAAAAATTCACAAGTCATTCATAGAAATCATAAAAAGAAGTGTAGAATTTTAATTAAAATTAATTTTTAGAGTTAAAATTGCTTGGCTGTTAATGGGTTAAAATAGTTTTAAATATACTATGTGTCCCGTTTCATGGCGCATTGTATGTTTCATGTAAAGATTTCCAATGTAATTGGAATTTGAGTTTGTATCGCTTATTGAACCAAAACGATTCCAATAAAATTAAAATCATTTCTTTACCTACTAGCAGTATTTTCGAGGTATTATTTCTGAGTTCTCCTCAGTTTCATTTGAAATATAGCTTGAAAATAGTGAACGATTATGCGAAAATAAAATCGTCAAAACAGTAGTTGCTACGAAAAGTCAGTGTTTGGCATCAAATTTATTAAAACACAAAGCAATAATTCAATTCAACATGAGTGTTTATTCTGCAAAAGAAAAAAAATCAGATCCCAAAATGGACTCAGTATATATTTTAATCACGATGCGTATTTTATTAAATGAACCATACTTTTAATAAATATTAACAGTTTCAGAAATTTGTGGCTTTTGCACTGACTACTTTAATTATCCGTTTACTTTGAACGATTGTTACATGATCAACTTGTACTTTTCCGATTGAAATTTTATAAACGCTTATTGTGTGCTATTTGACCAACACCGACAACACTCAGCGGGCACTAAAATGTTACCTAATTTTTGGATTAAAATTTATGGCATCCGTCGTGCGGCTGCATGGGGATAATTTAAAAAAGAATAAGCAGACATATTTTTCGATATTCTCAATACTTCCCGAGATACACGAAATGTTATATAGAGAAAGTACAAATTATATAAAAATCATGAAACTTTATAATTGAGAATATTATCAAAAACTGCGAAACAAACAAACTTGTTAAATCAAGTAATTAGTCACATTAATAACATTATAAATTTTACATTTTAATAATTGTTACCGACCTCATGGCTATCTTTTTTTGTACGGAAATATACGTTTTAGGGTCCCAGGAACCAGAAACAAGTGTTATCGATAATATTTGAGATAATTGGCTCAAATATTGAAATATGTTGAAAAGTCTCGTTAAGTGATGATAATCAAAAACATTTAGAAAACAACAAGATGTCTTTTAATAGAATAAGTATAATAGATTTTCTCTGAGAAGTGTAATTGCAAAAATTATTGAATACTCTATTTCCAGTTTACAATGTTTTGTATGTCAGGTAAATTCAATTATTTCAATGGTTTTATTCTTAGTCAGATTACATTTACAAAAGATACCGATGGGATTATATTACAGACTAAATAGGTAAGTAAAAATAATTCAAAATGATTTAAGAAAACCCGATCAAAAAGTGTCTAACTAAAATATCGGTTAGTGAAAAATATGATAAGAAATTACCGAATTGGATTCTGCAGATACGGATTAAATGTGTCAACAGTAAATAATCTTTTTAAATCCCAAAATATTTATGGTTTTTAGAAGGTTGCGGATTATCTGTAAGTTGCAGTGGTATTGTTCTGGTCGCGCAATACTTGAGGGTATACACCATAATAAAAACGTGGTCGAAAAAATGCCTACAAATAGGTAAAAACAGATTGATCACTTCGATGAATTTTATTTTTCATCCCTTCTATAAAGCTATCCCCAGTAAAATAATGAATATTGTCCAAAAAGAAAATAGTCAAGGAAAAGAGTTAATTCGATATTCATACACGTTATTCAGAGTGTAAATGGATGAAACGGAACGTAGCAATTTTAATGGTAATTTCTCAAAATTAAAATATTATCTTCCCTAATTATTTCAGGGAAATTATGATATTCATTTGGTTAGAGTAAAAATATACACACCGAGCTTTGCTATTTATTGCATTTTTAAAAACCGGAGTGTCATGAAATTAAACAAGCAAATGATGAGGTGTTGATTTGTTGGCTTTTTTTTTAAATATATTCTGTTGATTTTGTGTTACACTTTGATCAATTCTGTATAATTATTACTGAATAAAAAAAAAACGAAAAAACTGCTTCTAAAATATCGTTAATAAATAAGAAAACAGTTATATGTATATTTAATATAGTTTATTAATGTTTGTTAGTTTATTGTATATATGAATATTTATATGAATCTATATTGCTATGTTTTTAGTTTTTTGTATTCGTAAATAATGTATCTATTTTATTGAAATAATTTCTGTTTTTTTATTTTCAATCCCAATTAAAATACCCATCAAACATTTTTCAAATTGATTTTCTCATTGTAAAACGATTTGTGTATTTATCTAACTTTAAAAAAAAATGTTTAATAACATAAATATAATAAAAATCTATTATTTTTTAAACACGTTTTTATTAAAAATATATATAATAACTAAAAATGTTGGAAATATATTTTACATTTTTTCATTGTAAAATGACTGTTTATTTATACAAATTATGAATATTTGAAACAATAATCTATTAATCTAATAATTTTAACAATTTTTTTATTAAAAATATATTAAATAACTAAAAACGTTGAAAATATATTTTAGAATTGTTAATTTCATTGTAAATTTGTTTTTATAAAATATATTCCCGAATTTCATAATTTGGAACACGCTTGAAATCTCAAAATAAAAGAAATATTTTCGAATAGACTTTTTGTGGTGATAATAAATTTTATTATTCGTCTACCACAGTTCATATACAGGAAGTTTTCCGTTAAAGAATACATATTTCAAATTCACCTTATTTTCTTTAAATCTGTAGATATTCGTTGTGTTTTTAAAAGAGTTCAATTTGATGCTTTAAACGAGTGTTTTCCTCTCCCAGACTAAGCATGAAGTAAAATTTCGAGTTTAGAAAGGCCCCGTGAAAATTTGTCGAGGGTCGCGCAGCGACCCGAGACAAATTTTCGGGGCTTTTCTAAACTCGAAATTTTACTTCATGCGCCACTCGTATAAAACACTAAAATATTGTGAAATTTAAGTATATTTGAACCTCACGTAAAATCAGTGTTTTGTGCGCGGGGCGCATGAAGTAAAATTTCGAGTTTAGAAAAGCCCAGAAAAATGTACAGTGTATTCTGTATATTGAGTTATTTATACTTAAAAAGAATCTCTGTATAACTAATAAATAATATAAATTATTTGCCAAATTTGGTACATACCAAAGTTTTAATTGAATTTATGAAAAAAAAAAACAATCAAGATAAAAATAATATCAAATGAATTCTTTAATGTAAACTCATTGAATTTTATTTTTTGATTTTTAGTTAAATATTAGGTTTATTTAGGAGCTTTTTAAATATATTTGATTCGCAAAGTCCATAATTTTGAACACGCTGGAAATCTGAAAATAAAAGAAATGTTTCGGAACAGTTTATCAAATTTATCATCGTACAAGTGGTGTGGACGGGATCAAATTACACGACGAAATAAGAGCGAGCGCGTTTGTGTGTGTGTGTGTGTGTGTAGACGCAACCGGAGCAGTTTTCTCTAGAATACTTCTACGTTTACTCTATTCATAAGTAGATGGACCCACTTCCCGACCACAGTCTCTCCTTTTCTATCCTCGAAAACTCGGAATCCAGTTCTCCCATAAGCATTGTCTACCCTTGCTAATACTAACCCACACTCACTGTTCCATATACATGTACACGCTTTCTGTTTGCATGTATTAGTATTATATGAATTAGGGACAATTCCATAAATATTTTGAACAAAGTTCTATGCTGAATAGAGTTCAAAATGACATTAAACGATAGAACATGTTATTTAAAACTGCATTTCAGAGACGAACACAGTTCAAAATGTTTATGTAGCCCTTAATTATATTGTTTTTGTTTAGTAAGCAATTATGAAATAAATTGGACAGATTAAGAACATATAGAAATATTTACTTACCTACAAAATGATATATTTACGCCAATTAAAAGAATCATAAAAATAATAGCAATCAATTTAATCTTTTTATTGAAATCATTGGTTCAAGTTTAACAGCCAAATTGAAACTACCGTACATTACACTAAAGCTATTTTCAGTTATGTAGGCTAAAAATAATAACAATTCTCTGAATATTGAGAAACTTTACCCTACCTATTGTTTATTGTAGTTGACATCGATATATTGTTCAAATAACATCAAAAAGAAAACACTGAACACAATTATTGTTTACACTAAAACAAAAATACACTTGACAGAAGTTGTAAAAACTGACAACGGAATACAGATCATCTTTCCTTTGTCTCTCAAAGAGTATAGTGGCGCCATCTAGAAATTCGCAACCAAACTGAATTTTTAAATCTGTTTGGGCTATTGACGTGTTGCCCCACAGAAAGAGAGCCTACAATGGGATAAGGAATATTAATGACGTTTCTTTACGTCATAGTGACGTTTCTTGGCAACATATTCACCCTTTTTAACGTCATAATGACGATCCTTGATGTCAAAGAGAGTCTGCAATGGAATACATAATATCATTGTTACTTCAAATTAGAATATAACCAAATTATTATAATATTCGAAATCAATTCATGAATTAAAAAAAAAACAGAGAAAGGAATACAAATCATCTTTCCTCTCTCTCTTTCTCTCAAAGAGTATAGTGGCGCGATCTAGGAATTCACAACTAAACTGATTTTTTAAATCTGGCTGGGCTATTGATGTGTCGCTCCCCTACAATGGAATAAGGAATATTAATGACGTTTCTTGACGTCATACTGACGTTTCTTGACAGCTTAATCACCCTTTTTTACGTCATTATGACGATTCTTGATGCCAATGGAATACATAACATCATTGTTACTTCAAGAATTAGAATGTAAACAAATTATTATAATATTCGAATTCAATTCATGAATAAAAAAAATCTAGTCGTTACATTATAAATACTATATACCTACTGTATAGTTTTTTTTCAGTGTACACCACACACGAGTGAATGAGCGGAAGGCAATCAATCAATCAATCTAGTTACGGCCCGGGGTCCAGTTGACCTAAACAGTTCTATCTATTGATGGGATGATTTAATCAATTTATTAAATCAAGTCTTTCAATGAATCATTTTATATATTTATTGGCCACACTTGACCGTTTCTATACAGGACGTACAATGCATCTGCTGTAAATTCAATTAAAGATAATTTGTGTGTGTGTGTGTGTGTGTGTGTGTGTGTGTGTGTGTGTGCGTTCTCTACATATCTCTCCCTCCCACTCCGTCCCGCGTGCCTCACTTATTGTCTTTTAATTCACCAGCGAAAGATAAACGACCCTCGATGGCCATAAATTCACCGAGAGGCTATCTAAACACAATTAAGTCACGAGATGACCATCAGAATTCAATCATTTCCCATAGATATTTATGGGGATATTGAGCGATTAATATTAGATTAGTGTGATGGTTGCTGCGCTGGTATAATTTGAATTTCGCGCCTTGCAAATGACGTTTAGTAACCGCAATATTTTTTGAATTGATTGAAATAACAATCAAAGTATGATAATTTTAATAAATCTTCATAGGATATTTATGCTTTCATTATGTACATACAGGGAATGTTTTTTTTAAGAGTATACATGCACTTTTTTGGAATAGTTCAATTTGAAGCTTAAACGAGGGTTTTCTACTCCCAGGTTAAGCATGAAGTAAAATTTCGAGTTTAGAAAAGCCTTAAAATTTGGTTTCAGGCTTTTCTAAACTCGAAATTTTACTTCATGCGCCACGCGTATTAAACACTGAAAACACTGAAATATTGTGAACAAGCAAACTTCATTTGAAAAACCTGTATATTGGTTGGGTATCTCATCGTTAGTATATTAGATTGCCTACAACACTATTAATAAATATGCAACCCAATATACAAGTAATACCACTTTTAATAATATTTTAATAATACCACTTTTTTGGAATAGTTCAATTTGAAGCTTAAACGAGGGTTTTCTACTCCCAGGTTAAGCATGAAGTAAAATTTCGAGTTTAGAAAAGCCTTAAAATTTGGTTTGGTCGCTCCGCACAGCGGAGCGACCAAACCAAATTAAATTTTCAGGCTTTTCTAAACTCGAAATTTTACTTCATGCGCCACGCGTATTAAACACCGAAAACACTGAAATATTGTGAACAAGCAAACTTCATTTGAAAAACCTGTATATTGGTTGGGTATCTCATCGTTAGTATATTAGATTGCCTACAACACTATTAATAAATATGCAACCCAATATACAAGTAATACCTTATACTCTTGTACTTTTATTAACTATACAACAAATTAAACAAATCACGCATTAAACGTTCTATATACGCAAATTGTTTAAAATAATAACTCAACGGTTATTGTACATTGGGTTGTCTATAATCGTTGTTGAGTGTGTATTTGAACATCACTTTAAATTTGCGTTTTATATGCGTGGCGCATGAAGTAAAATTTCGAGTTTAGAAAAGCCTGAAAATTTGGTTTGGTCGCTCCGCTGCGCGGAGCGACCAAACCAAATTTTAAGGCTTTTCTAAACTCGAAATTTTACTTCATGCTTAGCCTGGGAGTGGAAACACTCGTTCGAAACATCAAATTGAACACTTACTGAAAACTCTTTTCTAAGGAAACTCTACTTACATTTTGAAATATATGTGAAAACGATTGAATATTTTGTATTTGGTGGTGGAGGCGGTTACTTTGTGAAAATTTAAACTATTTAATTAAATAACACTTTTAACGTTTTTGTATTCACTTTTTTAGTTAGTGAATACAAAACAGTTAAAAGTGTTATTTAATTTAATGAATATTTTGTTATAGCAAACATTTAATTGTTTTCACTCATATCTCAAAATCAAATCATCGTTTTTATCTAAAATTGTTAGTTCTTTCGTAATGTACTTTTATTTTATAATCAAATTACATAATACATAAGTGTGCTAAATCAGTTGACTTTAAAAATTTCGAGCGCACAAATCTCTCCGCCGTCAATCATTTCGTCATTTCGGCGTTAACTCGCTAAATGTCGGCGAAAGCTAGGAGTCATAGGTGGCGCTGTATAAAATTTCCGAACTCGTCGGTAAAAAAAGCGAAATGTCAATCAGTGCGACGTGCGGATGAAAACAAATGCCGTGCGAGATACGAGGCGTGTCTATCTGCATATTTGTAATAGCTAACCGGTCGTAATTTACGGTGTATTATTAGACACAGCTTGTCAAATAAAAATGCTTGTTTGAATAATAATTATTATTGGAAAAAATGCTTTAGATAAAAAAAAAATGTTGGTAATAGTTTGTTTATAAATATTTGTATTAATTCTTTCAATTTTATGATCGATTTTCTTTATGTATTTAAGTAATTTGTAAGTATTAATTCTTTGTATTTCATAATCGATTTTCTTAAGGTATTTAGGTAATTAGTAATAATCTTGAGGCCTAATTTAAGTGTTGATGAGTTTTGTGATCGATGAATTTTCTCATTGATTTTGGGAAGAAATTAGACAAAAATCTCTATAGAGTAAAATTATGTACGATGAGTTTTATCATTGATGACTTTTCTCACTAAAGTAACGTCGCTTTATTGAGAAAAGCCATCGATGACATCGATTTTGGAAAGAAATGAAAACAAAATCCCTATAGAGTAAAATGATGTACGATGAGTTTTGTCATTGATGACTTATCTGACGTTTCTGGGGGCTATTCACAACACTAATGCAATTGGGTGATAACATTGATTTTGGGAAGATATAAGAAACAAATCTCTATCTATAGAGTAAAATTATGTACGATAAGTTGTGTTATCGATGACTTTTCTCACTAAAGTGACGTCGCTTCGTTGAGAAAAGCCATCGATTTTGGGAAGAATTTAGAACAAAATCTCTATAGAGTAAAATGTTGTACGATGAGTTTTGTCATTGATGACTTTTCTGTGGTTTCTGGAGGCTATTTACAACACCAATGAATTTGTTATTAGTGAGAATTTGCTATCGGTGAGAAGTCGTACTGAAATGACGTAATTTTAGTGCGACTTTTCACCGATGATAAATTGCATTGGTGTTGTCAATAGCCCCTCTGAAGTCTCTTTAGTGAGTCATCGATGACATCGATTTTGGAAAGAAATAAGAAACACTCTTATCTATAGAGTAAAATGATGTACGATGAGTTGTGATAACGATGACTTTTCTCCTAAAGTGACGTCGCTTCATTGAGAAAAGCGAAAATCGATGTCATCGAGATTTTGGGAAGAAATGAGAACAAAATCTCTATAGAGTAATATGATGTACGATGAGTTTTGTCATTAATGACTTTTCTGACGTTTCTGGGATCTATTTACAACACCAATGCAATTTGTTTTCAGTGAGAAGTCGCACTGAAATGACGTAATTTCAATGCGACTTTTAACCAATGACAAATTGCATCGGTGTTGTCAATAGCCCCCCTGAAGTCTCTCCAGTGAGAAAAGTCATTAAAGAAATCGATTTTGGGAAGAAATAAGAAACAAATCTCTAATTATAGAGTAAAATTATGTACGATGAGTTGTTGTATTGTGAGTTACGTCGCTTCGTTGAGAAAAGCCATCGATGACATCGATTTTGGCAAGAAATGAGAACAAAATCCTTATAGAGTAAAATGATGTACGATGAGTTTTGTCATTGAAGACTTTTCTAACGTTTCTAGGGGCTATTCACAACATCAATGCAATTTGTTATAGGTGAGAAGTCGTACTGAAATGACGTAATTTCAGTGCGACTTTTCACCTATGACAAATTGCATCGGTGCTGTCAATAACCCCCCTGAAGTCTCTTCAGTGAGAAATGTAATCGATGACATCGATTTTGGGAGGAAATAAGAAACAAATCACTATCTACAGAGTAAAATGATGTACGATGAGTTGTGTTATCGATGATTTTTCTCACTAAAGTGACGTCGTTTCGTTGAGAAAAGCCATCAATGACATCGATTTCGGAAATAAATAAGAACAAAAGTTTTATAGGGTAAAATGATATACTATGAGTTTTGTCATTGTTGACTTTTTTACGATTCTGGGGGCTATTCACAACACCAATGCAATTTGTTATCGGCGAGAAGTCGCACTGAAATGACGTAATTTCAGTGCGACTTTTCAGCGATGACAAACTGCATCGATGTTGTCAATAGCCCCCCTGAAATCTCTTCATTGAGAAAAGTCATCGATGACATCGATTTTGGGAAGAAACAAGAAACAAATCTCTATCTAGAGAGTTAAATGATGTACGATGAGTTGTGTTATCGATGACATTGCTCACTGAAGTGATGTCATTTTGGGAAAATATGCAGAGTAAAATGAAGTAATTTTAATGAGAAATGTCACCAAAGAGAAAGCTCATCGGTTATAAAAAGAAATCCCCGATTTACAAAGTAATTTTATCCTAAACGATGAAAGTTATTTGTAAAGCAAGGGAGGCATTTACAGCACCCATGCAATTTGTTATTAGTGAGAAGCAGAGTAAAATGACGTAATTTTAATGAGAAATGTCGCCAAAGAGAAAGCTCGTCGTTTATGAGCAAAAGCCCCCGATTTACAAATAAATTTTATACTAAATGATGAAAGTTATTTGTAAAGCAGGGGGGGGGGGGGGGCTTTTACAGCACCTATGCAATTTATCATTAGTGAAAAGCAGAGTAAAATGACGTAATTTTAATGAGAAATGTCACAAAAGAGAAAGCTCGTCGGTTAAGAGAAAAAGCCCCCGATTTACAAATGAATTTTAAACTAAACGATAAACGTTATTTGCAAAGCATGTAGGCATATGTAGCACCCATGAAATTTGTCATTAGTGAAAAGTAGAGTAAAATGACGTAATTTTAATGAGAAATGTCACCAAAGAGAAAGCTTATCGGTTATAAGAAGTGCCCGATTTACAAAGAAATTTTATCCTAAACGATGAAAGTTATTTGTAAAGCAGGGCGGCATTTACAGCACCCATGCAATTTGTCATTAGTGAGAAGTAGAGTAAAATGACGTAATTTTAATGAGAAATGTCACCAAAGAGAAAGCGTATCGGTTATGAAAAGAAATCCCCGATTTACATAGTACTTTTATCCTAAACGACGAAGGTTATTTGTAAAGCAAGGGAGGCATTTATAGCACCCATGCAATTTGTTATTAGTGAAAAGCAGAGTAAAATGACGTAACTTTAATGAGAAATGTCGCCAAAGAGAAAGCTCGTCGTTTATGAGAAAAAGCCCCCGATTTACAAATAAATTTTATACTAAATGATGAAAGTTATTTGTAAAGCAGGGGGGCATTTACACCACCCATGCAATTTGTCATTAATGAAAAGCAGAGTAAAATGATGTAATTTTAATGAGAAATGTCACCAAAGAAAAAGCTTATCGGTTATGAGAAGTCCCCGATTTACAAAGAAATATTATCCTAAATGATGAAAGTTATTTGTAAATTAGGGGTGCATTTACAGCCCCCATGCAATTTGTCCTTAGTGAGAAGTCACACTGAAATGACGTCATTTTACTCTATACGGTTTGGACAATTCTTCCCAAAATGACGTAATTTCAGTGCGACTTCTCACCGATGACAAATTACATCGGTGTTGTGATAAGTGATCAGTTTCCGCTTAGCTATATCGGTGTAATATCCAATAACATAGGTAATAGTTTTTATTCCATTTTTATTTTGTTAGTTACTTTAATGCCCGTTTGCATCCAAGTCCATTAACTTAATCAGTGATTAGTAATTTTTAAAAACACAACAATTGTTGTTATTTTTGTTGTTGTTTTCGAGTATCAAACTATTGATAATGGTCACCTTGTGACCGAAATGTACATCTGGTATAAAATAAATTTGTGAAGAAAGGTTAAAAAGTGTTTTTATTTCAAGTTATTATCATCTTTACGTAACTCACTCATATTCACAACAATTGTATTTACAAATTGTTTACATAACTGCATGTTGATGAAAGATACATCTTTAGGATATCTTACAAATTTATAACATTTTTATGTTCTAGAAATTTGACTTAATCAGAGTTTTAATCAATGATTAGTGGATGATTAAAGCTAATCGGTTGGGGTACAAATGGACCTAATAATAATAATAAAACTTACACTTCTCCAATAACGCATTTATGTATTTTTCCTTTGATATTCTTCAAATCGTTTCATATCCTTTTATTTTTTCATTCCTTCTTTAATTTTCTCTCCACATTATTACAAACACTTTTTATACCTACTTTTAATTATCCCTATTTTTCACGTATGAATTTTTAACGACTTTTTTCCTCTCTCTTTCTCGCTCCTCTGAAGTCGTTAACTATTTCGAAAATGGTGAGATCAAAGCGGTACGGTTTTAGAGTGTCGCGCAGTAGTCTTTTGTCGCGAAATTGACACGCGGCGACGCGTTTCGGATTTCGATTCGACGACGCTGCCCGTAGTAAATTCACCACCGCGCCACTGACAAATGACAGCTGTCAAATCGGCGCGAAATAAAATTAGCAAACTCACACAAACTCGGTTTATTTACGTCCCTTGAAGAATTTAAACTCGATAGATTCGAACACAGTTGGTTTGCAGCAGTTTTCAAACTCTGCAACGATATGCTAAATGTATGTACTGTAATTTCTGTACAAAAAGGGCGGTAAGTTAAAAAAAAATATCTTTAGATAACCTCAAAAATTAATCTCATAAATTTAAATATGCTCTACGTAATGATTAAAAATCTATGTGAAGGCGTTAAATTTATCGCTTTGCAGCAGTTTTGAAATTCTCTAATAGTGTGTCATATGGATGTACTGTAATAAATAATTTGAGTCGCCTATTTCCGAAAACTGGATTTTTAAATATTCGTTGTTTACTTAATAGAGTTCACTTTGAAGCTTGAAACGAGTGTTTTCCACTCCCAGACTAAGCATGAAGTAAAATTTCGAGTTTAGAAAAGCCTGAAAATTTGGTTTGGTCGCGTAGCGCGAAGCGCGGAGCGGCCAAACCAAATTTTCAGGCTTTTCTAAACTCGAAATTTTACTTCATGCGCCACGCGTATTAAACACTGAAAGCACTGAAATATTGTGAACGAGTAAACTTCGCTTGAAATCAGTGTCTTGTACGCGTGGCGCATGAAGTAAAATTTCGAGTTTAGAAAAGCCTGAAAATTTGGTTTGGTCGCTCCGCGCTTCGCGCTACGCAACCAAACCAAATTTTCAGGCTTTTCTAAACTCGAAATTTTACTTCATGCTTAACCTGGGAGTGGAAATCACTCGTTTAAACTTCAAATTGATCTTTTTTAAGAAAACAACGAATATTTGAAAATCTACAACACGTAATTGGGATATGTATACTCAAAAGAATAACATAACAAGAAATTATGATTTAAAGCTTTTCTAAAAGAAAGAACAGTAATATACTCGTGACCTAAGCAGTATGACATTGTCATGTAACGCCAAAATTTGAAACAACTTGGAAAACTCGTTGCAGATACAACTGCCGACATAATCTCTAAAAAATTTGAACCACACATTTTACATCAATGAGTCATAGGACATCTTTCCCTAATTCCACTATATGTATTAATACATGATTATTTGTTAAAAGCAACAATTGGTCATTGAATAATGCAAAATTTACTCTTAAATAGTTTAAGTATACATTGGCACAGAGGGCGCAGCAACACTTGTTACATAGATAAATATTACAAATACATCTTTATTTTCTTAGTCTATGATTACATTTGACATAAAAATGACAGAAAGAGTAATATCGCAGCACCAGTGACTAAAGATAGTAGTGGTTTGAAGATATGTATTAAAACCAAACGATGCTTGTTTAGTAACACGTTAATCGCAATTAGATTATCACATGTTAGTGATAATTTAATAGCAATATCGTCTATGGCTTATATAAGTTTGTATATTAGGTGTATATTGTGTTAAACAAAAACAACTGAAGGAATTTGTAGATATAGTAGCGATTTGAAAATCTGTTATTCTGTAATTCTTTTAGATCATAGCGACTATGTCTACTAGCTCTCTAAATTGTTTCAATTTAAAACGATATACATAGACCAATACTATGTATGTTGTTTTAAATCTAAGTTTGTAGCGACTATGTCTACTAACTCTCTAAATTGTTTCAATTTAAAACAATATACATAGACCAATACTATGTATGTTGTTTTAAATTAAAACAATTGAAAGAGCTAGTAGAGTAGACATAGTCGCGATTTGACATTCTGTCAGAATATTGACAACACGGAAACGGCACGCTCCGCGTTCCGACTCGTGTTTTGTTTTCATTGCGAAACTGGCGACCGTAAACCCAACACCATGGGAACCGAAAATCGCTTGCGTGAGGTCCGAGCGGGAGCGACAGAGAGCGAGCGCGCTCACGTTTTCGTTAGTTCACAAGTGTAAACTATCATAACGCTCGTAGCTAATTGAACGTACTATAAACAATGCCACTTGTTCGAGCCGGAGTGATAATGCGGCGCGCGAGCGCCCCCGCTATATCGCCGTCTCGCTCACGCGCCGCACCGTCTGCCGGCGGGTGGGAGAAGGAGAGACAGACGGCGGATAGGTTGGCCCCCGCGCTCCGGCTTAATGGCCCGTCCGTGAAAGAATCCGCGCGAGTGGCTCTCGAGAGGAGGAAAAATGTGATTGTGAAATCAGGAATGACAGGTGAAGCGTGAGTCGTGGATTTTTGTTGTCTGTTCCGTTTTTTTTTAAATCTGTAGTGATAGCTATCATGGAAAAAATGTTGAGTATGTAATCACAGGTTTTGAATCTTTAAAATATCCAAAGAACAACTAATTAATACAAAGTACAGGCATTTTTTAAGGAAATACACAATCTTTACTAACCAGACATATTTTCCTTTAAAATTGTAGATTGCATCAACTGCTCAAACATAATTAGATAGATGCTCCAATCTTGATCAGAGAAAAATTCTACAGCTACAAAAAAGTTGGTATGCGTTTGCAAAACTTTTTAGAGACCCATTCTCATAACTTTAACAAGGAGATCTAAAAAAGGAAACACTTGATTAAATTTCACTAATAGTGAAATTTAACCAAGCGTTTCCTTTTTTAAATCATAGTTAAGTATGTTTCACCACGTGAAAGATGAGAAACTTGTTCAAGGAGATTTAAGATTACTAGAAGTAACTAAAGGTTGTTCCAATAGCTTGGACCGATTTTAAATGTGAATAAGGCTTAAGCGCAAATGATTTTTAACATCTGGTTTTGACAATTAACAAGTTCAATGTTCGGCAATTTCAACCATAGAAAGATTTCCAACCGAACAACGTGTTAAAGTGATTAAAGACTAATAAGGACATGAGCGTTCAAACAAAAATGCATTCTGCACACTTGGTTAGTATAGTTGACGCATTAGGGCTGATGAAAATCCAAAGACGATTATTGAAATGCCGATGCATTTACAAAAAGTCACTGTTTGGTGTGCATTTTTTGCTGGCGGAATCATTAAACCGTTTTTCCTAGAAAATGATGCCTGGAATTCTTTTATGGTGAATTGTAAGCGTTACTGCGTAATAATAACTAACTTTTTATGGCCTGAATTGGATGCTATGGATGTCGACGATTTTTGGTTACAACAGGACGGCGCCAAATATCATACACCCAATACGACAATGATTTTATTGAATGAGAAGTTCCCAGGTCGCATTATCTCCCGAAACAACGAAGTCAACTGAGCACCAAAATCGTATGATTTTACTACTTTAGACTTCTTCCTTTGAGGTTTTCTCAAGAGTAAGATCTATGCCAACAAGCCAACAGCAATTCAACAGCGGAAGGATAAGATAATGAGGCTTATTGGTGCAATTATGCAAAGATGTCATCAAAACTTTTGACTATTTAGTGGAGGTGTGACTATCGAGTGAGGAGTGTTGGCGAACATTTGGGCGGTATTATCTTTCACACACAATTGCCATGTGTCAATTAACATGATCTAATAAATAAATTAAATTTTCTGTAGAAATTACATTGACTTATCGCATAACTGCCGCCCTGACTGGTCACTGCGGGCTAAACGCACACCTATACAGGATGGGGATAGTTGACTCGCCATCCTGCAGAGGGTGTAACATGGAAGACGAGACTGCCGGACACATTCTCAGCGATTGTCCGGCACTCTCGTCAACTAGAGGCCCCTTACTGGGTGAAAGATGGCCTACAATGGCCTACATAATGGATCTACCCACCTCGGCTTTACTAGACTACCTAAACCAGGTAGGCTGGCTGAGCTGAGGCTGGGTAATCGACGGGAGGAAGCACAATGGGCCTAATGAGGACTAAGTGCAGTGCAGAAATGCGCACTCCCCAAAGAACCAGAACCAGAACATTGACTTTTTTATTGTTAACATCGAGGCCTTCTTACACTTATCAACAAATTGGCACCCATCTGCAAAACTTTGTAGAGACCCATTCTCATTACTTTAACGACGAGTTCTAAGATTGCTTGAAGTAACTAAACTTCTTAATTAGAGAAGGTCTTTCTGCAGCTACCAGAACGTTGGTACCCATCTGCACCTATCTGCAAAACTCAGTAGAGCCACATTCTCAAAACTTTCACGAGGAGTTCCAAAATTGGTAGGAATAACTCCATCAGAGAAGAAATATTTATTATAACCAATGCTAGTTCTGAATCTAATATGATTTAGTCACGGTTTTTCTAAAAATAAAAATTGAAACTTTTACCGAGCGTATTAATCACTGAAAACACTGAAACGTGACCAAGTGAACTTCACTTGAAATCAGCTTGGCAAGCAAATCCTATCGACAAGTCACAGAATTCATACATGTTCCTAGCAATTTTAGAACTCCTCGTACAATTAATTACAATATGTATTCATAAAGTTTCTAATACTAATTATACATCCTGAAAAATCATCAACTAGTTTGTCTTACTTTTTTTCTGTCTTCCGATTTCTCAAACTCTTTTTTTATCTCCTTTTTATTGCGTGATAATCTAATATCAATTACTCATCCCAAAAAATCAACAACTCCTTTGTCTGAAACCATCCTCCCGAAGAATCTAATTCTGCCCACCGGATTGATTAGTTTGGAACAGGTGCGGCGTTTGTTTTCCGTTTTCCGTCCCGTGCCAAAAGCTCTCCCATCCCGTAGTTTTTTTCCACTCATTTTATTTTTTCGTAAAGATTCCGCGCTGAATAATGAGGAACCTACGGATGATTGATGCCTCGCCCAACCTAAATACATCGACGACTGACCGGATTCCCGATAATTACGGGGGCTTTAATCACCCGATCGACAGCTGAGAAAATACGGGCGCTAATTACGGCCCGTCGAAGGAGGAACGCGCTCCGAGTTGCCCAACAATTGGACCGACTCGGTTTTTTCGATAGACTTGGCTTTGACGCATCCATCAGATGTGTTTGATGTTATATGTGTCCACCTGAATGGTATTTGTTGTGGTTTTTGTAGGATTTTTGAAGGTGGTTAAAATTAGATGAAGATTTTTTTGTCGTATCATCAAAAATAAATTTAATAAGGTTTTCAGATTAGATTATGTATGTTTGTTTTTTCTTAATAATTCAATTCTAAAGAATGAAGGTAAGGTTAAGCCTATGTAAACTCATTCTATTACAAAAAAGTGATATTCTGTTCCAAGCAATAGGAAAGTACACCTTAATCCAAGCGGAAACCAATGAGTTACCAATGAAAGTGCAATCTCGTGAAGTTATTTGATAACTGTATGTTTTTGAGTTTACGTGAAGTGATTATTACACATAAAAAGACTGTTATTCCTTAGTTCACTTTTTATTTGTATCCTTAGATGTTAATTTGAAGACACATTTCGAGACACAAGATGCTCATTATCAATAACAAACTGAGTTAGTTTGTTATTGATAATGAGCACCTTGTGTCTCGAAATATACATCTAACGATACAAATAAAAAGTGAAGCACGGAATAACAGTATTTTTATGTGTAAGTTATTTGATTCTCAACATTTTTCGGCTTAACATTTTACAGTTCTAGAGTTTTGAGCCAGCACGATATGCACATGAAATTGATTTTAATCCAATTTCTTGTATCTTCTTCTTTTGAGTTTATAAGGCCTTAACGATTCAATTTCTTTGATTAAATGTTCTTCTTTTAGTTACGTGAAGTTGTTTCTAGTATGCTTTAATCCTTCTTTCATTTTATTGTACGCTATATGCGCATTTCGAACACAAAGTGTTAATTTTCAATAGCTAAATGACAATAGGCAGAGAATGTCAGAGACAACAGTTGGGGGTTTACTGCTAACTGTTGGGGAATGCTCTGATGACCAGACAGTTAATCGTGAACTTGTTTGCGTTTTTTTTTGCAATCGTACAAAATAGACCGATTGTTGTTTGTGACTGGTGTTGTCCGGTTAAAGTTTAAAATGGCCTGAGAACCGGTCATAAGATACTAACATGCATCACAAACAAATCCAAACATTTTAAATGTTAAAGATTTTGACCAACAGGGCCATTGACAGTGTTTATTTAATTCAATTTTGAATTTTTATATGCGTCATATTTGTGCTTGGTGATCTGTTTTACAGCAATTGTTTCACTACACTCTAGATTTTATAAATGTATCAATTTCAAGGTTTCTTAAATCTTATTGAATATGTCTGTAAAATTATTTGTTCTTGCTAACTTCTCTGGTGGTCAGCCCATTTAGTTTCCAAATGGATTTTTTTCATTTAATGAATTGCCCACAAATTCCTTCGAGTTTATTCGAAAATGTAAATCTAATAAGACAATTGCCGGTCGTAATAAGATCCATGGGATTGATTGATTGTGGTCGTTAGCCTCGTGGAGGTTGCCGTGATGAATGATGATAGCCGCCTAAGCCCACGAGGCCAATTTTGCAATCGTGTAAATTGTAATAATTTTCTGGAGAATGCTGATAACGGTCAGGACTAGGCGAGATCCTCCTCTTTCACATATCAACAGTTGAAAATCATTCGAAGAGTTTATACATTGTTTGGTCATATCCAAAACGTAATCAATAGATCGAAAAATAATCGTCAAGTTTCTCAAAACAAAAAGAAAAGTTCAATGTATTAGAAGTAAGAGTTTTCTGGAAAATACTGATAAAGATCTTCTATTTTCACTGGAAAATGCTGATAAAGATCTTCTACTTTCACTACTCAACTCTGACAACTCATTTTTGGTTATTCCTGGTAAGCTTCCAAAAAAAAGTGTGTAAACGCTACCGAAACCTGAAAGAAAATTTAAAGGTTACTAAATAACAGAGCTGGGACGAATCCTCGTAAAAAGGATTCGAATCAGGAATCCGAATCACCTAATATGATTCGAATCACGAATACTCGAATAAAGGATTCGTAAGAGATAGATATGATTCGAATCCTGTTTCTTCGAATCACGAATACAAATCCTTTGAGAATAAATTTGATTTTTTTGCAATTATTAATATATAAATATCGTTACTAGTTGTTTTAACAAAAATATTCAAAACCTAATTATTTATTATTAACACTAAACGTCGTTGATAACAGACTAAATATCTGATTCGCTGTAACTCTGATTTAAGATGGATTTGTGTGTTTCTAAACTTCACTTCAAGTCAGTGGTTTGTACGCGTGGCGCATGAAGTAAAATTTCGAGTTTAGAAAAGCCCGAAAATTTGTCTCGGGTCGCTGCGCGACCCTCGACAAATTTTCACGGGGCTTTTCTAAACTCGAAATTTTACTTCATGCTTAACCTGGGAGTGGAAACACTCGTTCAAAACTTCAAATTGAACTCTATTATAAAATCGATGAATGCCTGAAAATTACGTAAATAAAAAATTCACTGAATATCATTAAAACCGGGAAAGTCAGAGAAAAGTCATGAAATTATATTTAAATTGACCAAAACGCTATCAAAAAAGCCATATGATTTTATTAAATTTATAAAATTAACTCAAATATTAACAATAACAATGAAAACAATTTAACAAAATGTCGGAAATTTTAATATTTCAGATTGTGGCTACCATGTCAGTTTTACTTTAAATAATATTAAACAAAATTTTGAAAACTAGATTATTATCTTTAAAAACATTTTCAGTAATTTAATGTTCTTATCAAAGCATTCAGTTTGAAGTTTCGAAAGAGTGTTTCCACTCCCAGACTAAGCATGAAGTAAAATTTCGAGTTTAGAAAAGCCCCGTGAAAATTTGTCGAGGGTCGCGCAGCGACCCGAGACAAATTTTCTGGGCTTTTCTAAACTCGAAATTTTACTTCATGCGCCACGCGTATAAAACGCTGATTTAACGAGAAATTTAAAAATACACAAAAGTTATTTGTTTAATTAGTACAAAAAATGGTAGTTTTCGAGACGAGCAAGAAATTGCCGGCCGACGCGTCAGCGGAGGCCGGCGATCTTGCTAGGCCAGGCTAGCCTTTGTACGAATTGAACATACTATTTTTTCTCCAAGCTTTGAATTTTTTAAAAACTAAAAACTTTTTTTTTCCAAAAAAAGTTAGTATAAGTATAAGACATGTATTCACTATTAAACAAAGTTTGAGAAACAATTATAAGCATTTCCATATTTAATTATTTTGAACTATTAACATGGATTGTTATATTACAATTTAACCAATTCGAACAATTTTGGAACTGAATTGGAGCACCTGAACTTGCAACTTTCAAGTTCATTTGCTCCAGTTCAGTTCTGCTTTCAGTTATGTTTGAAACAAAGGAAGTGCTGGCAACAGCTGTGGTGCTTGGTGAATTCAAGTCAAAAATTTTGTTTGCAGTTTCCAATTTGTTCGAAATTGAATTGTCTATATAGCCCTCGGCCACAGTACTGGACTGCCAACCTCCATGTCTTTTTAAGGCAGTTAAATCGGCATCTGCGTTAACCAACAGCGTGGCTGAAGTGCGTCGCAAGCAGTGGCCTGTGTAGGTTTTTAAATCTGGCAAATTTAAAAAGGTGCCAACTTCTTGCGCAATCGACGCCAATTTATGAACCCCTACAACCTGTCTATGGCATTTACCATTTTGGAATTTAATAAAAAAACGAGTTTCCTTCATATTGGGGGGGGGGGGGGAGGCTTAGAGCGATATATTTTCTATAAATGCCTAAATATATGTCACCAGACTGTAAATGATTTCGGTTTCTTCGTTTTCGTGTTTGGAATCCGTATTAATAATGCAGACCCTAAATCGTTGATATCTGCTATGTTAATTTACGACATTTCATCGCGCCGGAGTGCTCCTGCTATGCCAAAAATGAGCCCAATCTGAAAATACAAACACACTAAATAAACTAAGATAAAATTAATACATTATTAAACATTCTTACCTTAATCATTAAATATTTATTATCGAGCGCTTCAGAGAGAAATTTATTAATCTCTTCTTTCGTCAAATTTTTGATTTTTTGGGTTGATATCCATCTGTCTTCCTCTTTAAAAATGGTATAAGTTTGGGATACTTTTTTATATCAATACCATTTTTCACATTAATAGTTGCCTATAACATGGAATAGTGTCCCCATAATGTAGATGGTTTCATTTTGGTAGATAAATCGTAAAGATATGCAATCAACACATTTTCCGAAAAAGACGACACAATTTGAAGTTCTCTCCATTCCATAAATCGCCTATAGGAATTCTGGTACACCTCTCTTGATTAGGTAGGAAGTAGTTCTAATGTGGCACTATTCGCTGATTATATAATATTTGGTGGTGTAGAAGGCAATTCACTATCAACATACGTGACTTGTGCCATTTTACTTATAAATGTCATAAATTGTAATTATTTCACATTTATTAAGGGCAGAGTACTAGATGAAATCATGTGCCCATAATATAGCTTCATTCATATTGGACCACAATGAACAGCTTATATTCACCAGCCTATCAGTTGTCCTGGCGTTTTTTTTTACTAGGACGTTTTACGTATATATTTGTACTCTATCCATAAATGCGCCATTTTTTGTTCTAAATAACTTGATAATTTAGTGTCATATTCGTGAGGTTGGAGAAAAAAAGACATTTTTCATGTTAATCCTCACAATTAATTCGAATTATTTTTGACGATTCAAATCCTTTTCTAATTATTCGAATAATTTTATAAATATTCGAATCCTTTTATAAATATTCGAATCCTTTTATGGATTCGAATACGAATCCTCTTAAAATAATGTAACGAATCCGGATCACGAATCCAGTTGAACTAAAGTATTCGAATGCCTATTTTGAATCCTCTAAAAGGATTCGAATCCAGGATTCGAATCCTGAATGATTCGAATCCTGCCCAGCTCTGCTAAATAATGAGGTTAAAGTGACAATGGGCCTGTCCATCAGAGACAACAGTAGGGAGTTTGTTTACTGTCAACTGTTGGGGAATTCTCTGATGACCGGATTGTTAATTGTAAACGTGTTTGGGATTTTCGATAGATCTACCCTCCAGTACCGTTCATTACATACCAACATACATCACAAACAAATTTAAACATGTTGAATGTTGAACATTTTGATGAACGGGCCCAATGGTTCAATTGATTTCCCCTTCGTTAAAGTTAGACAGTCGTTAATCTTGTTTGTTTTTGTCATAGATGTTAATTCTGATATGTTTTCACTGACTAATCGATTATTTAGTTAACGAAAGCCCTAACGAAGGGGAAATCATACGGCCTAATGTTATCAAATTTGAAAAAAGACAAAATATCGAATACTTACTGTAAACTCTAGTAACTAAATGAGTAAACTTACTCTGTTAGTTTTAGGCGCTTGCTAAACTCTTAACTAATTACCTGCTAATCACAATCACATCTTAACTACGCCCCTCACTTTAAGAATAATTAAGTCTTCACCTCGCGTACGTTTTTTTTTTCTTCTCTGTATCCCAAAGTGTGGAAAGTGGGTGAAACTCGTCGGGAAACTTTCCGACCCAATTTCCTCACCCCTGATCGGAATCGGATCGGTGGCTGGGGTGGCGCGATTGATAAAAAAGTATAGACGTCGTCGCAGGAGGCCGTGGCGCGCGGGGGATTACCCGGTGTGTGGGGTAGGTCGCGGCGCGACGTGGAAAAATGCGGGCCGGGGGGAGAGAAACGGGACCGATGATCGGTGTCAATGGTGTGAACGATGGGAATACCGACACTTGTTGAACGAGAAGGGATGACGATGTTGAATCAATTTAGTTTTTTTTATGTGCGGTGTACAAATAACCTAGTTTGTGAATAAATGTAGCGTTTGTCTTTAATTTGATTCTCATTAGCGTTTATGTTTAGACATGAAATATGTGAGAAATTAATTCATCATATATGAAATATGTTTAGATTTATATAAAGTGTACACTAAGGAAATGTAGTGTTTGAGTTTTAACAGAAAATATGCCTATAATTGTGTTTAGTGTACCAAGATAAGGTGTCTTCCAATGTCGAATAGCGAAGAGCAAAAAAAAGGTTCACTTATTTCCTGTATCGATAAGTAATGAACAAAAAGAAGGTACAAAAGAGAACAAACAAATAAATAACAATTTTGAAATAGTACAGGTCACCATGGGTTAGGTTAGAGTGTAGTTAGACTACAAATATCTCTTCTCCACTTTACATACGAAGGATTTTGTTTTGCCTCACTGAAAGCTTTCTCTTATGAAGAACACCATCTTAGGTTAGATTGCAGTCAAGCTACAAATTATTAAAATAACTGTACTGTAGTTTAACTACAACACATTTAGTTTAATCGATCCGTCGGGCAAAACTAGATTCTTCGGGAGAATGTTTTTAGATATAGGAGTTGTTGATTTTTTAGTATAAATAATTGTAGTAGATTATCACACAATAAAATGGAGATAAAAAGAATTTGAGAAATTGAAAGACAAAAAGAAATAAATACAAAGTAGTTGATGAGTTTTCAGGATGTATAATTAATTTAGCATTACACTTTTAAAAAGAAGATCAAAAAACGGAATAAAATAGAGATAAATTAAAAACAAATAACAGAGAATAATGATATTAAAGCAACGAAATAAGGCAATACAAAGTGTTACTTATACATATGAAACTCTTTTCTTTAGTAGAGTTAGTACATAGTTTGAACTCCTTACTATATAACGATGTAAGATTTTAGTAGAGTGAGGTAGTACTAAATGTTTGTAGAGTTAGCAGAAGCTTTAAAAATTCTGCTATAGAAAGATATGACTAGAGAGTAGAATAGAGAAGACTACTATAGAAAGATGCAAGACTCGAAGTTTAGTTTGAACGATGTAAGAATCTAGTAGAGTGGAGTAGTACTAAATTTTAGTTGAGTTAGCAAAAACTTTGAAGATTCTGCTATAGAAAGATATAAGATTCTAGCAAAGTAGACTAGAGAAGACTCTACTATAGAAGACTCTAAGTAGAGTTTAAACGATGTAAGATTCTAGTAGAGTGGTGTAGTACTAAACAGTGGAGTTAACAGAAACTTTCAAGATTCTGCTATAGAAGGATATAAGACTGGTAGAGTAGACTAGGAAAGTAGTAAACTTTATTAGAAAGTTTGAAGACTCTGCTATAGAAAGATGCAGGACTCTAAGTAGGGTTTGAAGCTTTGATAGGTTTAAAACCTTTGATTAATAATCTCCTGAATCCCATTGAAATGTGAAAAGTTATCGAATTTATCTTTTTTTTAATTCGCTCGCCGCGAGTGGAATTTTATTGATAAATAGGGGAAACGACCCCTCGCCCTTTGTGCAAAGTTTGTAATCCGCACAATAAAGGAATAAATAAACGCGCACCCGCCCCAAATTATAACACGGAATTCTTCGCGATTCGGAAAAATCGAACAATTGTTCTCTCGGCGTACACCCGCGGCATTAACAAGATGTTCGCGGATCGCGCACAACTTCAGGAAACAATCGAAAAGCGTCCCTTTTGTTCAGACCGAATCAATCTGCTTTTAATGGATGGAGGAGGAGGAGGACCAGAGGAACGGAATCTCGGGTTTTTAGAGAAGAAAGACTTATCGACAAACGAACAATTTCTAAAACAAGCGATGTGATGTAACAATTCAAACATGGCAAAGTGAATTTATGATACGGGTAAGTTGGGTTTCAGAACAAGAGATATGAAGTAACGATTCAAATATGCAGAAGGGAGGTTATGTTATAGATAAGTTAGGTTTTAAAACAAACCCTTGAAATATGTTAATAAGAGGTTATGTTACGGATAAGTTATAACCACACTTAGCCGTGACCCTTTTGTTCAGACTGAATCAATCTGATTTTAATGAATGGAGGAGGAATAGGGCCAGAGGAACGGAATCTCGGGTTGTCTTTCACAGAAGAAGGACTTATCGACAAACGAATAATTTTCAAAACAAACGATGTAATGTAACCATTCAAATATGTTAAAGTGAGGTTATGATACGAATAAGTTAGGTTCTAGAACAAGGGATATGACGTACCTATTCAAATATGTTTAAGAGAGATCATGCTATAGATAAGTTTGGTTAAACCAAACGATATGACGTAATGATTGAAATATGGTAAAGTGAGGTTATGTTACGGATAAGTTACAACCTAACTTATACGTAACATAACCTCACTTTAACTTATTTCAAACAAACGACGTGATGTGACTAATCAAATATGTTAAAGTGACGTTATGTTAAAGTGAATTTATGTTACAGATAAGTTAGGTTCCAGAACAGACGACGTGGTGTGATTATTCAAAAATTTTGTAATGAGGTTATGATACAGGTTATGTTATAGAAAACAATTGAATATGCAGTATGATCAGGAGCTTAGCGTGAGATCAAACAAAATCGAACTGAGTCGGCTATGAATCATAAACATACATATTTGAGCAGTATATTTTGAACTTCACATATTATTTAAATGTGTTATAATGAGGTTATCATACAGATCAGTAAGGTAATGTTATAGAAAACAATTGAATATGCAGTACTATCAGAGACTTAGCGCGAGATCAAACAAAATCAAGCTGATTAGGCTATGAATCATAAACATACGTTTCTAAGCAGTATATTTTGTACTTCAAATTAAATTAGTCTTTTATACGCCTGGCGAAAGAAAAGCCTGAAAATTTGGTTTGGTCGCGTAAATTTTAAGACTTTTCTAAACTCGAAATTTTACTTCATGTTTAATCAAAGAGTGGAAACACCCGCTAGACGTTTTATTTTTGTCTACTATAACATAATCTAAAATCGTTTTGATTTATTCATCACTGACTTTACATTCAATCAAAATGATTAACAATTTCGTTGATTGTAATCTGAAATCATTTAATTTGCATACATTCGTTTAAATAAATTGTAGACACAAACCGGCTTTGCGTTGTTGCTGCTGCGAAAATGATAATGAAAAAAAGACAAAACAAGAAGTATCAAATATGGCCGACGACAGTGGAGAGAAATCTGCTAGTGTCGCATAGTTGCCCGATTAAGTCACGCTCGCGGTTGCCGATAACCGGAATAATTAACGATTAATCATTCCAATTGATGAGGCGCGAGTCGGCCGATGAAAATTCATTTACGGGAATTACACGCCGACACCCACGGAGATAAAAAAGAACATAACCTCAAAGTCAATTGTACAAAAAATGGTGTGTTTATAACCAAATTGTAACGGATAATATTATAGACAACCTTTTGAGGAATATGAGTAGGCTATAAGGATAAAATCTGCTAGTAACAGTTCACTTTCAATGGTGCGTGATATAAAACTTTCTGAAACACTGTTTTTTTTATCTAAGGCAGGCAAAAAAATATTGGGCCCGTTCATCAGAGACAACAGTTGGGAGTTTGCTGCTAACTGTTGGGGAATTCTCTGATGTCCGGATTGTTATTCGTGAACGTATTTCGGATTTTTGCAATCGTACAAAATAGACCGACTGCAGTACCGTTCATTAGGTACCAACATGCATCACAAACAAATCCAAACATGTTGAATGTTGAAAATTTTGATGAACGAGCCCAATGAGTTTAACTCATGCCAAAATGCTTTAGCGACTCTTCACTTTTAGGAGCCCTCGCTCGCTTCACTCGCTCGAGCTGCTAACAGCGGCGGGTTACTAAAGCCTATTTTCGGCCCTTAATACACTATATACTATTTCTGTAAAAAATAGAGCCTCTAAAAGATTCTTTAAGAATTACCTAAAAATAGGCAACTCAAATTGCATTTGCAATTATTTACTCACACGGAATTTTGAAAAAAAAAAAACGATCTAGACATACAACCATTCAAATAACGTCAATTGTGATACAATTGTATATTTTTGTGAGATTTCTTTACTTGTCTTGCAATAATTGTCGTCGTAATGAAAACAAATGGTATATAGTAAATTAAGTTGCCTACATTTAGGCGCTTTTTACAAAATCTTTGAGAATGAGAATGTATCCCTGAAAGGAAACACTTGTAGCTAGTGACGTAGATAGCTTTTCGCGATGGAGAGGGGAATTTGATTTTGTATTTTAATTATTTTTTCTAAAGTCCTAAAAATACAAGTACAAGCAATGGTTCTATTTTTCACTTAGATGTATATAAAAATAAAATATAATCATAACCAAACAAAGCGCCAACAGAAAAGAGCCTTTTTTTTTCATTCTCCTATTTTTCAAGACTCATGGGGAAGATTGATTTCCTAAATCCCCCCCCCCCCTTTTTTATTCTTTTATTTTTAAAGACTCATGGGGAAGGGGGTTGATTCCCTAACCCCCCCCCCCCTAACTACGCCACTGCTTTTGACCATACACTTATTAACAAAAATGTGCTTCTTTTCATGTATGCCCTAGAAGTTTGTCATTGCAATTCATTAACACGCTGTATTATGTAATTTAAGAAATAAGAAACATAACTGTACAAAAATGTGTGTGTTATAATCTAATTTGAACTAATAACAGCCTGGTTAGGTTAGGTATGAAGTGAAATCTTTCCAATTGTGTTATTTTGTTTCAAGTAGAATTTATAAGATAATATATGAAAAAAATAAACATAACCTCAAAGTTGATTATACAAAAATGTGTGTTTATAACTTAGTTTGAACAAATGACAGCCAGGTTAGGTTAGAACATTGTATTACAATAAAGTGAAACCTTTCTAATTGTGCTGTTTTATTTCAAGTAAAATATATTAGGTGATATAAGGAAAAATAAATATAACCCTAAAGTCAATAGTACAAGAAATGTATGTTTATAAACTAATTTGAACTAAAAGCAGCCTGGGTATTTTAGAATATATGATTACAATAATGTGAAACAATTCTAATTGTGTTGTTATATTTCAAGTACATTAGGTAATATAAGAAAAAAAAACATAACCTCACAGTCAATTGTACAAAAAAATAACGCATTTATAACTTAATTTTAACTAATAGCGGCCAGGTTAGTTTAGAATATATTAATACAACAAAGTGAAACCCTAATATTGTGATGCGTTCTATCAAGAAAGTTAGGTCATAATAATAATAATAACAATAATAATAATAATAATAATAATAATAATAGTAATAATAATAATAATAATAATAATAAAACAGAACTTTAAAATCCATTTTATAAAAAAATGCGTATTTATAATCTATTGTGTAATAATAGCAGCTATGTTAGGTTAGGTTAGAATCTATTAAATTATTATTGAAAGTCTCGTTTTATGACTTTCAATAATAATTTCGATGTAATATTTGTGATTATTTTCTATAAATCTGAAACACCATAACCTAAAAGTTCATTGTATAAAAATGCGTATTTATAATCTAATTGTGTTATAATAGCAGCTACGTTAGGTTAGGTTAAAATATATTAGGTGATACGAGACTTTCTATAATAATTTTTATGTACTGTTTGTGATTATTTTTTATAATTCCGAAATCTCTTTAATAGGTTAGGTTAGGTTAGAATATATTAGGTGATACAAGACTTTCAATAATAATTTCTAAGTATCATGACTTTCAATAATAATTTCAATGTACTATTTGTGAATATTTTCTATAAATCTAAAACAATATAACCCTAAAATCCATTGTATGAAAAATGCGCATTTATAATCTAGTTGTGTAATAATAGCAGCTACGTTAGGTTAGATTAAAATATATTAGGTGATACGAGACTTTCTATAATAATTTTTATGTACTGTTTGTGATTATTTTCTTTAATTCCAAAATCTCTTTAATAGGTTAGGTTAGGTTAGAATACATTAGGTGATACAATAATAATTTCTAAGTACTATTTGTGATTATTTTCTATAATCTCGAGAGCTCTTTTGTTTCTGCCTTTTGTATCTTGATATACGCCCTAGCAACGCCCAGAGAGAGGAAAAAATGAGAAAAAAAAGTTGTATCGACATTATTTTTTTGTTTTGTTTCTCGACAGTCACATATTCGCGAGTGCGCGGCTGATGTTCGAGGGGTAAGATAAAGTAGAAGGGGTAGAAAAGATGAACGTCGGGCAATCAATAATCACACGTACACACGCGGACCAGCTCCCCCCTCAGGAGATGAAAACGCAGAAACAAAAGAGCGACGCCCATCGGTAAAAAATAAACAAATGAATATAGAATTGCGAGTATTTGAGGAAAAAGCGGGGTTTTTCGCGTTAATTGTTGACAAATAAAGATAGCGCTGATTCGGTCAGCGGCGCTGGAAACCGCTGACGCCTTCCGAATTGTGCCGGTGATGACTAATTAAGCAATTAAGTCATCCGACGCGCCGCAGACGTAAACAATTGAAGCGCGCTTCGCAAAAATGCCGCGCGGCGTGCGTCGTCCGTGCGGTGGCGCCCTCGCTACCCCCAGGGGTGAACTAGAGCCGGCGTGTTTCGATTGTTTACGCGCGCTTATTTGGTATGTTCAAAATAAAACTATTAGTTGAAGTTAAGTATACGTTATTATGTTTATCAGCAATCCAGAAATTGTATTCTAAGCTTTATAAAAAGCAAAAATAAGATATATTAGAGTAAGTATAAAGTGAATCCACAATAGATCTGTAAAGGTCGCGGTGGTACAGGCGAAAAGGCCACCCCTACAAATATCTAAGTATAAAGTGAATTTGTATTTTTAGTATACACATCCCGATGTATATTCTCTATTTTTTCGTGTATTCGTTGTTTTTCTAAAAGAGGTTAATTTGAAGTTTAGAATAAGTGTTTCCACTCCAAGCTAAGCATGAAGTAAAATTTCGAGTTTAGAAAAGCCCCGCGTAGAAAATTTGTAGAGGGTCGCGCAGCGACCCGAGACAAATTTTCACGGGGCTTTTCTAAACTCGAAATTTTACTTCATGCGCCACGCGTATTGAGCACTGATATGTTGCGAAATTCAAAATATTCTTGTTTAGCAGTATATCTTTAACCCTGCATTAGCAGTTTATTTTTAAAACTAATTTAGCAGTACATTTTTTAAATTTACAATACTTTAGGGTTTTATATGCGGGGCGCATGAAGTAAAATTTCGAGTTTAGAAAAGCCTTAAAATTTGGTTTGGCCGCGTAGCGCTACGCGACCAAACCAAATTTTAAGGCTTTTCTAAACTCGAAATTTTACTTTATGCTTTGTCTGGGAGTGGAACACTCGTTCAAAAATTGAAATTGAACGTTTTTGAAGACAGCAAGTAATGCATGAAATTTTACAGCGCTTGAATAGGAAGCTGTTACAGTCAGTGGCGTAGATAGTTTTTAGTGATGGTTGGATTTGACTTGATATTATGTTTCATAAATTTATTTTTCCTATAGTTATTCTAAAACAAGTACAACAATTGGTTCTATTTTTCACTTAAATGTGTATAATCAAAATAAAAATGTTAACAAAAATAAATGGCTACCAGAAAAAGAGACTTTTATGCCATTCTCCTAATATTCAAGACTCATGGAAGCATTGATCCACTGGTGGCTCGCGGCCTAACTTCATGTGATGCTCAAATCCAAAATGCAAAAAATGAGGTTAAAAGCACTACTTATCCATTTTGTTTATCAATGCTCCTTACGTCACGGAATTGCGTCATTACTACATGCGTTAAGTAGCACAACGAGCTCACCTTTAATTCCGAGATGCTTTACCTTGGCATTTTTGTTTCACATGAAGTTGGCCACCGGGCGCCACTCGATTGATCCCCTAAATCCCCCTATCTACGCCACTGGTTACAGGTAATAGAAAAATCGCCTGTAAGAGTATGTATACGTATAAAAATAATTCCTGTACGTATGAATATAGAAAAAATAAGATACATTCGAGTATTTTTTGTTTTAGTAATTCCGCGGTATGAGACAATTGAACCGAAATCGATAATAAAACCCGAGGCCTTTTATGATTTAATTGCGCCGTAAATACTTCAATTAGGGCCCCGCGCGACGGTCCCGGGGAAAAAATCAAGACATAAAAGTCGACGCGTCGTAAAAAAAAAACGAGGAGACCCTCGCGTGGATATTTATTCTTTTTTATATCGATTCTAAAAACGTTATTTATGCGCAATATAATCGATATTAACTTTATAACTCGGTGCGCGCCCCCCGCGCGACTCCCCGCAGCGCGCCGTAAACGAGTAAAAAAGTAGTGGTGACACTTTTTATTGGGCTCTTCGGGGCCCCGAATGGCACTTTTAAAATTTTAAGTAAGTGATTATTAACGGGTTTTTATTGTGGTTTAAATGTTTAGTTTATTTTTTCCTTCTTCTTTTAGTTCGGGACGCGGCTGGTGGAGTTTACAGTGGCTGTTGTGTGGGACTCTATTCCAACATCTGGAGATATTTTTAAAGAAGGAATTTAAAAGAAGACATGTTTATTGTGTACCTGAATTATAATTAGAATCCAATTTCATTGTAAAGATTTATTTTATGTATAAATGTTGTCACTTAAGACGGTGATTTTTCTAAAGTTACTGTTTGTGTACGAGAGATGGCGCCATAAGTCGTAACATATGGGACGTTTAAAGAGGGTACTCAACGAGTGTATTTATTTAATATTAACAACAAACAACACAACAAAGCGTGTGTTCTATTAGTTCGGCACGCGGATGGTGAAGTTTACAGTGGCTGATGTGTAGGACTGTATTCCAACATCACTAGATATTTTTAAAGATAAACGTGTGTAAAACTGAAAAGTTATTGGAATCAATAAATGTTATTATTGTTGAAACTCTCACTTAAAGACAACAGGGATATCCGTACACGAAATCTTAAATTTAACTTACAAGTTATTCCTCAACTTTACAGTCTAAGTGCGTTTAGTACTTGATTTGTATACTTAGATTGTGAGTGGAATTAATACGTTAATTTTAACATTTCGCGTACGGAATCGGGGGGATCATCGACTACAATATTCTAGTAATCACTGTTTCAAACAAATTCTAAATGTATAAACATATTTTTAGACGGTAACGCCTACTATTATTCCACAACAAACAGCATGTCAACATTTTTATACGTTTCATGAAAAATGAATGCTGCCAATCAATTAACATGCAAATTAACCGAGTTAAAGCTGTTGGGATTCCGGCAATAACAAAAACAGCGCACGCACAAATACCCAAGATAGTGTAAGTGACTCACGCCGGACAAAAGAAATCCGATCGATTTCGATTTTTTCGCACAAATTTTCCGCGAAACGCTTCCAGTAATTTCCGCGATATCGGAATTCCGCGGATGGGGACAGTTTTTATTCGCGCCCGAGGAATGTATTGGTTCTCAGCGCGCTTTTGTTCGAAACGAAACAAAAAAAATGGCAACAACAACGCAAACGCGGGAATTTCGTTTCGAGTTATTTTTATTGCTTTCGATGACTCGCCAGTATATTTTGAATTATTGCATATGAAGAAATGTGTTTAATCAATACAAACATATTTCTCCATAAACAATAATTCAAAATATACTGGCAAGTATGCGCGATGTTAAGCAGTATAATTAAAATTACTGAGTAGAAACATAGACTGACAATCTAACCAAAACTGCAACAACTTCTATAGTAAAATCACTGAGTAAAAACATAAGCTAACTTACACAATGGGCCTTTCAGGCTTAAGTGTGCATCTCCTTGGGCGTTGCAGTCACTAAAACCTAAAATTCTGCACTAGTTCTTAATTGCGCGCATGCTTGGATGTAAATGTAATGTAATTATATATATATATATATATATATATATATATATATATATATATATATATATATATATATGAATTTCTGAATTTCGCAACATATCAGTGCTTAATACGCGTGGCGCATGAAGTAAAATTTCGAGTTTAGAAAAGCCCCGTGAAAATTTGTCTCGGGTCGCTGCGCGACCCTCGACAAATTTTCTACGCGGGGCTTTTCTAAACTCGAAATTTTACTTCATGCTTAGCCTGGAGTGGAAACACGTGTTCTAAACTTCAAATTAACCTCTTTTAGAAAAACAACGAATACACGAAAAAATAGAGAATATACATCGGGATGTGTATACTTAAAATACAAATTCACTTTATACTTAGATATTTGTAGGGGTGGCCTTTTCGCCTGTACCACCGCGACCTTTACAGATCTATTGTGGATTCACTTTATACTTACTCTAATATATCTTATATTATATATATATATATATATATATATATATATATATATTACATGATTTGGTTTGCTGGGTATGTTGCGCGCGCATGCTTGGATCATAAAACTGCACTGAGTCTTAAATGCGCGCGCACATTCGGATGTGAATGCTGCACTAATTCTCATTTGCGCGCGTATGCTTGGATCATAAAACTGCACTGAGCCTTAAATGCGCGCGCATACTTGGATGTTAATGCTGCACTAATTCTCAATTGCGCGCGCATAATTAACATTGTTCTAGCGCGTGCACTAATAGGAACAGCGATTACTAGAGTATTGTAGTCGATAATGCGTTATTGGAGAGTTTTAAGAATATGTATATATATAAACAAACTCTTTTTTATCAAATAGAATATTTCGCCAACCGTGTCGGCTTCATCAGGGAAACTGTAAAATGTATTTTCTTTTAGCAAACATAACCTATTATTACAATAAAACTTTACTTACAGAAACGTGATATATATATATATATACATATATATATATATATATATATATATATATATATATATATATACAAAATCAAATTTTACTTTGTTGGGTGTCGGATAATTTTATCTATCGGTATTACTGAATTCCGTGCACTATTTTTCTCTACTCCTTTCTGTTTTTTGCACTTTTTCTAGCTTGTTGGAATTATTTTCCTTTTTCTTCAAAAATCTTCGCTTTACTGTGTTCCATGTTCTTCTGGGTCACCCTTATCTCCTCTTTTATAGAGTTTTAAGAATACTCAATTTTAATTACATATTAGTCGAAAGCGAGTATATTTTAAACTTCACTTTAAACTAGCGTTTTATACGCGTGGCGCATGAAGTAAAATTCCGAGTTTAGTAAAGCTTAAAAATTTACTTCATGCTTAACGATGGAGTGGAAACCCTCCTCTCCCAACCATTAAATTAACTCATTAATTTCAAAATCCGTTTTCTTTCATTTCCGATTCAGCAGACATCTGTCGTTAGCATGAAACTAGTCGAAAAAAAAAGAAAAACGACCATCTGAAACATCCGCAACGCCGGCCCGCTGCGATCGCTTCCGATTGGCGCATTGGAGCTCCGCGGAGTCGTTTTTTGCGCTGAGGAGGCGGCGGTCAGGGGGGCGGCCACCCCCAACGGGGCCGGCGAGGGTCCGTTCGGAAAAGTCGCTCTCTATGCAGTAAAATAAAATATCGACCACCGCCCGCCACAATAAACAAAATCGCCACGCTAATTAAAAGTAGCGAAACCTGCGCGCACGCGGCCTCCTCGATCGATTCATTCGACGAACTCGGTCGGTCTAGGACACCGTTAGATTTATAGAAAAAAATTATAACTGTTTGTTTATTTTTATAAATGTTCTTGTTACTTGAGTCATCTAGATGCAAAACAGGACCCTATCAAAACATCCACACTATTTTGCTACCGGTAATGCTGGGCTTCTATCTACTTTTTTGACATAATTTTGATAATTTCTTTTAAATAAAAAAACTTTAATTTTCGCTCGTACTCATATGTATTAACTTTTAGAAATTCAAATAATACAAGTATTTATTGCGCTTTCTTCATAAAAATTACGCGAATTGTAAATATTTTCTTTAAAACCAATCGTGTTGGTTTTGTTTTTAAAGCCCACTTTGCTAAAACAAACAAAACATCAATTTTTTACAAGAAATCTCCGTTCTTAAAAATTCCATTCTTGAGCCTTCTTCAGAGAGACTGTGTGGATGTTTTGATCAGGTCCTTGCAAAATCAGTTACATCCATTGTTTTGAAAAAACTAAAATGCTGAATATCTCCAAAACAAAATTGAAATCTCCTTTGGCAAAATTAGTTTTTGGGCTTTGGCTTGTGTCTTTTATAGCTACAGAATGCACCCATGCCAAACATATATATTTTCAAGGCTCAACATATAAAAGGCTTTTTTGCTCCCCTAAAAAATAAAACCTCTGTTGGATCTATCTACATCTACACGACTTACTTATGAATACAAACTTACAGAGAATTAGGACTAGGACTTTTAATCTAATTCAAAAATTACCTTAAGTGCAGCTAAATTAATTAATAATGCATCTTGTTAGGTCATTGAATCTAACCAATTTCCTCTAATAATGCATTGTCACTCAGTAAATAAAACTCTAAAAATTGTTCTTCGTATATAACTTCAAAACGTATCGCTCCTCAATAAACCTGTTAACAACTGAACTTAGCAGCGTTATCTGTTATGTATCTATATAATTAAAGCACCATCTATCCGTCAGATATTAAACTACTTCACTTGATAGCGCCATCTTCTGTGCGAAATAATATAACTCTAAAAATTGTTTTTTGTAAATAATGCAACTTCAAAAATGTTCGCGTCTCTTAATAAATCTGCTAATAACTGAACCCAGCAGCGCCATCTGTTATGTATCTATATATTTAAAGCACCATCTATCCGTCAGATATTAAACTACTTTATTTAGTAGGGCCATCTTCTGTGCCTGTAATGATTTAAAGCACTATTTTTCCGTTAGATACAAAAACGACTTAATTTACTAGCATGTACATAGGTATTCATAATTTTGAAAAATGACAATTGTTTGTGATTTATTTTGTTTATTAACATAGGTTTCCACTCCCAGAGTAAGCATGAAGTAAAATTTTTAGTTTAGAAAAGCCAGAAAACTTGGATTTGCAGGGGCGCGCGAGCGAAGCGAGTCGCGCTTCGGCAAATCCAATTTTTCAGGCTTTTCTAAACTCGAAATTTTACTTTATGCGCCACGCGTATGCAACAGTAATTTAATGTGAAGTTAAAAACACATATTACTTACTTAGGTTTAAGATTTTATATGCGAACTTTGTTTAACTTTATATTCTACTACTAACGATTAGTAAGTAAGTGAAGTATGAATCTGTTATTAACTACACTTAGTAGCGCCATCTTGTGTGTAGCTTTTTAATCAAAGCACCATCTATCCGTCAGATATTAAACTTAAGTGAATTAGTTTAATATCTGACGGATAGATTGTGCTTTGATTAAAAAGCTACACACAAGATGGCGCTACTAAGTGCCATCTTAAGTGTAGCTATTAGTGTCCCTGTATTTAAGAGAGTAGCGTAAACTGGCGGAACAGGACGCGCGTCAATTATTATAGAATATGATTATTAGATTATGATTTTGAATTTGGCGCCTAAAGGCGTCAAGATGGATGCCAGTAGCTATTTAATCAAAGCCCCATCTATCCAGCAGATATTAAACTAATTCACTTACTAGCGCCATCTTTTGTGCTTCTAATTAATTAAAGCACCATCTATCCGTCAGATATTGAACTAATTCACTTACTAGCGCCATCGTTTGTGCGTTTAGTTAATTAGAGCACCATCTATCTGTCAGATATTAAACTAATTCACATTTAGTTAGTTAAAACATCATCTATTTGTCAGAGATTAAACTAATTTACTTACTAGCGCCATATTTTGTGCGTTTAGTAATTAAATCATCATCTATCTGTCACATAATAAAGTAATTCACTTACTAGAGCCATATTTTGTACGTTTAGTTAGTTAAACCATCATCTATCTGTCAGATATTAAACTAATTCACTTACTAGCTCCATCTGTTGTGCGTTTAGTTAGTGAAAGCACCATCTATCTGTAAAATATAAAACTATCAAACTCATTAAACCCATAATATAACATTTTTTAGTATTTAACAGAAATATTAGGTTCATTTGAAGATTATTTTTAGATTTGTTTTACCTAGAACCAACTTTTAGAGTTAACTCTTTATAATTGTTTGGTCGTCATATTATAACAATTATAATATTTTTCAAAACAATTACGTTTATTTGAATCAAAGCACCATTTATCCATCATATTTTAAACTAATTCACTTTCTAGCGCGATCATTTGTGCGTTTAGTTAATCATAGCACCATCTCTCTACCAGATATTAAACTAATTCACTTACTAGCGCCATCTGTTGTACGTTCAGTTAATCAAAGCACCATCTATCCGTAATATTTAAAACTAAAAAACTCATTAAACTCATAATATAACATTTTTTAGTATTTATCAAAAATATTAGGTATATTTGAAGATTATTATTAGATTTTTTTTACCTAGAACCAACTTTTAGAGTTAAGTCTATATAATTGCTTGGTCGGTAATAGGTTAAATCCACATTATAACAATTTCAATATTTTTTAAAAATATTACGTTTTCTTGAATCAAAGCACCATCTATTCGTCATATTTTAAACTAATTCACTTACTAGCACGATCATTTGTGCGTTTAGTTAATTAAAGCACCATCTATCTGTAAGATATTAAACTAATTCACTTACTAGCGCCATCTGTTGTGCATTTAGTTAATCAAAGCATTAAACCCATAATATAACATTTTTTAATAATTAACAGAAATATTAGGTGTATTTAAAGATTATTTTTAGATTTGTTCACAAATACTTGTCAATTCTGATTCTGGACTTATTTCTCAGAAATCACAAAACTACTGGTACTTATTTATACAAAAATAATTTCAGGGTAGATAGATAATTACCTAAAAAAAACATTCGAATTCGAAAACACGTTTACGTAAGTAATCAACAACGACGAAAAGATTAAAAAAAAGTGGAATCGAAAAACTAATTTGACCCAATCAATTTAATTCTCCACGGTCGTATTAAATTACTACAAAAGCCGATTACATTCTTTCATCCTATCCACGCATCATTATTATTATTATTAAATCCGTGCGTTGCTCAATTGTTCTTCGCGTGTGTATCGAACTTCATTAAATCGAAATTATCCTACAATTCCGAAGAGAGAAACAAAAAAACACAAATCGTTTCCAGTAATCTCGATTTAATGTTTCGATAATGTAATTGAATAACGAAAAATATGTATGTCAGAACGGCTGAATTTCGTATAATAACAAAAAAACAAACATGACAATTGAATAAAGTGTGTTAGTTACACGTGTTGCGCGAGACGGTGTGGAAATTTGTTTGTTTGTAATGGTTGGTGTTTGGATTTTTTCGGGTTTTGTTATGAAAGTTGCTTTGATGTTAATGTGCTCATGTTTTTCTCGACTCTCACGAAGACGTATACAATGCGTAAGTAAGCGAGTTAGTGATATTTATGTTATTATCTTCTACTTGTTTAAGTTAGTAAATAGCGTACGTATTAAGATGTTTAACAGGTGATATTTAAAGGCATTGGCGTAGACAGGATTTTTAGGCACGTTACAAAAAAATATGCCTAACTTAGTTTGATTAAATGTTAAGAAGTGTCAGTTATTTCACGAGGACGTAAGTGAGTTAGTGATATTTATGTTATCATCTTTTACTTGTTTAAGTTAGTAAATAGCATGCGTATTATGACGTTTGAGAGGTGATATTTAGACGCAGTTAGTTGTTTAATTCGGGTCTGTTTTAATAGCCTAGCAGCAGTTTCAATAAATAATAAAACACCATAATAAATTGACATATTTACGGAAACTCATCATGTTCGCTTTAAACTATAACATATTTTGTGTACTTAATTTTATTGCACAGAAATGTACGTAGACTGATGATTTTTAAGCACGTTATAATAAAAAAACGCTTTAAATTAAATGATAGGAAGTGTCAATTATTAGTGTTTTGTTTTATTTATAACGTAGGTTTGTACTCCTTGTTTAAGCATGACATAGAATTTCGATTTATCAATATATCTGTTAATAATTAAACCTAGCAGCGCCATCTGTTATATATCTATTTAACTAAAGCACCATCTATCCATCAGATGTTAAACTATTTCACTTGGTTGCGCCATCTTCGGTTCGTTTAGTTAATCAAAGCACCATCTTTCCGTCAGATAATAAACTACTTCACTTACTAGCATATGCGTAGTCAGGATTTTGACCGATGACAGTTATTCAAGACTTTTTTTTTCAAACATAGGTTTCCACTCGCAGATTAAGAATGAAGTAAAATTTAAGAACAAAAAATTGTTCTTTATGACAGAAAACCTCAAGCTATGGAGTCAACAACAAAAAATTGACAAATGGACTTGTGCTACTTACAAAATAAACGGCTCATATATCCTTTCCTCCTTTATTCAGTTTTCCGTTTTTCTTTGTTGTATATTTATTTTCCAATTAATTATATTTCAAGCACCTTAATTCAATATTCCGTTTTTCCTTTGTTTCGTATTTATTTTCCAATTATTATTAACACCTGTTCGTCTTTCATTCAATTTTTCCGTGTTCCCTTTTTGGCCTCGTTGATTTTATTTTTTTTGCGCGTGTGTGTTTTATAAACGTTTCCGATGCCGTTTAATCTGGGAAATTAATCGGAAAAATCACAACGAGGACAAACAAAAGGCCGGATGATGACCGCGGGGCGGAATTTAAAAATTCAATAATCCGAAAAAGTACACTCCTACACCCCCGCAGACAAACACGGCGGCGGTGTTAACCGGCAAAAACAAAAAAAAAAATACCCGGGAAAACAAAACAATCTGAATCAGGGGGGTGGAAATCGACAGGGGTGGAAAATACAATCGGATGATTGTTGTGTTACATTGTAGTAGTTAAAGTGGGGTAATAAATGTTGAGAGATGCAATTGTTTTTTGTAATACATTTTTTAACAAGTGATCAAAAATAGATAATCAACTATACATTGATTATTTTTTATCACTTCTTTAATAAATGTTTCGTGCAATATTTTTGTAATATTTTTTTTAATTAAATGAGTAATCAAAATATTGTTGATATTGTTACATTGTAGCAGTTAAAATGGGGTAATAAATGTTGAGAGATGCAATATTTTTGGAATACATTTTTAAAATAAGTGATCAAAAATAATATATTGTACAGGGTAAATTCGATGTTTTTACAGGGTATCTAAGTAACCCGAATAGTTAGACAAAATCTGATATACACGTCATGACCTCATTTTCTGAGAAAATAACAATAGCTTTAACAGATCATGGCTAGCTCGATTAGTTTGAGAGATATCGGGCGTTTTTTAAATGTCGGCTATTTTAAAATACGTCGTTTTCTTAATAATAAGCTATGCAAATAAATAGTCTGATTATTATTTGTGTACTTTTTAACGTAGAATTCAGTGGCGTACTTATTTTTTTATTCAAACTTTTATCACACACAGTTGCATTTTTTAATGGAACACCCTGTATATTTTTACATCATTAAATAGCATTTCATATTAGCTTTATATTGATATACATATTTAACAAAATATCGTAAAAATTAGCAAAAAAACGATTATATTGAAAACTAAGTTTACTTTAAATATCAATTTTATAATTTTTGAAGACTTTTGCGATCAATTACTGAGTCCACAGACTTCTTCATTATGTATAAATTATACTAACATCTCTGTAATTATAAAATAATGTATTAATAAATATTTATTTAAAAGTTTTAGAGTTGGAAAAACAATTTTTCAATAAAAAAACAGAATTTTTCAATAAAAAAAGCTCAATTTAATGTATACATGTAAAGCAAATTTAACGTGCTAGTTCTTTGGAGAGTGCGCATTTATGCACTGCACTTAGGCCTCATTAGGCACATTGTGCTATTAATGTGCTATTCAATGACATAAAAATATATAGGGTGTTCTATTTACAAAAAATGCAATTTTATTTCATAACTCAGAAATTAAAAGTCCGAATAAAAAAATAAGCGCGGCACTGCATTTTACGGTGAAAACTGCACAAAAAAATATTGATCTCTTTGGTATGTATATCTTATAGTTATTAAGATAAAGACATATTTTAATATAGCCAACAATTGAAAAACGCCTGATATCTTCCAAACTAATCAAGTAACAATGATCTGTAAACGCCATTATCAATAATATCTGAGAAAAAGAGGTGATAATGTGTATATCACATTTTTTCCATCTCTTCAGGTTACCGAGGGTATTATGAGAACATCGAATTTGGGCCACCCTGTACAGTCCTTAATTACTATCCCTTGGATAATAAATTATTGATGCTTATGTAATACATTTTTAAATGAGTAATCAAAATATTATTTATATTTACACATTTTCATTAATATGAACTTTTTCTTATTTTCATACATACCATAATTATGCACCAAATACTTTGAAATTAACATAAGGCATGACCGTTTAGAAATGAATAAATAAATAAGAGTACTAACAAAATGTGAATTCTCATTAACTTATTTTTTCGCATTCTCGAATTTATTTTATTTCAGCACTTATAGCCCTTATAAGTTATAAGAAAAGAGACTATTTGGAATTATTCAACACTTAAAAGATTTTTAAAACAATTTCTTGTAGATTCACGGCACTCTAGAATAATATATACAACTTTCGAGATCCAATCATAAACTTTTGCATGCAATATTTTTGTAATACATTTTTTCAATAAATGAGTAATCAAACTGTTATTTATATTTACATATTTATAAGCTTTTACTCATTTCCATACACAAAATAAATAAACCCCAAATTCTTTGAAATGAACATAAAAATATTAACAAAATGTAAATTCTCTTATATGTTACTTGAAATTTTTTGTATTGTTGAATTTATTCTATTTCAGCACTCTATAGGTTATAAAAAAAGAGAGAGAATATTTGGAATTATTCCATACCTAAAAGATTTTTATAGCAATTTCTTAAAGAATATGAATTTCTTAAAGAATATGAATTTGCACTTAAGCTAATGGGCAGTAGACGGCGTTTACGCTGTCGAACATATGTAAATTGCATAGGCTATAATAAATTGTCAAAGATGTTCAGTATTCTTCAAGCTCTGGTTCGGGATTATACTGATGATGGCGTAGAAGCCTGAAACGCGTATAAAGTTATCCGGTGAATGACTGAGCACATTCACCGGATAACTTTATACGCGTTTCAGGCTTCTACGCCATCATCAGTATAGTCCCGAACCAGAGCTTGAAGAATACTGAACATCTTTGACAATTTATTATGGCCTATGCAATCTACATATGTTCGACAGCGTAAACGCCATCTACTGCCCATTGGCTTAAGTACTAGTAAGTAAGTATGCTACTTAAGCTAATAGGCGTTAGATGGCTACAAGAAAAGAAAATATTTGGAATTATTTAACACTCAAAAGATTTGTATAGCACTCTAGAATAATTTATACAATTTTTTTTAATCATGATTCTTTTTATATTTAATTAGATTAAGAAACATCAATTAAAATAAAAACAAAATTCTATTTGAATCGCGCTTAAATGTTCACTTTCATAAATTTCAGGAAATGCAATGTAGAAAAAAATCGTATGCAATTCTTTCAGAATTCTAAAAATGCTTTCACTAGAAATTCAAAGTAGAAAAACATCATCGTATTCAATTCTTTCAGAATTCTAAAAATGCTTTCACTGGAAATACAAAGTAGACAAAAATCGTATTCAATTCTTTTAGTTCTAAAAATGCGTTCACTTCAACACTTCAAATTATTTTTATCTAACTTTTTCAGTTGCGAATTAGTCAAGATGATGATGGTAGACTTTTTGCGAGATAGATTTTCTCAGAATATAAAATTTGTAAACCCGTTTTTGTAATTTTAATTTTAGTTGTAACGTTTATTATAGTACTAAACAAAAAAAATCGCAAATAAATACTCCTCATATTTGCGATTTTCGTGTTTATTACTTTTATAAACGTTACTAGTAGAATTAAAGTTACAAGCAGAATTAAGTAGAAAGTGTTAAAAGTAGAAATAAATATACTGCAATTGCCAACACTTGGTTGTAGAATATTTTAAAAATATTATACAGGGAGTTTTTCTTTTAAGTATACAGGGATTTTTCCTTTTAAGTATCTTTAACATATTTCATATAAACATTTGTAAAATTAATGAACATTTACTTAAAACTTAAGCAATATATTTTGAATTTACTGTAAATCAGTGTTTTATATGCGTGGCGCATGAAGTAAAATTTCGAGTTTAGAAAAGCCCCGCCTTCATGCTTAGTCTGGGATTGGAAACACTTGTTAGAGGCTTCAAATTGAATCTTTTTAATAAAACCATGAATATATGAACATTTACATCGAAAAATCGTGATTTGTATACCTAAAAGAAACATTTTCGGTATGTTAAAGTAGAATGAACGTAAATCAAAGTTTACGAGAACATTTTTAGACATTAGTAAAATAACTCGAATTTTATTAATACAATTTTTTTGTAGTAAAATAAACGTAGTTCAAAGTTTACCAGAATATTTTTTTAGACATCAGCGAAATAATCTGAATTTCATTAATACAATCTCCAACGAAAAAAAAAAACATATTTATAAAACAAATAAATAGGAACTGCTTTAAATATTTTAACATTTAAAAGCAAAGTTTAACGTTTTTATTTTCTAGAGACACTTCTGTAAGTTTGTATTTTCAGATGAAGTCGATTTTTTTCTTGTTGAAACACTCGGAACATAGAAAAAGAATTTCACAATTTAAACTTAATTTTATTGTTTTCCTTATACTCTTCTGTTCATTTTTTACTCATTGCTTTTTCAGAAGAAGCCGATTTGTTTGTAGAAACGCTCAAAACATATAAAAAGAACTTCACGTTTTCAACTCAATTTATTTTTTTCCCAATACTCAGAAGATAGTATACAAAGAACTTCGTAATTTTCTGTTTCACTATTTACCCAACACTTAGAAAATTCAATTGATTCAGTGAGTTACATCAACATCAACATTAATTGATAAATAATAAAGAACATTAAATTGTTTGAATGAGTTAAGAGATAATGAAATCTAATTGATAAAGAATAAAATTTAATAATTATCAGTTACCTTATAAATACGTTTTATTTCATTTGTTTTTTCTTCTAAAACTTAGAAAATATACAAATAAGTTCGTAATTTTCTGTTTCACAATTTACTTAACCCTTAGAAAATCCAATTGATTGATTGAGTTACGTCAAGATTAAAATAATTGATAATTAATAAAAAAAAACATTAAATTGTTTAAGTGAATTAAGTAAAAATCAAATTTAATTGATTAATATTAAACTGTTACAATTATCAATTAACTCATAAATAAGTTAACAGATTCGATAGCTAACGCCATCTATCTTATAGTCAGAAATGTTCAGTATTCCTCAGCACTTGGTCGGGATCACACTGAAGAGGACCTTGAAGTCCGAAACGCGTCTGTGGGTATCTGATGCCGGAATGCTGAACACAAATTCAATTATCATAAATAAGTTTTTGTAAACACTTGGAAATAAGTTCACAATTCATTTTTTGTAAACATTCAGAAAACTTGTTTTCTTTACAAAACTTCAAAAACATTTCATTGTTATTTTAACACATTATTTCTGCGTAAACAGTTTGCGTTCTTAGAAACGGAAAGTGAAAATTTAATAGATGACAGCGAAGTTCTCCGTTTCGATATTTTCTGAGTCTCGAGTTGTACAATCATGTTTAATTTTCACTGTTGAAATTCTTTATATTTTTTTTCTAGAACATTGAAATTTCAACACTTAAAACATGCCGAATTGTATAATTACTCTAACTTTTATCATTGCTATTTTTCGAAATTTTTGCAAACTTAGACAAGAAATAATATTGCAAAATTACGTTAACTTAAAAAAAATTATAAGGAATATGGAAACTAATTCATTCCCTATAGTTTCTCGTCTAAGTTTGTCTACACGAATAAAAGTTTTCGAAATGTAGACAAACTTAGACGAGAAACTATAGGGCATGAATTAATTTGCATATTCCTTATATTTTTTTCTAGAAAAATCGAATTTCCAAACACTTTAATAATGCTGAATTGTAGAATCACTCTAACTTTCATGATTGACATTTTTCGAAATTTCTACAAACTTAGACAAGAAATTATATTGCAGAATTACATTAACTTTCACGTTTGATAGTTTTGGAAATGTATACAAACTTAGACGATAAATTATAAGGAATAAATAAGTTTGTATAAAAAATCAAAACTTAATACTTATAATAATAAATTGTTGATTTAGCATAAAGAAAAATTGAATATGCGAATTGTTCGCAGAATATTTACAAAAGATAAAAACGAATTAAAATTAGTATAGACCCACTGAGCAAATCTATTTAAGTAATGTTTCATTAACATTAAAACAACGTTTAATGTTGCTATAATGTTGGTATAAAGTTATTTGTTTGTTTTTTGCTCAGTTCGGACTTTCTTTGTTGATTTTTCCTAATTTTGGGAAGTCTAGTTCAGAAGTTCATCTTTCTCATTTTTATGATTTTTAGAATCGCATTTATTTATTTATTTATTTAGTAGAAACACGTACGTTATTTCATGAAATATTACATTTAAAACATTCAAAATGTATAAGAAAATGTATAAATGGAAAGTTATTACAAGAAATGTAAGACTAGAGTGGTTTATTTAAATTTCTAGAAGATGCAAGTTTTGTTCAAGAACTTTAAATTGTAGTGATAGAAAAACGTAAAAAATATTGTGATAATAGACATAATGTAAAAATTATCATGCGCTTACAAATATTATTTTTTTCTGAAGTGCGGAGAAAGAATTGTACTTTCAAGGAAAATTCCTATCGAAAAACGTATACAATTTAATGCCACACGCTTTTATATTTTCAACATTCCTCGCACGGAGAAAGTGTTATTTTTTATGTTAAGATCTCACATTTATAGAAGAAAATAAACTTAGATTTTGTATTTTATTTGAATTTCTAGTATATCAATCTACAAATGTCATTTTCAGAAATGAAAGTAACCTTAGATTTTTATAAAGTTTTTCAAGTTTTTAGTACACCAATGTTTTTAGGACTAAAAATAAACGTAAGCTTTTGTAAACTTTCTTAAATGTTCAGTATACCATGGTTTTAGGAATAAAAGTAAACTTAGACTTTTGTAAAGTTTTTAGTATACCAATGTTTTTAGGAATGACAGTAAACTTAGTCTTTTGTAAAATTTTTCAAGTTTTCAGTACACCAATGTTTTTAGGAATGAAAGTAAACTTAGGCGTTTCTAAAGTTTCTAAAATGTTTAGTATACCATGGTTTTAGGAATGAAAGTAAACTTAGACTTTTGCAACGTTTTTCAAGTTTTTAACATGCTAATATTTAGATCTATATTATCTTTGATTTATTTCTCATTTATCACTTGATGAAAATTATAAATATTTAGACGTAATTATCACAAAAGAATGTAAACTTAGATCTTGTGTGGGATTTTAAGTTTCAAGTTAATGATAATATTATTTGAAGCGCTTTTCACAACATTTTCAATCCCCATGATTCTTTAGAATAAAACTTAAAATTTATGAAACTGTTCAACTTTTACACGCATAACAATCTCTACAGATTTTGTTATTTGAAAAACTTTCATCTTATAAAAAACTCCACAATATTTTCAAGTCACACGATTATGCTGATGTTTATAAGAAAACTTACAATTTATGAAACTGTTGAAGTTTTACATGCATACAAATTTAGAGATTTTATTATTTGGAAACATTTTTCTCTTATAAAAAACATCAAAGATTCATGATAAAGATATTTTCTAAAGAATAATATTATTCGAAAAACTAGCACTTTGTTAAATTTTTTAAGTTTAATCCTTACGATTATAGGAGACGTGATTTTTTATTATTTGAAGTTTCGTAATTCGCGTTTGCTTACAGGAAACAAGAAACGTGAAAACTGCTTTCCTAAATATTATCGTGCATAAGTTTTGACACTTTGAAAAAATCACGACTTTGAAGAATTTATGAAAGAATTCAAGTTTCACACTTCTAAGATCGAATAATTGAATTGATAATTGGCGAAAAATTGTACGGAATTAGAAGTTGTTATGTTGGAAAAGGTTTCATAGAATTAAAAGTTAGCACTTGGAAATAAAAATCATGATGGAATTCAAAGTTGACACTTAGTAGAATTCATAATAGAATTCAATGTTGACAGCTATAAGATTTCATAATACAAAATTGAAAGTTTTTAAAAATTCGATAGAGTTTAAAAATAACAACTCGAACATTTTCATTAAAAATCATAACTCGAACATTTCATGATAAAATCCATATTTGTCACTTTAAAAACTTATAGGCAGAATCTAATGTAGAAACACTAGAAGACAGAATTCATGGTAGAATGTAAAGAATGTAAAATTGATACTTGTTGAAGTTCATACTTGTAATAAAAACATTAAATCGAGAAATGTTGACACTTATAAGATTTCACGAAAAAGTTAAAGTTGCAAAAACTCGTGATAGAATTGAAAATGTGTAACTCGAATATTTATGATAAAATCCAAATCTGTCACTTAAAAAAAATTTTGGTAGAGTTTAAAACACTTAGAAAAATTTACGGTAGAATGTAAAGCTGATACTTGTAAACAAAATGATAATATTCACCCTTCGCGAGAAAGAAGACATATTTTAAGTAACTGGATTCTCAACATAATGGTAAGTTTAAACTTTGACGAATTCAAGATAGTTCAAAGTTAATACTTTAATAAATCAAGATAGTTCAAAGTTGACACTTTAACGAATTTCTAAGAGAAGTCCATGTTAACGCTTTAACGAATTCCTAAGAAAATTAAATGCACACACTTTAACAAATTCATGATTAAATTAAATGTTGACACTTCGCAAAAAAAGGAGACGTGTTTTAAGTAACTGGATTCCTAAAATCATTTTAAGTTTAAACTTCGACGAATTCAAGTTAGTTCAGAGCTAATACTTTAACGAATTCAAGATAGTTTAAAGTTAATACTTTAACGAATTCGATATAGTGCAAAATGAAAACTTTGACGAATTCAAGATGGTTCAAAGTTAATACTTTGACGAACTCAAGATAGTTCAAAGTTGACACTTTAACGAAATTCTAGGATTTAAAGTTGACACTTTGGCAAATTTATTTGAATTAAAACTTGACACTTTGATGAAATTATAATAGAACTAAAACGTAATAACTTCATATATCAGAATTCAAAGTTGACACTTTTAGAAGACGGAAACAATCATGATAATCTTGAAAGTTGATTAGACGAATTCATGATTCAATTAAAACTTGATTGACGAAATCATGAAAAAATTTAAAGTTGACACTTTGTTGAACTTTACATTAGAATTTAAAGTTGTCACTTTGAGAAAAAAGTAAGAAAAGATTGAAAGTTGAAGAACTCGTAACTTCATGTAGGTTTGAAGGAATTACATTCCTAAAGTAATAGTCTAAACTTGACACTTTCACGATTTCATGACGGAATGTGAAGTTGTCCCTTTCAGGAACGAATGATGTGTTTTGAAATTAGCACTTTTAAAATGTTCAATATAGAATTTACCTAAGTTTTTATTTTGATGCATTCTTGATTACAACTTTCTTTTCGAATTTTTATATTTGATTATAACTTTCTTTTCGAATTTTCGTATTTGATTATAACTTTCATTTCGAATTTTTATATATGAGTCCATAAATGTTGGGCATGAGTATTCATCTTTAAAAGTTTCTTTCTTGTAGTTTTATAAATTTTGTTGATGAAAAGTGTTCATGATTATTTCTTTGGAGTTTGTCTGTGAGTCGTATTTTATTTTTTTTTGTATGAAAGTGAGAATAAGTATGAAAATCCACTTTGGGCGCGAAGCGCTCCGTGGGAACGGAGTGCGGAAAGTGCGGCATGTGTGCGCACATCCAGAACTAAACTCGAAACTTCCTGCGGGATCTCCGTGTGCCGGCAATTAACACCTAACTAAAGCCACCGGATTAATTAAGCGCACCGGTTTTCCCGCCCCCCGCTCTCCGACTACCCCCGTTTTTCCGCGGAAAAGGCACTTGAACACACACCCGAAGACACATGGGGGAAAACTGAACTAACCTGTTGCCAGAATTGAGCCAGCAAGTAGATCCGTTCCTTCTTGAAGAGCCAGTCCATGGATTGCATAGCCTGCAAGTCCATATCCGCTGGAGGCGGTATGGAAGCCGTGGCCGTAGGCTGCATGCGGACACGGTCCTCTAGTTCCGCCAGTTTTCCCGAGTTTTCACGCTGAGTTTCGAAAAAAGTGGAAAACCCGCACTGCGTGTTTTTCAAGAAGTCCGTTTTGTTGGAGGTGATCACCTGCTGGGACCCATCGCACATACACACACTTATTTTCTTTTCAAGTTGCCGGGGTTAAATTAGAGGGTGGTATTCCAGATGGGCCTTGTTGGAAGAGTGGGTTGTTTTTTTTTTTTTGTTGAAGAAGAAATTCGGTTTTTGATAGTTGCGTGTTCGTAGAACACACATCGAACTCCTATCATGCGAACACAATTTTTGATCGAGAAATGTTTTTCATTTCACACACCAGGATTATCCGAATAATTACGTGTCACTCTTGTTTATCAAATTCCCTCAGGTGGGGATTTAAGAAAAAAACAAACACTAAAAAAAACAATCACTATCGGGATTTGCGGTCCCAGCGCGCGCGAAATTCAATCAAAACAAATCGACACACGCACAAGTGCACTTATCAATCGCTTTTCGCCCGAGTCGTATAATAAAAAAACCAAAACAAAAGCTACTCAAGTGTCCGTGGGATATGCGATCGCAATGTATTCACACTTGATGATGATGATAAAAAACGGAACCGCTGACGCAGCAGCGGAGCGCCTTATAACTACGTGTTTTCGTCGGGATTAGAATCCCAACACTGACTCAGAAAACAGCATGCATGGTGCATCACAGTAGTCCCTATACCCGTCTCACTCCTCCCATCTTCCGTCCCCCAATAGGCCCCGCCCACCCTGTTGATCGCAGTCGCCCCCCGGCGGAGCACACCCGAACTAACCATACCCCCATCCTACTCCGCCTCACACCATCCGCAATCGCCCGTCCTCTTCTGCCATACCACCACGCAGAGGGCCAATACAGAGACGCAAGCAAAAGGCAGATATATTCTTTTTAGTTAAAAATCGAAGTATACTCTATGTGCGCATTCATATCCATCCCTACCCCTTTGCCTCTGCCTCGGAGAGGGCTTTTTCTTTTGACGTGACGTCGAAACATCCCTTAAGCGCGCATGTGCTTCACCTTAAATTCTCGCACACTTCTTCGCCGATTCCGGTGGTACTCATTTCGCCGGCCAACGTCCCCTAAAACACCCCCTGCCATGCACAAAAAACAGATGAAAACAAATAAACAAGTGAATTTCCAAGAATAAAAATAGCAGAAAAAAAGCACACAGTCAGAAACAAGTGACTTCGAAACACTTGAGCTCGACAGCGGACAAGTGATTGGTTTCGTAAACATCTGCCGGCTGAATTTTGTTTCGAGATTTGAGGGTTGTAACAGAAACTCACTTGTTTCTGATTAGTGATTTTTTGTAAATTTTATTCTTGGTAAGTTCCCTTATATTTAATTTTAAAAATAAATATTTTGACTGTCATACAAAATAAATGACGTTCCTTGTATTATATTTTTAAACAGCGGAATTTTGTTTGAGTTTTGACGGTTGCAGCAGATACTCACTTGTTTTTGATTAGTGATTTTATTCTTTATATTGACTGATAAAAAGTAAATTAATGTGACTGTTATAAAAGTACAATATTTTGTCTGTTCTATTTTTTCGAACAGTTGTAATAGATACTCATTTGTTTTTAATTGATCATTTTTAAAATTTTAATTTTTGATTTTGACTGATTTTTTAAAAACTTTATTATTGGTAAGTTCACTTATATTTAAATATAAAAATAAATTGTTTTAAGTGTCATACAAAATAAATTATGTTGCCTATATTACTTTTTTAAACAGCGGACAAGTGATTGCTTTCATAAACATCTGCGTGCAGAATTTCTTTTGAGTTTTAAGAATTGTACCAGATACTTACTTGTTTTTGATTGGTGATTTTATTCTTGATATTAACTGACAAAAAAATAAAGTGACTGTTATAAAAATGCATTACTTTGTTTACTCTATTTTTTTTAAACAATTGCCAAGTGATTGGTTTCGCAAACATCTACGTGCGGCATTTTGCTTGAGTTTTGCCAATTGATTGGTTTCGGAAACATCTGCGTGAAGAATTGTATTTTAAGGGTTTTAACAGATACCCACTTGTTTTTAATTAGTGATTTTCTAAATAATATTCCTGATATTGACTGATAAATGATAAATTAATTTAAATACTATAAATAATATATGATTTTGTCTGTTTTATTTTTTAAACAGTTAACAAGTGTTTGCTTTCCTAAACATCTGCGTGTAGAATTTTATTTGCATTTTGAGTGCTGTAGCAGATACTCACTTGTTTTTGATTGGTGATTTTTATATTTTATTCTTGATATTGACTTATAAAAAATACATTATTTTTACTTTTATAAAAAACAAAACAAGTGATTGCTTTCGTAAACATCTGCGTGCAGAATTTTAAGAATTGTAGTAGATACTCACTTCTTTTTTGATTGGTGATTTTATTCTTGATATTGACTGACAAAACATACATTATTTTGACTGTTATAAAAAAATCAATATTTACCCTGTTTTATTATGTTGTTGTTGACAAGTGATTCGATTCGTAAACATCTGCGTGCAGAATTTTGTTTGAGCTTTGAGAGTTGTAACACAAACTCACTTGTTTTTGATTGGTGATTTTAAAAATTTTATTCTTGATATTGACAGATAAAAATGAATTATTTTGACGGTTTTAAAAAATAGATTATTTTGTCTGTTTTATTGTATTAAACAGTTGACAAGTGATTGGTTATCATCTGCGTTATGAATTTAATTTCAGTTTTGAGGGTTGTAACAGATACATGTTTTTGATTTGTGCTTTTTTAATTTTATTCTTGATATTGACTAATACAAAATAAATTATTTTGACTGTTTGAATAATAAATTATTTTACCTTGTATTATTTTTTAAACAGTTGACAAGTGATTGGTTTCGTAAACATCTGCGTGCAAAATTTTGTTTGAGTTTTAAGGGTTGTTTTTTATTATTACAGATATACACTCACCTGTTTTTAATTAGTGATTGTTTAAAAATTTTATTGTATTCCATACTGGGAATATTTCTTTTAAATATACATACATAATGTATACGTTATAAATTTTCAGGCATTCGTTAATTATATAAAAGCGTTCAATTTGAAGTTTCAAACGAGTGTTTCCACTCCCAGGTTAAGCATGAAGTAACATTTCGAGTTTAGAAAAGCCTTAAAATTTGGTTTGGTCGCTCCGCGCAGCGGAGCGACCAAACCAAATTTTCAGGCTTTTCTAAACTCGAAATTTTACTTCATGCGCCAGGCGAATAAAACACTGAAATATTGTGAAATTAGAAATTCACTCAAAGCATTTTTTTTAAACGAGTAATAATCTAAATATTTAAATAACAAAATATTTACATTTTTTTCACATATTCTCAAGTCCGATCAAATAATACAATGTACCAAATTAACTTATTTAGTCACCTACAAAAAATTATTAATTTTACGTTATTACATCACTGGCGTTTAATGGGTTAAGTTCACTTATATTTAATTTATATAAAAAAAACATGTAAATTGAAGTTGTAAAAGGAACTACAAGCGTGTTTAACAAATTATTCAATCAATAAGTTGTAAACTGCAAAGCGAAAGGTGTTAACTTTATAAACCATTAATTCAAATACTTTTTATTTGTTTCACTGATTTAATCAGTGAAACTATACCATGTGTTTTAATTAAGAGTTTAAAATGTTAAATGAGAAATTAAATAAATATTAATACATATTTATTTAATTTCTCATTTAACATTTTAAACTATTAATTAAATTACTTGGTATAGTTTCACTGATTAAATCAGTGAAACAAATACCAAGTGTTTGAATTAATGGTGTATAAAGTTAACACCTTTCGCTTTGCAGTTTACAACTAATTGATTTGATCAAGTTGTAATGCTTTAATCTTGATATAAACTTAACCAAATTGTATTTCAATTTGATAATATATTGAATCAATTCAAGATTAAAATAAATTCAGTGAACTTAATTTATACTGTTGTTTAAAAATATAATCTTTTGTCTTTTCTACCTTTGGACTTACTGTTAAAAATAACAAATTTTATCTTGTCTAAGTTTCTTTTCTATCACGCGGTGAAATTTACGTTTGTTATAATTTTTAATGACTTTACACACTTCTTATTATTATTTAATTTGTACATAACAGAAATATTGATATTTTAAAAACTAGTTCAATTAGTTTTTAATATATCAATATTTCTGTTATGTACAAATTAAATAATAATAAGTGTGTAAAGTCATTAAAAATTATAACAAACGTAAATTTCACCGCGTGATAGAAAAGAAACTTGGGTTAAAAACATACTTAGTTAATAATATTTGGAAGTCTAAATTTTTGCAGAAAGTTGATATTAGTTTTAATTGGTTTTTATATCTTGTAAATGTAAATATTTGGTTAATAAGTTTTAGAAAGTATAGACTTTGACATTAGATAGCTTAAACAGTACTAAATGTTTTTGAATCTTAACTGTGGAAACTTCGTGTAACAACAATACAGTTTTAATTTTAAATTAAATTATTGTAATAAAGAAATGATTTAATTTTTTTTTCTAAGAAAAAAGCAATTTTGTTACATATTTTTAAACAGTGTTTAATTGATTTAGGATTTGGTGATATTTCAATCTTGTTTGAAAAGTTTTAAAACAATCAGGAATTATTAAATCAACTTTGAAAGCACTGATTTTGACTTTAAAATAGACAAGCTTTAAGAACCTGAGGTTGGGGTTACAATATCTCAACTGGCTTTTCTTAAAAATCCTGGTAAACTTGTGATTTTAGTGAAAAAATTATCAGATTATCTGATAATCTAATGATTTTTCTTGTTCGGAAAATTATTTATAAAGGAAATGTATTATTTTCTTAAAAATAAACAAGTTTTGAGATCCTAAAGTCGCAAGTGAAATGACTCAACAATTTCCTTTTCTTCTGAAAAATCGTCTCAAAGTTAATTTAGTAATATTTCAATTTAATCTTGGTTGGAAAAGTATAAATAAATCATGAATTATTAAATCAACTTTATTAGCACTCATTTTGCTCAGATATAAACACGTTCTAAGATTCTGTAGTTAGAATTAAAATATCTTAGCTGGTTTTTCTGAAAGAATTAACGAAGCAATAACGACTGGTATTAGTTTGTTAATAATTATGTTAGACAGACATTTGTTTCTCTAACCGCATTATCTATTATTTTCGTATCTCAGGTTCAATGTTGCCCTTTTTTGGAATAGTAATTGACGAATTGCAGATTCAACAACATTTTTTCACTAATCATACTGAAAAATATATTCTTTTTCACAAAATCTCACCGGAGGTTGAAACCGGTAGGACATCGACCAAAAATGGTCCAGCGATGGATGGGTTGAGCACCTCTGATATATATCATCGATTATATATCATAATTATCATGATATATATTGATATTAATAACTCTGATATGTATCATGGATATTTATTACATACAATAAAATAAACATCGCGCGTCCCTTGGAAAAATGTTCCTAAGAGTGCAATTTGAACTGGATTTTAAAAGTACTTCGATTCCTGAGTCAAACTATATGGATTCTTCTTCTTCAAGAAGTTGATATATTTCGGATAAATATCCATATATTGGCAGTTATGATATTTTCGATCACTGGTTAATAGATATTTATTACCGAACAAAATTATATTTCTTAGAACTATAATAACTTGTATCTCAACGCCTAAGAATGCAAAAACAGTATTTTATTTTAAATGTATGAAGAAATATATCAATATTTTGTTATTTAAATAATTCAATTATTACTCTTAAAAAAAAATGTGAGTGTATTTCTAACTTCATAATATTTCAGTGTTCTATGCGCGTGGCGCATGAAGTAAAATTTCGAGTTTAGAAAAGCCTGAAAATTTGGTTTGGTCGCTCCGCGAAGCGGAGCGACCAAACCAAATTTTAAGGCTTTTCTAAACTCGAAATTTTACTTCATGCTTAGTCTGGGAGTGGAATCACTCGTTCTAAATTTCATACTGCATGTTTTTATATAAAATCGACGAATGCCTGAAATTTCACAGCATATACATTATGTATATTTAAAAGAAAAATTCCCTGTATGTAATACAATAAGTCATTCATAGATGTCATAAAAAAGAAGTGCAGAATTTAACCATGAATTATTAAATCAACTTTAATAGCACTCATTTTTCTCAGATTTAAACACGTTCTAAGATCCTGAAGTTAGAATTAAAATATCTTAGCTGGTTTTTCTGAAAGAATTAACGAAGCAATAACGACTGGTATTAGTTTGTTAATAATTATGTTAGATAGTAATTTCTTTCTCTAACCGCATTATCTTTCATTATCGTATCTCAGGTTCAATGTTGCCCTTTTTGGAATAGTAATTGACGAATTGCAGATTAAACAACATTTTTTCACCAATCATACTGAAAAATAGATTATTTTTCACAAAATCTCACCGGAGGTTGAAACCGGTAGGACATCGACCAAAAATGGTCCAGCGATCGACCGGTCGATCGCGATCAATGGGTTGAGCACCTCTGATATATATCATCGAATATATATCATTATTTCTTGAATAACTTTCTCATTTATCACTTGGTGAAACATTTTGAAATAATATTAAAGGATAAATTAAAAACACTTGGTTTGTTTCACTATTTGTAGTGAACCAAACCAAGTGTTTTTAATTTATCCTTTAATATTAAATCATATTTATCATGATGTATATCGATATTAATAAACTCTGATATGTATCATGGATATTTATAACATACAAAAAAAATAAACAATGCGCGTCGCCCGGTAAAATGTTCCTAAGAGTGCAATTTAAACTGGATTTTAAAAGTACTTCTACTCCTGAGTCAAACTATATGGATTCTTCTTCTTCAAGAAGTTGATATATTTCGGATAAATATCCATATATTGAAAATTATGATATTGCCGAACCCTGGTTAATAGATACTTATTTACGAACAAAATTATATTTCTTAGAACTATAATAACTTGTATCTCAACGCATACGAATGCAAAAACACTATTTTTTTTACGCCCTTGAGATGCAAATATGTTTCATAGTTTTTGAGCTCGCCTTGTGATGTAGGTGAGCTCAAAAACTATGGAACATCAGTTTAATTTATCTCATATTCTTGATCAAACGAACATTTTTTGTTTGTAATAAAATTCTGCTATAAATGTTGACCAATTGCAAGTCGCTTCAAATACAACAGTGTACTAGTATATTTGCTATATTAAAATATGATTATGATTTCACTTTGTTTTGTACTTTTTTTCAGTAAATTTAAAGATTTATGGAAACACAGAGAAAAAATCATGAAAAATTAAACTGACTAACATTTACATATCCTTATGAAAATTGACGTTAAATGTTTAAGCAATTTATAGGGCTGTTTATTATTTTTATTATAATTTATTAAATAACAATATTACTAAATAAATGGTGGTATTAGTTATTAAAAGTCTAGTATTTCAATAACTAATACTAATATTTAGTAATATTGTTATTGAATGAATTATAATAAAAATTATAAACAGCCCTATAAATTAAACATTTAACGTCAATTTTCATACTTATTTAATCTCTAGAAACTATCTGCAAGTTTAATAAATAAAATAAGGTATTTGTTTTTAAATAATAATGGCTTTTAGTTTTAAAATAAACATGATTACATTTATTTTTTTAAATTACTTTCAATATAAATAGTTCAGAACAAGTTTCTCATATTTCACGTAGTGAAACGTATTTAACTATGATTCAATAAAGAAAACACTTGGTTAAATTTCACTAATGTTTAAAAATATTAGTGAAATTTAACCAAGTGTTTTCTTTATTAAATCATAAATAGTTCAGTGTTTTTACAAAAGTTTTCACACGCACTATTACATTTTTTAGATTGCGCCATTTTTGTAGAAAGGGAATAGCCGGTTATTTTCACACACCTGTAACAAAAAATAATAATAGGTACTTACAATAATAAACACCAATTAATTATTATGATTTTGGTCTTGACTTATTTTTTTGATTTATTGCCGTTTTTAAATTTGTAAGAATTTTTAATTTCTATAACTGCAGATCCGTTTTATATAAATATTATATAATATTATATAAATATTATATAATAATATATATTATATAAATATTATATAATATTATTACAATTGCGTAACGTGCTTTGATTACTATTTAGTACTAATAAGTAGGTTCTTAATAAACCGAAAGAAGTGATCAAAATCAAACAATACAATTATACTTGAGTTAAGGAACCTCGCTCGATGGCCTGTTAAGTTCATTGCGAGTGAATTTATTTAATCTATGGATTTACAAGTACGACATTAAGTAAATAATCAAGTTAATAAAATTCGTAATAAACGCCAAATGAATTTATATATATTTTTTTCCATGTTTTTTTATCACTTCAGTCATGCGTATTTAACTTAAATGAATAGAATAAATAAATAATTAAGGGAAGAAAATTCGTACTAAATATAATTTTTTTAAATATAGAAGGTGACTAGAAAATGAATGAAAAGCTTCAGGTAACTTGATTTGATAATTCATTTTGAGAATAAAATCCAAGTAAAAAAATATTGTATCATTCTTCATTAACGCTCACGACGCCATTGAATTTCTAAATATGTCACAAGAAATCAGCAATATTTTTGAAAGTTTTTGATTAATAGCATATCTAACGACAACCAGCTAAACACGACAAATGTTTATATAATGTTGAGTCGATTGTTAGTTGCAATAATTTAATACAAAATGTTAAAAACAAATTCTAGTCACATATTTTTAATACTAATGGCTTCGTGAGGCTTACTGAATACTGTCACAAGAAATCAGCAATATTATTGAAATTTTTTGATTAAAAGCATATCTACCGACAACCAGCTAAACATGACAAACATGTATAATGTTGAGTCGATTGTTAATTGCAATAATTTAATACAAAATGTTAAAAACAAATTCTAGTCACACATTTTTAATACTAATGGCCTCGTGAGGCTTACTGAATAATCATATAATATTTTTTTTATTTTTAAATATATTTTTAATTTTTTAACTTTAAGGTACTTAAAATTGATTACCGAATCGCGCTACGTATTGCTTTTCACTCATTTTCTGGCCACATTGTAAAAAATTTGTTCATGTTTTATTTATCACTTCAGTCACTCACTAATGGCTAATAAAATTAAACTTCAAGACAACAAATATGGTATTGATAAGTTATAACTGTTATAAGTTATACATATAAATGTATTGTTAATACTCCATTATTTTCCCGTGGTGAAACATGCGTATTTAACTTGAATGAATGGAATACACGGCCGGAGAATCAGACGTAGGGCTAAACGCGGCACTTTCTGTGTCATTAAAGGAACCCCTAGATGTCGCCAGATGGATAAAACAACGCTTCTCGCACACGGAAAACAGTTGATATTTCATAAACAATTAATTATAATCGATTAAAAGTACTTGATTTGACCTATGAACATATTATAAAATAGTTTTAAATAAATTATGTTCATAAAAGTTCATGCAGAAAAGTGATACATAATTAAATTACGGTATACCGGGTGTTGACTTGGCGGACGCAACATAGGAAATCCCATGTAAATTTTGAAATGTTCAAATTTTGGCTCTCCTATTTATTTTTGAAACAAAATGTATTTACCTTTTTTGTAGAGGAACAAATTCTGAATTCATTCGTATTAACGTTTATCACTTTAAGTTTCTCTAAGCCTTTTATAAAATATTGACATGCCATGGAATTGAAACAACAATTGCGGATGTCAAAATAGCAGAAGATGTCGCAGTCACTTCATTAAAGTAAATGTTTTTAAAATGATTTACACTATACAAGAAAAAATCCTCCTAATAAAGTGATATTATGCAGACCACAGTTATCCCGATGTTGGCGTTATGTTTTTTGTCGTTAAGTAAGTAACAGCAATATCTTGTGCTATTTTGACACCCGCAATTGTTGTATCAATTTCATAGTATGTCATTATTTTTATAAAATCATATAACTTTTTCTTAATTATTTTAGCTGTAAATTTTCTGACATTTGTTAAATTTTACAAGAGTTTAATTTAAAGCTTTAAACGAGTGTTTTCCACTCTCAGACTAAGCATGAAGTAAAATTTCGAGTTTAGAAAAGCCCCTTGAAATTTTTCTGGGCTTTTCTAAAGTCTAAAACACAGATTTTAAGTAAAGTTTGAATATACATAAATTTGACAATATTAGAGTGTTTTATACGCGTGGCGCATGAAGTAAAATTTCGAGTTTAGAAAAGCCCAGAAAAATTGTCTCGGGTCGCTGCGCGACCCTCGACAAATTTTCACGGGGCTTTTCTAAACTCGAAATTTTACTTCATGCTTAGTCTGGGAGTGAAAAACACTTGTTTAAAGCTTTAAAATGAACTTAAAAAAACAGGAAATATGCGCAATTGTTGTATCAATTCCATGGTATGTCATTATTTTTATAAAATCACATTACTTTTTTTAAAATTATTTTAACTTAGAGAAACGTAAAGTGTTAAGTGTGAACATTCATAAATTTAGAATTTTTCCCTATACAAAAAAGTGAAATATATTTTGTCTCTAAAATAAATAGGGGAGCCAATATTTGAACACTTTAAACATGCGATTTCCTATGTTGCGTCCGCCAAGTCAACACCCGGTATGTTCTGTTTTCTTTTTAAATCTTTTATGTCTAATATGAAACAAAAATGTATTTATTTTTGATTATTGATGGATTCATTCATGAAGCAATAATTTATTTATTTTCTGAACAAATTAATTAATTATTTTTACAGAGATATAGTTTTAGAATCAAATGTCTATTAATACTAAAACTTAAATTAACAAATAAACACAGTAATTAACAAAACATAAAAAACACATATTTTATAAACAAGCTGTAATTTTAATTATTTTCTTGAGTTTTAAATGAAAATGATCAATCTTATAGTCACTTATCAACATGGCACTTTAGCAACTAATATTAAAATTATTTATTTCTCGATCTTTGTCAATGTATTGTATTTTAATTATTAAACTTATATTTTATACATTTTGAAAAAAATTCTTAACTTGAGTTGGGTTACTAATATTTATATTTGTGGTAGGCAAATGATTATTATTAGTATTGCTCTGTGTTAAATGATGATTTGCTGTTAATAAGTTAAAATTGCATTTGATTATTTGTTTCTCGATATTCGTCAATGTATTGTATTTTAATTAAACAACTTAGTTTTTATACATTTTGAAAAAAATACCTAACTTGAGTTGAGTTACTGATATTTATATTTGTGGTAGGTAAATGATTGTAATAGTATTGCTCTTTGTTAACCCATTAAGCGCTACTGTTAATAAAATTACTAAATAAGTTAATTCAATATATATTATTTGACCTGACTTGAAAATGTAGTAAGAAATATATCAATATTTTCTTATTTAAATAATTCAATTATTACTCTTTTAGAAAATAAAGTGAGTGTATATCTAACTTCACAATATTTCAGTGTTTTATGCGCGTGGCGCATGAAGTAAAATTTCGAGTTTAGAAAAGCCTGAAAATTTGGTTTGGCCGCTCCGCTTCGCGGAGCGACCAAACCAAATTTTAGGGCTTTTCTAAACTCGAAATTTTACTTCATGCTTAGTCTTTTCTAAACTCCATACTGCACGTTTTTATAAAAAATCGACGAATGTCTGAGATTTTACAGCATATACATTATGTATATTTAAGAGAAAAATACACTGTATGTAATACAATAAGTCATTCATAGATATCATAAAAAAGAAGTGCAGAATTTAACCTATAATCAACTTTTAGTGTTATCTCTATAATATGTATGATGTATTATCTGTAGTATTACGTAAAATGTGCTCTTTTAAGAACAACATAATTTTAACTGGTGGCTTCAGTGTAAGATTCAATAGAGATGACCCTAACAAATATAAACTAGTTGACTTTCTTGCTAGTTTTGGCCTACACAGCAAATTTTGTTTACCCACGAGAAAAGGAAAATTCATTGATAATATATTTTCTAACATAGATTTCAAATCAAATGTAATTAATCTAGAATTATCGGATCACTTTAGTATACAATCCAATATTATATTAAAAGGAAATATAACTAAAATAAACCTCAAATCAATCAGACTAATTACATTAGCAGGAAAACAGCAATTTTTTAATTTAATTCAAGAAATTAGTTGGGGATTTTTAAACCAAAATACAAATGTAACTGAACTTGCGCAGTTATTCAACACAGTAATATCAATCGCATCTCACCGAGCATTTAATAGCATAGACATCAGTACTACACCCCGTTCAAATACACCACAGCTAAAATGGTATAATGAACATCTTAAATCTATTAGGGAAATACTGTGTTTCATGACTAAGGCTTGTAATCAAAATAAAAATAATCAAGAGTTTCATAAAAAAAAAAAATATATAAAATTAAATATAAAAGTGCTATCAGAGAATGTAAAATCAATTCATTTGAGAAATATATGGAAACTCATAACTACTCCCCAAAACATCTCTGGAGAGTTCTTAAACCAAAAGAAGTAAATGTTATTAATGACAGATGCTTTATAAATGCTAACGATTTCAATAACTTTTTCGTTACACGACCAATTAAATTAAGGGACTCATCTCCTAAATCTAACATTGACCCCATTGTTTAAATGTGTCGCAATCAATCTCTCCAATCAAACGGATATTTGAACTTTCATGAGGCTACGTTGAATGATGTTAGAGATGCAATCGATAATCTGAAACCCATCAAAAGCTTTGACATTTATGGAATCAATATCGAAATGATTAAAATTACTAAAATATTTTGATTCCACACATATGTAAACTAATAAATTTATGTATAAATAGTAATACGTTTCCAGATTCATTGAAAATTGAAAAAATCATTCCAATTCATAGAAAAGGAGATCCTAACGATCCATCAAATTATAGACCTATTAGTTTATTACCTATTATTTCAAAAGTTTTCGAGATGATCTTAAAGAAACAACTTGTAACACATCTAGAGGCAAACAAGATGCTAAGCAACAAACAGTTTGGTTTCAGAAAAGGCCTAAATACTACACATGCTATAACAGAGTTTGTAAATTGGGTTACAGAGTGTTTCGAGAGAGGAGAGTTTGCCACATCCCGATCTCTCTAAACCGTTCGACCAACACCCAAATAGCTGCAGAATGTTGTGCTCATATCTATCCAACAGGCAGCAAACTGTATTGTATAAAGAAACTAAGTCAGAATTTAAAGTAAACGATATTGGTGTTCCTCAAGGTTCCGTTCTTGGACCAATATTGTTCTTATTATATATAAATGACCTACCTGCATGTGTTGATAAATTTGAGACTGTTCTTTTTGCGGATGACACAACTATTAGCACATCAAACACATTTCTTTCAAATTCTCTTAGCCTACATAAAGATGCATTAACGAAAGTTTCTAAATGGTTTCTAAGCAATATGCTAGAAATGAATAATGACAAAACAAACACTTTACATTTCTCGTTACGATCGAACAATAGTATAAATGCTCCATTAACACCACACACACAATTTTTTCGACTACATATAGATTCTAGTCTAAAATGGTCAGAACATGGAAACATGAAACATGCTTAGAAGTACATCAAATTCAGTTAAAAAAAATGAATTACGAGTAGCATATTGTGCACTAATTCAGTCTCATTTAAAATATGGGATATTTATATGGGGTCATTCTCCAATTAAACACCGAATATTTTCCCTACAGAGAAGGGCAATTCGAATTATTGCAGGGATAGGCTACAGAGATGATTGCAAAGAATGTTTTAGGAGGTACAAGCTACTAACTCTACCATCAATATATATTTTAGAGTGTCTTACATATATCAAAAATAACTTAGATAATTTTAAATCGCACGATTCCAATCACATGTATAATACAAGCAATAGACGGGATATATATCCAAAAAGATTGAGGCTTACAAAAGCAAAAACAGGCAGTAACTACTACTCCATAACATTTTATTATATATTACTATTGCATATCAGACCGCTTCCATTGAACATTTTTCTGAATGTTATTAAAACATATCTTGTATATAAGGCGTATTATAACTATGAAGAGTTTATATCTGAAGGTTTCAAAATATAGAAATTGATTTATAAATGTGAAAATGTGATTTTAACACTGCACTTGGGAGCACATTAAAATATTTATATTATTTATTTAATTATTATTCACTGTTTATGTCAAATCTCGCATATCTGTCATCTGAATGTTAATTTTAAGCTGTACTTACGTATGTAAACTATATTAGTTTTTAAGTTCCTCTACTTGATGTGTAAATTCTATATTTTTTTTAAAATGAATAAATTATTATTATTATTATTATTATTATAATTGCTCATAAAAAGAAGTGCAGAATTTAACCTAAAATCAACTTTTAGTGTTTTCTCTATAATTGCTCGGCCGTTAATGGGTTAACAAATAATTTGCCGTTAATAACTTAAAATTGCATTTGATTATTTGTTTCTCGATCTTTGTCAATGTATTGTATTTTCATTAAAAAACTTAGTTTTTATACATTTAAAAAAATACTTAACTCGAGTTGAGTTACTAATATTTATATTTATGGTAGGTAGATGATTATTAGTATTGCTCTGTGTTGAAAGATGATTTGTCGTTAATAAGTTAAAATTGCATTTGATTCAATTACATTGAACATAATGTCAAGAAATTAGATTTAATTTTCGATATTTTACACAATAAATTAATTATTTTCAATAACCGAACAGAAGTTCAAAAACAACATTAAAACAATCAGATATAAAAAAAGACTTAACTTTTTATACCACTTTTATTTTACTTTTGTGACTAGTTTCAATTACACGGTAATTATTGTCACTTAGTATTTAGTTTGACAATGATTACCGTGTAATTTAAACTAGTCACAAAAGTAAAATAAAAGTGGTATAAAAAGTTAAGTGCTTTCTTTATATTAAATATTAATAATAATAATAATAATCCATTTATTGTCCAACAGGAAACATTTCCCAAATACAAGACCAAAACATAAGCCTGGTATATATAAAAATATAATAATAATTAAATTAGAATATATTCTGTAACAATAAAATTACTTATTAAATGTTGAAGGCGTGTCCTGTGAATATAAAAACAAATTTTTAGTAAGAATAATTAATTCACAGTTGGCTCTAAGTTACAGAGTAACATTTTTAGAGAATCGTAAAAGATGTCACTACAATGCGAAATTGTATTAAAACAATTACAAGTAATACTAACAGGAGATTTTAATCCCACGTTAGTCCGATGCGCAAATACACGAAATGTTAGTTTCTGCCTGCTGGAAAAAGAGGGAATATGCAGTCAGAGTTTAGCTAAGAAATCAGGCGAATCAATTGTGTTGTACAAAAGTTTATAGAGGAAAGAAAATTGAAAATGTACCACGAAGTGAAGGCCTCCAAGATTTAAGAATTAGAACAATCAAATATGTCATTTTTAACTGTAGTTCAAAATATTTATGAAACTAAAACTTCATTTAGTAAAACTGTTTTCTATTTTTCGTGAACATTTTCAAATTAAATTTTTTAGCAGAAATATCGTTTTTAGGTCGATTAAAATTATTTGTACAGCACATAATGCTAACTGAACATAAATATATTCATTGATCTATCTAAAATACGCGTATTTAAATATTGCTCAAGTGCGGGCAAATAAGAATTATGTACTTAGCATTAAATATGTACGTGCATATTATAATTTAACGATGCTATGTCATGAGAATTATTAATACGTGGCAAGTTATGCACTTATTTCTATTAATTATAAGAGACTTAACATAATCACTTATAATTCATTATATTACAAATTGCGCAGAAAAATATACTATAATATAAAAAAAATCAGATACCTACTACCATTTTCTATTAATTAAAATTACATTCACACATCTACATAAAACTTAAAAAAGGAAATTAATTTTAATTAATACAATTACAGAATCAAGAATTTCAATCTTGATTTGAATTTTAAGTAAAACTAGTTCAATATTAGTCCAAGTAAGAATTTGTTTTTCAAATATCTGAGAAAATTAAGATGTGAGGTTCTAAATTTTGCATAAAAAACGTATGGGATTTTGAAGGGCATACATCAGTTTTATAAACATTATTGCAAACTTATTTGCAAATGGCGGAATTTTTCTTTTAAGTGTACATATCCTGATGTATACATTTTTAGGCATTCATTGATTTTATTAGGGCTGGGAATGCGAATATTCGTGAATATTTATGAATATTCAAATATGAAATATTTAAATTAGTCAAATATTTAAACAAATAAACTATTTCAATTTATAAATTGTTAAGTTTTAGAAAATATATTAGACATTTTCTAATTTATTGAAATGGTTAAATATTTAAATAGCTAAATTAATTAAATATGTGAAAAAGTGAGAAATACTCAATACCACATTACTTATATTAAAGTAATGTGGTATTTGAATATTCGCGAATATTTAAATTCCCAGCCCTAAATTTTATAAAAGCTGGTGTTTCCATTCCTTGAAGTAAGATTGAAGTAAGATTTCGAATTTAGAAAGAATATTTATGATATATAAAATTATGAAAATGTTTTTCGTGTAAAATGCAAATAATGTGTCTTAATTAATAAGACAACTTAAGACAATAAATATCCATTGAAACAACTACTTCCCGTGCAAATACACCTCCGGATATTGAATTATACAATGAAATATTTAAAATCTTATTTTATTTGATTTGTTACAAAGCTCTATCAAAGTATATGCCGGGTGTTGACTTGGCGGACGCAACATAGGAAATCCCATGTGAATTTTGAAATGTTCAAATTTTGGCTCTACTATTTATTTTACAAACAAAATGTGTTTACCATTTTTGTAGAGGGAAAAATTCTGAATTCATTCGTGTTAACGTTTATCACTTTACGTTTCTCTAAGTTGAAATAATTAAGAAAAAGTAATGTGATTTTATAAAAATAATAACATGCCATAGAATTGAAACAACAATTGCTGACGTCAAAATGACAAAAGATATCGCAGTCACTTGATTAAAGTAAATGTTTTCGAAATGATTTACACTAGACAAGAAAAAATAGGAGGATTTTTTCTTGTCTAGTGTAAATCATTAAAGTTGAATTATGCAGACCACGACAAAAAACATAAATCACATTACTCTTTCTTAATTATTTTAACTGTAAATTTTCTGACATTCGTTGATTTTTAAACGTGTTCAATTTGAAGCTATAAACGAGTGTTTTCCACTCCCAGGCTAAGCATGAAGTAAAATTTCGAGTTTAGAAAAGCCCCGTGAAAATTTGTCGAGGGTCGCGCAGCGACCCGAGACAAATTTTCTGGGCTTTTCTAAACTCGAAATTTTACTTCATGCGCCACGCGTATAAAACACTATAAAATTGTCAAATTTATGTATATTCGAACTTCACTTAAAATCTGTGTTTTATACGCGTGGCGCATGAAGTAAAATTTCGAGTTTAGAAAAGCCCAGAAAATTTGTCTCGGCTCGCTGCGCGACCCTCGACAAATTTTCACGGGGCTTTTCTAAACTCGAAATTTTACTTCATGCTTAGTCTGGGAGTGGAAAACACTTGTTTACAGCTTTAAATTGAACTTGAAGAAAAACAGGAAACATTCATAAATTTAGAATTTTTCCCTCTACAAAAAAATACAATACATTTTGTCTCTAGAATAAATAGGAAAGCCAATATTTGAACACATTAAAATTAACATGCGATTTCCTATGTTGCGTCCGCCAAGTCAACACTCGGTATAACATTTAGGTCAAATTCTCTTCAAACCAACTAACAAAATAAAATGAAAAATGTAAGGAGAAATTACAAGAAATACACGTGGACGTGAATTCAAAGTAATGTCTTAGGTAATCTATAGACGCGATTCGAGATTTATCTCTCTTCAGTATAGCTTTACTTATGATATAAAAAAAAATTAGGAATAGAATTGAAATGAACTTACTTGAAGAAAGTGTTGTGTGTGGAATGAACAGGTACACAGAAATGGATTGCGTGAAAAATATGGTCGGTATTTATGGGTTTTATACTTAAAAGAACAAATCCTTACACCACAGAGTAAAGTAGTGAAACGTTATATCCGTTGAAGATAAAATTATTGTAGGTATGTATTTTGTAAAATATTGTGTGAAACGGAATGCACAAGAAAGTAAAATATTTGTTCTTTTTACGTGTATATATTCAGGCTGAAAATCCTTTTCATCATTTTCAGTTTCACCGAGATTTTCTGGTTTACATTAAACGAGCCCGCGCGTTCCGTTGAATACACTTTTGTGTAACTTTTATCACCTTATGCGTGCTTAATGTGTGAAGAATCGTATGCGGGGCCGAAATTATGCGGGGTTAAAGGGAGAAAACACCCCTCATTATTGCTAGGGTCAGACCGAACAAACAGGTACCTACACAGGAGGGAAAAGGGTCCGTCGTCTGTTGTTTTCTACAAGAAATTTGCGTGCGCCACGTTTCAGCTCGCCACACACAACAAGGATTTAAATAAATACTTTTATAAATAAAATTGTACTACATCAAAAGTAATGAATGAACGAGTGCAAATAAATAAATTTAGTGTTTACCTAGAAACATAATTTCTATAAAAATATATTATAAAGATTTAACTATGGAAAAACATGCTTTTAAAAGCTTTTCTATTAATAAATAGTAAAACGTTCACAATTTATTATAAACCAAGGGGCGTAGCTGTTGGGACAAAGCCCTTCAGGCGCTTAAATTTTGAAGCCGCAAAAATAAATACGTTTATTTTATTGTTAGTGTATTCGGTTTTTTTTTTATTGGCCGACCAGATTTGGGAATTATTTTATTTTTCTTAGGTTCTTTGATTATTTGTGTGTCCGTAATGTTGGTCACGTAATGACATTGATATATGAATGCCATGTTGCAATTGATTAACTTATTTGACAGAAAAGCGGTTATAACATGCCGAAAGTAATGTTTCCCCACTTAATTAATCTTTATGATAGCGTAATTAAGCACATGGCAACCATGTGGAAAACATAACCTCAAATTTATTTTGAAGGCAAAAGTCAGAAATACAGTCAGAGTAGCCAACCAAATATCGAACATTATAAAAAATCACCAGATCTGGTTAGCCAATAAAACAAAAAAAAAACAGAATATACTTAAGTCTTATTAATGGCAATCATCATTTTAAATTCAAATTTAATGTTGTATTTTCGTACGTCAATGTCACGTAATGACATTGATATATGAATGCCATGTTACAATTGATTAACTTATTTGATAGAAAAGCGGTTATAACATGCCGAAAGTAATGTTTCCCCACTTAATTAATCTTTATGATAGCGTAAATAAGCACATGGCAACCATGTGGAAAACATAACCTCAAATTTATTTTGAAGGCAAAAGTCAGAAATACAGTCAGAGTAGCCAACCAAATATCGAACATTATAAAAAATCACCAGATCTGGTTGGCAAATAAAAAAAAAAAAGAAAACAGAATATACTTAAGTCTTATTAATGGCAATCATCATTTTAAATTCAACTTTAATGTTGTACTTTCGTACGAGGAATGTATTTACCTAATCAATCAAATAATTTTTGTCAACCTGTCAGAATCCTAACAAACAAAACCCTCCCCCAAAAATTGATTTCCATATTTTCTGAAAATCTTAACAAACCAATTAATTGTTGCAATTATTTAATTATTTGACAGAAAAGTGGTAATAAAATGCCGAAAGTAATATTAATCTTTGATAGGGTAATTAGGCACATGGCAACTATGTGAAAAACATAGTCTAAAATTTATTTCGAAGGCGAAAGTCAGAATTACAATCAGTTGGTTGGATACTTCAATTGTAATTCGGACTTTTGAATTCAAAATAAATTTTACATTATAAAAAATCACCAGATCTAGTAGTTCAATATAAAAAAAAACGGTTACCGTACACTTTCCCGAATATATTTTCCCGAATGACCTTTTTCCCGAAAGCCATATTTCCTGAAAATAGAACTCCCGAATCCCATTTCCCGAATCCAATTTCCCGAAAGGTATTGTTCCTGAATAGAAAAAAAAACAATATTGTCAATTAGTGACTTAAGTTAGTAGCTATTAGTTTTATTTGAAACATTTTTTTCTAAACTTATCACTAACCGAGATATCGAGCCGTTACATTACTTTTTGTACACCATGTATAGTTTTTACTAAATAATAACATTTTATCAGATTTTTTCTTTCGATATTAATTTTCGAGATAAAGCACAAACTTATAATACATCGTTTCTTACCAGTGGCGTAGGTGGCTATTGGCGGTGGGGGGGATTTGACTTGTTATTTTGTTTCATAAATTTAGTTTTCTAAAGTTCTTCAAAAACAAGTACCAATATGGTTCTATTTTTCACATAGATGGAAATAAAAATAGAATATAAATAATAAAATACATTTCTAACCAGGGATGTTATGTTTTTTTTAAAATAAGGTTTCTTTTTTATTCAATTCGGGGAAAACATCATTCGGGAAAGTTGATTCAGGAAAGTAGTATTCGGGAAAGTGTTTTCGGGAAATGTATTATTCAGGAAAAACGTAATTCGGGAAAAATATATTCGGGAAAATGTATTCGGGAAAATGGGCGGATACGAAAAAAAACCGAATATACTAACAACAAATTAAAAGTATTTATTTTGTGCGGCTTCAAAACTTAAGTGCCTAAAGGGCTTGTTGACAAGCTCAATTTATTTATTTGCCTTTATGAGGTTTCTTTTCTGTGGTTTTGAGGAAAAACCAGTTGTCACTTTTTTGGTCAAATTGAGTGAAGTACGGACTTGAATACATATTCATCTACATTTTTATTTTCTGACTTCGATACAATGTTATCTGACATAGCTTGAGCGTAATTTGGACAAAACCTAACCAGTGAAGTGTAATTTTTGAGAAAGAAAATACAGTTATGTGATATTTTTTGAAGAAAAACCAGTCATGTTTAGACGCACGTTAAATTAATAACAAACATTTTTACAAGTTTGACATGAATTCAATCCGTTTTATAAAATATAAATGATATAAGATAGATATTAAGGTACTTAAGAAGTTGACTTGTAAAACTTTAAACGCAAATAACTCAAAATCATGAATAAGTGACAACTGGTTTTTCCTCAGAACCACAGATGTAGGCAGTTTTAAATGGACTTTCCGTAAATAAACATTAAGCAATAAGTTAGATGAAACATTTGTAAAATTTATTAAGAATAAATCAAACATAAAATCTTAAACTTAAATATTTAAACAGTATATTTTGAAAACTATTAATGATTTCGATAGCTAACGCCATCTAATGCTTCATAGTGGCATAGTGGGATTTTAGTATATTTTGAACCTCAGACTAAATCCGTGTTTTGTACGCCTGGCGCATGAACTAAAATTTCGAGTTTAGAAAAGCCTGAAAATTTTCAGGCCTTTCTAAACTCGAAATTTTACTCCATGCTTAACCAAGGAATGGAAACACTCGTTCGAAGCTTTAAATTGAACACTTTATAAAAACTGCAAATATGAAAACGTATTACATTTATATATACTTGAATACTCTGGAAAATAGTATATCCGTGAATAAAGATTTATTTATTAACCAAGTTTAATATAATAAATAAATTAACCAAATTAAAAAATAAAAGAAATATGTATATAAATAAATAATTGCACTTAATGTTTTTATTAATGACAAAAGGATTTCAATACTTATTGAACATTTAGTGCTTGAAAAACAATTCAAGCACTAAATGTTCAATAAGTATTAAAATCCTTTTGTCATTGATAAAAACATTAAGTGTAATTATTTATTTATATGCACTTTTCTTTTATTTTTAAACTTGGTTAATTTATTTATTATATTAAACTTGGTTAATAAATAAATCTTTATTCATGGATATACCATTTTACAGAATATTCAAATAGTTTACAAAATAACAATTCAATACTAAAGATAGAAAAGAAATTATATTGATGATAAGGATTTTTGGGAAATTAACAATAAACAAAGGTAATAAAAGAACAGCTTAGCTTATAGCTATTATTTTCACGATGTCATGATATAAATCTGTAATTTCCTAGTATTCGTGCAAGTTTTACATACATGCTGATTGGTTTGTTATTATTTACGAACAATAAGAAAACTAATAATAAATGTTCATGTCTCCATATTTAACGATATAGCACTAAGTGATTCATCAATGTGTAATTTAAATTTATGAAATTATAGACGAATGTAACATTTAATCAGAGCTGAGACGAATCCTCGTAAAAAGGATTCGAATCACGAATCCGAATCACCTAATACGATTCGAATCACGAATGCTCGAATAAAGGATTCGTAAGAGATAAATATGATTCGAATCAAAGATTCGAATCCCGTTTTTTCGAATCACGAATACAAATCCTTTAAGAATAAATTTAATTTTATAATAATTTTGCAACCATTATTGTATAAATTTCGTTACCAGTTGTTTTAACAAAAATACTCAAAACCTAATTATTTATTATTAACACTAAACATCGTTTATAACAGACTAAATATCTGATTTCCCGTTACTCTGATTAAAGATGTACTTTTGTGTTTTTGAACTTCACTTCAAATCAGTGTTTTGTACGCATGGCGCATGAAGTAAAATTTCGAGTTTAGAAAAGCCCGAAAATTTGTCTCGGGTCGCTGCGCGACCCTCGACAAATTTTCACGGGGCTTTTCTAAACTCGAAATTTTACTTCATGCTTACCCTGGGAGTGGAATCACCCGTTCAAAATTTCAAATTGAACTCTATTATAAAATCGACGAATGCCTGAAAATTACGTAAATAAAAAATTCACTGAATATCATTAAAACAGGGAAAGTCAGAGAAAAGTCATGGAATTATATTCAAATTGACCTAAACACAAACAAAAAAGCCATATGATATTATTAAATTTGTCAAAATCAGCAAATTACAAAACACGTAAAATTTATAAAATTAACTTGAATATTGACAAAAACAATAAAAACAATTTAGCAAAATTGGGGTTTCCACAGAAGAAAGTTATATTAAAAGGTCAGGGAAAAATATCTTGAATCAGGGAAATGCTGGAAAAATTTAGCATTTCAGATTGTGGCTACCATGTCAGTTTTACTTCAAATAATATTAAACAAAATTTTTAAAACTAGATTAGTATTTTTAAAAACATTTTCAGTCATTTAATGTTGTTATCAAAGCATTCAGTTTAAAGTTTGGAACGAACGTTTCCACTCCCAGACTAAGCATGAAGTAAAATTTCGAGTTTAGAAAAGCCCCGTGAAAATTTGTCGAGGGTCGCGCAGCGACCCGAGACAAATTTTCTGGGCTTTTCTAAACTCGAAATTTTACTTCATGCGTCACGCGTATAAAACAGTGATTTAAAGAGAAATTCAAAAACCCACAAAAGCCATTTTTTAAGTTAATCCTCAAAATTATTTCGAATTATTTTTGACGATTAAAAATCTTTTGTAATTATTCAATTCCTTTTATAAATATTCGAATCCTTTTATAAGGATTCGAATCACCCACATTTGGATTCGAATACGAATCCTCTGAAAATAATGTAACGACGGATCACGAATCCAGTTGAACTAAACTATTCGAATGTCTCATTTGAATCCTCGAAAAGGATTCGAATCCAGGATTAGAATCCTGAATGATTCGAATCTTGCCTGCATTTAATAAACACGGATATTTGTTGTAGTGTAATCAACAAAGAGATAAGTATGTATTCGAACGTGGTTGTCTCATTTTTCTTCTAAGTGAAGAAATATCACAATTTTTACTTTCCCCCGTATGTAATACAAAGGGAAAGTATTGTTTTCGTGAAAATTTTCGAATCAAAGATTTTAGCGGAAATATCCGTTTTGAGGTCCCCTGAGTCGAATAAGACCATTTTTGAAAAATGTCTGTCTCTCTGTGTATCTGTGTGTCTGTGTGGCTGTGTGTGAGGCTTTGTGCGCTGTACCGCAAAAACCGCTAAAGATATCGAGATGAAACTTTAAACTTAAGCTTTTTGTTACAATCGGAAGAACTGAAAAGCTTTTGGTGAAAATCGGAAAACCGGAAGTGGTACTTTACTCTTAACGTTTTTCAGTTTTTTCAGATTTTTTCAATAAATGTTCATCAAACAAAAAAATTCTTTCAAATAAAAATTGTAGATAATAACAAAATGAAGATGTATTGTACACTTACTTTTTGTCATAGCACTCTTAGTTTTTGAGATATTTCAAAAGTTGTGTGTTTTATCTAGTTATTGGTGTGTGACAGTGTATGTGTCGATACAATTGAAAAATGTTTCAAATAAAAGTTGTAGGAAATGAAAAACTAAAGATTTTTTGTAGATTCACTTTTTGTCATAGCACTCTTAGTTTTTGATATATTTAATAAATAGTGTTTTTTATCTAGTCATTGATTTGTGTCAGTGTATGTGTTGATACAATTGAAAAATGTTTCAAATAAAAGTTGTAGGTAATAAAATATTAAAGATTTTTTGTATCTTTACTTTTTGTCATAGCACTCTTAGTTTCTGAGATAATTAATAAATAATGTTCTTTTATCTAGTCATTGGTTTGTCTCAGTGTATGTGTTGATACAATTGAAAAATGTTTCAAATAAAAGTTGTAGTTATCAAAAAGTTGAAGACATTTTGAAAATAATAATGCTACAAATATTTTAAAAGTGATTTAATACGCAATTTACGGGGGAAAGTACTATGATGGACACATCACCATTTTTTTGAAATATCTTCAGAATTAGTATTTTTTTTAAATATGGGAAATTTTTTTTTAAAGTATGCATATCCAGATAATTACAACGTTTGGCTTCAATTAGTTAGCAACTTAAAAATATTGAAACTATTCGAAATGGCCAACCTTGGCTCTACCAAATTTGATCAGCCAATCGTCTATAGCAGCACGCACGACTTCCAGAGGTATTGAAGCTGTTAACTTTACCAAATCTGATCTAAAACATTCCACAGGCGGTAGTCCAATGGGTTGAGGTCCGAACTTCCCGAGGGCTAATCTTCAGCACGGACAAATTCGGGTAAATTTTCCTCTAGCTCTCGCTGTGTGATCTTAGCCTTGTTAGCTGGTGCAGAATCTTGCTAGAAGATCCAGTGTTTTTATGCAAATAACATATCGTTCTTTACTATCTTCATTTAAATATCGAGACCCGAAAAGCAGATTTGGTGAATGTAGCAGCTTCAATACCTCTGGAACAAGGCCGTAGCCAAAGGGGGTGGGGATAGAGGGGTTCATGCTTAATCAAGAAGTAAAAATAATTGTTAGAAACTAGCTTAAAACATTTACAGTGCGATATGATGCGTACCGTACGATCTTTTAAACCCTGGGTCTCCAAACTATCTTCTTCGCGGGCCACAAATACAATTCTACATAATAAAGTCGGCCAAGATCCGATTAATTTTATAAAATTATGAAAAATTTAAGGAACAATTGTTACAATATTTCAAAATATGACATTTAGAAAAAAATTACAAACAATCGCGGGCCGGATTCATGCAAGTCGCGGGCCGGATTTGGCCCGCGGGCCGTAGTTTGGAGACCACTGTTTTAAACTATGATTCAGAGTAGGCTTTGAATTTTAAATCAGATTGGCACTACTGACTGTTAACACATAGTTTACCATAACCTCAAATTTATTCCATCATTAAATCACCATTGTGGGCAACCGCACAAAAAAATATGTACATGAATTCCTTTTTTGTTATAAAATCTATCAATTTAAAGCTTCTAATATAACTAGTAACAATTTAATTATTCACAATAGCACCTGATCAAAACACACACAGTCTCTCTGAAAATGTCTAAGAAAGACATTTTTAAGAACGGAGATTTCTTAAACAAATCTGATTTTTTTTTGTTTTAGCACAGTGGACTTTAAAAACAAAACCAACAGAATTGGTTTTAAAGAAAATATTTACAATTCGCGTAACATTAAACCCACTACTTTTAATGTAAATTGCATATTTTTATAAAGAAAGCGCAAAATATATTTGTATTATATAAATTTCTAAAAGTTAATACATACGAGTACGAGGGCAAAGTTTTTTATTTAAAATAAATTATCAAAAATATGTCAAATAAAGTAGATAGAAGACCAGCATTACGGGTAGCAAAATAGTGTGGGTGTTTTGATAGGGTCCCGATTATTTCGTTTTCTTCGTTGTCGTGATTTTTTTCGTTAAATTAAGTGTTTTATTTATTTTTTTTATTCGATAAATGTATTGTTGTTGTTAATTAGCAGTTTGTAAATGTGTTGAGGGTGGAAATTCGAGGGTGGGAAGGGAGCGTGCCGCCGGAGAATCAGGCGTAGGGCTAAACGCCGCACTTTCTGTATCATTAAAGGCTAACCGCTAGATGTCGCCAGGCGTTTAAAACGGCGCTTGCCGCACACGAAAAACGATTGATTACATGTAAACAATTGATAATAACAAATTGAAAATACATGCAGTGCCTTAAGAAAATTATGTATGGGAGTTTTAAATACATTTTAAATGTTTTTAAATGTATTAAATATACAGAGAGTTTTATGTAACACCGAACATTTTCATAACGAGAATTTTTCTTTGAAGTATCCATATGCATACGTTGCACATTTTTCTATGCTTGGTTTATTAAAAGAATTTAATTTGAAGCTTTAAGCGAGTGTTTTCCACTCCTAGGCTAAGCATGAAGGAAAATTTCGAGTTTAGAAAAGCCTGAAAATATGGTTTGGTCGCGTAGCGCGAAGCGCGGAGCGGCCAAACCAAATTTTCAGGCTTTTCTAAACTCGAAATTTTACTTCATGCGCCACCGGTACAAAACACTGACATATTACGAAGTTTAAAACACACCGCTAAACTTTACATTGAATCAGTGATTTGTACCGGTGGCGCATGAAGTAAAATTTCGAGTTTAGAAAAGCCTGATAATTTGGTTTGGCCGCTCCGCGCTTCGCGCTACGCGACCAAACCAAATTATCAGGCTTTTCTAAACTCGAAATTTTACTTCATGCTTAGCCTGGGAGTGGAAAACACTCGCCTAAAGATTCAAATTAAATTATTAAAAGAATTTAATTAGAAGCTTTGAGCGAGTGTTTTCCACTCCCAGGCTAAGCATGAAGTAAAATTTCGAGTTTAGAAAAGCCTGATAATTTGGTTTGGTCGTGTAGCGCGAAGCACGGAGCGGCCAAACCAAATTTTCAGGCTTTTCTAAACTCGAAATTTTACTTCATGCGCCACTGGTACAAAACACTGACATATTACGAAGTTTAAAACACACCGCTAAATTGTACATTGAATCTGTGTTTTGTACCGGTGGCGCATGAAGTAAAATTTCGAGCTTAAAAAAGCCTGAAAATTTGGCTTGGCCGCTCCGCGCTTCGCGCTACGCGACCAAACCAAATTTTCAGGCTTATCTAAACTCGAAATTTTACTTCATGCTTAGCCTGGGAGTGGAAAACACTCGCCTAAAGATTCAAATTAAATTATTAAAAGAATTTAATTTGAAGCTTTGAGCGAGTGTTTTCCACTCCCAGGCTAAGCATGAAGTAAAATTTCGAGTTTAGAAAAGCCTGATAATTTGGTTTGGTCGCGTAGCGCAAAGCGCGGAGCGGCCAAACCAAATTTTCAGGCTTTTCTAAACTCGAAATTTTATTTCATGCGCCACTGGTACAAAACACTGACATATTACGAAGTTTAAAACACACCGCTAAACTTTACATTGAATCAGCGTTATGTACCGGTGGCGCATGAAGTAAAATTTCGAGTTTAGAAAAGCCTGAAAATTTGGATTGGCCGCGTAGCGAAGCGGAGCGGCCAATCCTTTTCTAAAATCGAAATTTTACTTCATGCTTAGTCTGGGAGTGGAAAACACTCGCCCAAAGCTTCAAATTGGATTCTTTTAATAAACCGAGCATCGGAAAATGTGCAACGTATGCATATGGATACTTTAAAGAAAAATTCTCGTTATGAAAATGTTCGGTGTTAAATAAAACTCTCTGTATGTAAACTATGTAAAATGAAATACGTGTATGCAACCATCATTTATTAAAGCTACCTTGCTTTTAAAATTAATATAAATCAAGAAAATAATATAAAAGTGCTGATAATTTTAAAAGTTTACAAAGTAACACAAAATATGAGAGCTTTGTTGATTTCTTTGAATGAACATTGTTCCAAAAATTTCAATAAACTTTAAATTGTAATTTCAAGTTTGTTTTTTTAAATTTTGGATCAAAGTTTATTTATGCCTTAATAGTTTTCGAATGTTCTGTTGATTTTTTTGCGATTTAAAATAAAACATTTTCTACATGTACACTCAAGTGCATTAAAAACAGCCTACTTATTTTATATTTATTTTTAATAATAAAATCACTGTTGCAATACTACGAACAGAACTTTTGGTATTTTGCGATAAAACAGGCTATCAAGTAGTCTTTGGACTTGGTTGGCATTAAGCAATGGCCACATACCGCTGGCTTTGTCCATCTTTAACAAGAGCTACACTTTTTTTTAAATCTACAGCACTTAAAATCATAATAAACACACCAACCTTCAATTGCAGTGCTCCCAGACCTTCCGCTTTAGCCGTAGATTTACTGCTTGTATTGATGAAATGCTGCCCTACCGCTACGTTAGACTATATACCGTTTTTATATATTTGTTTCTATTATAGTTGGCTTTTTTGAAATGATTATAGATTATTTACTATCTGTTGTGAGATGACCGACGGACAGACAGACCAACGGACCGACATCATTGAGATAAAACTTGATTCGGATTTCTGGGACCCGAAAACAGATATTTCTGTAAAAAAAATGAGGGGTCAATTTTTGGTCGATGACAATACCTCTCTTACGCAGTAGTGCTGGCGGTAAAAACGGTAGAAAGCGGTAAATTGATACAAACTACCGTTGTCCACCGCTTTTTTTGGGTGCAATCTACCGCTAAAAAAAATCGACCTGACAGCACTGTTCAATGGGTTCATTCCCAAATCCACCAAAGATCAAAACAAAAACAGTGGAAGGCTCGATACTTAATGCATAATGTCCAATGAACAGCATTTTTTTAAGCTTAGTCAATTTTTTAAATGTTGTTCCTAAGTTTATTAATTTCTTAATAATCTTAAACATATTTTACCTTTACTGATTTGTTTGTTATCTTTTTTAACATCCACATACATTTTCTGCATGTATGCGAGTCATCTAAATAAAGTTTATTCATTTCTCAACAAGGTCTGTGGCTTTTATTAAAATTCGACGTTTTTCAGATTTTTGAAATTTTTGTTTAAGAATATATAGTATGTTCAATTAAAAAAACCTCTAGAGTGCCATGATTTTAATTATTTTTAAATTTAAGTTGGCCACACGCCTTATGAATTGACTATCTATGCCGATTTGTCATTGTTTTATAAGCTATTTTCGGATGAAGTCAAATGCCCGAAACTGTTATCATATGTCAATTTTCACTTTAATGTGGTAAATCGTCCCATCAGGCAAATTCCAATATTTAGAGTTAAAACTCATAAGACAAATTATGGCTACAATAGCCCGCTTTCGCGATTTATGCGGTACTCAAATTTAATATCTCTAAATCCATGTTTTGATTTATTTGATAGTTCACTCTCACATTTTATGTCACAATTAAAACGCGGGAATATTGGTAAAATAATTTCTAAATCGCCAATGAGTGGTTTTTGTAAAACACTGATTTAAAGTGAAATTCAAAACATACTACCATGCGATCGTTTAAAACATGATTTTGAGTAGGCTTTGAGTTTAGAATTGGTACTACTGACTGTTGACACATAGTTTACCATAACCTCAAGTTTACTCCATCATTCCATTGATGTTTTGTATAGAAATCTTATAGATACACATCTATGGATTGATGGAATAAATTTGAGGTTATGCTAAGCTGTGTTAACATTCAGTAGTGCCAATCTAATTTAAAACTCAAAGCCTACTCTAAATCATGTTTTAAACGATCGCAGGGTAGTATGTTTTGAATTTCACTTTAAATCAGTGTTTTATACGCTTGGCGCATGAAGTAAAATTTCGAGTTTAGAAAAGCCCCGTGAAAATTTGTCTCGGGTCGCTGCGCGACCCTCGACAAATTTTCTAGGCGGGGCTTTTCTAAACTCGAAATTTTACTTCATGCTTAGTCTGGGAGTGGAAACACTCGTTTGAAACTTCAAATTGAACGCTTTTGAAAAAACAACGAATGATGTTTTATATAGAAACAATGTTGATGATATTTTAAATTGTGCAATCATCTATACTTGTCGTTCATTTTATTCGGTTTTGTATAGGTCCGTTTTTATTACATGTGTTTTCTTATGTTATATACTTATATCTATTTACGTAGTATTAATTTTATGATTATAATTTTATTATTGTAATTTTTTTGTAATATCAAAGGAGATATCCGTAAATAAATACTTTACTTTACATATAAAACGTCAAACATGATAATTATAATATAAAATTTCAGAGTTGCCAACTTACAATATTTTCGATGGCACTCTAGAGGTTTTTTTTTAATGACCATACGATACAATACGATATTAGAAAACTGGAATCGATAACATTTAGAGGCCTGAAATTAAAATTGTGCCTGGCGACTATGAAGTGGTAAATCGGCTACTATACAATCAATCAATTAACGTATTTTTCACAATTATCAGACGAATATATCTTTTCTTATAGACAAATAAATATATATTTTAATAAATTTTAACTAATGTTGATAAAATCGTACATTAGACATTTCAAATTCAATGTCGAAGGTCGAAGGTTTTCTTTTTATAAATTCATAATCATTTTACTGGCATTGTATCTTCTTGCCAGAAAATGAAAAACGACACAATTAAACGCACTATGGCGCTAGGCGTCTTAAATTGACAGTTGTTAATTGACAGCCGATTTAATTAAAGGGCCTGGTTGCAGCGGGAAAGTGAAATTAATCGCGCGCGGTTTTTCAATTCTCAATTTCCCCGGAGCGCTCAGGTTTCCCCCTTTTGTTTTTCATCTTTGGCCCATCGATTAAATTAGCGAGTGAGCCCGGATTTTCTTGACAGTCCTGCCGCCTCGCACCGCCCCTGGCCCGCCGTCCTCCGGTTAGCCAAATCTTAATCGACTGTTCAAATTAATGCCCCCGCATGTATTAATTAATCCCCGAAGCATAATCGATGGATGGCTTAATTAAATTGATCGCTGCTCGAATGCACCCAGGATTAATTGATTTTGGTCGGGGGGTGAAATTGATTGGGATTTCATTTTACACTGTAAACAAAGCGCCATGACATAAAGAATATTAAATACAGTTCGCAATCTTGAATTTTATATTGCCAACTATCAGGGCTGGGACGAATCGGGGCCCCTAAAAAAATGATTTGAATCGCCAATCTAATTCACCTAATATGATCTGAATTGCGAATATTCAAATAAAGGATTCGTAAGAGAAAAATAAATTTGCATTTACTATTCTTTTTGCAACCACTAACATTTATAATATCGCTATCAGTTTATTATTAACAAAAATGTTAAAACGTAATTATTAACACTGAACATCTTGAAACCAGACTAAATATCTGATTTCGTGTTTTTGATGAATGTGTTTTTGAACTTCATGTTAAATCAGTAATTTATACGCATGGCATATGAAGTAAAATTACGAGTTTAAAAAAGTCTGAAAATTTGGATTTGGGCACTACGCTTCCCTCCGCTAGAAAATCAAAATTTTCAGGTTATTCTAAACTCGAAATTTAACTTCATGCTTAATCAAGGACTGGAAACCCTTGTATAATAATAAACAAATATATTAGGTAACTATCACTTGTTCTAATAAGCATCCCTAGTAGAAATGAATGATGTAGCAAAATTGTATCTATATTTTTTTTTCTCATCAAAGTCTCTTTAATCAATCCCATTTGTTGGTTTCAGACGTTGATATATTCTATAATTATTTTAATTCAAATCATTTTGTCGCCTGCATCCAATAAGCGATCAAATCCGACTTCTCGCTAGCCTTCTTTAAGACCATCTTGGTGCCAGGAATGTACTTCTTGGGGTCTACGAGGTACTCGTCCATAGTCTCCTTAGACCAGGTGATGCCCTAGCCCTTTGTTTTTTTATGAGATTTTGAAATTTTTTGAGACAGTTTTAAAATATGTGAGATTCCCATAACACTTCACCAATAGTTTTGAATTATTTTCTATTGATCGTCAAAAAAGTGTTTTTTTTTTTTCCATTAAATATAAACACATACTTTCAATTTTTGTATAAAATCTCAATGAAATGTTGATATTGATTTCTCCTTGTCGCCAACATTTCATAAAGATCTTACACAAAAAATTAAAGTGAATATATTTCCGAATATGTAAAATTGTAATTGTAAATTGAAAAACACCCGCCTCAATCATCTCCAATAAGTAACAGGACAGCATGAGTCATTGGTGTAGTACAAGGGGGCACTTGCCCACTCTGGAGACAAAGAAATCGTATAGTTTTACATTTCAGATGAAAATAACTGACATATCATACGTTTTAAACAAATATTTTTACTCCCCCATCCTGGACATAATATTTTGTCTTTCCCCCGTCTGATATCGATTTAGTATATGGTGTATTATCGTTTTTAATTCAAATTCCAAACATTAAAATATGCAAAAATTAAAAATCACACCACATCCCACTGAAGTATTTTTATTGAATTTTGTAAACCTATCTCAATTATTTAAAAAATTAGTGATCAAACATCGAAAATGTGATTGATTTTTGTAATGGCGAATACGATATGATGGACTTAAAATATTTTTTTAGATTTTCGTTAATTTTAAAAATGTTGATACTTTTCAATTTTCCAGTTTTTATGAATTTCCAAGGTTTTTATGAACTTTGAAAATTTTTACGCGTTTTATGAAATTCCGAGATTATCGTTAATTTTCAAAATTCTGACAGTTTTCGTGAATTTCGTGAATTTTAAAAATGTTGATAATACTCATGAATTTGCTACATTTTTCGCAGATTTTAAAACATTAGCAATTTTAGTGAAGTTCTTAAGCTTCCGTTAATTTTTATGAATTTCCACAATTTAAGTTAATTTTTAAAATCTAGACGTTTTTTCTTGAATTTTCAACGCTTTTCGTGAATTTCCAAGATTTCCGTTAATTTGCGAAATTCCGACGGTTTTCGTGAAATCCAAAGATTTTCGATGATTTTTAAAAACTAAACGGTTTTTGTGGATTTCCAAGATTTCTGTTATTCTTAAAAATGTTCATAGTGTGAATTTCCAAGAAGTTCGTTAATTATTAAAATTTATCATGATTTTCATTGAGCTTTAAAATGTATGATGAAGTTTTTACTATTACCATTAATTCGTTTGTAGATTGCGAAAAGTATTTCAATTTCAATTTCATTTATTTCCAAAAGGAATAAGTACATAGCATTCATGGGTGAGTCATTTGGTTGCGATGGTTGTAAACGATAATATTTAGTAAACATAAAATTAGACCTATCATCTAGCATATAAATGTTGCAGAGGTAAAAATACATATCAATAAATATAAAACTTAATATCTAGGGCTAAAGCAAATAATAAATATAAAACTTAATATCTAGGGGTAAAGCAATAATTATTTAAAATACAATTGAATAGACTTAGTGTCTATTAGTAAAAGTATTAAAAAACATTGTATAAGGACAGTGCACAAAATAATTTAGTTTAAAATGTAATAGATTAAAAACTTAATATTTACATAACAAAACTTATGATCTAGAAAAAAAAACATATTAAAGGAATTGTATAAGGGACAGTACACGAAATAATTTAGTTTAAAACCTAGTAAAATAAAACTTAGTATCTAGATATAGAACATTTTAAAAATATTTGTATATGAGGACAAGTACAGTGTATAAGATCATCAACAGAGATAAACCTTCAGACATCATGCATTTATAAATAATATTCAACAGAATCACTTATTTATTGTCGTTACAATATTTAATATATTCATCCACCGTATAGAATGATTGTTCTAATACAATTGATTTTAATTTTGTTATGAGTATTTTGTCAGTATCGTACTGTTAATATTTTTGAATAACTATAGTTTATATGCAGTGCATGTAATAAATTTACAAATTTTGTTTCGTGTGGTGATTGTTGTGTTTGTTAGAAAGTGACATTTTTCCACCGATAATCAAGTGAAAACCGCGATCCAAATCGTAAATTAATTGTGTCGTGAATTGCCATTTTGCAAATTAACGAATTAACACATCGTCGCCGGCGCACACACACACGACACACAATTATCGCTAGAAAACTGAAAGATAATACGTGCGCGGGAATCTAACCTCGATTTACATTATTACCATTAATAAATAGCGAATGATTGTAATTTTACAATAAATTGTCATTTCGACATGACTAATTATTAACGACTGGCGAGTTGTTAGAATTAGAAATTTGTCTACGTGTGTAAAAAAAATAGTTTCATGTGATTGTATCAGTGTAAAAGCCAACACTATTAGCATGTTAATACTTCTATATATTCTGAATTTATCTTTAAAATTGAACTTAATAATAATAATAATAATGCAATCAAATTTTTCGTTTTCAATTTTCAATCCATTATTATTCCATTAATACCATGATCAATAGATTTAACCAGGGGTCGCCAGACTTTTTCCTTCCCAGTCCAGATTTACAATTTTACACAATCAAGTGGGCCAAGGTCCAAATAATCGTATAAGCATTTTCAAAAACTTTAATAGAAAGTTGCAAAATCGAACTGATTGGACGTGGGTTAGCAGTCACGGGTCATAGTTTGGAGACCCTTGGTCTAGACCATTTTCAAACTTTTGTAAACAATCCATTACTTGACTAGTAGTTCTTAACTATAGTTCAGCTCTTTTTAAGCATCAATTGACTCACATTATTTTATTGGTTATATTCTCTCACTAAATATAACTCGTGATATGATTAATTATCGATGATATTTTGTCGTTTAAACCGAAGCAGCACATTCAACTCACCCTTCGGGCTCGTTGAATCTGCAGCTCGGTTTCAACTCCAAAATATCATCGATAATAATCATACCACTCGTTATATTACGGCCGATAGTAAATTACTCTACTTATAATCTGATTTTGTTTTTAGTATGACCAATCAAACTTGAAATTTCAAGAATTTAGTAAAATGATGCAGGTTTTGTGTTTTAGGTTAGTATACAAATAATTTGAAGCAGTGATAGGTAAATACATTTGTAATCTAAATCTTGGTGAATTAATTTAATTGTCATATTAACGTCAGATTTCCCTACACATAACCTACAAATTAAAAGTTGGTTTACAACATAACATGTATTTGATTTTGTTAATCACATTTTATGTTGTAAACCAACTTTTATTTTGTAGGTTATGTGAAGGGAAATCTGATGTTAATATGACAATTAAATTAATTCACAAAGATTACGATTACAAATGTATTTACTTATCACCGCATCAAATTATTTGTATCTACTACCAATTTAATAATATCTGAGCATTAGGTAGGATAGGAGGGTCGGGTAATATTCCTTGCTCTGGAATATCTGTCTTCTTTACTATCTGCCCATTTATAAGTTCAAATTTTAAAAAAGTTCTAAATACAAGGAAATTTTCTTTTAGGTATACATATTACGATTTTTCAATGTCAATTTTCAGACATTCGTGATCTTATTAAAAACTTTCAATTTAAAAATTCTAACGAGTGTTTTTCACTCCCAGACTAAGCATGAGGTAAAATTTCGAGTTTAGAAAAGCCTGAAAATTTGGCTTGGTCGCGTAGCGCGAAGCGCGGAGCGACCAAGCCAAATCAGGCTTTTCTAAACTCGAAATTTTACTTCATGCGCCACGCGTATTTAACACTGATTTAAAGTAAAGTTTAAAATATACTTCGACTTAGTTCTGATCACATGTTCATTAATTTTACAAATATTTATATGGAATATGTAAAAGTATACTTATAAATAAAAATCCCTGTATGTGTTGTAACGTTGCAAGTTATAGCTTTCTCTTTTTTGAAAATCTCTGCATCGTGACAATTTATTTGACAAAGTATGATTTATTTGTCACATTGATAATCATTTACCAACATCTCAAAATTTGATGTTTGAAATACCCTACTGTTAAAGCAGGACTGCAATTGTTCGCGTATTTACTGCGAATATTAACAACTCTAGAGTACTTCAGACTAGGCAATTTAAAATATTCAGTATTTTAGATATAGTCTACGAATAAAACCATTTTATTTAGACGATTATGGATTTATTTTTGGATAATATACGGATTTCAAGTAAAGTTCAAAATATATTACTAAAGCAGTATGCTAAATCTATATATTTTTAACTTCACTTTAGAAGAGTGTTTTATACGCGTGGCGCATGAAGTAAAATTTCGAGTTTAGAAAAGCCTGAAAATTTGGTTTGATCGCTTCGCTTCGCTACGCGATCAAACCAAATTTTCAGGCTTTTCTAAACTCGAAATTTTACTTCATGCTTAATCAAGGAGTGGATACACTCGTTAGAAATGGAAAACCAAAAAACGTGGGTAATGTATAGATAAAAGCAGAATTTCCTATTAAGAGTATTATTGCTTAGACCATTTTGAAATATCAGTATTCTATATAAATCCATTTTAAAGCAGAAATAATATTACTGGTTATAGATTATTTACCAGTCCAGACAATTTTAATGTCTAGATTGTCTAAATCTAAAATATTGATTAGAGCCATGACACATACACAATTCTACTTGAGGAAGTGAGCCAAGATCCAACTAATTATTTGCATAATAATTTAAAAAAAAATTATATTATGAACACAAGATCGTTACAAAATATTATATTTACGCAAATTATAGTTTTGTTTGATACATGAACTGGTGCAGCATTTTGATTTAATTGAATGACTTAATTGAATTGAACTGTGTTTGTTTGCGTCAGTTTACTTGGACCAAACTTGCTTTTTTGCCCCTGGTTCAGAGTAGATGTAACTAGTGCAGGAGAGGGTGGGAGATATACAATTTTCAAAGATGGATACGGGACATGTTTATCGTTGTACAATGTATGAATTAACGAGCAAACATTCTGAAATCATCACTCAACAACCCTAGATTTTTTTATTAAATTATAAAACGCGGATTTCTTTCAGTTTTCATAGTATTATTTATTTATAAAATACAGTACCAACACTTTATTACTAGTGTTTTCTAAATGATTTTAAATCAATAGTGTATTGCAGAAATTATATTTTTTTTATATTTTAAACAAGTGTCTTCCACTCCCAGACTAAGCATGAAGTAAAATCTCGAGTTTAGAAAAGCCCCGCATAGAAAATGTTCACGGGGCTTTTCTAATTTACAGTAAAGTTAAAAATATATAATGCGTTCGTTTGTTTCCAGTTCAGTTTATGTACACTGACATGAACTGCCCTGAACTGCTGACGTCGCAATTTTGAACACAAACGAACAAACCTTATTTCTCTGGCCGCATTCTAGAATCATTGAGACGAGAACCAGATTCGGTCCGCAGGTTGTAGTTAATAATACTAGTCATTTTTTGTTAAAAATGTGCCATCTGTGGAAAAAAAATTGGGACACATAAAAGCTTTTTAGTGTGTATCAAACTTTGGACTTGTCAGTTAATTGTCATTTGATATGTCGAAACGAAAAAAAAGTGTTTCGATAATTCCTTTCATTTACATATTTTTATTGTAACTTTTATAACCTTTCTTTAAAAAACCTGAGTTAACCGATATAAATTCGGTTATATTTGACATTATACAAATTTTGATTTGTCCCAATATTTTATGTCTACCGATGATACATACAGGGTGTCTGTATTTCAACAAAATGTATGGAGATCTCAGTTATTTAAAGAGATAGAGAGTCGGTTAATAACTGGGGCAAAGTTGCGTAATTTAGGGCCCAATAATAATCCAAAAACAAATTTGAAATATCTCTTTTCGTTTTTGAGATATGGTCAAAAACGGATTTTTTTATATTTCGTTTTTATTTTTTATTCCGAAACTATTGAATCCAGACATTTACAACTTTGACATTATACAGGCACTTTTTAACGATAAATCTAGTAACATATTTTATTTTAAAATAACTATAACATTTACCCAGGGACCCAGAGCTAACTTTTATTTTTCTTACGGGCGCCATTTTTAAATTTCATATTTTTTGGAAGAATATTTTTTTTTTCTGAATTCAATGATGTATCACACTTATAGTTTATTGTACATTTTATATGTAAAATTGTAATCTTTTGGTTTTTGTAAAAAGTGTCTAGGAAACAGTTGAGTAACTCACTTATTTGGCAAATCCTAGAACCCATAATTTGCTTACATATCACCCCTGAAGACGGGCTTCCGACGATGCAGATTTTAACAGTTGTGATATATTTTAAACTAACAAGTGTTTTCCACTCCCAGACTAGGCATGAAGTAAAATCTCGAGTTTAGAAAAGCCCCGCATAGAAAATTTTCACGGGGCTCTTCTAATTTACAGTAAAGTTGAAAATATATAATGCTTAGATGTGATGGTGATCAATATTTACCGATGCAAAAATTACTTTTTTTGTGAATACTTTTAGAATAATAATAATAAAAATAGAATAAATTTAGTTTGTGCAAGTTTTGTGTAATAATCTATACTTATTATAATTATTACAAAAGATTGACAGCCATTAATTAGGTTTGAGTACTAACAATGATTGACTGCTGTTAAGATTTTATTGATTAACAGATATGACGTCATTGTTTCCAAGGCACTCTTTGCAACAAAGAAAATATCATAATTTTAAATATCAAATCTAAAATAAATTATGAGTGTGATACATCAGTAAGTTCAAGAAAAAAATATTCTTTCAAAAAATATGAAAAGCAAAATGGCGCCCATAAGAAGAACAAAAGTTGGTTATGGTTCCCGGGTAAATGTTATAGTTATCTTAGAAAAAATATGCTACTACATTCTTCATTAAAAAGTGCCCGTATATTGTCAAAGTTCTAAATCTAAATCTGGACGATTCAGTAGTTTTTGAATAAAAAAATAAAAACGATTTGCAAAAAATCAGTTTTTTGTTGATGTCTGGAAAACAAAAAAAGATATTTCAAAATTATTTTCAGATTATTGTTAAGCCCTAAAATACGCAACCTTAACCGACTCTCTATCTCTTCAAATAACTAAGATGCCCATACATTCTGTCGAAATACGGGCACCCTGTATAGCATTGAAATAAAAGTGCAAAGAAAGATTATTAGTGCCTTATTTATCAAATAAATTTGATCTTCACGTAACTCAATTCAATATCGTCCAAGAAAAATGAACGAATAAGAAAAGAAGAAGAAGTTTTTATATTTAATAATTGTCCAATCGATAATTGCTCTACACATTGATCAAATTATAGTATACCACGTGGTACTCAACGCCACGTGAATTCGGTACGCTCACACTATAATTTTTTTTCTTCTCCAAAGAAATAGGGTCGCGCCGACCCTTCCCTCCATCCCTGTAAAAAAAGTGCAACAGGGTCGCACCTAACAAAAGCGCACGTGTACCCATAAACCCTATTGTTTAATCGATCCCTTTTAACGAACAAATAAATTAGAAATATATGTTATTTTAATTATACACCTATCACCAAAAAAAAAACTTTACAACAGACTTGTGTCTATTAAGAAAGTATATTAAATCCAAAATGATTATTTTTAAATACTTTAGTATACTCATCAATGACTTGATAAGTATATTCGCAAAATAAGATGAAACCGTACGATCATTTAAATTATGATTTAGAGTATTTTCTTGTGCGGTTGCCCAGAATGCTAATTGAATGATAGAATAAATTTGAGGTTATGGTAAACTAGGTGTCAATAGTCAGTAGTGGCAATTAAATTTAAAATTCAAAGCCTACTATAAATCATGTTTTAAACGATCGCACGGCACAACGTTTCTACTAAAGTTCTTCTGATCATATTACGTATTGTGGTCTGCAGATGATACGAATCAGGGCCGGCGTTAGGGTCACTGGCGCCCGACTGCAAAACTAGTTGAAGCGCCCCTTATTGTCAAATCAGTCATTTTGTTACAAAATCTGGTGTTTTCTCTTTTGGATTCAGACAAATTGTTTGAGATTCATACATAGATTAGCCATAAAGTAAAAGACACGATACTTTTTACTATAATGCGAGAACAAAAATCGGCAAATTAAGTTTTCAAGAACATGTTTACAGGGATATTATCTTTTAAAAGAACAAAATGTGTCTAAGCAAAATGAACATTTGTAAAATAAATGATAGGAAGCATCGGAACTGTTGCCAACTGGAAATACCTGAAAATATAATCTTAAAAATCACCAAATTTAATACCTACATATCCTAATACACATTACTCAAATTTTAAAACAGCAAGATTTAGTTACACAAAATGAACATTCTAAATATATAAACATGACTTTAACCATAAGCAGTATATTTTTAAATTCACTTTAAATCAGTATTTTATATGGGTGGCCCATGAAGTAAAATTTCTAGTCAAGAAAAGCCTGCAAATTTGGATTCTTTCACGCGCCGGCAAATCCATTATTGCAAGTAACTCGAAATGTTACTTCATGCTTAATCAAGAAGTGGAAACACACGTTATAAACTCCAAATTGAAATTAGAACACTATAGTGCGCATAAAGCCAAAAGTCCTGAAAAAATTGATTACAGTAAAGTTCCGCTAATCCGAACTTAATAATCCGGATTCTCTAATAATCCGGACGAAATTAAAATATAAGTAATTTACCACCTTAATAAATATTACAAATGAGCAATTTTTTAGGATATGCACGTATAGTTTAAATAAAAATCCCTGTATAAAATCTTGTGATTTCTGGTGATTTTTAGACATCTAGAGTTGACAATAATTCCGGAGCACCTTTGCGAATTATTAAATAATAGATCAACAATTGGACGAAAATAGTTTTGCTGCATGATTGGTTCTCATTTCAATCATTTTCCTGTCAGTGCTCAATCGTTGTCAACACATTATTCAATTGTTTTTAAATCGTTTTTCAACACTTAACAAGTTGTATCGTTTAACTAAATTCGTCCGTTAGATCGTATCGTCTGTAGATTTAAATCAAGTACTAACAAGTTTAACACAACTTCATATTTGACAAATCCAATGAATATCAAAATAGATGTGTAACAATGGAATATAAACAAAGTTTCTATTTTAAAGTATACATACCCTGAAGTATACGTCGTAATTTTTCAGGTATTCTTTGTTTTTGAAAAGCTTTCAATTTCAAGCTTCTAACTAGTGTCTAAAATCCCAGATTAAGCATGAAGTAAAATTTCGAGTTTAGAAAAGCCTGAAAATTTGGTTTGGTCGCGTAGCACTAATATTGTGAAGTTTAAAATATACAGCTAAAGCAGTATGCTAAAGCAGTATATTTTAAACTTTAATTTAAATCAGTGTTTTGTACGCGTGGCGCATGAAGTAAAATTTCGAGTTTATAAAAGCCTGAAAATTTGGTTTGGTCGCTTCGCTTCGCTACGCGACCAAACCAAATTTTCAGGCTTTTCTAAACTCGAAATTTTACTTCATGCTTAATCAAAGAGTAGAAACACTCGTTAGAAGTTTCAAATTTAACACTTTATAAAAACAACGAATGCCTGAACATTTATAGATCATCAGGATATGTATACTTAAGAAAATTCCGTGGTAAAATATATTTTACTTGATTTTTTGTTATTTATTCCAACTAATTTCAACATTTAGTCACTCTTAAGAAATACTTACTGAATACTGAATTTTTTGTCTAAAGTAACAATCTATTATACATCATCAGGATATGTATACCTAAGAAAAATTTCGTGGTAAAATAAATTTTACTTGATTTTTGTTTTTTATTTCAACTAGTTTCGACGTTTAGTCACTCTTAAAAAATACTGAATACTGAAATTTTTGATAATTTATACATTTTTGTCATTTGCTGCTTTAATTTTTATATTACAGTGCTACACCGATTAGAAATCTTTTTGTTTTACACATCCGTTTTTTTTAATTTTCACATTATCATGTTTTATACAAACAAACAATCATCTGTAGAAAGATTCATGCTCATTATCAGTTCGGCAACGAATGCGCAAAAAAATATATGTTAGTCATTAAAAAGGGATATCGTACAAATATCAGTGCACTTGCTCTGGTTTCGCTGATTGCGGAGTTAGCTATGATTAAAACGAGTCGACTCCACCGCAAACGACAACGCAGCTGTAACTTTCCGAGGCCCAGAAACAAATGCAGCGCGCTCGCGACTTAATAGCGTCTACATTACAACAACTCAACAAACATTGCACATAAAAAAACGTAATAACAAAAATCGAGCCGCTACAAATGTATTGATAATTTGCAAAAGTAATGATTAATAAGAAAAAAAACTTTTTTTATTCATCTATTTTAATTTTTTCGTAGGCGAATCGTAAAAATAAAATCGACGTGGAGATTTTGATTAATCTTAACGTTTTGGACCTCCCTGAATCTGAAAAAGGCATTTTCTGAATTATCCGTGTGTCCGCTTGTTTGCTTTGTGTCAATTAACACGATCACTAAAAAACGCAATGATTTAGACTTATGAAACTTTATATTTAGTTCCTACACAAAAATTGTAGATCTGTATCAATTTTTGGTTACATTCCGAAAACTGTAAATGGTGGTTTACTCGTAGCAATTTTTAGTTTTGTTGAATTATTTTGATAAATACCGATAATATTTAAAAATGTTTCAAATAACAGTTACAGACAATGAAAAAATACACAACTTTCATACAAACTATTTTTAGCGTAGAAACGTTGTTTTGTTATTGATTTGCTATCTGCAAACATAAGTTTATTTCCGTCATATATCTTTTATTATTGAGCCAATCCAAAAATCCAAAAATGTTTCAAATAATAGTTGTACACAATAAAAACATGCATAACTTGTATATAATGATATTTTGGAGTAGGTGTAGTCGAGACTAAAAATGAATTATCTGACATAACAAAGTTGGGAGGGTTTCACATTTATTGTTCAACACTGCAACATGTTTCACCACACAGTGGCTTCATCAGGCAGATGAATACTGACAAAAAACAAAAATTTTCTACAATCGCAAATGAAGAAATTCTATGATAAATAAATTTTAATAATGAAATAATTCATTTGAAAGATATCATTATACCCTTTGGACACCAGTTTGATAACAAAAACATTAATCACTGAACGTATTTCTCAGAATTTCTACCGTTTGCTTTCCTACAAATAATGATGAATTGCGACGATTCTAATGGTAGTAATACACCCACGGAGATCAAGGTTACAGCAAAGGCGGCAGTTTCTGATTTATTGCCGAAGAAATTAAAACCGCAATACGACAAACATATTGCCAAATTTGTGATTGGTTTCCGAAGGTAAACCCGAGAACGTACTTTAGGCCAACTTCGAAGAAAAAACAACTAAATTAAAACCACCTACATTAAGAGCACCTATAACCAATTAATTACTAGGTATTGCATTCAATAAAAACTGTTAATTTATATTTTGTATTAACTGACGCCGCACATTGGGGCAGAATGAACATTTTTTTGGCAGAAATTCATAAAACTGGTCTAAATTAAGCTAGTGATTACAGGAAAAATAATATAAAAAATATTGTTAAGAAATTGAAGTGGTTATTAGAGGATAGAAATCGAAATGGCCGAGAAAAATTCTGAAACTTCGAATTCGTATACAATTCACCCTTAGATTTATCGAAAAAATAGTTAACAAAATATGTAGAGTAAAACAGGGTGGTTTTAAGGTGGCGAAACCCTGAAAACAATTTTAAAAACAACAGCAGACCTATATTCTCTATGCCCTGTCCAAATAGTAATAGTAATAGTGAGCAGAGAGAAGCTACTATGGAGCATCAAAAACTTCAAAGCTTTCAAATCGGCCGAGCCTGACGGTATCAGCCCTGTCAAATTGCAGGAAGCTCCGGATATTGTCACTCCATAGTTGGAAACAATGTTTGTGGCTCGTCTCAAACTTTGCTACATCTCTAAGATGTGGAAAGAGGTGGAGGTCGTCTTCATCCCTAAAAGCGGGAAGACTTCCCACACTAAACCTAACGACTACAGGGCTATAAGCATGTCCTCATTTGCTTAAAACTCTATAAAGATTAGTTGACACATAAGAGGGAGTTGATAACAAATGGGGAACTTTGTTATCAACCTCTCAACACGCATATACTAAGGGGAAATCTGTAGAAACAGCTCTAGACTCCTTGATAAGAAAAATTGAAGGAACTATGAGACACAAGGAGTATACTGGTGGCCTTCCTCGATATAGAAGGAGCCTTCAATAATATACACCCTGAAGCCATTGAGACCGCTCTAAAAGCAACAGGAATAGAGAAAGCAGTACGCGGCTTCATATGAAAGTTGCTCCACGAAAGAAACATCTCCTCCAAATTCGAGAACTCTTGTATTAAGAGACGAGTTAGCAGAGGTACCCCTCAACGCGGTGTTCTGTCTCCGCTTCTCCTGAACCTTGCACTCAATGAGTTACTTTTTGAACTAGTAAACTCGGGGTGCAATGCAATTGCTTATCATCGGCATGAGCAATTGCATTGCACCAAGAGTTTCCTCGGCCACAGCCATAGGTCATAGCCACCTCGGGAAGCACCTTAACATAATGTCGCAACTAATACAGCAGGCATTAGCTGAAGTAACCAAGTGGTGCACAAGGTGTGGCCTAGGGGTCAATCCACAGAAGACTGAGATAGTCCTATTCACAAGGAAGCACAGTATACCCTGCTACAGACTGCCAACCCTAAAGGGAGCGGTCTTAGAGATCAAAGACCAAGCTAGATACCTAGGTATTATAGTGGATCGGAAGCTTAGTTGGAAACCCAACTCTCAAGAGAGAGTACGGAAAGCGATTATCGCGCTTAACTCTTGCAATAGAAGAGTAGGTAAAATATGGGGTTTGAAGTCTAACATCACCTACTGGCACTACAAAGCCGTGGTCTTTCACTCTTCTACGGTGTCTTTATTTGGTGGACTGCACTCGATAAGAGGATCCACCAACAAGCATTTGGGAAGGTCCAAAGGATGGCATCCCTCTTGATCACGGGTGCCATAAGGACATCACCCTCTAAAGCGTTAGAAACGATTCTCAACCTGATCCCTGTAGATCTCCTCGGAAAGCAGATCGCTCTAACAACTGCCGTAAGACTAAACACTACTAGCAGGGTAAGACTAGACACGCAGGGGCACACAAAACTCTTAAGGAATTTGCCGGTGTCCCACTGAACAGGAGGTCCAGCATAGCACCTTAACAGGAGGTGTCTGGGGCACACCTGAGTCTTCGGACGATGGATGTTTGAGAAGGACGATTGTCCAAGTCGGAGATGTAGACCTTCCCGAGGTAACCTCTGTGTCCCTATCTTGGATAGGGCTAACTTACATACGGCGGGGTTGACTCAGCCCTGGTGCTTGTCGCCGCTAAATGAGAAGTCGGGGTTGGACCATGAAAAGCCCTCCGGTCCACACGTGAGTTGGTCTCCGACGGGCAGTGGTTCGCAGATATGGCGGTGATCAACCGGACCTTAGACGGACACTCAAAAGATATACACCGAAAGGTGAAAATCTGAGCACACCAAGTCTGTCCCACTGAACATCGACCGATGTCTCGCAGTGCCTGCTTTGGGCAATATGTTCTCTTCCCGGATACCCACTAGGATGGACTGGGAGGAGGGCAGAATACCGGATACAGGCTCAATCAACGTCTTTTCGGACGGGTATAAGAGTGACGATAAAGTAGGGGAAGGGGTCTTGTGCGAGGACCTGAACCTTGGCATCTCCAGATTGCCGAACCACTGTAGTGGCGGAGGTGATAGTAATTGGGACAGCCGCAGAATCGCTAAAGGTAAATGGGACTTCTGCCATTCAGGTCCATATACACACCGATAGCCAAGCTGCTATTAAATTACTAATAGGTGTAATCAGCATCTAGAGGGTGGTATCCGATTGTAGGAAGGCGTTGAATGAGCTGGCAGCTCCGATACAACTTCGGCTTATCTGGGTATCATAGCAATAACACCTAGGTAAATGTAAGGAAGTTACACTCGTCCTTGATTAACCAACACCCCTTTGCGACAAGCAAGGCGATCCTCTATAGTATTATTTTAAAGATCACCAATAATAGGTGGAGAAATAAGAGCACCTGTAGCACCGCCAGGCAGATATGGCCTTAGTGCGATAGGAAAAGAAGCGAGGCACTTATCTCTTTAAAGAGGAGTGACATCGCTCAAACGGTATGAGTCATTACGGGACACTGACCTTTAGGCAAGCACGCTCAAAGGTCAGGAATAACCTACAACGACTGCTGCAGAGTGTGCCTTGATGAAGAAGAAGAGGAAAGCGTTGCGCACTACCTCTGTCAATGCCCCTCTCTAGCTGGAATAAGAGGTTCATACCTAGGCCGTTCGTACCTGGTTGAACTCTCTGACCTCGAATCGCTAGATGTTAAGAACCTTTCAAAGTTTGTCATCAGCTCCAAATGGTTCTCGTAAGAGAATGGTTGAACCGTGGTATCACAATGGGCCCTCTTCGGGCCTAAGTGTGCACCTCCAGTGCAACCACTACAACCTAACCAAACCTATGGGTTTAAAAATTATATTTCAATGCCTATTTTGCTAGGTCTATGGATACCGGTCTGTGAGAAACTGGAACCAAAAATACCGGTCCTCCACATAAAATAGTTTGGGAAGGGCTGCTCTAAATAATACTTTGCATTATATATAAATCTTTGTTAATACATAAAACTAACTTCACCAGTACCTATTATATTAAGTATATTTTAATAGTTGCTTAATAAAATTGTTTTGAAGAAAAAAATCTGTGATGTATCATTGACCGGCTTTGTGGCAGTCGAAAGTATTTTCCAAAAATACTTTGTGGGACTGCTAATTGCGGCCGCCTGGCACAAATTTTCGGTCGTTCCAAACGATTTGAAGCGAATGGATCCTCCGGACGTGCCCAGATAATGAAGTAATTAACACTAGAAAAAAGGAAAAGAAGCGTTTTAAAAAAAGAAAATGGGAAAGACAAACATCTTTATAGGCTTAAAATGACAGGACAAAGAACATGTACGTTTTATTAATATCTGTAGAATAGAATTGAATTAACCATTTTGTGAAATGTTATAAAGTCAAATTAATATTTATTTATAGAAATTTACATCTTTTATTTAATTAATCATTTTTTTGTTTTAATTTAGTTGTATTTTGATAACTGGTTTTGAAATGTTAGCGGTTTAAAACCGTATACAGCGAATTTTAATTTTAAGTAATTAAAAAAAAATTAAGTATTTTCCGACATTCTTTGTATTTTTTAAGCTCAATTTGAAGCTTTAAACAAGTGTTTTCCACTCCCAGACTAAGCATGAAGTAAAATTTCGAGTTTAGAAAAGCCTGAAAATTTGGTTTGCACCAAACCAAATTTTCAGGCTGTTCTAAACTCGAAATTTTACTTCATGCGCCACGCGTATAAAACACTGATCTTAAGCGAAGTTCAAAATATACGTCTGTAGAATATTACCTTAGTAGCATATTACGAACTTCACAATATTTGAGTGTTTTATAAGCGTGGCGCATAAAGTAAAATTTCGAGTTTAGAAAAGCCTGAAAATTTGGTTTGGTCGCACCGCGAAGCATGCTTAGTCTGGGAGTGGAAAACACTCATTTAAGCCTTAAATTGAACTCTTAAGAAAAAACAACGAATATGTGGAGATTTACGGACTAATTAAAATAAGTATACTTAAAAGAAAAACTAAAAGAATATTCGCACAGTAAAAAATATAAACATGGAGCAAAATTTGTATGCAACAATATATGTAATGTGATTTTAAATTTCTATGTACGCATTTTTTTATGAAATATCAGATCTAAAGTAACATTATGAAACAGCTTAATGTTAAAGAGGACATTATTTAATGTAACATTGTTATGAAACAGGACAAGTTAGTGGTGAATTTATAATTTTAATATTACATAATTTTTTATTTTCATTTATAAATGTTGACAAAATACTTTAGATATTTTAAAAAATATATAAATATTCATCATAATATTTAACAATAAAATAATTGAAAGTAATAAAATCATCAACTTTCTGAACGCACTCAATTCATTATTTCTAATTCATCTTTAAACAATTATTCGCAACATCTCTAATTCTTTTATTCCTTTTAAAAATTTCACTTTCGAAACAATCAAGCAATGTCGCTCGAGCGACGCCCGCTCGGTCGTTTCGCAACTATCGCCCGCCGAAATCGGAACGGGAGCCTCTTTAGAGAAAAATTATAAACAGATAAAGGATCGCATTAATAACGCAATTGTCTTATTGTTTCGCGTGCGCAAACAAAATGGAGAAGGCTCTCGCGCGAGCGCCTCCATCTTTTATCTCCTCGGAGACATCTCAATTGAGAAAACAAAAGAAGCGCGCTCGCGCCGCCGCCGATTGCTCAATCTTGGTAGGTAGTCAGTCAATTGTTTACTGAAATCTTTGATATTATGCAAAGAAAAGGAGATGTAAGAGAATAAGGAAAATTGTTTATGTAATTGTTGGTTTTTTGCTTGGACTTAATTCTCATTTTGATGTAATAACATTTATAATGAGATTATTTTTAATTTTATATTTGATGCAGGAAAGTAATGATTTATTTGTTTAAATAAATGGGATATCCAGTAAAACTCTATGCCCGATAACCGGCCGCCAGATGTCCAACTAACCTGCCTAGATTTTAGCGAGAGCATTTTTGACGATTAATCGGTATACCCCAAGGACTATAACTATAAAAATATTGTATTTGCTCTTACAGTGCCGCTTTTACATACAAAAATGTAACTTTTAAACCCCTATATCCCCCCTCCTGGCTACGGCCTTGGGTATACCAGTATTTCAGTGTACCAGTATTTAAATCCCTACTTAGGTAGTTATTGTTTATTCCCTGGCAGTCTTATATATTGCAATCTTTTATAATTGTTAAATTAATATTATTCTCATGTATAGAAAAGCAGTCATCAACATTATTGTAAACAGACTATATTAACATCGTTTACATACACATTTTTCAATATGTAATTACAGTGCGTGATGATAATTTCAAATTCCGTCATGGACACATTTCCAATTCTGATCAAAACCCGAGGCGCGTGTGCGTGCAAGAGCCCGGCCAGAACTCAGGAATCGGAAAACAGGGAAACGCACATAGTGTGCGTAGTTATGGAAGCACCTCGGGGCCATTTGCATATTTAATCCGCACCTTTGAGAATCGTCGCCGAGTAAATAAAAACGCGATAACCCGAATTTCAATGGGCAGTTTATAGGAAAAATTTATGAGCCCCGGGGTTCCCGCAAGGATTAGTGCTCGGCCAGGCCCCCATTAATAAATCAACTCGGCCCTGCCGATGATCGAAACCCTTTGTGCCCTACGGTGTGCGCAAGGGGCGCATCTTAAACAAATACATATGCAAAAATCGGACGCGCAGATGCCCGTCTTCGACTTGGCCCTTATCACATGCAAATTTTCGCATTCGGGAATCGGCGGCGGAATAAAGGGGTCGAAGGGTTGGATTTCTTGGAGGAACACGTATTTGCATATCGTACGATCGAATGTCATGGTATATCCGACCCTTTTTGTGAGTATGGATTGAGTAATCGGGTTTTCTTGCATCGTAATGCCTCTTGAGCTATTTGTGAATTCAATTAATTGTAGTTGGGAATTATTTTTTCTCAGGGATAAAAGTTTTATCTACTTGAAGCATGAAGAACAAGGCAAGCCACATAGGGGTTAAGAAGCTTCAACCACCCATTTAGGTATCCAAAAGTTCAAAATATAGCGAATTATTTAAGGATAATTACATTTTTGTAGCGAAGCGGAGCGACCTCTCCAAATTTGGCTTTTCTAAACTCGAAATTTTACTTCATGCCCCACACATATAACACTGATTTAAATTAAAGTTGAAAATATATACTGCTTAGATGTGATCGATTAATATTTACCAAGATATAGCAAAACAGTGCAAACATTTCTTTTTTGTGAATATTTTCTAAATGATAATGATAAAAGTAAAATAAATTTAGTTTGAGACACTTTTTTATATTGTTAATTTTTAAATTATCATATCTTTAGCAGGGAAAGTGTTATGATGTACAAAACAAAAAAAAAGTAAATATAGATATATTGAGTCTACTTTTAGAGAGAAAAAGTAAACACATTTTGTAGGTGTATTTTGTTTGACATAAAATGCTGCGAAAATGTTTACATAAGCTTTCATGAAATCGATTTAAATCAAAATCACATCTGCAGAGATAATTTAAAGATAGCCAGCGATCTTAAAAAAATCTCCAGATGCGAAATCACAACCCATTCACAATTCCCGACTATTTGCATATCGAACAATATACAATCCACGTGATTTATTAATACTTTGCATATAAAAAAATCCATCCATCCATTGTCGCATATTCTGCATACGTAATTTTATAACCGAGGTGATATTATAAAGAAAATGAAAAGACGAGATTTCGGTTTACCTACCGCCTAAAGGATATACTCCTTTTTTGTGTGTGTCCCTCAAGGGAAGACGACCCCTTTTTTACGGCAGGTATACACAATGACCGCATTTTTCCGATCGACAATGCGTAATACGCTTCGACGGAATCGTCACTATAGATACTTGAGGATCTATTTTTGGATTTCGGCTTTATATCAGAATTAGTGTGCGACTGCCAATTACGTCAATATAATTTGACACTTCAAGAGTTTTGTTGGATGGTCATAATGGGTACAATTAAGAAAAGGTGTTGATCGGAGGTGAGGTTTTTGTTGAAAATGTTTTTTTGGGGTAGATTTAATAAGATTATTAAGAAAGGTTAAAGTAATAATGCATGGTATTTGATATTTCTATCACAATCTTGAACGATATACAGTAAGAGCCAAAATGATTTGTTCATTTTTAATAGGCAATAACAAATATAACTATTTATTAATCGCTATATTACTGATAGCAATTTGAAAGAGGAGACTTTGGAGATATTTTGACAGTTGTCAAAATGGTCCGTTAGAACATACAGCAACGCATATTTTGTGTTGAAAAATTTCTTAAATTAAGTTCAATTATTCAAACTCAACGTTTATTTTGTCTACATTTTAATGTTCGTGATGTTCCGGCTCGAACTGTTATTTCGTATTGGGTAAGGAAGTGGCGAAATCATGGGTCAGTTGAGAGAAGAAAATCAGCCGGGAGGATTCGCTCTGCATGCAATCCTGAAAATGAGGAACGGGTGAGACAATCAATTCTGCGTAGCCCAAATCGATCAGTTCGGCGGCATGCGGCCGCGTTAAATTTATCTGCAACAAGTACCCGAAGAATGCTGCACAAAATGAAGTTTCATACATACAAAATAGCAGTGGTGCAGAAGTTAACTGATCGTGATAAACAAAGCCGTGTTGAGTTTTGTCAACGTTTTTTGGAGTTAAGCAATGAGGAACCCGATATCGCACATCTTTTCATGAGCGACGAAGCACACTTTACTTTACATGGCTTGGTAAATAAACAGAATTTTCGATACTGGGCTACCGAAAATCCGTGTGAAATCTATGAAAGACCCTTACATTCCCCAAAAGTGACTGTTTGGTGTGCTGTATCATCGTCAAAAATCATCGGCCCATATTTTTTTGAAGAAAACGGCGAAACAGTCACAGTCAATTCTCAACGGTATGCACATATGCTCCAGACATTTTTTATACCGCAAATTGAAGAAGAAGAAAGAAATCACTTTTTTCAACAAGACGGTGCGACCTGTCATACTGCAAGAATAAGTATGGAGATCCTGCGACAGACATTTCCGAATAGACTAATTTCTCGAAACGGTGATTTTAATTGGCCCCCGAGATCTCCCGATATTACTGTTCCAGACTTTTTTCTTTGGGGATATTTAAAGAGAAGTGTTCAAGAGTAAGCCTAGAAATATAAAGGAGCTCAAAAGAAATATCCGACAAGAAATTGAAGCTATTCCACAGGATATGCTTCAACGAGTTATGGCAGATTTCGTCCGTCGTTTAGAAGAGTGTGTGGAGCAGGGTGGCGGACATTTAACACACACTATATTCAAAAAGTAAAACTCCCATTATTACTTTTTAAGATGTCATTTATATTATTTCTGCATTTAAAATAATTCATGTGTTATTTCCTATTAAAAATGAACAAATCATTTTGGCTCTCATTGTACAAATCTTTAATGTTTACTATTATCAGTAATTAATAATAACATTTTTTATAAGTATACATATCCCGATATTTGTTGTTTTTATAAAAACGTCAGTTTGAAACTTTTCGCAAATACAGAGTGCCCATAAAAGGTGAGTGTAGAGCGATACTGCGAGATGGTTAGGAATTTCCTAGCTCCATCTTTGCAACAGTTTGGTAGCTTTAATGCAGAAACTAAGTTTCAATAAAATGTAGATACGAGTCAGATATCAAACCTTTCAATTGAAGCACTAAACGACCTATTCCCCAATAAACTCATTTTGCGAAGAGGTCATATTAAGTGGCCACTGCGCAATCGAGACTATTTTTAATGGGGAAAAGGTGAACATCGTTAAACAAAGGACATTGACGCAGTTTAAAGATAATATCACAGCAGAAATAGCATCGATACCTCAAGCAATGTATTATGACGTAGTTGAAAATCTTCGCTCAAGGTTAGAGGAGTGCTAGGAGCGAAACGATGGACATTTCGACAACATTATTTTTAGTAAATAATTTTCTAGTTATCTGTAATTAAAAATCAATAAAACATTTTCTTAAAAGAATTTTTATCTTTAATTTATTTTACTTTAAAACTGCACTCACCCTTTTTGGACACCCTGTATTTCCATTCCTTGATTGAGCATGAAGCGTCATTTCAAGTTGAGCAAACCCTCCGCTTCGCTATGTGACCAAACCAGATATTCAGGCTTTTCTAAACTCTAAACTTTAATTCATGGGCCACGCGTACAGTGCACTGAGATATTTTAAAGTTCAAACTACTTAGACTTTTTTTAAGTATACCTACATAACCCAAAGCAAAATGCTCCAAGCGCATTTTAAAAGCGCAAGTTATGATTAGAAGAAATAAACATTTTTAAAATGTATTATCGTAAGATTCTAAACTCGAAAGTTTACATCATGCTTAATCAAAAAGTGTAAAGAGTCATTAGAAACTTCAAGTAAACATAATAGAGTAATTAATAAGTGCTAGCAAAATCACAGAGTTTTAGTAATTTTCTAACTTTGACTTAATTCTTATTTGGCCAATCAAATTTAGACACTTACTCAAGTCAGAATTCAAAATAATAAGTTTAAAATAAAAATAGGTAGGAATTCAATAAATTTGAATGATTTTTATTTTTAAACCAGCGATATATTACAATAATTATTATTTCTGTTAACAGATATCAACAAAATATGATAACCTTAGTTCTTTTGTTGACTTTTCCTTTATTTTATTGTTTTTCACTAAATGCCAATGATTCACGTCCAGGAGTCGATAACTTCAAAATATACTCGTAGATATACAAATTAATGCAAAAGCGGTATCGGCAAATTACCAAAATTATCTATTAAACTGCCGCAATTGGCCGTTTAATTGCTATAAATTGCAGATAATGACAATTTCAAAACAAAAGAAGTGCGATAAAAGTTAACGAAAAATGTGCATAATAAACAATTAATATGAATTTACTTTATAATTGGAATGAATATAATTACGAAGGTCGGCTTTAGACAGTAGCAATAAACTCAATAAGTAATGCAACATGCTAATACAAATATTTGTTTTTAATGAGATATACAGGGTGTTCTAAATTATCGTTCCACCATTATTAACTTTGGTATCTCTGGAGCTACAAAGTCGGTTAAATTAGAAAATTAGTAGTATTTTTTACGTACATTGCGATGGTGTAAACTGAAAAATAAGTGAATCTCAGGTTTTTGATTTATTTGCAAAAACAGCATTTTTTGAATGGGGTGCCCCGTATACTTTGACATATTTACAAAGAGAAAAAATACACAGACAAAAAAAGGCGCCATCTTGAACAGAAGAGGGCCTATATGGGAACCTTGCGGGATACCAGATGTTGTGTAATAAATGTCGGATAAAAAATTATTTGCTTGAACTTGCTAAGTACGATCTGATAGATAAGACGCTATCCACTTAAGAATAGGACCACAAATTCCGTACATGCCAAGTTTAGCCATCAGAAGTTCAGAAGCTATCAGAAGTTCAGACGGCTTGGCTGAAGTCCATGAGACAATGACATGGAGAACAGAATATACAATGGCATATACATTGAATAATGACTAGTACTATCTTTAACATCAATATTCAGCGATGCTGACTGTACTTCAGATGCAGAAATATTTATTTTTGCTAAGTATACAGGTTGTCCCATTTTTCAGTACCACCTGGAATATCTTCAGAACCATGCACCGAAGGAAAAAATGTTTCAAATAAAATTATAATGATTTGGAGGGGGACTTCCAATTCTGTAAGAAAATTCAACACCCCACTCCCAGGGGAGGCTGGGTAACTTTAAAATCTTAAATGCGAACCCCAATTTTTATTACAGATTTGGATAGAGTGTGGACAAGTAAGTAAGTTTTATCTAAAAACAGTTTTTGTTACTTTGATAGATGACGCTGCAATTGTCATAGGGGGAAGGTACCCCAAATGCACTTCCAGCTAGCTCAGGGGTTTAGGGATGGAGAGCACGAGCAACTAGTCCTTAAAACACCGATCCAAAAACAACATATTTATTTACACAAGAAAAACACAGCAGAAAAAAAAACAGCAGAAAAAAACACAGCACAAAAAAAAACACAGCACAAAAAAACACAGTAACAAATAATAACTGATACGTGGGCGTAGTGGGCGTGGACCATGGCAGGCTGGTCGTCAGAAATGGTGAGTGGCGGCAGCGAAATCCGGACGTAAACGGCAAAGTCCGGTATACGACGATAAGGTCCGAACGGCTTTAGAAAAGTCCGGATGTATCCGGAAGGCGTCGACGGAGTCCGGAGAGCAGAGATAAAGACCGGCGGCGTCGGAAAAGTTCGGACGGCGTCGTCGGGAGTCGAGCGGTATCGGAAAAAGTCCGGAGGGTTCCGGAAAGCATCGACCAAAGGCTGCTTTGGCAGTAACGAAGACCGGGGCGCTGGCAGGTGGCACTGGGATCGATTCCGGTTCTTCTGATTAGTGCACTTGCACTAATCAAAGATAATTTGACAAAAAAAAAAAACACAACACGAAGTTGTCAAAAAAAAACTTATACACCACTGACTACATTTTACTTAGACTTGTTGTTGCTTTTGTTACTGGTTTGCCACTGCTGCAGAAGTGCCGTCCTCCATTACTTAAATGCCGAAAACGAGGGTGGAGAGGGGTAATTTTCTTGGTGGACGTGACCAGCCGGCCGAAATTCGCCGAATCCGTCGCAATTACCAGATTCGACGAATCTCGAGAATTCTGGAATCTCATCTAATCCGTTCTTCGGAAAGGAGAATGCAAAAGATTACACAAATCCCTTTCGGAAAAACGGACTGCCGCTGGTCACCAATCCTTCCTCTAGGAGGTCTGCTTGGAATGCACTCCAGGTGCTCGGACTTTAATAAATTACCCGAGATAGTTCCCGATCGGTCCTCAAATAATTGCTGGGGATAAACTCATTTTATATACAAAAAAAATAAAATTAGAAATTTAATTTTTGTTGCCGACGATTGGAAGAATCACCGGTAACAAATAACAAAAGTGATCAATTGATAATTGACAAATTAAATTTATTTTACTCTAACCAATTAGTTGAAGATTTCACTTGAAGTTAGTGATTTGTACGCGTGGCGCATGAAGTAAAATTTCGAGTTTAGAAAAGCCTAAAAATTTGGATTTGCTGGGGCGCGACTCGCTTCGCTCGCGCGCCCCAGCAAATCCAAATTTTTAGGCTTTTCTAAACTCGAAATTTTACTTCATGCTTAATCTGGGAGTGGAAACCCTCGTTAGGCGATCAATCAGAAACTTAATTTGGATTTTCTTTATTATCAAATTTATGACGTAAAATAAATAGAGTTGATGTTATTTCTTACTTCAAATTTAGTACGAAAACAAATCGTTGAAAATCTCATGAAAATTTTATAAATTGACGCAAACTCCGAAATATTGAAAATTTCATAAAAAAATCATCAAAATTACAAAAATCTAAGATATTTACGAAAACTGCCAAGGTTATAAAAGTCGACTAAAAATTTAAATATTAACTGAGTAGTATATTTTGAATCAATGTTTTATACGCGTGGCGCATGAAGTAAAATTTCGAGTTGAGAAAAGCCCGAATCCAAACTCTTGGGGCTTTTCTCAACTCGAAATTTTACTTCATGCTTAGTCTGAAAAACACTCGTTAGAGAATTATTAATAATTTTTTCACAGATTTTCAGTCATTTAGAAAATTATGACGGTTTTAAAGATGTTAGTCAATATCATTAATTTATTAAAAAAAATATTTTTTTATGAATTTTTAAGGTTTTCGTTAATATTCAAATTCTTGTTTTCATAAATGTTTTTAAATCTTGGCGGTTTAGCGAATTTCCAAAATTTTATTTAATTTTTAAAAGCTCAGATGAATTTAAGAATTTCCTAGATTTTCGATAATTTGGAAAATTCTGATACTTTTCATGAATTTTCAATTTTTTTGGTAACTTTAAGATTGATAACATTAAGATTTTCGTTAATTTTTAAGTTTTTATATTTGTGAATTTTCCTAAAATTCGTTAAATTTAAAAATGATAAAATTTTCATGAAATTTCAAGATTTCCGTTTTTTCATAAAACTTTCATTAAAATTACGAAAATCTAAGATATTTACGGAAACTGGTAAGGTTCTTAAAAGTCGACTGAAAATTTAAATATTGAATGAGTAGTATATTTTGAACTTCACACTAAATGAGTATTTTATACGCGTGGCGCATGAAGTAAAATTTCGAGTGAGGAAAAGCCAGAATTTGGATTTGGACGCTGCGAGTCCAAATCCAAATTCTTCGGACTTTTCTCAAATCGAAATTTTACTTCCTGCTTAGTCTGGGGGTGGAATACACTCGTTAGAGAATAATTAATAACTTTTTCAAAGATGTTCATTCATTTATGAAATCTTGACAGTTTTCAAGATTTTAGTCAATTTTAACATTTTTCTAGTTTTCGTGAATTGTTATCACTATCATTAATTTATTAAAAAAATATTTAATTAATTTTCAAGGTTTTTGTGAATATTTAAATTCACTATTTTAGCAAATTCAAAGGATTAAAACTTCAATAATTTATTTGCCCCTTGTTTCTCAGAAAATAGTTTGGAATACTAGTTTATGATTTACTAAATTTAACTAAATAATGACTAAAAAAGTATTCAAAACCATTTTTTGAGAAACAAGAGGCCCGTCAATTTTACTTGCCCATATATCTTTGAATTCATATCTACCTATGGTATTGATTTTCTCGTAAGATAATTATAAAAACATATTCGTCCATTCCTTTCGAGGTAATAAAATCAGAAAACCCCAAGAATCAGCCCATGAATCATTCACCCACAATTAATCCAGGTCGCCAAAGGCGCATTATTAAAAATCTATAAACTAATAGCATTCCTAGCAATGGGGGGAGATGTTTCTTAATCACTTTTTTGCATGACTCTGATCAATAACAGCCAATTCTCTCCATCCTTTTCCCTCACACTAAATCCGTCTTACTTTTTTTCCTGTTTTTGTTATTCCCGTGTTGTTCGGTATTAAATATTAACGACTCTATAGGTTGTCGTTGGCAGGCGGAAAAATGGATTCTTGAGGAGGTCGTTCTGATGGAAATAATGAAAAGGGCACAAAGAGGAAAATAAAAAAAATAATAATAGACACACAAAACCGAATTCGTCACTTTTCATCGGTGGAAAAGGAAGTGGCGTGTGCTCTTTTTTTCGGTTTGCTCGGGAATCGGACAGGTATCATTAATTATCGGCACGCGGGGTTAATTGATTTGGCGCGGAATCGAACCATTTGTCAGGGCTATTGTCCGCGCAAATTCAGCCGTCAAACTGGAAAATTGTTACTAATTGATTTTGTTTGGGGATTGTGTCGAGTGTCTTTTTGGTGTTAATTGATAGAATTCGAATAGACATTTCCTCTAATTTGTTTTGATCGGGGGAATATATAAAGTTAGCCATGGTAGACAACGTAAATTCTTTATTTTTCTGTTAACGGGGAATTCCCCCCAATAAAATAAAAACAATTCTAAAAATGTCCATGCAGTTGTCAACACTGACTCAACCCTTCATTAGATTCAAGAATTTCACAATCCCACATCCTTCAAAAAAATCCCCTTCACCGAAACCAAAGATTTATCGCCCATATCGGCTTTGATAAACAATCGAACCCAAACATCGAAATTCGGATCACACGCTCACACACGAAATGCAAATCACCTACTTACCATACGAAACATCGAAACCGATAGATTTATTATGCAAAAAAAGAACGGATCTCCTTGCAGATTTCCCATTGACATCATCCGGATGCAAATTCGAAAATCCCAATAAATTCCCTAATAGCGCGCACTTACACCCGACCACAGCGAAAACCCTTTACCTCTTCGCAACCTATTCTTAACCAAATATGACCTATTAATATCGAGCAAACAGTGCAAGATTAACGCTAAACATGCACCCTCAAAAGAAACGCCACCCCGGAATAAAAAGAAAAAGGGAAAGGAAAGGGATGCTCTCTCAGGTAAGGGGATTCCGAATTTGACCCTTTTATTTTTTTTTGGGTTGTGTTTACGTTTCAGGTATACAATTCTGGATATGTTACAGTTTTCGTCGGATCCATTCACTATTCAATCGAGAGGTCTTCAATCATCATTGTCATTGCAATTTTATAGGTAATTTGGGGCAATCGATAATAATTATTTGTAGATTTAGGTCCTTTCCCATGTTAGAAATCGATTACGCGGCCCACTACACAATGGATTGATTCAATCGGAGGAAAATAAAATAACGTCCAATTATTTGAATATTAATCTGCACCTGGAAACAATCAGAGATATTTTATTTCTATAAAGACAATAGATGCGGGGTATTTTTCTTTTAAGTATACATATCTTAATGCAGACTCTTTACAATTTTAGCATTCATTGGTTTTTGAAAATAGGTCAATTTGAAGGTTATAACGAGTGCTAGATTAAGCATAAGGTAACATTTCGAGTTTAGAAATGCCTGAAAATTAGGTTTGATAGCGTAGTAAAAATTGTATTAAAAAAATCAAGATTGGAAAAATCGTCAACATTTTTACAAAGGGAAAATTTGAGGATTTTATGAATGGATAAAACTTGTAGACATTGTGAAATTTAATAAAAAATTTAAAAAGTAATCAAAACAAATTATAATACATTTTCTAAAAATTTTCAAAAAACATCAATTTGTAATAAAATCAATAAAAGCAACAATTTAACAATCAATAAAATTGGTAAATGTTGACAATTTCAACAAAAAATGCAATTATAATTTTTTTGATTTTTTGTTGAAATCGATAAAATTAAATTTATTTATTTTCGAAATCCATTTACAATATAAAATACTACAATTTTATTGAAAATCGGTATTAGAATTTAAAAGATACGTTAAAAAATAATATAAAATTTGTTCAAATCAATAAAATTAAAAGATAAATACAGGGATTTTTTCTTTTCACACATTCCTTGTATTATTAAATACTTTTAATTTGAAGCCACTAACGAGTGTTTCAAATCCTAGATTAAGCATGAAGTAAAATTTCGAGTATAGAAAAGCCTGTAAATTTGGTTTGGTCGTTCCGCTTTTCTAAACTCGAAATTTTACTTCATGCGCCACGCGCGTAGAGTACAGAGTTTACAGATTAGTCTAGAATTAAAATTTAAAGACTGAGGTTCAGAAACGAGAGTCTAGGTGTTTAAAAACCAGTCCATAGCCTATGTCAGCTGTTTAGTCGAAAATTTGAAGGACCTTGAGTACAAAGTTTAGAGAATAAATTCTAGACATTAGTGTTTAAAAACTGGAGTCTAGGTTACCCAAAACTTCAGTATAGAGTTTAGGTTGCCAGCCTGACACATAATGTCTAGAGATTAGAGCGCTTAGAGCGCTTAGAGTACGTAGTTTAGAGTCTAGATATTAAAGTTTAGAGTCAATACTCTAGACTAGAGTCTAAGTTGTCTAAAGACCAGTTTAAAGTTGACTGTCTACAATCCACAGTTTAAAGCCTGTAGAGTACAGAAATTACAGATTAGTCTAAAATTAGAATTTAAAGACATGTTCAGAGACTAGAGTTTAGGTTGTTTATAAACCAGTTTAGAGCTTAGGGCAGCTGTCTAAAGTACTGAGTGTAGAGGGCCTTCAGTACAAAGTCTAGTACGTAGATTCTAGATATTTGAGTTTAGACACGAGTCTCCAGACTAGAGTCTAAGTTGTCTGCCTGACTTCTAATTTTTAGAGATTAAAGCACTTAGATTGCATAGTTTAGAGTCTAGATATTAAAGTTTAGAGTTGATACTTTAGACTAGTGTAGGCTGTCTAAAGACTAGTATAGAGTCTAGATCGCCTGCCTGACTTCTAATGTCTGGAGATTAGAGCATAGTTTAGAGTCTAGATAATAAAGGTTAAAGTCGATACTCTAGACTAGTCCAATCCACAGTTTAAAGCGCGTAGAGTACAGAGTCTATAGAGAAGTCTAGAAGTAGAATTTAAAGACTGATGTTCAGATACTAGATTCTAGATTGTTTAAGAACTTCAGTATAGAGCCTAGATACAATAGCCAGTACAGAGTTTAGAAAGTAGATTGTAGATATAAGTGTTTAGAAACGAGTCTCCAAACTGGAGTCTGGGTTGTATAGACTCCAGTATAATCTAGGTCGACTGCCTGACGTCGAGATTAGAGTGCCTAGAGTACATAGTTCAGAGTCAAGAAATAGAATTTAGAGTGGTCTCCAAACTAGTCTAGTCTCCAGTTTAAAGTTTAAGTCGACAATCCATAATTTAGAGCGCGTAGAGTACAGTGTTTATAGATTAGTCTAGAATTAGAACTTAAAAACTGATGTTCAGAGACTAGAGTCTAGGTTGTTTATAAACTTCAGTTCAGAGCCTAGGCCAGCTGCCAAAAGTCCAGTGTAAACGGCCTAGAGTACATAGAGAGTAGATTGTAGATAGTGTTTAGATATTGGAGTCTCCATACTATAGTCTAGGTTGACTAGACTCCAGTTAGTCTAGGTCGACTGCCTGACGTTCAATGTATAGAGATTAGAGCGCCTAGAGTACGGATTTTAGTCTAGATATTAAAGTTTAGAGTGGAGTCCTAAAACTAAAGTCTAGGCTGTGGAAAGATTCCAGTTTGAAGTCTAAATCGACTGCCTACAATTCACAGTTTAAAGCGGTTTAAAGTGCGCTTTAGGCAGCTGACCTAGGCTCTGAACTGGTTTCTAAACAACCTAGACTCTAGTCACTGGAGATGTCTTTAAATTCTAATTTTAGACCAATCTATAAACTCTACACTTTACGGGCTTTCAACTGTGGATTTTATGCAGTCGACTTAGCCTTTAAACTGGATATTAGACTTGTCTGGAGACTCCACTCTAAACTCTAATATCAAAACCCTGTACTCTAGGCGCTCTAATCTCTAGACATTAGACAGTCGACCTAAACTATACTGGTGTTTAGACAACCTAGTGCCCAGTCTGGAGTCTCGTCTGTAAACACTTATATCTAGATTCTACTCTCAAAACTTTGTACTGTAGGCTTTAGGCAGCTGAACTAGGCTCTGAACTGGTTTCTACACAACATAGACTCTAGTCTCTAAACATTGGTCTTTAAATTCTAGTTCTATAATAATCTGTAAACTCTGTGATTATTCTTGTTCTAGAATAATCTGTAAACTCTGTGAGTTTACAGATTATTCTAGAACTAGAATTTAAAGACCAATGTTCAGAGACTAGAGTCTATGTTGTGTAGAAACCAGTTCAGAGCCTAGTTCAGCTGCCTAAAGCCTACAGTACAAAGTTTTGAGAGTAGAATCTAGATATGTGTTTACAGACGAGACTCCAGACTGGGCACTAGGTTGTCTAGACACCAGTATAGTCTAGGTCGACTGTCTAATGTCTAGAGATTAGAGCGCCTAGAGTACAGGGTTTTGATATTAGAGTTTAGAGTGGAGTCTCCAGACAAGTCTAATATCCAGTTTAAAGGCTAAGTCGACTGCATAAAATCCACAGTTGAAAGCCCGTAAAGTGTAGAGTTTGTAGATTGGTCTAAAGTTAGAATTTAAAGACATCTCCAGTGACTAGAGTCTAGGTTGTTTAGAAACTTCAGTTCAGAGCCTAGGTCAGCTGCCTAAAGTCTAGAGTACTCTAGAGTGTATAGAGCCTACAGTACAAAGTTTAGAGAGTAGATTCTAGATATTAGTGTTTACAGGCCGGAGTCTCAAGACTAGAGTCTAGGTAGTCTTGACTAATATAGTCTAGATCGACTCCATGACGTCTAATATCTAAAGATTAGAACGCATAGAGTACAGAGTTTGAGTCTAGATATTATAAACTGGAGTCTCCAGACTGGAGTCTCCAGACTAGAGTCTACAGTTTAGAGCGCCTGAGTACAGAGTTTATAGATTAGAACCTTAGTTTAGAGACTGACGTTCAGAGTCTAGAGTCTATGCTGTCTAGAAACTTCAGTTTCGAGTCTAGGCCGACTACTTAATGTCCAAAGTCTAGTGTTTATAGATATTAGATTCTAGAGTCATTGTTTTATTTTATGAGTGTACTACAAAAATCATATAAGTTTAAAAGCGTTCCATGGTTCTGAAGAGGTTAAGAATCACTGCACTAGATGCATGTCACCAAAAGTAAATGTTTTAACACGTTAACAACGGTGTTTTTCATCTCAAGTTATTTTACATAAGTTTAATGAATTAGTCACGTAAGCGCAAATGGTGAACGCATATGCTGCTATGGAAATATAAGAATAAAATCCGACTTAGGCGACAGCTACTCACGTGACTCTTTTTGAGAATTTGGTGGGTTCGAGGTTTTCGTTTAATGTAGTAAGCCGGTTTATTCCTATTTTTAATACGGACAGGCTAAAGCAACGATATAGGCCTTAAAACGGAACTACGTGTGTGGCGTTAACGATTTTGATCATAAATCAAACTTATAGCGTGACGTGCCGAAAATACCCATTTCGAGGTTAGATTCTGACTATCGCGACAGATGATCGTGTAGCCTAGCTCGCGGGGTTCGAGGCCATTTTTTCGCGTCAGTGCCGTCCGTCAAAAAATTGCAATAAAATGTATGTACCATCGGTGGACATAAAATGTTGGGGCAAATCGAAAATTTGGTAATGTCAAATATAACCAAATTTATACTGGTTAGGTCCGGTTTTTTTAACAAGTAACAATATATGTATTTAAATGAGAGGAAACGAATGGTTCAAAGTTTGACACACAGTAAACACATTTTACATGTCTCAACATTTTTTAGAGTTTGTCAAACTTTGGACTTGTCAGTTAGTTGTCATTTGATGTGTCAAACATGAAAATCCCTTTCTTTTAATAGTTTCGTTAATTCATTTTATTTACATATTTCAACTGTTACTCCATATTATAAACATTCTTTGAAAAACCTGATGGTACCATCGGTGGACATAAAATATTGGGACAAATCGAAAATTGAATAAAGTTAAACATCACCAAATTTATACCGATTTATCAGGTTTCTTAAAGAATGTGTATAGTATGGAGTGACAATTAGAATATGTAAAATACAGGAATTGTCGAAACACTATTAAAAGATAGGGATTTTGTTTGTGTTGACAGAAGAAGTAGGAACTAAGTATAGTTCAAGAAGCCCTGATGTACATTGTTATTTCAAAGCTGTCAAAAGTAGTAATTTCATTACCTAATAACATGTATCGTGTGACAGTTAGCGATTGACATGTAACGACGTTCGATTTTCAACGAAAGCAAACAGCTTGTCGCGCACGAACGACCCAAACACGTCCCATGGCGACGATCGCAGTAAACCGATAGAAAAATAATGTAATAATTGACGTCCTGAACGAATGAAATTTCCATAAAATCGTATTCCCCCCGCGATCCCCCCCACACCAACAACAACAAAAAAGACGATGAATAATTCATGCGTGCTCGCGTGCACAGAATTCTATCGCCACGACCAATCGCCAATTATCGACTATCGATGTTTGTATTCGAAGGTGGCGGATCACGTAAGCCATGGAAATATCGAACAGGGAAAAAAACGCGGTTAGGTTCACACACAGGCCCCGGCCAGTGGGGACACGGAAGCTAATTATTATCAGAATATGCAGTTATCAGCGGCAAATATCAAGTGTTAACAGTCGACAGTTGGTCAATTTTTCGTGGCATTTGGTGATGCCGTGCGGAGATAATCTAACGGCCATCTACGGGTTGACTTTACAATAGGGTTATTTCACCCTACAGTTAATTCGGTTCGATAAATTAGTCATATTTTTTGAGCTAGTTATTTCATAAATTGGTGATAATGAATGGGAGGGAAAATTGACTACACTTAGTTTCCTGATAGGTTTATGTGTTTTTCTCAGGTGTATACACGGAATTGTTAGCCTAGTGGCAAGTTTATATTATTACATCATTTTTTTATAAGTTTAAGAAAAACAAACAAATTCATCAAGATGCATCTATACCAAATGACTATTGCGTTAACGTTTGCAAACGTTGCTTCCCTATTTATTTTAGAGACAAAATGTATTTTACTTTTTTGTAAAGGGAAAAATTCTAAATTCAATAATGTTCACACTTAACACTTTACGTTTCTCTAAGTTAAAATAAATAAGAAACAGTAATGTGATTTTATAAAAATAATGACATACCATGGAATTGATACAACAATTGCGGATATTCCCTGTTTTTTTAAGTTCAATTTAAACCTTCAAACAAGTGTTTTCCACTCCCGGACTAAGCATGAAGTAAAATTTCGAGTTTAGAAAAGCCCCGTGAAAATTTGTCGAGGGTCGCGCAGCGACCCGAGACAAATTTTCTGGGCTTTTCTAAAATCGACATTTTACTTCATGCGCCACGCGTATAAAACACTGATTTAAAGTGAGGTTCAAAAATACATAAATTTCAGAATATTTTAGTGTTAATTACGCGTGGCGCATGATTTAAAATTTCGAGTTTAGAAAAGCCCAAAAAATTTGTCTCGGGTTTAGAAAAGCCCAGAAAATTTGTCTCGGGTCGCTGCGCGACCCTCGACAACTTTTCACGGGGCTTTTCTAAACTCGAAATTTTACTTCATGCGCCACGCGTATAAAACACATATTTTGAGTAAAGTTCGAATATATATAAATTTGACAATATTATAGTGTTTTGTACGCGTGGCGCATGAAGTAAAATTTCGAGTTTAGAAAAGCCCAGAAAATTTGTCTTGGGTCGCTGCGCGACCCTCGACAAATTTTCACAGGGCTTTTCTAAACTCGAAATTTTACTTCATGCTTAGTCTGGGAGTGAAAAACATTTGTTTAAAGCTTTAAATTGAACTGAAAAGAAAATAGGGAATATCCGCAATTTTTGTATCAATTCTATGGTATGTCATTATTATTATAAAATTACATTACTTTTTCTTAATTATTTTAACTTAGAGAAACGTCAAGTGTTAAGTGTGAACATTCATAAATTTAGAATTTTTCCCTTTACAAAAAAGTGAAATACATTTTGTATTGTAAACACTAAAATATTCTGAAATTTATGTATTTTTGAACCCCACTTTAAATCAGTGTTTTATACGCGTGGCGCATGAAGTAAAATTTCGAGTTTAGAAAAGCCCAGAAAATTTGTCTCGGGTCGCTGCGCGACCCTCGACAAATTTTCACAGGGCTTTTCTAAACTCGAAATTTTACTTCATGCTTAGTCTGGGAGTGAAAAACATTTGTTTAAAGCTTTAAATTGAACTGAAAAAAATAGGGAATATCCGCAATTGTTGTATCAATTCCATGGTATGTCATTATTTTTATAAAATTACATTACTTTTTCTTAATTATTTTAATTTAGAGCAACGTCAAGTGTTAAGTCTGAACATTCATAAATTTAGAATTTTTCCCTTTACAAAAAAGTGAAATACATTTTGTCTCTAAAATAAATAGGGAAGCCAATATTTAAACACTAAAATTAACATGCGATTTCCTATGTTGCGTCCTTCAAGTCAACACCCGGTATATACTCTCATAAGTTTAAATAAAAATCGTCAATGTATAAATTTGAAAAATATCCATACTTTTTTTGTTTATATTGTGTTAGAAATAAAATAAATTAAGTATTTTTAAAAGTAGAAATTAAATCAGTGTTTAAAACGCCCGGCGCATCAAATAAATATTTCGAGTTTAATCCAAACTTTCCAGCTTCAATTAGGAGGAATTAGGAATTAATATTTCGCTAACATTTTGGGTATACAAAATAGCTCCTTTAACCAGCTTTTTAACCAGCATTTAGCAGGTAATAGAATTCAAGTTTAATATTTAACGCATGACAATTCATTTGATTTGCCAAACTGCTTAGCAATTTCAAATGCAAATTTGGTTACCAATTGGAAATTGGCCACAAACTACCAGCCATTTTATGTGTGAATATGGTGAGCGCGCCTCGGTGAAAGATTTTAAAGGGTGATTTTTCAGAAAAATTTAAGGGAGGACTTTCATATAATTTTTTGGTCTAAATCCCTTCCACCTTTCTGTAAGTTGGAGAGAAAGGGGTTTTAAACAAAAAATTATATGAAAGACCTCCCTTAATGTTTGCTAAAAAATCACCCCTTAAAATGTTTCGCATCAATTTAGAACACCCTGTATACTTAACAAATGTTTTATTTCGTCTAAATAAAATTTCAAGCTTCAAAATTAGAGCAAAATTTGCTTTAGGATTTAGATACTTAAAAGAAAATATTCCTATATATTGCACAATGTGAATTAAATTTGATTTTTGTTGATCACTTGATGAAATATTTTATTTAAAATTGAATTTGTGCATTTGAAACCAGTTATAGAAAAAAATATATAAGTCAAATAAACCAAATGCCCTTAATTCAAATACAATATTACAAAATGTGTTCAAATGATAACAAACTGATAGTAAAAAATAAATGAATGAATGCGTTTTTTTGTTATTTGTTGAAACAGTGGAAATCGAGAGGTGAAACAATTGCGGCGAACAATCGGGGGAGTTGGGTTTGTTGTTAGTTGTTGGCGTAGCTGCGAAATCATACATAACGACTGAAAACTAACCGCAAATATAACAATCGGTGCTTCGCACGTTGGAAAGCATCACTTCCTGTGGCCACAATCGTTAACAACAGCGCCGACAAGATGTATCCGAGCGCGTGCCGAGACGCCGGCGTCGACGTTCCGTTGTTATTGCGTCTCTCTCGTTATAATTAGTGAAATGAGTGCGGACGGTGCAGGTGTCTTTTCGGAACCCACTCGAACATTGAGAATAACCGCGAGCAAGTGGTCTTAGGAGTGAACGAGCGGCTGAACCCGCCGACGCCGCCGCCCCCTGAACCTATTCCTAACTATCATAGTAATAATAAAGGCGACCGAGTTAATTGGCAGCGATTATTTGCTCGTGTAATGGCCGGTAAAACACCGCGAAATGTTTATTTTTATTTACACTCAATCACAACTCGCCTTAATAATAATGCATGGCAAGATTAAAGAAACAAAACAAATCATCAACATTAAAGAAAAGTCAGTTAAGATTTTATCTAAGAATGTCAACTTGGAAAAACCTTGTTTTGAAATTCATATGAGCAGATTTTTCTTTGATTTTGTAACTAGGTACTTTTTATAAGATAATGGGCTGCCAATTCTCGAAGGAAAACATACTTTTTATGTTTAGCCTGAAAATAAAATGTTTCGAATTCTTATTAGCGAATGGATAACTCCTTATATTCGAAACATCCCTATTATCCCGACTTTCGAACTTTAAAATATGGCCCCCTTACACTACCCATTAATTAATATCAAATACGTTCAGATTTTAGTAAAAATTAAAATTTCAGTAATTCAATGAAATTTATCGCCCACAGATCTTTTTCGGAAAAAATCATAGCCTGTCAAAATATACCGTGTGTCTCCAGATTACAGCTCGGAAAGAAACAACTTTTTTATTGTTCATTTTTTCACAAAAAGTCCTTCTTTACAAAACATTTTAGATAGCTTAAAAACACAATTTTCATTGTCAAATCTTAAATTTACTATAGAGGGCGTTTAAAAATTTAGCAAAACTAAAAATGTCATAAGAGAAAAGTTTAAATCCATAAAAATCTTAAAAATTATGGACATAAATGAAAGTCACAAAACATTTTTCAAATTGACGAAAATCTTGAAAATTCCAGAATATGGAAAATTTACGAATACCACGATAATAGATGTAATTCATTAACAATTTGGTTTGGTCGCGTAGCGCAAGTTTGTAAAAATAACAACCATTTTGTATTGGTATGGTATAATGTGTTGGGCGGTGGGTCGTTTGGCTACTGAGCCATCCGAATTACGTTGACTTGAAAGATCTATTTGAATATCCCTCAACTATTGGAGTCCATCAATACCTAGACCTATTATGAAGTCTACTATGGTTTAAGGAGTTAAACGTACCAGTTCATCGGGTTCTAAAGTTGCCGATGTCAGATAGTTCCCTCTTGAAACGGACAAGGCAGAACGCTCACATAGATGTGTTCTGCTGTTTCCAATGCCTCATTGCAGAATCTGCATTTGGCATCGTTTGTTTGGCTCATCTTGTTGAGGAGGTATCTCAAAGGACAGTGTCCAGTAAGGAAGCAGGGATAAGTCTTAGATTGCCTATACTTAACTCGAGAAACTTTTTTTTTGCCTTCACGACGGAGAAGGCAATTAACCATTTTGTCTGTCGCAAGTCAGGTGTGTTTCTCAAGTATGAACTTTTCGCAATATCCTTCCAATCCCGGATCATCCCTTTGATGTGAGCTTTTGTTGTTCCACTGTAGGGCTCTGGTCTTTGGAAGGGAGTTTCGGAGCCTTTGTTTTGCTAGGCCGTCGGCAATTTCATTGCCATTGATCCCTACATGACCTGGAACCCAGAGTAGCTTAACTCTGTTTTTCCTAGCCAATTGGTTTAAGGATTGTTTGCAATCCCATACAGATTTAGACTTGCATGTAGGTGATTTTAGAGCCTTTAATGCAGTAGAACCTTTCTATGCAAATGTGGGCACCTGTGCCAATGGCTTTAATCTCCGCCTGAAATATCGATAGTTTACATCGCGAATCAGTTATTCCGACTTCCTTATCAGTTTTGGACCCGTCAGTGTACCAAACTAACAAGGTGCCTTGTCACTGCTCAACTTTTGCCACAATGTCTTGCGAGCTGTAAATGGCCACTTCAATTGTTGTGTCGAAGTCTTTGTCAGTTGACAGGCATATGTATCGCTCTTACACATACAGTGTTAAGGAATTTTAGGTGCTAATTGAAATGTTTATATTTTTTAGTATCCGTCTGGACTATTCTTAATTAATAATTAATTAATTAATAGAGGCCATTCCTGCCTATTTTTTCACTTGCAGGTGCAGAGATGTGAAGTATCGCTCCAGTGGAACTCATTGCCCCTGTGATACCCAAACATATTAGTCGTTGAATTTTATTCAACTTTTTTTTTGTTATGTTCTCAGTTGTTTTTATCCTCCAGACAACAGAACTATAAGTGTATATTAATCTGATCACTGTAATAATCTGTATAACCAACATATTATCTTGAGGTGTAGACTCCATCTTCTGCCAAATAGTCTGCGGCATGCCCATGTTGCCCTTACTGCTTACAGTGTCTGTAACATGTTACAGCGTACAGTGACGTTGTCAACTTGTGTTTTCCAGTTTAGCCTCTGATCCAGTGTAAGGCAGAGGTATTTGACTTGACTGAAAAACTCGACGAGTGTACCAGCCTTAAGGTTTAGCTTCCTTCGTCCCGTGAATGTAACAATTACTATATTTTTGGGGTTGATGTTAACTCATCTGTTATGTGCTAACTCGTCGAAGGGCCGTCTGCATACGATTCGACAGCATATTGTCATGCTTGCCCCTTACTATGATGACTAAATTGTCAGCATACCCCTTTATCTCAAAGTCATCGTCGGACATACATAATCAGTTTGTCGACCACTAGTGACCACAATAGAAGCGATAGGATCTTGTCTTGGGAGCAACTCTTTACTGCGAACAATGTCGCCGACTTATCACCAATGGACAATGTGATCCTACGGCATTTGGGCATAGCTTAGATTTAGTGGATGTGGAGGCGTTAATTCCTTTTGTTCTGCTGAGTGTTCTTATAGATCCACAGGACGTGTTATCGAAGGCTCCTTCGATGTCCAAGAACGCACATAGGACCAGTTCCTTCTTTATAATGCTCTTTTTTATTACACCAGTGAGAGTCGATACATTGTTGTATATTTGCCTGATTAGTAGACAAATTAAAATGTGTGAAGAGGTAGCTATTGGCGCTATTCCTCTAATGTTTCTGTCGTTGAGTTTCTCTGTTGTTTTGAGAAAAAAAGGAGGTTAAGGCTTATTGGGCGGTATGACTTAGGCTCATCTGTTTGGCGTTAGCCAGCCTTTGGTATAAACACCACTGCGACCTCCCTCCATGACCTGGGGATGTGCCCAAGAGAGTATTGTCAACACATTACTTTTTTACCCTGACGTCATGAACTTTTTTTTATCTGTAAGTAATAATGGTTCGCTGAAACAGAAAACATTCAATTGTTTGGCATGTCGATATTTAAATGAAAGCTTGAATATTTATTTTTACGAGGGTTATGAGGGTCAAAATAATACCATATGCCACGATATGACGAATAAGCTCAAAAATTTATTTTAAACGTTTTAAAGTTCTTGGAAGAAGAAAAGAATTAAGTTTCTTAAGGGCAAGACTGTGTCGGTTCGTCAAACGTATTATTAGAGTCATCATATATGCTGTAAATCTTCAGATATTCGTTGTTTCTTAAAGTAGTTCAATTTGAAGCTTTAAATAGTGTTTTTCACTACCAGATCAAGCATGAAGTAAAATTTCGAGTTTAGAAAAATGACGAGTTTGTGAAAGTTCGGTTTGGTTGCGTAGCGAAGCGGAGTGGCACAACCAAATTTCTTTGTTTTCATTTAATTCTACCTGTCATTGTTATATACTGTTACATCTGTTTCTTTCTCGAATTAGCGAATTCTAAAAGTGTTAATTCACTGATGTCGTCACTCAGTTGGCAAGAATTTAGCGTTACCTGAAAAATACGTCATTCAATGCTAACATTGACTAAAATCATAAATAATAAAATGAGTAAAATAAATTGAAATGCTAACATTGACTAAAATCATAAATAATAAAATGAGTAAAATAAATTGATGAATGTCGTGATAATTTTCCAATCGACTCTTAAATTTTGAATTTGAACATATATTAAGCATTTCCCCGATTGTCCAAATATGAATTAATCGGGCGCATGTCGGCAAAGTGCCGCGATCGTTGGCTAAGTGCGTCAAATAGAAGTATTATGGCTCATGTATGTATCAAGGTACGTCGATGGGCGAAACACATATGAACAGATATGTGTTACAAGGTATGACAGAATTGTATCTTTCCATGTTTTCCCCTACCCCTTTCTCAGCAGACCCTAGGTCCTGCGAAAGATAACAATGACGTTGTATTTGGTTACGTTTTTGAGTCGATTATAACCTTTCTTTCCGGTTTCGCTGTACTTTCATAGATAGATTTTAATATTAGAGTATTAAGTTTTTAAAAATAACAAAGGTTTTAAGAGCAAAATCTCTCGAATAAAATAAATAGCAAAGAGGAGAAAATTTAATAAACTGTAACTAAATAAAATTATTACCATGTTTAAAAATAATAATTTCCCCTTTTCGTACCTTCCTTAAAAGTTCAATTTGTAGCTTAAAACAAGTGTTTTCCACTCCCAGACTAAGCATGAAGTAAAATTTCGAGTTTAGAAAAGCCCCGTGAAAATTTGTCGAGGGTCGCGCAGCGACCCGAGACAAATTTTCTGGGCTTTTTTAAACTCGAAATTTTACTTCATGCGCCACGCGTATAAAACACTAAAATATTGAGAAATTGATGTATATTCGAACTTCGCTTAAAATCTGTTTTATACGCGTGGCGCATGAAGTAAAATTTCGAGTTTAGAAAAGCCCAGAAAATTTGTCTCTGCTTCGCGACTCTCGACAAATTTTGACGGGGCTTTTCTAAACTCGAAATTTTACTTCATGCTTAGTCTGGGAGTGGACAACACTCGTTTAAAGCTTTAAATAAAAATTTTAAGAATTAATATTCAGTTATTGTAATTACTTGTAATTATCTAAATCATGAAGTGACTACATTTAAATTTAGCGCGCAGTTGTGACGTAAGCGATCTCTACCCCCACTCCAAAATCTTCGATTTTGTCGATCCTTCTTACCGTATACTCGACCGTCCTTGGTATGTATGCCCCATGAGTTTTATATGTTGGGCCACATGATGCTTCTATTTGACGGTACGCATTTAGCCAAAGATACCGGCACTTTGCCGACATAGAGTCGATACATTTATATTTGTTCGGATGTACATTTTATACACATAGTAGCGAATACTAGCGAAATCGGATTATTTAAAAGTTGTTTTAATTAAAGTGAATAAGACAAATGATCACATGAATTCTAATTATGAATAACATACTAAAAAATGTATGTCATCTGCATGTAAGTAGATATTACGAAATGAAATTCTTTTGTTTTGTTGAACGTGAATTTTTTTGGCATCGCGTGATAAACAGGCAGCACCGTGTGATTTGGCTTCGATTCCCAATTGCGCGTAATTTCCATTGTATAGGTTATTTTTCGGTATCGCCGGTGTATATCGGTACTGACCAGCGATAAATTAGCGAAACGATTCGGTAATTATCGAACCCAAGGTCGAAATCAATCAAAATTTCAATAACTGGAAACTATAATTAACCGGCGGCAAGGTTATGCCGCACGAAAAGATCATTAATTGTCAATCATCGCGATACATATTACGAACGAGTTATTTTTTATTCACAATTCGATTCTCATAAATTATCATATTTTGCGCCAATTAATTCATTGGTCAATATTACTGTAGTGATATTTATAGCTACTATTAATAATATCGTATGTTCAATAAAAAAAACCTCTAGAGTGCCATGAAAAATATTGTAGGTTAGCAACTCTGTAAATGGTGGAGGCTTCTACTTCGTTATACATCATAATTCACCAATGAAACACTGTTTTAACTTAGTTTGTATAATTGAGACTTTATTAAGCGACTGTAGTTTGAGTTTGAAAATGACAAGTTAAAGTTATCGAAACTATAGTCACTTAATAAAGTCTCAGCTATACAAACAAAGTTAAAATCGTGTTTCATTTGTAAACTCTGAAATTATATATTATAATTATTATATCTGACTTTTTAGATGTCAATTTATAAAGCGTGTAGCCAACTTTAAATTAAATTAAAAGATTAAATCATAGTACTCTAGAGTTTTTTTTTTAATGAACATACGACACATTATAATTTATATTTTCTCAGAATTATACCCGATTGTAACTGCGATATTAGTTAGAGATTTTATTTGATCTAAAATTTAATAGAAATTAGTTAAATAAAATGTAATGCAGTTAATATATTTAAGGTAGTTTCTATTATTCGTAAGACAAAATAAAATATGCATAACAATTATAATAATTTAAAGTAAATATATGCATTAATAAATCTAATATGCTTGTAACAATTGAGTAATAATAGTTGTGCAGCCATCTGTGGTAAATTCCAGTGGCGTGGCCCGGGGCGGCTGAATAAGACATCGTCGACAGCGTTCAAAAGGGGACGAATATAATATTCCATTTAAAACTGATTTCTTGTGTCGGACCGAGAGCAAATAGGGCAGTTATTCAGTTAACCATTCAAGCTGGCTGCCCACAATGACCATAGGTCATTCCTGCAATGCGGAGAGAGAGCCGGCCCCTTGAATAATTAATACGCCCATGTACACCCCTTATTTACCAAAGACCATATTTGACTTATTATATTATAAACTGTGTATTTTGTGTTTTGTGTTTGTGTGTGTGTATTTGTGTGTGCACGGTAATGAAACGGCCATTGTGTCGGAACGAACGCTTAGGTTTCTTCTAATTAACGGAATTCAAAGAATATTAAGCAAACACACACATGTACATTAAATCTGCGGGTTCGCCAACGGGAACAATTCACATTAGAGTTTGTTTTGTTTTATAAGAAAATTGAATTGAAAGAAATTGTATTTATCTTTTATCACAATTATATCAATATTTATTAGAATATATTAAAAAGTTAAGTGTTTCTTTGTATAAAAATTGAAAATGTACCACGAAGTGAACACCTTCAAGATTTAAAAATAATTTTATGATATTTTTTTCCATATTGATAAACAATGTCTATTGAAAACAAATCAATTTTAATATCTATAAAACAGTACATTAGAATAAAATTCATCTTTTATTACAATTATATCAATATTTATCAGAATATATTAAAAAGTTAAATGTTTCTTTATATCAAAATTGAAAATGTACCACGAAGTAACCGCCTCCAAGATTTAAGAATATTTTTATGACATTTAAAACTTCTTTATTGATGGAACCACTTCTATTGAATAAGATTTTGGTTAAATATTTCAATTTTATTAATTAGTAGACAGTATATTAGGATGAAATCATTTACTCACGTCGTTTTTACTGTAAAAATTATGTCAGTTTTCAACATTTGTGTGATGTCAGAAACTTAGAGAATCTCCGACCGGGAATTCCCGGGTATAATTGAATTTGTTTGTTTCTGATTTCCCAAGAAAAAGTAGGTAATAAATAAAAAAAGTCCGGGTAATAATTCATCATTTACGATACATTATTGTATAGTATCTAGCACTCGTCGATAAGCCTGAAATTGAATATTATGATTCAAAGACAGTTTTAAAATTTAGGTTAATTCCACCAATCAATTAGTCGTTAGAAATTTAACATTTTTGTAAATTTGGTTAATTTTTACATTTTTGTTTATTTGTATCATCAATTACTCGTTGTATTTTCACATTTCTAAAGTTTTTGTAAAATTTTATGTGTAATATTTAAAATGGTAATAATTATTTAAAATTTGTGATTTTTGTTAAATATTGACATACAGGGACTTTTTCTTTTAAATATATTTTCACATATTCCTGTATATACGGAATATGTGAAAATATATTAAAAAGAAAAAATCCCTATATTGTAAAATTAATGATCATGTGATCAAACCTAAGCAGTATATTTTGAACATCACTTTAAATCAGTGTTCCATACGAGTGGTGCATGAAGTAAAATTTCGAGTTTAGAAAATTCTGAATTTTTAAGCTTTTCTTAACTCGAAATTTTACTTCATGCTTAATCAGATATTGAAAACACTCGTTTGAGCCGTTAAATTAAAATTGTTTAATAAAACAACGATTGTCTGAAAATTTAGATTGAAAAATCTAATATGTATATCTAATAGATAGATTCCCTGTATTTATGTTGTTTTATTGATTTCAACATTTCTATTACAGACATCAAAAAATTATAATTACATTTTCTTTTTTGTTAAAATTGTCAACATTTATAAATTTTGTTGATTGGTAAATTTGTATGTTTGTCGCTATTGATGTGAAACCAAACCAAGTTTTCAGGCTCTTCTAACACGAAATTTGTTCATGCTTAATCTGGGATTGAAAACACTCGTTTGAGCCTTTAAATGAAAATTGTTCAATAAAATAAGGAATGTCTGAAAAATCTAATACCTAAAAGATAAATTCCCTGTATTTATGTTTTTATTTTATTGACTTCAACGTTTCTATTACGGACATCAAAAAAACTATAATTGCATTTTATTTTTTGTTGAAATTGTCAACATTTACAAATGTTATTAATTCCTAAATTTGTTTGTTGCTTTTGACGATTTTATTTAATATTAATGTTTTTTTGCAATTTTTAGAAAATATATTGTAATGCAGTTTTATTACTTTTATTAAAAGTTTTATGATTTATATTAATCCTCAAATTTTCTTTTACTTAATCAAACGTTTTTTTTTTTGTTGATATTTGTTCAATAAAGTGGACAAATATTAACAAAGAAATGACGCACAGTGGTTCTTATGACGAATCTGGGAGAACTTAATTATTCTTATTTGTTTATTTATTTAGGATATCATTTGGAAATTTGCTAAGGCGATACTAAAGGCAAATCAGAGTGTAGTTGTGATTCAGAAACTTTAGTTGCACTTCCGGTTTCACCAGAAGTAACATCATTTTTAAAATTTTAAATAAACCTCCTTATAATATTTTGTTTTAGGGTATTGGCTGACATTTTAGATAGAAATTAATCGTTTGTTTAATAAAAAGAAATCATGTGCATTTTTTTCAGTAAAACAATTGATTTATATGTAAGATGACATTCTATATGCAAAATTTAAAAAATATAAAAAGTGATCAAAATTAATGTCACTTCTGGTGAAACTGAAAACGCTAATAATATTTCTGGATCAGCACTAATCTGCAATTTATTTTTAATTACCCTATCAATTTAGGAAATTAATATTTTACAATCGCACTTCAAATGTATTGCAAAATTTAGCCCATTTTTTAAAATTTCTTTACGCAAATTTTACTAAAGTTTTCTAAATAAAATTTATTTAATATATAATTAGAAATATACGCTGGTCTTTTTGATATATTTTCTTTTTGCCGCGAAACATCGAACAGCTCTTTTTTCTAGGATTTTGATATTTAACTCTAAAATATTATTTAAAAAATGTGGCGGAAGGTGGTAATAAAATGATTAAATTATTTGTACTAATATTTACATTTAAACTAAACGATGAAAATAATTTTAAATTATGAATCGCTAGAATCTGTTATTTATAGTCTGCTAACTTAATACTTTTTTTTTATAATTTTCGTAAATTCTAATAAATTCATTAAATAATTTGGTCAATTTTCACGATTCCAAATTTACTTTTTTTTGTATCTGGGCCTGGCCTCATACAGGGATTTTTTTTAGATTTACTCATCACTATTGTTTTTAATAACAATAGTAATATCCATTTATTACGGAAATCCCCATTTTACAAAGAATATATAAAACTAAATACAATTACATGTGAAATAGAGAAAAAATAAACAAAAAATTCATACTGATATAACAATTGCACTAAATACATATATCATCAAATAAAGTATTTCAATCTCCGTTTAAAAGAACAAAAGTCAGTGCCAGAAATGTCAAAGAGAGGATGGTTATTATATTTATTTACATATCTAATTTTTTTTAAATAAACTGTTAAATAAATAATTATGTTTGAAAACACCAACATGAACAACAATTTTACTTCATGATTTAAGTAAATATGGATTAGCCATAACATCAAGCATTTCAAGTAACACTGAACAATCAATATTACCTGAAATGAGTTTATGAAGCAAACATAAATCAAGCTGTCCTTCTTGACAATAAAGAGTAAAGACTTGAGTTAAGTTTAATGTAACATTCGCATCAATTGTAACTATGGTACACCAAGTCTAAATAAAATATACTTCAAAAATTAATTCTGTACTTGCTCCAACCTTAAAATATGTGTTGTGTAATACGGAGTCCAAATAACACTGGCTCCAACTTTGAGCACCGAAGAACAATAACGCAATCTTAAAGAAGAAATATTAAGTTTAGATCCGTTTCTAATTACAAAACCAGAGTTCTCATTGCTGTTCGTAAAATTAAGTCGGTATGATCTATGGAATTCAATTTAGAATTGAAAATGACAACCAAATCATTAATACCCTCAATCCTTTGCAACACTTATCCATTAAAAATATAAAAAAAACATTAATATCACTATTTTTTCTAGTAAACCTGATGTGCTTACACTTATTAACATTAAGGTATAAATAATTTGTATCACACCAAGTTTATAAATTATCTAGGTGTGACTGAATATCAGATTGATTATACGTTTGAGTTATAGATTAAAACAATTTTAATTCATCCGCAAAGAAAAGATATTGGTAATATTTCAAGAATCACTAAGGTCATTTATAAAAAGTAAAAATAGGACAGGCCCACTATTCGTGCCCTGTGGAACCATTTGAATTGGTCTGATGAACATTTTCAGGCTTTTATATTTTTGATTTCAACCCTTTATCACGCAAATCAAGGATTAGAAACACTCATTAGAAGCTTCAAATTTTATTTAAAATTAATATTTGAAAATTAAAAACTTATTTACCAGAATAAGTAAATTGAAAAGAAAACATTCTTCTATTGAATTCTGTGTAAATTCATTGAATATGATTGAATAATCTGTTTATTTTACACTTTTTTTTAACTCGTATTTTGTTCCGATTTTCTTTCTATGTTACTTCAATTGTAGTCTTATTAATAAAGAAGCACGTTTCGAGATATTTCAATTATCTATAAAAGAAGTTAAGAAATACAATAGCAAATTTATGTTTATTTTTTTGGTTTGTTTGGCATAGGTATTACCATTCAGCCACTAACGTTGATTTATAATATCTATATTAACATATATTTCGACTAATTTGGACGTCAGAACACATATTTTTCAATGGAAAAATTACTCGCCTCCGCTGGGGATCGAACCCAGATCACCTCCGTGTCCGATTGGCGAAACCGGCGGCTCAACCGCTCGGCCACGGCGGGCCCAATTTATGGTTTTTCTGCAAAAATGTTTTTTTTCTATCTGATACTTTCCCAAATAATCATTGAAACAACTACTTAAATATTTGAAAAAGTCGATTAAAAACTGCAATTTGCTTTTATATTTTGTAAATATTCTGCAAATAAGTGGCAAATTTAATTTCACTTTATGACAAAGTTAAAGTTAAATAATTAGTCGATTATTGTACACACTTTATTTTAAACTTTTGTTAATTGCAATGAAATTTCTCTTTATAAAATTTAAACAACAACAAATAATCTTTATTAACAGCAAGCAATTACCTAACATGTATATTTATAGATAAATTTATACAAAGTTGATATTTTGTTGCAAATCGGCTATCGACCCTTGGTTTTTCTGCCAAAATTATAAATTGTCATGGTAATGTCATTCGGTACGTCAGTTAGTGTCCTGATGAAATGATGAAATGAATTGATATATGGTAGTGTTTAGGTTTTTGAATTTAGGATAGATGTTAGGGTTGCGTGTGAGGCACAGGTGGAATACACCATATTAAGGGGGTTGGTTGCAAACTTTTCGGATGAGTGTTCAAGTCTTTGGTTAATAGGGATTATTTTTGTGTTTTCGTGTATTATTGGGCTATCTCATTTTGGTAAGTGTGTAAAGGGCTGAACGTTCAGCAACTTGGATTTGTTGTAGGACTGTGGAACGAGGATTGTGGAAAAGGATTGCTGCATGGTCAAGAAGAGAACATTTAAACAATAACTTGAATTTTCGAAAAAAACTTGCCCGTTGTCTAAACTCATTGAATTTTATGGCGATTAGACATCTGTTGATTGTTAATTTTCTTTAAATACTCTAAAAATGTATATTCATTGATTTCATACGTTTGTCTTCATATTTATTTACTGTGCAATTATATTGGAACGAGTGTTTTCCACTCCTTGATTAAGCATGAAGTAAATATTTCGAGTTTAGAAAAGCCTAACAATTTGGATTGGTCGCGTAGCGAAGCGAAGCGAAGCGACGCGACTAATCCAAATTTTCAGGCTTTTCTAAACTCGAAATATTTACTTCATGCGCCAGGTGTATTAAACACTGATTTAGTGCCGAGTTCTAAAACAATTTATTCATGTTAATAATAACTCAAAATAAAAAAGTGCTAAGAGATTGATATTTTCTGAGTTTATAAATCGACGATTTCTGTTTTAACTTCTTCTGGCTATATTCAATAATATTCGAGTATCCTTAGTAAAAGAAGATTTTTGTCAATTTTTCATACGTTTCTTCAACTGTTTGTCAATTTTCAAATAAATAAGCGCCTTAGTTCATTTGGCGAATACGAATATAAATAAGTAAATTGAATACCAATAGATTTTTATTAATTAGAAGATTTTTACAATTTTTGATACGTTTCTTCAACTCTTCGTCAATTTTCAAATAAATAAGTGCATAATTCTACTAAATTAGAAACATTTTAATTTAACAATAAAAAAACATGTTAATAACTTTTAGCGGTGGAGGTTTTTACTTCGTATACATCATAATAATACAAATGAAATACTTTGAAACTGTTTGTATAACCGATACTTTATTAAGTGACTATAATTTCGACAACTTAAACTTCAACTTGTCATTTTCAAATTAAAATGTTCACTTCTGATTTAAAAATGACAAGTTAAAGTTGTCGCAACTATAATGTCTTAGCAGAGCTGGAATGAATCCTCAAAAACAGGATTTGAATTACGAATCCGAATCACCTAATATGATTCGAATCACGAATACTCCAATAAAGGATTCGTAAGAGATAAATATGATTCGAATCTAAGATTCGAATGCTGTTTTTTCGAATCACGAATACAAATCCTTTAAACATAAATTTGAATCTATTATTTGCAACCAGTAATATTTTATTCCATCAGTTTCTATTAACAAAAATGTTCATTTACCGACTAAATATCTGATTATAAAACGATTTTAATTAATGATAATATATGTGTTATTGAACTTCATTTTAAATCTGTTTTATACGCGTGGCGCATGAAGTAAAATTTCGAGTTTAGAAAAGCCCCGTGAAAATTTGTCTCGGGTCGCTGCGCGACCCTCGACAAATTTTCTACGCGGGGCTTTTCTAAACTCGAAATTTTACTTCATGCTTAGTCTCGGAGTGGACAACACTCGTTCTTAGAAGTTTCAAATTAAAGGATCACTCTGGATTACTAAGTTTATTACCATTTTACAAAGGCTACAGCTCGAAGGACCAATCATGGTCTTCGGAGACCGAAAGACTACAGGGAATCGAAGTTTATTCACAAGAAAACAACGAATATCTGAAGGTTTACAGCATGGATAGGAAAGAAAACATCCAATTTTGAAAAAATATCGAAGTTGGGTTGGTTTTCAGTGCGTTCTTAACTTCACTTTAAATCAGTGTTTTATACGCGTGGCGCATGAAGTAAAATTTCGAGTTTAGAAAAGCCCCGTGAAAATTTGTCTCGGGTCGCTGCGCGACCCTCGACAATTTTTCTACGCGGAGCTTTTCTAAACTCGAAATTTTACTTCATGCTTAGTCTGGGAGTGGACCGTCAAGATTTTCTACATGTCGAGATTTTCGATATTTCTAGATTTATGTCGATTTATTCACAGTTTGTTATTGTAATAAATGCAACTTTAATATTAAATAAAAACGGTTTCTTTAGGAATAGAATATTCACCCATTAATAGCCGAGCAAATTATAAAGTTAACTCTAAAAATTAATTTTAGGTAAAATTTTGCATCTTTTTCTATGATTTCAATGAATGATTTATTATATTACATACGTCGATTTATTAAAAGAGTTAAATTTAAAATTCAAACGAGTGTTGTCCACTCCCAGACTAAGCATGAAGTAAAATTTCGAGTTTAGAAAAGCCCCGCGTAGAAAATTTGTCGAGGGTCGCGCAGCGACCCGAGACAAATTTTCGCGGGGCTTTTCTAAACTCGAAATTTTACTTCATGCGCCATGCGTATAAAACACTGATTTAAAGTGAAGTTAAAAATGCACTGAAAACCAACCCAACTTCGATATTTTTTCAAAATTAGATGTTTTCTTTCCTATCCATGCTGTAAACCTTCAGATATTCGTTGCTTTCTTGTAAAAAAACTTCGATTCCCTGTAGTCCTTCGGTCTCCGAAGACCATGGTTGGTCCTTCGAGCTGTAGCCTTTGTAAAATGGTAATAAACTTAGTAATCTAGAGTTATCCTTCAATTTGAAACCTCTAAGAACGAGTGTTGTCCAGTCCCAGACTAAGCATGAAGTAAAATTTCGAGTTTAGAAAAGCCCCGCGTAGAAAATTTGTCGAGGGTCGCGCAGCGACCCGAGAGAAATTTTCACGGGCTTTTCTAAACTCGAAATTTTACTTCATGCGCCACGCGTATAAAATACTGATTTCAAGTGAAGTTAAAAATATACTATTAACGTTAGATCTTGTTCATGGTTAAGTTACCAAATATGCATTCACAAATATTTGAATTATTCGAAAATTTAAATATTTATATTCAAATATAAATAATTTGGTGATTAAAATATTCATATTAGAATATTTAACTATTTGAATTAATCGAATTCGAATCCCAGCCTTAATAGCGATGATTCGAATTATTTAGGAGGATTTGAATCCATGTATGAGGATTCGATTCCTTTTATAAGGATTCGAATCCTTTTATAAGAATTCGAATCCTTTTATAAGAATTCGAATCCTTTTATAAGGATTCGAATCATCTACGTCTGGATTCGAATACGAAATCTTTTAAAAAAATGTAACGAATCCGGATCACGAATCCGTTTTCACTAAAGTATTCGAATACCTCTTTTGAATCCTCTAAAAGGATTCGAATCCGGGAATCGAATCCTGAATGAGTCGAATCCTGCCCCGCTCTGTGTCTTAGTTATACAAACAAAGCTAAAATAGTATTTTATTTGATTATTAACTTTGTTTGTATAACACTATCTATTTTTACGTTGCCATTATCAAACTTCATGTTTAACTTTGTAATAATAATAATAATAATAATAATAATAATATTAATAATACTTTATTTCCCAACGGAAGAACCAATACAAGGAAAGATTAAACACTCGCATATAAATATGTTGTATAATACTATTTATTTTTACGTGACTGCAGTTTCGGCAAAATTTAACCTGCCATTATTAAACTTCATGTTTGATAATGCCAAGCTAAATATGCCGAAACTCCGCTCACGAAAAAATAAATAGTGCTTTACAAACGAAGTTAGAAGTGTTTTTCATTGTTAAATTAACATGTATAACGAAGAAGAATCCTCCCAATAAAACACTTTATTTTTCAAAAGACTTGATCTTATTTGATTTGTCAGTGTAGTGTTTGTAGTGTCGTACTTTCATATGATCACTGTATAAGTAAATATCTAAATATGCAAAATAAATACATTGAACTTATATGAAATTATCCATTATTCGTAACAAAGAACAGTCACTATCTACAGTGTACTTGTACAGTCAAGACAGACAGTAAGTAATTACAGAAATATCCTATACGTTATCTAGGCCGTTATCGGCAATTTTAACGCTTGGCTCGAAACAATATCAGAATAAATTAATAAATTACACATTAATTACATTTTAAACAACTGACATGTACTCCGAATCAATTGGCTGGTAATTAAAAACGACCTGCTGACCGGTGTTTGCCTCTCAGTCACACCGCCTGCCCGAGACTGAGACGTACGCACCCGGGGAACGTCATTCACTTATTCAACCATACCGGATATGAGTACTATGGCTATAAAGTTATGGTACGCTGGTCAGGCAAGTGAGACAGACAGGTATTCGCCCGTAAAAAGTTTAATAAGATACAATAATTAATTGTGTGACTCCCGATCTTCATCGCTCGGTTTTTCCTAACAATTCTATTTTTGTTTTTATAATAACCTAGAATGTGTTTCACATAAAAAACCGAATGGCTATTATTAAATCAAAGCGTTGTATTTTTCACATATATCAAGTTTTTTTAATGCTCGTGCATACAACGATGCGTATAATTTTTCAACGCACTTCATTTTTCGTTGGACGATGATTATTATTTCTTTGTTTCCAACCATGTACATTATTGTTATTTTTTTTACGAAAATGCAATCTCATTTCCTCTCATCTCGAAGTTCATCTCTTAATATACCAACTGTTATTATCTTTTCTACAATCTTCATTTTCTTCTACCATAGTCAATGGTAGTCAATGGTTAAGTAAAAAATCAACAGTGAAATGGGCATTTGTTTAGTTTTGATCACTATGTCCGACGATAAATAAATTTGCATAATGATAAGTAAACTATATTTCTCGATTTTTCCGGGACAGTTCCGATTTTGTGCAACTCGTTTTTTGTCAGAATTTAAAAGAGTTCGTCAGGAGTGGTTCCTAGATAATACCTGATTATTTTTTATTCATCACTTACCGACAAAAAATATATAAATGATATGTTTAGTGCACTTGAAAAAAAATATCTGTCGGGGGTATTAGCTCAAGAAGTAGTTGTTTTGATGAATATTTAGAGACTTGTCTCAATAAGACTAAATTTTTGCAGAAAGTCGATACAGGGTGTTCCATTTTATCAGATAAGACATTTGCAATTTTAATTTATTCATTTTTATTAATTATTTCTTTGTTTACCGGCGTCGCTTTTACAAAGTATAAGTACAAATTAATTGAACACATGATTATGACCTTAAATTTCCTGCTCTATTTAACGGTGTAAAAATCAAATACTGCTATCATAAGAAATACATAACTTTCATGTTGTATCTTGAAAGCGCGACACTCTGTATAAAATCTTTCAAATTTGTAGTGTTCCTCGGATATAATTTGTTGTACATTTTAAATTTCAATTCGTTATCGTTCTAATTATTAAAGTTAAAGCAAAACGATAATTTTGTCGATTTTAATTTTGTTCGCCACATCTTGAAAACAAATTACGCTTGATGAAATTTGCTGACTGCAGTTTTATTTTGAATTAAAAATGAAAACGTTTGTCTAATTAAACTGTCTTCGTGTCTCTAATAGTTTACGAAATCCCAATGGTGAGCACGCTAAAACAAACCAACGGTAAATTTTAAATGATCACACGGTATTACCTAATAAGCTTTTTCTTCAGTTTCAGCTACTTTAGATATATTTTAGCGTTGAATGATGAATCAATGAAACTTCAACTGAATAGTATAGGTGACGCCAAACTTATGCAACCCAATGTACACATCAGTGCAATAAAATTAAACACATAAAATATGTTATAGTTTAAAACGGACATGATGAGTTTCCTAGTTACGAAAATATCAAAGTGCTGCGTCATTTAGACAACAGTTCAAAAATTTGAATTCAAACTAAAATAGAAGATAGCTTTTTTTTATTTCGGCTTTGTTGTATTTATTGCGAGCGTTTTTTTAAAGGTTTTAGTTTTGTTTTTTTAAGAAATGTGTTATTTTTAAGTTATGGTGTTATATCGTTTATTGAAACTGCTGCTAAGCAATTAATACAGACCCGAATTGTACAACTAGAATATTGTGAAAAATAGTTATAAGACTTGTGTTATTTGAAGAGATTAAGAGTCGGTTAAATTAAAGTCTCATAACTATTTTTCACAATATTCTAATTGTATAATTCGGGTCTGTGTTAATTGCCTAGTAGCAGTTTCAATAAATAATAAAACACCATAAATTGAAAATAACACCTTCATTAAAAAACCAAAACACTGACCTTTCAAAAAAAAACTCTTGTAATAAATACAAGAAAGACGAAATAGAAAAACCATTTTCTATTTTACTTAGAATTCCAATTTTTGAATGGGGCAGGTGGTGGCCGAGCGGTAACGTCGCCGGACTGTATCGCTCGGCGAGCCACAAATTCGGGTTCGATTCCCGTGCACGGCGAGACTTTATTTAAAAATAATTTCTCGTCGTGACCCTGGGTGTGGTATGAATGTGAGTGTTTGTCTGTATATAATAATAACATACTACAAATTGTAATCCTAACAATTAATACAAATATAAAATAAAAGATGTTGGCTAATGGGCAAGTTCCTAAGGCCAGGCAAAAAGCCAAAAACCCCCCCCAAAAAAAATTGAATTGTTGTTTAAATAACGCAGCATTTTGACATTACATATTTACGTAGTTTTGTAACTACGAAACTCATCACGTCCGTTTTAAACTATAACATATTTTGTTTGCTTAATATTATTGCACAGAAGTGTACGTTTTATATGTAAAATTTTAATCTTTTAGTTTTTCAAAGAGCGCCTTGGAAACAGTTGAGTAACTCACTTATTTGGCAACTCCTAGGAGCCATAATTCGCGTACATATCACCTCTGAAGACGGGCATCCGACGATACATACTTTACCAGTTGTGACATATTTTAAAGTAACGAGTGTCTTCCACTCCCAGACTAAGCATGAAGTAAAATTTCGAGTTTAGAAAAGCCCCGCGTAGAAAATTTGTCGAGGGTCGCGCAGCGACCCGAGACAAATTTTCACGGGGCTTTTCTAAACTCGAAATTTTACTTCATGCGCCACGCGTATAAGCCACTGATTTGAAGTGTAGTTCCAAAGCACACAAATACATCTTTAATCAGAGTAACACAGGTATTTAGTCTGTTATCAACGAACAAGTGGTAATAATAAATAATTAGGTTTTGAATATTTTTGTTAAAACAACTGATAACGATATTTATATGTTAATGGGTGTAAAAAAATAATAAAATTAAATTTATTCATAAACGATTTGTATTCGTGATTCGAAAAAACAGGATTCGAATCTTTGATTCGAATCATATTTATCTCTTACGAATCCTTTATTCGAGTATTCGTGATTCGAATCATATTAGGTGATTCGGATTCGTGATTCGAATCCTTTTTACGAGGATTCGTCCCAGCTCTGCTAACTTGTCGATTTCTTGGCTTTAGAAGTTATTTAGAATTAACTTGAAACTCCTTATCATACTATGCATTTTTGTTTGTCTTTATACTTTGAAGTATTTTTTCAGTAAAAAAAATAATAAAAATTCAATAGAGTACATTCTAACTGAACTAGAACAGAAGTGTACAATTTTATTTTTTCTTTCAGAAAAAAACGCCCTCTAGCAGACTCGGAAGTTAATGTTATTCTATCTGAGTCTATGGGCCCGTTCATCAAAATGTTTAACATTCAACATGTGTGAATTTGTTTGTGATGTATGTTGGTATCTAATGAACGGTACTCTGCTCGGTCTATTTTGTAAAAATCCCAAACACGTTCACGATAAACACTCAGGTCATCAGAGAATTCCCCAACAGTTGGCAGTAAACTCCCAACTGCACTCTGTGATGAACGGACCCAATGTTATACATTATTATATTGCTGTGTTTCTATCATGAATTAGCGAACTTCGAAAATTTTAGTTCAATGCCCGACTCATAGATCTCGTCACCCAATCCGCATTAATTTACCGTAACCCGAAAAATACATGTAATTGAACTTCTATAGGCTTCCTCATTCAACAATTTAAGCAGGTTTTTTTTTACAATTTTCTGTATTATTTAAGCCTTTTTGGAAAATACTGTAAACACGATCATAATATCAAAAGCAAAGTAAGTTATATTCTAATTATTTTAATTATGTAGCTATACTAGTGTATTATGAAAATATACAATTAGTCACTTGCTATTGTATTCATAAACAATAAATTAGAAACATTCTGTGAATACATAAGAAAACAATTATTTGACATTTACGATTGCAACGATTATTAAAACCACCACGCTCGTGAAGTGTGTTTTAATATCCTATTTACCATTATTTATAAACATGGAACAATAAACAATTTTTATTATGGGTTATGTAAATTATCAGCTAAATATCTTATAAAATAAGCATGCGTGCTGTACGTTTAGTATAAAATGTAATCGTTGATAAATTGAAATCGAACGCACATTCCGCCTATAAATAATTGGAATGAATGTTTATTTTATTCATTTATGCACGAACAACCATAATATCCACATATTAATAAATAAAGCAGCACGGCCGTGCGCTCATAATTCGATTTGTCGTTATTTATCGACCATTGTCTCCGAATGAGCCTGGGCGTGCCACAAGTTTCGACAATTCGACAAAACGACCTAAAAACAAACACATATATCTTTCTGATCTGAATTTTAATGTTAAACATTAAAATAAATTTGGTTATAAATGTAACTCAAAACCAGAGTTGGGATTTTTTAGTCGATTAATGACTAATACTAAGACTAATGACTGATTTTGTATTTGTTTGTAATGGCTAATAACTATTTTTTAGTCATTTGTCATAGATTTATTTTGTTGATTGATGACTAATCAATCATCAATCAATTAATGATTGAAATAATCGTTAGTCATTAATAAGTATTTAACTAAATACGTTGGCTTGTTTTAAATCTGAGATGTGACTCTTTAAATATTCATATACAGCTTTATTATTATTATTTAATTTAGTCACTCGAAATTAGTCTTGATTGAGAATTTAGTTGCCTTTTCTGAATAACAGACTAATAGCCTTTTCTGATTGACACACTAATAATAATAACATATGACTAATGATTAATGACTTAATTATTTATAACTAATTTAGTCATTAGTTTTAATCATGACTTAAAACTTAGCAAACTAATGCCCACATCTGCTTACAACTATATACTAATCAAAACGGGTAGTCAATATTTAAAAAAATGATTGAATGACGAAATATATACTTACATAATAAACAAGTTTATTTTTACAGATATCTATTTTCACTTTCGTGTTCAACGTAAATAATTCCACTCTTTTTAACTAATAAACACACACGTATAATAATATCACTTAAAGCATGATATGATCGGTGCAAAGAGGACAATTTCAATAATTAAAGTTATTTCAGCAATTTAAATTTTGTAGAAACTCCGGTGGCGGTGACGTAACCACCAGGAAGTCATCCGTTAATACAATAAGTGGCTTTCTGGTGCACATTAACGTCTTGCACTTAACGCGGAGAAGATTATAATTGTCGTTGCGTGGGCGACGACCGCAGTTCTGCCAACCGCGGAAACAAAAGGTGTCTACACTTGAAATCGAAATTAAAATCAACATCGCCTCGACGTTTTTTTTTCTTTTCACACTTCCGATTCGCAATTTTTGTTGTTGTTGTTCATTCACGGTGTATCTCAAAGACAATTGCTTTGAACCTGTGAAGATTCGATGATGTTGTAGAAAGTGGTATTTTATCTTTATATAATGTTTACAAATATTTGTTTGAAAATTGACAGAAAGTTGACGAAATTTTCAGTCTACTTTTATTACGTAGAACACTAACTAAAAGTGATGGGTGTCAACGGATGTTTCCAATAATTGAATGATCGGTACTTGAATTATGTTGATAATCGATTGATCATTCGAATACTCGCTCAAATTATCATTTAAATAATCATTTGAATGATCATTCGAATTATCATTCGAATGATCATTGGAATGATCATTCAAATGATCATTTGAATGATCATTCAAATGATCATTTGAACGAAAAGTAGAGAACAGATAAGTATCGAATATGAATAACAATTAGATCTACGAATCAATTAGGTTTGGATAGATCAGAGGTTCCCAACTGGTAGCTAAAACTGGAAAGCAAACTTTTCAAGTCTTCTCTATATGCTACTTAGTTCATACTATCAAATACGTTCGGTTTTACAAAAAAATAAAATATAGGATTTTCATTCACAATGATCTGTCGATGATACATTTATCTTTGACAGATCATTGTGAGCGAGGCCGTGGCCGGGGAGGGGGGAGGGGGATATGGGATGTTTAACCCCCCCCCCCCAAATGGTATATCTTTCCATGTAAAAGTAGCCTTGTAAAAGCAAAAACAATATTTTTACCGTTAAACCCCCCCAAAAATTTGTACAACCCCCTCCGATTTTTTTTCTGGCTACGGCCTTGATTGTGAGAGAAAATCTTAGAAGAATGTATTGTATTTAATTTAATGCATTGCTATGACAAACAATTCTATTGAAGATACAGTCATCATGATTCAAACTCTACTTCGCACGCTCGTTACCTAATAACTATGAGTATCTTTAAGTTTTAATTTGCTTAGTTTAATACACAATTCTAACTAAATTAAGTAATTATTTAAAACAATCATTAATAAATCTTCAAAAATTCCATTTCATACCATTAATTTTACAACCTATAATAATTACAACGCAGTAGATCGTGTCTTGAGGGGGTTGGCCGGGGGCGCGCCGCTCAAAACTGCATTCCCCGAAACAGGACAATAGACAGAAGCGGCGACTTTTGAAATTTACGGTCTTAATGCAATTCTCAATTAGTGGCGTAATAGCTCGGGTGTACACTGTAGTAATGAACTATTGCCGGTCGGAATTTAGTTTTGTGACCGGAGCTGCTGTCAGTCGACGATTTATCGAGCCGCCCGCACTGATATATTGTCGCAGGCCTGAATTTACTGGATTCGATTCCGCGACAGGCCCTAACCCTATCTGAAACAGAAAAAAATATCGAACCTCCCATCTACTTCTCTTTTCATAGCGATAACTATATGCACATTAGACAGAAATATCAACCAAAAATAAGACACTTAACTATGATGATTAAAGACATTCAACAACACGCCTCCTTTATAACCGATTTCAAATTGCAAGACAGCAAGCAACTCGTCTACAAAAGGTTTTATTTTCAGTTTATGTATTATTGTTTGTGACAACGTTCGCAATGCTTGCATTAGATGAAAGTCCACACTTATATGTATTTATGTATTATAAGTACTTACCACAGAAATAACCAAACACTTTAGCATTTGATTAACCAGAATCACCGTTGAACAAGAATAGGCGGAGAAAAAACAGGCGTTTGTCACGCTACGGCTAAGCTGAGCAGGATCCAATAAGCTCATAACTGCCCAATCGTGGTCGATATTTGTTCTTGAATGATCAATGTTATTCAATATTGTATTGAATATTTAAATTGAATGATGCCATTGATATATTATTGTACATGTATTGACTATTTATATTGAAGGGTGGATGATATTCATGATTGATACAATATTGAATATGTAATACTGGATGATTTAAATTAAATTTAAATTAAAACACTTGGTTTGTTTCACTTATTTATATTTTCTCCGACTAGTTTCGACCATTGGTCATCTTCAAGGAGGAATGAATGTACAAAAAATATCTAAACAATATATATACAAAATCAAACTATCATAAAACATCAGGTAATAAGGGCGGTCGTTATAGGAGAGTTCCAATGCTTTTCCATATTGTTGAATATGTATATTAATCATGTATTGAATATTTATATAAAAAGGATGCATGGTAATCATTATTAATACAATGTTCTACAGAAATCGAATATCTACTATTGAGTGATCAATTATATTCATTATTGACAAAATATTGCATACAAATTGAATATCTATATTGAATGATACAATTTATACCATATTGTACATGTAAAGTCAAAATATATAACTCTTAGATGTGATGGTGACCAATATTTATTTTTTGCAAGAATTATTTTTTTTGTGAATAGTTTTGGAATAATAATAAAAGTAGAATAAATTTAGTTTGAGCAATATTGTTGTTTATGTAGGTGCAAAGTGAGTTTTTCCCGAAACCCGCTCAAAATTTAATTCCGGCAATAACACGGTAAATAAAATAGCTAGGAATTAATTCAATTTCGCGCAATAGTATTTGCGGTGCTTCGAGTGTCGCCCCGTACGGTATTTATATGTGTCGGTGCAGGGGTTTTGTGTTGGGGTGTCCCCGTATTAAGCTAAAACGGCGAAATTGTTATTCGGCTGTTAATTTTCGAGTAATAGCCCTTCGACGGCGGCACACGCAACCGCCAATTTTCTCCGGGCTCCGGGCATGGGTGCACGATTTAACGCGAATCGCCGCCCGTTTGTTCCCTAGTTAACACGTCCCCCCGATTGTCAACTGTCAAATAACGCGGTGTCAACTGTTTGCGACCGCCGCGGCGCACGCTTTTCGCCCATTACCGGTTTTAATAAACAAATTAAGACGGGGCCCGGCTTAAAATATTGGTCTTGGTATTAACACTTTGCGTCCGAGAGGAATTAATTGAGGGTTGATATCGTAAAGAATCTAACATTTCAAACTAAAACGGAATTTGTGATTATTATTTATTTATTTATTTCAACGGCTTGCCATTTACATGCCAAATACAATATACAAAAAAACATATAAATATATACATACACTGAACTTAAAACTAAACAAGAAAAGTTACAATTCTTTTAAAAGGCGCTTTAATTGTGAAACAGATCCATTAAAGAAGTCAAATTTTAAAATATTCGCGTGACGCAAAACACGAACAGAAGCGGAATATTTCGCATATTCCGTGCGCCTGTAGCCGATATGGAATGTAATGTCAGACCGAAGAAAGCGCGGTGGAAGCCGTATACCAACCAATTCCAACAGATCAGGGCAATCCAAATATCTATTGAGTAGTTTGAATACTAACTTAATGTCAACTTCTACTCGCCTTTGCTTAAGGCTGCGAAGGCCAAAAGTCGTTAAAAGATTAAAGTAGGGCTGATCAGTACTAAATTTATGGGCAAGGTACCTTACAAATTTCTTTTGAACTTGCTCAATTTTATTAATGTCGCATTCAGTGTATGGATATATGTATATAAAATATTTAGTTATCTTTATTTTATTTAATAACTTCATCCAGACATGAAGGTTTAAATACATAGTAAACTAATTATTAGGAACAGTATGATTTGTTACCGGGCGAAGACAATTTTTTGAAGGAGGAACGAGCAGAGCGAGCGGCTAATCCAATTATTGCCTAAGACCGGTATTATCCTTACTGTTCGAGATGCGCATGACGTTTTCTGTACTATCGGACAACATTTCTTCGCAATTATTATGAATATGTCATTGACAGTTTGTCAAATTTAATTACTGAAATTTGACTCCTTAATTCTAATAAAGCTGTTTTTGGTAGTTGCTATGGATGGTAAGTTTCATAAACCGTCCTGAGAATAGACTTAGTAAATACTAAAAAGGGTCGATTATGCAAAAATATATTTTGGTATTTGATGTTTTTATAAAAGCTAATATATTTGGCACTTTTACAAATGTTTCCTCCAGTCGAACTTAAGAAGCTGATGACCAGTTTAACTCAAGATTAGAAAATAATTAGCAATAATAATCAAACATGCCAGCATTTAAGCTAGAGTTAGTAAAACTAGCTTGTTGCGACTATTGTCAGTTAGTTTAGTTGCTAATTTTAGCAATTTTCGTAAATTTATTTACCAGTTACCTAGGTTGTGGTACTAGTAATTATCACAACCTAGGTAACTGGTAAATAAATTAACGAAAATTGATAAAATTGGCAACTAAACTAACTGACAATAATATTAAGCATTAAGCATCAAGAACCAACATTACTTAGAAAACTGTTAACCTGTTTATTGTAGGCTTATTGTAGGCTTAGCTTAGAATTTTTCAAGTTAACGAATATTTAGAAAAATTATGAAAATTGCCAATAATTTGAAAATTGGAAGAAATTTAAAAAATGTATGATAAGTATCTAAATTTTCTAAATTAAGTAAAATTTATTAAATCAAGAAAACCGTGAGAATTTTGAAAATAAAAGGAAAACTTGGCAGTTGACGAAAAGCGTTAAAATAAAGTAACATTTTGTAAATTCACCAAAAATCGTCAAAACTTTGATAATTAATTAAATTGAGAAATCATCATTTTTAAAAAACTAAATGTCTTCCATTCCTACATTAAGCATTAAGAAAAATTTCGAGTTGAGAAAAGCCCGAAGAATTTGGATTTGAACGGGTAGACTCTAAATTAAAATTCTCAACTCGAACTTTTACTTTATGCGCCACGGGTAACACTGATTTAAAATGAAGATATTGGCATTTCACATTGAGAAATATCACAAATGCCAACGGTCACAATAATCTAAATATCATGTGACATTATAGACTAAATCTGACATTATAAACTAGGCTGATTTGACTTACGAAAAAGTCAATATATATTATAATTCTCATATAAAAATCATAAAAACTGGAAATATATCAAATTTTTCATGTTTATTATTAATAGATCTGAAAACTGTAAATAATGCCAATTTAAGGTTATTTTTTAATCAAATTTTGCAACAAAAAACTGTTTCCAAAAATATCATAACTGACACAAAAACATTATCAACTCATGGCAAAAATGCCAGTTTTTACATCAAACGTCTTCATCGTATTGTTATAAGAAGAGTAAAAATATTTCTGACAGTTTTTTGCGTTTTGACCCGCACGCCTTTTCAGAGTGCTAATTAATTTTGTCGATTATACATTTTTAATGTTTTGAGATATTTATGATACTCAATTAAAACACTTTTGACTCTGTTAATTTTTGTCAGTTCACACAAGCAACGCTCGAAGTTTTGAGACTTTCAAAAATGTTTAAACTTAAAATATCATGATTTTTGTCGATTTTCAACAATTTTCATTAGAATTCTAATGATTGAAAGTAATGTTGACATTATGTAATTTTGGAAAATAAATTATACATTAAAACTCAATGAATTTTATAAAAATATTGTCTAGATAATCTATTATTTTCTATAGCTGCAAATATTTGTTATATCTTATTTATACATTATTAAATAAAAATTAAAATAAAATTTGAATGAAAATTCGGAACATTGAACTTAACTAATTATTTTATTGTATTTTTTTTTGTCGAGATAATTTTATTGGCGCTTGAAGTAATATGGAAAACTTTAGACTTTGAAATAGTTTGTTTATTTTAAAACAATTAAACAAAGCAACTAATTATTATGAAAAGCATTTAATTAAATAAAGATAGACGTTATTAAATTAATTTAATATTTGAAAGAGAAAATAATATCTAAATTTTTATTAAATTTAAACATTATGATGGTTTTTTTAAGGTTTTCATAATTTTACAAGATTTCAGTCAGTCTGATGATTTTCTTTCATTTTAAAAAATTGAACACTTTTATGACTTTTCATTACTTTTTTAAAATCTCGCATTTCCTAAATTTCGTAAAATTTAAAAACGTAAATCTTCATAAATCTTCCCGCCTTTAGTTAATTTTCAAATGCTCGACGATTTCTTAGCAAATTTTTAAAAATTGGTCGGTTTGAATGAACTTTTTTTCTCGATAAGCTTCAAAATTTCGACATCTTTTGCAAATTTTCAGGATGTAACAATTTGACGGCTCTAATGATTTTTTTTTAAATGTTTACACAAAATTTTAATCGTTACGATTTACGTGAATTTCATAGATTTTTGTTGATTTTCAAAGTCTTGGAAGTATTACATGAATTTTTAAGATTAAGATTTATAAAATATTTCGGTTCTTGCGTATTTACAAGATTCTATTCGATTTTTATAAAAATTGATGATTTCAATTTTAAGTGGAAAAAATCATAGTTTATTTTTTCATTCTGAACAATTTCATAGCTTTTAATAATATTTACCATTTCACGACTTTTCTTAAAATCGAATTTTTTTGTATAAAACAGAAAAACTCAAAATAAGCTATTGATAATTGTCGAACGAGTGTCTTCCACTCCCAGACTAAGCATGAAGTAAAATTTCGAGTTGAGAAAAGCCCGAAGAATTTGGATTTGGACGCGCAGCGTCCAAATCCAAATTCGGGCTTTTCTCAACTCGAAATTTTACTTCATGCGCCACGCGTATTAAAACACTGATTTTTTCTAAAGTTTAAAATATTCCTCTCATTTCATCAAAAATTATATAACATGTGTATCAATTAAAATTGAAATTATTGAATTCTTAGACTTTTTTTCAACAATTGTCCCATTTATTAAGGATTGTTGACATTTCATAACTTTACGAAACTTTTGACAATTTTGACATAATCGATAATTTTAATATTTGATATGCCATTTTTGACATTTATTAACTTCTTATGTCATCATCTAGACAGCAGGTATTAGTCGGCGCCAGCCGACATTTTAACAATAATGACACTTGACATAAATCGGCGGCAGCCGATATTTCAACAAACAATGTCAGTTGACACTTGTGAGCACCAGTCGACAATAATACAACAACGACAAGTGACAAGGAAAATTAAATTTGTTAATCAAAATTATTTAATATCATTCGAAGTCTACACAATCTTTGAATTTAAAATTACTCATAACATTCCAGAATATTTAATAATAATATCAATAATTTAGTTGCATTTATTGGTTTCGATAATGTCGGTTTTGATGTTGTTATATTTGGTTGTCGACTCCTTGACGAACATTGACCCCCCAATCGACTCCCTGACCACCATCGACCCCCAATTGACCCTTTGGCTATCATCGACCCCCAGGGGGTCGACGAACCCCGTTGAGATATACTGGTGTTGACCAAGGCCGTAGCCAGAAAAAAAAAATCAAAGGGAGTTATAAATATTTCGTGGAGGGTTGTAATGGTAAATATATTGTTTTTGCTTTTTCATATAAAAATTTGACATATTATAAATTTCGGGGAGGGTTTGAACTTCAATCCCCCCCATGGTTACGGCCTTGGTATAGACCAGTGGTCTCCAAACTACGGCCCGCGGACTAAATCCGGGCCGCGATTGTTTGTACTTTTTTTGTAAATGTCATATTTTGATATATTGTAACAATTGTTCCTTAAATTTTTCATAATTTTATAAAATAAATCGGATCTTGGCCGACTTTATTATGTAGAATTGTAGTTGTGGCCCACGAAGAAGATCGTTTGGAGACCCAGGGTATAGACAATAGCCAATAGCACTCAAATTAGATAGATTCAACAATAATAATGTAAACAACTGCCTTAAAACCTAATTCCATCCTATAGACAGTAACAAGCTGTATTTATAGACAACCGTTAAAAAAAGGATCATTATTAAATCAATCCATAATTGGATAATTGGCCATCCAGTTAAGCGGAACGTATAAACATGGTGTTTAGAGGCATATTGATTCGAGGCGGGCGCGCGAAATGAATTTTTAATGGTCGGAAATCGAAAATTGGCCGCGCTTTTTAATTAGAAATTGATTGCCTCTATCAAGTCACGATCCACGGATTTTTAGACGGATCCAAAGGCCGATCGTTCTCTCTCTCCTCCTCTGACTCTAGCTTGTTTACCCGACCAATTTACAATAAAATCACCGAACGTGACCGGAATATATAAAATAATTGACGGTGTTATTCAATTTACTCGCGTTGGGTATGCCTCAGGGCTCACCCTTAGGTCCCCACCGCAAAACTTAATGAAATCAAATGCGGTCAGTGTTTCTTTTTTTTGTATTTATGTGAAGCTAGGCGATTAAGTTGTTGGAATTTAGATGCACACACTCACGCATATTACGGATAATGCTGAATTGTAAAAATTTAATAAAGCGGAGCCCCTGCGAACGGTTCCGGATCGTCGACCGGACGGACGCATACAAATGTGAAATTATACGAACGAACACAAAAAAAATATATGTATGAGTGGAAGCGAAATCTATTTTATATAAATATTTTTGTGCTTTCGTCATTGTTTGCTTTTTATTAATATCATTTCGTAATTAATTTTGACTCTCTCAATAATTCAATATAATTGACAGTATAATTTACTCTTTCAATTATAAAATTATTTTAATACCATAAATAAGACACTTAAACTTTGTTTGTATAACTGAGGTTTTTTTATTGTGACTATAGTTTCGACAAGTTTAACTTGTCATTATCAGACTACAAGTAATTTAAAAATAACAATTTAGCAGGTATATATACAGAAACAAGATAAATTCAAATTCAAAACTATTTGAATTCGAGAAAATAAGCTTACGCTTCTTATAGTTTGCACACTTTAAACATAATATATAAAATTACGAAAAAACTATTCGTGAAAATGCAAACGATGTCTTAATTAATAAGACAACTTAAGACGATAAATGCACACTTTAAACATAATATATAAAATTACGAAAAAACTATTCGTGAAAATGCAAACGATGTCTTAATTAATAAGACAACTCCATTGAAACAACTACTTCCCGTGCAAATACACCTCCGGATATTGAATTATACAATGAAATATTTAAAATCTTATTTAATTTGATTTATCTCTCTTCAGTATAGCTTTGCTTATGACGTTTAAAAAAATTAGGAATAAAATAAAAACAACACACACACCACTTTTTCCAAGTAAGTTTGTTTTAATTTTATTCCTAATTTTTTAAACGTCATAAGCAAAGCTATACTGAAGAGAGATAAATCTCGAAACGCGTCTATAGATGGCCTAAGACATTAGTTTTAATCCAAGTCCTTTCACTTCTAATTTGTTGCTATCTCTCCTTTCATTTTAAATTTGTATTGTTAGTTGGTTTGAAGAGAATTTGACCTAAACGTTACATATACTTTAATAGCGTTGTAACAAATCAAATTAAATAAGATTTTAAATATTTCATTGTATAATTCAATATCCGGAGGTGTATTTGCACGGGAAGTAGTTGTTTCAATGGATATTTATCGTCTTAAGTTGTCTTATTAATTAAGACATCGTTTGCATTTTCACGAATAGTTTTTTCGTAATTTTATATATTATATATATATATATATATACAGAAATTACGGTTACTAATATATATATATATATATATATATATATATATATATATATATATATATACCTGCTAAATTGTTATTATTAAATTACTTGTAGTCTGATAATGACAAGTTTAAGTTGTCGAAACTATAGTCACAATAAAAAAACCTCAGTTATACAAACAAAGTTTAAGTGTCTTATTTCTGTTAATAATGATGTATAACGAAGTAGAAGCCTCAACAGTTAACAGTTTATTTTAATACCGTCTGTTTCCATTTAGTTAAACACTTTTAACAATATTTAGTTGATTTGTTCAATTGTTTTAAAATAACCAAACTATTTCAAAGTCAAATGTTTTCCATATGACTTCAAGCATCAATAAAATTACCTCGACAAAAAATAATTAAAAATAATACTTAGTGTATACCAGTGGTTCCCAAACTTTTTCGGTTTCTGGCGCCCTTAATATACCAGAATGTTTCCGCAACGCCCTAAACAAAAATATTGGTCCAACTAACGCTCTTCATCGTTGACATTTGTTTATGTAAAGCCAAAATTTAATCATTTTGGCTCTACATCAACAAATTTCATTGTGTTAGTTGGCGCCCCTGTAGCCCAGCCGCAGCGCACAGTTTGGGAATCACTGGCGTATACAATCTCAAATAATTAGATGCACTTGTCAAGAACAGTTCATTATACTAATTATAATAAGAAGTTTATTTTTAAAGATTGTAGTGGAAAGTATATTTTTTTTGACGTTCTGATTACAGAGAATTTTTAGTTTAAGTATACATATCCCGACGTGTATGCATTTTAAGGCATTAGTTTTTTTTTACTGAGATCAATTTTAAACTACTAAGAGTGCTTCCACTACTTGATTAAGCATGAAGTAAAATTCGAAGTTTAGAAAAGCGTGAACATTTTCTTTTGTCGCATACCAGAGCTGGGACGAATACTCGTAAAAAGGATTCGAATCACGAATCCGAATCACCTAATATGATTCGAACCACGAATACTCGAATAAAGGATTCGTAAGAGATAAATATGATTGGAATAAAAGATTCGAATCCTGTTTTTTCGAATCACGAATACAAATCCTTTAAGAATAAATTTGAATTTATTATTTTTTTGCAACCATTATTATATAAATATCGTTACCAGTTGTTTTAACAATAATATTCAAAACCTAATTATTTATTATTAACACTGAACATCGTTGATAACAGACTAAATATCTGACTCTCTGTTACTCTGATTAAAGATGTATTTGTGTGTTTTTGAACTTCACTTCAAATCAGTGTTCTGTACGCGTGGCGCATGAAGTAAAATTTCGAGTTTAGAAAAGCCCGAAAATTTGTCTCGGGTCGCTGCGCGACCCGAGACAAATTTTCACGGGACTTTTCTAAATTCGAAATTTTACTTCATGCTTAGCCGGGGAGTGGAAAACTCTCGTTTAAAGCTTTAAATTGAACTTAAAAAAAAACCAGGAATATCTAAAGACTTACAGAAAATAGGCTGAATTTGGAATACGTATACTTAAAAGAAAAACTCCCTGTATCTGTTTGCTCCGAAGAAATATGAATAATTATTAACCATAATAAAGATAACAATTAATTGTCAAAAAACACTCGTTAATTAATATTATACACAATTGGCGTTTGTTAAACAATGGCGGCGACAAAGAAAAAAACATGTATTTTTAATCTTCTAGTAGAAATGCTTTTTATGTTAAAAGAAGTAAACTATCTATCTTTCAGCTAGTAGTACAAGTTCTTTCTGCTAGCAGCAATAGTAGATGAAACAGCTACTATTTTGTTCCTTCCACTATTACTAGGACTTTCTGCAACTAGTTGTAGTACAGGCTCCGTCTGCTGGTGACAAGGCATGAAAAGCCAGAACTATCTGAACTAGACGCTCTGTTAATAGCAGTAGTTCTTTTTGCTATTAGAAATTGTGTTTTTTCCTATAAAAAAAAAACGACTGCTAGGTCTTTTTGCTACTAATAGTAGTACAGGCTCCATCTGCCGGTGGCAAGATTTGAAGCCAGAACCATCTGAACCAGAAGCCTTGTCTGCCAATAGCGGTAGTTGTTTCTGCTAGTAGAAATAGCGTGTTCTGCTAAAAAGTAAACGTTTCTATCAGTAGTAGTAGTTATTTCAGCTAGTAGTACAATTTCATTGTGCTAGTAGCGTTCGTCCTTTCAGTAGTAGAAGGAACAACTACTATTTTGTTTCTTCTACTTCTACTACGAGTAGGTCTTTTTACTACTACTACGGACGGAACCTGTACTACAGGTTCCGTCTGCTGATGGTAAGAAATCTGAAGCTAAAACCATTTGAACTAGAAGTTCCGTTAATAGCGGTAGTTCTTTCTGCTGTAGTAGTTCTTTTAGCTAGTAGCAGTTGTTCTCAAGACCGTAGCCGGAGGAGGGGGGCATATGGGGGTTCAAACCCCCCCTGAAATTTTCAAAATGATAAATTTTTGTATGTAAAAGCGGGACTGTAAGAGCAAAAATAATATTTTGCCCTAAGATACCTGAAGCTACAACCATCTGAGCTACTTCTGGATGGTAATAGTGCTAGTTGTTTCTACTAGTAGAAATAGTGTTTTCCGCAAAACAGCCTATTTTCTGTAAATCTTTAGATATTGCTTGTTTTTTATTAAGTTCAGTTCGAAGCTTTAAACGAGTGTTTTCCACTCCCAGACTAAGCATGAAGTAAAATTTCGAGTTTAGAAAAGCCCCGTGAAAATTTGTCGAGGGTCGCGCAGCGACCCGAGACAAATTTTCTGGGCTTTTCTAAACTCGAAATTTTACTTTATGCGCCACGCGTATAAAACAGTGATTTAACGAGAAATTTCAAAACACAGAAAAATCATTTTTCATGTTAATCCTCACAATTAATTCGAATTATTTTTGACGATTCAAATCCTTTTGTAAGTATTCGAATCCTTTTATAAATATTCGAATCCTTTTATAAATATTCGAATCCTTTTATAAGGATTCGAATCACCCACGTATTGATTCGAATACGAATCCTCTTAAAAAAGGGGAACGAATCCGGATCACGAATCCAGTTGAACTAAAGTATTCGAATGCCTCCTTTGAGTCCTCTAAAAGGATTCGAATCCAGGATTCGAATCCTGCCCAGCTCTGTCGCATACCTCGTAGCGCTACGCCTCAAAACCAAATTTTCAAGCTTTTCTAAACTCGAAATTTTACTTCACGCGCTAGGAATATGAAACACTGAAATTTTGTGAATTTTACATTGCTTTAAATGAAAATGTTTATTTGAACTTATGATTTAATTTAATATTTGAATAAGAAAAATGGTGATGTGTCCATCCTAGTACTTTCCCCCATAAATTGCGTATTAAATCACTTTTAAAATATTTTTAGCATTATTATTTTCAAAATGTCTTCAACTTTTTGATAACTACACCTTTTATTTGAAACATTTTTCAATTGGATCAACACATACTGACACAAACCAATGACTAGATAAAAAACACTATTTATTGAATATCTCAAAAACTAAGAGTGCTATGACAAAAAGTAAGTGAACAATACATCTTCATTTTGTTATTATCTACAACTTTTAAGTAAAAGAATTTTTTGTTTGATAAACATTTATTGAAAAAATCTGAAAAAACTGAAAAACTCTAAGAGTAAAGTACCACTTCCGGTTTTCCGATTTTCACCAAAAGCTTTTCAGTTCTTCCGATTGTAACAAAAAGCTTAAGTTTCAAGTTTCATCTCGATATCTTTAGCGGTTTTTGCGGTACAGCGCACACAGACACATACACAGACAGACAGACATTTTTCAAAAATGGTCTTATTCGACTCAGGGGACCTCAAAACGGAATTTCCGCTAAAATTTTTGATTCGAAAATTTTCACGAAAACAATCATTTCCCTTTGTATTACATACGGGGGAAAGTAAAAAGAGGGCTATTTTATAAATAGAGGGGGTTATATGTGTCATTATTTCATTAAATCTATTACGTGAATAAAAAAACTATCTATTACAAATAATTACGAGCTTGTTAAAAGCATGCTTTAGTTACAAAATATTTAAATGTATTAAGCTAAATTAATGTTTTATTAGCTGTATAATCGTATTCACAAATGACATCATTTTTGCACTTGCGATGATAACGGCTGGTTGTCACACCCCATAGACATATTTAACAATATCTATTGAATACAGCATGTGTTCATTACATCCCCTAATGATAATAACACATCGAAGCGATCGGAACATAATTACAACACAAGACAACTTCCAAGTGCGTTGTTTCCGTTAAGGCCCAACGACTCCTTCTCCGAAGACACCTGTTCGATTAGTATTGATGGCCTTTGACGTTTCCGGTCGTAGAAACGTTCTTTTGTGTTTTCGGTTAAAGACAGTTTAAGGCCTTCGTGTATGCAACTGTTCCCGCGGCGCGCTCGCGATCCTATCATTGATGATAGGGTCCGACGAAACCCTCCGAAAGGGACGTCACCCCCGAGCCCTCGCGGGGCCCCCGAAGAGAGCGAACGAACGGGTTCAAGAAAATACTAATTCGGACGACCAATTAGTTCCCGAAATTCGATTATAGGGTTTAGAGCTCAGACGTCACGTGTCGACTACAAATTCGTTCGTTTGCTTGAGGAGAAAGAATGGGAGTGAGGCACAAAGGGTGGAATGGAAATCGTTACGGATGCAACTGGAGGATGTAATTGAACGGTAGCTGGAATAACCACAACAATATTTTTAATGCTATAGATTTTTCATGTTATATGAAGTGTATACTCTATAATTTAGGTTTAGGTCGATTACTTTAATAATTTCAGTAATTGTACTTTTACCTTAAATGAAAAATTACAAGTAGGAATTCTATATTTCTAGTGGCAAGTTTACAATTTTGCATGCAAGGTCGTCGACAAAAAAATACTTTCTTGTTTTAATGTTTAACTGATTCTTAGAATATACAGGGATTTTTTCTTTTAAGTATACGTATCTCGATGTATGTATTGTACAATTTTAGTCATTCATTGTTTATTAAAAGCGTTTAGTTTGAAGCTTCTAAGGAGTGTGTCCACTCCCAGATTAAGCATGAAGTAAAATTTTGAGTTAAGATAAGCCTGAAAATTTGGTTTGGTTGCGTATATACTGTTTTAGTGGTATATTTTATGCATGAAATATTTTAAGCCTGAAAATTTGGTTTGGTTGCTTGCGCGTAGCGCTACACGACCAAACTAAATTTTCAGGCTCTTCTAAACTCGAAATTTTACTTCATGCGCCAGGCGTATAAAACACTGAAATCACAGTATTTCAGTGTTATATACGCCTGGCGCATAAAGTAAAATTTCGAGTTTAGAAAAGCCTGAAAATTTAGTTTGGTCGCGTAGCGTGACGCGCAAGCAACCAAACCAAATTTTCAGGCTTAAAATATTTCATGCTTAAAATATACCACTAAAACAGTATAATTTATACAGTAAAAGCTACTGAGGAGAATGTTTAAAAATATGTCTTCTTTTGAAATACGTGAAATTTTGGTGGAGCTTAGTTTAGAAAATATAATGAAAATGTATCGTATGTTCAATAAAATAAAACCTCTAGAGTGTCATGGATAATATTATAGGTTGGCAACTCTGAAATTATACTTTATAATTATTGGTACAAATGAAATTGCCAATTCTTGGTTGCAGAATACTTTAAACATTAAAAGTGCGATTCTTTTCGCAATCTACAACAAGTTAGTCTTACAAAGACTATATCAAACACTCATTGAAGCAACTACTTCCCGGGCTAATACCCCGACGGACATTGAATTATACAACAAGTGATTGCTGTTAATTGAATAATTTAACCCAAATTGTTACATTTGCAGTAGGTTACTGTATGTAACAGCAATCACTTGTTGTATAATTCAATGTCCGTCGGGGTATTAGCCCGGGAAGTAGTTGTTTCAATGAGTGTTTGATATAGTCTTTGTAAGACTAACTTGTTGTAGATTGCGAAAAGTATCGCACTTTTAATGTTATAATTATTATGTCTGACGTTTTATATGTCAATTCCTAAAGCGTGTACCCAACTTAAATTAAAAAAAGATAAAATCATGGCACTCCTGAGATTTTTTTTATGGAATGTACGGTATAATGGGGTAAATAATAAATAATTCTATAAAAATCAGGTTAAAATAATCATGCTGTTTTCTACAAAAAAAAATCTGAAATTATCATTAACATAACAAAAAATAAAAACATCAAATTAACAAATCATTGAAGTTTCATTAAAGTTCAAAAAACTTCCAAAAATCTGAAGAAAATCACCAACATTTTGAAGTTTCGCTAAAAATTTGAGAATATGAGGACATTTGACTACCGAGAATAACAAAAATATGATCTTTTAGAAAATTTTACTAAATGTACTTTAAGTTTGATGAAACATTTTTATGGTTTTCTGCTCATTTTTTGTTTGTTTGTTTAATATCTTGAATAACAAAGTACAAGTTTCAGATGAAACGTGTGCGGGATTTTTATTTTATTTTGACAGAATTTAAATAACTATTATCGTTGCCGAGTTATCGCCCGTAGTTCGTTTGTTTTGGCACATGAAGCATTGGCGGATCCAAAGAGGGGAACATTTACTAATAAAAACTGTTTTAAAAATGTAATTATTATATATAAAACATATTTTATTCTCTAATTTGTTAATATTATTATAAACTAGGGTCTATTAGTCTACATTTAAAAACTTTAAACTTATCAGAAGAATACAATATTTTTTAATTGTCGACTGACCATTTGATGAGGGGGGAACTTCCCCCATCTCCTTACCCGTGGACCCGCGCCTGAGTTGGAGCGAATAACTCTATTGTTTTGATAGAGTGACATTCCACAAATAAAAAAAATGCGGAAGTAAGCTTAGATCTATTATTTTTACATAAAATTGACATAGCTGTCAACGTAGCAGACCTGGGATGAATCCTCAAAAACAGGATTCGAATCACGAATCCGAATCACCTAATATGATTCGAATCACGAATACTCGAATAAAGGATTCGTAAGTGAAAAATATGATTCGAATCAAAGATTCGAATGCTCATTTTTGAATCACGGATACAAATCCTTTAAAAATAAATTTGAATCTATTATTTGCAACCAGTAATATTTTATTCCACCAGTTTCTATTAACAAAAATGTTCATTTACCGACTAAATATCTGATTATATAATGATTTTAATAAATGATGATATATGTGTTATTGAACTTCATTTTAAATCTGTGTTTTATACGCGTGGCGCATGAAGTAAAATTTCGAGTTTAGAAAAGCCCCGTGAAAATTTGTCTCGGGTCGCTGCGCGACCCTCGACAAATTTTCTACGCGGGGCTTTTCTAAACTCGAAATTTTACTTCATGCTTAGTCTGGGAGTGGACCGTCAAGATTTTCTACATGTCGAGACTTTCGATATTTCTAGATTTATGTCGATTTATTCACAGTTTGTTATTGTATTAAATTCAACTTTAATATTAAATAAAAACGATTTTTTTTAGGAATAGAATATTTACCCATTAAGAGCCGAGCAAATTATAAAGTTAACTCTAATAGTTAATTTTAGGTAAAATTTTGAATCTTTTTCTTTGATTTCAATGAATGATTTATTATAATACATACGTCGATTTTTTAAAAGAGTTAAATTTAAAATTCAAACGAGTGTTGTCCACTACCAGGCTAAGCATGAAGTAAAATTTTACTTCATGCGCCACGCGTATAAAACACTGATTTAAAGTTAAGTTAAAAATGCACTGAAAACCAACCCAACTTCAATATTTTTTCAAAATTAGATGTTTTCTTTCCTATCCATGCTGTAAACCTTCAGATATTCGTTGTTTTCTTGTAAAAAAACTTCGATTCCCTGTAGTTCTTCGGTCTCCGAAGACCATGGTTGGTCCTTCGAGCTGTAGGTAATAAACTTAATAATCTAGAGTGATCCTTTAATTTGAAACTTCTAAGAACGAGTGATGTCCACTCCCAGACTAAGCATGAAGTAAAATTTCGAGTTTAGAAAAGCCCCCCGTAGAAAATTTGTCGAGGGTCGCGCAGCGACCCTCGACAAATTTTCACGGGGCTTTTCTAAACTCGAAATTTTACTTCATGCGCCACGCGTATAAAACACTGATTTCAAGTGAAGTTACAAAGCCCCTATTAACGTTGGATATTTTTCATGGTTAAGTAACCAAATATGCATTCACATATATTTGAATTATTCGAAAATTTAAATATTTATATTCAAATATGAATAATATAATGATTTAAATATTCATATTAGAATATTTAACTATTTGAATTAATCGAACTCGAATTTCAGCCTGAATAGCGATGATTCGAATTATTTAGGAGGATTTGAATCCGTGTATGAGGATTCGAATCCTTTTATATGGATTCGTTTCCTTTTATAAGGATTCGAATCCTTTTATAAGAATTCGAAACCTTTTATAAGGACTCGAATCCTTTTATGAGAATTCGAATCCTTTTATAAGAATTCGAATCCTTTTATAAGGATTCGAATCATCTACGTCTGGATTCGAATACGAATCCTTTTAAAAAAATGTAACGAATCCGGATCACGAATCCGTTTTCACTAAAGTATTCGAATACCTCTTTTGAATCCTCTAAAAGGATTCGAATCCGGGAATCGAATCCTGAATGATTTGAATCCTTCCCAGCTCTGCAACGTAGTCATACTCGATCGAATTTCGTTGATTTTGACAGTTTAAAGATAACGAATAAACGAGTTTTAACAGAATTTAACACAATTGACATAGTTGTCAATGTAATGTTATCATCTCTCGTTTAGTAAAGGCGAAACTTCAGAATTGAAAATTGTACCGTTGTAGTCTTGTATTCAATTGCTAAATCAGAATTGACGCAACTGTCAACGTTGCGTAGTTCATTTGTTTTGACAGTAATTGCACTCAGATTTAGATGAAAAGTGTTATAGTTATCGTAAAAAAAATTTATTAGATTTCTTATCAAAAAGTGCCTGTATATTGTCAAAGTTCTAAATGTCCAGATTCAGTAGTTTTTGAATAAAAAAATAAAAACGATTTTTAAAAAAATCAGTTTTATGTTGATATGTCAAATACAAAAAAAGATATTCCAAAATTGTTTTCCGATTATTGTAAGTCCCTCTTCAAATAACTGAGATCCCCATACATTCTGTCGAAATACGGGCACCCTGTATATTTTTGTCCTAACATAAATTATGATTTTGTCTATATCTCTTTGTGCGTAGTTGCTGGATGTCAATCATACATCTTATTAACGTTATTGATAATTCAATTAATAATAAAATAAAATAATAACAAACTTTAGAGATGTTTAATTATTTGGCTATATAATTTTGTTCATTGCTCTATATACTACATAACCATTATACAGGGTAGTCCATTTTAGAGGTAACAAGCGACTTTATTCAGTTACGCAGCATTTTTGAAAAAATCGCCGAGACACATCGATTTTTGTTTCGAAAGGGACAACTTTTGAAGACATTTCCACCTTCATATTGGCATTAACTTCTTTGTATTTTAATTCTGAATAAACAGTAATTAAATTGACATTTAAAATTTATATGCTAAAATAATCAATAAAAATTAACACTGCTGTATCCTTTCTTAACATTTATTAATAAATGTAAAGAACGGATACAACAGTTATTTGTATTTTTATTGATTATACGCTTCATGAAACTCCAAAACATACATTGCTATAATAATAATCATAAAATTATGCATCAATATCAAATGATACATCATACATACAGAGAGTTTTATGTAACACCGAACATACTAAAATAAACTTAATGTTAATTTTCCTATGTTCGATGTGTACTGGGACGCATCAAAGCATTGAGTACGATGTGATTGGCTAGGATTTCTAATAGTAATATAGTCAACCCAATGTACACTCTTCACGTCAAAAATAAATTAAATTTGTCAATTATTATGTCAACCACAATCTATTGTATTATGAATATTTTAGTACAACGGAATGGTTATCAACTTTTGTTATATTTTTAATCAGTAAAATACTAGTTAAAGAAGGTAAGAAGAGATAAACGCTTTATCAGTAAACACAATTTTTCGCAACATTTCGTTGTTTAATTTAACATATTAAATACAATTTTACAAGAATATTATCGCTTAATGTTGTTAATAGTAATGTTGGAATTTGTAGGATCCAAACTTAAATTGTTGTAGAACTCCTACGTACAAAGGATTTTTAAATATTAAATGATTTTGCAATAGTAATGATATTATTAGACACTCTTCGACATAACAGAAATTGTTTAATTTGATCTCTTCCGATAATATCGACGGACTTCTAACTCCTCGCTTGTGAAATTTATCCAAACAAACTATTCTAGAAGGTTCGAAATGGTTGAAATAAATGGTAGTTTGATTGAACAGAACATTTTTCAGAAAATAAATCATGGGAATTTCTTGAACTGTTTTCTCCATGGTATAAGTTTACCTGAATAATCTTTTCCTCCTCTGTATACATTATTGATATGTTTAACTCTCCGTTCTTCGTCTACGTCTGCTTCAAGTGCTAGAACACCAAATATCACTTGCTTGCGATAACTGACAGATTTCATTTATTTTTGAAGGGAAGAGTGTAAATTGGGTTGACTATATTACAATTAGAAATCCTAGCCAATCACATCGCACTCAATGCTTTGATGCGTCCCAGTACACATCGAACATAGGAAAATTAACATTGAGTACATTTTAGCATGTTCGGTGTTACATAAAACTCTTTGTATATTCTTATATATCAATACATTTAATTTATGTACTCTCATACATTCTTTTATTAAAACATCACCCTCTTTTACGTCTTCCCCTTCAGCGTGGTAACATTATAGGCATTCTTCTGGATGCCCAAACTCGTGTTGCTAATTTCGCACATGGACGATTTTAATATTTTCATAATTTTGCATTTCCGATCCGCACATACATTAATTGTGCATACGATTTCGGAATTAAATCAAAACCAGTTTGGAAGATTGCGCGAGAGAGGGTGCACTTATTAAAATCGTGAGAACACTTCCACGGAGGGTTTACCTAAGGTAATTTGAATACCAAAATATTTTGGAATTTATTACGGATTGAATATTATAAATTTATAGTCAACAATTTTATCGATCTTGACAAGGTAAGGTAGTTTGTGTGGTAAAGTTAACTTAACCCCTTAAGTGCCATTGATGCAATAACGAAATATTATTATATGTTTTTAAATTCCTAACTAAATAAGTTATTTTGAAATATTGTATTGTTTGACCTGACTTGAGAATGTGTGAAGAAAAAAGTAAATATTTTATTATTTAAATATCTCAGTTCAAGAATATGTTCAAGTGTTTTTTGGAGTATTTGTAACTTCAAAATATTTCAGTGTTTTTACGCGTGGCGCATGAAGTAAAATTTCGAGCTTAGAAAAGCCAGAAAATTTGGTTTGGTCGCTCCGCTTCGCGGAGCGACCAAACCAAATTTTCTGGCTTTTCTAAACTCGAAATTTTACTTCAAGCTTAATCAGGGTATGGAAAACATTCGTTAAAGTTTTAAATTGAACTCTTTTAACAGCGAATATCTAAAAATGTACAGTATATAGGCTGTAATTGGGACATGCTATTATTATTATTACTGTGTTTATGTTTTGTATTTGAATTCTCGCGTTTGTAAATTACACTGGTCGGCATGAAAATCGGCCCTGACACCATTCCTGCTGATTCTTATGTAAAATGACCTCCTGAATCCGAATATGACCCCCGTTTTCCCCCATCACCCACCGTTTTCGGGGGAGGCCCCCCCACCTATTTTTATCACTTTTCGATAATTTGGAGGGATGAAAAGGATTATTTTAGCCTTTACGTTTCTTCTGAGGGGCTAGAGAGGTGAAAAGTTCCAAAACATGAACATTTGTAGCAAGGAGGTAGATTTGGGGGGGGGGGGATTTGTCCCCTTAAATTTTAAAAAAATCCTTAAAAATGATCGTTTTTTCCGTTTTTTTCGCAATTTTTTCACTTATTTTCTACATATTCCAGCTTCCATCCCCCCTCATCCTCCCCCAAACAATAAAAATATATAGCAACAATATATAGCAACAATAATAAAAATATATAGCAACAATAATAAAAATATATAGCAACAGTTCGGAAGATTCACTGTACCACGCTGGCGCTCTCAATACCTCGCGCGCACAGGTTTGCCCAGGAATTTTCGGATGAACACGGGGAACGGTTTCATCAATAAATTTACAATAAATTTGTATTATTTGGGGGTGTTTGGGGGAGGATGAGGGGGAATGGAAGCTGGAATATGTAGAAAATAAGTGAAAATACTGCGAAAAAAACTTTTTCCGTTTTTTTGATCATTTTTAATGATTTTTTTACAATTTAAGGGGGCAAATCCCCCCCCAAATCTACCTCCTTGCTACAAATGTTCATGTTTTGGAACTTTTCACCTCTCTAGCCCCTCAGAAGAAATGTAAAGGCTAAAATAATCCTTTTCATCACTCCAAATTATCGAAAAGTGATAAAAATAGGTGGGTGGGCCTCCCCCGAAAACGGTGGGTGATGGGGGAAAACGGAGGTCATATTCGGATTCAGGAGGTCATTTTACATAAGAATCAGCAGGAATGGTGTCAGGGCTCGAAAAAAAAATTTTTTTTGCAGACCAGTGTTATTTCTCATATTATACACATATAATTCATTTCATCTTTATGTTGACGATTGTAAGACCTTTTGTAGTTATATGCATGAAGAAAGTTCTAAAAGAAAAACTCTCTGTACATGTTTTGAAAAATTAATTATATTTTAAGGGAAGTACAAACTTAATATGTAGCAATATAAACAACAATATTGCTACACATTAGGTTTATACTTTCCTTAAAGTAAACTTGATTTTTTTAAATATGTCATCGCAGAACAAAGACATTTTTAAGACGACAATCTATTCACACGTAAAAAACTGGATATTTTCGACTTTAGATCGACCTCCTAAAACAGAATATCTATAATAATTTCCTCTACTATTATTTAAGGGTCATTAATTTATTATTATTTTTTTAATCATTATTATAATAACATAATTAATTAATGATGTTTTATTTGTATATACTGTATAAGCATGTAAATAGTTTCTATTCGATATTTAAACAAAAAATAATTACGCTCCAATTAATTACGTGAACGCTTCTCGCCCATGTGAGTATTATTTTTTTTGGTTGATCGCGGCCATTTTTATTTTAATTCGATGCACTGTTGCTCTTTCCTGTTTCGACCGTAATCGCGTTAATTTATGTTGATTTTTAACGGTTTCCAGTGCCCAGATGCTGATTCACGAAAAATTACGACTTTTAGCGCGCGCAAATCGGCGCTCTGCCTCCATTGTATTTAAATTATCCACACCGCACTGATGAACTGTACTAAAAAGAGTCGGACGTACCGGGTGTTGTTCGTGGGGGAGAGAGACGGGGAGGTTTGTTAACCGGTCGAGGTGGCTTGATTCGGACGGACATGTGCGGATTTACATTCGAATTTAGATAGTTTAGTCATTAAGCAGATAAGCATGGGAAATTAAGAAATTGTTCGAACAATGAAGATATTTTTTTTTATAATACGACTGCTTTTGGGATAATACGTTTCTGTAGTTGTTTTATCTTGGTTATTAAATGTGTATTAGTTTCACCTTAATATTTAAATTATTGTGAAAACGACCACTATAGTACTTTTGTTTTGCAATAGTCATTATTATTTTAGCTATAATTAAAATGTTCATGAATGCTCATTCATCAATTATGGCTAAAAGATAAAAAAACGAGGGGCTTCAAATTTGTGGTCTGAAAGATATGTTTTTTTACAATTCTTTATTACCGTTCAGAGTTGTCAGATGTGGCGATTTAATGAGTTGATTTGGCGAAGATATTTTTAAATGGCGACTATGCGATTTTTCTGACGACTGACTATTGTGGCCAAACCAAATTTTCAAGGTTTTCTAAACTTGAAATTTTACTTCATGCGCCACGCATCTAAAACACTGATATATTGTGAAAAAGGGCATTTTCAATTAGAAGTAACTAAATTTATTTCTTGAATTTTAGACAATTTAGCACTCTAGCACTGCCGTGTAAATGATTAAAAAATTTCAGACAATAACAATTTTCACAATTCCTGGATTTTGTTGGATTAATATGTTATCCTCATAACAAGATTTAACTAAGAATAAACTGTGTAGGATATACAGGGTGTCCCAACTAAAATTTGCACCCCTTAACATTGCCAAATCGGTCCAAGTTTCAAAAAATGCTGAAACAGGTTGGGGGATTAACTTTTATCTTAGTTACAAAATTATCATTTCTCTAGCGCCCACGGCCACCAATTTAGAAAATTTAAATGGCAGGGGGGTCGAGTGACACATCATTTTAAAGCTGCTTTTATTGTCTATGCAATTTATTTTCAATTTCGAACCATTTTTATTGGAAAAACTACCTAAATTACTGTTAGAAGAAACAAACGTGTTTATGGAAAAACACATCAATTTAACGAATGTACTGCTCAAAATCTTCACCCCCTTCCATACAATAGTATAATTGATTTTAAAAAGCTTGTCTAACGTTTTGCAACATTTTCTGAGTGATTAGATGGCAATCTGCGACGATTCTTACCGGAAGCACATGCAGAGATTCAGATGGCGTAGAATAAATAAAACTTGAACTTTAAGTGGCACCATAAAAAGAAATCCAAATGGGTTAAATCGAGAAAAGAATAAAGTTGGTTTCTTGGAGATGTACACCTTCTTCCAGTGCTTGTATGATTAAAGGGTCAATAAGATCTAACAGCTGCAAACAACCATCACCAGTCAATTTGCCTTCAACAAAAAGTGCTCCAATAATGTGGTCACCCAGATAAAACATGTTTTAAACACGTTTAAAACGTGTTTAAAACAGAACATGCAGGGCGTTTTTCTTTTGAGTATACATTTCCCGATAATTACAGCGTTTTTCAAATTTATGGGAATTCGTTGTTTCAAAGCTGTTAATTTGAAGCGTTTAACGAGTGGTATCCACTCCCAGACTAAGCATGAAGTAAAATTTCGAGTTTAGTAAAGCGTAAGAATTTGGATTGGCCGCGTAGCGAACCGGATCGGCCAATCCAAATTAGGCTTTTTTAAACTCGAAATTTTACTTCATGCGCCACGCTTAAAAACACTGATTTACAGTGAAGTTCAAAAAACACACACATACAACAACGATTATAGGCAACCTAATATACGTTAGAGTTATTGGGTTGCCTATAATAATTGTTTTAAACAATTTGTTCAGCGCAGAATTTGACTCACGTTTTATTCACATCTACATATTAGATTGCTAAAGCCGTAAATTCTAACTTTGCGATATTTCAGTGTTTTATACGTGTGGCGCATGAAGTAAAATTTCGAGTTTAGAAAAGCCTAATTTGGATTGGCCGCTCCGCTTCGCTACGCGGCCAATCCAAATTCTCAGGCTTTTCTAAACTCGAAATTTTACTTCATGCTTAGTCTGGGAGTGGAAAACCCTCGTTTAAAGATTCAAATTAAAACTTTTAAAAATACAACGTATTTCTTAAAATTTACCTGAAATCAAAATTCCCTGTATTTAAAAATCACATTTAAATAAAATGTTGTGTTTAATAATGTAATTTAAAATATCTTTAACAATTTAGCTAAAATTTCAAAATGTAATAAAAAAATCTTAATGAAGTAGATAAAATATAATTTAGCAAATTAAAGATAATAAAAAAAAACGTTGTTTAAAACTTTAAGGTTGAAACATGTTTTAAATAAATTTAAGATTTAAAACATGTTTAAAACAAAACCGTTTAAAATACGACTGCTGTTTTTAAACATGTTTAAAACACTGTTTTAAAACAAAGTGTTTTAAACATATCAACCCTGTTGTATAGACAATGAAAGCAGCCTCAAAATTATAAATCACTCGACCCCTCTTGCCATTTAAAATTTTTGAAGGGTGGCTGTGGGCCCAAAGAGATGCAGAAATAATGTTGAAACTAAGATAAAAGTTGTTACCCCTTTAAGTAAAAATTGTCCCATTTCAGCATTTTTCCAAACTTGGACCGATTCGGAGATTTTCGGGAGTGCAACTTTTGGTTAGAACACCCTGCATAGACAAGGTAGTGTTAATATACTTAGCGTTATGAACGCTGTTTTGCATTCATCTTGCCAGCTTAGGTTACTTAATATTTTGATCACTTTGCTCTGAATACTAAAGAATCTAATGGTGAAATGTCCCCATGCCATAATACTGTATGCGAGATAGGATTAAAACATGGACAAATATGAGGTTCTTAACATATGAGGGGTGATGCTACTTTTTAGTCCCTTGATAACAAAGTTGCTTTTATTTAATTTCCAGCTAATACATCAGGGCGATGTATGTAAGGCGGCTGTTTCACAATAAAAAATTATCTATATAAATACTCAAGAACATCATCGTTTTGTATTGATAAGGTTCCTGCGTATTTAAACCGTAAATGACTGATTCTGTTGCATTGGCACTCAGAGTCAAAAGGTTTGCATTCAACCAAAATGTTGACTTTTCAGGCAAAACATTATTTTTCTTCAAACCAGCATTCAGGTTCGGCGATGAATTAATAATTGTTGTATCATCCGTGAACAGCACAACGTTGGAATAAGACATATGGTTAGGGAAATCGTTTACAAATCACAAGAACAGTAAAGGTCCCAAATTTAACCCTTGTGGGACACCGCATTTTATTTCTAGCAATTCCAACATTTTGCCATTGTGAACCACAGATTGTAATCTGATTAAAATAAATGATATTAACAGCCTAAAACTTAGTGGGCTGAAATTATACATAAATGGTTTTCTCAATATTAAAGTATGAGGAAAACAGTCGAACGCCTTCGAAAGATCAATGTATAATAAGAAGCTCGAATCTTAAATACAGTACCTAATAAAACAAAGGAAAAGAAAAATGTATCAACGAGTCAAATATTTAATCGAATAATCTATTAAAATACAATGTGTTTATTTATTTAACGTGTTTAATTTTTGAATAACACTACTTTATATATTTTGTAAAATTGTAATCAAATTTAAGCGGATTATTAGTTATGCCGTATATATTCCTTTTAATCAAAAGAAATTAAAAATCCTATTTTAACTTTTTTAATAAAGTTTTGTAAATATTTTCCCGCTGGTTAATTTAATATGGTTTACAATGAACTTTTATAATTTTGATTTAGGATGAAAAACAAAACATGTTCACTAATATTTATGTCAAGAATTAATTATCAGAGATTTTTAAATTAATTGGTTTGGTAATCATTTAACACATTAAAGTGATTAAAGTAGTAAATAATGTATCCCAAGAATTAGAGTAAGATAGTGTTCGATAGTGTTCGAAAGTACAAAAGTAATTCATTACAAATTTTTTGAATTAATTTGTAATCAAGTACAAATTTACTTAAAATAAATAAATACAAATGCATTTGACTATTATTGTTGTACAAATAATGAATACATATTTGGAGTACGGAATATGTTTAATTTAAAAATTGTTAGATAGATGAAATAAATACTCTCGATTAAGAGTAATTGAAATAGTTGGAAAATGTATAATCCCTACACAGAGTGGCTACGTTTTTAGTGTTCGGCTTATATCTGCTGAAATATTTAAGATACAAAACAAAGTTTAATATAAATATGCAACGTGATCTTCAAAATGGAATAAATATTTGTTTTCCATGTTCTACCTATTTTCCAGAAAAATGTGAACATTTATTATTGTTTCAATTTTATCTTTCACCCTGTATAATACATATTCCGTAGTCAAAATTTGTATTCTAAATTTATACTCAAATTACATTAATACTTAAGTACATTTGTATTCAATTGTTTTTAGAAAATTTGTACTTGATTACAAATTTTCCCAAAATGAAGAGTAAATTTGTAATCAAGTAAATTTGTAATCAAGTACTTTACTCAAAATACAACTGTACTCTAACAAGAATCTTGTGAACCTTTGTGAAAAATTTGATAAATAATTGATGCGACACTCATTTAAAATTGCTATAAGGTATATAAGATTAATAGTTTTATTCTAAATACAATATTGAGATAGCCACCTAAAATTTGTGTTTAGGACTATGGACTAATTTTCGACGCCAAAAAAGATACACAGATTACTAAATAGTATTATTATTTCTAAGAACTAAACACTATTATTAAGATATAGTAGACATTAAATTTTGTTTTATTATTGCTATATTTTCGGATTGATGTTTTTATGATTTTTAATGAAAGGGACTGTAATTATCCAAGATACAAATAAACTGTGTTTTCATAATTTGAGTAATTTGAATAAACCTTGAGCATCTGTGTTATAATAAATAAAGATTTTTTATTTGGATTTGAATAAACTATTCATTCGTAAAAATCTGAAGAACAGTTTATACTTTATGAACTTAAAATAAATGTAGACTTCTAAAATTATATTCTTGCCGAAATATCTATTATAAACGAAATATATCTATAGAATTTTTCTCGGCAAAACTATAAATTGTTGCCTTTCAATGTGGATTTTTAGGGGTATCGTATTAGCTAGAATAATCAATAGGTCTGTTTGTTTGTATTGCACTAAGTTGAACTGAGTTTAAGTTTGAGACGTCACAGTTTAAGTTAGTGTAACTTCACATTTAGAATTGCAGGTGTCCAGTTCATATAACAAACAGGTTCAGTGTGCAAAAAGTGCTGCACTAATTAATATAACAAACTGACCTGTTGAAGAATCATTAATTAATATACGATTGTCTTGGATCACACAGCTATATTATAAAGAATCTATAAATTTATTTCATTGACTGAAAACAAATTAATTCAATATTTTCAACATTTAAAAGCAAGTGCTGTTGTTTTAGCAATTTTACATCTAAAGAGGGAATTAAAATATTGTAATTTATAAACTTTTCTCTGAAATATATGAATTATAGGTATAATATTCACCATTCAATTTTTGTAATTCTTATATTTGTAATTTTATTAACACAATTAAGTAAGAAAAAGTATACCTAAAGTATAACTTATTGTTTATTGAACAATTAAATAAAAATAATATATTGGTGTTAATATTTTAGTCTAGTGTACTAATTATTAGTAACACAGGAATTTTTTCTTTTAGGTATACATATCACGATTTTTATATGTGAATTTTTAGATATTCGTGGTTTTGTTAAAAAAAATAATTTGAAGCCTCTAACGAGTGTTTTCAAACCCAGATTAAGCATGAAGTAAAATTTCGAGTTTAGAAAAGCCTTAAAATTTGGTTTGGTCGCTCCGCGAAGCGGAGGGACCAAACCAAATTTTCAGGCTTTTCTAAACTCGAAATTTTACTTTATGCGCCACGCGTATAAAACACTAATTTATAGTGATGGTGAAAATATACTGCTTAGGCTTGATCACATGTTCATTAATTTTACAAATGTTTATATGGAATATGTAAACGTACACTCAAAAGATAACAATCCCTGTATGTTAGATTGGTTTTTTTGTACATTGATGATGATTAATAATTATAATATCATTAATGATTGCTTTAAAACAATATCACAACTATTGGCAGTATTAGTCAAAGCTACAATTATGTGTTTTTATTTGAATTTAGTAAATAATAATAATAATAAATTGAGGCACGTAGAAGCAAAGAGATGTAAGTGCCCATTTGAAAAAAAGGAGTATATGCAAGAGGAACGGTTTTTTTGTTAATTGCCAAAGAGATATAGAGTTTTCATTGATAGGTAATGATACCCAGTATATTTTCTGTAAATTTATGTAACTACTTTGCTATTTTGTTTGATGGTTTTGTTTTAATATAACTTAAACTTTAAAACTGGATTTCTCAATTTTGTTATTAGTCAATTACACCCCTTTGCTTTTTCTTGATTCAATTGTTTGTTTGTATACTCAGAATAAATACAAAATAAAACAATATAAACAATATGAAATTTGACAAAGCATAGACACTATGGAACATTTATTTCTTTAAAACTTATATTATAGAGCGCTAAATATTGTTTGAAAAATTGTTATTGCAATTAAAAGTGATATAATTTATAAATTAATAAAAATAATAATAAACAGCTTTATTTGTAACGCCAATTGATTAAATTGTTAGACTTTATTCTATAATATGTTCATTATTTTTTTAAACAGCTTATATTTCTTGTTTTCCTCATATGACAATCGGTAACCACCCTTCTTGTAAACCAACCCTTGTATGTAGTAATGTATTCATTCACATGATACTTGTTTTGCATACGGCCGATTCTTTGATTTTGATACATTTCCCATCAGTAATTTTCGCATACATTAATTGCACGCGCATATTATTTGAATCAAAACCAGTTTAGTCTTGCCCGATCGCTGAATGGGGTGCACTTATTAAACTGTGAGAGTGAGAACTGTTTCTTCAACACACGCATAATTGAATAATCAAAATGCTAGTAGATAACTAGATTGGTAGTGCAATAGTGTAAAGGAAATTTATGACATTTGCATAATCAATATCAATGCTAGTTATAGATTTTGTCAAGGGTGTAATTTTTAAAGAAATTCCATTCGCAATTTGTCTATATATAAGTTAAGAGGTAGACGGCCCGAGCTTCACTTATCATTTTGAAAAATTGTCATTAATCAATGCTCAAATGTTTGTTTTCAAGTTTAGTTATTTTTCTTCTTTTGACTCCTTGACTGACGATTTAAAATTACATCTAAGAAACATAAAGATATTATCAATAAAATCGATAAATTTAACATAAAATGATATCCTAATTATTTACACTGATCATATGCTTTTCACTTATAATTGTCTATCCTGTATATTACATATTTAATTTGTGATTTTGAATCGGCCCTCTCTCAAGACAAAATCCTGGCTGAGCCACTGAGTCTATTAGAAAAGTATGTAATTATTAAAACTATCAGTTTCTAATTATACCGCCCAACTGCCAATTAAACACTTATAAACTCATGCAACAACTACATAATTGGAATTGGATAACTTTACAAATAACCAATTCCGATAATCGACGTTCAAAACCGTATTGCCAACTTGGCAAAGTCAACTCCCCGTGGGCCAATTGCGAGCATCATCAGATCGGCGCAGCGCCTTTAAAACAATTAAAACTAGACTTCTGGCGGTGGTGAGAGCACCCCCTGGCCCTGGAAGTAAAAGGGTTCGGGTGGGATACGAAAAAATGGGATGATTTGTAGAAACGACCCCGATGGTGGAGGAGGGTTAATTTTCCCCCATCCGGCTTTCTGCTCCCTCGCCGGCCGATTCCCGAACACCAATTCCTATCTATAATTTGATTTCAAATTTATGTCATACTAATTATTTTAATTGCTTTTAATTAAATTTCGCGAATAAAATCGAACTGCGTGAAGTTTAAATTGTTTAATAGCAGCGGGGATGGCGTCGGTTCAAATGCCGAATGCGTTTTGTTCGGGTTAAATTACCTGCTGGTGATTTATTGATATGTGTATTTTTGATTGTTGGTAAAAAACATTATAAACTTAATGTAAAAAAGAACGGTCTATTCGTATACGGTGGTTAATGAATGAACAAATTAGAGTTATATATACATATATCACTACATTAAAAAAATAAAACTGTCTTTCTACAAAAAAAATTCTCGTTAAGACTCTAAATATTCATTGAAACTACTTCCCGAGCTAATACCCCGACTGATATCCATTTTCCATCCATTTTTACTCGCCTCAGTTTTGTTCATCTGTTTAAACCACAAACATCACCATTTATTAAAATTGTCTCGTCAAAAGTAGTTATTTAAGTAATCAACGAATAGTCTGCTTAGATGGATTTTTAGAAATTTGTCCAAATTAACATTCGTAAACAAAGTTCTAACCCAGCGCTACCCAAAGTGGGGTCCGCGGACCGGTGCTGGTTCGCAGGACAGATTCTGCCGGTCTGTGGTCACATTGTATGCTTAGGAATTTGGTTGAAAGATCTTTCCCAAACTTTATATTTGACTTTTGAAGGATGCAACGTCGAATGATATACCAGTATTTATAAATGTTTTCAATTATGCATTCAGTACAACAGTTATCAATTATGTTAAACATCGCGGAAAACACAATTTAAACTACACAAGGCCTACACGCATAAAATTATTTATTTATTCCGATTTTAAATAGTTATTCAATATGTAAGTGTACACCTATGAATAAATAAATATCGAAGAAGGCGTCTCGCGCCGTCTTCTCACGTACAATCATCCGTTCGAAACCGGTCCTTCTTTTGTATCCAATATCAGCAATTACCATACGCGTATGCAGAAATTATTGGGATGGTCCCGTAACTAGATCGCACCCCTCATTTTATGCAAATCGCAATTAGACGAAAAATAATGGCCCAGAAAAGGAGAGAAGAATAAAAAAGAAAAAAACTGGTTGGCATTTTATGCACCGATAATAATTAGGTAACCGATAACGTGTATGCAAATGGGATGAGCTGGTCAGGGTCTGGAGTTCCGAAGGGGTGCCTGCGACAGATGCACCCCTTTTTCTTGAGACCACCTGGACTCGCTCCGGTTGGGCCCCCTTTAAGAAATTTCCCGATTACGAATTGGGAATTCGAGAGCCGATAGTTGTAATTAAAATATATAAATAATTAATATTTTTTTACGTAGTCTCCCCTTCGGTGATAAGTGAATTTTTTATGCGCGATCTTCGCGGGATAAGGATACCCGTTCGACACGCAACAATTCACACGGTGCGTAATTAAGGGGGCACCGATATATTTATTTCCTCGTTCCGCTGGAATGACCCTGAAATACGATCGTTAGATAATCTGTTTTATACAACAAAAAGAACTTACAATACTGACGTTTTCATAGAAAATATATATTTACAAGAACAATACATTCTCAAAACATTCCACTATTTTAGGTATAAAACAATGAAATATTGAAAATTTTGTAAACAAATATACTGCTTGACAGAGATGGGAAACTGGGAAGAATCCTAAAAAAAAGGATTTTAATCACGAATCCGATTCCTCTCATTAAATAAGATTCGAATCATGAATTCCCGAATCAAAAAACGATCAAATATATCTTTCACTATGTTCTAATTAATTACTTGGTGAAACATGATTTAATATGTATGTATGAATAATAATTTAAATAAAAATCACTTGGTTCGTTTCACATATAAAATATAATTAGAATCCTAATTTTTTAATCACGAATTTACAAATCCTATTTAATATTTTAAATTTTTTGTTATGTAAATAATATTGACTAATCATAATTTTAAATTTTAAGTAAAACTAATTAACGAATATAATAATCATATTGTTGTGTGTCCATTTAATTATGTATACGTAGTTATTTTTTCTGTTAGTCTACTGATATAAATGGTAATATAATATAAACATGTTTGAGCTGAGGATCTTTAACTTATTCTAACAATGTATGATTCAATTTCAGGGCTTTATTAAAGATTACATTTTATCATTTTCATTTCTAAGCTACCGCATTTCGAATTTATATTAATATTTTATTTTGAATTAATTAACCACATTCATTATAGTACACATTTGTCAAATAAAGGGAATTTTTGTTTTAACTACACATCCCAATTTATAAATTTTCAGACATTCGATGTTTTTGAAAAGTGTTCAATTTTAAGCTTTTAACAAATGTTTTCACTCCCAGATTAAGCACGAAATAAAATTTCGAGTTTAGAAAAACCTGAAAAATTGGGTCAATCCGCTTGGTTTAGTGTTGCCCAGCTATAGATATCTAACCCTTGCTAGGGCAAGGGTTAGATAGATGGCACAGGATGTGGAGAGGGTCCTCCTCTTTTTCCTGGCAGAATCTACATATCGTATCCTCTGCCAGACCTATTTTGCTCATGTGTTTGTTGAGCCTATAATGTTTTGTCAGTTGACGTACTATAGCCTTAACCGTTTTCCTCTCTTGGTTAAGAAGATTGATCGATGTTCGTGAACCAAGTGTGAGTTTGTGTCTTCGTCCATTTTTTAATGGATTTTTTGACTGTGGTTTTTGCGATACCGCAGGAGTGTTCCGGGCCAGTGAATGCGCTTGACGAGCCTTGTTTGGCCATTTCGTCTGCTTTGTCGTTCCCTTGATGACCCTTGTGTCTTGGGACCCATACCATTGTTGAGAGCGCTTACACAGTCCCACACTAGCTTGGAATCGACCTGTGTGGTGCTTAGTGCCGTTATCAGTGCTTGGTTGTCCGAGAAAATAGCTACTGAACGATTTTTGTTGTCTTGCTTTGCTAATTTTCCAATGCAGAGTTGAACCGCGATCGCCTCTGCCTGAAACACTGTGATGCCCCTCGCCAGACTGACTGAAATCTTTGTCTCGGGTTTTATATTGTATATTCCGGCTCCGACTAGTTCATCTGTCTTTGAGCCGTCAGCATACCAGTTTAATTCCGCTTTGGTAGGTGGGCCGTCCGCCCAATCTTCCCTCTGCGGAATCATCACGTGATGCTGTCGAAATTATATTTCTTGACCATGTCATGGCTTGGCATTCCTGTTGTAGGGTTTGCCTTCAGCTCTTCTTTTAGCCTTTGGAATTTTTTCCCATGTGATCGGTTTATGGGAGTCTGTCCTTGCATTAGTTTGTAAGTTACGGCCCTGGCCTCCCCTTGTATGAAAATGTGCAGTGGTGCTAGGTTCAGGATGATTTCTAAGGCTGCTGTCGGGGTAGTGCTTAGGGCTCCTGTGACACTGAGACATGCTAGTCTTTGTGTGCTGTTCAGGAGCCATATCGCCCCCTGCTGCTCCGTCCTTGTCCACCACACTACTGCCCCGTAGGTTATTATGAGCCTTGTTTGGTCAGCCTTGTATATAACCAGAGGATCATTTTGGGGTTGAGCCCCCAGTTTTTCCTGCACATTCTTCGACACCTTTCCAATGCTATTGAAGCGTTTTGGCGGTTTTCGTAATTTTCGTTCTCCACGTCATTTCGTCGTCGAAGATTAGCCCTAGGTATTTCGCCTCCTTGACAACGGGAATTTTTGTACCCACGAGCGTCGGTGGCTTTGGCCTTCTAACACTCTTCTTTTTGTGAACACGACAATTTGTGTTTTTTTCGGGATTAACCGTTAGTCGTTCCCGTCTACACCAATTGTCTACTATGTTTAGGGCCCTTTGTGTTCGTTGTGAGATTACTCCCGCAAACCGGCCTCTGATGACTATGGCCAAGTCATCCGCATACCCTAGGCAGTGAATGCCTTCTTCAGACAGTTTCCTTAGTAAGTCGTCCACTAGAGTTGCCCATTGCAGTGGAGATAGTACCCCTCCCTGCGGGCAGCCTCCGCTGACTGTAGCTTCAATGGTGTGCTCTCTTAGATATGATTGTCCTTACGGTAAGGCTAGCCTTAATCCATTGGAGGAAGCTTGGCGGGACGCCTTTTCTTGCTTGTGCCTCTATAAGCGAGTTAGTTGTGACATTGTTGGACGCCCCTTCTATATCTAGGAAAGTGATCATAGCTATCTCGTTGTCCTCCGCTGACTTTGTGATGAGCCTGTTTAGGTCGTCCAACGCCGAGTCCGTAGACTGTCCTGGCTGGTAAGTCTCGTATGTATCTGTCGACCAGACTCTCCATTGTTTTCAGTAGGCATGAAGATAGGCTAATGGGTCTGTAAGACTTCGGTGTTAGATCTGCTATTCTACCTACCTTAATCAAGTAGATTATTCTTACACTTTGCCACGCCCTTGGTACGTATCCCCATGCTAGACAGGCTTTAAAGATCGTTGACAGATGCCGCATTAGCTCCTCTATGCCCTTCTGCAGCAGGATGGGATAGATCCTATCCATCCCAGCGGACTTATAAGATTGGAACCTGATTATGGCCTATCTGATTCTGCTTGGTCTTATGACCTCTGTGGCTAACCTCTGATCATTTCGGTCTAGGTTTTTTCGCCTTTGGCCGAGATTGTCTGACAGGATTGTTGAGGCTGGAAAGGGGACTGTTAATAGTACCTTGAGACTTTCCTTCTTTGTTTCAGTATAGGTCCCGTCAGATTTTCTGAGGAAACCTACCTCTTTTGCAGCACTTTCATCCTTTGCCATGACTTTGTGGATTCTTGAATATGCCGGAGTGTCCCTCCCTATACATTAACAGAAAATCGTTGCTAGAACCTTTTACTCCTTATTACATGGAGATTGTCTAATGAATAATGGTGCAGGTTTCAAAAGTTTTCGAGAATCGTTGCTGTAACCTTCTACTCCTTCTTTCATGGGGATTGTCTAATGAATAATGCTGCACGTTTCGAAAGTTTGTAATTCCTTCTCTAGTAACATTTGCTTTATCGGTAAATAACATAGATAGAATAAAATTGGGATCATTATTTATCCTCACAAGAAGCCACCGACAAAAAACTATACATTGCTCGGCATCTCCAGAATAAGGAGCTTGAACACCTGTATAATGGTAAGGGTGTAATTGCTCCCTACTTATAAGGATTGTCTAAAACCAAACCAATTACAGCTTTCTCTACTTGCATTACATTTTCCAGATGCTGTGCATCAGCTTCTTGACTTCGCGGAAGACCAACCTCACCCAATCGCTGAAAGGTTGAAGTGAAGACCTGATGATTTGGGATTCTTGTTAGGGAATCCGTTGCAAAAGCCATACACGAAAACGATATTTGTTATTTCCTTTGTAGTAAAATTACATATTTTAATAAGAACAGAGACTATCAAACAATTAATGACAGTTTTGGATAATATAATTGTTCATTTGTTCTATTTTAACAAAATAATTAAATGCAGCAAATATTTACCATTATTTTAACAAAATTAAGGGTTTACATTGCTGTGTTCACATGTATGAAAAAAAAGAGTTTCTATCCTAGCATATCAGATTTGTTATAGCATTGTTTTGCCGAGGAGTATAGCGTAGAGGATAGTAATTAAGTCCGGGGAAAATACTAGCATTAACAGCGGAACGCCATAAATAAGGACGTCACATAAGAATTCAATTGAAATTCGTGAGGGGCCATTAAGGGCCCCCGGCATTGGCGACCAACGCGGCGGCGTCTCCGAACCGGGCCCCCCGAAATAAACATCAAACTCGCGTAATGGGGGCGATAAGTCGGCCGATTCCCAATTTCTGAGACTCAACCCTTTGCGCCTCCCCCTTCCATCGACCACCCTTTTCTGCATTCTGCGAAGAGAAGAGGGAACGAGTGGGGCAGCGCAAAAGTAATAACAATTAGAAAAGGCATATGGCCCCGATACAACCGCCCCCATAATTGGATATCTATTGCGTCTTCTGTTCCGACCCCTCTAACTCCCGTTTTTCCCGAAATGGGGCTTCCAGTATTAAATAACTTTGCTAATTAATCAGGAATTTTATTGATGGCATTGGGGGGAAACGAAAAATCAACGGGATTAATTTCGCGCAGCACATTTCGATATTGTAATTAAAAACCATTATTATTAATTACTTTATTAAATCCGTATACAATTGTTTTCAGTGAAATAAGAAATGCTTGACGTCACAAGTGTTAGAGTAGTTTTATGTCCAAAATAATGCTTGTTCGAAGCAGTAGATTAATTGATTTGTTTAAAAAAACTGTATTTACAACTTTGTCAAAAAGCTCCATTTATGCATCGAAAATTATGCATACATTTTACTTTTACGGTCTAGTATGTACAGGCTGCAGCATTTTCGATGGTTTATTCAAGTAAAGTACTATTTACATGAATGATAGATAAATACTTACATATACTTAAAGAAAATTTAACATAAAGAAAAATTGAGTTTGTCAATAGTTTGCAGAATATTTACAAAATATAGAAATGAATTAGAATTAATATCGACTTTCTGCAAAAATTTTGTCTCATTGAGACAAGGCTCCAAATATAGTAGTTGTTTAAATATATATTTGGAGATTTGTAATAATGAGACAACATTTTTGCAGAAAGTCGATATAATTTTAATTCGTTGTTATATTCTATATATACTTCTTTGCAGCGTACTCCATGTGCCTAATTCAAATTTATCTACCAATTATATTTGAGTTATACGTCAAAACTCAAAATTTACCAATTTTGAAATATTGAAATAACTTCTTTATTTAAAAGTTACATTATTTCTATCAAAATCAAATTTCTTTGAATATTCTTTTGATTTGTGAGGAAATCCAAGTTCATTGCTACTTTGCCCACAATTTCTAAAGATATTGACATTGGATAAAAACTTCTTAAGTAGAATACTCTGACCATATTATATTTTATTTACAGTTAAACTTTTATGAGTTATGATATAAAGTTGTATTATTTTAAATACTAGTCATAGTTTGCCATAACTTCAGTCGATTGCATTGTTTGTTATCTTTGCAAAAATATGGTGCGCATATGTAACTTAAGAAAAGTGAAAAATACAGTTTTTACCGCATGTCAATATTTTTTAAATAAATAAATTATTTTGTTCATAAAAATGGTACTGTGAAAATACCGTCGAAAATGCTGCACCCTGTACATCACTAAATGTAGTTTAAATAGAGGTTACATTATGAAACAATATCTATGATCAACAATTGAATTTGTGTTCAGTATTCCAACACCGGATACCCAAAGGCGTCGCCACTATTTTTATCGAATAATTTACATTTTGGCGAAAGCGCCGGGCTACGTTACATTTGAACTATTTTAATATAAACAAAATTATACAAAGTACGCTATAAATGAACGAATTAATAAAATTGTTATGTTGCTATATTAAATTTTCAACAATCAATTATTTTAGCGATATTGTTAAAACGAGCATTTACTATCAATAACCGTCAAGCATGCCACTGCACTCATTCAATTGAAGTTGAACGTATTTTTTAACCGAAATATCATTTTTTAACATGGGTTTTTGTCACCCAATTTTCTTAGGTGACAAAAACTTGGAATTTTGAAGAATATTCTATTGCTAATCGATCACATAAAATAAAATTGATTTTGCCAATTGCTGGCAGAATATGTACAAAATATAAAAACGAATTAATATCGGCTTTCTGTAAAACTTGACTATTTAAGACTTTTATAAAAATTATTCATTGAAACAACTACTTTCCGGGCGAATACCCCGACATATATTCAATATTTGTGTTACACAAACAGATTTACTATTACTATTAGGGACCAAATCCAAATTCAGGCTTTTCTAAGCTCGAAATTTTACTTCATGCACAACGTGTACAAAACACTGATTTAATGTGAGAAAGATTTTTAACCTAAAGCGATATGGACTGACTACGGTCACAATTGTCAACTATCCAATTGACTGGTGAGTAAGTTTAGTATGTCATTTGTCAACTGCTTAAATGGCGGGGAAAGTGCTGTAATAAACACATCACCATTTTTTTATTGTACATTTTTCAAAATGTTTAATCTGATATCAGAGCTGGACAGGATTCGAATCCTGGATTCGAATCCTTTTAGATGATTCAATAGAGGTATTCGAATACTTTATTTAAACTGGATTCGTGATCCGGATTTGTTACATTTTTTTAAGAGGATTCGTATCCGAATCCAAATGCGGGTGATTCGAATCTTCTTAAATTTCTCGTTAAACAAGTGTTTTATACGCGTGGCACATGAAGTAAAATTTCGAGTTGAGAAAAGCCCCGTGAAAATTTGTCGAGGGTCGCTGCGCGACCCTCGACAAATGTTCTACTTCATGCTTAGTCTGAGAGTGGACAACACTCGTTCTTAGAAGTTTCAAATTGATGGATCACTCTAGATTACTAAGTTTATTACTCAGAGGACCGTTTAACAAAGGCTACAGCTCAAACGACCAATTGTAGTCTTTGGAGACCAAAGGACTACAGGGAATTGGAGTTTATTTTCAAAAAAACGAATATCTGAAGGTTCACAGCGTGGATATGAAAAAAAAATTCAATTAAAAAAAAAATCGAAGTTGGGTTAAGTTGTTTTCAGTGTATTTTTAACTTCACTTTAAATCAATGTTATATATGCGTGGCGCATGAAGTAAAATTTCGAGTTTAGAAAAGCCCCGTGAAAATTTGTCTCGGGTCGCTGCGCGACCCTCGACAAATTTTCTACGCGGGGCTTTTCTAAACTCGAAATTTTACTTCATGCTTAGTCTGGGAGTGGAAGACACTCGTTACTTCAAAATATGTCACAAGTGTTAAAATGTGTATCGTAACTGTCAGAATGAAAGAAAATTGATATGTCTATCATAGTACTTTCCCCCATGTTAAATACTTGAGCTTTTTAAACAAATGTTTCTTATTCCTCTTAAACTTTGTTCATGCTTAACCTGGGAGTGGAATCATCGTTCAAAACTTCAAATTGAACACTAAAATCGACGAATGGCGTAGAATTACGTAAAAAAAAATTACTAAATATCATTAAACCCGCCAAAGTCAGAGAAAAGTTATTGAATTTCATTCAAATTGACCAATACACTGAAAAAAAAAAACGTTTTAATAAATCGCGAAAAGTAACAAAATACACAGAAATTATGAAAAATATGAAAATTATTGACATTTATTAAGAATCATGTATATAACATTTTTCTTTCATATCCACGCTGTGAACCTTCAGATATTCGTTGTTTTTTTCAAAAAAAAAACTTCAACTCCCTGTAGTCCTTCGGTCTCCGAAAACTACAATTGGTCCTCAAAGCTGTAGCCTTTGTAAAACGGTCCTTTGAGTAATAAACTTAGTAATCTAGAGTGATCCATCAATTTGAAACTTCTAAAAACAAGTGTTGTCCACTCCCAGACTAAGCATAAAGTAAAATTTCGAGTTTAGAAAAGCCCCGCGTAGAAAATTTGTCGAGGGTCGCGCAGCGACCTGAGACAAATTTTCACGGGGCTTTTCTAAACTCGAAATTTTACTTCATGCGCCACCCGTACAAAACATTGATTTGAAGTGAAGTTCAAAAACACACAATAACATCTTCAATGAGAGTAACACGAAATCAGATATTTCGTCTGTTATCAATGACGATCAGTGTTAGTAATAAATAATTAGGTTTTTAATATTTTTATTAAAACAACTGCTAGCAATATTGAAATGTTAATGGTTGCAAAAAATTATAAATTCAAATTTATATATGGAGGATTTGTATTTGTGATTTGAAAAAACAGGATTAGAATCTTTGATTCGAATCATATTTACCTCTTACGAATCCTTTATTTGAGTATTCGTGATTCAGATCATATTAGGTGATTCGGATTCGTAATTCGAATTCTGTTTACTGGGATTCGTCCCAGCTCTGTCTAATATGTATAACTCTATACGACCTGTTTAAACAATGTAAATATTGTCTAGCACAAATAATAATAATCATAATCACTCATTATGTAATATACTCAAAAATACATGTTTGTACCTTGCAATCTTCTAAGTTAAAAACTGTGTTTTTGGCGAAAGCTGAAAGTTGAAACTTTATTTTTTCAGCAGCTTTCTAAATATTGTAAAAGTTAGTGAAAAGTTGTATAAATAAGTATTTCTACAAATGAATTGCTGACGTTGTTTTATATATTATATCGTCATAGAGAAACTCTGTGATTTTTAATAAATAAAAAAAATTAATACATATAGAATTTGCATTTTATGTAGATTTTTTTAAATATATTTTGTTTTGAATCGAACTTTAAAACCAAAACGTTTACACCCGTTTCTAAGTACATATTAGAAACGGTGTACGCTATTTATTTTCTTTGCAGAAAAATCTCAACCTTGAGCTAGAATTATATATTTTAATTCTAGCTCAAGTGTGAGATTTTTCTGCAAAGTAAATAAATAGCGTACACCGGTTCTAATATGTACTTAGAAATGGGTGTAAACGTTTTGGTTTTCGTAGAATAATTTTAAAGTTAATCAAAATTCAGTTAATAAAAAATTAATTTAATAAAATTGATTCAAAAGAAGTCTTAATTATCAAGTCAGGAAAATACGGATCAACTGGCCAATAAATTCTAAACACGCTGATGCATTGTTTAAAATTAAATGGGCTAAAATTTCATTTGACTTGGTGTTACATGGTACGAAAATTGTGTTTAGTGCACTCTTTCAATAGATTTCATTCATTTTTATTTGAGCTTTACGTCTCCAGATTTTTGATTAATTTAAGGGTTGTTATTTTTTATTTTAGTGTTACTTGATTAAGTATGAGTAAAATTTCTAGTTTAGAAAAGAAGTCAAATTTAGAGGCTGTTCTAAACTCGAATATAAAATTTTAGACGTCTAAAAGCCAGTTGCACCAAACAGGTTAAACTGGTTCAACTCTGAACTGGAGTTCAAAGTGACATTAGAACAATAGGAACTCTCATCTTGAACTCGAGCTCAGCTTGAACTTGAGTTCAAAGTTTTTGGTGCAACTGGCTCTAACTCATTGCGTTTTTCAGTTATCGTGTTAAATAATACAAATACAGACAGACATACACAAAGGCAATTTCAAAAATGCATTTCGTTTGAAAACAATTGGAATACTTTGACAATTATGTCAATTTGTGTCAGTTTTAACATAAAGGTTTAAAATATTCTGGTTTTTATCCATACCCTTTTAACTTCACATTGGGAGTTATCAATATCAAATTTAGAATAAACAATTTCAAATTTTCAGGCTATCCTAAACTTGAAATATTACTTCATTCTTAACCTGGGAGTAGAAACACTCGTTAAAAGTTTCAAATTGAACTATGAAATAATGCTTCAACATATACATGTATCAGGATATGTATAGTGGAACATATTTTTAACAAAAAAACAATATCCAATAAGCGTTCAACATTGTAAAAAATATGTCGCTCACATTCAAAAATACATTCGCAATACTTTAAATTTAGAAGATGTGGATATGTAACATGTTAAATTAATATTGTTTCTGGTATTTTTGCTACATTATTTAAGTTGGTTATTTCTTAAATTATATTTGTTTGGCCGTATTTCAAAATATCTGTCAGTTTAAACACAATCAAATTGGGATTAAATAACATAATCTCAATTTGATTGTGTTAACACTGACAGATATTTTTGACGTCCGAATTTGAAATTGCTTATTCCCAATTTGATATTGATTAGTCTCAATTTGAAGTTAAAAAGGTATAGAACTACCTGTATGTGGAATTGCTTAAAACCAAAAGAAAACGACACGATGAGTTCTTTATCTTGAAAAGAATATTACAAATAAAATATTAAACTAATTTGGTTAAACCTCAACAAGTGTCAGTTATTAGTGTTTTATTATATTTTTTAACATAGGTTGCTACTCTTTGATTAAGCATGAAGTAAAATTTCGAGTTTAGAAAAGCCTAAACATTTTTGCCGGTGCGCGCGAGCGAAGCGAGTCGCGCCCCGGCAAATCCAAATTTTTAGGCTTTACTAAACTCGAAATTTTACTTTATGCGCCACGCTTATAAAATACTAATTTAATGTAAAGTTCATTTTTTATGTTGATTTGTCTAATGTTATTTTGTTATTCAGTTATGTTTAAATTGTTGAATTATATCAATCATAATTCTCTGTTTTGCAAAATTAGCTCTAATTCTGAAACCCTGAAAAAGATGTGTTTTTACAGCTATTCTAAATAACCTTGTGTATATCACTTACTTGTTTCTGATTGATCATTTAGTAAAACATTTCTACTTATATGCCGTGCGTTTAATTTAAGTATGTCCATAGGGATGGTAAAAATTGTACCCCATGTTAACTATTGTAGTCGTCTAAATTTGAAACAATTTTTTGTTTTTATTAATAAATCAAACACTTCTACGAGATGTTCATTGTTAGAAGGACATAAACATGTTTCAAGTTTGGCAAAACCAATACTTACATTATGGCCAAGTTGATTTTTTTGGCTTAATTATTTGAATAATTAATTTCAACTTTGATAGAGAAATAAAAATTCTTCTAGCATTATACATTTCGTAGAAGAAATGTTGATTTATCATTAAAATTGAAAAATAATGTTACAGAAGTTAACATGGGGTACATTTTTTACTATGTAAATCCCTATGGCCATACTTAAATAAAACGCAGTGTATAGTTTTTTAATTCAATTTATTTTAATAATTTATTAGCAAAGCAAAGAAAGTGAATTTCAATTAAAAAACTATACAACCTGTACAATCACAGGAGAAAAAGAATGGAATTTATATTGTACAGATTTTAATAATAGTATTAGTATATTACGTAACGAGAGTGGTATGCAGCATATTACAAATGAGCGGACATGTTGCGCACGAGCCGCGCAGTATTCCGCGAGTATGTAATTGCCATACCACTCGAGAAACGTACGATACTTTACCTACGCCCTAAAAAAATAAACAATGAGCATGAAAGAACAACTTATTTATTGTAATAATTTTTAATAGTACCATGACAATGATAGAAACTAAATTACGACTTGATCAATATACAGGGAACAAAGCTGTACATTTTCCGACATTCGTTGTCTTTTAGAAGAGTTCAATTTGAAGCAGAACATTTTTCTCGGGTCGCTGCGCAATCCTCGATAAATTTTCACGGGGCTTTTCTAAACTCGAAATTTTACTTAAAGCTTAGTCTGGGAGTCGAAAACACTTGTTTAAAGCTTTAAATTGAACTTAAAAAAAACAGGGAATATCCGCAATTGTTGTATCAATTCTATGGTATGTCATTATTTTTATAAAATCACATTACTTTTTCTTAATTATTTTAGCTGTAAATTTTCTGACATTTGTTGATTTTTAAATGAGTTCAATTTGAAGCATTAAACGTGTGTTTTCCACTCCCAGACTAAGCATGAAGTAAAATTTCGAGTTTAGAAAAGCCCCGTGAAAATTTGCCCCGGGTCGCGCAGCGACCCGAGACAAATTTTCTGGGCTTTTCTAAACTCGAAATTTTACTTCATGCGCCACGCGTATAAAACACTGATTTCATGTGAGGTTAAAATATACATAGAGTTCACAATACTTTAGTGTTTTATACGCGTGGCGCATGAAGTAAACTTTCGAGTTTGGAAAAGCCCAGAACATTTGTCTCGGGTCGCTGCGCGACCCTCGACAAATTTTCACGGGGCTTTCCTAAACTCGAAATTTTACTTCATGCTTAGTCTGAGATTAAAAAAAACTCTTTTAAAGCTTCAAATTGAACTCTTAAAAGACAACGAATAACTAAAGATTTAAAGAAAATAAGCTGAATTTGGAATACGTATACTTTAAATAAAAACTCCCTGTACATCAAAGAAATGTCATTTGGTTGTACGGTAAGCAATCAGCTGTTCAGCTGTCAGCACGTAATGTACTTGTCAAAGCTATTACGTGCATGTGTACGTAATGTTAATCATATTTGTCAAGATAACAGTTACTAGATAGGGCGTAGGTAAAATAAATTATACTATACAAAATTAAGTACACACTACAAGAAGAGTTTTGCAGCTTTATTAATAAATATTAGTAGATTGTTGTTAGACGCTGCTTGGTATTAAATATTATGTTTAGTGAAATCTCATAACTCTATTTTAACTATTAATAGGGCAGTTAGAGTTTATTCTCAAATCGTAAAGTACATAATGGCTGTTTAGTAAGATTGGTACTTGAATGAAACAAATGAATGCCTTATTTCAGCATAATCGCATAGTTGTTGTAAATAGAGGGTTCAGTCGATTGTACCCATGAACCCCACCCCCTCATCCAAGTGAGGGTAAAGCGCAAAAAACAACAAAATTAGCGAACAACCTGTTTGAACGATGCCATCAGTGCTGTTCACCATTAACGTAATTATCCGGGCGGCGCGCGAATCCGCTCGTGGAGGCAGCGTTGGCGGCGGTGGCGTCCGGCGCCGCACACTAAACGGCCCTTTTGTTTAGCATTCATTCCGATAGTGACCGCGAGGACAATTTTTGCAATAAAACGAACTCGACCGGAAAATTAAGTTCGGCCAAATGTTGCACGCACATTAGTTTCAAACGGGCCGCCCCCCACCGCCACCCGCACCTGGATTACATGGATGCGTGACCGCGCGCGAATTACTCTCCACTCTCTCCTGCCTCCGACCCAACACAAATTTTCCAAAAACCCTAATCTTTGATAATTGACCGGACCAAGGATGCGCGCTCGTAAACTTAACGGCTCGTGTTTTAACCCCCTCTTAGTTTTTCGGACATTAACGCATTTGCACGATTTTAATTTAAGGAAGAGAAAAACCTTGAAACAAAATAAAGGAAGCGTGTGTAGGGCATCACACCAGAATAATGACATCGAATAATCCTCATCAAACCAAAATTTGTCACAAAGAATATCCATATAAAAATGTTACAATATTATGAATTCTAATTATTGTTAGTGCCCAGGGCTGGGTAGAATTCGAATCATTTGAGATTTGAATCCTTTTAGTGGATTCAAATACTTCAATAAAATAGGATTCGTAATCCGGATTCGTTTTTTAAGCAGATTTGTATTTCAATTCAAGTGATGATGATTTGAATCCTTATAAAAGCATTTGAGTACTTACAGAAAGATTTGAATCTACTACTACTGACAACAAATACACCAAATACCAAAAACGTCGAAAACTCTGCGAATTTTCGGATAAAATCTCAATTATATCGTAACATTTCAGTATAGATATAAATTGTCACACACTTAGACGTAGAATGTCTATTATTATAATTAACTGCACTTTTTTCCTCTTTATTATTATGCCAAATTGATAAGAAATCAGATATTGGACAAAGTATTTTTTTCATTTGATAATGTTAGAAAATTACACAAATGCATTCAGAACTCGGGCCCTCGCGCCAGGTTGTCTGGCGGGCCCCCTTATCTTAGGGTTGAGGACAGCTTGATACTAAATAAGATTTACAATAAAAACATGATAATGTGTGCAACATGATAATGTGTGCATCATAGCACTTTTCCCGGTAAAGGTATGATGCTTTAAATATTAAGAATGTGGAAACATGTCTAGTATGAGACACTTTTTTTATTTATTATACTGTTTTAATTATTATTTATAAAATATTCACATAAATGCAATTTTTCTTTCGCTGTATCTCGATAAATATTAATTCATCACATCTCTACAGTATATATTTTCAACTTTACTCAGTGTTTTATACGCGTGACGCATGAAGTAAAATTTTGAGTTTAGAAAAGCCCAGTGAAAATCTGTCTTGGGTCGCTGCGCTACCCTCGACAAATTTTCTACGCGGGGCTTTTCTAAACTCGAAATTTTACTTCATGCGTAGTCTGGGAGTGGAAAACACTTGTTACTTTAAAAGGGGGTGCTCGGGGCCCCCTCTAGATGCCAAAAAATCATACATTTAAAATTGTTGTAGGCAAGTATTCACAAAAATTTAAATAAACAATTAATTATACAACGATTAGAAAATAAAATGTTCGTAACTAAGGAAGTTATCTACTTGAAAGTTGACAAAGAGTTGTAATTTATAAATAGAATTAGTATTGTATAATCAGCTCAGAAGATTCAACACAATTTGTCAACAAACCGAATAAAATAAAGGCTAGTATTTTTTAAACTTTACAATATTTCAGTGTTTTATACGCGTGGCGCATGAAGTAAAATTTCGAGTTTAGAAAAGCCCCGTGAAAATTTGTCTCGGGTCGCTGCGCGACCCTCGACAAATTTTCTACGCGGGGCTTTTCTAAACTCGAAATTTTACTTCATGCTTAGTCTGGGAGTGGAAGACACTCGTTAGTGTACGATATATCACAACTGTCAATATGTGGGTCGTAACTGCCACAAAATAAAACAATAACATATTTCAAGTCAAAAGACTGTTAAGTAAGTGACTTATTGGTTTATTATCGCAATAGTCAAAATGCAGTAATTTACATGAGAAAATCCTATCCTAGTCAAAAGACCGTCAACAAAGTGACTGCACGTCACTTTATTGTACTTCTTAATGTCTCAATAATCAAAATACAGTATACAGAGTGATTTATTGTCAAAATTCTATCATACTTATAGACTTATAGCTAATGTTACAATACTCAAAAGGAATATAATTATCATAGTAAAAAAACAGTCAACTAAGTGACGTATAGTCATAATACAGTGGATAGAGACGTAGTTCGAAGATAAAATTTTACAGCAGTACAAAAAACAAACGCCACCGCGATTTATAGAAAAAATGTCGTGATAGTCAATTTAACTGTCAATAGACTTTATAGATTACATGTTAATTATATTGACTATCTTTACAATACTGACTATCATTTGAGAACTGGCTGTACAGGGTGTCTTACTTTGAGTAGAACAGTAACGGGTCTGCCATCTAGTGGTTTCTTTTTAAAAATGCAATAAAATGAACAAAATTATTTTTTTTTCCATGTATTATTACTTTATTAGTAAGAGCAAACATTCCCAATAATTATGGAACACAACTTCGTTCAAGTGGCTCCCTCGGCTGGCTTCGCAGTAGCGCATTCTGTCACTCCAATTTTTCAAGACCTTGTTGATGATTTCGAGCTGTAGGTCACGGATTGCTTGGATGATATTGGCCTGAAGTGCTTGAATCGTTTCTGGATTGTTGGCATAACAATGGTCTTTCACGGTTCCCTATAAAAAAAAATCCAAAGGGGTTAAATCGCAGCTCCGAGGTGGCCAATTGACATCACCAAGACAGCTGATAACACGATTTGGGAATTTGGTGTGCAAAAGATCGATTGTGGCATGGGCTGTGTGGCATGGCGCGCCATTCTGTATGAACTAGAGGTCGTCCAAATCCATGTCTTCAATTTCACTAAAAAAAAGTCGGATAACATGGCTCTGTAACGCTCACCGTTGACCGAAACGTTGTTTCCAGCCTCATTTTCGAAGAAAAATGGTCCAATGATGCCACCACTCCACAATCCGCACCGTACTGTCACGTTCCGGGGATGCATTGGCTTCTCAACAATAACGTGCGGGTTTTCTGAGCCACAGATGCGGCAATTTTGTTTGTTAACGTAGCCGCTAAGATGAAAATGAGCCTCGTCAGCTAAGATGATTTTTCGCCCAAAATCGTTGTCCAATTCAAGCTGCTCTAAGGCCCTAACTGCGAAGCGATAACGAAGCGGATGGTCATACGCCTTCAATTGCTGAGTCAATTGGACCTTGTAAGCGAATAATCCGAGATCTTTGTGCAGAATTCTCTTCAGGCTAGTGCTTGTAATGTTGAGCTGTTGAGATCGACGGCGAGTTGATGTTCGTGGATTGAGTCTCACACTCTCGGTTACAGCAGTCACATTCTCATCTGTGCGCACCGCACCGTACGAGAACGAGGACCATGAGTGTTGTCCACTAGCATGCCAGTCTCACGAACTTTTTGCACAAACTTGCGTACAGCAGGCGCGGTGGGTGATTAATTTCGGCCAAAACTTCTGTTCAACAAACGCACCGTTTGGGCTACACAGCACTCATTTTGGAAATAAGTTTGCAATATTTCCCAACGTTGTTCAAGCGTAAAGCGACTCATTTCGTACCGCAGAGGAATGATACCGACTTTCTGTCAAGATTTCGAGCGGGAAAAAGATTTCAGTGTCAAAATAACCTATGTTTTAAAAATAAACCACTAGATGGCCCACCCTTTATGTTCCCATTTGAAAAACAAAAGTCGATATTAATGAAACAAAAACGAATCGCTTGATAAATTAAAATCAACTACTGCGTCATAATATTAACTTAAACAAAGTTTTTACAGGTTTCCGAAATACTGACAAATACGGTAGATATGGATGATATTCGAAAATCGAAAATCGCGATATTAAGTTTTTTTTAATAACTTCGAAGTTTTTAATGTTTTCTCTTTTACTTAGTAGAATCTAAATACGCACATAAAACTGCACAGCTCTGGTGTCACGCACTACCGACAGAAAAAGATTTATAATTGATATCACAATAAAACACTTATTACTTTGTTTGTATAACACTTTTTATTGAATGTGACTGCAGTTCCGACAAATTTAGCTTGTCATGATCAAACATGAAGTAGTTAAACAAAAAAGTAGTTAAATAAAAAAAGATAGAATAAATGTTTCCGCTATTTTGTTACGAAAGGTTCAATGCATATCTTTATAAAAAAAAATTTGTAAAATATTATCATATAACAACTCTGGAAACGTAGTCCCAACATACAAATTTTATATGCCCTAACCCCCCTCTTAAAGTTTTATCAAGTGTACTTAGTTTTCAAAATGGTTAAGCATTTTTGTTCCATTTATCTTTGTTTTGCTAGTTTATTCATTTGATTTTTTTATTTGTCTTATTATTTCATCTTGCATTATGCCTAAAAATAAAAATATTATACCCAAAATACAGATTTATATTTCTTGTTTCTTTTTTGTAGAAATAGTTCTTTTTTACCAATAAAATGAAATCTAATTATTGAATGAGATTAAATAAGCTCCATGAAAAAAGAACTATATAAAATATTTAAGGCAATTTTATGTAATTTACTCCTGATAATGCTGTAAAACGCGAAACTAGTCGAGTAAATAGTAAAGAGATAATTGTGAAACAAACCAAGTGTAATTTAATTTAAACCTTCATCAATATTTAAAAATGTTTCACCAAGTGATAAGTGAGAAAATTATTCAAGAAACAAAATTTAATTTTATATTATTTACAGTCAATACAACATAAAAAATAAATAATATTTTATCTTATTATATTTTCAACGCCCGATGTCTCCAACGCATCTTAACTAGATAAAATCGATTTTAAAAATAAGACGTTTTTAAAGTGTTGCACTAGCCATTAATCAGATCTTAAAGTCTTAAACGTCTTACATTATAAGATGCCAAAATTGACGTCTTGTGAAGCGGATTCTAACATAATATTTAGACTTTTAGTAAATAACACAATTGGTTAAGATTTTACTTTTTATTAGTTAACACTGCAATAATTCTTTCGCCACACAGTAGCTTCATTAGGCAGATGAATAATCAGCATCCATCTGCCTGATAAATTCACTGTGTGGCGAAACAATTGTTGAGATGGAATTTCACAAAGTAACAGCCTCAGCTATTACATTTTTATAAAATTTAGAGTAATTTCTAACATGCCTCAATCATTGCGAATTTGTAAAATGACAGATGATTTATTTCAAGTGTTGGTTTTAACTGGATATGATGTAGATTTTGAAGATACAGTTAATATTACAGAAAAAAATAACTTGAAAGCAATACCTCGTCATATTTATCAACAGGATAACTTTTTTAAAAGTATAACAGCAAGCAGTTTTTTCTAGATTTAGGCTTACTAAGGAAAGTTTGTTCAATATTCTCAGTATTTTATACGTGTGGCGCATGAAGTAAAATTTCGAGTTTAGAAAAGCCTAATTTGGATTGGCCGCGTCGCTTCGCTACGCGGCCAATCCAAATTTTCAGGCTTTTCTAAACTCGAAATTTTACTTCATGCTTAGTCTGGGAGTGAAAAACCCTCGTTTAAAGATTCAAATTGACATCTCTGAAAGAAAAAGTCCCTGTATTTAAAAATCACATTTATGAACACACAGTTGTGATATTTTATTGTAATAAAATGCTATGTTTAGTTGTGTAAATTAAAATATCTTCAACAATTTAGGTAACATTTAAAAACGTAAACAAAACATCTTCTTTTTCGCGGTTGGTTGCCGCGTTTGTTGCTTTATTTTCCAGTATTTTATAGATTGACACATGGGACATTAACAGAGTACAGTCCTCTTTTTTAAAATTCACCCGTTTCCTTTGGCTTATATATTTTCAGTGATACTTAACAATAGGCTACGGCGAATAATTGAAATAGGCAATAGATTTGACATTAAGCTTGTATTAGACAACACTATTTTCTTGTAGAAAAAAAATAGTATACTATTTTCTATCTTGGAGTACCAAATAGAACATGTCCTATTTCCACTATACAAAACTGTACAAGATTCGCGTTTAGTCATATTTTGTGAATTACACCATGATAGAAAATAGTATACTATTTTCTTGTAGAACAAAATAATGTCGACTAATACAAGCTTTAGAAAACCTGTCAAATTACATAAAAAAACGACGTTTCCAAGCCCCCGTCTTGGACCAATAATAATTGGTAAGATTCTTCGTAGCCAAAAACATCAAATCCGATAACAGATTATTAATATTGAGGATATGTTTCGCTAGCAAGTTTCTGCAAGGATTGTACTAGAAAGAGTTGATTTAATGCAACCTAAACAAGCGAAAATATAAAATATAATTGGCAGAAAGGTCTCGAGTCGATAGCCTATAATAGGACAATTTTAAATACAAGATTGTATTATATTATAGAATAATGTACTAAAATCCCTTGAATAAAGATATTTGTATATACATAAAATATAAAATAGTTGTCTAAAATAGACCTGACGTATTTTTTTCCAGAATTACGTCGAAATATTGTGACCTTTTTGTTGAATAATAATAATTCCAATGCTTTATTTTCGGTGGGTCGCCCTGTATTTTTAATCTATTTTAACATAAGAGATTGAATTGAACTCTTTAACAAACTTGGAAAAGACAATTGTATTATTTTCTCTCCAGTAAAAGAAAGTTAATTGAAAAAAAAAACAGGAAATAAAGTTATTCCTGTTTTGAATGGTTTGTTGTTTGTTCGCGAAATGAGCGATGTAGCTCGATTTGTTGGAGAGCATGTGTGGGGGCGTGAGGTGTGCGCGGATAGTTTGCGGCGCGACGGGGGCACACTTATTCCGTTTTGGCGACGCAAATTGCAATATAAATTATCCTCGCGTTTATTTCGCTTGCTGTCGAGCCCCCCCTTTCGCCCCCCGTCCTCGTATAATTACATCCGATATTATAAATAAATTCCCCTTATTAAATTACTCACTGTCCTAGCCGCCGACGCCGTCGAAAATTCTGCACAATAAATGACGCGAGCCGAATTATTGTCCCACCTGAACGTTGAGCACCACCGAACGCTCAACGTTGGAAAGTTGAAACGCTGCCAAAAATGTTCTTTTTCCGCTCGACGGTGCGAAACAATCGATTTTTCTCTTTTGATCATCTAGAAAGGAATACATTCACGAGCCAACGTTTTATTTTAATAACATTAACGTTATTGCAATATCAGTAGTAATAACTCGATAATGCTTTGAGTGTGAGGATTAGCAAATCTACTGAAACAATCTAAAGCTTGTATTAGACGACACTATTTTCTTGTATAAGAAAATAGTATACTATTTTCTATCATAGTGTAATACACAAAATATGACCAAACGCAAATCTTGTACAGTTTTGTATAATGGAAATAGGACATGTTCTATTTGGTACACCATGATTAAAAATAGTATACTTTTTTTGTACAGGGTGAGCGAAACTCGATGTCTCAGCTCTATTATAAGAAAAGGAAAGACGATAGAAAAAATCTGAAAAGAGATTCATAAACGGGATTGAGTAAGGTCCATTTTAAGCCAAAATTACATATTTTTATAAATTTGGAAACTGATGTAATGACGTCATCGAATATTTTTTTCTCAGAAACGTACCTATATTTTTGGATATTTAAAAAGAACTGATTTTTCTTATCAAACTTAGTACATAAGAAAAATTGCTATCTTCTTCCGTTATAAAATTATAAGCAAACTTAGAAGAAAGTATGATAAAAAATTTACAATTGTCACGATTTAAACAAGTAGCCTTTAGAAGCAAATATCAAAGTCGCATCTATCAATAATGAAACATAATTAATTAATATTATTAATTACCATTAATTAAACATTACAAAACACATAATATGTTACTATATTACTATTATTTATTTAATAATAAACGGATTTCTCCTTTTTACAACATTACAAAAAATATATAAAAACAAAATGATAATAAGCATAAGTTACAATAAATAAATATCGCGCTTAACACTAAACAAAAAACAGTAAACAAATTATACAGGAAGAAACAAAGTATGTAGGCAATCACTGCAACAAAATTTCAATGTAATCACCTATTACTTCTAAACAAGGTCGTTAAAAAAAACGTTTTGTTTTCATTTTAATTTAAACAAACACGTTAGGGGTCATTTTTACCACTCCATTTATACCACTCTATATTTACCACTATATTTTTTAACCACTATATTTTTTTCCACCATTTTATTACCATCATATTTTATTACAAATCATATTTTTCCTGATTTACATCATAATTGGTGATTTACATCGTAATTGGGTACGGCATATCCAGTTTGGTTAGTAGACACACAGCTAAATTTAAATACAATTAAAATAATTTAATAGAACCACATAACCAAGCAAAATTATCTGATTTAAGGCTTAGTATAGCCACACATTTTTCTATAAAATAATAAGATGCAGATAAACATATTATTATGCTTAAGCGATTTTACATGTTTTTAAATTAGGTTAGTAGAAAGGTTTGCAATAGAATAAATTGCGGAAGTCTTTTTGCGCAAGTTAAATATTTCACACACTTCTAGGTTAGGTTAGGAGAAAGGTTTGAAACAGAATAAATTGCGTATGTCTCTTTGCAGATGATGACTATTCCACATACTTCTAGATTAGGTTAGGAGAAAGGTGTTCAATAGAATAAACTGCGTAAGTCTCTTTGCGGTCGGTGACTATTCCACATACTTGTAGGTTAGGTTATGTTAGGAGAAAGGTTTGCAATAGAATAGATTGCTTAAATCTCTATGAGATTCTACATACTGCTACGTTTGGTTAGGTTAGGAGAAAAGTTTGCAATAGAATAAATTGCGTAAGTCTCTTTGCGTGTACAGAACAGCCCCTGAATATTTAAATATTAACATTAATATATTACATCATTCTCAAAGATGTCCATGACAGTTTTGTAAACAGTTAATATTTATTACATTTTAATACATCTAGCGCGAAAAATCAAAAATAGAACCGAATGAATGTTTTATACAGACTTGTAAATACTTCAGAAATATTTGTATGATAACTAATGGTAAAAAATTAGTAGTAAATAATATATGGTAGTAAAACCGGAGTGGTAAAAAGAATTGGTTGTAAAAAATATATAGTGGTAAAAATGGAGTGGTAAAAATGTCGTACAATCAAACAAACAGTTTAAAAAAAAAACCTTTTTTTTCATCGAAACGGCGTTTAAAACATAACGATTAAAAACATGTTTAAAACGTGTTTAAAACATGTTTAAAACACGTTTAAAACGTGGGTAAAACAGAATAACAGCGCATTTTTCTTTTGAGTATACATATCCCGATAATTACAGCGTTTTTAAAATTTGCGGGAATTCGTTGTTTCAAAGCGGTTAATTTTGGGCTTTTAACGAGTGTTTTACACTCCCAGACTAAGCATGAAGTAAAATTTCGAGTTTAGAAAAGCCTAAGAAGCGGAACGGCCAATCTAAAGTAGGCTTTTCTAAACTCGAAATTTTACTTCATGCGCCACGCTTAAAAACACTAAATTACAGTGAAGTTCAATAACACACACATACAACAACAATTATAGGCAACCTAATATACGTTAGAGTTTTTGGGTTGCCTATAATCACTGTTTTAAGCAATTTGTTCAGCACAGAACTTAACTTACGTTTTATTCACATCTACATATTAGATTGCTAAAGCCGTATATTTTAAACTTTACGATAGTTCAGTGTTTTATACGTGTGGCGCATGAAGTAAAATTTCGAGTTTAGAAAAGCCTAATTTGGATTGGCCGCTCCGCTTCGCTACGCGGCCAATCCAAATTTTCAGGCTTTTCTAAACTCGAAATTTTACTTCATGCTTAGTCTGGGAGTGGAAAACCCTCGTTTAAAGATTCAAATTGAAATCTTTTAAAAAGTCAACGAATGTCGTAAAATTTACAGTATGTAAATGTACCGTATTTAAAAATCACATTACTGCACACACAGTTGTGATATTTTATTGTAATTAAATGTTAAGTTTATTAATGTAGTTTGAAATATCTTCAACAATTTAGTTAAAATTCAAAAATGTAAACAAAACATCTTTAAAAATATATAATTTAGCAAATTTAAGATAATAAAACAAACGTTCAAAACAAAGTTAACGTTTAAAACATGTTTTAAACAAATCTAAGATTTAAAACATGTTTAAAACAAAACCGTTTAAAACACGACGGCTGTTTTTAAACATGTTTGAAACACTGTTTTAAAACAAAGAGTTTTGAACTAAATAAATCTAATCTCCTTCTAACTCCTATCTCTCTTTACATCAGGCAATTTCTCTGACAGGGTTGTGGAGGTCAGTATAAATGAACAGGAATCATGTAGAAATTGGTTGCTTTCAAATCGGCTACATTTAAATGCTGAGAAGACAGGTCACATGTGCTTTTGTCTCCGAAACGACAAACATCAACTCACTCAATCAATTCGATTCCTTGGAGTTCAAATCGATCCACTGCTTACTTGGAACGAGCATGGTAACTACATTGCTAGTAAACTGAGCAAAAATATATTTCTGTTAAGGAATCTAGCAAATTCTGTACAACCGTTTGTTCTCAGAACTTCATATTTTGCCACATGCCAATCACTATTGTCTTACTGCTTGATTACTTGGGGGCACTCGGCGTGTAGACATAGGCTCTTTGCACTCCAAAGACGTGCAGTTAGAATATTAGGCAGTGTAAATTACAGGGATGACTGTAAGCATGTATTCATAAAAATGAATATACTTACATTACCATGCCTGTACATTTTTCAATGTTTATTGTTTATCAGGAAAAATATGGACAATTACACCTCTGCGGCTAATATTCACGGATATGATACCCGACACAAAGAAAATCTCATGTGTACTTTTCGTAGACTTAATAAATCGAGAGACGGTGTTAACTACTGGTCGCTCAAATTCTACAACAAACTCCCTGCTGCAATCCGATGCTTACCCATTGTCGCTTTCAAAAGAAATATAAAACTATTACTTTATAAAAAAGCCTATTACTCCTGGCAACAATTCTTGGATGACAACTTTTGATTACCTTAATATATTATTATAACAATTAATCTATGTATATATATTTTACTTTCTATTTAATTTGACCTGTGTAAACATACTTGTAATGTAATAGCACCAATAAATTATTATTATTATTATTATTACTGATGCCTTACGTAACATTTCTCTAGATAGTTCATTGCAAGCATGTCTGATTTTTTCTTTTAAATGTTTCAAGTTAACAAATGGTGTTTTGTAAACTTGTTTTTTTAAAGTTTCCCACAAGAAGTCTAGTGGGGTCAAGTCCGGTGATTTAGGCGCCCACTGTATCGGTCCATTTATACCCATCCAATTTTCTCCATAAGTTTCATTTAAATATTGTGCTTTATGCGGTCTCCGGAGCTCCGTCATGCTGGAAAAACATGTTTACTCGCAGCTGTAATGACACATTTTCACTGCGTAAAACTCACTGCGTAAAACTCCTTCGTAAAAATTTGGACCAATCTAATGCCCATAAATAATACCACACTAAAGTTTAATACCGAAGTGTCCTTGGTTTTCAATCGGATTGACAAAATGTGGATTTTCAGTAGCCCAAAAATGTTCACTTTTTATTGGGCTTACCGTTACTGACAAAACGGCTTTCATCCGTCCACAACACATGCTGGAAAAATCGATTGTCATTAATCTTTAAGTTTACCATCACTTGGACACAATAATTTATTCTTGGTTGATGTTGATCTAACAAATGTTCTAAGTTGTAAAGTTTATAATTTCCTTTCAAAATTTGTCGTACCGAACAATATTTTAAATTCAACTCACGACAGGCTAGCCGAATCGAGTTCCTTGGATGGTCTTAAAAATACTGCAAAACAGTGGCAAAAATATTGTCAGAATTGATCCTTTAAGCAATTTGTCATCCCTTTCGTGCAGAAAATGCCTCGTTGTTTGTAAATTGCGTTTCAATCTTGCAGAGCTGGGCAGGATTCGAATCATTCAGGATTCGAATCCTGGATTCGAATCCTTTTAGAGGATTTAAAAGAGGCATTCTAATACTTTAGTTAAACTGGATTCGTGATCCGGATTCGTTACACTTTTTTAAAAGGATTCGTATTCGAATCCAAATGCGGGTGATTCGAATCCTCATAAAAGGATTCGAATCCTCGTAAAAGGATTCGAATCCTCATAAAAGGATTCGAATCCTCATAAAAAGATTCGAATCCTCATAAAAGGATTCGAATACCCACAAAAGGATTCGAATAGTTACAAAAGGATTCCAATCGTCAAAAATAATTCGAATTAATCGCGAGGATTAACATGAAAAAGGTGTTTTGTATGTTTTTAAATTTCTCGTTAAATCACTGTTTTATACGCGTGGCGCATGAAGTAAAATTTCGAGTTTAGAAAAGCCCCGTGAAAATTTGTCTCGGGTCGCTGCGCGACCCTCGACAAATTTTCTACGCGGGGCTTTTCTAAACTCGAAATTTGACTTCATGCTTAGTCTGGGAAATTTGACATTTTGATAAATTTTGATAATTTTTGCCAGATTTGAGATTTTTAATTGTTTTTCGGTAATTTCGCCAAATATAACATTTTGATGAATTTCGATAATTTCTGTCAACTTTGACAATTTGATAAATTTCAATAATTTGACATTTTTAATTGTATTTTAAATAATTCCCTCAAATATGATATTTTTAATGTTGGACGTATTCAATCGTATTCTGACAATTTTCGCACAAATTAATATTTTTGACGTTAGCAATCATATCATATTTTGACAATTTTCACACGGACATTGACATTTATGACGTTTCGAATTATATTTTGACCATTTTCATATGAATTGACATTCCGAATCAAATGTTTACACTGAACATGTCGATTTATAAGATTTTTATAAGATTTTCAACAAATCGATATTTTCAGAAAATTATCATTATTTTGAGATTTTCGTCGTTTCATCAGGTTTTGCAATATTTCTTCAATTTTCCTCAATTTATCGAATGTTGATGAAATTTTCAATATTTCGAGATTTTTAATTCATTTATAAAAACGTTTATTTTCAACATATCTTGACTTTTATTATTTTGTCATTTTTATCGATTTATAAAATTTTGATGAAATTTTCAATATTTCGAGATTTTCTCCTCAAATTATATAAAATGTTTATATGTAAGATTATTAATATTTTTATTCAGATTTGTAACGATTTTCAAAAAATATTTACTCATTATTTGAACACACGAATTTGAGATTGTTTTTTTCTTCAAGACATATTTAATCATTTTTGACATTGAATGACAATTTTGATATTTTTTACCTTTTGAGATGACATTTTTGACAATAGATTATATTCTTGATATTAGATTACGTTTCTTGACATTAGATGACATGTTTCACATTAGATGTTACTTTTGATAAACAATGAAATTTTTTACTTTTTTACCATTTCTGATGTTGACATTAAATGACGTATTTGACATTAGATGGCAGTACTGACGTTTTATATTTTTTTTTACTTTTTTTACATTAGATGACAATTTTTATATTATTAGATAACTTTTTTGACATTATTACTGATTTTGACAGACATTTTCGTTTTTGTATGAACGTTTTTGTCAAACTGTCACGTACTGACATAAAATGATAATTTTGATGTAAATCGATTTTATCAACACGCCGAATTTTTGACGTTTTTGATATTTTTTATATTTACGAGATGACATTTTGGTCATTTTAATGTTTTTGGCAATTTTAAATAATTTTGACATGTTTTGATAACTTTTAAAACTGAAAACAGTTTTTATATTTTTAACTTTACTTGAACTCAGTGTTTAATACGCGTGGAGCATGAAGTAAAATTTCGAGTTTAGAAAAGCCCCTTGAAAATTTGTCTCGGGTCGCTGCGCTACCCTCGACAAATTTTCTACGCGGGGCTTTTCTAAACTCGAAATTTTACTTCATGCTTAGTCTGGGAGTGGAAGACACTCGTTCGTAAATTTTTGAATTATAATAAAGTTGTGTAAATAAATACACGACTTTATGATAATTCAAAAATTTACGAACGAGTGTTCTCTTTCTTTCTCGGTTTATTGAACAAAAACAAATGAGCTGAGTTGAAAAGTGTTTAGGTAAAAGTGGTATATTTTTTCGTTGGCTACAACTTTTGTTTGAAACATTTTTTGATTTAGGCATCGAAAGCCATAATCGGTGAGTTGGTGATCTCCACTAGATTTTTTAGTTTCTAATTCAAAAACAAAAGAGCTTAGATGAAAAGTGTTTAGGTAAAAGAGGTTTCTTTTTTCGTTGGCTACAACTTTTGTTTTAAACAATTTTTGACGTCGAAAGCCATAGTGAAATTCGTTTAATAAAAAAGCATCTAATGATATCTGGTGATTTTTAACAAAAGACTTTTAAACATTTGATGGTATAATTAATATTAAATTACTGAAATAAGTATTTATTTTTTAATATATTCGTAAATATACGGTAAACAATGTAATATATTTAATTTGAAATAAAACAACGCAGTTGGAAGGGTTTCACTTTTATTGTTGAAAACTGCAACATGTTTCACCACACAGTGGCTTCATCAGGCAGATGAAATAACTATAATCATTATTTCATCTGCCTGATGAAGCCACTGTGTGGTGAAACATGTTGCAGTGTTCAACAATAAAAGTGAAACCCTCCCAACTGCGTTGTTTTATTTCAAATAGTATTATGGAGTTTCATCATTTATCCGCCTCATCAATTAAATATTTAATTAATTAAAATATTTAGGAAATAACAATACAATAAATTTTATATTATTATTGTTATTATTATTATACAGGGTGTCCGTATTTAAACAGAATGTATGGGGATCTCGGTTATTTAAAGAGATAGAGAGTCGGTTAAATTAGGGCAAAGTTGCGTAATTTAGGGCCCAATAATAATCCAAAAACAAGTTTGAAATATCTTCTTTCGTTAATGAGATATTGTCAAAAAAACGTATTTTTTGAAAATTCGTTTTTATTTTTTTATTCAATAACTATTGAATTCAGACATTTACAACTTTGACATTATAGGCACTTTTTAACGATAAATCTAGTAACATAATTTATTTTAAGATAACTATAACATTTACCTAGGGACCATAGCTAACTTTTGTTTTTCTTATGGGCGCCATTTTGGATTTTCATATTTTTTGAAAGAATATTTTTTACTGAATTCAATGATGTATTACACTTATAGTTTATTGTATATTTTATATGTAAAATTTTAATCTTTGGTTTTTCAAGAAGTGCCTTGGAAACAGTTGAGTAACTCACTTCTTTGGCAACTCCTAATTTGCTTACATATCACCCCTGAAGACGGACATCCGACGATACATACTTTAACAGTTGTGACATATTTTAAAGTTACGAGTGTCTTCCACTCCCAGACTAAGCATGAAGTAAAATTTCGAGTTTAGAAAAGCCCCGCGTAGAAAATTTGTCGAGGGTCGCGCAGCGACCCGAGACAAATTTTCACGGGGCTTTTCTAAACTCGAAATTTTACTTCATGCGCCACACGTATAAACCACTGATTTGAAGTGTGCTTGAAAAGCACACAAATACATCTTTAATCAGAGTAACACAGATATTTAGTCTGTTATCAACGATGTTCAGTGTTAATAATCTTGTAAATGCAGTTAGCGTAAATAAAGTATTATTATTATTATTATTATTATTAATAAATAATTAATTAGGTTTTGAATATTTTTGTTAAAACAACTAATAACGATATTTATATGTCAATGGTTATTCTTGAACGATTTGCATTCGTGATTCGAAGAAACAGGATTCGAATCTTTGATTCGAATCATATTTATCTCTTACGAATCCTTTATTCGAGTATTCGTGATTCGAATCATATTAGGTGATTCTCCTAAAATCATTGAATTAAGGCACTTGTTATTTTTGTAGAAGTTCAAATTGAAGCTTTAAACGGTGTTTTCCACTCCCAGAAGTGAAATTTCGAGTTTAGAAAAGCCTGAAAATGTTCAGGATTTTCTAAACTCGAAATTTTACTTCATGCGCCACGCGTGTAAAACACTGAAATAATCTGAAGTTTAAAATACACATTTTCAGCAGCATTCTGATTTAGAAGTATATTTTGAACATCACAATACGTCAGTGTTTTTTATACGTCTGGCGCATGAAGAAAAATTTCGAGTTTAGAAAAGGCTGAAAATTTGGTTTGGTCGCTTCGCTTCGCTAGTGTGACATATTTTAAAGTAACGAGTGTCTTCCACTCCCAGACTAAGCATGAATAAAATTTCGAGTTTAGAAAAGCCTCGCGTAGAAAATTTGTGTCGGGTCGCGCAGCGACCCGAGACAAATTTTCACGGGGCTTTTCTAAACTCGAAATTTTACTTCATGCGCCACACGTATAAACCACTGGTTTGAAGTGTACTTTAAAAACACACAAATACATCTTTAATCAGAGTAACACAGATATTTAGTCTGTTATCAACGATGTTCAGTGTTAATAATAAATAATTAATTAGGTTTTGAATATTTTTGTTAAAACAACTGATAACGATATTTATATGTTAATGGTTATTCTTGAACGATTTGTATTCGTGATTCGAAGAAACAGGATTCGAATCTTTGATTCGAATCATATTTATCTCTTACGAATCCTTTATTCGAGTATTCGTGATTCGAGTCATATTAGGTGATTCGGATTAGTGATTCGAATCCTTTTAACGAGGATTCGTCCCAGCTCTGCAATCTTGCAAATATTTTTAAGGTTGGAATAACACGTTCGGGGTATCTCTGAGCGTATAACTAAACTGCTCTTCTAGGGTTCTTTTGAGATTCTCCATAAACTAATAACATGTCGACATTTATGTTGTGCGTAAACATTATTTAAAATCAAATGACAACAAAACAAAATTTGTCAACCATTAATTTAATTATTGACAAATGCAACTTTGTTATTTGCTTTCAAAGCCTACTTGTTTAAGTCTGTACAAGAAAATAGTGTCCTTTAGATAAACTGTACAAAATTGATAAATGATAAATAATTTATAAATAGGAAAATACTGAGCACATGCAAGAATTCCTATTGTTTTCTTCTGAATCCAAATGATAAGTTAATGTAATCGAATGAAACCACCCAACAACTATAGTTCAAACCAAGTAACGTAAATGAAGCCATCAGGCCATTTATGCCCCGTAACAACCAATCACAGCACAATGGCAATAACGCGCGGTGGCAAAGTAAAGAAATTTGCATTAGCGCATCCGTTCCGTTCTCATTTTAATTTTCTTCGGTTATTATCGGCCTCGTAAATGCAGCGGGTTCTGAGGCCGCCGCCGCCGCCCCCCCTGACGACTTCGCCGTCGTCGGTAATAACCTCATCGTAAACGCGAAATTTATGTCCGGACATCTCACACACACACACACGAGGCGGGATTTAAAATTTTCCAACAGTAAAAAGTCGCCAAGGTGTATATTTGGAACTCGAGGTGCGAACGAACTTCGTTAAAATTTTAAGGCCGTAAATAAAGGGCGCCTCGTTTATTTTAATATCGACGGGTGATTGCTATCGTAAATCCGCAATCTCTTTCACCTCATCCACCGAACACTATTTGGTTGTATTCAGTTTTATGGTGCTCAAAAATAATATTAAAAATGTCATTGAAATTCTCGAGAATATTTAAAATGAATGGATAAATTATTTATGCAGTCAGATAATACAAGTTACTGTTTCTATGTTCAAATATCCTTCTTTGTATATGAAAACATAGGGGACAAAAAAAGAAAATTATGTTTGTATTACAAATAGAAGTTTAGAAAAGCCTGAAAATTTAGTTTGGTATTCAATATCAGGGTTGGTAAACAAAAAGATTTTTTGTTTCATTTTATTTGTTTTTTTTTTCATTAAAACAGCGTTTAAAACACTAACAACTAAAAACATGCTTAAAACACGTTTAAAACGTGTTTAAAACATAACATGTTGAAAACACGGTTGAAATCCCATTTATGCTGTTTTAAAAAAATGTGATAAATTACTAAAACGTCGGATTTTTATGAAATTTTCAGGGATCGCTAGAGGAAAGAATGCACTTTACTGTCATGCAGAAATAAATCAAATTCATTACTTGAGAAATAAACTACAGGTGGTTAAAGTTGGTTAATAAGTGAATGAACATTGGGATAAAAGTGAATATTTTTGTTGCGTTTTAAAAAAAGTTGTGAAAAATTACCGAAACTTTGGATTTTCATGAACTATTCAGAAATCGCGAGAGCAAAAAATGCGTTTTACTGTCACGTGGAAATGAATAAAATTCATTAATTGGGAAATACATTACAAGAGGTTAAAATATCTTCAATTTGGTTGTCAAAAAATTGGGCTTATATATTCACTGTTTGTTTTGAGTTATGTGAAGTAATCAATCACTAATAACACACGATTTGATTTCCTTTCTTCACGAACTTATTATTTTCATTTTATTTTTGAAAAATTCAGATATTTTTTTCCAAATATTGAAAACGCAACTCAAAATTAAAACATTAATTTGAGCGTAAAAACAATTGAACGTTGCGTCACATCAAAGTTTGATTCGTTAGTGATCCTTTGCCGTTTGTTTTGTAAAATTTACAAAGTTTTCAAAAAAGTTGGGCTTATATATTTAAGCCATCCATTTTTTGTTCTTGGTTCTAATAAATTTAATTCACTTGGCGAAAAAGCAGTGATTTTGATTTAATTTTAAGCTTTGATTTAAGCGTGAAAACAATTGAACTTTACTTCAATTTAAAGCCACATTCTTCGGCTGTCGTCTGCTTTTCGTTTAATGAAAATATCAAATCTGTAGACAAAGTTACGCTTAATTATTTGAGCAAGCCTTTTTTATTAACTAATTACTAATTAATAAAACACAGAATAAGACTTGAAATTTGGGCCTTGATATAAGTTTGAAATCTATCGAGCGTTGTCATTTGAAAGCCACATTCTTCGACTGTCGTTCACCTTTTGTTTTGAGAAAATATCAAGTTAAAAAAATTGCGCTTAATTATTTGAGCGACTATTTCTTGAGAATTGATTAATCATTAAAACACGGACTTTGACTTGAAACTGAATTGATATTTTTGGAATATCCAGTAAAGATATTCAAATTTCAATTACAACCAATCAAAGTTTATTCGTTTCTGTGTGGTGTATGTTAATTTACCAATCTGTTTTTATACAATTGTTTAAATAAAAAACATTCACATAAAATCGTTGATTTTATTGCATCATTTTCACTTTGGCTGAATATTTTTTTTCTGTAAGATGTGAGTGCCATCAATTATAAGAAAATTCTGAGAATGTAATGTTAATAGTATAGATTTTTTTTCTTAAGAAAACTTTCTCTCAAAATATTTTATTTTATTGCATAATTTTAATGTTGACTGAATATTTTTAGAAAATAGTAACATTTTCTTTCTATAAGATATAAGTGCAACAAGTTCTAAATAAATTCTGTAAATTTTACATTGATGGTGTAAAATTTTAATTTTTTACAATGTTTTCAAAAAAATTATCAATTTTATTACATAATTTCAATTTTTGCTGAACGTTTTAAGAAAACATGGTGAGATAATTTAATTCTCTTTTTATAATATATATGTGCAATAAATTCTAAGTAAATTTTGGGAATTTTACGTTAATGGTGTAAAATTTTAAATTTTTTACAATTTTTTCAAAGAAAATATTCTGGAAAAATTGTCAATTTTATGGCATACCTTCAACTTTTGCTAAATGTTTTAAGAAATCGTGGGAAGATATTTTTATTTTATTTTATTTTTACAATATATAAGTGCAATCAGTTCTAAGTAAATTCTGTGAATTTCACGTTAATAGTATAAAATGTTTATTTTTTATAAATTTTTCGCCCCAAAATTGTTAATTTTATTGCATAATTTCAACTTTGGCTGAATTATTTTGAAAAATACGTCAAAATAATTATATTTTCTTTCTATAAGATGTAAGTCCAATCAATTCTAAGCAAATCGTGTGAATTTCACGTTGATGGTATACAATTTTAATTTTTTACAATTTTTTCAAAGAAAACATTCTCCCAAAATTGTCAATTTTATCGCATAATTTCAACTTTGGCTTGATATTTTGGAAATCCAGTAGGGATATTTAAATTTCCATTACGGCAATTAAAATTTTATTCATTTCTATGTAGATTCTACTAATTTTAAGTTAATTTGATAATTCGTTAAATTTTTACAATTCTCTCAAAATAACCATTCTCCTAAAATCGTTAAATTGAGGCATTTTTACAATTCTCTCAAAATAAACATTCTCCTAAAATCATTGAATTAAGGCACTTGTTATTTTTGTAAAAGTTCAAATTGAAGCTTTAAACGGTGTTTTCCATTCCCAGAAGTGAAATTTCGAGTTTAGAAAAGCCTGAAAATGTTCAGGATTTTCTAAACTCGAAATTTTACTTCATGCGCCACGCGTGTAAAACACTGAAATAATCTGAAGTTTAAAATACACTTTTTCAGCAGCATACTGATTTAGAAGTATATTTTGAACATCACAATACGTCAGTGTTTTTTATACGTCTGGCGCATGAAGAAAAATTTCGAGTTTAGAAAAATTTGGTTTGGTCGTTTCGCTTCGCTACGCGACCAAACCAAATTTTTAGGCTGTTCTAAATCCGAAATTTTACTTCATGCTTAATCTGGGAGTTTAAAGCTTCAAATTGAACTCTTTAAAAAAACAATGACTATCTGAAAATTTACAGTATACAATTCTGATGTATATACTTAAAATAAAAACTCATTGTATTATTAATTTATAAATATTAAATATATATTTTTCTTGTAGAAATTAATTTAGAAACGAATCAATTTTAATTAATGATGGTCAATATTTTATTATCCGATACAAAAACAAACAATATGATTTAGATTAAAGTTATAATTAGACTCTTGAAAAAAATCTGTACTTTGAAATGAGTAAACTTTTTAGTTAGTAACGAGAAAGAGATTATTTGTATTTTCTATTTTATTATACAATACACAACACAAATAAATCCGATTCAGATTAAAATTATAATAGTATAAAGTAAACGCTGAACAAAATAAAAATCAACTATTCAAAATCTAGAATCAAAATAAACAACAAACATTTGTTGATACCAAAAATTAATTTAAATTCTATAGATCCATTGAATAGATGACATTTAACATGTCAAAGCTATTATGTTACTTTCTATTGTATAGATTTTAACGCTAAAAAGACGTTTATTTCTATTTTTTGTTATAAAACTACTAAGTTGTCTATAAACATCCGTGCTGTTTTTTCCTAACACAATTTTAATTTCTTTTTGAAAAATACGCAAAAAAAAGTGTATACATAATATACATATACAAAAAACGCCCATTTTTCAATGTGTAATACTTTAAGTTTAGACATTTTTTTTAAATATACCATAAATTAAAAAAATAACTTTTTTTTATATATCTCAAACATTAAGAGTTGACAATAAGGGATTGTAAATTTACCGAGTTTTTAAATTACCGGTAATTTAGTAAATACGTAAACCAGAACCGGTTTATCGATAGTTTATCGGTAAATAGTTTATCGGGGGTTGTGATTTTTGTATTATTTTTAAAAACAAAATGCTAAATAATGGTCTTCACTAATTAAATTCAAGTACCGCTCAATCATTTTTAAAAACAAGTCATATTTTATACCAGTTGAACAATTATTCATAATCTAATATCTAGTTTGCCCTTTTTTGCGGTTTTTTTTTATTTTTATTTTTTATTTATTCTCTCACGGGAAACCCCTTTTACGAAGAATATGTACAAAATAATAACAATAATATTTAAAAATTGATAAAACGTATTAATAAGTTATCTGCCACTACTGTTTTATTTACGTGATTTTTGAATGGTTTAAAAAAAATACGAGTAGAAATTAACAATAATAGGTTAAAAGTTAAAAAAATAATTGCTAAGTATATTTTGTACATATCGTCGGTTTGGTACAAGACCGTCACAACTCAAAACCATTCATTTTTCTGATAAAACAACTATAATTTGTCTATATTTTTATGTAGAAGAGAGTCACAAGTTTTATTTTATCCAGCGCTGGATAATTGATTCACAATGAATCAAATATAATTGCCCATATTTTATGTGGAAGAGAGTCACAAGTTGTAACTTGTGACTCTCTTCCACATAAAAATATGGGCAATTATATTTGATTCATTGTGAAAACAGAAATATGAGTAGTTTTGAGTTGGGACGGTCTTCTTCCAAACCGACGATATCATAACATAATTCGAATTAAAATAAAGTATGATTTTGTTCTGGATTTCCTGAAATTGATATAATTACAAGTGAGTTATTTTCTGTAATTCAAAATATAACTATAGTAAATTTTAAATAGAAAACTTGTACTATGTTTTATACCACAATATTTTTACTTTTCCCCGTATGCAAAACAAAGGGAAGGTATTGTTTCCGCGAAAATTTCCAAATCAAAAAATGACTGTCTGTCCTTCTGTAATATTTTCGTTCTGTCGCCACGATAAAGTCTAAACCGATTGAGCTGTTAAGATGACACTATAAACTTAGGCTTTTTATTACAATAGTAGTATTCTATCAACTATTGGTAAAAATGCGGAAACCGGAAGTGGTAATTTGCTCTTAGCATTTTTTTAGATTTTTCTTTGTTATTGACCGTACACCGGGTGTTGAATTGGCGGACGCAACATAGGAAATCCCATGTAAATTTTGAGATGTTCAAATTTTGGCTCCGCTATTTATTTTAGAAACAAAATGTAATCACCTTTTTGGTAGAGGGAAACATTTTGAATTCATTCGTGTTAACGTTTATCACTTTACGTTTCTCTAAGTTAAAATAATTAAGAAAAAATTATGTGATTTTATAAAAATTATGACATGCCATGGAATTGAAACAACAACTGCGGATGTCAAAATGACAAAAGATATCGTAGTCACTTGATTGAAGTAAATGTTTTCGAAATGATTTACACTAGACAAGAAAAATGTCATTTTTTTTTATAAAATCACATTACGTTTTCTTAATTATTTTAGCTGTTAATTTTCTGACATTCGTTGATTTTCAAAAGAGTTCAATAAGAAGCTTTAAACGAGTGTTTTCCACTCCCAGACTAAGCATGAAGTAAAATTTCGAGTTTAGAAAAGCCCCGTGAAAATTTGTCGAGGGTCGCGCAGCGACCCGAGACAAATTTTCTGGGCTTTTCTAAACTCGAAATTTTACTTCATGCGCCACGCGTATAAAACACAGATTTTAAGTGAAGTTCGAATATACATAAATTTGACAATATTATAGTGTTTTATACGCGTGGCGCATGAAGTAAAATTTCTAGTTCAGAAAAGCCCAGAAAATTTGTCTCGGGTCTCTCCGCGACCCTCGACAAATTTTCACGGGGCTTTTCTAAACTCGAAATTTTACTTCATGCTTTGTCTGAGAGTGGAAAACACTTGTTGAAAGCTTTAAATTGAACTTTAAAAAAAAACAGGGACAACAACAATTGTTGTATCAATTCAATGGTATGTCATTATATTTATAAAATCACATTACTTTTTCTTAATTATTTTAACTTAGAGAAACGTAAGGTGTTAGGTGTGAACATTCATAAATTTAGAAGTTTTCCCTCTACAAAAAACTGAAATATATTTTGTCTCTAAAATAAATAGCGAAGCCAATATTTGAACACTTTAAAATGAACATGCGATTTCCTATGTTGCGTCCGCCAAGTCAACACCCGGTAGAAGAACCTAGTTAATAAAAGTTTTGTCGTAGCGACGCTTTTTTGTAAATAACTCAAAAACTATCGTATTATTTCGTATCTTCGTGTTAATACAAATTGTTTACATTTGTCATTAAAAATATCAGCTTAGTAACTAGCATATTTATTTAAGTGTTCAATATTATTCTAACAAGTGTTTTCCACTTCCTAATTAAGCATGAAGTAAAATTTCGAGTTTCGAGAAGCCTGAAAATTTGGTAGTAAAATTTCGAGTTTCAAGAAGCCTGAAAATTTGGTTTGGTTTTGGTTTTCTAAACTCGAAATTTTACTTCATGCGCCACGCGTATAAAACACGGATTTAAAGTAAAGTTTAGAAACATATTGCAACAATTATTATTATAATAACTATTTTAAACAATTGGTTCAATGGGCTTCTACACAGATAGAAACGTTTTATAATCAAACAGCTACAATAAATTACCGAAAAACCGATAGAAAACAGTAAATTACTGATACATTTTCGAAAACATGATCTACAATTTACCAGTAAACCTGTAAACAGGATTACCGGTAATTTATTTTATATTAACAACTATTTCTGGTTCCCGGAATTTTATTAAAAGTTTTTCAGAACAGAAGATTGCAATAATATTTGAAGTTCCAGTTCACAATCTATGGTGGTTTTTGCTGTAAAAAAACGTTAATCGACTTATGGGAACTTAAAACAAATATATTGTTATTCATTTTTGTAGAAACAAAATGGCGAATTCAATATAATAGACTTAAACTTACGAAATAATTCGATTTTAATCAAAATTAATTTATCTTGCACTTTGACGTCCCGACAAGATTTTATAAACGATTAGAATTCTTGAAAAACTATTAATTATTCTCTGAGTGTTTTCCAATCCCAGATTAAGCATGAAGTAAAATTTCGAAATTTTACTTCATGCGCCACGCGTATAAAACACTGATTAGTAAAGTTAAAAACATACTGCCCATTTAATTAAATAAAAATCTAATAAATTCTCCACTATGTTTCGAAATGCTCACAATTTTTGACATTTTATCACTGTTTATTCCGTGATTCTGAATGGTAAAGAAGCACTGCTTTAAACTTAGATTAGACAGAAAGAAAAAAAAAATAAATTCAGGTACACATAACTCGATATTGCACCTAACACTCAATTAGTGGTTTCTCAAATAAAGTTGCCTCACTCCTACAAAAACCCACAAGCCGCCACTGCTACATATGACTAATTATTAATGTCTAAATCAGTCATGACTTAATTATTCATGACTAATTTAGTCATTAGTTTTAATCATGACTAAAAATTATATCAACTAATACCCAACATTATGTGTAATGTCACTATTTAAATGTTATTCTTCTAAAAATATTTTTGGGTACCATGGGTACAAGGGTGTAATCTGGTTTAATTAAAGACGTCGCAGCAATTATTCCTGCGAGAGGGAATAAGTGGTGCGGTCCGAAGGAGATCTGCAATTAGCGCGAGTGGACAGCGCCGGACGTAATTTGCATTTTGCAGGAGTGTGCGAAAGGAATGCTTTCAGCCGCCCCCGCCTTTCCACCGCCCCCTCCTCCTCCTCTACCGCCCCATCTCGTCTCTCTCCGCCGCCGCTTGTAATTCCTAATTTTAAAATCCACTAATGAATTCGGACTAGAGACGTTATTATATTTTCGTTCCGAATATGTGGAATTATTTAATTATTACAACAAACATTCGTGCTCAGCGCCTGGAAAATATTAAGGGAATGTTGTGTGAAGAAATTTCGGGTTTCTACGTTTTCGACGCGGATGCCTCCACGGTTATTATATTCCGCGTTTTTTAATTCCGCTTTTGTACCTACATAAAACAGCAGCACGTGCGTCCACCGGAAAACGGGAATATACGGGGAAAGGGGTTGTTTCCGCACACACGGAATTTACACCTCTTCAAAAGCGACCGTCCGCGTTTATTTAGGAAAATTCGGAACACGCTCTGGGCCGTCTTAAAGAATAGGTCAGTGGGAAAATACGTAATAAGTGAAAAATGTTCCAAATAATCAAAAATTATTTGCAAAAGGATATATGACTTCAAGTCAGAATGCCAATTTTAGCACAAGTTAAAGAGGAAGACGTAAGTTTTTTCTTTGATGCCGACTATTTTCGTCAGACTTAGTTAATTCTGTAATTTGTTTAAAAAAAAAAAACGAGATAGAACGAAAATTCACTTTTTTTTAATAAAGAGTACTTAAAATACGAGGTACACAGGTATATATATTGAATCTAGAAAGCTTTGAAATCAGATATGGTCTTAATCGAGCAAGATATTTCCGTAAACAGTTTTGATTTAAAAATTGCAAAAAGTAGAAACTATTGTAGAAACTATTGATCCGATATTTTTGTTCATTTCAGTTTCGGTTTTCGTTCCGACAAAAGTAACGGTTTTTTCAGGTTTTAGGTTTACGGGTTAGTTTCGGTTCGAAGCCCTGCTTTTGATTTACTTTTTAGACTTTTAACATTTCTTTGGGAATACATGATTTTTTTGCTGTACAGTACATTTTATCTATAACTTTAGATTACCAATTTTATTGTTATTATGTATCCGGTAATATTACCAAGACTATTACCCAATTTTAAATTACTGATAATTTTACATCACTAAGCTTAGTCATCTTTTTAACAAAGCATATTTTTATGATTACAACATATTGTGAAATATAATCACATAATAAAATTAACCAATTGACTTTTTGGCATGCAGTACAATTTCTAGATCTTATTTTCGAATTGAATGATCACACCATTTTTCATCATTACAATCCCAACCTAGATAAACAACAATTATACTTGGATGACAATATTAGAACAATGTCACCCGCTCTAAAAACCCGATCGCCCAAAAATAAACCTATGAAGATTAATTCCGACGCTGATCAAAACATGTTTTCGAAAATTTCCAAAAATAATCCCGACGATAAATCACGCCTCCTAAATAAAATCGACACACGGTGCAACCTTCGCTACTTTATTTTTTTTAATCTTTTTGTGAGACCAGAAATAGTTGCCAGGCGGGTGAAATCCATCAAACGGGATTAATGAAAAATAAAAGTATTTCTTTTTGAAATCGTTCCAGGCATCGAAGGCCGATCTTTCATCCGATTACTCACCTAACGATAATAAGGAAGCGTTCCCGATTTATCACCATTGTAAACCTGTTACTATTTCTATTTTCTAATACTCGGGGAAAAATGGGTTCGGAGAGATTTGGAGCGTTCGTTTCTCGAAATTAGGAGACGCTATTTTTTTTTTATAACTTTCGGTGCGGGAATAAACGCCGGACCGGGCAGACTGTATGGCGCCTAAGTTTAGTTTCTCCAAGAAAACCATCGGGAAAATGTTGAGTGGCTGAGGTTAATTGTGCAAATGTCGCTATCTCGGTTTGAACAAGCGCTGGTTTGGCTTCGGTTTCTATTTCTGAGCGCGTGACAAACGCCTCGGTGTCGCGACGCTTCCAACACACCTATGTCAACATAGAGGCGTCCTTTTTTTTTCGAAAAATGCTCCAAACGGAATCACCCGCACTCCAGAAATACAATCAGCTGAGTGTTTGATGCTAATTGACCGTACCTCCAACTTGGCTTGGAGAGTTGATGGTTGCTATGTTTGTCGAGATAATGAATCTTAGAGAGTTTTTATAAATTAAAGTTATATGCATTTACTGAAATGCAGGAGCGTAGCTATAGTGTAATAGTTGTAGCCAGTTGCTCCATGAGGTTAATTTTTTAAGGTTTAGGCAAACTGAGGATTGAAAACACACTCAGGTGGGAGTAACGGTCGTACTTCGTCGAAACACTCGGGGATTAGTAACTCTTACTAATTTCCTAGTAAGAGAATAAAAACACCCACAACACTAAATATAGGCAAACCAATATACGATAACGGTATTGAGTTGCCTATATGGCCCCCACATCCTAACTTGGGATCCCAGGCCAGGTTGTCTGGCGGGCCCCCCTATGTTAGGGTTGAGGACAGCATGATACCAATACAAAAATGGTGATGTATCTACCATAATACTTTCTCCGTTAAAGATATGATGATTTAAAATTAACAATATGGAAGAGTGTCTCAATCTAAATTTGTTGTGCCTACTTTTCTTATTATTATTAAAATATTCCCTAAAAAGTATTTTTTGCATCTTTTCGCTGTATATCAGCAAATATTATCATCCGTCACATCTCAGCAAAATATATTTTCATCTTTATTTAAAATCAGTGGTTTGTACGCGTGGCGCATGAAGTAAAATTTCGAGTTTAGAAAAGCCTGAAAATTTGATTTGGCCGCGTACCAAACCAAATTTTCAGGCTTTTCTAAACTCGAAATTTTACTTCATGCTTAGCCTGGGAGTGGAAGACACTCGATAGTTTAAAATATATTACAACTGTCAAAATGTGTGTCACAACTGTTACAAAGAAAAACAATAACGTGACCATTATTATAGTTCAATTCAAACTTGTGTCAAGTTGACACGATGGCGCCAACTTATGTCAAATTGACACATTAGATTAATATCGGCTGACGCCGATTTCTGTAAAATTTCATGTATTAATTTCAGGTAATCAATTTTTTCATCTTTTTAAAGTGTTCCATGTTATTGTTCTGACGTGTGTATGATTTGTGATTCTAAACATCAATCAGTTATTCTATTCTATTCGAATAACTAGGTTGACAATTCTTGACATTCTACGTCAATTTTTACATTGATCTGTCTTTCATTAAAACGATATTTTACTTCAAAATAACGTGTTTCGTCGGGAAAAGACAAATACGGCATTATAATTATATCCGAGGAATAAAAATCTACAAAAGTTCGATTTAAGAACAGCGATTTACAGCAAAAAAATGTCATAATAGTCAATTTAATTGTCATTTGACCCTATAGATTACATGCTATTTGAATAAGGCTTTATTAACGAGGAACCTGAAACTTTAATTCTAAAGTTACTAAATGTTTCATAATTTCAAAAAATATGTTATCAACACTTTCTGTTGGTGTAGTCAACACATTACCTTCCTAACCTGACATCATTCATTTCTATCCGCTTTGAATCAATGGGTTCTAGTTAAAACAGAACAACTTCAATTGTTTGACACGTCGAATGTTAAGTTTGCGTTTTATTATTATGACATTCATAACGCTTGTCAAAATACTTCAATTGCGTCAAAATGACGATAATGCTCAAAATACAATCAATCTTCATCACAACTGGTTCAAAACTATTTAAAGAAGACAAATATCTGATTTTCAATAGTGGGCAATAAGTTAACGTTAAAAATAAGTGAAAGAATAGTTCAAATTTTTAGAAATAACGATGACCCCCAGCGATTGAGCTCTTACAATTTGTCGCAGGATCAACAGGAAATTATTGTCATATAAAACCTATATTTTCTTGAATATTGAGACTAATCCAATGTGTTAATATCCATTTAAACTAAGGGTTATTGTTCTAGGGCTTCCTACTCGTTCTTGTTTGTCGTTCTTTCTATAAAAATAATTTGATTGCTCACTGACAGGTTTGTCAAAAAAATGAAATAATAAAATAAAATAAATAAAAAGGTAGACATGCGTTTGTGATACTGTTTTGTTTTTTGTGAAGTCAGGGTAATATGTTGATTTCAGTTCAAATTATACCAGGGCAACCGGAAAGTCGTTACCGAAATTAATTATAAAAATAAAACAGTTTATTTTTGCTAATAATATAAATTAATCATAATGGTATTTACCACCACGATAGCCACATTTGCCGACGACACTGCTATATTGGCTGTAGGCAAAGATCACGAAGAAGCAGCAGTAAATCTGCAAACCTCGATAAATAAAATTAACATCTGGACTAAGCAATGGCGAATCAAATTGAATGAGACTAAATCGGTCCACGTCAATTTCACAAATAAAAGAAATCAACATATCCCTGTTAGTATGAATGATATCCAGGTACCATATGCTGATACAGCAAAATATTTGGGTTTTACACTGGACGCTAAGCTACGCTGGAGAGCTCATGTCAAAAAGAAAAAAGAAGAACTGGACATCAAATTTCGAAAAATGTATTGGCTGCTTGGTCGGAACTCCACCCTGTCAATCTACAATAAATTACTGCTGTATAAACAAATTCTTAAGCCCGTATGGACATATGGCATCCAGCTGTGGGGTTGTGCCAAAAAGAGCAATATAGAAATAATCCAGCGATACCAAAATAAAGTACTGAGGAGTATTGTCAATTCTCCTTGATATTTCCGAAACAGTGACCTCCACAAGGACTTGGAAATGGATACTGTTAATGAGACAATACACAAATTTGCCAAGAGTCATGAACAGCGACTTCTTCAACACGTCAACATCGAAGCCATCCAGCTCCTCGATAACACGAATTTGACCAGAAGACTACAGCGGACTAAACCGTTCGAGTTAGTTTAATATTGTGTTAGTGCAAAAGCAGAGCACAGTGCTAGTGTACATATTAATTAGTGTAATTAAGTTATTAAAATCTAAGGGATACTAATGAGTAAACCCTTAGTATTAAACCTTTAGTAAATTAAGTTAGTTAAATATTACTCATTGATCCATTTGTGATCAGATTGTAATTATAGTAAATTACAACTAAGTGTTTTGCAAATAATAAAATAATGGTATTTACTATGACCCAAGACCATTGCTCCACCAGCTTTCCAATACCATTTTCAAAGTAAGATGGCTGCTTTGAGGCAAAGAACTCATAAACATCTTTTTTTACCTCATCTGGTCCAGCAAATGTTTTACTGCTAACATGGTTTTGCAACGAGCGAAACAGGTAAAAGTTGGATGGAGCAAGGTCTGGCGAATATGGCGGATGGCCAATAATGTCCTAGTCCAGTTGACGAAGGTGGTGGATGGTCTGCCTGCTGGTATGCGGTTTCGCATTATCTTGGTGGAGACTCCATGAAAACTTCCACACAGTTTTTGCCACCCCGATAGCTGGTCGTGTATTCACATCAAAACAAATTTGTTGCACATCATTTAAATAGATTTGTATTTATGCATTTTACTAAATGTTCAAAAACCTAGACTCCAAGAAATCAAAAAAATATGAAAGGGTTTTTACAAAAAAATACGAGTATTCAGAAAAATCAAATGTCGTGTCTAGTTTCACTGAAATTTTGTACTTATTTATAAATACTTGAAAATTGTCCACTAGTCGACGAAATTCTTCAAAAATTGATTTTAATAATAATCTTTATCGCCAATCGGCACTAAATACATCTATTATTATCGCCATTTGCGGCACTAAACCGTCCCATTATTTTACTACTTTCAACAAGTAACATTATGGGACAATACTAACAAAATCTAAGGAGGTCGAATCCTGTCAGTTTAGTTGTCAAAAAAAAACATGAGTAGTGAAGAGTTTGAAATACCATGTACTCCACCAGAAATACGCGAAAGAGCGATAGAAACAACGCTCGAAATTCTTCCAAGTAAGTCTAGACATATTTATAATCGTCAACACGATTTATTCACAAGTTGGTGTGACAGAAATAACATTAAAAAAATTAGCGAAAACGTTCTCTTGACATATTTTTCTGAAAAATCCAAGGAATATAAAGCAGCAACATTATGGTCATATTATTCTATGTTAAAAGCATCTCTTTCGGTAAAAAACGACGTTGATATAAGCCAATATAAGAAACTTACGGCGTTTTTAAAACAGAAATCAAAAAATTATACGGCAAAAAAATCGAAAGTTCTCACACAAGAAGAAATAATACAGTTTCTATTGAATGCACCAAATGAAATATATTTAATGATGAAGGTAAGATAGTAATCAATTATCGAAGCATATTTGTTATTAATGTAGATATTATTTTAGATTTGTGTTATTTTTGGCGTTGCTGGAGCCTGCCGTAATAATGAATTAGTAAATCTTAAAGTTGATGATATAGAAGACAAGGATACTGTATTGATTGTGCATATAAGACACACGAAAACTAATAAACCAAGAGTATTTGTCGTAACATCAGAGTTCGAAGGACACGTTAAACCGATTGAGTTATATAAAAAATATGCCAAACTTCGTCCCGCACAGACCAAACATGATAGATTTTTTATTACATATAGAAAAAGTAAATGCACAGTGCAGCCTGTGGGTATCCACAATTTTTGAAACATACCATGTAAAATTGCGAACTATTTAAATTTGCCAAATCCGTCAGAATATACTGGTCATTGTTTTCGGAGGTCGTCTGCTACTTTGTTTGCTAATGCAGGGGGCAGCAAAGAAAATTTGAAACGTCATGGAGGGTGGAAGAGTGATACCGTTGCTGAGTCCTATGTTGAGGAATCAATATTGAACAAAACGAAGATTGCAAAAACGATTTTGGGTAGTGATCAAATTGCGCACCGTTTTGATATCAATGACAACACTGCCACAACTTTACATCAAAATGAAAATATTCATTTTCCACAAAATTTTTCCGTTGATGGGTCAACATCAGGAATAAATTTAAATAATGCCACAGGATGCACCATCAATTTCCACATATACAACAAATAGAGTGGTTTAATATCTTGATTAATTCGTAGTGTTTGTTTAAATAATAATACATATTTTCTATTTTTTTTTTAATTTAAATAAAAAATCCTATACTTTTTCATTTATTTTTAAGATTGGCGATAAAATTTTGTATGCACCACGTCAGTAAAATATCTTTATCGAACTCGTCTTTATTCACCTCGCTCGCTCCGCTCGCTCGTCTCATAACCTCAGACTCGTTCGATAAAGTCTTATTTTACTGACTTGGTACATAAATAATTATTATCGCCAATCGGCACTAAATACATCTATTATTATCGCCATTTGCGGCACTAAACCGTCCCATTATTTTACTACTTTCAACAAGTAACATTATGGGACAATACTAACAAAATCTAAGGAGGTCGAATCCTGTCAGTTTAGTTGTCAAAAAAAAACATGAGTAGTGAAGAGTTTGAAATACCATGTACTCCACCAGAAATACGCGAAAGAGCGATAGAAACAACGCTCGAAATTCTTCCAAGTAAGTCTAGACATATTTATAATCGTCAACACGATTTATTCACAAGTTGGTGTGACAGAAATAACATTAAAAAAATTAGCGAAAACGTTCTCTTGACATATTTTTCTGAAAAATCCAAGGAATATAAAGCAGCAACATTATGGTCATATTATTCTATGTTGAAAGCATCTCTTTCGGTAAAAAACGACGTTGATATAAGCCAATATAAGAAACTTACGGCGTTTTTAAAACAGAAATCAAAAAATTATACGGCAAAAAAATCGAAAGTTCTCACACAAGAAGAAATAATACAGTTTCTATTGAATGCACCAAATGAAATATATTTAATGATGAAGGTAAGATAGTAATCAATTATCGAAGCATATTTGTTATTAATGTAGATATTATTTTAGATTTGTGTTATTTTTGGCGTTGCTGGAGCCTGCCGTAATAATGAATTAGTAAATCTTAAAGTTGATGATATAGAAGACAAGGATACTGTATTGATTGTGCATATAAGACACACGAAAACTAATAAACCAAGAGTATTTGTCGTAACATCAGAGTTCGAAGGACACGTTAAACCGATTGAGTTATATAAAAAATATGCCAAACTTCGTCCCGCACAGACCAAACATGATAGATTTTTTATTACATATAGAAAAAGTAAATGCACAGTGCAGCCTGTGGGTATCCACACTTTTGGAAACATACCATGTAAAATTGCGAACTATTTAAATTTGCCAAATCCGTCAGAATATACTGGTCATTGTTTTCGGAGGTCGTCTGCTACTTTGTTTGCTAATGCAGGGGGCAGCAAAGAAAATTTGAAACGTCATGGAGGGTGGAAGAGTGATACCGTTGCTGAGTCCTATGTTGAGGAATCAATATTGAACAAAACGAAGATTGCAAAAACGATTTTGGGTAGTGATCAAATTGCGCACCGTTTTGATATCAATGACAACACTGCCACAACTTTACATCAAAATGAAAATATTCATTTTCCACAAAATTTTTCCGTTGATGGGTCAACATCAGGAATAAATTTAAATAATGCCACAGGATGCACCATCAATTTCCACATATACAACAAATAGAGTGGTTTAATATCTTGATTAATTCGTAGTGTTTGTTTAAATAATAATACATATTTTCTATTTTTTTTTAATTTAAATAAAAAATCCTATACTTTTTCATTTATTTTTAAGATTGGCGATAAAATTTTGTATGCACCACGTCAGTAAAATATCTTTATCGAACTCGTCTTTATTCACCTCGCTCGCTCCGCTCGCTCGTCTCATAACCTCAGACTCGTTCGATAAAGTCTTATTTTACTGACTTGGTACATAAATAATTATTATTCACATTTTTAATGTAATCTTTATTAAATTTTTGTATACACAGTTATAGTATTCGAGTCATAAAACAAGTGAACCATTAGGCGGGATTCAGTTAGGCTTTCGCCCACCTGTTCTTCCATCCATACCTAACATATATCAATAATAACAAACAAAAAATAATACTTATATCTCTACAAACATAAGCTATAATGAACAATTAAAATAAACAATCAACTATGTGACAGAAAATCTTTATTTTTAATTAGTGAATCGTTTACATTAGTTTTAAATTTATTAAGTGGCAGAGTTTTAATAGATTTGGGTACTATGTTGTATAATTTGTAAATATTGTAAGAAAATGAGCGTTGGAATATTGCAGTGCGGTACTTGGGAGGTAATAATCGTCCTTCAATTCTGATGTTTGAGTTATGAAAGTCTTCTCTAAAGGAAATTTTATTGTAAAGATATGAAGGTTGTTTAGTAATAATAATTTTGTGGTATAGACTTGCAGTCACAATAGTGGGTCGCTCCTTCATAGCTCTAATCTTGTGAGATATTCTATCAAACTTTCTTATTCCATAGATATACCTTATACAAGTATTTTGTACTTTTTGTATTCGTTTACTGGTTTCACAGGCTAATGCAGCATTCCAAAGGGTTGACCAAAACGTAAAGTTAGATAGTACAAGGGACTCACATAACATAATTTTGGTTTTAATTAACAAGTAATGTCTATGTAGCTATAGTTTTTTTTAAATTAAGGTATGCACTTGTAATAGATATATTAATGTGGGCTCTGAATCTGAATGATTTATCAAGTTTTATGCCTAAGTTTTTCTCGTTACTGCTGTAAGGAATTACAGTATCGTTCAATTTAATACACATTTTATTTGCTGTATGTTAGTTGTTGAAACTCCATAATATCACTTTATTAAAACACTTAATTTGTTTAGGTTTCAAAATTATATTTATTGTACTACAACAATTGTTTCACCACACCGTGGCTTCATCATCAATCTACCTGATGAAGCCACAGTGTGGTGAAACAATTGATGTAGTACAATAAATATAATTTTGAAACCTAAACAAATTAAGTGTTTTATAAAAGTGACATTTTATTTGCTATATAGGTGCACGCTTTTTTGGGCTCAAATAATAATAGTTGAGATTTTATTAAGTTTAAATTTAAATCTAGTAGTTTTGAGAGATTACAGAGTTTTTCAATATTAGAGTTAATGTTACGTTCAGCCGTTTTATAGAGAGAAGGTGAAAACGTGTAATAAATTTTAGTCTCATCTGCATACATGTGACCCTTGCAGATATCTAAAACATATAATATTAGAAAAGTGTACAAGAAAAATAACATAGGTCCTAGGATTGAGCCCTGGGGATCACCTGTGTGTAAAGTGAGTAACTTGGATATTTTTAGGTCCATTTTAACGCACTGTTTTCGATTTGTAAGATAGTTTTGGATTAGAGTTCTCGCGCAATTTTTCAGTCCAATATGTTTTAGAATAGTCCAAAGAGTTGAGTGTTTTACAGTATCGACAGCTTTGGAATAATCTAGCAAAATTAGGGCTGTTCAGTTACCTCTGCCAGTAGCTCTAAGTATATTGTCTGTAATATTTAGAAGTGCTGTCTTACAACTGTAACCCTGTCTAAAGCCTGATTGACACGATGGGATTATTCTATTACTGTTTATAAATGTTAAAAGTTGGTCATTTAAGATAAGATTTTCAGACCATTTAGAAATCGTGGATGAAATACTGATTGGTTGTAGGTGTGAAAATTCGGATGTTTTTAGGAATAGGCGTTACAATGGCAACTTTTCAGAGATCAGGGAACGAGAATTCCAGTATACAAGTATTTATGTTATTAGCATGTTATGTTAATTGACAAAAATCATAAAAATCTCGAAACATTAAGGAAAATCATGATAAACCAGAACATTGTGAAAACTATGACTGAACAATTTAAACTACATTATTATTTTTTTGTTTATTAAATTATTAAATGAATTAATTTAGTACATTGTATTATTTAACCTGACTAAAGAAAAATGTAAATATTTTGTTATTTAAATATTATAATTATTAGGTACTTATTAAAAAAATATTTTTCGGTGCGTTTCTAACTTCTCAATATTTCAGTGTTTACGCTGCGCGACCCTCAAAAAATTTTCACGGGGCTTTTCTAAACTTGAAATTTTACTTAATGCTTTGTCTGGGAGTGAAAAACACTCGTTTGAAACTTGAAATGGAACGCTTTAATAAGATTGACGATTGCCTGAAAATTTACAGAGTATACAATACATGTATATTGAGAGAAAACATTCCTAGTGTGTAATATAGTAAGTCATTTATAACAATCATAAAAGAAGAGCAGAATTTTATCGAAAATCCACTTTTAGAGTTAACTCTACAATTTCTCGACCGTTAATGGGTAAAATCATAGAATTAACTAAAATTACTGTCAAAAAATCATAAACATTTAGGTACGTATTTATTGTTATTATTATTAGTGCAATGTTTGCTGGCCAATATTGTTATAAAAATTCTTTACAATATCTAATTACACTGAACAAATTTACTCTCACTAGCCACTTCTCAAAATATTAGTTAGAAAACTTCGAAAAAAAAGTCTCAACAATTTATGAATGTAAGAAGAAAACATTTTTAAGTTATACAAGATGTTTTTTGTTGTTTTTATAAAAACCGCTTTTAGTAACTTAAATCGAAATTGATTATAGTCACTCAAAATATATCCGACTCAGATTTAAATAAGTTTTAAAATGACATGACTTGCATTTTTAGGGCCTCGTTGGCCGAGTGGGTGGAGACCCTGCCCACTAACCTTTGGGTTAGTTAAATAATTCCACCGGACGGGATTCGAACCCGCGATCTTTGGGTAGCGGGTTCGAATCCTGTCCGGTGGAATCATTTATAAGTAATGAATGATTCCATCCGGGTCCATAGATGTAGTGTGAATGTATTGTGGCGTCCAAACGAATTAAATCAGTGTGAGAATCAGTTAATTAATTAAAATGAAAATAATACAATGGCAGATGGCTGTATGGCGAAAGCCGAAGCCAATGAAAAAAAAAAACTACCATTTTTTATGTTCAAAATTGTACTCTTGGTGGACGCTCAAAGTTAGAATTTATTTTTTCCATCAGTTCTCAGATGATTGAAAAAGTAAGTAAAACGTTCTAGAAATACATTTTCTACAAGGAATAAAAATTGCTGACGTTTTTTTTTAACGGGGTAAATAAGTCTAAGTTTTTGTAAAACTATGTTTTTAAATGAATTGTATATTCTCACTATTCATCAAAATAAAAAAGTAAATTACAAAATAAATCGAAAATATTACATTCAAACTTACCAATACTAAAAGCAATGTTTGTTACTCACTTTCTCCTTAGATATTTTTTAATCAATTTTTTACATTTTAAAACGTCAAAAAATTCAATAACCTTACAAATATTAACACGCCGAGGGCTTGTCTTAAGCACAATTTTTATGCTTTCAAAACATGTTACTATTCAAATGAAACTTACGTTGAGGGCTTGTCTTAAGCACAATAAGTAAACAATGTAAAACCATTTTACTACTTAAATTAAACCTTAACTGTATGTTTTTCAGTTTACGTGAAGTGATTATTACACTAAAAAAGACTGTTATTCCTTACTTCACTTTTTATTTTTATCGTTTGATATACATTTCGAGACACAAAGTGCTCATTATCAATAACAAATTATATAATGATAATGAGCACTTTGTGTCTCAAACGATAAAAATAAAAAGTAAAGTAAGGAATAACAGTCTTTTTTAGTGAAATTCAACCTTAGTCGATTACTTTTTTAATAAATAATATACCATAAAGATTTCATAAATCAGAGCAGTTTAGATGAAACAATTAGGACATTTTCTAAAGAGAGTATTTAAAAAGCAAGGAATCAAAAAAATGCAATACATTAACTTTTATAAAATTAAATAGGTACTCATTTAAGTTGTTTCACGATTTTATAACTTAAACATTATATCCGATAAAAGCAATGAAAGTTGAATGTTAGTTTCAAATCGCAATTTTAGTGTGTGCTTTAATAATGTTTTCTGTAAAAACAAAATAGGCTGTTTTTTTTTCTAATATCGAGGAAAGTCTGTGTTTTGAACATCCAAAAAAAAAAATTATAGATTCTGCTAGAGATATCATGATTTTTTAGATAAACATTTTTATTCTTAAAATATCTCGAAAATTGTACATAGATGTAAGAATCGACGTGGAAATTCTGAGATATTTGTAGAATAAAAATGTTTATCTATAAAATCAAGTTTTCTCCAACAAAACTTATGATTTTTTTTGGATTTCTAACATAGATATTAACATCAACTTTTTATAGCGAGATATGAAAGATCTCACTAGTTTGGCACTTCCAGATTAAGCATGAAGTAAAATTTCGAGTTTAGAAAAGCCTGAAAATTTGAATTTGCCGGGGCGCGCGAGCGAAGCGAGTCGCGCCCTGGCAAATTCAAATTTTCAGGCTTTTCTAAACTCGAAATTTTACTTCATGCGCCACGCGTATAAAATACTGAAATATTGTAAATAAATACTACCTACTGTATTTGATAATATGAATTAAATAACAAAAAGTGAAAACTTGAAAAGATCATCTTGATTAATTTGCTGATTTCGGAAATTGACAAATTGCACGAATATGTTCATAATGGCAAATAATTTCTTTATATTCACCTTTTTGCATTGCTAACGTTTTGTTGAAAAACAATTTCTTGGACCCTCTTAGTGAAATCCTCGCTATGCCCATGAAACTGGCTTCAAAGCCCTATCGATCAACTTCCTAAAATATAAAAATCAAACCATCGCACTAACCTTTTAATTAATGGAAGACGATCCTTTAAATCCAAATATCTAATGCTGCTGGAAAAATCCTTTAAACAAAACTTCACTAAACCAAAACACTAGCACTGCTTCTTCTTATTGGGAAATTTGCAGCTCTGTCGACTAGCCACAGCAATTACTGTAGTAGTAGTAATAAATAAACACTACCACTTGAAATCTCGAAATCAAACTCGAAAACCGATCAGTGTTCTAAAAAGCGAAGACACGAAATACACCGCATGAATAATTGATTTTAACAGGAGTTAAAAAGTTGAATAAATAGAGGTGCTCTTGAAATCGGTGAAGAATGCAATTATTTTCGATGTTCGCCTGCGTTTTTTTGCTTGTTTGGTGATAAGCGAATGGATTTATTGGTTGAAACCGGTTTTTATTTTTGGTGTTTCGTTAAATAATTGCGAAATGTATGCACTTAAAAATCAATCAGGATTCGAATCCTTTTAGAGGATTGATGTCTATTTTGCGGCTATTGGTCAAATTTTACTTTCGTCACGCTATCTTTAAAAAATTATAGCTATGCTATATACGAGTACATAAATTACAATGTATGCTATGAAGATTTATATTTATAAAATGTTTATCAACTAGTAAGTATATTAGTGCGGTAGTGTTTAGGGATATTTTAAAAATCAAATATTAGTCATTCTGAAAATTTATAACCGGACGAACAAATCACGCAGAGTTTCGCGTAAGCCAAGTCGATTTATTGGATGAGTTTTTGAGAAATTGTTATTTACACCTGGAACTATTTTCGAAAATAATAGGCGTGAATCACCGCTTAGGGCGATTTTCCAAGTGTTTAAAATCGACTTCTACATAGATTTTCGAAAATAGCTTTAATTGTGTGAAAACAATTTACTTAAATAGTTCGGTCAGTTCAATGATACATACAATTATAAATAAATTAATAAATCACAAAATTGTACGACACAATTGTTTTTAGGTAACTAGTTTGCGAAATGGGGTTTTGGGCACGATTTCCGAGTTTATGGCACTAATCGCTGGGAGAGTTTCCTAATCGCGAAGAGTGTTCAAAAACCCTTCATACACAAGTGTATTATTTTCTACATTAAACATAGAATTGTGGCATTAGCATATATTATTTATTATCAAATTTCTTACTTTTATATTTTATTATACATACAGAGTTTTATGTAACACCGAATATTTTCATAATAAGAATTTTTTTTTGAAGTGTCCATATGCATACGTTGCACATTTTTGGATGCTTGGTTTATTAAAAGAATTTAATTTGATGCTATAAGCGAGTGTTTTCCACTCCCAGGCTAAGCATGAAGTAAAATTTCGAGTTTAGAAAAGCCTGAAAATTTGGTTTGGTCGCGTAGCGCGAAGCGCGGAGCGGCCAAACCAAATTTTCAGGCTTTTCTAAACTCGAAATTTTACTTCATGCGCCACCGGTACAAAACACTGACATATTACGAAGTTTAAAACATACCGCTAAACTTTACATTGAATCAGTGTTTTGGTACCGGTTCTAAACTCGAAATTTTACTTCATGCGCCACGCGCACAAAACATTAAAATATTGTGAAATTTATGTATATTTAAACTTCACTTGAAATCACAAATGTTCACGGGGCTTTTCTAAACTCGAAATTTTACTTCATGCTTAGCCTGGGAGTGGATAACACTCATTTAAAGCTTCAAATTGAACTCTTTTAAGAAGCAACGAATATCGGAAAATTTGCAGCGCATGCATATGTATACTTAAAAGAAAATTCACTGTTTTTTGTAGTTGTTGTTTTAGTTTATCGATGTTTCAATATTCTTGTTAACTGTGTTTTTAATATACCTATTATAAAAGAATTCAATTCATGGCCATCTAGAAAATCTTTTTTGTTTTTGTTTTTTGGTATTTTAGCTATTTAGGACAAAGCAAAATTTTAAGTGTTACATATTGTTGCAATCACAAAAAAAAATGCAATATTTTGAGGTACTCAGATACAGGGTGTCCTATTGTCATCAATTTTATAATAGAGTTCAATTTGAAGTTTTGAACTGGTGTTTCCACTCCCAGGCTAAGCATGAAGTAAAATTTTGAGTTTGGAAAAGCCCCGTGAAAAGTTTTCAAGGGTCGCGCAGCGACCCGAGACAAATTTTCTGGGCTTTTCTAAACTCGAAATTTTACTTTATGCGCCACGCGTATAAAACACAGATTTTAAGTGAAGATCGAATATACATAAATTTGACAATATTATAGTGTTATATACGCGTGGCGCATGAAGTAAAATTTCGAGTTTAGAAAAGCCCAGAAAATTTGTCTCGGGTCGCTGCGCGACCCTCGACAAATTTTCACGGGGCTTTTCTAATCTCGAAATTTTACTTCATGCTTAATCTGAGAGTGGAAAACACTCGCCTTAAACTTCAAATTGAACTTTTTTAAAAATCAACGAATGTCAGAAACTTTACAGCTAAAATAATTAAGAAAAAGTAATGTGATTCTATAAAAATAATGACATACCATGGAATTGATTCAACAATTAATTATTTTAGCTGTAAAGTTTCTGACATTCGTTGATTTTTAAAAAAAGTTCAATTTGAAGCCTAAGGCGAGTGTTTTCCACTCCCAGACTAAGCATGAAGTAAAATTTCGAGTTTAGAAAAGCCCCGTGAAAATTTGTCGAGGGTCGCGCAGCGACCCGAGACAAATTTTCTGGGCTTTTCTAAACTCGAAATTTTACTTCATGCGCCACGCGTATAAAACAGTGATTTAACGAGAAATTCAAAAAGACATTTGTCATGTTAATCCTCACAATTAATTCGAATTATTTTTGACGATTCAAATCCTTTTCTAAATATTCGAGTCCTTTTATAAATATTTGAATCTTTCTATAAATATTCGAATCCTTTTATAAATATTCGAATCTTTTTATAAATATTTGAATCCTTTTATAATGGTTCGAATCACCCACATTTGGATTCGAATACGAATCCTCTTGAGAAAATGTAACGAATCCGGATCACGAATCCAGTTGAAATAAAATATTCAAATGCCTCTTTTGAACCCTCTAAAAAGATTCGAATCCAGGATTCGAATCCTGAATGATTCGAATCTTGCCCAGCTCTCTACGAGGGTTACATTACTATTTCACGGGTGTGAATTTATCTTCACAATTAAAAAATCAATTTTGCATTCTCAGACACATTCTTCCAAGTGCGATATCATACTGCCTCGGAGAAATCACAATTGCGAGAGTACTTGCAATAAATTAAATCTCGAGCTAATCAATTTTAAAATAAATTATTGCACATATCGCATTTTACAAGTTAGCGCCAATTTGTAACAATCATAATATTTAAAATAATGGAGTGAGTATTCGTGTAGCAATCAATTACAAGAAATCCGCCGCGACTTGTACCACCATCAGCGAATATTTGTAGTTGTCCGAAATTAAGCTTGTACTCATTAACTCGACCTGATATTCCGAACGATATTTATCCAGACCGAAGAAAACAAAAAAACACGAGAAGAACGCCAATTCTCGATCAAGCCATATAAGGTCCACGCGGAGTAATTGGAAGGAATCGCGGGGGCGGCGAATAATCCCAATGATTAGACCCAAGGAGGAAGGCAGACAGAGAGGTAGGTAGGTACTGGTCTCGCAATCCAAGAATACGATGGATATTAATGATTGTGAAGGTGCAGTATGTGTTATTGTCTGCGATAATAGCGATCTGAATGTTTGCCAAGAATGTCTTGTAAGTTGCAATCGGACATAAATAGAGTGGGTGTCTGAGCTGCACGGTGTGATCTATCCCCAGCCTGATACACTTATAAATACCTTTAATAAAAGCAGTTAGTTAGACATGCTGTCGTTGCTCGCTGTCTATATCTATAACGCGCGGGCGCGATTACCGGCGACGTTTACAGTTCCCGGTTGCTTGAGCCAGACAACGCACGCCACTGGACGGTATTAATAAGCTCACATGATGTACTTAATATTTCGGATAATTAATCTGTACGTTTCAACTAAACTGCTATATAAACACTTAAATTTGTAGATGTGATGAAAACTCTGATTATATTTTGCAAACAGTATTTAATAACTTTTAGAAATTGATATGAAATATAGTTATAAGCGGACTGGCTATATCAGCTACCGAGCAAACCCCAGCCTCCTGGGGGGCGCAGGCAGTGGAGTAGCAAGGTACCAAGAAGTAGCAACACACATTTAAATCATTAAGAGAAGAGAAAATGAAATACTTAGAGTTGGAAGTGCTAATTTTTGGTTTAAGCACTTATAACCTCGTTTACCTAACTTATCTGTAAATATCATCAAACTCAATTCCTTTCACTAATTTAACTACGTGGTATATCCACAAAGTAAGTACCGTTTGACTGGTTAAAGAAAGCAAGGATATATTTAGAAAAACAAAATATTGTGAAAGAATCTGTAAACCTCAAACTATGGTTCTACATAATTTCAGAATTTTGTAGGCACTTGTTATAGCGTGGCACACGATTTTGTATTCCTTCTCCTGTGATGTAAACCAAGTAAAAGTATGTTCTTTGATTTGGTCGTCATTGTTGAACCTCTTACCACCAAGACTCATAGAGACAACAGAAATTGTTCACTTTCGGATTTTATAAATCTTTTCTTTAAGTGCAGGAACCAGTTAATCACTAATCAAAAAAACAGTTCAATGAAGGACGTGAACATGTGCGTGATGACAAACGCGTAGCGCGTAGCGCTTCGCGACCAAACCAAATTTTCAGGCTTTTCTAAACACAACATTTTACTTAATGCGCCACGCGTATTAAACACTAAAATATAGTGAAGTTAGAGATACATTTTTTAAATGAGTAATAATCGATCTATTATAAATTCGCACAAACTGAACTTACATAAATTAATTGCTAATTGAACGTCTTCTCCAACAAGTGTGTCTATTTTAAGAGTACGTAATTCTTGGCATGGTCATGAGGAAACAAAAAAAAAACTGTTTATTTACGAGACGATTGTTGCAGTTTTACTCACTGGCGCGAGACCTGGACGCCATATAAATTATTTCGCCGAGCACAATTTCAATTTTCCGGACGCAATTGGTGTACTTCGGTAATTTGCACTGCAGATAATCCGCGAGCTCATTTCCTGATTGAATCCAACATCTTTTTGTTCTACTCAGGGATCAACATTAATAGATTCTCTATATTTGTTCTTCAATTGACCTCATTTTACTTGAAGTGATTTACTTCTAAAATAAGTTGGAGAACCATATCCAAATACTTTATTTATTTTTCTTTCAAATTAATAGTTATACCACTTTTTTAATCCAAAAAACTCAAAAAATATTCAAAATGTAATGCTGCACGATAATTACAATACTTTCCACCAGTTATTTTACTTACCATTGAACTTGAAACCATGTTTAAATGTCAATAATGTTAATAAAATTGGAATTCGTAAAGTGCTATAAGAATTTGAACAATCTAATTAACACCCTACTGGATTTTGCTGCCCTCAAATTTATTTCTTCTTCTATTCTTCGACGATTTGACAGTTCACTTTTTGTAAAGATTGTCAACTTCTTGTAATAATAAAAGATTGTCGTGATATAATTGCTACACCCTTAACGCATATTTTTAACGTATGCCTCACCTTAAGTGCACGTATTGTACATGTCTTTAAATCTGGCAATAAAAGAGATGTCCCAAACTATCGCCTTATTGCTATCATCTTTAACGTGGCAAAGTGCTTTGAACTTATTCTTTATAAACACATAAATCCGTATGTCAATAATAAATTAACCTCGTATCGATATGGCTTCAGGCCCAAGAAATCAACTGTATTAAATATTTTATTGAAAACCCAGTATCTCTTTTAATTTGTTGATAATTGTACTCAAGTGAATGTGATTTACACTGACATATCGAAAGCTTCGATATTATTTATTATGGAATGTTAATAAATAAAAGAAAACTTTTTGGGTTTCCACTACTTTATGTAATCTATTTCACAGTTATCTTAATTGTGGAACACAAAGGGTATCAGTCAAATCAGTTTATTGCATCTTCAGGTGTTCTGCAAGGATCGAAAATAGGACCTGTTTTGTTTAATTGTTTCATAAATGATATAGCTGAAAATATATCACAAAACGTCTTGATATTTGCAAATGGCATAAAAAATGTTTAATCTAATATATTCTCAGAATGAGTGCTAATATTTACAAGACAAACTTTATATATAATGGTTATATTACAAAGTTGATATGTTTGTATGTTTGTAGGGGAGAATTCGTCATTATTGTGTATAATAATTAAAGTACATGATAACAATAAATAAAACCACATCATAAAACATCCCTCTTTACGATCACAATGCACATCTTAATACGAGCAACTGATGTTAGGGGGGTGAGATTTTTAAAGAGAAACTTGTGGGTCCGAAAGAAGTTACAATTTGCCCGGAATGTAAAATCGATGGTAACTCGATCAAAAAGTCCCTCATAAAGATTTTAACATTTTCGTTTACGGTTGGCGCGACTGTAAAATTTAATGAATTAATCTCGGCCGTGCGTAAAAAATCGCGCTTAATAAATTTTTACGCGGCGTAATCTTGGGGATTTTACGAGTTCGATTTGTGTTTGCCGACTCATTAGGCAAGAAGTCTTCCCTCTCGCCTCTTCCTACCCACCATCCTCTTTTTACTTACCACCCCTGATAATTGCGTAACCGTACCGCCGAAATATCTATCGCCCACCTACCCTATTATCGTTTATCATCGGCTTGAGCAAGAAAAAGAATAAGAACACGTAATAAGTATGGATTATCAGACGAGAGCCAACATAAGGATATTGCTCGGTTAAATCCTCCTTCACGTCCTATCGCTATCTCCCTTTGCGGGTTGAAGCGAGATACAAGACGAAAATCGCGCTCCCCGAACGGAAACATAAGGCTATTTCCTATAAAGTATAAGGAATATATATGGCTGCAACTTTTCTGGTATCTGCCCGTTTTTTAAATACATTTCTTAATTACTTAGAGGGGGAGAGGTTTTACAGCCACGCTGAAGGGAAAATATGTTCAATTTGTTTGTTCTTGTGTTTCACTGCTGCATCCTCCCTCGCCCCCATCGAAAGCGCGCCGCAGTTAAATGATTCCGCGTTTGCTTCAATTATTCATTTGCATATTCATATTTGCGCGGTCTACTCTCAATGGTTATTGAATTTGCTGATTTTCAGGCTTGGTTGTTTTTACTTTCATTTCAATTAACGGTTTTCAAAGTGCTGTTTGTATTTCTATCTGTCCATCTGTCTGTCTGCCAGTCTGCGTGTCTATCTCTGTGCTCTCTCTATAAATACTAGAATATTTTACATAGCTCATTATTGGCGCAAAAATCGTAGGAATTTGCATAACATTGTTAGGCGTGATGTTAATTTTGACACCATTGATTTATAAATTACGTTTTTTGTAACTTTCGGTTAAAAATTTTTGTAACATTCGGTTTTGTAACATTCGGTTAAATAACGTTAATTTATTCTTAGATTTAGACAAACTATTTTATGTGGCGGACCGGTATTTTTGGTTCAAATTTCTCACGGCATTCATAGACGTAGCAAAATGGAGGAGCATGAAAATATAATTTTAAGGCCGATAAGTAATAGATCACTATATTTAAAAATGTATTTTTTCGTGATAACTTTCATACTATTTACAAAAAAAATGAAAATCCACAATAAAATTTGACATCGTTGATGAAAATCATAATAACTGACAGAAAAGTTGATATGAAAATTGATAAAAATTTCAAAATAAAAAAAAAACAGGCACTGTGTAAATCAACAAAAATTACGAAAATTGTCGAAAATTTTATAATAAATTTTCGACTATTAAATAAAAATCAAAATAAGAATAGAAAATCTTAAATACTGTGAAAACGGCTTTTTATTAATTTTGACTATCAACATGTAGTAGAAGTAAAAAAATGTAGAAGTAAAAAAAGTACTGGAGTAGTGCAATCAGAGGTCCTGGATATTTTTAGAGAAGTACCTTTATTATTTAATCTCTACATCAACGATTTATTTAAATTAAACACAAGAAGTTTCTACAAAATCATTAACTATGCCGATGACACTAATATTTGTATTAAGGACAGGACTATGAATGAATTATGCCAAAACACAAAAGAAGCTATGGATAAAATACTAAATTGGTTCAAGTCCAATCGGCTGCTTGTTAATACAACAAAAACAAAGTGTATTTTATTCAAGAAAATTGAATTAATTATTACTTCGCCCAGTCTCAATTGTGGTGATTTTAGTTTGGAACTATCACGGTCCGCAAAATTTTTAGGCGTAATTATGGACAATAAATTAACATGGACGGAACACATATACAATATGTCAAAAAAATGAAATAGAACCAATTATATTCTCCGCACATTAAGAGACTATGTCTCGTTTAGCATTTTGAAAACTGTCTATTATGCAAATTTTGAAAGCATAATACGATATGGTATAATTCATTGGGGTATTTCTACCCAAATTAATAAAGTTTTCATCGTCCAGAAACGAACACTTAGAGCAATGGTTGGATTAAAACCAACTGCTTCTTGCAGAAACATATTCAAAGCGAATAGATTGCTTACAGCATTTGGAATATATATTCTCGAATGTCTATTGCTCATTTGGAAGCAACGACAGCTATTTATGAAAAACACACTCACCCATACGACACAAGACATAAAAGGAACTATGCCTACCCAATACATAAATATAAATTTACTGAAAAAAGCCCAGAGTATTCTAGCATGAAATTTTATAATATTTTACCAACAAAATTAAAATCAGCCAATAGCGTGGACACATTTAGGAGGAAGATTGTTGAAGTGTTGTTGGAGATCAAACCATACAGTTTAGAAGACTACTTAAATTTTAAGTATACGTAATACTAATATATTATTTCTGTATATTTATTGACGCGCCTTCCTGTTTTAAGTATGAATACCTGTATGTATGTGTTTTATTTTTATAGGAATAAAGAGATTTATTATTATTATGTTCAACGGTCAGGATTTTGATTAAAAATGTATATAATATTTTGTTAATTTTTATTTAATAATATACCGGGAATAACACAACACAGGATCACTCCCTTTAGTTTTTTATTAACTGACATATTAATTTGCAATTTTCTACATTTATACTAAAAATAATTTGGAGTTTATTGGTTATTAGGAAGCTTTAATAGCACTTCCGGTCTATTTTTTTTTTTCAAAAAACAAAATTGCATCTAGGTGGCTGTGGTAGCCCTTATATATTTTGTTTCTTATCATAGACGTATACAAAACAAATATTACAAACTTGTAGTAACGACATATCTACAAAATGCCGCCTGCAGCACAGATTATTAATGTTTGACAGAATATTTAAATTGTGATTAAAGTCTGGTTTAAATCTTAAATGTTCAATGAACTTATTTTGAACAGTCTCAATTTGCTTGCTAAATGTTTGTTAATACGGTGACCGCCGGGTGTTGACTTGGTGGACGCAACATAGGAAATCGCATGTTAATTTTAAAGTGTTTAAATATTTTCTTCCCTATTTATTTTAGAGACAAAATGTATTTCACTTTTTTGAAGAGGGAAAAATTCTAAATTTATGAATGTTCACACTTAAAAGTTTACGTTTCTTTAAGTTAAAATAATTAAGAAAAAGTAATGTGATTTTATAAAAATACTGATATACTATGGAATTGATACAAAAATTGCAGATATTCCCTGTTTTTTTTTAAGTTTAATTTAATGCTTTAAACAAGTGATTTCCACTCCCGGACTAAGCATGAAGTAAAATTTCGAGTTTAGAAAAGCCCTGTGAAAATTTGTCGAGGGTCGCACAGCGACTCGAGACAAATTTTCTGGGCTTTTCTAAACTCGAAATTTTACTTCATGCGCCACGCGTATAAAACACTATAATATTGTAAAATTTATGTATATTCGAACTTCAATTAAAATCTGTGCTTTATACGCGTGGCGCATGAAGTAAAATTTCGAGTTTAGAAAAGCCCACAAAATTTGTCTCGGGTCGCTACGCGACCCTCGACAAATTTTCACGGGGCTTTTCTAAACTCGAAATTTTACTTCATGCTTAGTCTGGGAGTGGAAAACACTTGTTTAAAACTTCAAATTGAACTCTTTTAAAAATCAACGAATGTCAGAAAATTTACAGCTAAAATAATTAAGAAAAAGTAATGTGATTTATGTTTTTTGTCGTAGTCTGCAAAGTACCACTTTAATAGAAGCATTTTTTCTTGTATACTGTAAATCATTTCGAAAACATTTACTTTAATAATATTTACTTTAATAATATCTTTTGCCATTTTGGTATCCGCAATTGTTGTTTCAATTTCATGGGATGTCATTATTTTTATAAAATCGCATTATTTTTTTAATTATTTTAACTTAGGGAAACGTTAACACAAATAAATTCAGAATTTTTCCCTCTACAAAAAAGGTAAATACATTTTGTTTCTAACATAAATAGGAGAGCCAACATTTGAAAATTTCAAAATTTACATGGGATTTCCTATGTTGCGTCCGCCAAGTCAACACCCGGTATACAAGATGCATATTCAAGATGGGAGCGAACATATGCAAAGTAAACAGGTTTTAGAGAAGAGGCTGACAAATCGCTAGACTTCCGCTTGATGTACCCAAGCATTTTCGAGACGCGGTTACATATAAATCTAATATATGATGTTGGAAGTTAAATTTATGACAGAACCAAACACCTAAGTCTTTAATTAACTCTGTTCTTGCTATAGTCTTTTCTTTAATCATATAATTGAAGTTGGTCAGGGTTTTCTTACTAGAAAATCTAATGCAATTATATTTACTCAGATTGAATTTAAGACCATTGGAGTGGCACCAGTCAGCTACCAGACACAAATCGCTTTGGAGAAGGGAGCAATCATCGATAGAGCGTATTTCTGTAAATATTTTGAGATTGTCTGCAAACAACAAAAATCGTGAGTAATGTATTGATTGAGAAATGTCATTATTAAATAAAAGAAACAATAAGGGGCCGCAGTGGAATCCCTGCGGAACACCAGATGGGACCAAGAAAGCATTAGAGAAATAATTCTTTATTTTGACGCATTGACTACGATTAGATAGAAAACTTTGTACCCAAGATGTAGTAGAGTGGTTAAAGCCCATAGATTTTAATTTAAATAATAAAACCGCATGCAAACTTTATCAAATGCCTTTGACATATCTAAATAAATAGCATCAACTGCGAAGCTATTCTCAAACGATCTCACTGTATAATCCTGGAACATCATTAAGTTAGTAGTGGTAGATCGGCCACTACGAAAACCATGCTTCTCATTTAATAAAATATGTTTTGTTGACCATGCCAGTTTAACCGATATTAGTTTGTCTAGGAGTTTTGGAATTGAGGACTGAATTGCAATACCTCTGTAATTGCTAATATCATCCCTTCTATCCGATTTAAAGATTGGTCTTAGATATGTTCTTTTTCATAATTTTGGAAAGTTACTGTATCTCAAAGAATAGTTAAAAAGTAGTAGTAATGGCGTTGTAATAGTGCAAATACATGTTTTAATAAAACTAGATGGGATGCCGTCAGGACTGCAAGAGCTACTGAATTTCATAGATTGGATACCTTCATAAATTTTACTTCTTGTGGCGCTCCACGCTCCGTCATCAACTAATAAAGTACTATTAACTAACGGCATACAATCAGGAATATCGTAAGTGTATAGAGATGAAAAAAATGTGCATATAGATTTACACACTCCTGACCATTCCTGCTGGTAAAGATACATAGTCTCGGGGAAACGGTTTTCATTGTCTGACTCTCTAACAAAATTCCAAAAATTTGATGGGTTGTGTTAAATGTTTGAATTCAATATTGATTATACTGCGTACGTTGTAGAATATTACATCTATTTCTCAATAATTTAAAATTTCGAAAATTATTGGATATTTGGTGCCGTTTATATTTTTTGTGGCGCGGCCTTCTTATCTTTAATCAATTTAATGAGTTCTTTACTGAACCAGCGAGGATACGAAGAAACCTTGATGCGCTTTACTGGTACGAATGTGTTGATGATGCCATAGACTACGGTATAAAATTGATTTACCATGGAAACAATATTATTTTCAGATAATACATTAATCCAGTCAACAGACGCTAAATGATGGTTGATTGCTATGTAATTGGCCTTAGAGAAGTCATGAATGAATTTATCATAATGGAGAGTTTTAGTTATTTTAGTAAATTTAGTTGAAATGCAATATGGCATATGGTGACGACTAATAGGCAATATCAAATCAATAGCTTTAGAAACGGTACATACCGAAGAGGCAAATACTAAATCAAGGAGAACGTCATTTTCATTAGGAACAAAGCAAGTCTGAAATAGATTGTAGTAGCTGAGACGAGAAATAATTAATTGAGCTGGTTTTGGCTTGGTAAATTTGAGTAACAACCCAAGGTCATCATGCAACCAAGTCGCTGTAGGAATATTGAAATCACCGCAGATTAAAAGTTTGGAATTTACAAATTTCTCTGCCATGCTATCTATTGCGGCGGTTTCAACGACAAAATATCATGCATAATTAATCATATCACGTGTTATATTTAGTGAGAGAATATGACAAATAAAATAATGTGAGTCCCTTGAAATTGTCGACAGCTGTGATATTGTTGTTTCCCTATTGATTGTGAATTGTTTAACCGCACAAAAGTTCGTAAAATGCCGCCACTGCGATTCTTTGTTTATGACTTTGTTTTTTGGCGTCGCACTTTTCACTTCACTATTCATATCACTGCACGAAACTTTACCCCAGCGATTTTCGTCCATTTTGACGTTTCGAATGACAGGACAACTTATTACCGCTTCTTTTGTTTTTTATCATCGCGGTGATAGAACTGTACCTACGGCTTTCCGTCATCTCATTGGTTGAAAATTCGTTATAGTAGGCTGTGAGTTGTATTCTCAAATATACAGAGAGTTTTATGTAACACCGAACATATTCATAAAGATAATTTTTGTTTAAAGTATACATAATGCATACGTCGTACATTTTCCGACGCTCGGTTTATTCAAAGAATTTAATTTGAAACGAGTGTTTTCCACTCCCAGGCTAAGCATGAAGTAAAATTTCGAGTTTAGAAAAGCCTGAAAATTTGGTTTGGTCGCGTAGCGCGAAGCGCGGAGCGGCCAAACCAAATTTTCAGGCTTTTCTAAACTCGAAATTTTACTTCATGCGCCACCGGTACAAAACACTGACATGTTACGAAGTTTAAAACACACCGCTAAACTTTAAATTGAATTAATGTTGTGTACCGGTGGCGCATGAAGTAAAATTTCGAGTTTAGAAAAGCCTGAAAATTTGGTTTGGCCGCTCCGCGCTTCGCGCTACGCGACCAAACCAAATTTTCAGGCTTTTCTAAACTCGAAATTTTACTTCATGCTTAGCCTGGGAGTGGAAAACACTCGTTTAAAGCTTCAATTTAAATTATTTTAATAAACCGAGCGTCTGAAATGTACGACGTATGCATATGTATACTTAGAAGAAAAATTATTTTTATGAAAATGTTCGGTGTTACATAAAACTCTCTGTATATATTGATTTTGTAAATTAAACTCATTTGGTTTTGTTTCAGTCATATGTATTTTATTTTTCTACTTGTTTCGGCTTAATACCAATATCAAGACTGAATTCTTTAAGCCGAAACAAGCAGAAAAATAAAATACGTATATGTGAAACAAAACCAAGTGAATTTAATTTACAAAACCAATATAGTTACCGGTGACTGAAAAATACTGAAACGCCCTATAAAAAAGTATTATCAGATATTTTTGACCTTCACAATTCGATACAACGAATTGTGAAGGTCTAAGACCGTTTCATTATCTGTACTTAAGAAATTGCAGAATAAGCCCTATAAAGTTGCAGATTATGAAACATTTCTTGTGAGTGGAAAAATGCTATATTCTACAGCATTCTTAGAAATTGATTAAATCTTTATGAAAAACAAATACTTCATGACTAAACCAAATTATCAGGCTTATCTAAACTTGAAATATTTACTTCATGCTTAATCAAGAGGCGGAAGACACAAGTTAAAACAATACTGAACAACATTTTAATAACTCGCTTAGTTTTTCCACACTGTTTAACCATCAATTGAAATTTTGAAAATTTACTCGATAATTATAAACAGAAGATAATGCCTGTTTTATATTATAGACGGTAACTTTGTGGTAACTCTTCACAAATAGTTTTTAATTTGTAGTTTTATGTTACTAATAACTGTATTGTTTCGAGTTTACGTGAAGTGATTAATCACAAATAGAAAAACTGTTATTCCTTACTTCACTTTTTATAAAAGTGAAGTAAGGAATAACAGTGAAGTAAGGAATAACAGTCTTTCTATTTGTTATGTTACTAATGTCTGAGAATGACTAATAGATAGATAAAAATATAGTCACGTTAATTGTAAAAAAAAGACCTTTAGTGGCATAATACTACATTACATCCATATCTACACTAATCGCTGCCCCCTTTCTTCCTTCTGCTTTCCCTCTCTTGTCCCAAGTTCTCCAGCGTCCTTACCCCGGCCCTATCCTCTCTCATCCATTCCATCACTCTTCTATTACCTTTCGACCTCCTCCTCCGTTAACTCTTCCTCTCCATCCCCTCGCCTGTCTTCTCCCATCCCTACTGGCACTCCACTACCCTCTCTGCACTTCCTTGTCCATTCCTTCAACGATATGCCTAACTGCCTCTTCCTTTCCTCTCTCCTCAGCACCTTCCACATTTCCGCCTCGTTTCTGCATTCCCTCAATTCCTCGCTCACTCTTTCCACCGCCTGCAGCTTCTTCCTCTCACATATACCCTCATATCTTTTTCTTGCCGCCACCACTTTCCCCTCTTCTCCTCCATTTCTTACGCATTCTCCCACAGCCTTCCTCAACTCCCTCTTTGCCTGCCTACACTCCTCATCGAACCACGTATTCCCCCCTCTTCTCTCTCCCTTCTTATTTATTCCAGATCCCACTATCATCTTTTCCATCTCCTCCATTGTATTGACCTCTTCCCATTGACTCCTTGCCAGCCTCTTCCTCATATACTCCATAGCCTTTACCCCACACTCAAGGTATTCGTTTTCTTGTCATCTTTCCTCTTCTCTTCCCTTCTCCATTCACATCTCCACAGTTACCGGTAGGTGATCCGATCCTAGCACCTCTTCCACCTCCATGCCTCTTATATCTCTTCTATCTATCCCCTTGACCACCACATAATCAATCTCTACACTTGCTAGAAGTGTAGAGATTTGATTTTAAAAAATATTAAACTTAAATACGCTTTTCAATCTCCTTAAAGCTCATGGATTGTGTTTAAAATTGAACGCACTTTAATAATTAGTATAACTCCAAAGTTTATGGAATTCAAAAATTTAAAAAAGGTGATGCCTTTATAATTATCCATGAGATCATTTCACAATTATTTAAGGATGTTAGAAAAATATTGTTCTTTAAAAATATATTAAAATCTAACTGAACTCTATCAATAGTTTTCGAGTTTTTTCCATCTGATTGTTAAAAAGTGCATTATCTAAATTAAATTGTACGGATTATAAAAGCTAAAATAATTATCATTTTGTAATTTTGTTAAAGATTTTTATAAAATTTTGTGAAGTTGTTAAGAAAACCTTTCTTTTCAAATTATGTAAAAATCTTTATACCCTATTAATAAATTTAGAGTTATTTCAATCTGAATCGGTAGCTAATTACTTATGTTAATTGGTGGTTAATAATTATAACGGGCAAGTAACTAATCATAGCTTTATCAAGAAATTATCAACTAACCTAACCTATTAATTTATTATTATTTTTTGGGTTTTACGTCATCTATTTCCGCTGCTAAGGCCAATCATGACGCCGGAGATTAGGTCTACAGCTATCCGGGAATTTTGCCGAACCCGGTGGGAGTTCCAACCCACCGGTAGGGATCTTTAACGTGCACGCAACATCCAGGCAGTACACGGGTCCTACATGCATTTAACGTCATATCCGAGAAGACGGAGTGTTTGGCATTTTTATCCTAACCTATATAAATGCAGACAACTTGTTAGGCCGGTATTTGAACTCCGGTCCGTGGCGTGGCAGTACAACACTCTAACCACTACACCACCAAGCTGCCCACCTAACCTATTATCTCATTTCTAAATAATCAGTAACTGTAGTGGTAACACTCTAAAACCTGGTATCTCACCTTAGGAACTAGTCACTAACTCAAGTCAATTTTACAATAGTCTTAGAATGGCTTGCTTAATAGCCATACCATAAGTAACTGATAATTAACCCGCGACGGCTCGCAGCCTAACTTCAGGGTCAGCCAGAGACCCAAGGTAATATGTATCCGTTATTGAAAGGTGACTTTGTTGTGCAATTCCTTGTATTTGTAAAGCGCGATCCCAACCTCAAATTTTGTGTACCTTGGTGCTGTGGCCGACCCTGAAGTTAGCCTGCGAGCCGTCGCTGTAATTAACCTAACCTAAGATAATATTTAATATTTAACTATGCCACTAACCTAATTAACCAGTTACGCATGTAGAGAACTGATCGAAAAGCTACTTAATTTGTTTTTTTTTTTACTTGATTTATCCTTTAAACTGAAAAATGTATAGTACTTACATTTTTAAATATTATGTTACAAAATATTTAATTGACTTGATCAAATCAGTGAAAGTATATTCCAAGTTCAAAATCGTGATTTATTCTCTCACAATGTGCAGTAGGCCAAACTAATAAAGATCAAATCTACGGTAGCTGAACTTTTAACAGCACCATTTTCTTCAATTACGCAATTTCATTTTTTTGTATTACAACCAGGATATAAACTTTTAAAAATCATTACGAATCATGCAAGTGTGGTGTAGTAAACCGTAATGTAATTATTTTAATACATTTTTGGGGTAATATTCGGTGTAATTGCACGTCCTCAAATCATCATTTTAGCGTTTTATTAACTTCCTACGAGATTTAAATAATTGCCGAATTTCCACATGCGCGATTTTCCTAGATCACTCTACCGGCGATACCTACCATGGAGAATTACGCCAATTTTTTTAATCATTCGCGGTTAATTGTCTGTAACTACGTAACGTACGTGTGCAATTTATAGTGTGTGACTTCAAACATACACCCAATGGTAATTACTGTACAGAGATGCGAGCCAACTCCAATGTTTCTTCTTACTTATTATTCTTGGAAACCTATTAAAATAACATTATTTATTATTTCCACATAAAAAGAGGACTTCTTGAGTTCACTTTAACAAATGAATGTATCTATCTTCTATATTTCTGTAACAATGTTGCACTTCAGAATAGGGGTGTATTTAATTTTGATGGGTGATGTTTATTTTGTTTGTTTTGATTAATATAGTAATTGTAATAAGACTCTAGAACAATGTGCTGCGCAAAGACTCGAATATTTGTCATTGCGCAACATGTCAAATTATTGCATCAAATTGTTTTGCGTTTACTGAGGCACCAAAAATGTTGAACTCAAGTTCAAGCTGAATTAGAGTTCAAGATGGCAATTCCTATTGTTCTAATGTCACTTTGAGCTCGAGTTCAGAGTTGAACCAGTTCAACTTGTTTGGTGCAACTGGCCCTAAGTGTTTGTATGATTCAAACTCTTATGCAAGCGAATTGACAATAAATAATGAATAATAATGATCTTATTAAAAGCACAGTAATATATTGAAAATGAACTTTCACCTAAGCAATATCTAATTGAACAATAAATCAATTGAAACACAAAGGTACATCCTTTCTGAAAAGGGGGATGTCGCGAAGCCGCCCTCAACACACTGTGGTTGGAGGAAGATAGCTGCAGGAGCGGAAGAGGAAGCGGCATAATATATTGGAAATAAATTAACCTTTAATAGACCGTTATTATTATCTGGAATTTAATGAACTGTATTATCGGGACAAAATGCCTCCCGGATCGGGGTTGGGGGATAATTTATTGGGGGCGCCCCGATCTGTACGGATGTCTCCTGTCGCGTGCTCCCCCCTTCCCCCCGACCACCGACGGGCGATATTTCGATTTTCAAACTAATTCCAATTTAATCCCGTTTAATTGCGACCGCGTTTTCCCCATTTTAATTTATTGCCGCGGCGCGTTTATTCGAAAAATGTAATTGATTGCTTTTCACATCAACAAGTTTATTTTCAATAAAAAGTGTTTTTTATTAATTTTTACCCTATTACACATCATCAATTACAGAAATAAAAATATATATATACAGTAGAACCTCGTTATACCGGGATGGCTTTTGGCTATACCTAGCATGATATAAGGAAAACACGGTATATCCGAATATATGTAATTTGTATAATAGTCACATACACACACGCGCATATATATACAGAGAGTTTTATGTAACACCGAACATTTTCATAAAAATAATTTTTCTTTTAAGTATACATATGCATACGTCGTATATTTCAGACGCTCGGTTTATTAAAATAATTTAATTTGAAGCTTTAAACGAGTGTTTTCCACTCCCAGGCTAAGCATGAAGTAAAATTTCGAGTTTAGAAAAGCCTGAAAATTTGGTTTGGTCGCGTAGCGCGAAGCGCGGAGCGGCCAAACCAAATTTTCAGGCTTTTCTAAACTCGAAATTTTACTTCATGCGCCACCGGTACACAACATTAATTCAATTTAAAGTTTAGCGGTGTGTTTTAAACTTCGTAACATGTCAGTGTTTTGTACCGGTGGCGCATGAAGTAAAATTTCGAGTTTAGAAAAGCCTGAAAATTTGGTTTGGCCGCTCCGCGCTTCGCGCTACGCGACCATACCAAATTTTCAGGCTTTTCTAAACTCGAAATTTTACTTCATGCTTAGCCTGGGAGTGGAAAACACTCGTTTAAAGCTTCAAATTAAATTCTTTTAATAAACCGAGCGTTGGGAAATGTACAACGTATGCATATGTATACTTAAATGAAAAATTCTCTTTATGAAAATGTTCGGTGTTACATAAAACTCTCTCTCTATATATATATATATATATATATATATATACATATGTGTAGTAGCCACCTACATAACAAGACATACTATATAATACAATAATGACGCCGAAACGTTTTACCTAATCAGGGCGGTACGCAGCCAATTGTTAAAATTAACATCTTTGAAAAAAAAGAAACCTGAAAAATGACCCCGATATATCCGAATCACGGTATCTCGAGGCCCGGTATAGCGAGGTTCTACTGTACTTTATATTATTTTCTCCTAGAATATATCAAAATAATATACAAAATATAAAAGCGAATTAAAATTAACCCTGTCGGCATTGACCACCATTTGCCACCACTAAAATTTGGTATACTGGGCATTTTTCTTTTAAATATACATTTCCGACAGTCGATTGTTTTTTAGAATAGTTTAATTTTAAGTCCTAAACGAGTGTTTTCCATTCCCAGATTAATCATGAAGTAAAATTTCGAGTTTAGGAAAGCCTGAAAATTTGGTTTGGCCGCTCCGCGCTTCGCGCTACGCGACCAAACCAAATTTTAAGGCTTTTCTAAACTCGAAATTTTACTTCATGCGCCACGCGTATGAAACTCTGATTTTAGGTGAAGTTCAAAATATTCTACTAAAGCAGTATGCTAAAAACTTGTATTATGAACATGCGTGGCGCATGAAGTAAAATTTCGAGTTTAGAAAAGCCTGAAAATTTGGTTTAGTCGCGTAGCGCTACGCGCTACGCAACCAAACCAAATTTTTAGGCTTTTATAAACTCGAAATTTTACTTCATGCTTAATGTGGGAGTAGAAAGCACTCGTTTAGGACTTCAAAGTAAACTATTTTAAAAATTGTTTGTAAACGGTTTATTTAAAACATCAGCTACCGTCTCTGCTGTAGGTAAATAAAAAAAAAATAAAAAACAAATCCAAGGATAAGACACATTGAGACAGTGGTAAAGAAACAAGAACTTGAGCTAGGTTCTTGTTTCTTTATCACTGTCTCAATGTGTCTTGTCCCTGGGTTTGTTTTTTATTTTTTTTATGTCCTTGGATTTGTTTTTTTACAAATAGTCATCTTCAATCCACTTTGGTTATCGCAAATGTTCAATGTTCCTTTATTATTACAGTTGCATTCTTTGAGCAGCTCTCTTAGCCATTTTTATTTTTGAAAAGCTGAGCTCATTGAAACAAATTCGACCTCTGCTGTAGATAAAGCCAGAATACTTTGCTTTTTCGAATTCCAGGAGATAGCACCTCGTGGTAGTATGTTGACAAAACTAGAAGGAAACCTTTTTATCCAAATCGCCAACAAAACCTAGATCACATTATCCAACTAGAAATTAAAATTTTGTATAAAACTAAGTTTCTTGATTGCTGTTCCTTTCAGATATCTAAGTACTCGTTTAGCAGCAGACAAATTCTGTTGAATCTACTTAAAAATTAACTGCTGCGCCAATATCTGGTCTGAAAACTTGGGCACAGAAAACCCATTAATTGACAGGGTATTTTCACCATTTCTTCCTTTTCTTGTTTTATTTTTTGAGACTCGTTGAAAAGTTTCCATTGATAGGAATCTTTAAAGGATTGCAATTTTCAATTTCATATCGCTGTATTATTTGATTGATATACTACTCTTGATCAATGCAAATTTTCCCTTCTTCTCCATTTCTAGTAATTCTTTGAAAATCTCTGCATCGTGACAATCAGGAATCAGGACTGCAACTGCTCGCAGTAAATACACCTTAAGTTTGGTCATATTAAAAAAAAAACAGAGTTTATGTTCTTGATCAATTTTGCCCATTCTGTCAGATGATAGGGAGTTGGTGCCACTGTGTTTACTTACGTCACTGTAGATTTAGCTACTTACCATACGTAACTGATAATTATCGTAACCTAACACAATATTTGATTTATAACTTGAATACCGTATCAGTAACCTAAGTAACTAGAAAATCATGTAAATGACTGATCCAGTTGTTGAACTTTTGGGATCGGTCTTGCTGACCCCAAAAAAAATAATGTTTGGTATCAATCCAGACTCGATGTTTTAAGCGAATTTACATCTGCGGAAAAATTAATGACGGATTGGCATCCAGCGTGAAGGCGGGCGGTACATTTTTCAACCCTCACCTCCCTTAAATACAAATACACACATTATTTTGTGTGAGTGGCACACATAAATAATCGCGAAACGTTTCTTTCAGAACGGACGCGAAAAATAAGACGATTTGTCAGGCCGTTGTTTACGTGGGATATTTATGTGTTTAGATTGGATTTAAGTAATGCATGATAATGGAATATCGGGGGGACACTCCCCCGCGGCCCCCGCCGAGCAGCGCGAATTTCCCGGTGATTAAATTGCGCGGGGGATTCCCCCCAGTTCCTCCTCCTTACGAAAATTTATCGCCGCACCATCGCAAAAATTCTCGCGTCGTTTCACCGAATTACTTGTTTATCGTTCGTTCGGCGTGTTTTGTTTTCCTGTTGGTTGTTTTATTTTTTCCTTTTTATATTGTTTTTTCTGCCCGTTCTGCTGGAGTGAGCTTTTAGTTAGGAATATCGAGCTTTTTGCAAATTGAAAGTAAACTCGATTATCGGCGAAGGGGGCTAAGATTGTATCTAAAGTTTGTGAAGTTTTATTAAATTTGTGTAAATCTTAAATTAATTTAGCTTTAACTAACTATGAGTGTTAGTAGAAATGGTTTGCCACTATACTTAAACAAAACGTGTTCTTGATTTTACATAAAATCTATTTTTTTTCCTAAAAAAATATTTAGATAACTTAATGTTTAATTAATTTCTCACTTAACCCGTGGTGAAACATTTTTTAATCTAATTCTGGATATTTAATTAAATCACTTATGCCCGGTATTTTAAAACATTTTATTCCTTAAATAAAATTTACTTAAGGAATAAATTTATTTATTCCAAAAATTTCGGTATTATAAACACAAAATAACTTTATTTGGCTAATAAATCTCCCCAGTAAATTATTTGTTTGTTTTTCTGCCAAGTAAATTTTATTCTCTAAATAATTTGACAGTTAAAAGTCAAAAGTGTATTATATTATTATAATTATTTTAGATTCTACTATTTGTATTTATTAATTTCATTGCGGTTATCATATCTACCATATCATCCATGTATCCATGTCAGATTTAAGTTCGCTTATAGTATCTTCCCTGACAGTGATTAATTCGAGCCACAAGACATTTGAAGGAGTCGAAGACCTAGAGTTTTTCAAATCAGACATAACCAGGGATTTTTATACTTATGCATACGCTTTTTAAAATTAGTTCTATTTAAAGTTTTAAACGAGTGTTTTCCGCTCCCAGACTAAGCATGAAGTAAAATTTCGAGTTTAGAAAAGCCTGAAAATTTGGTTTGGTCGCGTAGCGCGAAGCGCGGAGCGGCCAAACCAAATTTTCAGGCTTTTCTAAACTCGAAATTTTACTTCATGCGCCACGCATACAAGACACTGATTTCAAGTGAAGTTCACTTGTTCACAATATTTCAGTGTTTAATACGCGTGGCGCATGAAGTAAAATTTCGAGTTTAGAAAAGCCTGAAAATTTGGTTTGGCCGCTCCGGCCAAAATCACTTATGCCCGGTATTTTAAAAACATTTTATTCCCTAAATAAAATTTACTTTAGGAATAAATTCATTTATTCCAAAAATTTCGGTATTATAAACACAAAATAACTTTATTTGGCTAATAAATCTCCCCAGTAAATTATTTGTTCGTTTTTCTGCCAAGTAAATTTTATTCTCTAAATAATTTGACAGTTAAAAGTCAAAAGTGTATTATATTATTATAATTATTTTAGATTCTACTATTTATGTTTATTAATTTCATTACGGTTATCATGTCTACAATATCATCCATGTCAGATTTAAGTTCGCTTATAGTATCTTCCCTGACAGTAATTAATTCGAACCAGAAGACATTCGAAGGAGTCGAAGACCTAGAGTTTTTCAAATCAGACATAACCAGGGATTTTTATACTTATGCATACGCTTTTTAAAATTAGTTCTATTAAAAGTTTTAAACGAGTGTTATCCACTCCCAGACTAAGCATGAAGTAAAATTTCGAGTTTAGAAAAGCCTGAAAATTTGGTTCGGTCGCGTAGCGCGAAGCGCGGAGCGGCCAAACCAAATTTTCAGGCTTTTCTAAACTCGAAATTTTACTTCATGCGCCACGCGTACAAGACACTGATTTCAAGTGAAGTTCACTTGTTCACAATATTTCAGTGTTTTCAGTGTTTAATACGCGTGAGCATGAAGTAAAATTTCGAGTTTAGAAAAAAATTTGGTTTGGCCGCTCCGCGCTTCGCGCTACGCGACCAAACCAAATTTTCAGGCTTTTCTAAACTCGAAATTTTACTTCATGCTTAGCCTGGGAGTGGAAAACACTCGTTTAAGTCTTTTATAATTTCTAATAAGCTTTCTTTTTCTTGTTCTGTGTAATTCTGTCCTATTCCACGGTTATTCTCCATAATTATAAGGAATTATACTAAATTTCCAATTTGATTAGCAATTTAATTTGAAATATTGACAATTCAATTTAACAAATTGGTGGTTCCAGCTATGGCCACAATGAAAATGTATAATTTCGGTCTGTAATCAACTATTTAAATTATTTATTTCTAGAATTGTTATTTAGTGGGTAGGTTTGCTTTATAATACGCAATTTTATTTGTCCATTAGTTTACTAGGTAAATAAATTTACTCCACAATTAGTTATCTAATGATTTATTAATCGTTTATAATACCGGGCATTAGTGTTTTAATTAAATATCCAGAATTTAGATAACTTATTATCATAGAAGAAATTGAAGCTAAGGAGTTGTAAATATGTCAATTAACACCAAGATATAAGTCACAATCTGTCATTAGGTAAATATAAAGCAACTCTTGATTATAGCCATCTTTCCTCAACACCACAACACACGTGTACCGGCAATTTTTCGATAAACTGCACGATAATTACGTGTTCCATAAATACATATTTATAACCCCGTGTGTACAACGTTGACGTCTTTATTATGGCACCTTATAAACGGGGGGATTTATAGAGTTCCCCCCTCGGGTGGGGGCCGCGAGCGTCGCGACGCTTAAATATAGCCTCTGGTCTTTGATGGCCAACCGATGGACGGGGATGATGCACCGTTCGACAGGTGCGTCCAGACGGCGTTTATTAGTTATTATATCGCCGCTAATAGATATTTTAATCAATTTTATAAATATAAACATCATCATCGGGTGGCTATTTCGGGAGGCGGCGGACAGCCGGTGCGCGCATTTCTCATGCCCAACGGAAATTGATCGAACGATCGAATATATTAACCTCAAAACCCGGCCGCCGGTTGCTCAAAAACGAAGCAATCAAAACAGACGTTCCAAATAAATGAAATGAATGCAAATGATTTAAGGCAACTGACTGTTTTTGCCAGAGTCTCGGCCAACTGTCGTCATATTGAATGCCACTTCTAAATTTATAGTTGTAGAAAGTATTTAATTCTTACCAGAGAAATGTATTTGAACAGTTTTATACTAAATAGAAACTGGAAGAATTGTGGTTAAAATTACTATGTCATCAAATGGACGATGACACTTGTCACCCTAGCAGGCTACACTTATGAGAGCCAGGATTACTAAAACGCATATGTGTGCTATCCATCCGTGCTAGAATATTGTACTCAAGTATTTGTCAAACTCTGTCTGAAATAATACAAAACTCAATATACAGCTATACACTATTCCATTTGTTTCTGGATCTCGCCTAGCCATGCTTTCGTGTTGTTATGTTGCAGTATCAACATTTACATTTTTTATTAGTTGCCACTCCTGATTCCTTATTTTAACAGTGTTGCAATAATTTATAATATCATAAGTAATCCTCTTTCTAATTTTCAAGAGGTTTATTGTTAATCTTGCAACAATTATTTCGCCACGCGGTCGCTTCTTCGAGCATTTTATTATTAAATCAAATTAATCTAGTGTTGCAATGCTGTGTCAATGTCAAAGTGAAAAATGACTGGACACAACACATGGGGAACCTTTCTTTTGAAACCATTCCTCCTTTTATTATTTCGCTTGGGGAATCTGGCTCAGAACAAACATCAGAAGATTCAGATGCAGGTTCTCTTGACTAAATAATAAAAGTGGAATGTGGGCTTAAAAATTGTTTGACATGAAAATTATCAGTATCACAAGAGGGTGGGAATAAATTTGCAATTCTACAAAAAAATACTGAGGGCCAACAGAAGAGAGAATGACCAAAATTAAGGTGGATGGATGGAGTTGATCAAAATGTGTTAACGGGAAGACCCAAGCGAGAAATACAAATGGATGACGAAATAAGTTTGCAGAGCCGAATTCATTATATTTGTTATATACAATATTATTGCTGTGTTTGTATGTACAAAAACCAACTAGTAAATTTTGTTAATCTTAAAACTGCATATTAATATCCTTTTATATCTGAAAATTTGTAAAACAGGCAACAGTGTAAGATCACAATAGTCAGAAATTATAACCTTAAAATCGAACATCTGACAGTGACATTTAAAAACCCTGATTTAAAACACAACCAGCCCCATTTACAATACTTAAACTGTCACTTTTCCATAGCTAGGCGAGATCCAGAAACAAATGGAATCGTGTATAGATTTCTACACAATAATTTAAAAGTACAATACATTTGGTCCAGTTCACGAGAGGTGGGAGTTAAAGGCTTACATGTTCTTCTAAGTTCAGTTTTTGTATTGACCTAATATTTATCGTATGTTTTAGATAGTTATTGACGAGACAAAACTTCCGGTTTTCGCTAACAATTTATTTGAATAAATTTCCTTTTATTTTTATTTCCTTTAAATCTTTAGTTATTCGTTGTTTTTTTTTTCAAGAGTTCAATTTGAAGCTTTAAACGAGTGTTTTCCAATCCCAGAGTAAGCATGAAGTAAAATTTCGAGTTTAGAAAAGCCCCGTGAAAATTTGTCGAGGGTCGCGCAGCGAGCCGAGACAAATTTTCTGGGCTTTTCTAAACTCGAAATTTTACTTCATGCGCCACGCGTATAAAACACTAAAATATTATGAACTCTATGTATATTTGAACCTCACTTGAAATCAGTGTTATATACGCGTGGCGCATGAAGTAACATTTCGAGTTTAGAAAAGCTCAGAAAATGTTCACTAGGCTTTTCTAAACTCGAAATTGTACTTCATGCTCAGTCTGGGAGTGAAAAACACTCGTTTAAAGCTTCATATTTAACTTTTTTTAAAAACAACGAATGTCGGAAAATGTACAGCTTTATTCCCTGTATATTGATGAAGTAGTAATTTAGTTTTCATCATTGTCATGGTACTATTAAAAATTATTACAATAATAAGTTGTTCTTACATGCTCATTGTTTATTTTGTTAGGACGTAGGTAAAGTATCGTACGTTTCTCGAGTGGTATGGCAATTACATATTTGCGGAATACTGCACTCGCGTCTGCGCGGCTCGTGCGCAACATGTCCGCTCATATGTAATATGCTGATACCACTCTCGTTACGTAATATACTATTAACCTTACTGTAAATCAATGAATAGTTTAGGAATAATAATAATTAAAGTAGAATATATTCACTTTGAGCAACTTTTCCATATTGTTGATATTTTAATCATCACATCTTTAACAGGGAAAGTACTAAGATGGACACAACCACTAGATGGCCCACCCTTTAGAATCAACTAAACCCGTTAATTTGACGATTCAAGTCAAACATGACAATGACAATGAATTTTGAGGTGACACTTACTGTCACAATTGAATATCAGATGTTTCTATTATATACTATTTTCTTGATTCATTTTGCTATGATGTAGCAATAATAATATATGCTCTCCAACATTTCTTTATTTAACATTCACTCCTGGAATATATTTTTTAGTTTAGTAGTTTTGTTTGCGATTATACAAAAGTAAAACTAGTTTTTTTTATTTATTACATTTGCTGCATAAAACATTTTGCTATCATACACTTTAAGCTTTATTATTTTGCAGTTGTTTATGCTTTTGATTTATAATTTATTAATATCTGAAAAATTATCAATAATCTAATGTTGAGTAATTGTTTTAATATTGACAAGAAGTATACCTTGAGCGGAATACTAACGAAAAAATATGGACTTTCTGACAGAAATTTCACCTCTATAGTTGGCAGTACTGCTAGCCTAATATCTAGCGGTGGAATTTCTTGGGCAAGAGCCATCATTATTCGGCTATTGAAATATGTACTTACTATAATGTTATTTTACAAAATAAAGTGATAGACGGCAATATGTTAAATTTTCCCGCAAAAAAATATTGCTCCATTAATAGTAGATTACGTAACAAGAGTTGTAAACAGCATATTAGAAAAAGATACATACGAGCCTCGTAGTGGCGATTGTGTAATTCCACGAGGTCCTAATTGCTTTACAACTCGAGTTTTGTACTATACTTTATCTACGAGCACATTTAAATAGTATTAAAAAGATAAAAAAGAGATTAAATAAATATTTCAATTTACTTTTTGTGATTTGGTACGCAAGTTCGTACCTTTCACGCCATTATTTGGGGTAAGAGATCGTTTGTGACAGTTTTGGATTTTTCGCTAATTTTAGGTGGCGAACATATATATCTCTTCCTCACTGCCGCTAGCCATTTTAATGCTTAAATTTAAAAGAGTAGTAGATAAAGTTGTTTAATTATTAATTATTTTTTACGCCAATCAATAAAATGATTTTATCAGATTTTGCGTTGAATGAGAAAACAGAGTAAAGAAATTGATTTTAATTCATTTAATAATTTATTTAATTCAGTAAAAGCATTTTTATAGTTCTTCATGGAATCTTATAAATTAAAAATTCCCTCTTCCATACAAAATTTTCCTTTGTCCTCCTTAGAGTGAAAAATCCTTCCAAAAAGGGAATTTTTCTCTCAATTCCCAACACTGCTCGGGACACCTCAAAACGGATATTTTTGCAAAAAACGTTGATTAGAAAATTTGCATGCAACCAAGGCCTTAGCCAGGGAGGGGGTCGGGGTTAAACCCCCATTTAACTCCGACCCCAACAAAAACAATATTTTTACCATTAACCCCCCCCCCCCCCCCCCGAAATGTTTATAACCTCTTCCGAAATGTCCGAAAGAAAAAGCGTATCAAAAGCATTGCACATACATTCTTGTATACTATATAGGGTGGCGCAAAACTAACGATATGGTTTGAATGTTTAATAACTTTTTAAATTTATGTATATTTTTTATTCTTATTTTAGAATTTTGTGAAGAAAACTTGCGGAATTCGAAATGGAACAGTACACAACAGAACAGCGATCAAAAATTGTTGAATTATATTTTGAAAATCAACGGTCAATTGTTTTGACGCAGCACATTGCACATGTTCCCGTATAAGGTTTAGCTTGTGCAAGAATTGAAGCCGATAAACTACCAACAACGGCTTGACTATGCCATTTCATTCCGACAAAAAGCAGAAGAAAATCGCGATTTCATTATCAATTTGATAATGAGCGATGAAGCCCATTTCCAATTGAATGGTTTCGTAAACAAGCAAAATTGCAGAATATGGGCTACGGAGAATCCAAGAACAGTTCATCAGCGACAATTACACCCACTTAAGTGTACTGTTTGGTGCGGTGTATCGTCTGAAAGGATCATCGGTCCATATTTTTTTGAAAATGCACATGGCGCCTCAGTTACGGTTAATGGTGCTGAATATCGAACGATGCTAGACAATTTTTTGAGGCCAGCTGTAGAAAACCATCCACAGTTGTGGTTCCAACAAAATGGAGCCACAGCTCACACTGCAAGGGACACAATGGCTCTGTTACGGGACCTCTTTGGCGAACGCATTATTTGGCGCAGAAGCGATTTCAATTGGCCCCCACGTTCACAGGATTTAACCGCTCCAGACTGTTTTCTTTGGGGTTATTTGAAAGAAAGGGTATACGTAAATAAGCCAGCGACCATACCAGAGCTAAAACAAAACATTCGCAATGAAATTCAAGCCATAACACCGGAAATTTTACGAAAAGTTATGGAAAATGTACTGGAAAGAGCACGAATGTGCGAAGCCGAAAATGGCCACCACTTGCGGGATATAATTATTCAAACTTAAGCCAAAAATATTCCCCATTAATATACTGTATAACAAAAAAATAATAATAATAATTAACCATTAAATAAAAAAGTTCTTGAACATTCAAACCATATCGGTAGTTTTGTGCCACCCTGTACTTATTATTGTGTTTATTAGCAACCAAGTTTATACTTTAAATTGTAATAAGGTAATTATATATTTTCTTTCTAACGTATTACATACGTGGCGATGTATTCTTTAAAAGAAACAGTTGAAATGTTAACTAGGTATGATTTTTGGCAAAACATCCAGAATGGCAGAATAATATAAATTATTGCATTACAGCAATGAACTAATTGGGTCCAAGTAATCTAACCCAAGGCCGTAGCCAGGGGGGGGGATCAAGGGCTTCAACCCCCCTCCTCGAAATTTTCAAAATGTTAATTTTTTGTATGTAAAAGCGGCTATAAAAGAGCAAAAACAATATATTTACCAGTAAACCCTTCCCCGAAATTTTTATATCTCCCCCCGACATTTTTTTCTAGGTACGGACTTGATCTAACCTCATAATTTACTCATTACACTCAGGTCCGAATTGTTGTAAGTCAAAGGCAAAGCTATACCTATGAGAGATAAATCTCGAAACGCGTCTATTGATGACCTGTAAATAATTTGATCTGATTTGTTACATATTACAGTATGTTACTGTATGCAACAGTAAACATTTCATTGTATAATCCAATAGCTGTCGGGGTATTAGCCGGGGACGTAGTTGTTTCAATGCCTTCTTGTAATAAAAATTATTAATTCTTGTAATACAAAATCGCGTATATTGCGAAACGTATCGCACATTTAATACTCTCACAATTCAGGGTGAATATATGAATTTTGTTTAATAGAAAACAGAGAAAAATACAAACAAAATACAAACAAAATTTATTGCCGTAGCCAGGGGGGGGGATATAGGGCTTCAACCCCCCTCCTCGAAATTTTCAAAATGTTAATTTTTTGTATGTAAAAGCGGCTATAAAAGAGCAAAAACAATATTTTTACCAGTAAACCCCTCCCCGAAATTTTTATATCTCCCCCCGACATTTTTTTCTAGGTACGGACTTGATCTAACCTCATAATTTACTCACTACACTCAGGTCCGAATTGTTATAAGTCAAAGGCAAAGCTATACCTATGAGAGATAAATCTCGAAACGCGTCTATTGATGACCTGTAAATAATTTGATCTGATTTGTTACATTTTACAGTATGTTATTGTATGTAACAGTAAACATTTCATTGTATAATCCAATAGCTGTCGGGGTATTAACCGGGGACGTAGTTGCTTCAATGCCTTCTTGTAATACAAATTATTAATTCTTGTAATACAAAATTGCGTATATTGCGAAACGTATCGCACATTTAATACTCTCACAATTCAGGGTGAATATATGAATTTTGTTTAATAGAAAACAGAGAAAAATACAAACAAAATTCGTTTAAAAAGATTTTGTTTTGATTCATTTTAGGCAACACATAACATTTTCTAAATAGATTGAGAGTATAAAGTCTAATGCACATATGTGATAAAAAAAAACTATGAAATGAGTAGAATTCACCGATGCAACTCTATTTGAAATAGTGTCCCTTTGTAGAAGGCTATGCATAGTGGATGCATCAGATCGGGATTTCGTTGTCGAGATGCGACAGCGTCCGTCTATTTCCCTATTGCTCTATTTGTTCGGCATGTAATATTTTTATACGCGGACACGTACATGATGCATAGGAGACGGTTATAAAGGACAAAGAACGAACCTGAAACTATTCGAGTTAATTACCATGCAATGATTAACTCCCCGGGCAACTGTTCTCTCTCCGCCGTCCGTCCATCTCTATTTATATTTATATCTTCAATAACAATACGACGTCGACTAATGGCGGCCGTGATTAAGATATAGATGGCTTTAGATATGGTACGGTACGCGGCCTATTGATTAATCGCGGATTATTTATAAAAAGCGTCCACCCTTTTGTGTGAGCAGAGCGCGCGCTGATCGCATTGTTCCGAAGATAGGCGTCGTCGGCGGAGCGGGGGGCAGGGGGCGGGGGCGGTTCGGTCTTTTTATTATTTTCTGCCGAAATAGAATTCTTTCGGTTCGAACGGTTGTTTGGCTTGGGAACCGTCGTCTATCGGAGCTGAAAATTGAGGAGGCCGACATCTAGCGGACCGCGGAGATTTTACGATATATTAAGCGCAATCAACTCGCGTCGCGTACTCATAACAATTAAAAAGACATAAGCGCGACGATGAGTGTCGAGTCGAGGAGAAGATGATAATCATGTAAAAGACATCGTATCGGTACAATGCTTTTCGATATGTTGACCTTGGTATTCATGTACAAGTAGGTATATTAAGTATTATTTTACTCAATACTAGCCAGTATTATTCCTGTAACTTCATTGTAACTCGTAAAACTTTTATAAATAATTTATGAATATTTTATCAATTTATTACTCGTAACGACCAAAATTTAACAATTATAAGCTCCTATATCCATAATTGTTCAATGTTGGTTGTTACGAGTACGTAAATTGATAAAATATTCATAAATTATTTATAAAAGTTTTACGAGTTACAAGAAGTTACAGGAATAATACTTTACAATTTTTAAAATTGATATTTGTTAAATTCTATTATAGAAAAGTTAGATTCAATAGGTCTGTTCGTTACAAGAACTGATGCAGCACTTTTTGCACTGAATCTGTTCGTTACATGAACTGGACGCCTGCAATTGTAAATGTATAAGAACACTAATTTGAACTGTGACGTCTCAAACTTGAACTCTGTTTAACTTAGTGCAGTACAAACGAACAAAAATGAGCGAATGAGAGAACATTATTTCTAAAATACATAATACATGTACATAAATGCTTATTCCATATTCATTAGCAGGGCCGGCACAAACAAAGCGGGGCTTGGTGCAAATTTAAGTTGCGGGGCATTCTACAGGCGTAGATCCACTGAGGAGTAATTGATAAAGGTGTAAAGTATATTAGTAAATGATAAACACTTGTAGACTGTATTGACGTGAGGATCAAACATAAGGGGCGGGTGTATTTTGAAATTCACTTTAAATTAGTGTTTTATACGCGTGGCGCATGAAGTAAAATTTCGAGTTTAGAAAATCCTAAAAAATTTTCAGGATTTTCTAAACTCGAAATTTTACTTCATGCTTAATCTGGGATTGGAAACACTCGTTAGAAGCTTTAAATTGAAAGCTTTATAAAAACAACAAATGTCTGAAAATTTATATCAACAAATCGTGATATGTTTATCTAAATGAAAAATTCCCTATATGTGGCCAGGCGCAGATACAGCAAAAAAATAGCTAAATTGGAATCGTGAAAATTGACTAAATGACTGAATTGCTTTATAAGACTTTACGAAAACTGCGACAAAATTGAAATTTCACGATTTTTATATAACTACAAATTTTACAAAATTTATTAAAAATATCAAAGTTGTTGACAACCATGAAACTGATCTGAATTTATAAATAAAGCTTAGAAATATAAAAAGAATTTTAAAATTACAAAATAATACTTTTATCAGTATTATTTAAAATTGACTAAATGACTGAATTGCTCTATTAGACATTACGAAAACAGTGAAAAAATTGAAATTTCACGATTTTTATATAACTACAAATTTTACAAAATTTATTGAATATTTCAAAGTTGTTGACAACCATGAAAATTATCTGAATTTATAAATAAAGCTTAGAAATATAAAAAGAATTTTAAAATTAAAAATAATACTTTTATCAGTATTATTTTGTAATTTTCAAAATTCTTTTTATATTTGTAAGCTTAATTTATAAATTTAGATAACAAGATTTAAGCGATAATATCACAATCTACCAAAAATAATAAAAATCTATAAAAGACATTTTTAATTAAATTAAGCAAAATTTAAATTGACAAAAAAATTGATAAAAATCATGCCAAATCAAGACGATATTCCTATGTTGAGATTTGTTTTATTTATTGAACAAATATCAACAAAGAAACGAATTAATAAAAAAATCAAGGTTAGCAAAATCGTCAAAATTTAAAGAAGAACATTCGTGGATTTTTATAAATCGTTAACCAAATAGTTAAATTTTATAAACACAGTGAAAACCAGAGCTGGGCAGGATTCGAATCATTCAGGATTCGATTCCAGGATTCGAATCCTTTTAGAGGATTCAAAAGAGGTATTCGAATACTTTAGTGAAAACGGATTCGTGATCCGGATTCGTTACATTTTTTTAAAAGGATTCGTATTCGAATCTAGACGTAGATGATTCGAATCCTTATAAAAGGATTCGAATTCTTATAAAAGGATTCGAATCCTTATAAAAGGATTCGAATCCTTATAAAAGGATTCGAATTCTTATAAAAGGATTCGAATCCTTATAAAAGGAATCGAATCCTTATAAAAGGATTCGAATCCTCATACACGGATTCAAATACTCCCAAATAATTCGAATCATCGCTATTAAGGCTGGGATTCGAATTCGATTAATTCAAATAGTTAAATATTCTAATATGAATAATTAAATCAATAAATTATTCATATTTGAATATAAATATTTAAATTTTCGAATAATTCAAATATTTGTGAATGCATATTTGGTTACTTAACCATGAAAAATGTTCAACCTTAATAGTATATTTTTAACTTCACTTGAAATCAGTGTTTTATACACGTGGCGCATGAAGTAAAATTTCGAGTTTAGAAAAGCCCCGTGAAAATTTGTCTCGGGTCGCTGCGCGACCCTCGACAAATTTTCTACGCGGGGCTTTTCTAAACTCGAAATTTTACTTCGTGCTTAGTCTGGGAGTGGACAACACTCGTTCTTAGAAATTTCAAATTGAAGGATCACTCTAGATTACTAAGTTTATTACCATTTTATAGAGGCTACAGCTCGAAGGACCAATCATGGTCTTCGGAGACCGAAGGACTACAGGGAATCGAAGTTTTTTTACAAGAAAACAACGAATATCTGAAGGTTTACAGCATGGATAGGAAAGAAAACATCTAATTTTGAATAAATATCGAAGTTAGGTTGGTTTTTAGTGCATATTTAACTTCACTTTAAATCAGTGTTTTATACGCTTGGCGCATGAAGTAAAATTTCGAGTTTAGAAAAGCCCGCGAAAATTTGTCTCGGGTCGCTGCGCGACCCTCGGCAAATTTTCTAAGCGGGGCTTTTCTAAACTCTAAATTTTACTTCATGCTTAGTCTGGGAGTGAACAACACTCGTTTGAACTTTAAATTTAACTCTTTTAAAAAATCGACGTATGTAATATAATAAATCATTCATTGAAATCATAGAAAAAGATGCAAACTTTTACCTAAAATTAATTTTTAGAGTTAACTTTATAATTTGCTCAGCTCTTAATGGGTGAATATTCTATTCCTAAATAAAAACGTATTTATTTAATATTAAAGTTGCATTTAATACAATAACAAACTGTAAATAAATCGACAAAAATCTAGAAATATCGAAAATCTCGACATGTATAAAATCTTGACGGTCCACTCCCAGACTAAGCATGAAGTAAAATTTTGAGTTTAGAAAAGCCCCGCGTAGAAAATTTGTCGAGGGTTGCGCAGCGACCCGAGACAAATTTTCACGGGGCTTTTCTAAACTCGAAATTTTACTTCATGCGCCACGTGTATAAAACACTTATTTAAAGTGAATTTAAAAACGCACTAAAAACCAACCCAACTGCGATATTTTTTCAAAATTGGATGTTTTCTTTCCTATCCATGCTGTAAACCTTTAGATATTCGTTGTTTTCTTGTAAAGAAACTTCGATTCCCTGTAGTCCTTCGGTCTCCGAAGACCATGGTCCTTCGAGCCGTAGCATTTGTAAAATGGTAATAAACTTAGTAATCTAGAGTGATCCTTTAATTTGAAACTTCTAAGAACGAGTGTTGTCCACTCCCAGACTAAGCATAAAGTAAAATTTCGAGTTTAGAAAAGCCCCGCGTAGAAAATTTGTCGAGGGTCGCGTAGCGACCCGAGACAAATTTTCACGGGGCTTTTCTAAACTCGAAATTTTACTTTATGCTTAGTCTGGGAGTTAAAATATGCGAAACAATATGCCAGCCCTTGTTACATTATAGTGCAATTTTATTCCGTCATATCCGTCCTTCAATTTCACACCATTAGTAGAGGATGTTGCTTGAGAGATTATGGACAGGATTCGTTGGATGTCTAAGTTTTGTGAGAATTCGTAGAGCTGATTTTTCGGCGACTTCGATGCCGAAATATCAGCTCTACGAATTCTCACAAAACTTAGACATCCAACGAATCCTGTCCATAATCTCTCAAGCAACATCCTCTACTAAACTACCCAAGTAACACAAATCTCCCTCAGCGAAAATTCGCTACAAACACCTATAACCTAGAACTCCTAAACAAATTCTGCATTCCTAAAAACCTAAATATCCATTCCAAATATAAACATCCTAGTCTCACTATACATCAATTCGTTTGTTCCGGTCATCAAGACAGTTCACAAGCCTAGCATTTAATTACATTTTTGTTTAAATAAATTAAGTTCAAGACAGGGCAGAAACACCTCTAGTTAATAGCCTAGAGAGACAAACCCTACACTGTATATAAAAAAATGAATAAATATATATATGTCCTATATTATTGTATTGTAATTGTCTGAATAAAGATGTTATATACAGAATAAATAATGGAATCGCCTGATCGGTTCCGTCATACAAAATTGCAACATTTTTACACCAGTTCTTCGATTCTTAGATATAAATGGAACTTTAAATTCTTTTGCTATTTCCATTGTGGGTAATAAAAAAGATTTGAATCCCGATTCACGATATATTTAAAAAAAAATGTTACAACATAATCTAAATATGAGTTTGCAATACAAACATCTATAGTTTGTATATATTAGAAACAATTTCATTTTACCATAAGCATCTAAAGGGCAGCGACAACAAACTATATATACACAATTAATTATATCGTTCCACAACATAAACTTAAAACAACTGAGGATGCAGTACATTACTCAGCAATCAAGCTATTCAACGCCCTTCCAACTAATATAAAAATCTTCCAAATTAACTATAAACATTTGAAATCACACTTATCAGACTATTTAATCAAATGTGAACCGTATTCTTCAGAAGAATTTTTAGATTATAGTATAAACAATTAGAAATTAAATATATGTAAATAGATTATTATTTAGTTAAGTGACACATGTAAATAATTTAATTTATTTATTGTATGACTATTCTGACGCTATATTTCATTCTGTAACATGTAAATGACATTTTGAAAATAAAGATAATTATTATTTTTATTATTATTACTTAATTCGAATTTTAAACGATCTTGCTTACAATATTTACTCAATTCATTATGTCATACCAAATGGCCAAACACTGTAGTAATTCAAATTAATTTAGTTTATTTTTAATTGATTGGATTTCAGATTTTGTTTTTATGCCACTGGTCTTTTCATAAAGGCTGAAGTATTCGGGAAAAAAAAAACAACATATTGTTTCAACAGTTCAACAATTTGTTCGTATGAGGAGAAGGAAAAGGGCGTTTCACTTACTAGTTAAAATAAGACATTCCTTTTTAGGCCGTCCTTTTATGAAAGAACTTTCCAACCTCACAACGACAGACGCGAGGAATCTTGTGAAGTTCATCAACGACTCCAAATGGTTTAAATAATAAATCCAGGACAAGGTAAAAACCATGGTATCACAATCGAACTTTTTAAGCCTAAGTTTGTACCTCCTTCTGTGGTATTATCACTCAACATAAGCCTAAATCTTACTGTGTAGATTTGCAATACTGAAGTAATTCAATTTACATTTTCCCTGATACTATGTGAGTCATTTGATAAGTTCAATAAAAAAGCTAATGAAACATAGTTTTTTAAATCTGCTTTATTTTTTACATAGTCTCCTTCAAAGATGATGCAGTTAGTCCAGCTAATTTCAAATTTTTTAATACCGTCGAAAAAATAGACTGTCTAAAGTCGGCCAAATACTGATTCACGGTGACGATGACGTCCTTATTCCACGAGAATTTTCTCCCATCGAGCCAAACGTTTCAATATGGAAACGGGAAAAAATCACACGTGACCAATTCTAGAGAATAGGATGGGCGAAGAATCAATTCATAGCCCAATTCCTGTACTTTTGTTATTGCCACGATCGACTTGAGGGTCTTAGTGAAAGAGCATGTTTTTTTCGCGCTAATCTTGGAAAATTAGGTTTACTTCATTTCTTAAACGATCCAATAAGTTAGATAATATTCTTCTGTTATTGTTATATCTTTCTACAAATAGCAAATAATTCTAAATACAAATAGTAAATAATTCCTTGAGAATTGAAAAACGTAGCCATCACCATTCGAGCTAACATAAAAGTCTTCTTCTTGTTTAGCGCATTTTTACCAGGCATTATCCACTGCTTTGACTGCACTGCGTCTTAAAAGTGTAGTGGACGATCCACAGTAACAAATGGACGCCAAAAGTTCTGCGGGTTGCGCTTAAACATCACCAAACATCTCGTAGTGACCAAACAAAATTTTCAGGCTTTCAGGCCGAATAAAAAAGTTAGGTATAAATCGAAATCAAAACGTTTCCCCTTTTGAGTCGAGTGCTGTTGTGTGGTTCAGTGTTTGAGAACGGAGAAATAGTGCGAGAGGGACACATCATGCTACACAATAAAAGAAACTCGAAGAAATTTCGTGTACAATAGTACGTTTAAAAGTTTAAATAGCGAAAAGTAGTGCTAGTTTTATAATAAACTAAACTGATTTTTTTAAATACCGGGCGTTGACTTGGCGGACGCAACATAGGAAATCGCATTTTAATTTAAAAGTGTTCAAATATTGGCTTCCCTATTTATTTTAGAGACAAGATGATTTCACTTTTTTGTAAAGGGAAAAATTCTAAATTTATGAATGTTCACACTTAACACTTTACGTTTCTCTAAGTTAAAATAATTAAGAAAAAGTAATGTAATTTTACAAAAATAATGACATACCATGGAATTGATACAACAATTACGGGTAATTCCCTGTTTTTTTTTTAAGTTCAATTTAAAGCTTTGAACAAGTGTTTTCCACTCCCAGACTAAGCATGAAGTAAAGTTTCGAGTTTAGAAAAGCCCCGTGAAAATTGGTCGAGGGTCGCGCAGCGACCCTCGACAAATTTTCTGGGCTTTTCTAAACTCGAAATTTTACTTCATGCGCCACGCGTATAATAGACTATAATATTGTCAAATTTATGTATATTCGAACTTTACTTAAAATCTGTGTATTATACGCGTGGCGCAAGAAGTTAAATTTCGAGTTTAGAAAAGCCCAGAAAATTTGTCTCGGGTCGCTGCGCGATCCTAGACAAATTTTCACGGGGCTTTTCTATACTCGAAATTTTACTTCATGCTTAGTCTGGGAGTGGAAAACACTCGTTTAAAGCTTCAAATTTAACTCTTTTAAAAATCAACGAAAGTCAGAAAATTTACGGCTAAAATAATTAAGAAGAAGTAATGTGATTTTATAAAAATAATGACATACCTTGGAATTGATACAACAAGTTCGGATAATTCCCCGTTTTGTTTAAGTTTAATTTGAAGCTTTAAACAAGTGTTTTCCACTCCCAGACTAAGCATGAAGTAAAATTTCGAGTTTAGAAAAGCCCCGTGAAAATTTGTCTCAAGTCGCGCAGCGACCCGAGACAAACGGGTCTTTTCTAAACTCGAAATTTTACTTCTTGCTTAGTCTGGGAGTGGAAATCACTTGAATGTTCACACTTAACACTTTACGTTTCTCTAAGTTAAAATACTAAAAAAAATTTATGTGATTTTATAAAAATTATGACATACCATGGAATTAATACAACAATTGCAGATAATTCCCTTTCTTTTTAGTTCAATTTAAAGCTTTAAACAAGTGTTTTCCACTCCCAGACTAAGCATGAAGTAAAATTTCGAGTTTAGAAAAGCCCCGTGAAAATTAGTCTCGGGTCGCGCAGCGACCCGAGACAAATTTTCTGGGCTTTTCTAAACTCGAAATTTTACTTCATGCGCCACGCATATAAAACACTATAATATTGTCAAATTTATGTATATTCGAACTTTACTTAAAATCTGTGTATTATATGCGTGGCGCATGAAGTAAAATGTCGAGTTTAGAAAAGCCCAGAAAATTTGTCTCGGGTCGCTGCGCGACCCTCGCCAAATTTTCACGGGGCTTTTCTAAACTCGAAATTTTAATTCACGCTTAGTCTGGGAGTGGAAAACACTCGTTTAAAGCTTCAAATTGAACTCTTTTAAAAATCAACGAATGTCAGAAAATTTACGGCTAAAATAATTAAGAAAAAGTAATGTGATTCTATAAAAATAATGACATACCTTGGAATTGATACAACAAGTTCGGATAAGTCCCCGTTTTGTTTAAGTTCAATTTGAAGCTTTAAACAAGTGTTTTCCACTCCCACACTAAGCATGAAGTAAAATTTCGAGTTTAGAAAAGCCCCGTGAAAATTTGTCTGAAGTCGCGCATCGACCCGAGACAAACGGGTCTATTCTAAACTCGAAATTTTACTTCATGCTTAGTCTGGGAGTGGAAAACACTTGAATGTTCACACTTAACACTTTACGTTTCTCTAAGTTAAAATAATAAAAAAGAAGTAATGTGATTTTATAAAAATTATGACATACCATGGAATTTATACAACAATTGCGGATAATTCCCTGTTTTTTTTAGTTCAATTTAAAGCTTTAAACAAGTGTTTTCCAGTCCCAGACTAAGCATGAAGTAAAATTTCGAGTTTAGAAAAGCCCCGTGAAAATTTGTCGAGAGTCGCGCAGCGACCCGAGACAAATTTTCTGGGCTTTTCTAAACTCGAAATTTTACTTCATGCGCCACGCATATAAAACACTATAATATTGTCAAATTTATGTATATTCGAACTTTACTTAAAATCTGTGTATTATATGGGTGGCGCATGAAGTAAAATGTCGAGTTTGGAAAAGCCCAGAAAATTTGTCTCGGGTCGCTGCGCGACCCTCGCCAAATTTTCACGGGGCTTTTATAAACTCGAAATTTTAATTCACGCTTAGTCTGGGAGTGGAAAACACTCGTTTAAAGCTTCAAATTGAACTCTTTTAAAAATCAACGAATGTCAGAAAATTTACGACTAAAATAATTAAGAAAACGTAATGTGATTTTATAAAATTAATGACATACCATGGAATTGATACAACAATTTCGAATGTCGAAATAGCACACTTACTTAGTTAACGACAAAAAACATAACGCATACATCGTCATATCTGTGGTCTGCATAATACCACTTTATGAGAAGGATTTTTCTTGTATAGTGTAAATCATTTCGAAAATATTTACTCTAATCAAGTGACTGCGATATCTTTTGCCATTTTGACATCCGCAATTGTTGTTTTAATTCCATGGCATGTCATTATTTTTATAAAATCACATAATTTCTTCCTAATTATTTTAACTTAGAGAAACGTAAAGTGATAAACGTTAATACGAATGAATTCAGATATTTTCCCTCTACAAAAAAGGTAAATACATTTTGTTTCTAAAATAAATAAGAGAGCCAAAATTTAAACATTTCAAAATTTACATAGGATTTCCTTTGTTGCGTCCGTCAAGTCAACACCCGGTATATGTGTACAGCCGTAGAAAAAGTATAGTGTACAGTTTATTCATGAGAAATGGTATGATTCCATACTTATTGTACAATATACTATAGACGATTATAACTTGTTAATAAACATTTGTAGAAAAAATGTGTCTTCCTAAAATAAGTTTCCAGCCCATACAACATTTATGTTTTTGAATTTATTTATGGGGCATTTCTGATTATTTGCTGTGTGACTAATTAAGTCATTTGCTTAAAAATAATGACATTGCGATACCATAATTTAAAACTAATAGCGAGCTTTTATACTTCTTGATTAAGCATGATGTAAAATTTTGAGTTTTGAAAAGCCTTAAAATTTGGTTTAGTCGCGTAGCAAGGCGGAGCGACCAAACCAAATTTACAGGCTTTTCCAAACTTGAAATTTTACTTCATGCACCACGCGTATAAAACACAAAATCTCTGAAGTTCAAAATATTCTGCTTTAGCATACTGATTTGAAAGTGTATTTTAAACTTCAAAAAAATTCAATGTTTTATAAGCGTAGCGCATGAAGTAAAATTTCGAGTTTGGAAAAGCCCAGAAAATTTGTCTCGGGTCGCTGCGCGACCCGAGACAAATTTTCACGGGGCTTTTCTAAACTCGAAATTTTACTCCATGCTTAGTCTGGGAGTGGAAAACACTCGTTTAGAGCTTCAAATTGAACTCTGTTAAAAGACAACGAATGTCGGAAAATGTACAGCTTATGCATGTTTACCTAAAGAAAAAATTCAATTCATTGTAAGTTACGCATTCAATACATTTATAAATACATCTACATTATCTTTATTGAGTATTATGTTAACAAATAAATGAAAATTGAAATGTTTGCCAAATGAAGCACCACACCTAACACCCCAGTGTTGTTGTGCTGGCAGCAGACTTAGGTGCGGTACTTGCAAACCTGCATCGCCACGCTCTTCCAATTTGGAATATTTATATTTAAAACTGCCGAATCACAGTTTTGTGACCGCATTTTTGCTGGTACACCCAAAGCAACGTACTTGGGGTGGTCCTGATCAAATGGTTTATACAATACGCTGAATCGAAGTTCTTAATAATCTGCAGTGAAATTGAAGCAATTATCTTGAAATATTAGCAAACGGAAGTAACAGGAATCTGTTTTTCTATTATTTTTGCATTTAAGCTAAATAGGGTCTCCTCTTTCTCATTTTTCTTTTCAATTTAATATTAGCATTCCATTAGTGATGTAGGCGATTAATGAATGACACATTTCATTTTGATGTTAAATGTAAGTTGCGTTAGAACTACTAAAATCAGAGCCAATGAAATCGCACTCAATGCTTTGATGCGTTCCAGAACACATCGAACATAGAAAAATTTACATTGAATTTATTCTGGCATATTCGGTGTTACTTAAAACTCTCTGTGTGTAATTTTGATACATTTTTGAATATTGACATTATATTATGAATACTTTTTTACTACCTACCACCTACTCAATTCGATATTATGTGCTTACATACATAATATGTGGTTTTTAAATTTAATGTTATACAGTCATAACAGTATAACATCATTTAGAGCAAACAGTTCGCTATAAGCGATACTACTGCTTTTAGAAGAACACCGGCTACAACGTACAAATATCGCCAGTTCCTATAAACGATTTTGACTGTATTTGTTTGTTTTTTGTATAAATCAATGAACCTCAATGGCATTCAAAGTATCCAAACAAAACATTTAACTCAATAAAATTGCTAGAGAAAAAAAGTACAAACAAATTATAAACATTAACAATTATAACTGTATTGTTTCGAGTTTACGTGAAGTGATTAATCACAAATAGAAAGACTGTTATTCCTTACTTCACTTTTTATTTTTATGTTAGATTCACATTTCGAGACACAAGGTGCTCATTATCCATAACAAACTAAACTTTTAGTTTGTTATTCATAATGAGCACCTTGTGTCTCGAAATGTACATCTAACATAAAAATAAAAAGTGAAGTAAGGAATAACAGTCTTTCTATTTGTGATTAACAATTATTGTTACTATTTTAAATAAACATTAGAAAAATGAATAAAAATCTTTTAATTGTCAAAACAACACAAATTGATAAAGACAGAATCATTTACCATTTACCAAATCAACAAGAAATTTAGCAATTGGCAATTTCAACTAAAACAAAATAATACAAATAGTAATATTATATGAAAAAAAAAATCTCCAAATGTTTTAAAATCATAGCATTTTTAATTTAATGCTTCTGAAGTAAAATTTCGAGTTTAGAAATACTTGAATATTTGGATTGGGCTAAACTCAATTATATAAAAACAACAAATTGGTGCAAATGTACTAAACGCTATAATTATCGGAATATGTATACTTAAAAGAAAAATTACCTACAGGGAACTTATATTTAAATCTACGTTATATGACATAATTGTTTGTTTGCGCCCTCTAAAACGAAATTCTGGCTTCACCACTGGTATTGTTGTGTTTTTTTAAACCAGTTCCTCAAATCACTAATATAACATAAATAATGAAAAGAAAGTTTGAAATATTTTTGATGGAATGAGCAACTTCAGATTTTCTTTAAAACGAACTTTGAAGCCGCACAACTTGAACAAGACACAAATTGATTGGCAGCCCTTGAACTCGGTGCGAACTCATATGCAGCCGGAGGCGAATTTCTTCGGAGGCAATCGTAATGCATTTTAATCCCGGCGTCGACGGGTCTTAAAGTGGGACATGCATCAAACGGTTTGTCACCCCCTGTCGGGCACGGGATCGTCGCGACGCCCCCTCCCACCGGTAGCACCCTCGCGGTATCTCCCTCGCCCCAGGAGTATAGGTGTACATGTAACAAGTACTAAATTATACGCGCTTATTCCCGTATTATGAACGACACGCTATATTTTCCGTGTTTTCAGGGCGGCGGCTGAAAACAGCCCCCGGCTCCCTTATAATGCCGTGATATGATATATTTCCCTACTTAAGATGATAGCTTTTCTTAAATTCGTCGTCCGTTGTCGCCTCGCGAAACTTAAATAAATTATATGTATTTTTATTTCCCACCCCCGGCACGCCACTCCAGTGTGTGGATGTGTTCGGAACTCATCCTCCGCCCTAGAAAAGGCGATTTATGGGGTGAGCGCGATTTTTTTGTGTCATGCCGTTGCGTTATTTATTTTTTCTGTTAAATGTCTCCCCTGTGTGTATTTGCATCTATAATGTATATTAGATGATTTCACCCTCTATGTATGCAAATTAGAAAATTAACCCGGCGCTGAGGAGAGCGAGAAAAAAAATTGGACGACGCTGAAGGTTTTCTCGCGCGACATAAATTATCGAAAAATTATTACCGGGCAGACATGTGCATGCAAAATAGAATGGGAGATATCGGGACAAACAACCCCCGCGAGATGATCGAATTTTATAATTGCGATCCCTCCGGCTTCCACAATTACTCCGCCGATATTTCAACGTTCTGACATTTAATCTTTCCAATGGCTCCGGCCCCGCCGCCCTCCTGCCACCCACCCTCCTCGCGAAACAATTCTAATGCAAATGCTCGCCGATAATTCACAATATCAAATGCCAAGTAATGTTTTTCCTCTTCGTATTTTCATAGATCATTAAATTATTCAGATGCTAACGTGAGTGAATTTAAACTTTATCAAGCTGTATGCCAACAAGGCATTTAATAAATATCCGAAATATTTATTCGTTTAAATGAGTTGTGATCGGGGGGATTTGACTTAGTATTTAGTTTCATAAATGTACTTTTTTAAAGTTCTACTAAAACAAGTACAACAATTTTTGCGCATTAAGCAAAGAAGCGCCATCGAAACCACAGACCCGAAATTTCTTATAAATAATACAATACTGTTAAAAAATGCTAACGCATATGTCTGATTTGACACTCCATTACACTTGACACTTGACACTTGACTAGGAACAGCTCAGGCCCCGTATTCACAGCACCCATGCAATTTGTCATGGGTGAGAACATGCACCAAAATGACGTCATTTTTCTCCATACGGTTTAGTAAATTCTTCCCAAAATGGCGTTATTTGAGTGCGACTTCTCACCGATGACAAATTGCATCGGGCCCTGATCCGTTTTCGATATTTTAAAAAAATACAAAAATGTATTACTAATTTTGAACAATTTAATACTAAAATTCCATTATTAATGCTATTCAAATACTCTTCATTAACTTTTATTACGTTTAATACATGCACAGATAAAAACACGATGAGCATTTGTGCAAATATGCATAAAACGGGATTGCAGTTGCATTCAAGTTAGCAGCGCTGAAGAACTGTCAATCAGAAATAAAAGAGAATCGGAGCGCGCGCGGATTGATTAATCCAAAACTCGCCCGCCTCTCTGTGTGTGTGCCTCTGTTTTTTTTGCGTTTTATTATTTTTATCATCGTTCGTGCGGGAGCTTCAAACGAAAATCAACTCGAGCAATTTTTCCGGGCGGCATCGATGCGCTCGTCCGTGTTTTCCTCCGGTAATTGGATCCGGGAAAATCGCGCTCCTTGTTTGTGCATGTATCTGTGCCCGAGTCTGTATATGTGAATTATTTAGGCCGGTCGATTTTCGTTAATTACGTTTTCCCTTTTTCGCTATATACACATATATATATTTTTCTCTAAGCGCGTTTTTTTTTATTTCCAGATTGGTGGGGTGTATCGGAGAGGCGTCGCGGCGCTCCTTCGCCGGCGCGAAGACGCCGATAGGGCGCCTGTCCAACGGATCCCATCCATTTATCGGTTATTGGTTCTCTATAGGTTGGCGACCTGCCCGGGCCAACCCGATTTTTCCGATTAAAACGCCCAAAAGTGGAAAACGAGCGCTATCGCGCAACGGATCGGATCGATAGATTCAGGTGCACGGATGATGGAAAAAAATTATATATTTCCAGCGCATTTTTTAATTAAATTGCAGCCATTTGTATTCCTAAATGAAAAATATTTAATTAAAGCTTCCGTCATACATTTTTTTTGCGTGAAATCTATTAATGGGGAAATATACATCACAATTGTTGAAGTTATGCATGGCTATTAATTAATCCTCTTAAAATTGCTTAGCATGCATACTAAATATAAAATTTATAATCAGTATAACATATTATTTATAAAAATATATACAGGGAATTTATGTTTTTTATACATATCCCCGAGAATACTCTGTAAGTTTTAAGGCACTCGCTTTTTTTTAATTTGAAGCTACTAGCGAGTGTGTTTAATCCTAGATTAACATAGAGTAAAATTTCCATTTAGGTAAAGCCTGAAACCAAATTTCCAGGCCTCTCTAAACTGGACATTTTACTTCATGCGCCTGGCTTATAAAACACTGATTTAGGTTCAAAATATACTGCTTACTTTAGTGTTTAATACGCGTGGCGCATGAATATTTCAGGCTTTTCTGAACTCAAAATATACTGTTTAATTAAAATGTTCTTCATACTTCAAATTAAACTCGTTTATAAAATAACTTTATGACTCAACACCGAGATTTGAGAAATGCATCATTACAATATTTTGCTAAAATGCATCCTTACAACATATTGCGAAAGAAATAAAAATGTAAAAGGTGGCTGATGTGATCAAATTTCCTTAATTTTCGTTAAATTTAAACATTTTGATACTTTTTATGAATTCTCAATTTTTATATTTTTCATGATTTTTCATCTTTTTTTTAAAATCCTAATACTTTTCGTAAACTTCCTGAATTGTTGTTGCATTAAAAAAATTTAATAGATTTCCGGCATCTTCCAAATTCTTGAAGATTTTTGTGTTTGTTTATTTTTTTGATGAATATCCAAGATTTCCGTTGATTTTCAAAATATTGATGTTGAAACAACGTCAAGAATGCTTAGAATATTTCGTCTATTTTTTAAATAAAAGAGTTTTTATAAAATTTTATTAAAATTGATGATTTCAATTTGTAATCGAAAAAAGTCATAGTTTTTTTTATTTTGAAGAAATTTCATTTCTATTTATATTCATCATTTTAGGATGTTTCTTAATATCCCTTATATTTATTAATAAATAACATATTTTGTTATTCATTGGTATTAAAAACATTAAAAATGTATTCATGTTTTTTCGTTAGATATTTCAAATTAAACTTTTTTAAAAACAAAAATTGCCTGAAAAAAATAGAGCGTATAGTTTAAAGAAAAAATGACTGTATGTGCACATTTACCAATAAATGTATAAATAAACACCGTTTTATGGACACTCTATCTACATGTATCGTATGTTCAATAAAATAAAACCTCTAGAGTGCTATGGAATATATATATATATATATGGAATATATATACTCTGAAATTATAATTATTATGTCTGACGTTTTATATGACAATTCCTAAAGCGTGTAGCCAACATAAATTTAAAAAAAGATAAAATCATAGCACTCTAGAGATTTTTTTTTTATTGAACATACGATACCAAGCGGATTGGTAAATTTGCCTGATTTTTTTTTTCTATGTTCTCACGCCCTTTGGTTTAGGTGCCCCTGGGCGGTCGCTTAGGGTCACCTAATAGAGCAATAAAATTTGCTTAATTATTTTGTTATGTTAATTAAAATTTACTATTGTAACTTTGATTTGAATATTTTTTGTAAAAAGGAGATTCCGTTTAATAAAGAAGCTGAAATTGAAATAGAAGAGCGAATAGAATTTAAGACACAAATCAACTTCCAATTAGAACTGGAATGATACTATTACCATACTTTAAATACTTTTATTAAAAAATTAATAAAATTAGAAATAAAACGTTTATCTTTAACTAAAACTTTATTGGTCTACTATCAATAAGTATCTCATTACACACTTCTTGCTTTATAGATAAGATAAGTCATTGGTTAACCTTAAAGTTCTACTGTGGATCTTAAATCATTTTTTTATCAACCTTAATTTTGAAAAACTTTTCACATAGCTGGCATTGCTTATGGCAATTGTGAGGAATATCCGGAACATTAGTATTAATAGTAAGCATTATTACGAGGGGTATTCAAAAAGTAGGGTTACAAAATGTATACGTTTTATGTAACCTTACATTTTGATTACCCCTCCTATGTAAAAATTAGAAATGAAATAGTAAACATTTTCAGTTCAGCTTACAAGATATTATAATTTTTATTGTGAAATTTTGCCGCCCCCAAAAGGTGCCGCCCCCAGCCTGCTCTACTCTACGCATCTGCCTGGCAGTGCAAACAGTCAAGTGCAGGCACCAACTGTCATGGCAGTAACTGTCTACTCGCCAGGCAAGCTATTAGCACAGTTTAAAGACACCTTAAGTGTGCACCTTCTTATATGGTTCCAACACTCAACATAAACCTAAACCTTACTATTGGCATTTGCAACAAGAAGTGATTCAATTTGCTTATTCCTTGATATTATAAGAGGGTGGTTTGAAAAGACCGTGCAAAGTCCGAGAGATGGCACCACCGGTGCGTATCGTGGTCATGTTTAGTTAGTAGCATCTCTTGAATGAACGCACACCAAGTTTCAGCCATATTAGTCTATTTCTTTGTGTTTGGCATTCGTGTGAATCAAGGAAGTCGAGTGATTTTCAAGAAATGGACGAAAAAGAATTGCGTGTGGTGATTAAACATTAATTTATTAAAGGCAGAACGCCTTAGGACACTAAAGAGAAGCTTGATAAACATTATAGTGACTCTGCACCTTCTATTAGAACAGTTTATAAGTGGTTTCAATATTTTCGGACTGGCCATATGGGCACAAGTGACGCTGAACGTTCTGGAGGGCCTGTGGACCTGTGGACGACTGCAGAAATCATTGATCAAATCCATGATATGGTGATGGATGACAGAAGAGTTAAGGTGCGTGAGATTGCTAGTGCTGTGAGCATCACAACTAATCGGGTACATAATATTTTGCATAAACATTTGGGCATGAGAAAGCTATCCGTAAGATGGGTGCCGCAATTGCTCACGCTCGACCAAAAACGGAATCGTGTGAAGTGTTGCAAGGATGGTTTGCAGCTGTTCCAGAAGAATCCGGAGGACTTTAAGTCACTGTGGATGAAACATGGATACATTACTAGATTCCTGAGACCAAACAACAATCTAAACAATGGGTTACCAAGAGGGAATCTGCACCAAAAAAGGCGAAGACCGTTCCTTCGGCCGGAAAGGTTATGGCGACTGTCTTTTGGGATTCGCAAGGGATAATCCTCATCGACTATCTGGAAAAGGATAAAACTATTAGAGGTAAATATTATTTATCGTTATTGGACCGTTTGAAAACTGAGCTGCAAGAAAAACACCCGCGATTGGCCTCAGCAGTTGTGTTCGCAAAATTAATGGAAATAGGATTCCAACTCGTTTCACATGCCCCCTATTCTCCAGACTTGGCTTCTTTGGACTACTATTTGTTCCCCAATTTCAAGAAATGACTGGCGGGACAAAGATTTTATTCAAACGTGGAGGTGATTGCAGACACTAATGGATATTTTGCAGATATGGACAAATCCTATTATTCGGAAGGGATCAACAAACTAGAACATCGTTGGACGAAGTATATAATTCACTGACTATTATATATATAAGCCTAAAAGGCTTAATGTCGAAAAATAAAAAAGGTTTACCCCAAACACGTTAGTAGTTTTTATTTTTGCACGGACTTTTCAAACGCCCCTTGTATGAGACTGATGTTGAAGCTGTAGGTTGAATTGAATAAATATTATTTCATGAAAGCACCAGTTACAATCAGTTTTTTGTGCAGAATTTAATTCTTTATTGAGTAGTAATGTCGCAAATCAAGACAAAAAATTGTACTTATAATTATATGCCTAAGATCCGCCCAATTTTAGAGAAGTGAACTTTTATGCCACTAGTTTTTTCACTCTCCTCTTGGCCTGTCGTGACTTACTCCGGTCTGGTTCTAAAGTATAGAAATAAGAGTATTTCCTTTGAAAAATAATGATTTCATGTTGTTATTTTAGAAATAATATTTACAATGATTGATATAGTGGTTGGTTGAGATATTGATGGAGTGTTGACGTAACAAAAAGGGGAAACCGTAATAATGAGTAGATAAAGCGATGTAAAATTAAAGTCCTAATGATGTATCCCGAATCGAGTGGACCGTGGAGTGGCAAGAGGTCGATAAATGGAGCACTTGAACAGTGTAGCCGGCGACGAATGTTTTGCAGGTAGCGAACGGCTTTTGTGATCCATCGTAACCAATCCAGAGCACTCAATAACATTTTTATTGTTGTAGAGGAAAGTGCTCGAGGCCTGCTCATTAGAGCCCTCTCCATGGAGCCCTCTCCAGAGCAGACTGAGCATCCTTAGCGTCCTGTCTAACGTGCACTGACGTAACGGCACGTACAGTACATACAATACTGTACTGGAAAATCGAAGAGGGAAAATCGTTTGGAAAAACGGCATGGGGAATAGAGGAGGACAAGAGAGGGCGGAGGTGGAGCAGCCGGAGATGGAGGTAGTGAGCATCGCTCTCTCTGCGGGAATTTATATTTAAATTGCAATAAGTTTCGAGCCTGACCAATCCAATTTGAATGCAGCGGAGATATTTACATAGAAACGACGGTCTGATATTAAATGACCGGAACAGAAAATAAATTATTTCAGTTTGAGAGTCCCTCAATTACGTCTATCTGCCAGACGGCAGCGCAAAGAAAAATATTACATTTTCCACACATACACATAAAACGGTTTAAAATATTCGCCAGCCGCCATTTGCATACTGCCCGTTTTTAATTCGCTTTTAATTGCCGCCGACGTCGACAATCAAATATGCGAGCGCATATTGAAAATTCTTACAAAAATCTATCCGTCCAATTTAAAATGGAGCATGAAAAAAAAACTCCCTGGGGAATTGTTCACATGCACACACGTACACTAGGAACAATGTAGAGGGCACCCTCTCGACTCTACTAGAAGATGTGCACGGATCTGAAGTGGTCGTCGTGTTACAACAACGACATTTGTAATGAGCAGATTTTTAATTGGGGAACAAGTGTCAAACGGAATTCAGGATGTGCAGCGGCGTCGCTACGCCCGAGCGCGAATAACGATGCCGCGGAGCTAGGGTGCGACTGAGACGGGGGAAGAATCGCGAAACGAGAGGTGTCGTTTGTTGTCTTACATGCACACTGGATAAGAGTCTGGAGTGCATATTGCTAGAGTGTGAACAATTGTCGAGATGGTCTTCGCTTCCCGTACCAAATGCTTTTTCCCACTTCCTTCCGGCACTGATTTGTGAACTGACACTGCCGGGATTTACTCGCAACTTCTGGACTCCTTTCTTGATGGCTTCCTTCTACTACTTTAACATTTACCACTCTGTTTATTTATTTTTTTCCTAATACAAAAAATCGCCTTGTGCTTGTGTCGAATTAAGTCCTATAGGTAGTCGCAACAAAACCTACCAAATGATGATAGTATTTTATGTAGATTGGAATTGTATTTTTTTATATTTGATAAACCATACTACTTCACTATACTAATAATAATAATAATATTCTTTATTTACATGTCCTCAATACAATTTAAAACACAATTATGAAGAAGATATACATTAAGAAACAAGTTAATCAATAGGTGGGATTAAGTAAGGCTTACGCACACTGTTCTTCCATCCAAACCTAACAAATATGAGTAACATAATATATAGGTGTATACAACATAAGCTATACTTCGAAAAAATAAAAATAAAATAAAATTAAAATACAGCGAGGCATATAAGTTACAAAACATATAAAAAACATGAATAAAGAAACATTGACACAGATCGCATCAATTTATTACCAGACCATCTGTTAAAACGGCCTTTTTTAAATTTTGTTTGAATTTGTGTAGAGAGAGATTCGTAAATTCTTGGGGTACATCATTATAAAGTCGATATATATTGTAAGAAAAGGATTGTTCAAATAGTGAGGACCGATGTTTTGGAAGTGTTAACCTACTCTTGAAACGGGTGTTGATGTTATGTACGTCTTACAGAAAAAAAATTGTTGTATAAATATGGCGGGTGTTTAGTTGTTATAATTTATTGATATAAACATGCTGCCTGTATTGTTCGACGCTCTTGCATAGACAACCAACAAGAGTCTCTAACTTTATGGGATATTCTGTCAAATTTACGTAATCCGTGAATATATCTTAGACAAGTATTTTGTACTTTCTGTATGCGTTTTTTTGTTACACTGTCTATAGCAGCATGCCACAGGGTAGAACAATATGTAAACTTTGACAGTATAGCAAGATTTTTGTTTTAATTGATAGACTATGTCTGTGAGGGTATAATTTTTTAAGATTTAAGTATGCAACTGCTAAAGATTTATTTATGTGTGCTCTGTACCTAAACGAGATGTCCAATATAACCCCTAAGTATTTACCATTATTACTAAGTGGTATATTTATGCCCTCTATTTTTATGTTAATTTTATCTGAAATATCCCCACATGCTTTTTTTGGCCTAAGTAGTAAGAGCTGGGATTTTATTTGATTTATGTTTAGATTTAGTTTTTTGGAGAATTCGCAGATTTAATCTATATCGGAATTTATGTAAGCATTAGCCGTATCGAACAGTATAGGTGGAAATGAGTAGAATATTTGGGTATCATCTGCATACATATACCCTTTACAGTTATCCAATGTATTTAAAATTAAGGAGGTATAGAGAGAAAATAAAAGAGGACCGAGGATTGACCCTTGAGGGACCCCTTGATGAATATTAAGTAGTTCTGAGGTATTAAATTCAATTTTGACGCACTGTTACCTATTATAAAGATAACAATGTATGAGTGATATTGCAGAGTATCCAAATCCGAGGTGTTCAAGGATCGTTAAAAGAGTCACATGACTTATAGCTCTTGGATTTAGGATATTATCTTTATCATATAAGTATCAAATCGTGATTTAAATTAAAGTAAATAGTATAATAGACACATGCCCATTGTATACCTGGCCATTTGGAGGAGAAATATTAATATTACAGGGTGCGGCCCAATAACTGGCTGACACATTTTTTAATTTATCTTAATTTACCAAACAACAGACAGTAATAGCGATATTTACCTCTGGTATTAACACATTGAAGCGGTTTTACAGTCACTTCCCTTAGTGGCGATGCAGAGCCCCAAACATGTCTTAATATGGGCGTTAATCGGTTCCACCCCCGACATAGGGATTGCTTTAACGACTCCAAACTTTTGTGACTTGTAGCACAGGCTCTTTGCTTCCAAATTAACCATACTGTAGTCCATCGCATTGAAATCCAGCAAGTAGGGCTGCCATTCTGCAGGTGTCATGAAATTCGCAAATTGGGCATAAAACCACTCCTGTGATATTTTAGCCTTGTGGGCCGGTCTTCTTGAAACGTCCAATCCACATCTTCGATGTGCTCCTGTACCCATGGAAGTACTACCGCCTCGAGGATCTCACATCGGTACACTTCTAGATTGATTTTGACCCCTTGGTAAACGAAATTTGTAAAAATGGTAAGACACCCCTTACCACTTTCACAAATTCAGCCTCAAACAAACAAACAATCGTTTCAATGTTTTATGACGGCCGACATACTGATAGACTTTGTGAACCTGATCCTGTCATTTTCGCTATTGTAGACTTGTTCCACAGTAAACAACTTCATATCTGTGAAGCGGATGCGCTCCTATTGCTGACCTGCGGTCCGACGATTGAGTTTTCGGCATCTTTGGAGTCACACACGCTTGTTGTCATTCGCAAGGAGCTGACATTTTTGAAGCTTGTAGAGCTTGATGTTGTGCTCCTTTTTAGCAATTCGTCGCACTAATCAGTCGCTAAAACCGGTCACACAGACTATTTTTCTGATCGAAACCCTCGAATTTCGGTCTACACGCTTCTTGATCATCTTGTTGTTCCTGGACATGTTGACGGTGCACTTTCCTTCTCTTCCGGGACGGTCACCTTCGTGATCAAGCTCGTTGAACCAGTGAATGTCTTTATAAACAGTCCGTTGAGGCAGATTGAGAAGACAACCAATCTCAAACTGGCGTTTCTCTACAGAAAAGAGTTCCAAAATTGTACCACGTTTGTTTATCATCTTATAAACACAACACAAAAGAAAAGACAACACAACATTGAACGTACATTAGTACATAAAAGTGTGGAGAATTCAATATAACAAAAATTATTTCTCTACGACACAATACTTTCCAGGATGCAGTATAGTTTAAGCCAGTTATTTTGCCGCACCTTGTATATTGATAAAATTATAATAATTCTAGTTATCTATCTATAAATAATAAAATAGTTTTATATTTCCATTTTTACAATAAACTATATCAAATCTACACCCGAACCCGATAATACTCTTTAGACCCGACGGGTATCCCCGGGTACCCGACCTGTTCCAGTACTCTACTTTTAATATCCATCATTAAAAGTATGAATAAAAAATGACTTAGTTTGTTTCACTATTAGCTTAGTGAAACAAAGTAATTGATTTTTAATTTAAATTTCGATATTTTTTTCAATTTACGGTTACGATAAATGTGGGTCGTTGCTTGGTGAATTTATATCTCTAATCCATTTCCGGGTTAAGAACCACGCCTACACTGATATTCAATATTTGAAGAACACTTAATCACTACCCTCCATTTGTGGAACACGCGCTCATTCCTACTGGGGGCAGTTTGGCCCTAATGCGAAACGAAACCGTCGATCGCTCCGATCCAAAGTTGCTGAGAGCTCGCTGCGACATCGGATATAAAGGTCAATTACTCCCAGAGCTTACATATTATCATATACTAATGGCCAATGTACCAGGAAAATCGATTATAAGGCGACAAATTATTTAACCGGAACCGTTCTCTCCGACTTTGCCACTGCCACAGCCCAAAAACATCTACGAGTATGTGTGAATGTATGTGTGTGTGCGTGTGTGTGAGTGAGGGGTGGATGCTTCACTACTGACCTAGTCTGGAAAGTAGAAAAAAGTGGCTCTTTTGCCGTCGAGGAGGGACGAAATTACTGCAGTATTTAATTAATGACGGATGGGAAAAATTCAGAACCCTTCGGGCACGAACGGAACGGACGATCTTCGTCTGGTGATGGGGGTGAGAGGGGATCGAGCAAAAAATGCCACGTTGGATAATTGCGAACGTAACTTTTGCAGGGATGACTTCATTTATATGTGGAGGGAGGTTTTTTTCAGAAACAAGTTTGAAATAAAGATGTAGATGGTTTTAAATTGGCATTGAAACCAAAGTTGGGAATAAGTTGATGAAATGTTTACTCATGATTAAAGGTAATGACTAATTTAGTCATGAATAATTTAATTGAAGCTTTAAACGAGTATTTTCCACTCCCAGATTAAGTATGAAGTAAAATTTCGAGTTTAGAAAAGCCTGAAAATTTGGATTGATCGCGTAGCGAAGCGAAGCGGTCAATCCAAATTTTCAGGCTTTTCTAAACTCGAAATTTTACTTCATGCGCCACGCGTACAATACACTAATTTGAAGTGAGGTTCACATATGTGGATCATGCTTGAACATTTTTCAACACAGAGATATTTATACGGAAAAAAATTCACTGTACAAACAATAAACAATAAAAACGAAATTTTAGATTCTGAACTTTTAAAAAGGTCCCAAATGAAAACAACAAGTCTTTAAAAATTCTGAATAAAAAAATAAAATATAAAAAAACTTGATTTTGCAAATAAAAATCTTTGATACGGCCCTTGAGACATTCTAAATGTTAATTTTGGCCGTCAAAGCAATTTGGGTTGGCCAGTCCTGATCTTTACAATAATTGCATATCACACCAATATTGGTCATTTTGATGAATTTTTATATCGTCTTTCAACATTCATAAAAATATACTCTCCTTAAATGATAAAAACTAGGGGATTCGAATAGAAAAAAAATGGTCAAATATTTGTGTGTTCAAATTTAAATACTTAAATCACTAAATTATTCACATATTAAAAAATCCAAATATTTGAATGTTTGAATATTCTAATATTTAGGTAATTCAAATGCATTAAAGCTCCACTAATCCAAACTCCGATAATCCAGATTCTCTAGTAATCCGAACGTAATTGAAATATTATTTACATTATGTATTCCAAAATCCGGATTACCTGTGATTCCATTTTCCGGATCACACAAAACATTAACTCTTGCGTATTTTAGTGACTTTTGAAAAGGTTTCAATAATCCGGATGTTTCACTAATTCGGATTGCCTCGCTTTTCATTAATGCGGATTAACGGAGCTTTACTGTATTTGAATTATTTTTTCTTAATGACCATTTTTTTTTATTGGCCTAGGTATCTCGGAGCATTAGCCATCAATCTATTTATACAGGGTGTCTACGCTAAACCGTTCATTAAAAGTTTATGGGGTTGCCGTTGGACTAAAAATTTGAAAAAAATCCTTGTCATACGGTTGAATCAGTTTTCCTCATGTGCAATATTTTCAACTTTATATCACTTCCGATTCCACCGGAAGTAGCACCAAGCTTTTTATTTTAAATGGAACACCCTATATATTACTAATTCTTTGAGTTTCTCGTTTAAATTGCAACATATTTTATTCGAACACATGTACACTTATCTCTTATAGTTTTCAAGAAATACAAATATTTATAAAATTCTGACCCCTAAAAGACATCTTGAAATCTGTCTGGAACTTCTCTTAATAATAAGATAAAAATATGATTTATATCTCTACTTGTACCTAGAGGATGCCTCTATGAGTAAATTAATTGGAAACTGTCAATTTTCACAATAAGTGTTCTTGAAATGTCAATATCTAAGTGCCCTCTTCAATATCTAGTAATTCAATTTTTTTAAATGTAATGACCCAGTTTTTATCACGTGGTACGATTGGGGGGAAAATTTCCTACAAAAAAGTATTTACAACTCTACTCCCAAAGCAAATAGTTTTCAAACTATTTCCAAAATTCGTTTTTCGTCGCATTTATGCAGGGTATAATGCGCGCATAATTCGCAACTGAATTTTAGTAGGCCAGTAATATGCTTTCGTTTTGTCGCGATTGTATTGCGAAATGTCAAATAATAAAAATCCAAAAGTTTTACAGAAATCAACAAAATAAATAATTACACAAATCAACAAATTATCAATTCATTCTTTATACATGGCAACTGCCAATTGAATAAAATTTAATTCTAATCTTCTAAATCTTGTTTTATTCATCGGCGGAAAATGTGAATAAGTTTCATTAAATATTCTACATGTTCGAGTAACAATTCTATCGCAGTTGCCATGTATAAAGAATAAATTGATAATTTGTCGATGGGTGTATTTATTCATTTTGTTGATTTCTGTACTAATTGTTTTTATTAGTTGATATTTCGCATTACATACGCGACAAAACAAAAGCATTACTACTTGCCTACTAAAATTCAGTTGCGACTTATGCGCGCATTATTCCCTGCATAAATGCGACGAAAAACGAATCTTCGAAATAATTCGAAAACCACTTGCTTTAGGAGTATAGTTGTTAATACTTTTTTGTAGGATATCTTGCCCCCAATCGTACCACGTGATAAAAATTGCATCATTCCACTAATAAATTTAATTACGAGATATTAAAGAGGGCACTTCGATATTGACATTTTAAGAACACTTATTGTCAAAATTGACAGTTTCCAATTAGTACAAGTAGAGATATAAATCATATTTTTATCTTACTCTTAAGAGAAGTTACAGATAGATTTCAAGATGCCTTTAAGAGGTAAAAATTTTAGAAATATTTTTTTTGCTTGAAAACTATAAGAGATATGTGTACATATGTTTGAATAAAATGTGTTGCAATTTAAACAAGGAATCCAAAAAACTACTGATTTATAGGGTGTTCTATTTAAAATGACAAATTTGGGTTACTTCCAGTGGAACCGAAAGTGATATAAAGTTGAAAATATTTCACATGAGGAGAACTGATTCAACCGTATGACAAGGATTTTTTTCAAATTTTTAGTGCAACCGCAACCCCATAAACTTTTAACGAACGGTTTAGCGTAGACACCCTGTATATATTTAACATTTCTATGTTATTAACTAATTCGAATGTTCGATAAATAACTATTTGCTTCTAATATAACACAAACTCATTCACACTACATCCGTGGACCTGGATGAAATAAAAAGAGACCCTGATCACGGACCCAGAGGTTGCGGGTTCGAATCCCGTCCAGTGGAATAATTAATATTCATTAATTATTCCACTGGACGGGATTCGAACCCGCAACCTCTGGGTCCGTGATCAGGGTCTCTATCGACTCGGCTACTAAGGTCCCTAATAAACACTTAAATACTAACATTTATCAAATTTCTAGCTCTAATAGTATATTTTAAACTTCATTTGAAATCAGAATTTTATACGTGTATCGTAGCGTGGCGTGAAAATTTGGTAGAAAATCGTGAATATTGAAAACTCATATAAAATTTAAAATAAGATAAATAATACGAATTAGTAAAATAGTTAGAATAAATCGTATTTATTAATACAATTTAACCGAGTGTCTTCCGATCCTTGATTAAGCTTGAAGTAAAATTTCGAGTTTAGATAAGAATTTTCAGGCTTATCTAAACTCGAAATTTTACTTCATGCTTAATCAAGGATCAGAAGACACTCGTTAAAATTGTATTAATAAAGACGATTTATTCTAACTATTTTACTAATTCGTATTATTTATCTTATTTTAAATTTTATAATAGTTTTCAATATTCGCGATTTTCTACCAATTATGGCTTCGTGCAAGATTTTGGATCATTTTTACAAATTATATTAAACTTATCGATTTATGAATGCTAAAAACGTTGAATGCAAAGATTATTTAAATACTTATGCTGTTTCTAAAGTTTTGAGTCAAATTTAATCCTAACGTAATTTGATTTTTAAAATTTTCAAAAATCACAAACCTAACTTGAAAATAAACACAGTTTAATAATTAATAATAAAAATGTAAGTATCTCGCTTTGTTTGTCTTTAATATAAAGTAAAAAATAATATTTAGTTGGAAATAATCGGAAGCATTTTTAAAAGAGCACTACTCAATGCGTTCATGTACAATTTTAAAATTGTGATTGATTTAAATTTTTTTGTGATTGATTTAAATTTTAATGCAGTTTAATAAATATTTGGTAAAGAAAATAAAAATACCTATCTCGTTTGTTGTTTTTTCCTCTAATATTGACACACAATTAGAGAAAATGACAAGTTGAAAATAGCAACAAGTTCTGCACAGGGTGGTCACATTTGGGTGTTACTATAGGGAATCTTGGTTAGTAAAAATGTTAGAAAAAAACGGACGGGCGGACGGCTAGTGCCTAAAGAACATACAGCTTTTATTTTAAAATAATAAATAACTGAGATATTAATAAAAATCGAAAATGGAAAATAACGAGTTATTGGCTATAACTCGAAAACAAGAGAAGATAGGAACATTTTATTTTGCTGTTGAGTTTCTCTTGAAAAAAGAGATCGATAATGCGCCATCCATTTTTTTCCATCTCCTCTACTAACCAAAATTCCCTGTAGTAAGATCCAAATGTGACCACCCTGTACAGGGTGCAGCATTTTCGGTTTCTACAAGTAAAGTACTATTTATAGGAATAATAGACAAAAACTAATATATATTTTCAGAGCTCTTTTTGCAGCCTATTTTATGTGCCTAATCAAAATTTGTCTATCTGAAATTGTTTTTAAGTTATACGTCAAAACTTAAAATTAAGCAATTTTGAAATATTGAAATAATTTCTTTATTTAAAAAGATATTGACATGCGGTTAAAACTTTCACTTTTAAAACTTGCACTTTTTTGAGTAGAATACGTTGACCAAATCAGATTTTGTTTAAAGTTCATATTTTTTGACATATGACATAGTTTGCCATAACTTCAGTCGATTGAAGTATTTGTAAAAAATAAATTAAAATAAAAGACCTTTATTGGCATTCTCTATCACAAACAACAAAGTTTTACATTCAATAAAACTAAATCCCCTCCCTCCTACCCTCCCTTCTATGTTCTCTCTCTCCCCCTAGCTCAGGTATGGGCAACCTTTGACATGTTGAGGGCCAAAGTTTAGCGTGCAAATACGTTCGCGGGCCGCGTTTAAAAGTACTTAGTGCATTTTAAAGTAGTGATAATATTTTTTGCGATAGAACAATACGACAATGTTATTATAGTACAATTTATTAAAATAACAAAATGAAATTTACAAAAAATGGTACATTATAATTAAATCGTTAAATTTGTAATTGTTACAAACTACGAAAGTTAAATACACCGAAATCAATGAGACACTTGAGCTTGAATTTGGGAAACTAATCCATCGATATTTCGATTAATTCCACTGACACAATGACGTAAAGAATTTTCCAAATTATCGTCAGTCAGTCTTGTACGATGTGTTGATTTATTAACTTTCATCAATGAAAAGAACTGTTCGCATTTATAAGTACTGCCAAACGCACAAATCAATCTTCTTGCGAATTTTCTAAGCTGCGGAAAATTGTCTTCTTCCAGGTATTTTTTGTAGAAATCGCACAACTCTACGTCTTCAAATTTGGATTTTAGGAGTGAGTTTTCTTGAATCTCAATCATTTTGTACAATGTATGTTGAAACAGTCTTCCATGTTTTTGAAGTCGCAAAATCTGTTCGAAAATTGTTCCGACAGTAACTTGAGTTCTTCAGCATATTGAGCATAAGCAATATTTTCATACGCAGAGAGCGTGTTGAAATGGTAACTGTTACCAGATAGCATCTGTGACTCCCACAAGCGTAGTTTGATCTGAAACGCTTTTAAATTGCTGTACAAATCATTTACTAAGTGTCCTTGTTTTTAAAGTTTCAAATTTAAATCATTCAAATAGACTGTAAGATCGACCAGAAATGCTAAGTCACATATCCATTTTGGGTCACTTAATTCAGATAGTGGTTTATCTTTTATTTTCATAAAGTCTACTATCTCATTTCTAAGCTCGTAAAACCGTTTCAACATTTTTTCTTTGCTCGGCCATCTGACTTCATAATAATATGTTACGTCGTTATATTCAGCTGATATTTCATCCAAAAACGCCTTGAACTGACAATGTTTAAGCCCTCGGGATCGAATAAAGTTGATGGTTTTTACTACAACATTCATAACATTCTGGAGTCGAATGGACTTAGAACACAAGTTCTGTTGGTGGATAATGCAATGAAGGACTATCAAATCATCTTTTTGCACATTTAATTCTGTTGCTTTTTCATTCAAAATTCCGATGAAACCTTTACGTAAGCCGACCATAGAAGGTGCACCATCAGTGCATACTCCTATTAATTTTGACCATGGCAAGCCAAAACTTGTGAATACCTTTTGAACTTCAATAAAAATATCCTCTCCTGTAGTGGTTCCATTTAGCTGCTGTAAAGCAAGCAATTCCTCAGTAACAGTGATCTCCTTATCAAAACCTCGAATAAATATAGCCAGTTGAGCTGTGTCAGACAAATCAGTGCTCTCGTCTAATGCTATGGAAAATGATTCAAAACCAGCCTTACGGTCAGTCAATGTTGTTTTTATATCATTAGCCATCATTTCTATACGTCGAACAACAGTTCGTCTTGACAAACTAATTTTTTCAAATTCTTTTTCCTTTTCAGGACAAATAATACCGCAAACTTCTAACATACACTCATTGATAAATTTTCCTTCGGCAAATGGTTTTAATGCCTTTGCCAATTTTGAGCTAACTATAAAACTAGCTTTCACAACATTATCAAGTTGTGTTCTTTGTTTATGAAACATTTGTTGGTGTTTTTCAAAATTTGCGGTAAGCTTCTGGATTTTATCTGTTCTTAATTGTCCTATCAGTAAGTGCAGTGTAGCATGCTTAGTTGAGTAATGCCTCTTTATATTGAATTCTTTCATTACTGAAATGGATTCATTACACAGCAAACAAATAGGCTTGCCATTGTGCAAGATAAAAAATAATTCTCAGTCCATTTTTCTTGAAAATGGCGACCCTCTGTATCTACTTTTCGTTTCTTTCCACCAGACATCATTTTTGTTTACTTTTCGTTCAATAAACTTAATAACAAACTATAGTTAGTAACCACTCAAGATGCACACAAAGTCACAAAGCAAGTTGACGGCTCGAGCAGTTCGCTAGGATATCGCTTATCCAAGTTATCACCTCGGTGGGTCAAATAGAACTGAACTAACGTTCGGGCCATCCACCCGCTTATATAGGCAAAATGAACGAATAATCTGGAATAAACTAGTTTAGAATAATTGAGAAGCAATAAATCTTTTGATGTGTCGCCCGTGAGGCGGCAAACCTCAAAGAATTTGATCGAGCAAGTCGAGTGGTGGCGATTATCAAAGAGTTTGATGTTTGCTGCATCACTGTCACTCCCGTGAGTATAAGTACTTAATGTAATATTTTTTTTAATTGGGTTTTTTCAAAATGTCTCGCGGGCCGGATCATATCTTACAGCGGGCCGGGGGTTGCCCATATGTGCCCTAGCTTCTCCAACGTCCTTACCCCTACCCCATCCTCTCTCGTCCACTCCATCACCCTTCTACTCCCTTTCGCTCCCATCCATTCCTCCTTCACCCTCGCGCATTCCTCCGCCAAATGGCCCCACGTATCCTTCCCATGCTCACACAATACACATCTTCCATTTTCTTTCCCCATCCACACTTTTCTTCCTCTCTCTTGCCACAATCACCCTCTCCTCTCTACTCCATCCCCTCTCTATCAGATATCTCGGCACTCTTCCATACACCTACCACCTCCCATACATATCATTGTACTCACTTCTCTCCATACGCCCTTGCCTTTCCTGCCCTTCCACCTCCTTCCTTTCCCCTTCACTCACTCAACCACCTTTATTCCGTTCCCTAGCCATTCCATTACTTTCGCCTCCGACAACCCTACCCTCTCATACATTTTCCTCCTCTCTTCCCTTCATCTACCCTCACCCCCACACACACGCTCGTCCCCCATACATCCTTCACTGATCTCTCTTCCTTTTTTTGTAATCTTTCCAAAAGTATGGTCAGCGTTATCTACTTAAAAAAGTGCATCATACAGTTTTTACTACGTGTCAATATCTTTTGAAATAAATAAGTCATTTCATGAATGAAAATGGTACTTTACTTGAAAATGCCATCGAAAATGATGCACTTGCACATTACTTAAAATAAATGAAGCAAAAAGTGATGAATGAGAAACAGTTGACAACTTTAAATAAATTTATGAAAGGTCAAAGTTGATTACATAGATATAAACTTAACAGAACCTAACGAATGTCTATAAACTGTCGGCATCCCAGTAGGTTCTGACTTCAGAAACATATTTCGTAGTAAGACTTATAATTTAATTTATTTGACGTTTCCGAGACTCACAACCCAGATGCCGACAGTTTATAAACACTATATATTTAAATAAGTACTGTTAAGTTTAATGATTTTTTATCAACTTTGAGCTTTTGTACATACAGAGAGTTTTATGTAACACCGAACATTTTCATAACGAGATTTTTTTAAGTACACATAAGCATACGTTGTACCTTTGCCGAACGCTCGGTTTATTCAAAGATTTGAAGCTTTAAACGAGTGTTTTCCTCTCCCAGGCTAAGCATGAAGTAAAATTTCGTGTTTAGAAACGCCTGAAAATTTGGTTTGGTCGCGTAGCGCGAAGCCCGGAGCGGCCAAACCAAATTTTCAGGCTTTTCTAAACTCGAAATTTTACTTCATGCGCCACCGGTACAAAACACTGATGCAATGTAAAGTTTAGCAGTGTGTTTTAAACTTCGTAGTATGTCAGTATTTTGTGCCGGTGGCGCATGAAGTAAAATTTCGAGTTTAGAAAAGCTTGAAATTTTACTTCATGCTTAGTCTGGGAGTGGAACACACTCATTTGAAGTTTCAAATTAAACTCTGTTAAAAAACAACGAGTATCTAAAGTAGTACGGCATATACGCTGTAATTGTGACATGTATACTTGAAAGAAAAACTCCCTGTATGTACAAGTTGAGGCATTAACTGCGATTAATTGGCTACAATTTGTACAATTTGGCAACCCAATTTACACATAACTTAAAAATTAAAAGTGTCAAATTGTATTAAATGAAAATGTTCGGTGTTACATAAAACTCTCTGTATTTTTAAAGTTATCGATTTTTTGTCATTGAACAGTACACAAAATTGATTAATTTCTTAACAATCTCTGATAATTTAATTAAAATTATGTATTTTTTTAAATAGTTGATGGTTAAATAAGAAATAGTAAAATTAAAGATTATGTAATTTTTATGAAAGTTAAATGACTTTAATTGCTTCAACATTATTTTCATTCGTTTATTTCTAATCAGTCCTATTAAATTTACAAAAATTTTAAATATACTTGTTTTTTGTAAGAATATTTCTAACCTTAGGCAGAGATTTCGTCGCTATGCCACTGCTTACATACAAATTAAAAACGCGTATTACACTCTAAGTTTAATTAAAATAAATGTGCCATATAGCTTTTACTTTTTATTGGTACAAGAAAAATATCTACAGTAAAATAGTCCTAAAAATAGTTGAGCGCTGAGAAATATGATCATTCAGTAAATATCCTGGTAGCTATTAATGATTTCGATAGCTAACGCCATCTAATGCTTCATAGTGGCATCGTCAGTGACACGAATGCACAAAGTGCATATACAGGTCACTGTTACGTCCACGAGCGAGCAGAACTCTGTTTGTGAAACCAGAAAACAAATATCAAAATTGAATTTGTGTTCAGTATTCCGGCACCAGGTACCCACAGACGCGTTTCGGACTTCAAGGTCCTCTTCAGTGTGGTCCCGACCCAGTGCTGAGGAATACTGAACATTTCTGACTATTTCAAGCCAATATGTAAAACAATTAATGATTTCGATAGCTAACGCCATCTAATGCTTCATAGTGGCATCGTCCTGGTAGCTGTTAACGGTCAATATCGGAAACTGCTAATTGCTAGATTCAACTATTAATAATCATGAATTACGAGTATATACATTCATGCATCAAATACATGAATAGATATATACATTTTCATGTAATGCAGGCTTAGTATTTTTTTTTCTTTAGAGTATACTCGTAAATATCTCGATGCATGTGCTGCAATATTTCAGACATTCATTGTTTTTTTAAACACGTTTGATTTGAAGTTTCTAACGAGTTTTTCCACTCCTTGATTAGGCATGAAGTAAAATATGAAGTTTAGAAATGCCTGAAATATTACTTCATGCGCCACTCGCATAAAACACAGAATTAAATTGAAGCGCATAAAATACTGACGTATTAAGATATTCAGAAACATAAGCATTGGTACTCCAAACCTACTAGTATAAAAAAAACGTGAGTAGATACGATCCTTGTAATTTCAGTAGGAATATTTAATTTATCAGACAAATTAGATTTTGAAGCGAAATGTTTAACGATATGCAATAACCATAAATTTATATATTCTTTTATTATTTGTATTAAGATAAAACCACCTTAGCGCGCAGAAATAAACTTACAAATTAATTTTATTTTCGCCCCGTGCAAATGTTTATATTAAATTACACGGCGCGATATCTAATAGTAATTATTACGGCGTGTAAAAGCGGAGGAGACCTCTCTTACATGTAATGAAATCCGCAGATTAAAGAAATATCGGGTAAACTCGCGCGATAAATGAAAATTGCGGGATCAAATTAACGCCGGCACTTTCCCGCTACGAGCGCCGCGACGCACACCCAAGGCGCTGGCGGCGGCGACGCTCCTCCACTCCAACTTAATCGCTCGAGTATTATTACTATTAGTATCCAAAGATTACTAATTATTATAAGCAACAATCTGCTCAGGAATTTTTCATCATATTTTATTTAATCATAAAATTGTTATAGTGATTTTATTATAAGAATAAACTTTATTAAACTCACTTTAACAGTTTATCGCCGTCAGTTTAGGTCAGTGTTTCTTAATATTTCTACTGTCGTGGCACATTTAAAAAAAGACCATTATTCATTAAATTGTTTAAATTTGTCCTTATTGGTTATAAGCACCCAACCTTAAATAGAATAGATTCTAGATTCACAGATCTGTGAGTTTTCAATTAGTAGAGTTTTTAGAAATGTTTTAAATAAATCGGTTTATTGGTTTGTAAATTAAATTCACTTGCTTTTGTTTCACTAATATATATTTTATTTTCTGCTAGTTTCGGTTTAATGCTATTATCTAGATAATATATTTTTGAAAATGTTTTACCAAGTGATTAATGAGAAAAATGTGTTCGATATAAATATTGGATATTCTCTGAAACAAAAAGTCAAAATAAAATTAGGTATTGAATTGTAAATCTCTAATATGTTCATTCAACAACATATTCAAATTATTTCAATTATTATAATTAAACATTCGAATATTTCAAATATTACAATATTCGCACTTAAATATATTATTCCTAGCCTTATTTTGAACTTTACTTTAAACCAGTATTTTCTACGCGTGAAACATGAAGTAAAGTTTCGAGTTCAGTCTGAATTAGTCTGAATTTGGATTTGGACGCTTCCAAATCCAAACGTTCAGGCTCTTTTAAACTCGAAATTGTACCTAAATTGTTTCGATGTAATTTAAATAAAACTGCAAATTATATTTATATATCAAATCCTTATGTATTTGTATACTCTGTACATTTGCGGACATTCGTTGATTTTATAAAAGAGTTCAATTTAAAGTTCGAACGAGTGTTTCCAATCCCAGACTAAGCATGAAGTAAAATTTCGAGTTTAGAAAAGCCCCGCGTAGAAAATTTGTCGAGGGTCGCGCCAGCGACCCGAGACAAATTTTCACGGGGCTTTTCTAAACTCGAAATTTTACTTCATGCGCCACGCGTATAAAACACTGAAATATTGTAAACTTTAAAAAATACTAGCCCTGATTTTGTTCGGTTGATTGACGAATTGTGTTGAATCTTCTGAGCTGATTATCCATACTAATTCTGTTTATAAATTTTGATAAGTTTTGACAGATTTTTGTCAATTTTCAAGTAGATAATTTCCTTAATTAAGAACATTTTATCTTCTAATAGTTAGATAATTAATTATTTATTTTAATTTTTGTGAAAACTTGATTGCAACAATTTTAAAATGTATGATTTTTTGGTATCTAAGGGGGGCCTGGGCACCCTCCTGCCCCCTCCTGCTATGATAGTAAAAAATCCAGATCTCCGTGATTTATCATTTGATTCGAAATCTGGATTCTATTTATTTTAATTTGATTTTCGTGTCGATTGATATACGAGTACGCCCAACGCGATAACTCCGTTATTTATTGACTGATTTTATTAAACTAACAACCGAAGTCAATGGTCGTTTAAATACTAAGAAATTATATTAATATTCAATGAAACACTTTTAACTTTGTTTGTATAACACGTTTTATTTAATGTGACTGCAGTTTCGACAAATTTAGCTTGTCATTATCAAACATGGAGTAACTTAAACTAGAGGTTTTACAGGTATATATACACAATTACAAACAAAGTTAAAAGTGTTTCATTGTGTAACTAACATGTATAACGAAGTAGAAGCCTCCACAATACAGAATTTACATTAATATTATTTTTTTTAAATAATAACTGTATTGCCAATAAATAGCCAATTTAAAATTTCTAAACTGCTGCCTGTAATTTTTAATTTTTATTACATTAGACCTTATTTGTCTGAATCCAGTAATGCCCAATATGTTGTTTTTCAAAAATATTTTCGTCGAAAATAAATTGAAATAAATCTATTTAGAATTATATTTTTTTAAATTAAATTAGTATGCTTTGGAAAAATAATCGAATTTATCAATTTAAAAAAAAATGGACTTCACTTTAGTCCACTGTTTTATATCGGTGGCGCATGAAGTAAAATTTCGAGTTTAGAAAAGCCCCGTGAAAATTTGTCTCGGGTCGCTGCGCGACCCTCGACAAATTTTCTACGCGGGGCTTTTCTAAACTCGAAATTTTACTTCATGCTTAGTCTGGGAGTGGAAAACACTGGTTTCATCAACAGACATTATTTTTAGAGCTTGCATTGTTAAAAACTTCAGTGTTTAAATCGAATTTGGAGGTTACGTTTTTAAAATCTTGTTTGTTTACATCAATCTTTGAGGTTATGTTTGTTGAAACCTGTTTTTTTTACATCAGATTCGGAGTATAAGGCCCATTTGCACCCTACTAACTTGCACTAATCATTGATTAAACCTCTGATTAAGTCATAATTCTAGAATGTAAGAATCTTTTAAATTTGTAATATATCCTAGACGTCTCTTTTATCATTATGTGATTTTGTAAATAATTTATACATAAAATTGCTGTGTTTTTAAAGATCACTGATTAACTTAATCGACTTGGATGCAAACGGGCATAAGACTGTTAAATCTTGTTTGTTTACATCAAGTTTGTAGGTTAGGTTTGTTCTTCTTCTTTCGCGTATTTAATGGCCTTGTCATCTAAGCCCTGTTGACCAGTCACAGTAATAATTCCACGAATGATTGTATAACCATTTTAATAAATAAATAAATAAATAATTATAGGGGTATTTATTAAAGGAAAGGGTTACAGGAATGATAGTAATTATTTTGGTAATTAGATTACTGGAGTGTCGACTGAATTTAAAATTTGGACTTCCCGAGGGATAGGAAAAGGAAAATACACTTGCAGTTAGCAGGATAAGGTACAATAGAAGGAAATGTAAAGAATAGAAAGATGAAAATGGATGTGACTGAAAGGATGCAAAAGGATAGGAGTCTAACCACGTGCTAGCTTTGCGTTTTAGTCTTTGCGCAGCGGTCTGGCCTGCTCGGGATCTGGACACGGACCCGTTAGGTTTGTTAAATCTTGTTTGTTTATATCAAGTTTGTAGATTAGGTTAATTAAATCTTGTTTGTTTGCATTAAATTTGTAGGTTAGGTTAGTTAAATCCTCTTTGTTTCATGAAATTTGGTTGTTGAATCTTGTTTATTTAGATACTTTATGTAGCATAGAATAAATATGTAGTGCAAGTGTTAAATTAATATTCTTTCTAAGAAATGAAGTATTTATTACATATTAAAGTTGCGATTAAAATAATAACAAACTGTTAATGTATAATAAATTAGTTAACTAAACAAGCAAATTAAATGTAAACCAATAAACAATTAGAACAATATTAAAAAGACAATTCTAAAATCTTGAAAAACGTCAATTTAGTGTGTAACAATTGAATGGTTGTTACACACTAAATTGACGTTTTTCAAGATTTTAGAATTGTCTATTTTATAGTTATAGTCAAAGATATTAAACATCAGTCAGAATGTGATCTATTTAGTCAAATGACAGTCAATATAGTAAGTATTATTAGTATCGTATGTTCAATAAAATAAAACCTCTAGAGTGCCATGATTTTATCTTTTTTTGAATTTAGGTTGGCTACACCCTTAAGGAATTGACATATAAAACGTCAGACATAATAATTATAATGTATAATTTCAGAATTGCTAACCTACAATATTTTCCATGGCACTCTAGGGGTTTTATTTTATTGAACATACGATAGTATAATTATACAAAATTGATCAAATTCGTGGATAATTACTAAATTATGACATTTTACATAACTGGCTGTAAATCTAGAATAGAAATAGAAATAGAAACAAAAATGCAATCATTTCAAATAAAACTGAGTGTGAATGCATTTCTAACTGACAGATTAATGTTTGCTTAAACTCTGAATAATTTTGCGCCTAATTCCGCATTTTTAAAGCTCTAGAGCCCGCCCCCCCTGATTTTGTTTGAGTTTTTTAGTTAGATTGAAACATCGTTATAGCCTTATTTCACTTCACCTACTCTTTAGGAAATCTGTCGCGCGCCCCTTGATATCTTGCCGCGGCCCCTTAATTTTATAACTTGGAGTTAGGCTAATTCTATGCCTAACTCCAAGTTTTTAAAATCAATTTTTAATTCCGGGAATTAAAAAAATCATTTACAGCCTATATATTCAGATTTAAAATGAAATAATTACATTTTTAGTTCGATTTATGTTTGAAAATGATTACAAAAAAAACTTTATAAGATATAAGTAAACATCTATATCACCTTGTACTCTGAGTATTGATTGATTCTATGCCTAACTCCAAGCTTATAAAATTGAATTGTTGATACTAATTTTGAAACGTATATCCAACAAAACAAAAATCAATTTCATTTTTACGTCAATGTAAATGACTCTACATTTTTAATTTTCGGACTTAATGGTTGCCTATATTATTTTTAACTCTTTCTAATTTTACGACTTATTCCGAGAGTTTTTAAAGTTCTTGGTCGAAAGTAAATTTTTTACCAATTTTCAAACATGAATCCAACAAAAAAAAAAAAACAATAATTTTAAGTAAAATCTCAACGTGCACACACATCTTACAATTTGTTTGATTGAAATTTCATTATTAATAAAATACAAATATTACGAAATGAATGAATTTTGGACGAATATCTTAGAGTTAGACAAAAATATCAAAATTTAAGAAATATGAATTTATATGAAAACCTCGAAATTTATTGATGTACAGTATTTGAAAATTTAGAGAGAGTTTTATAAATATACACATCATAATATACACCTATTATATACGGTGTACATGTTTATATATTCATTGTTTCTGAAAAGATTTCAATTTGAAGCTTTTAACGAGTGTTTTCCACTGCCAGATTAAACATAAAGTAAAATTTCGAGTTTAGACAAGCCTGAAAATTTGGTTTGGTCGCTCCGCGAAGCGCAGAGACCAAACGCGTATAAAACACTGATTTCAAGTGAAGTTCAAAATATATTACTAAAGCAGTATGCTAAGGACATATATTCTGAACTTCACATAAAATCAGTGTTTTATACGTATGAAGTAAAATTTCGAGTTTAGAAAAGCCTGAAAATTTTGTTTTTGCGAAGCGACTAAACCAAATTTTCCGGCTTTTCTAAACTCGAAACTGTACTTCATGCTTAATCTGGCAGTGGAAAACACTCGTTCAAAGCTTTACATTGCATTTGTCAATGAACCGAACGAAAATAAAGGCTAGTATTTTTTAAACATTGCAATATTTCAGTGTTTTATATGCGTGGCGCATGAAGTAAAATTTCGAGTTTAGAAAAGCCCCGTGTAAATTTTCTACGCAGGGCTTTTCTAAACTCTAAATTTTACTTCATGCTTCGTCTGGGATTGGAAACACTCGTTCGAACTTTAAATTAAACTCTTTTATAAAATCAACGAATGTCCGCAAATGAAAAGAGTATACGAATACATAAGGATATAATCTATAAAAGTGGTAAATTATTATGTCATATATTAATGATTTTTGTTGATTTTGAATAATTTAATCAAATATTTAAGTTCGTTTTTTTTTAAAGTATACGACGTGAGGCAACTCTACTTTTTGCACAGGGTGTTATTCTAACATAATTATAAACATCTGCTTGAATGTAAAAAAAACAAATTCAATATCAGAAATAATGAAAATAAATGTATAGTCCCTAAAATAAACACAACATTTGGCCAAAGAGGATTTTCTTTCTTGGGACCTACAGTGTACAACTATGTCCCAACAAAAATTATCAACATAAGCCACCTAATTTCTTAAAAAAAAAATAAAGAGTTTCTAAACAACGAAACTCGACAAAATATGAACAGATGCATTGATTTAAAAAATAGTTAAGATATTCCAATTTTATCTATTGTGTATGTATATATATACCGGGTGTTACACTATAATATTGTCAAATGTATGTATATTCGAACTTCACTTAAAATCTGTGTTTTATACGCGTGGCTCATGAAGTAAAATTTCGAGTTTAGAAAAGCCCAGAAAATTTGTCTCGGGTCGCATCGCGACCCGAGACAAATTTTCACGGGGCTTTTCTAAACTCGAAATTTTACTTCATGCTTAGTCTGGGAGTGGAAAACACTCGTTTAAAGCTTTAAATTGAACTCTTTTAAAAATTAACGAATGTCAGAAAATTAACAGCTAAAATAATTAAGAAAAAGTTATGTGATTTTATAAAAATAATGATATTTTTCTTGTTTAGTGTAAATCATTTTGAAAACATTTACTTCAATCAAGTAAGTACGATATCTTTTGCCATTTTGACATCCGCAGTTGTTGTTTCAATTCCATGGCATGTCATTATTTTTATAAAATCACATTATTTTTTCTTATTTATTTTAACTTAGAGAGACGTAAAGTGATACACGTTAACTCGAATAAATTCAGTAATTATCTCTCTGCAAAAAAGGTAAATACATTTTGTTTCTAAAATAAATTGAGGAGCAAAAATTTTAACATTCCAAAATTTACATGGAATTACCTATGTTGCGTCCGCCAAGTCAACACCCTGTATATATTGAGAGCATGGAGTTTTATGTCAAATATTGAAATATCCATATTTTAAAAAAATATTTAAGATATTTTATATATGTTGGTGTATGTTTATATACGTTGGGTTAAGAGCATGAAGTTCTATGTCAAATAATGATAAAGAATTACGCATAAGTACTTGCACTTCAGTGATATTCTATTTACTTATTGATAGAATTTAAATAGTTGTAGTTATTCTGAAGTACTGTATGAAGTTATGTATCCAGAAATTATAAATAAATAATATATCAATATTATATTGTATTATCAACTAATTATTAACAAACTAATTATTAACAAACTCGAAAGAGAGTTTTATATCAAGTCTATTGATGTAAAAAAATTATATGGTTCCATCTAAAATAAATCAAGTTACACTTGATTATAAATTTATAAAGTCAACTATTTTTATTTCATCGCCAAGTAACTTAAGCGCAACAACTTTATAGTGCAGGCGATACGCCCTCTATTCTCAAGAGAATGGTGAAACCTGCAACTCTTTATCTCATTTAGTTTCAGAGATATTATATGTTTACAAAACCACTGCAAACATAATTTTTGTCAATAAATGTCAAATAACTCCGAAACGGTACGACTTAGACCAAATATTTTTAATAAAATGAGTCGCGATTTTTATGAGGAATTCAAAAATCAAATAATATACAGGGTGTTGTATTTAAAATAAGCAAGTTGGATCCGCTACTGTCTTTGTGGCGCAAATAAACATATGTTTAGGTTACGCAGCTCTTAAAATCAAGTAGCTTTGGTGCAGAGCTGGGCAGGATTCGAATCATTCAGGATTCGAATTCTGGATTCGAAACCTTTTAGAGGATTCAAAAGAGACATTCGAATACTTTAGTTTAACTGGATTCGTAATCCGGATTCGTTACATTTTTTTAAGAGGATTTGTATTCGAGTCTAAATCCTTGTAAAAGGATTCGAATACTTACAAAAGGATTTGAATCGTCAAAAATAATTCGAATTAATTGTGAGGAATAACATGAAAAATGTTTTTTTCTGTGTTTTAAAATGTCACGTTGAATCACTGTATTATGCGCGTGGCGCATGACGTAAAATTTCGAGTTTAGAAAAGCCCAGAAAATTTGTCTCGGGTCGCTGCGCGACCTGAGACAAATTTTCACGGAGCTTTTCTAAACTCGAAATTTTACATCATGCTTAGTCTGGGAGTGGAAACGCTCGTTCGAAACTTCAAAGTGAATGCTTTGATAAGAACATTAAATGATTGAAAATGATTTTAAAGATAATAATCTAGTTTTCAAAATTTTGTTTAATATTGTTTGAAGTACTACTGACATGGTAGGCACAATCTGAAATGTTAAACTTTTCCGACATTTCCCTGACTAAAGATTTTTTCCCTGGCCTCTTAATATAACTTTCTTCTGTGGGAAACCCCCATTCTGTTTAATAGTTTTCATTGTTTTTGCCAATATTTAAGTTAATTTTATAAATATTTACGTGTTTTGTAATTTCTGACTTTCCCGGTTTTAATAGTATTTAATGAATTTTTTATTTACGTAAATTTCAGGCATTAGTCGATTTTATAATAGAGTTCAATTTGAAGTTTTGAACGAATGTTTCCACTCCCAGGCTAAGCATGAAGTAAAATTTCGAGTTTAGAAAAGCCCCGTGAAAATTTGTCGAGGGTCGCGCAGCGACCCGAGACAAATTTTCGGGCTTTTCTAAACTCGAAATTTTACTTCATGCGCCACGCGTACAAAACACTGATTTGAAGAGGAGTTCAGAAACACACAAATACATCTTTAACCAGAGTAACAGGGACTCAGATTTAGTCTGTTATCAACAATGTTCAGTGGTAATAATAAATAATTAGGTTTTGAATATTTTTGTTAAAACAACTGGTAACGATATTTATATATTAATGGTTGCAAAAAAATAATAAAATCAAATTTATTCTTAAAGGATTTGTATTCGTGATTCGATAAAACAGGATTCGAATCTTCGATTCGAATGATATTTATCTCTTACGAATCCTTTATTCGAGTATTCGTGATTCGAATCATATTAGGTGATTCGGATTCGTGATTCGAATCCTTTTTACGAAGATTCGTCCTAGCTCTGCTTTGGTGTATAAATAATTGTTCTATATTTGAGACTTTACCAAAGCATGGTATGAGCCGAGATATCATTCGAGAACGCACTAATGGGACACCCTGTATATCGAACATACCTAATTTGACTCGAAATAAACCGATATTTTTTTCCAGTTTTCACTTCAGTTCCGGGTCGAAGCCATGTTATGTAAGCATATAAAAATTATGATCTTTAAGGGTAATATTAATTTTATGTCTAAACTTCGTAAAACTGTGTTAGTTAGCGCAGCTAAAACGATCGTTCCTTCCTGCTTTCTGTGTAGTTTCTACTTTTGGCGTCGTTTAATGAACAAACGAGGCAGTAAACATTGGAAAAGAGAAAGGGACCCCCGGTATCAATCACGTCCGTGTTTCGGCGGCTTCGCGTGCTGCACCCTTATTAATATATTTAGGGATCGCGGGGGTGGGTGGTTCGTAAGGGGGGTGGATCGGCGGTGGTGTCGGCGCTGGGCCGGCATGAGGCCGCTTCCTGTTCCAGGGCGTGATCGCCTAATAAAAATTTATTAACGACGACGCGCGGAAAAAAATCCAACGCGCGCCGCGGCACGACTTTTTACATCTCGAAACATCGACAAGGGCGTCTCCCTGTTTAGTAGCGTCTCTACGGCGTCGGCGTCTGTAAAAATCGAACGTCTATAGTTGCGCGCAAGAAGTCGATGCTGGGTCGAGAGGTCACAGGTCGAACGGGGCAGGAGAGGGTCACCCAATATATATATATATATATATATATATATATATATATATATATATATATATATATATTGCTGTTAGATATATATACACACACACACACACACATATATATAACATATATATATATATAGAATTTAGTGAGCAAGAGCATTGGGGGTGGGAGTTGGGTCACTGATAGGGAGTTTTTTACGATCAGCAACCAACCCCGTTCGATTCGATCCGAGGTTTATATATATAAAGACTATATATATATATATATATAAATTTTCCGATAATGCTGAAATTAGAGAGAACGGAGAGAGATCGGCCTGTGTGCGCTCCCTTCCACGTAGAGCTCCTCTCGTGTTCCCGGTTTTCCCGGACTTGAGCTATATGTATTGGTTATCGGTTCTCTGTCTATATACTCACACACCTTTACATAACCAGCCCTTTCGATAATCGGGTCGTCCTCCATCGGCCCGTTCGGGTGTTCACCGCCGCCCCCAACGGCGGCGGCGGAGTCCCGGGTGCAGCCGGTGCCTCTCGACGCAACCCCCCCGCCGCCTCCTCCACCTCACTTTTTTCCTCTTCGACGTCGACGTCGGAGGCGCATCCGTGTGCCGTTCGCGTCCGTTCATCTCTCGTCCATCTTTTCTGATCCGCTCCCAATCGATATATACCGGATACACACACATACACCCACCTATATGCAAACATTTGCTCGTTGCGGCTTTTCCATCTACTTACATAAATTATTCGAGTAATCAAAGTTTTTATGGTAATGGCATAGTTATATTTTAATTAACTTTTCCTCTCAATGTGAGTAAAATATTTTGTAATGCATTACATCTGTGTATATTATATGAGGAATAATATTCTTCAAATAAGTAATATATGAATCTAATATCAGTTTCCACGTATATTACAAACTTTTGATTAATGTTTCTCATATCATCTAAAAGGGTATTAATTATGATACCAGTATTTCATTTTTTATAAACCACGTAGAGAACAGCCACCTAGAGAACGCACCACCTAGAGAACAGAATAGGCATTATCATAAAACAATATATTAAAAAATATTTAAACGAATTATTATTGACTTTCTTCAAAGAGAAGCTCGAGCCTGGGCCCCCCTCTAGATACCAAAAAATCATACATTTTAAAATTGTTGCAGGCAAGTTTTCGCCAAAATTACAATAAATTATTAATTATCTAACTATTAGAAAATAAAATATTCTTAGCAAAGGACATTATCTACTTGAAAATTGTCAAAAAGCTGACAAAATTGATGAAAATTTATAAATAGAATTAATATTTCTAATTAGCTCAGATGATTCAACACAATTTGTCAACCAACCGAACAAAATAAAGGCTAGTATTTTTAAACTTTACAATATTTCAGTATTTTATACGCGTGGCGCATGAAATAATATTTCGAGTTATACTTCATGCTTAGTCTGGGATTGGAAACTCTTGTTCGAACTTTAAATTGAATTTGTTTATAAAATCAATGAATGTCCGCAAATATACAGAGTATACGAATACATAAGGATATGATATATATATATATATATATATATGTATATGTATATATATATATATATATATATATACTGCCTTTCGAAAAAATCAGAACACAAAGTATTTATTGGATGATTTTAATGAAATTTACAGAATTTGATCATGTAAATGAACTGCATCGATGATCAAAAAATCAATTGTTTTGGTTACTATTTAATGGTATTTTTCCTTGATTTCACCAATATAATTGCTTCTAATATCCAAGTAGCCTCTGAGTAGTTTGACGTTTCAGTTTGTAAAACATAAAAAGATGCCCCGTGCTCGTCGGCGTGCACAATATCATCATCTAAGTGAATTTGAAAGGGGTCGCGTTATTGGAATGCGAGAAGCGGGTTTTTCGGTTCGTGCTATTGCTGAAAGGGTAGGCCATAGTGTATCGGTGATCGTACGCTGCTGGTCTAGATGGTCCGAAGCTGGAGAGAATCGACGTAGACTTGGATCAGGACGTCCAAGAAGCACCACTGAGCGTGAAGATCGAGCTCTTCGTCTTACAACTTTAAGGGACAGATTTACAACGTCGCGGGCATTGGGAAATGACTGGTTGGCTCTAAATGGCCAAAGAGTATCCATGGCTACTGTTTACAGAAGAATCTGCAGTTTTGGTATAAGATCCTACCGTCCACAATTGTGTCTACCTCTTATTCCGCAGCATCGCAGAGCAAGACTTGATTGGTGCAGGGAAAGACAACATTGGACCCATGAATGGAATAACATTATCTTCAGCGATGAGTCTCGGTTCTGTTTATGGGCTCATGATGGTCGCAGAAGAGTGAGACGTCAACGCGGTGAACGCAGAATTTTACAATTTGCTGTTGAAAGACATACGGCTCTTACACAGGGAGTATGGTTTGGGCGGCGATAGCATATGGTAGTCGGTCTCCTCTAGTTTTTTTAGAAGCAAGTCTTAACGCGATTCGGTATATTGACAACATTTTACGGCCAGTGTTAGTGCCCTATGTAAATGGCTTGCAGAACCCCATTTTTCACCAAGATAATGCTCGACCTCACACAGCGGCCATTACAAGACAGTTTTTTGATAGTGCCGAAGTCAATTTGTTACCTTGGCCATCTCGTTCTCCAGATCTATCGCCAATAGAACATGTTTGGGATATGATAGGTGTTAGAATAAGTAACTTACAGCGCCCCGCTAACACTGTAATGGAACTTAGAGGTCAAATTATCGAAGTTTGGAATGAAATACCCCAAGTCGATATTGACAGACTGATTTCTAGCATGCCTCGACGTGTTAATGAGTGTTTGGGAAATCGTGGAGGCCCAACACATTATTAATTTTTATTCATTTGTTTTTTTGTTTTTCAAGTTGATTTTTTGATCATCGATACAGTTCGTTTACATGATCAAATTTTGTAAATTTTATTAAAATCGTGCAATAAATACTTGGTGTTCTGATTTTTTTGAAAGGCAGTATATATATATATATATATATATATATATATAAGTTTTGAAAGTTGAAAAAAGAGAGTAAACTAAGAAAAATAGGTACTCAATGTCTTATAATAAACTAGAATTATCCTTTATTTGCCAAAATCAGTAATATCCTGTTGCCAAGAAACGATTGAATGTATCTAAAAACCCATCTCCATACTTGTAACTCAATTTAATAAAATTTGCACTTATATCCCTTGGCTTCTAGAGCCCTCATATATATAGTAAATTATTATGTCATATATTAATGACTTTTCTTGATTTTGAAGAATTTAATCAAATTTCATAAGTTCGATTTTAAAAAAATAGTTTTCTTATTGATAATACATATTATTACTATATGTGTTATTTTACTATATATTTGTAGTTTTTTAAAGAGAGGATTGATAGATTATCTTTATTTTTTTAACTGGTTAATTTTAATTTGTGTTTATTTTAATTTAGAAGAGTTTTGTTAATTTTTATATTTGTATATTTTATTTAAAATAAAAATTATTATTTGAATTACAAATCAATTCCAATATTAAATATATAGTTAAATACAAAAAATAGGAAAGAAAACTATAACACAATATCCGTTTTCAATTCTTATATCTCAAAAACAATACAAAGTAATTCTCCAAAAATTAAGGAACAATTTTATAAATATCCCATTCCGAACTACTGCTTGAATTCAAACAACAAATATACAGAGACCTTAAATTCTATAATGACAATTTACTTAAAGAACAATTTAACAAACTGATCACAGGCATTAAACAACTAATTTTAGAATACAAGACGTTTAAATGATGAGAGACCTGTTCATAAATGAAGCAAAAGGAAAAACTTATTGGAAGGCAATTAAAAAACTTGCGAAATATAAAAAAAAACAGACTATACTGACAATCTAATCCTACCGATGCACAGTGAGGTATTTTCCCCGAAAAGCTGGCCATAAATTAACTTTCGAAAATATTAAGTTCCTATTCGTAGATCATTGTTTAGAGCAGTGGTCTCCAAACTACGGCCCGTGGGCCAAATTCGGCCCGCGACTTGCATGAATCCGGCCCGCGATTGTTTATAATTTTTTTGTAAATGTCATATTTTGAAATATCGTAACAATTGTTCCTTAAATGTTTCATAATTTTATAAAATTAATCGGATCTTGGCCGACTTTACTATGTAGAATTGTATTTGTGGCCCGCAAAGAAGATAGTTTGGAGACCCAGGGTTTAGAGTAACAAATAAGTCGACGAAAACAAGGGCGGCCATATTTTGTTTATTGGTGCACAATGCAGTGCGTTTTTTTCAGTCAAAAGTAACTATTTGTATAAATCAATGTAAATTGGCGAGTAAACGTTCGCGACAAACTATCGTGGTTTTCTTTTCAAAGCAAGTGTGTGAATTTTATGTTATGGATTCTTTAGACCCAAATATGTACTTTGATTTAACATGCAATTTAATAAAAATCTTGGCCAGTACAGGGCCTATAATCTACGTAAGTATATTTTTGCAAATTTTATTACAAACGTTGTGTTTTACCTTATTTCTGAGTAGAAAGAAAAAGAAGAAAAGATCTATTAAGGAAGAATCGTTGAAATTTGGCCTTTCCATATTACACGCAGGAATCCGATTTTTAGAAAATATTCTTCATGTCAACCTACCTATAAAAAACTCGCAAAAAAACAAAATCCGACAAAGATCTTGTACAACAAAGAAAGAAAAAAATCCAAGATAGATTCAGAGAAGAGATGGGACTAATTGTGGACGTACCTAAGGCAAATTTTAGAAATAGCAAGGATGGCAATAGAAGCAAATGGTTTTGTGCTGATCATTATTCTATTACTGGAATAGACGCGAGTCTCATACATAGATTTAAGATTATTCTGGAGAGATTATCAAGCGGACATAAAATAAATATCGATGCTTTCCAAAATTACGCTTCGGAGACCGAGGAATGGTATGTTAAGTTGTAGAGTTGGTATCCTATGTCACCCACTCTTCACAAAGTGCTCCGACATGGATCGGAGGTCATTTCCACTGAACTTTTACCAATTGGGCAGCTATCGGAGGAAGCCGCAGAAGCTAGGAATAAACATATTAGATCATACAAATTAAATTATTCCAGAAAATGTTTAAGAGAATCTTGTAATTTGGACGTCTTAAATCGCCTTTTAATAACGTCTGATCCACTGCTCACGGGCCCGAGAAAGACTCCAGAGGAGAAGTTGAGGTCTTTTTCTAAAAATACATTAAATTTACTACTGCCTGCAGACCCTAGTAACACTGCTTCACCCAAGATCAATGATAAAAGCAGCGAGGAAGAGTAATCATTTTGAATAAATTTAGTTTTTCACGATGGTATTGTTTTAATTCACGTTGACACCTTCCAATACTTATCATGAACGATAAAATATTATACACAAAAATAAAAAACTGCTATAGAGCCCTTTTTTTAAGAAAATAATTTATTTATTTCAGTGTTTCAATTACAGGTATATGTATGTATATTTGTATGCTATTTATTTGTTTGATGTATCGTCTGTAGTTGTCGCTGTTGGAGTTCCTTCCTTCTGTCCTCGCCTCGTGATTCTCAGTTGTAAGACCAGATCTCGGGCTAGCGGTATTGAAGGATGTTTGCATGTTTTCATTCTGTTTTATTGTAATTCGTTGTTTAGTAGTTTATTCTTTAAATAATAAAATAGTTTTGGCCAGCTTTTTGGGTCAAATACCCCACTGTGGGACGGTTCAATACTGACTGACGATTTATCGATCACTAATGCATTTGCACGTCATTTAAAAAAACAACGTATGAGATAACAGATAATATTGATTTTGACAGTAACTTTTACAACACCGTAACAAACTGGTATGTCATTCAACTTTAACAATAGACCCTGACGATGACACATTCTGGTAAAAACTCCACTCCTGTTGCCGATAGCATTTCTAGAGCTATCCTTAAAAAATAACCTCCTGACATCCATTTATCCTAAAAAAATATTCAATTATTGCTACAAACACCAATATTTTCCATGAGATTGGAAAAAAGGTGTAATAATTTGTATTCTCAAAACAGGTAATGAATTCTTACTTATTTCCAATTATCGTCCTATTACACTCCTTTCTGTGATCGGAAAACTTTTTTAATCCTTGATCAAAGAGAAAATCCTAAAATCCTGCAAAACCTCTATCCCGGAATTTACAGCCAAAAATCAACTATACTCCCCCTTTCGATCCTGACGTTCGATATTCAAACATCCCACCTTAAAGGTCATAAAACAGCAGTACTCTACATCGACGTAGAGAAGGCCTTTGATTGGGTATGGCATGTAGGTCTGCTTTACAAATGTTTCCTTTTAAACCTACACAATTACCCAATAATATTATTAAATAGCATCCTATCAGAGAAAATATCCCAAATTAAAATCCGGCAATCATATTCATTTTCATACCCACTCGTACAAGGTGTCCCCCAAGGTCTTCCTTTACCCCCAGTATTGTACAATTTATACTGCTGCTGTGATATATACAATGTTGGGTCGTACTTTAATCCTTCGCGATATTTTTTTCTTTTCGCTGATGATACAGCCCTCATCTCCTATGCTGCAACCCTAAAAAAATGCTCAAATATTCCTTCAAAAATCCTTGGACTCCATACAAAAATGGTGCTCAAAGTGGCGAATCAAAAGAAACCCAGTAAAATCGCAACTATTCTTTCCCTACCACAAAATCACTTCTAGATCACCATATGTGTCCCTTAATAACACTTCAATTCATCCAATTTATTCCTGTAAATACCTTGGTGTCCTATTTTACTCAAAATTATCCTTCAAACCACACATACTCTCTAAAAAATCTAAAATAAAGACAAGGGCGCGGCGCTTCAGAGGACTAGGATACAAAAATCAAGGCATTTCTATTAAAAATACAGTCCATATTTATACATCAATTGGTCGCCCCTTGTTGGACCATATTAAATCCAAGTAGTCGAAACGTCAGCACTTACAACCATCACCAAACTAAGGCATCCCAACAATTCTCTTCATATCCCTTCGAACGAACTCCTCTACCCCCCAATAGAATTGCGTATCCTTACCGTAAGTACCAAATTCTCCCCCAACCCCAAAAATGTTAAAATTTTGAACAAATACTGTATTTCCTGAAATCCTAAGATCAAGTCCAGATACATATTTCCAAGAGAAACACTTTACAAATTCATCAGCTCGTTTTATCCAGACAGTTAAACAACCTACTCATTATTATTTTTTAAATAACAAATAGTAGATTCAGACAGGGCAGAAAGACTGTTGGTCGATAGCCCATACAAACTAACAAATTATTTATATATATATATATATATATATATACAAAAATGTTATAAAAGTAATTGTAATTATCGTCTAAATAAAAATGTACTATTGTTTGAGATTTATTAATGTCTATCCTATTTTTAATAATTTTTTATTTTGATGTTTATTTATTTTTCTAAGAAAATACTGAAAACTGAATAAAATTAAAGTTGATTTTTATTTGAAATTGTTAACTTAAAAAACCGGTATTGTTGTAAAGCTAATTTTGCCACTCTTAAAAATTTTGCTCAATTTTAATATTTGTATACAAGGTGTCCCGTCCCGTTAATATAGGGAAATTGCTTAACCATAGATTTCTGGGATCGAAATATAATGATTTAATTTAACTTATCTATATCCTAAAGTTTACGATTAAGCCGTAATTAATCTTCAAAGTTCAAAAAAATATTATTAATTTAATTTATAACGAACGCTATATTCAATCTAACTAAAATTTATTATGGTTGATTATCATGATATAACACACCATTTCAGTTATTATGGCCATCATTGATTGACAAGAAGTATAAAAAATAATAGTACCACAACATAAAAATTAAAATATGTTTTTATTGGCGCAACTTATAACAATTTTAAAAACACATCTTGAAAGATTAGTTCATTTGAAAGCTTTTTTGTCTCTTAATAATGTTTGATATCTCGTACGGGTTTGCCACAAAAAAATAAAATGCGAATAAATTATTTTTTATTACTTAGTAAAAACGAAATCTAGTTTTTCGGGTGATTAAAAATACATGTTTTTTTCTTTGTCGCCGCCATTGTTTAACAAACGTCAATTGTGGATAATATTAATTAACGAGTGTTTTTTGAGAATTAATTGTTATTTTCATTATGGTTTATAATTATTCATATTTCTCCGGAGCAAACAGATACAGGGAGTTTTTCTTTTAAGTATACGTATTCCAAATTCAGCCTATTTTCTGTAAATCTTTAGATATTCCTTGTTTTTTTTTTCAAGTTCAATTTGAAGCTTTAAACGAGTGTTTTCCACTCCCAGACTAAGCATGAAGTAAAATTTCGAGTTTAGAAAAGCCCCGTGAAAATTTGTCGAGGGTCGCGCAGCGACCCGAGACAAATTTTCTGGGCTTTTCTAAACTCGAAATTTTACTTCATGCGCCACGCGTATAAAACACTCAAATATTGTGAAATTTATGTATATTTGAACTTCACTTGAAATCTGTGTTTTATACGCGTGGCGCATGAAGTAAAATTTCGCCAGCTTTTGATAAATTTCTAAGAAAAACATGTTTTTAATATAATAGCATAGCACATCGTGTAAATGTAATAAGTAGATGGGTTTTCTAGTCATTTGTTGACATTTGTATCAATTTCTGTTATTATTATTTACACAAAATATTTCTACGTGTTAGAACGTTTATTGTAATAGTAAACGGGAAAGTTGGATGCGTAAGAAAAGTAGCAGAGAAAATAAAATGATGCGGCGCCCGGTCCGGTTTATAAATAGTTCGGGGCCGGGTTCCTTGTTCTTTAAATCGCACTCTAAATATGGATTTTCGGGATAGGTTAGTTTCGTAAGGTTACGGCCAAGGCTACTCTCGCCGACTCCACGAACGCCACCGCCACTTTCATAAAGGACCCCGTGCCATAATAGTTCCTTCTCTCCCTTTAAAAGGGAGCAGAGACGGGGGCGGCCACACACCCTGCTGCCGGCCCAGATTATTATGAAAATTTCACCACCGCCACCGCCGCCACAACCCGTCGACGGATCTCTCGCACACATGCATGCACCTACTTTTTGTCTTTCTCACTCCAAATTCCAACAGGTCTCTCAACCACTTAGTGCCAACATTATCTCAGTTTTGATTGTTACTGGGAGCTATCTTGATAATTTAGCTATAGTTTACGTAGAGATTTTAACGTTATCACAAGTTTAATATATTTGCACACACTTTTTGTTCGTTGGGGGGTTAGGGGCCTCCCCTGAATAAATCTAATAGAATTAAATACTTTTTACTTACACAAAACAAAACTGGCCAAATAATTTAGGGGGGCTTCGACATAAAAATATGCGAAAATTTAGTTAATCGTCAGAAAAGATTAATACCAGGAAATGGATAAAAAAAAATCCATACATATTTCTGGTGTTCATTTAAAAACACAATCGAGAAAGCGTTACTTTTTTGATAGAAGGAAATAGAACAAAAACGTTACGTCGCAGCTTAATTTACATTTTGTCATACCTAACATGAATATCAGATTGTGTTAATCCCTTCTGTAAACAAAAACAAAACAAAACAAAAACCACTTACCTGCTTATTTTCCTTCGTGTGAGTGCGTGTTGAAATACCGAAGCGACTGACAAATTCACGTACGACTTACTTAACATTGACAGAAGCGACTGACAAATTCACGTACGACCTACTTTACAACGTTTTGAAAATTTCACAGACACCTCGATCGAGTTAATTGAACACCTGATACAAACTATTATGCTTTTTTAAGTTCATCCAAATTGAAAATTTGAGACTTGATTGTATAACTATTTTCACAAAGAATAAAAAAAACTTAATTTCATTTTAGGTATGAGCTGGATTATTGTTATTATAGGTAAAGTATGTTTATGAACTTTACAATAAGTCAGTCTTTTATACGCCTGGCGCATGAAGAATAATTTCGAGTTTAAAAAAGCCTGAAAATTTTGTTTGGTTGCTACGCGACCATACCAAATTTTCAGGCTTTTCTAAACTCGAAATTTTACTTCATGCTTAATCTGGGATTGGAAACACTCGTTCGAGGCTTCAAAATGAAAGTTTTAAATGAAACAGCTTGTCTAAAAATTGCCATCGCATAATCGTAATATATATACTTAAGAAAATCCCCGTATTTCCGAGGATATGCGAGTACAAAAAGAAATGCAAAATGAATTAAAAATTGAAAATAATGCTATAAAAAATTCCAAACATAATTTATATCTGATTTTATAAAATATTTACTTTATGCTTGATCAAGGATTGGAAAACTCTTTTTGAAATAATATTAAGAGCTTTAATAATATCATATAAATTCTGTTTTACAGATTTGATTAATAAACGATTTCATGATTTCTTCTAAAGTAATTCTATAGTTTTTATACGCTATTTATTCCAATGTAAATATTGAAATAGATTTATATAATTTTCAATATTTTCTTTTTTTCTGCCAATTATTTTTAGTGTAAATAAAATGACTTTGTGAAAATAGAAATTATTTTTTCTAATAATTATGAAAACTAACAATCTACTTCGTGCAGGATTTTGTATAAATTTTACGAATTCTAATCAGCCTTCTTAAATTTCCTTTTAAACTTTTATTTTATAGGGGAAATTACAAAACTTATCAAATGTAACAAATATTGACAATAGAATTTTACAAAAATTATGAAAATTTGCTGAATTTCAACGAGCGAAACAAAACTGCGGAGTAGTCAAAAAATTAAAATCCATAAAAATACAATTTAATATAAACTTAATTTGAAAATATCAGCGATTAAGAATTTGAATTAAAAAATCGTGTCAAATTTAAAATCGCTTATATTTTCAAATGAATTATTTACGACATTAAACATCGTGAATTGTAACTCATGTGAAAAGTTGAAAAATATTGATGTTAATATTTGTATTATACTCTATATTTACTCATATAATAATAATAATAATTATTACAGAACAAACATTTAAATAACAGAAAAAGCAAAAATACATGTAAATGTAAATAAATGTAGTAGTGATTACAAATAAAATAAAATAATGATTCTAAATAAAAATAAAAATGTCACTGAATTGTTTTTCCGAGCACTGGCACGGCACAGTCACAGGAGAACGTTGCAATACATTAGAACGCACCGTTGGTGCTCGGAACGTTGATGAAAATCTTGTAGAAATTACAAGGACATTAAATAGAACACTAGCAAGAATTTCCGGACAGCCAATTTTTCCATCTTAGAGTTTCTTCATAATGGTCGCACATTGCGAATTTCTTCTGTTGATTGAGAAGTTCCAATTGGTGGATAAGTACGGTCAAGTTTATACGAGAGAAATTTAAAAATTTGAAGGTGGATGCGATCCAACAAAAGAGAGTGACTAGCATAAATAGGATACCAGAGTAAACTATTATATTCCAACTTACTCAATACAAAGGCGGAATATAGCGATTTTATAGAATCAACATTAGAAAAGTCGCAGCTAATACGAAGAATAAATCCTAGGGCTTTAGAAGCATTTGTTCAGACTGAGTCGATATAATTTTTAAAATTGAGTTGGTTGTCAAATGTAATTCCTAAATCTGGTAACTTGATTCACGTGAGGTGCGAGTGCGAGAATAACTTACAACACAACATTTGTTAAAATTTAGTACTAAATTGATATTCTTGCACCAATTAGCGATGATATCTAAATTAAGTTGTAAGATGTCTACGTCATTCAAGGATTTGATGTTTAAATGGATTTTAAGGTCATCAGCGTAAGCCAAAACAGGACAGTTAAGCATTCCCAATATGTCATTAATAAAAATATTAAATAAAAGGGGGCCAAGACAAGAGCCCTGCGGGTCACCGGTGGAAGGCGAAAACTTGCAGGATTTAAAGCCATAGCATGAACGATTTAGTAAATAGGACCGAATAAGTTTAGTGACCGCAGGAACAGCACCCAATAGGCTTAGTCGGTGAGTTAGAAGCTCATGGTCAATTGAGTCAAAGGCGCGCGAAAAATCAGTGTAGATTACGTCAACTTGACTACGAGAATCCAGGGAATCGGCTAAATAGTGGGATACTGTAGCCAGACTTGTTATTGTAGATCTAGCAGGCATAAATCCGTGTTGATATAGTGATATAAATGTGGGATCATTTATATCCTTTAAATACGTGATTATGCAGTACACTTTCACAGATTTTTACAAAGTTAGAGAGGATCGAAATTGGACGATAATTATGAATTTGAGATTTTCACAGGTCGGGGAACTGGCATAAAGTGATTAAGTAATTTAAAAGTGTACACAGTGGATTAGCAAAGGAGAATCTGCAATCCCGAATTAAAAAACTAGGTACTTTATCATCACCAGCGGTGATATTTGTAAAATACTTGACAGTTGCAATACGTGTAAAATTTCTAACTGTAGATAAAAAAAGTTAACTTTATTAAAATTCAACGAATACAATATAAATATCTCAGATAATTTTTATATAATTTTAAACTAAAGTCGATTTTATTTTAGGAATCTAAAAGATATAAAAAATACCATATTCGGAAATGTAAAATTATGAATATTAAGAAATTATTTAATTATTTAACAGTAAGTAAATATATACTTAAAAGATGTAATATACACTTTCAAATCTGTTTATTATAATCATAGACATTTTATAAATTATGAAACTTGGTGGAAATTACGCTAAAACTTAGTTTTATAATTTGTTGGCTATGAATTATATTACATACAGTGATTTTTTTTAAGTATACATCAGGATACGCTTTTTTTAAAATAGTTCAATTTGAATGTTTAAACGAGTGTTTTCCACTCCCTGATTAAGCATGAAGTATAATTTCGAGTTTAGAAAAACCTGCAAATTTGGATTTGCCGGGGCGCGCGAGCGCAGCGAGTCGCGCCTCGGCAAATACAAATTTTCAGGCTTCTCTAAACTCGAAATTTTACTTCATGCGCCACGCGTATAAAACACTGTTAAAAAAACGCATACATTATCTTTAATTAGATTACGTGTAGTGAATAAATTATTAGGTTTGGTTCATTTGTATGACTGATTGTTTGTATAAAAAATGTATCGCTCAAATTGCTTTATTTTATTTAGGGCCGCTTTTACAATCAATAGTTTACCTTTGGTAATGTAGACCCCCAGGTACTGTACTGCTTAGTTTAAACCATTGGTAAACGGTCTTGCCATTTAACAATTGTTTCAGTTGTTACCTACTGATTTTTCACTGAGGTGACATTACTGTTTATTTGGGCGCGTGCGTCTGTCAAAAAACTGTTCTCGTTGGTGTCAAAATAACGTGAAGTGAATACGAGTGATTAAAGATTGCCTGTGATTTACTTTCAAAATTGAAAAAGAATTTGTCACAACAAATATAATAATCTATATCCATAGAAACGCCCCGCCACAGGTTTAACCCAAGGTCGAAGCCCGGGGTAGACTGACAGTGAGGTAACTCAGCTTTACACACAACAATGTTTTGGCTCGCAATTGTAAAATAGTCACCAAAGGTTTGATCCTTGGGTGTAACTATAGATCGTAAAAGCGGCTTCTAGAAAAATACCGGTTAAATATTGGTATTTTTTTAAGAGCATTTTCTAAACTAAATCACTAGTATTGTCTACATCCTTATTTGCAATTACTACGATTTACATCACTTTTTATTATTATTTTCCTCAAACTTCAACATGTTGAGATTTTTATTCATTTACAAGATTTTCTTCAAAGTAGTCAATTTTCAATAAATTTCTTAAACTCTTTAATACATTTTCAAGTGAATTCAATTAGTAGGTACATAATTGTTTAAAAAAACTTGTAAAATACTAACATAGTTTTCTTTTTATCTGCCTGCAACAATTTTAAAATGTATGATTTCTTGGAGTCAAGGGGGTGGCCCCGGCACCCCTCCTTGGCTACGCCCATGATAATTTGTTATGTATTTTGGTTATATTCGTTGCATTTAGACTAAAATATCGACCACTATATTTTTGAGTACTATACAAGGTGGCCAAAAAAATGAGTGAAAAACTTTAGGCAATGTTGAGTAGAAAATCCAAATAAAAAACTATTGTATGGATCTTCATTAGGGCTCATGATGCCATTGACATTCCAATTATGTCAGAAGACATCAGCAACATTTTTAAATGTTTTGATTAAAATCATATCTATCAACAACCAGCTAAAAATTACAAATGTTTGTGTAATGTTTAGTCATTTGTTGATGGCAATAATTTTATACAAAATGTTAAAAACAAACTCTAGTCACAAATTTTTAATATTATTGGCCTCGTAAGGCTTACTGAATTATTATAGAATATTTCTTTTTACTATTTTATTATTTGAATATTCTAATGTATTTTAATTAGATATAGTCAGAAATGTTCAGTATTCCTCAGCACTGGGTCGGGACTACACTGAAGAGGACCCTGAAGTCCGAAACGCATTTGTGGGTATCTGGTGCCGGAATACTGAACTTGAATTCAATTTTAATTTATTTTATTTTTTTATTTTTTTAAAGTTTGTATGTATCCTTATTAACGAATCGTAGCTACGTAAAGCTTGTCACTCATTTTATGGCCACCTTGTATATTGTGGTAGGAAATCCCTGAACAAATTATCTCCCTTTTTGAAACAGATGTCTGAAAAAAAATTAAATACGAAAAACAATTGACCAGTTTTATTTCGCGTGCCATAAAGATCGGCGTCCATTAGTGTCTGTGTGGGGGGGCGGCGGACCGTTCCTGCTGGAAACCGGCGAGAGATAGTTTTATTGGTCCCGATTTTTTACCATCGGCGTCGTCTGCGGATCGTCATGCGATAATACAATTAAACGGCCCTTTCGGAAAAGCGCACAGCGGAGGAATTTGATATGTGCATTAATATCAGCAGACATGAAACCGTAACGGTTTACGATCGCGAAACAAACACACAGAAACAAAACGTGAAAACAAACAAAAACGCCGCATCCCTAATAAAACGCGCCGAATTCGGGAATTCCGTGTGAGGTCTCCGATATCGGATGTCATTTTTTTTTTCGTGTCAAGCGCCACGAAGGGGTGTAATTTATATTTTGGTTCGAATGGTGCGGGGGGCGTCAAACGACGTGAATATTTTATTAGACGACGTTAATAACGATCGTCGACATCAATTTATATAATAACGCAGCGTTTGATTGTCAATCACGATTTTTTCCGTAATATCGCGTTTGACATTGATATTACCTAAATTACTTCAATCACGTTTTTGGGCGTTCACCTCTTCTCATTATTCATAATTCATATCTTTTAAATCTAATCAGATTTGATTACCTATGAATAATACATGTATACAGGGAATATTTCTTTGAAATAAGCTAACTTTCAGACTTTTCTAAACTCGAAATTTGACTTCATGCTTAATCAAGGATTGGAAACAAGGCCGAAGACAAAAACAAATTTTGGAGGGGGACGTCACGGGGCAGCTTTTAAATAGTAAAATTTAACATTTAGAAAATTTCAAGGGAGGTTTGAGCCCTCATATCCCCCCCCCTCCCCTGGCTACGGCCTTGATTGGAAACACTCGTTTGAAACATCAAAACGCTGGAAACAATGAATAACTAAAAGAAAAAATCACAATTATTGATAATAAGTGAAAATTGTTCTACTAACTTTATTAGTACCCAATTTGTATATTTCGTTGTTGTATCTGACTGTGTATTGTGTATTTCTCGGTGGGTGAATGGAAGCGTTTTAAGAGCAAGGAACGGCTGCCGTGCTGCTGCTGGCTGCGTTGTGCATCTCTTTTTGGCGTTTATAGATTATCTCCGAGTTTTCCATTTTCCATTCCGTTTTCACGGAAGACGGATCTCTCGGGCCGGTCGCGGGTCTCTCTCGCGCTCTCGGCGGATCCTATCGATTTTACATGTCTGCTGCACTTTTACAGCTCCCGCTTATCGATTCTCCCACATTCTCTACATATGTCTACCGTCCACTGTTAAATGTTATCACCGGTATTTTGTTCAACATTCATCGCAAAGTTTTATAATTAGAATGATATTATACTTCCTCAGATAGAAATTATGTTCTTTGGTTTAGGATATTCCCACTTGTTATGCAGATAGATAGATATAATCTTTATTTACAATGACAGAGTTACAAATACTACAACTTGTTCATGGAAAATTGTCATGGATATAATAATATTAGTAATAATAGTAACTATAGCGTACATTAAATATTGAGACATACTATAACTAAGAGCCTATAACTAAGGAGACAACACATATTACAGTTCCTAAACTAAACTTATTAATTAAAATGTTCCGAATAAAATTCATTGAGACTATATACCTCTAAATCAACTAAATAATTGTATAATGCTATTTTAGTATCTTTGTAGTTATTTTAATGGATAGGTGACTATAAATACTTACTATGGAATAGTAGCAGCTCATTTCAGATTTTGCCAACCTATCTTTAGGAAAATTATATTCCAGCCCATATCTTGTGTTGTACTCAGAAAGCAAAAGACTATCTGTAAACTTTGTGTTTAAATAGACATTTTACGCACTCATATATATACATTCCATAGATTGTGAGTGTTTTGACTTTCTTAAAGAACCCTCTACAGGAGTGAATTTTAAATTGAGTTCTATTCTTAATGCTCGTTTTTGCAATATAACTATATAGATTTTGATCCGTCCTAAGTATTAAATTGATTAGTTATTGTGATTCAATAATTATTTCGACTGTTAAAACGTAAATATCTGTATAATAAATAATTTTTAAGTAAGAATATCACTAGCTAACATTCGTCCCATTAGTCAATCATCAGTCAATAAGTGAGAATTTGTTCTTCGAAATATGAACAAATATAATGTTATTTAACACTTATAGTAAATAATAAATACACTTGGTTGAGATTTCACTGATTATTAGTTGACACTGCAACAATTGTTTTACCACACAGTGGTTTCATCAGGCAGATGACAAAATATTATTTACATCGATGTTATATTTTTGTATTTATTATGCCGTTTAAAGCAAGAAATGTTGTATTTTTTTATGGGAAAATACAATTTGCGACTGTCTACATCGTTGATAAAATAATACGAATCTAAATATTTGATTGTAAGAGAATAAACTTACTCTTCTTTTAGTTTGCAAAGCTTTAATTAAACATAAAATATAAAAATTACGATAGTCTTCATATAAACTGCAAACAATAACTATTATTTTACTTGTTTGCAGTTTATACTACTTATATTACGTATTTTTTGCAGTTTATACGAACATTATCGCAATTTTTATATTTTGATTCAAATCTTTTAAATTCTGGTTTTAATTTCGATTTCCTTTACCTTGTTATTTTACACTTACATGTAAAACAGCAAATACCATACACAAAAAAGCAAATGCTCAAATATAGAACAGAATACAGAACCTATACAGTGATTTTTTCTTCTAAGTATACATATGCATACGCTTTACATTTTCCGACATTCGTTGTGTTTTAAAAGTGTTCAATTTGAAGCTTCAAACCAGTGCTTTCCACTCCCAGATTAAGCATGAAGTAAAATTTCGAGTTTAGAAAAGCCTGGATATTTGGTTTGGTCGCTCCGCGAAGCGGGGCGATCAAACCAAATTTCCAGGCTTTTCTAAACTCGAAATTTTACTTCATGCGCCAGGCGTATAAAACACTAATTTGATGTGAAGTTCAAAATATTCTGCTTTAGTATTACAGCTTTGGCAGTATATTTTAAACTTCTCAATAATTCAGTGCTTCGCGGAGCGACCAAACCAAATGTTTAGGCTTTTCTAAACTCGAAATTTTACTTCATGCTTAATCTGGGAGTGGATAATACTCGCTCAAAGCTTCAAATTGAACTCTTTTAAAAAACAAGGAATATCTAAAGATTTACAGCATATATACTGTAATTAGGATATTTATACTTAAAATAAAAACTCCCTGTATAAATTACATATATAAAAATTATTTTTGTTTTTAATTTATGAATGTATAAATTAGATTATTCTACAGCATTTTTGTTGTTTCCATACGTATGTAGTCATTTCTTTAAAAACATTTTCACGAATTGGTAATACACGTATTGCGTCTTATAATTTTATAACATTAAATTATAAACTTGTACTTCTATCATGATTTTTTATCTCCGATTTTGTTTACAGCTTTTACGACATGTTTATAAATAGATCGTTGTATTGAACCAAAGAGCATATTTTTTGTTTGTTTTAGAATACTAATTTCTGACGATATTCACAAAAAAATTGGTGCCTAAAATAGCAACCGTTACGATTTCAATGCGTTTTGTCTAGTGGGGCTTTTGTTTCTTATTCGGAATTGCAACTTCTGCCCTTTTATGGTCATGCACGCGAAATTTCCAAATTTTAAGAGCACAGAAATCATACACGGGACATTCTGGTCAGAGCTGGGGTTGCGGTCGGGTTGCAATCGCGAGATGGAAAAGAACACATGGGTAAGTTTTAATAATAATGGAGTTTTCTGCAGCTTTCGCGTTTTCAGCTTGCCAACTTTTTTAGTTTTTTAGTCAAAATCATAATCTTTTTGCAATTAAAATATGGCAGTCGAAATAATGCGTTTAGTGACCGTTTCAAAATCACGATGGTGCAATGACGTCACTGCCCACATCCAATTCGTACTAGACGAAATAAAATAACTCATTAAAAAAGATTATAGAAATAACGTGCCGCAGATCTCAATCGTTTGAGAGAATTGTAGGATAGAATCCATAAATAAATTACTTGCCGCAGTTTTCTATAGTTTGAGAGCATTGTAGGATTGAGTCTATAAATAAATTTCGTACCGCAGTTTTCAATAGTTTGATTGAATTGCAGGATTTAGTACATAAATAAATTACGTGCCTCGTTTTTACATTTAAAATAAATGCTGTTATTATTATTATTTTTATCATTTAAAAGAATTGTAGCATGAATTCATACATCAATTGCGCATCTCCGATCTCTAATGTTTAAGAGAATTGTAGGTTAAAGCCGTGATCCGATGTGAGACTACCCAAAATTGGTGAAAGAAACCCAAACCAAACAAATAACGCTATATCAACATTGTAGCAACATTAAATGTTGATGAAACATTACTTAATTGTGTTTTCTCAGTGGGAATATTAAAATCCGTAGACATATCCGTGGTATGGTGTACTTGAAATCAGAAAACAAATCTGTACTAAATCTGTACATTGTGCTATATAAAGAGATTTTTTCTTTTATGTATACATGTCCCGACTATTACAGCGTTTGTTAAAATTTCAGGACTTCATTGTTTTTATAAACGCGTTCCATTTGAAGGTTCTAACGAGTGTCGTCCACTCCTTGATTAAGCATAGGGTAAAATTTCGAGTTCGAAGCGGAGCGACTAATCCAAATTTTCAGGCTTTTCTAAACTCGAAATTTTACTTTATGCGCCACCCGTACAAAACACAGATTAAAGTGAAGTTCAAAATATACTGCTTAAGTTTGGTCTTATAGTAATAAATATAATAAAAGTTTATTTCATGTAACCAAAATACAAGCGCCTTTTTTATTTTTAATTTTACGTACTTTGGAATGCAAATTGCTCTAATTTTAAGTTATACGAAATAAACATTTCAAAAATATATTAATGTGAAATCAAACTAAAGCAGAGTATTTTGAACTTTACATTAAATTCGCGTTTTATACATGTGGGCACATGAACTAAAATTTCGAGTATAGAATAGCCTGAAAATTTGGATGGTCGCTCCGCTTCGCTACACGAAACTTTCAGGCTTCTCTAAACTCGATATTTTACTTTATTCTTGATCTGGAAGTGGAAACACTCTTTAAAAGCTTTAAATTATAGGCTTTATAAAATCAACGGATGCCTAAAAATTTACAGCGTGTATATCTGGTATACATACTTATAAGAAAAAATTGTTATATGAGAAATGCTGCTGAATATTTGTATAATGTAAGTGAGAAAATTAATATATTACAAACAAGTTTGTTAGAAAAAAGTTTTGATAAACCTAATTATGTACAATTTTTGTTAAATATAAATTTTGAAGTTGATCAATTACTGAAATAATGCTTGCACTATCAAACGTTTCTTTACTATATTTCATTGGTGCATTAATTAACGTATAAAAGAAATAGATAGCTGAAAATGTCAATAAATATCATAGATTTTACATTCCAAATTGATATAAGAATTCAGTTACAGAATTCTTGACACAATTCAACTCATTTTTATTTCAAATTTTTGCAGCATTTATTATATTTATTCATTTCATTTCCATACTAAAAATGTCTTAATTGTAATGTTAAAAATAATGGATTAGTGCCCATTAACATCACAGCTGATTACCTTTAATTAGTGATTAGTACTTCTTTTAAACACAGCGATTTCAACTGTAAATTGCTTAGACAAGTAGGTACATATTGGTGAAAGAAAATAGAGAATTTGCTTTAACCCTTTCAGCCCTGAATTTGGCATATCCAAATTTTCAGGCTTTCCTAAACTAGAAGTTTTACTTCATGCTTAATCTGAGATTGGAAACACTCGTTAAAAGAAAAGTTCCCTGCCTGTTTAGAAAAATCGTCAAAATTTAAAGAATGAGAAAGTTTGTGAATTTTAATAAATTGGTGAACTTGTAGAATTGATAAACAAATAGTGAAATCTAATAATAATAGTAAAAATGTATCGACATTAATATAATACATTTTCTAAAAATTGTCAAACATTTTAAATGAAATCGTCAAACGCAACAAATACACAAATTTACCAATCAATAAAATTAACACTTGCAACCAAACAGAAAATGTAATTAAAATGTTTTTAGTGTTTGTAATTTTCATACAAATCGATCACATTAAATGTATTCATTTATTTGAGATCCATTTGCAATATAAAATACCACAATTTTATTGAAAATGGGTATTAGAAGTAATAATAATAGAATACAAATTTACCAATCAATAAAATTCGTAAATATTGACAATTTCAACCAAACTGAAAATGTAATTATAATGTTTTCAATGTTTCTAATTTTTTATAAAAATCCATCAAATTCAATTTATTTATTTATGAGATCTATTTCCTATATAAAATACCACTATTTTATTGAAAATAGGTATTAGAATCATTATAAATAAAAATAGTAAAGAAATGTTGAAATCAATAAAACAAATATACTAGGAATTTGTCTTTTAGGTGTAAGTTTTTGATGTAAATTATTAGACATTCATTGTTTTATTCAAAATTTTCAATTTGAAGCCTCTAACGAGTGTTGCCAATCCCAGATTAAGCATGAAGTAAAATTTCGAGTTTAGAAAAGCCTGAAAATTTGGCTCGGACGCGTAGCGAAGCGGAGCGACCGAGCCAAATTAGGCTTTTCTAAACTCGAAATTTTACTTCATGTGCCACGCGTGTAAAACACTGATTTAAACTGAAGTTCAAAATATACGCCTTAGGTTTGATTAAATGTTTATTAATGGTGCAAATATGTTTATATGTTCATTAATGTTTATATGAATCATATGAAAGTGTACGTAAAAGAAAAAATCCTCGTATCTCGATATTTAACAAAAATCACAAATTATGAATTATTATTACAAATTCGGACAAATTGACAAAAATGTACATACAAATTTAGCAAATTAGCAAAAATGTAAATTCCAAAGTAGAATGTAACTTATATTTTAAAGCGGTCTTTAAAAGATAATCGTTCTTGACTAATGCTTGATGTCAACGCAATTCAGAATGCCATACCAAATGAGCAGACTTTGTAAACATTTAAATTGAGTTAGTTTATTTTCTATTAATTGGATTTTGTTTTTATGCCACTGGAATGTTCATAAGGGTTAAAGTATTGAATTCAAAATTAAAAGAAATTGAAAGCATTTTAATTTTTTTAAATAAGCAGCCGTCAAAAGTGCGTGGCTGGCCCTGATTGTAGATCTTTTGGTTTCATAATTTTAAGTTTAATGAAGAGATTCAAATTTACAGTTTGGCATCAATTCAGTATACCATACCAAATGAGAAAATTTTGTAAACATTTAAATTGAGTTAGTTTATTTTCTATTTATTGGATTTTGTTTTTATGCCACTGGAATGTTCATAAGCGTTTGAATTAAAATATAAATAAAATGAAACTATTTTGATTTTGTTTAAATGAGCAGCTTTCAGAAACGCGTGGCTGACCCTGATTGTAGATCATTTGATTTCATAATTTTAATTTTAATGAAGAGATTCAAATTTACAATCTGGCATCATGGATTTTATTACTACACTCATATCGTGGCGTCGCTTTTGTAACACTATCCTTCATGTTATTTTTATAAGGTAAGTTCAGGGCAGTGTTGCTAATTTTGCTTTAGTTTTAAAAATACAAACTCAGGTGGAAGTAACGGTTGTACTTTGTCGAAACGCTAAGAGAGTCTGGTCTACATCCCTGTTACTAATCTCTGAGTGTTTAAAAAAATGCTCCAAAGACATGACTTTGACATAGGTTTTGTTACAAATTAATACTATACTTATGATAGCTATATATTAATGAAGCAGATTAACTAATAAATGACTAAATAAATATGATATAATCAGTTATTAACAATATATTTGTGTAAAATAATAGTATGTAATGTAGAGAGCACGAGTAGTAGTTTATCTGAATGTTTATTACATGAGTTAATCGCTCGTTGATTTCCCAGGTCTGCGTGCCAGCTGGGAAAAGGAAGGAAGGCGTGTTCGGTACGTGCACTTTTCCATCCGAACACATGACAATTACCGATCGATCCGCGATCCGCGCTCGATTGGCGAGTGCGTTGAGTCCGTAGGTGTAAAGTGCCGTGAAAGTTATGTAAATAAAGTACATAAAGAGGCCGGTATTGGTAGAATATCGCCTATAGGTACCCATCTATAGCAATGAAATAGCTATGTATCGATTCTGCGCTCAGTCTACCAATCGAGTCGCCGCGTGGGTGTCTGGAGAGGGAGAGGTAGTGATCGAAACGATCGGTTGATAGGCCACCAGCCGATGCATCTATATCCCATCCGATCGGGAAAAATGGCACTTGCGTAGAGGGAGCGTAGAGGCGAGACCGGTTCGAACGTGTTCGGTTTATTGGAAATATCAGCCGATTGGAGAGTGATCGCGCGCGCCGCGGCCTCCGGGACCGATCGAGAGAGAGAGGAGTGGAAAAAAAGCCGATCGCCCCGGCCCTGTCACCTCTCCGCGGCGGCGGTGGAGGCGGCGGAGGCAGCAGCAGCGACGGCGGTGGTGGCATCGGAGGAGCGGCGGGAGAGGAGCGTTTTTTATAAGCGCGCCGCGGCCAGACGCGATGCTCGGATGTATCGATTTTATATGTGTGGCGGAGACCCGCGGGGGGCGGCCGCCCCACCGCTATAACAGCACCCATTTAATTCCTTCTCCGCTAAGATATCACTGAAAAAAATCGATCGACATTCGTATCTTGCAACGATGACAACTCAAGCATACACAGAGATTGTTTCAATACTGGTCATCATTTTAGTTCCTATTCATTAAATATATAATGACCAGCAAAACTAGTAAAAACCATGAAAACAAGCGAATCACGAAAGTCCTACTAAACCTACGATTTCTAGGAAAATTATTAGAACCCTGATATTTGTTCGAATTGTACAGTATGCTTCCATTCTGAATTTAATTTTAAATCATGTTTGTTACTAAATTATTTGTCATCAATGAAAGAGCCTCATAGTCGAAGTGGGAATTGAGAAAAAAAAAACACACCCGAAAGTGCTGACGATATTTAACAGTGACGTAACTACAATGAGGCGAAAGACTGGCCAAGGGCCCCAAGAGGCATCAGATGGACCCAAAACACGTGATTTAAAGATTTAGCAGAAAGAAATAGGACCAAAATGTGGGTTTTTCTACTGGTCCAGATCTTGAAGGTATGTTACTACATAAAGGTTTTTTTTATCGCTTGAGACAGGCGCTTGAGGATGGCGAAAAGGGTTATCGCCTTCTCTGCCGTAAGAGCCAAACAGTTTCTCAGGCTAAACAAGGGCAACCTAAGGCTCATAATCGGTCTTCACACCGGACACTGTCCTCTGAAATACCACTTTACTAAGATAGGTCAGACAACTGATGCCAATTACAGATTCTGCAATGAGGCACAAGAAACAGCAGGGCACCTACTTTGTGAATGCTCTGCCCTGTCCCTTCAAAAAAGGAAGTACCTGTCATCGGTCACTTTGAAGCCTGATGACATGGTATACGTTACCTCTTAAGTTATTGAACTTGTTACCGGCGCTTTTCCGTAAGTGTCGTCAACTTGTTCATTCGGCAATATTTTAGCTGCAACAGAACCTCGGGCGTTATTTTGTTACATATTTTAATATTCAGAACAACGGTCCCAATTCACCTCATTCTACTTTTCAGTACACAATATTGCTTCATTCTCTTTTATTTTCCAAGTGAGTAAAGTTCGCGCCATACATTGATATTATTTAAGTTAGATAGATTGCCTAATGGAATCTCGTCAAATAGCGCCCTCGAACATCAGACAGCTCAACTCAGCTCAAAACTCCTCTCGGCCATCCAATGGTAGAACTCTATGGCATCCGCTATTTCCAGTTCCAGGGTTGTCCAAAATATATACGGATTTCCCGGTTATCCCTGAGTTCGCCACATCTGCGATGGGACGCCGCTACCTGCGACCGGCCCGATCGCGCGAGCGAAACGTACGTGCGAAGCACAAAAGAATCGGGCATGACGTCAGGGGTTATAAAACCGCCGAATGCAAGGGATAGGAACATACCCTACGTGGTTCGCGTATGTAGAATACATACGCGAACGTCACAACCCTCATCGGATAACTGAGAAGAAGACGATTCGAATGACACCAAATACGATATGGTTAGTTCGAACCAGAAGGATATAAACCGCGAGCTGTCATGATATTTAATTGTTACTAATTTGCTTTTAGACGAGGTTCAACATAGCAATAAATATTTATAAACAATTACTATGCTCCCCGTTATGCTTGGACGAAGTTTCATAAACTTCTACTCAGTATTTTCCTTATTATTATACATTTTCTAGGTCCAGGCATCACACCCCTATTGTTTATATGTTTTTTGGAGTTGGTAGGCGTTATTGTTTATGCATATTGTTGCTAGGTATACCAAACGATGCGCTTTATCATTCCACATCGTTGGTATTACTTTTAGGCAAATTCGGTCAACCCCTTCGGCTTAATTAAATTAAACGTCTATTAAACCCCGTTCTTAGCTTGAATCAAAATATATCATATATGCCCGGACGCAGAATCATATCGCGCATATAATGACATATTTTGTATTTTAAAATATTAATATTTAATATTTATTTTGGCCATTTTTCTTTCGGCCAACGAAAGCTGGTGGTCGCCAGAGGGGAAGAAAGGAAGAGGGTTGACCAAAAACCAATTAAATACCGCCGGTCTCAAGGGCTAAAATCACTTCAAAAAAGTCGACCCGTCAACATCACTTCGAAAAAGTCTTCGAACCGTGCATCGTCACTACGCTAAATTTCGGTCCGCGTCCGCGAAAGTTTTTACAAGTATTCTTTACGACCCAGTGGTCGTACGTAAGTTATTTTTTTAATTGTATTTCTTGTTTTTTTTTGCTTGTTTATTTTTCTATCTTCATTTGTAAATTTATATTCGTTGTTTAATTTGTTTCGTGTTAATACATTTTGTTACTCTTTGACTAAAGTTTTCATTTACTTTTAAAGTTCAATTTCAAACCTTTCATTTACCTTTTAACTTAGAATCAGTGAAGTGATTACCCTGGTAAGCATAATTTTATTATTCAGTGACTAAATGCTAGCCGGAAGTTGCGATGTGGGTCTTCGTTTAACACCTCAAATGTTTAACGAAGATTTTATTTAAATTTCAACTGCGAAGCACCCCACCACGTAACAAACTACGCAAGAGGTCTAGACATTAAGGGACTAAGGTCAGGGATAATTACAAAAGATCTTTCAGGTCGAGGTAATTTCGGAAGGCCCAGAGGCCACACGACCCATCGACCCCAGAACATAACATGTGTATACGCGAGTGAAATGTATTGAACCAATTGTTTATGGATTTCAAGAAACAGGGGCTCTTATAGTGGACAAATCGGCTCGACTTTACTTTACACCCCGTGGAATAACATGCATTATAATATAGATTTACACTGTATTGACATATATCACCAATAAAAATCAATAAATTCACTACGGAAATGATAAATTTTCACTTTTTTCAACTTTGAAATTTTGACTAGAAACTTCTATATAACCTCACTGATTGCTATTAACCATTGCAATCTTTACTGGAGACATTGGGTAAGTCAAAAGAAATGTTTGTTAAAGACTTCAATCTAACTTCAATTTAAAGGTAGATTTAACCGGATGTCGATTATAACACATTTGCACATTACACTTGGACTCATATGGATTTATAGAATAACTAACATAAATTAATACACTCGTGGAAATTAATTTGGGCTGAATTCTAGTTTGAGTCAACGGCTATGTTTCGCGCAAAAAAAAAATGTTTGCTCACGTTGAATATTCCACATATGTACTTCTAGGTTAGGTTAGGTTAGGAGAAAGATTTGCAATAGAATAAATTGCGCAAATCTCTTTGCGCACGATGATTATTTTACATACTGCTAGGACTCAATATTTTCAAAATGTTCAAACTAATTTTTTTTATTTATTTAACATTTCCGGTCGAAATTAATTGCATATCTAGATAGTACTCGTCGAATACTTTCGAATAATATCATTTTTTATCTATAATACCCACGGGGTGTATGGCAAGAATTTTGCCCACGGGGTGTATGGCAAGAATTTTACCCACGGGGTTTATAGTAAATTCTTACTGACAAATCTCAGGGGATTGACCTAACCGTTGAATTTTTTCATGGGTCCACGGGCTTATTTCTCAAGTGTAGACTGGGCTATATTTTATCAAAATCCTACTTTGTTTACATACTTTTTTTTAATGAATTTTTCAACGTTTATAATTTTTAAGGATAGTCTCGAACTCACCGAATTATTGAAAAGGGTCACGGGACTAGCCGTTAACTGTGTCTGATTCAAACTTCGCAATTTTCGGTGCGTGATTTCGGGCATGTATCGATATCGTGTCCGTGCTTCACCGTTAAAATCGCCAACGCCACTCTTGTGCCGTCAGTTTGAGACCGATCCGGATATTCTAGTATGTCTCTATAAAAAATTATGGATCAATGCAACTTGAATTGCCGAATAGTTTAATTATTTCAATATTCGAAGCCTTATTTTCAAAATTTCAATACAAAATTATTATGACTTTCTTGATGGTTTGTGAATACAGGGTAATGCACGACGTTTTCCCCCACTTAAGAGGTGTGTTCTACAGGAAATTTTAAGCAAAAAAGTTCGTATGAACACAGATCCGATTCTCAAAAATAAGCGAGTTGTGGAAAACTCAAGACTTTTGAATACAGGGTGATGCACGACGTTTTTCCCCACTTAAGAGGTGTATTCTACAGGAAATTTTAAGCAAAAAAGTTCGTATGAACACAGATCCGATTCTCAAAAATAAGCGAGTTGTGGAAAACTCAAGACTTTTGTGTTTTCGCACCTCGCATAGCTATTTTTGATAATGGCGGCAGTGTTCGATGAAATATTTTTGACGTATCGACAGCTTAAGGCTGTTTGTGTGTAGGATAAAATGCCTTGGTTGATTTTTTAAAATGCTTTTTACATTTACCACGGAGGAGTACGCCGATATGGTGTTTATTTTTGGTTTTGCAATTGGAAAATTTGAAAAAAATTGAGAATCGGACCCGTGCTAATATGAACCTTTTTGCTTCAAATGATTGAATTCCAGAATACACGACTTAAGTGGCGGGAAAATGTTGTGAATCACCCTGTATATGGATTTTCGAGTGATCTCTAATTTTGTACTAGTTTTAACATGCTGTTAGAATTGGAGTTACTGGGAATTTGGAACAATACCTTATCAATGTTATTTCTCTCTTTTAATATTTTTTTATCATAAGAAATACACCATTTAAATTTATATATGAATATATCACATTTGTTTTAAGGTTTTCTTGGTATTCTCGAGTATCCAATATTTTCTTCCATAACATTCAAATATTTAATATAATTGCAGTCATATATGATTTAAGAGATTATTGCTATTTTAGTGCTCTAATGAAATAACTCGTTCATTCGTATTTTTTACTTTCCCCCGTATGTAATACAAAGGGAAAGTATTGTTTTCGTGAAAATTTTCGAATCAAAAATTTTTGCGGAAATATCCGTTTTGAAGTCCCCTGAGTCGAATAAGACCATTTTTGAAATATGTCTGTCTGTCTTTCTGTCTGTCTCTCTGTGTGTGTGTCTGTGTGCGCTGTACCGCAAAAACCGCTAAAGATATCGAGATGAAACTTGAAACTTAAGCTTTTTGTTACAATCGGAAGAACTGAAAAGCTTTCGGTGAAAATTAGAAAACCGGAAGTGGTACTTTACTCTTAGCGTTTTTCAGTTTTTTCAGATTTTTTCAATAAATGTTCATCAAACAAAAAATTATTTCAAATAAAAGTTGTAGATAATAACAAAATGAAGATGTATTGTTCACTTACTTTTTGTCATAGCACTCTTAGTTTTTGAGATATTTCAAAAGTTGTGTGTTTTATCTAGTTATTGAGGACCACTTCGTAATATGTTATAAAAAGAAGAACGTTTTTCGGGAACTTTCAAACACAATTTTCTACAGGGTGATTCATTAGCCTCTTTACAAACTTTAAAAAGTGATTTAATACGCAATTTACGGGGGAAAGTACTATGATGGACACATTACCATTTTTTTTATATTATTGCAACATTTTGACACATTCAGATTTCTTATATTAAATAATATCCTAGCTATTCATGTTATTCCAGTCTTTTGTCGATCTAAGTTAAAATTTAATGATTTAACTTTAAAACTTATTTCAACATATTTTAATTCTACAGGAGAAACATTGTATATTTTCCATTAGAACCGTACTTGTTCCAGTTTTCCTCAATATTCCCGCATTCAAATATTTCCTGTTAATTTCTTGAATTTAACAAGAAAATTGCATTGCATTTCTGTAAAACCGAATGGACGACCCCCTTTTCATTCATTAGCCGCCCTCTGTTTTAATTAAAGTAATTTGCGCCTTATTTATGTTTACATTTTTTGATGGCGGATTCCGTGCCAGTATTTTTTATCCTTCGGCTGATTGCGACGTGAAAAATTGCGCTGATAAGTCGCGAGGAAACGGCGTGGAAATTAAGACGGAGCGAAAACAATGGAACAAAACAAACGACGGTATTAGGGGTTGTATTTCATTTTTTTTCCAGTCTCGCGAATGTATGCTGCCGCTTCCTCGGAACATCCAGCCTCGAGATCGATCGATAGAAGTATGCCAATTTTGATCATTATTATTTCCACCAAATATATAAAAAAATAAAAACTCACCGAACTATTATAAGACAGCGGCTTAGCCTGGTTGGTTGGACATTTTTATTTTAAGGATACATATCCTGACGCAAAACCTGTAACATTTCTGTCAACCGTTATCTTTGAAAAGAGGTCAATTTGAAACATCTAACGAGTGTTTCCACACCTAAATTAAGCACGAGGTAAGATTTTGAGTTTAGAACAGCCTAAAAGTGTTCAGGCTTTCTAAACTCAATATTTGACTTCGTGCGCCTCGTTTTTTTCAAAAGAGTTCAATTTGAAGCTTAAAACGAGGATTTTCCACTCCCAGACTAAGCATGAAGTAAAATTTCGAGTTTAGAAAAGCCCCGTGAAAATTTGTCGAGGGTCGCGCAGCGACTCGAGACAAATTTTCTGGGCTTTTCTAAACTCGAAATTTTACTTCATGCGCCACGCGTATAAAACACTGATTTAAAGTGAAGTTTAATAAATAGGGAGTTTTTCTTATAAGTATACATATTTATTATAAGTATACATATCCTGATGAAACAGTAGACCTTTCTTCGTTCAATTTGTTTGTCGTTTGACTATTGAGGGGGGTTTTCCCCTTCTCCCCGTGGATACACGCATGTTCAAAAGAGGTATCTTAAGTTTTCACTAGGCCCCGATTTTATTTAGGCCGGCCCTGCCGCTGGCACTAATAACGGTAATTGTTGATAATAATACGTATTATTTTTTGTTTGGCATTTTTACATACTACTGCTTTAACTGTATGTCACTTCATTTGAATGGCTTACTGATGACAGTAAATTATTAATAGAACATTTTATGGGAACTATCGTAGTTTGGTAACTGAAACAAAACATACTATTACTTCGTATTATACTGGTATAAAAAAGGAATCAGTATGTATGATAGTATGTATAAATAGTATCCTTCTTTCGAAGCGTCGCGTGGGAAATCGAGCCCTACGTGAGTCTCAAGTAAGGCGTCGGGACGCGATTCCACCCCCTAACCCTCCCAAGATAACCACTGCAATGTAAATCATTGACTCCTATAAGACGCGGCCGTACGAACGAAGACGGCGAGATGTAACCTCCTATCCTCCAGAGAGAAACGGATTCCTAACTGGAACGATATATCTTCGGTTTTTTTCAGGAGCGTTCGCTAACCGAAACATATATAGCGGTTTGTGCCTCCCGTCTTAACTTATGGCTCGGGAAGATCTACTATATCGAACGGATGCTGGCTGCTTCTTCGCCCCCGTTCCACCCGCCCACCGGGGATAAACACCGCGGCTTCAATCGGGGATTACCGTTTACGCGCTTAACGGACTATTTCGCGGTTTCAATAACTGCATTAACTGTCAAGTAGGAACGGCTGCCGGAGCCAACGGACCGTCAAAAGGTGATTCTATCTGTGACGCACGGACGCGCCGCCAGAAAACTCGGCTTTTACCGCAAAGATCCCCGTCGTTTAATTTCTAACGACTTAATCCTTAATGAACATAACCTGGAAAACCGCAAACGTTTTAAACCACGAAACGCCATCTCTTAACGAAGTGCAAACATTTCCATGTTTTCAGCACAAATTACTAATATTATCCAACTAAGTATTCTAGGAAGAACCTTTTTTAAACACTCAATTTCACAAATCAAATATTTTCTATCTCTTTTTTTTTACAAATATATTCACTTTTCGTTTTAAATGAAACATACAATGATTTTCTTTGTGTGCTCTTTACATGTATTATTAAACATCAATTGAGCAAAGTCCCAACACTATCATTTCTAGCCATTCTTGTGGTTTAGGATAAAAATATAGTAGAGTGGCGAGGCTAGATGTAGGGGATAGCGGCGAGTAAGAGGCTTCATTGATATTGCGTGCGCAATACACAGGTTTCCAAAGCATGCGCGTTATGATATAAATGACCCAGCAGTGTTGGGAACTGAAGTATATAGATTTCCTCCCAGGAGAATCTAAAATACCCCTATTTTACACAGATACACAGAACATGTCTCCCACTATTTATACTAAGTGACAAAAAAAGTGAACAAGAATTTATAATTCCATTCTGATCAAACAAATTGTATGTCTTTATTTAGCCATAAAGAATATAATTAAAATTTCAGCCTTGTACCTTAACTCTTTTCTGTTATTTTAACATTTTTGGTTATAACACCTGCATCATTATATTCAACGTTTCAGTATTAGTTTAACTTTTGACTTTGCTTTTAAAACGTTTACTTCTGCTATTTACTATGCCAAGAGTGAAAAGATATGCCAATTTTCGTCAACTTACTCAGTTTAAGCGAGGTCAAATTATCGATTTGCGAGATGGTGGTTTTTCTTATGGTGAAATTGCTCATAGAATAAGTAGATGTGTACATACGGTGATTCGTTGTTATCAGGCATACTATCAGGAAGGCCGAACACAGCGAGCAAGAGGCACAGGACGTTTGCGAAGTACAACAGAGATCCAAGATCGCCGCCTTAGACAACTAGTCATAAGGGACCGTAACTCTAGCACTAAGGCAACTGCAGATCAGTGGTTTGCAGAACATGGAAGGCCTGTTACATTCCAAC